>CM057455.1:536500000-537750000 GCA_016271365.2 Neoceratodus forsteri
TCCAGTGCTACCCTTCACTAATTGTTCAAGGTTATTACTTATGCAATATCAATGAACCTGTGTTCTAAGGCAGTGGAACCTTGTAAAGTATCCCATTTTATTTTAGGTAAATTAAAATCCCCCATCAGAATACAGTTATTACCGTTGTCCATATTCCACAAGGAGATTAGAAAATATAATTATCTTCCTCACTAAGACTAGGTGACCCATAAAAACACCAAGTTTAGTAGTTTTCACATAGTTCTTATACTAATCCAAATATGTTCAACACCTGAATCCATGTCATCAGTAAAGGTGACTTCCGTGCATTTAAATGTGATGCCACATAAATCCCAACTCCTCCTGACTTGTGGTTTCTGTCCTTATGAAAAATTCATATCCCTGGATCTGTTCTACCCAATCACCTTTTTAATCCAAGTTTCAGTTACACCACAGATATCTATTTGTTTAGTGACTAACATATGCTTTGTCTGTTTTATTGTTCAGACTTCCAACGTTGAGCAACATAATATTGATTTAATTGTCCTTAACATCAGGTAAACACCCCTGTATTTTCTTTATCCCTTGTTCATAGGTGCTAGCCCTTGCAACCTTGCATTTTTTCCCCTATGACCATTATTGGGACTCATATCAATATAAGGGGCCCCTCTCCCCCAGATATTTAGTTTAAAAAAAGCTATTATTTGTGCCTCAATACTCATTTCCAATTCATTACTCCCCTTTTTATTCAGGTCTAGGCCATCCTTACTATAAAAAGACCAGTTTTATAGGTACATTAGGGAGCGAAGAAAAAACAAAGGAGGGATACTGAGGCTTAATAAAGGGGAGGGAATGTGGGTAGAGGGTGACAGTGAAAAAGCAGTGATACTGAATGAATATTTCTGTTCAGTGTTCACAAAGGAAGAGGAGGGGGACGTACCTAAACCAAACAAGAGAAACACTCTGAGGACGGGGGTCGATACCAGTCCATTTACAGAAGATAGGGTTCTGAAAGAACTAATAAAATTGAAGGTGGACAAAGTAATGGGGCCTGATAAATTACATCCTAGAGTGCTGAAGGAACTTGCAGATGTCCTGGCGAAACCCCTGGCAGAGCTTTTCACCATCTCTCTGAGGACAGGGTGGGTGCCCCAAGACTGGAAGGTGGCGCTGTAGTGCCTATCCACAAGGGGATCAAGGGAGGTGGCAGGAACTACAGGCCTGTCAGCCTGACATCAGTGGTGGGCAAGGTGATGGAGGGCATTGTCAAGGAGTGGCTAGGGGGCCCTGGATAAGTCAGGGTGCCTGGACGATAGACAGCATGGATTCATCCTGGGAAATCATGTCAGACAAACCTGGTGGAGTTCTATGACTGGGTGACAAGTGCCTTGGACCTGGGTAGACCAGTGGATGTCCTCTTTCTGGACTTCAGCAAGGCATTTGACTCTGTTCCTCACGGGGCCTGTTGGATAAACTAGGAGAAATGGGGTGGGAAACCAGATGATCCGATGGATAGGCAATTGGCTCCAGGACCGGACCCAGAGGGTCGTAGTTGGTGGGATAATCTCTTCCCAAGGAGGGTTATTAGTGGGTCCCACAGGATCAGTCCTGGGCCCTTCTGTTCAATGCCTACATATCTGACATAAGGACAGGAATCAGGAGTGAGATGAGTCTCTTTGCAGATGACTCGAAACTGGGGGCAGTGGTGGATGGGGAGGAGGGGAGGGTGGCCCTGCAGGGGGACCTGGAGGCTCTGGAAAGATGGTCTAGAAAGTGGAAGCTGAGGTTTAATGCAGGGAAATGCAAGGTACTCCACCTGAGGGCCAGAAACCCAGGCCAAGTGTACACCCTGGGGGAAATACTACAAGTCTCAATGGCTGAGAGGGACCAGGGGGTGGTGGTGGATGTCAAGATGAACAACTCTGAGACTTGTAGGAGGGCAGCAGCCAAGGCCAACAGGATGCTGGGATGCATCGCTAGGGGGATCACCTCCAGAAGGAGGGAACTGATACTCCCTCTGTATAACTGCTTGGTGAGGCCGCACTTGGAGTACTGCGTGCAGTTTTGGAGGCCACACTTAAAGAGGGACATTAACCTCCTGGAGAGGGTCCAGAGGAGGGCAACCAAAATGATTTGGGGCTTGGGGGACAGGACCTATGAGGAGAGGGTCGAAGAGCTAAATATGTACACTTTGGAAGAGAGAAGGGACCGGGGGGACATGATAGAGGTCTTCAGGTACATGAAGAGGGTAAATAGGGGAGGAACAGTCAGGGTGCTTCGAAGGAAGGAGGAAGGGCCACTAGAGGGCATGGGTGGAAGCTGGAGGGGGAAGATTCAGGGAGAAAGGAGGAGGTGCTACTCACTGAGAAGGTAGAGCCATGGAATGCACTACCTAGGGGCTGATGGAGGCAGAGACAGTGGAGGGGTTCAAGAGGGGGTGGGACAGGTACAGGGGAAGGGTTCAGGAAGCAAAATCCAATGCAGCAAGAATATCTGGAACTGGGAAGGGAGAAACCAGAGAAGGCGAGGGGGACAGCAAGGTCAGCACCCAGGGTGGGGGATGACCAAACGAGCAGACACGAAAGACCATTAGGCCTATTCTGCTGGCATTTTAGTATGTTAGTATGATGGGATTCACCCAAGTATTCTAAAAGAACTAAGGGTAGATCTAGTGACACCGCTGATTACTCTCTTTAACAAATCATGGGAGGATGGGGTGGTACCTGAGGACTGGAGGAGGGCAGATGTGATTCCTCTTCAAAAAAGTGGGAGCAGGACAGAGGCAGGAAACTACAGACCAGTTAGTTTGACCTCAGTGGTAGGGAAAAATGATGGAATCACTTCTGAAGAAAAGAACTGTTGAGTACCTAGAGGCCAGTGGGGCACAGGACCCAAGGCAGCATGGCTTCATGATGGGAAGGCTGTGTCAGATGAATCTAATAGATTTCTTTGACTGGGTGCCCAAAGTAGTAGACCAGGGAGGAGCTGTGGACATGGCCTACCTAGATTTTAGCAAGGCATTTGATACAGTCCCACACAAAAGATTAATACACAAGTTAGCCAGCTTCGGAGTGGGTCCCAAGGTGGTAGTCTGGATAAAAAATTGGCTAGACAACAGGATGCAAAGGGTAGTAGTGAATGGAGTCCACAGTGAAGAAAGGAGGGTTACTAGCAGGGTACCACAGGGTTCATTACTGGGACCGGTCCTTTTTTAATGTCTTTATAAGTGACATTGCAGAGGAACTGGAAGGAAAAGTATGTCTCTTTGCAGATGACACAAAGATCTGCAGCAGGGTTGATACACAAGATGGAGTGGAAAGGATGAGAAGGGACTTGGCAAGGTTGGAGGAATGGTCAAATGTATGGCAGCTCAGATTCAATGCAAAGAAGAGCAAGGTAATGCACCTGGGAAACAAAAACCCAGGGGAAGAGTACACAATGGGGGGTGATATACTGACAACAGTAAAAATGGAAAGGGACCTGGGGGTAATTATATCATATGACCTTAAGGTGGGCAAGCAATGTGAGAAGGCAGTAAGGAAGGCTGGGGGGATATTGGGATGCATAGGGAGAGGCATCAATAGTAGAAAACAGGAAGTTGTTAACCCTCTGTACAGACAGTTGGTGAGACCCCATCTGAGTACTGTGTGCAGTTCTGAGACCCCATCTCCAAGAAGACATAGACAGAGTGGAGGCTGTCCAGAGGAGGGCAATCAAATGGTGCAGGGTCTGCACCAGAAGACATACTGAAGAAAGACTAAAGGAGCTTAATATGTATACCCTTGAGGAAAGGAGGAGAGAGGAGATGTGATAGAAACTTTAAGTACCTCAAGGAATCAACAAAGTCCAAGAGGGTGGCATCTTTCAGAAAGAGATGTGCAAGAACAAGGGGCACAATTTGAAGATGGAGGGGTTCATTTCAGAGATAATGTGAGGAAGTATTTTTCACTGAGATGGTTGTGGATATTGACACAGCCTCCCTGAGGAGGTCGTGGAGTCAAGAACAGCGGGGAAATTCAAGAATGCATAGGACAGACATAAGGCAGTCCTAGTGGGGGGTAGGAGGAAGTAAGCTGTTGGTTAACTAGGATCTGCAGCTTATCTGTTAGGTAGGAAAATGGGCAGACTAGGTGGGCCAAGCGGTCCTTATCTGCTGTCAAATTCTGTGTTTCTATGTTTCTATGTTTACCATTAAAAAACACCTCCTATGTCCTTAAGCATCGCATATCATTCACTAAGAACCGTCTTCTGAGTCAATTATTTATTCTTTTTATACTATTATTTATTTTGCCATTGGATCAGGGTATAGGTAACAGTTCTGAAAATATGGGTATACCATTAAGTTGTTTAATAATTCATACTAGTTTCATAAACTCCAAATACATGAGATCTTCTCTATTCTGTCTAAAATCATTTGTGCCAGCTTGGTCATTTGTCCATCTTTTTTTTCTATTTTTGTTAGCAGGAGTGAAACATCTTTTTAGTCTTTCCCCAGGTAAATAGGAACTTGTAATCCACTCCTTATCTGCACTAGTTGTATAAGCATAAATGTACTTAATCATAAAGTCCCCTATTATGAACACTCAGGAGGGAGGTGGAATAAGGCTGGGACATATAGTTGCCCCCCCCCCCACATGCTTACAGCATCAGGAATGGGAATCCAGGCAGTGGGAAGTGCCACAGGGAACAAACACAAATAGGAAACCAGGAAGAAGAGGGAAGGGGAAAGGAGCAAGAGGAAAGATAATAATGCAAGAAAAGGGGAGGAGCAAAAGGGTAAGAAAAGAGGAGATGACAGTATAGAATGGAGAGCCATGTATGCAAATGCTCAAAGTCTGGGCAACAAGATGACAGATCTAGAGGCCTCCATGGAGGAAGGAGACATGGACATAGTAGCAATTACAGAGACTTCCGTGCAATGAATACCAAGACTGGGAGGTAGCCATACCAGGGTATGCACTATTCAGGAGGGACAGGGTAGGAAAGAAGGGATGAGGGGTGGTTCTTTTCATAAAAGAGAACATAAAAGTAAAAGAAATACAAGAGGGACATAATAAAGCAGAGATAATGTGGGTCACCATGGAGACAGGGAGAGGGCCACTATTAGGATAGGGGTGATTGACAGACCTCCAGCACAGGGAGAGGAAGGAGATAAAGATATGATAGATGAAATGCAAGGGATGGCTAACAAGGGAGAGGTACTGCTGATAAGGAGCTTCAATCTACCAGATATGGATTGGAGCCTACCTGCTGCAGTATCAGTTAGAAGTAGGGAATTCCCTCAAATCCCTGCAGGCGGCGTTCCTCAGGCAACTGGTTAAAGAACCCACCCATTAAGGTACCAGGTCAATATATCAAATGATTAATGTCACAGGCAAAACTGCGCAGCATAAACAGAGTGCAGCTAAGCAGCTACAGGGGACAAAATAGCACATGTAAAAGATGGTGAAGGAATGGTAGAGCTACCCCTGTAGCTACTGGGTGGAATGGAGTGATGCAGAGGATAAGACCTCTGCTGGGTGGTGGTCCTTCGAGCAGCCACCATGGCTCAGAGGGTAGAGCCACCAGCAGTGGAGGGCAGTGGAATGTCTGTGGACTGGGGTTCTATTCTCAGTCCCATATTACCTCAGTGTTTTTTTAAATTTTCTTTCAAGTGTTGTGCAGTTGGCAATTCACTCCTCCCACCCAGGTTTCTCCTCATCCCAGAGTTGCCTCTTCTGGAGGTGGTCATTTTAATTTGCGGGGTATGGAGGGCATAGCTCCTCATAATGGTGGGTGTGGAGGGTGTAGCCCTGTGCAGAAAGCAATTTTTTTCTGTGTTTGTCTGCATTATTAGTGCTCAGTGTTTTTGCTGAGTCCTATAGTTGGTGTCATTGTATTGACAGCACGGCACATTGCCGCACTGTTTTTGTCCACAACATACTGACCCTGTGCCATTGTGAGTGGGTGTTACTGGACCTGGTATTATCAATCAGGTGCAGTGTCACTAACGTCACAATGGGA
This sequence comes from Neoceratodus forsteri, assembly GCA_016271365.2. NCBI lineage: Eukaryota > Metazoa > Chordata > Ceratodontiformes > Ceratodontidae > Neoceratodus > Neoceratodus forsteri. Next base: position 536,505,983 of record CM057455.1, read on the forward strand.
AGCCACGTGGGGACCAGTGATCATCATATGGTGTGGTTCAGCATAAGGTTAAGGCCAGAGCTGAGGCACACTAATATGAGGGTCCTGGACATCACGAGGGCCGATTTCAAGAAAACTGGAGAGTGCCTCAGGGAAGCCCTAGCAGGAATAGGGAACAATGGTGGGGTGCAGGAAAAGTGGGCAAGAATGAAGCAGGCCTTTGAGAAGGCAACAAACCTCTGTGTCAAGTAGGTTACTAAGAGCAAGAGAAGAAAGAGAAAGCTATGGTTCTCCAAGGAAGTAGCAGAGAAGGTAAAGGAAAAGAAGCAGGCATTCAAAAGGCACAAAATGACACAAAAGGACAGGGATAGGGAGAGTTATCAGAAGAAACAAATGGAGGCAGGGAAGGCAGTTAGGAGTGCTAAAGCACAAATGGAGGAAAACATTGCCAAATCAGCAAAAAAGGGGGATGAAACTGTCTTCAAGTACATCAGCGAGAAGAAGAAAAGCAAGGCAGGGTTAGTATGACTAAAAGGGGAGGGGGGAGTGTGGAAGAGGACCAGAAGAAAGCTGAGATACTGAATAAGTATTTTTGTTTAGAATTCACAAAGGAAGGGATAGGTGATGGGCCACAGATAGTGGAGAAGGGCATTAAGAAAAGGGAAGTGGACACTAGCCCTTTTACGGAGGAGAGAGTCCTCAGGAAACTAGCAAAACTAAAAGCAGACAAGGCTATGGGGACAGAGGAGGGTCACCCTAGGATACTAAAGGAACAAAAGGAGGAACTGCCTATGACTCTGATGGCCTTGTTCAGTCTATCACTGGATAAAGGGGAAGTTCTGGGGGACTGGAGCTGGTGGATGTGGTCCTACTACACTAAGTGGGAATAGAGAGAAGGCAGAAAACTACCAACCTGTAATCCTGACTTCAGTGGTGGGCAAGATTATGAAAACTCTACTTAAAGAAAGGATTGAGGAATACTTTAATACCAGTGGATTGCAGGATCCATGGCTGCATGGTTTCATAGGTGACAGATCTTGCCAAACAAACCTGATAGAGTGTTTTGACTTGGTTACCAGGGAGTGGATCAGGGAGGAGTGGTGGATATGGCTTACCTTGATTTCAGTAAGGTCTTTGATACTGTTCCACAGAGAAGACTGCGGAACAAGCTAGGCAGCATTGGAGTGGGTCCAAATATAGTAAAATGGGTACAAAGTTGGTTAAGTAACAGAACTCAGAGGGTGGTGGTAAATGGAGGAAGGTAAGGTAACCAGCGATGTACCATAAGGGTCAATACTGGGACTGGTCTTCAATGTCTTTATTAGTGACATTGCAGAGGGATGGAAGGAAAGTTATACCTGTTCATTAATGACACAAAATATGCAACAGAGTGGATACACCAGGGTGGTGGAGAAATGAAGTAAGATCTTAAAAATCTGGAAGACTGGTCAAAAGTTTGGCAACTGGACTATGATGCACAAAAATGTAAAATTATGCACATGGAGCACAGAACCCAAAGGAAAATGTATCATTTTTAACGCTGTGACATAACAACAACAAAAGAGGAAATGGATCTATGGTCATCATATTTGATGATTTTAAGGTAGCAAAGCAGTTTTATAAGGCAGTAGGAAAAGCTAGTAGGATGCTGGGGTGAATAGGGAAGGATATCACCAGCAGAAAAAGGAAGGTCATGTTATCCCTATATAGATCAATGGTGAGGCCACACCTGGAGTACTGTATCTAATTCTGGAAGCCCCATCTCAGGAAGTACACAGACTGGGTGGAAGCGGTACAGAGAAGGGCAACCAAAATGGTGCATGGCCTGCATCAGAAGCCCTATGAGGAAAGACTCAGGGAATTAAATATGTACTCACTGGAAGAAAGGAGAAAAAGGGGAGACATGATAGAAACATTCAGATACCTCAAGGGTATCAGTAAGGTACAGGAGGGTGGCATATTGCACAAAAAGAGATGCTCAAGGATTAGGAGGCATGATGTGAAGCTGAAAGGGGAAGACTTAGAGGGGATGTGAGGACATATTTCTTCACAGAAGTAGTGGTGGATACCTGGAAGAGCCTCCCAGCAGAGGTGGTGAGTACCACAATGGTAACAGATTTCAAACATACAAGGGATAGACACAGGGTACCTTAGTAACAGGGATGGGGGTAAGGCCAGAGATTGATTAAGGTCTACAGTAGCACAGTACGTAGGGACTTTATGGCAGACTAGGTGGGCCAGGAAGACCTTTTCTGCTGACAGCTTCTATGTTTAATGTTTCTTGTGTTCCAATTCATCAAGTGGCAGCACCAGGTTTAAGAGGTGAATGTGGCAGGCTGTGTCTTTTTGTATACTCATGTGGCAATGGTGACTTAAGGGATATCTTCCATAGCAGAAATAGACTGCCATGTAGCCTTTGTTTTTGTCAGCCTAGGGTTCTAGTGGTCTTGCAGTGACTCCCTTCTACCTGGACTACCTTAAGTGATTCAGTGGGTATATCTATTATTTCTCCCCCCAACACACGTTTCTGACAGGGTTTTAATGCTGTGACTCTTTAGATACTATAGTGTAATTTCTCTAATCTCCTGGACTGCACTGTAGTTTCCACTTCCCGTACAACTAATGCTACTCCCTGCTGGCTAATCCTTATGACAGCACACGCTACTACTCAACTGCCCCCCCAACTACCTCCCCAATCTCACCCACTTAAATACAGGTCTCACTGGTAATAGGTATTTCGATTACTGTTAATGAGTATGGAATAGCTGAACTGTTTTGGTTTTCTAGAGGGTCAGGGTTGTGGGTGGGCAATCAGAGAACAATCTGAAGTGCACTTGAGGTCAGACCTTTGAAGCCTCAGCTTTTGATGATACAGATGCCGGCTTGCCCCAACAGTGTTCTGTCTGGAAGGCTCAGCCATCCCCACTGTCCGAGTGTCTGCTCTGATTTCCCAATGTTTTCCTCATCCCACTGACAGCTGCAGCAACAGAGGTGCCTCTCCCTCTTGGCAGGACTCCTTCAAGCTATCTCCAGCATCATGAATGTGTGCACCTTTGCAGAGCAGTACCTATTCTGCAAATGTTTGAGGGTCAAGGTGAGGCTGCATCCCCTCTTCTGTTTACTTAGCTACTGTATGTGTCTTGAGCACTGCAGACAAACTTTTAAATCCACCAAGCTTGAGGGTAGAAGTTTAAGGTGGATGTAAGGAAAAACTTCTTCACGGAAAGGGTAGTGGATGCCTGGAACAGCCTGCCAGATGATGTTGTGGGGTCGAAGACACTGGGGAGCTATATGCAAGTGTGGGATAGGCACATGGGCATAAAAAGTTGAGGAAAGGGAGAAGGGAGGGGCACTAGAGACCAAACAGGGTACAGGGTGTAGTTATAGGCAGGAAAAATAGGGCAGACTAGATGGGCCTGCCGATCCATTTCTGTCAACAATTTCTGTGTTTCTGTGTTTTTAATATGAGAAATCCTAAAGAATTTCCAGTACTTTAGACTTACTAAAATCTTTTTCTATCGCAATAACATTACCACAAACAGTATCTGCAGTTTTTAATTACAATCTCATTGTTTTGTTGACTCCTTTAATGCATCTAATTCACTAGGACATAAGTTGTGGTGATGGATACTTGTCCAATTTGATAACAGTTCTTCAACTTCCAACTGAACCACAATTTTAAAAGTTTATAGCTGCTTTAATCTGAATAATCGGTCAAAATGTAGACTTCAGTCTGAATAAATCTCTACATAAACTTAACGTGTGATTCTTCTGACACAGTTTTCTTCATCTTTATTTTCAAACTGCAATAACTCTATAAGATCAACTGAATTCATCCTATCAAGTCCTACATCTTCCATAACAAATTGAATACACACTGATTCTTTATTTGTGAAATCTTTTCTCCTGGATCCAGGTTTTAAATTTGTTACATCTTCCATGAGGCCCATACATACAGCGTCTTTTAATCTTGAATTACATGCATTTAAGAATTTCCTCCCGTATTTGGATCTCACCAAGACTAGCATAACTTCATTTTTTTTTTTTTCTAGTAACTTGAATAGCTCTACTTTTATTTTAAAAGGGCCAATACATTGCATTGGAGCAAATAAAAGCCCTCTGAGCAACATTTTTATTTGATACTTTGTTAGATTGAACTAAGACAGGTGAATTACTTAATTTTGGCATTGCACTGAGTTCTCCTGGAAGCACTTGTTTTTTTCTGGATCCTCTGAAGCTCCTCCTTGTTCTACATTTCCATATTTTATATTTGTTGAACTTTCTCATCCTTGCCTGTAGCTTCCCTTAAAAAGAGACACTGTGGCAGTTTGTGTGGTCACTGGTACATGCAATTTAGATTCAGGACCTTTTCAGGACCATTGGGGAGCACTCAAACATAAGGGAAATCTCAAGTGGGATCCCACATGAATCAGTGTTTGGACAGGTGCTGCAAAGCATATTCATCAGTGATATCAGAGACAACATCAAGGCTGATGAAACTAAGCTCTGCAATCAGATTGACAGTGAGGAGGGGTTCAGAGTCATGAGGGAGGGCATACTGTAGAAAGGGTGGGGAGGTGTTCTAGTGCCTAGCAACTGGACATTAATGCCCAAAAGTGCAAGATCATGCATGTGGGGTGGAAAAAACCCAGTGGTTGAGTATACATTGGAGGGATGGCCACCACACTTTCAGAGGAGGACAAGAATTAAACTGTAGAAATTTTAAGCACCATATAGCTGCTGTAATTCTCACTATAATGATCTTATAACCTACACTCATATTGCATTTGGGCAAATCAATATGGCAGTGAGTAAAGCAAACAAAAATGACTGGTTACATAGGCAGGGGTTCAGCAGCAGGAGGAAGGAGGTTATGTTGCCTCTGTACAGAACTCTGTGCAGCTGCAAACAAATTACTCTGTCCACCTTTGGAATCCCTACCAGACGAAGTACATACAAAAGCTGGAGGAAGTGCAGAGAAAGGCAACAAAGATGATTGAGGGCAGCAGGAAAAATGTATGAGTACAGACTAGAGATCTGAAACATGTACTCACTGGAGACCAGGAGAGAGAGAGAGAGAGAGAGAGAGATGAAAGGAGACATTATAGAAATGGTCAAGTTCATGAATGGTATTAACAAGGTGTACTCTAGTGAACTGTTCTGGTCAAGTATTAATATATGCATGAGGGGAATGGCAGCAAAAAGCTTGGGGTGATGGAAAGGTGTACAAGCTGCAAGAGATGGTTGTTAATGTAAAGACCATGGAGAGGTTCAAGAGTGAATGGGAAAGAACAGTGGGCACAGGAAGGAGGATGGAGGGACATGAACCTATAAGGGACATGTACCTCCATATTGGGCAGACTTGATAAAATGGCACAATTCTATGTTTCATTGTTTGACCTGAACCTCAAAACTGATTGTTTATTAATCTTGATCTAGTGTTTTATAATTATTTTTTTCAGTTTAGCCGAGGCAAGCCTGAACCTGGTGGGAATCACAAAAACATGCACTATCCTATACCATGACTGGGACATGACCATGTCAGGGAATTCTCTTTTCAGATGGGATAGGAAGGGAATGAGGGGGATAGTTTTCATTTTATATAAGGGACAGTACAAAAGAAGCCAAGACTGAATATATGGGGCAGAGTGACCACACAGAAACCAGGGTTTTAAATAACTGATTAGCACTTTTTTCCTTGGGACAATACAAATTGTACAGAAAGCATTTATATAGGTTTTCAAGAAGTGTTATGCTTGTTAAACACAGTGAGGCAAGTGCTATGCATTTTCACAATGTTTAGGACTTTTATGAGCATAACGCTAATCAATTTTAGAGTTAAATAAACCCTGGAAACAGTATGGGCACAGATAGTAATGGTGGTAGGAAAGGAAGAGAAGAAATATCAGAATAGGAGTGGTATATCACCCATATCTCAAAAAGGGGATTGTGACAGGGAATTATGGGAGGTGATAAAGGAGCAGCAGGGCTAGGGGAAGTGTTGCAGCTGGGGTACTGTAACATGCCTGATGTGGGTTGAAGCATCACAGAAGCACAAAATGCAAGATGCCAACTACTGGTAAAATTCTTTCAGGACACATTTCTAGCACAGAAAGTAGAGGAACCAATTAGGGAGGCAACCATTCTAGACTTAGTACTCTACAATAGGGACAGTGTAGGGGAGGTTATGGTGCCAGTTCCTGTTGGAACCAGCAACCATCCAACTGGCACAGTATCAAACTTGAGGCTGAGATCAACCAGTCCCAGATTGAAATCCTGGAATTTAGGATAGCTGAATTCAGGAGAATGAGGGAGCTTCTACAGAGGAAACTTAAGGGGATAAAAGTGACAGAGTGGTTGGAAGGTAAATGGGAATTGATAAAAAGGGGCAGTCACAGGTCTCTAAGACTAATAAGCAAAAAGAAGAGGGGTAAGAACCATTATGATTCAGGAGGTTATTAGGGGAGGCGGTAAGGGCTAAAAAAAGTCATTTAAAAATATATAACTGGTCTAGCAGAGCAGTACAGTACAGTGTGGAGGTTCACAGCAAGATGAAAGAGCCTAACAGGATAGTGAGTGTTAACATTAACATGCAACTGAGAACTGCACAAGGAACAAAGAAGGGAGATAAGTCCATCTTTGGATACTTTAGAGAGAAGAGGAAGATATGGGAAGGAATAGTCATGGGAAAAGAACAATAAATGTAAGATGGATCTTCAGAACAGATATTTATGCTCAGTATTCACACTGGAGGAGAAGAGGCTGATGCCTGGCTGTGTCATTGTTGCAGAGGGGGTGGAAGATCAATGTGGATCCCATACTAGTTAACAGGATGCTGGAGGGCCTAAGCTCAGTAAAAATGGATAGACCCATGGGCCCAGATTACCTACATCCCCATGTGGTTAAGGAGATGGAAATATTTAAGATGAATTGCTATCTGAGCTCTTCAATACTGCAACTCACTGGAGAGAGGATTTGTACCCAGTGACAGAAGGATGGCAGATATAGTTCCCCTGCACAAGCAGTGGAGTAGGGGTGTTCTGGAGAACTACACCCTGTCAGCCTATTATCATTGGTAAGCTGCTAGAGACCATAATAAGAGAAAGCATAGTATGTTTCCTGGAGGCAAATGAACTGAAGGACAAAAGGCAGCATGCGTTCATGGAGGGAAAGGTCATGTCCCATTTCCCTTCCTCCACCGACCTTGGCATTGTTGTCTCTTTCTTATCTATCTGACATTGACCCCCTTCCCTTCCATTGACTTATCCCCCATCCAGCAATAACACACCACACCCCCTTCTTCACTCCCCCCAACACAACCCTTTGTCTATCCCCATTTCTTTTTCAAATCCTTTATGTCCTACTCCTATTTCTTTTCATCCCCTATCCTTGCTCTTAAGTAGTCTGGCCTGGATGACATCACCCTACTCTATTCTTTGCCTACCTGCTCTCAACCGTATTCTGGACTTGTCCTATAACTATTCTACTCTCCAACTCCCTTTATCCTCAACCTTGAGGTTTACTGGAAAGGATTACTGACAAGGTAATTATCTCTGACCACTCTAAGTGTAAAATAACTGTAACCCTGTAACTCATGTAACCTAGCAGCACTTACTATGCACTTACTATGTAATATAGGTTATTTATTTGTATTACATATTTTTATAATTTGTATACTTGCTTTTGCCCTTTACCATAAAACTGTCCTTTGTTCCTTCCTCCTTGATGTAGAGTCAGTTATGTAATGAGCCTCTGGCTCAAAGGTGATGTAATTATGAGACTTCAATAAATAAATACTAAGGTTCATACTAAGGTATAAGGAGTCAAGGGGCCTAGCCCATGAGTTGCTCCTATCCAATCACCCATAATACTGAAAGGAGTTTCCTTCCAGGATATATTTATCCAGTCTGTATTTAAACTGTGATTTATCTTTGCTGAAGAGAATTCCATGGGTAAGGCACTCCATGGTGTCACCACTCTGAGTGAAGATTGCCTTCCTCTGTCTGTCGTTGAATTTCCTCTGTTGGAGTTGTGGGGTGTCCCTGGTCCCAACTGTAATATTTTTAAATTCCAGCTCTAATTCATTAAACAAATGCTCATCCTGTATAATATCATGATACATAAGGAGATCCCCCATTCTTCTTGTCTCCAGGGACATCAGGTTTAAGTTCTCGAGTCTTACATCATACAGTAAATCCCTTAAGTCATATATGAGTTTGGTCACTTTTTGTACCTTTCTAAACTTTTATACCACCTTTTGCTATTGGTCCCCATACCTGACTTCCATAGTCTAGCAGTGGCCTCACATATAATCACCTCCATGGATCTACTTTTAAAGTTTCTTCTTATGGCCCATACATAGCACTTTCTTTGCTTTATTTATTTGGTTTTGACAATGTGTACTACAAGTTAATTTATTGTCTATTGTTATGCCCAAGTTTCTTTCTTCAGTACAGTGTCTTAAAGGTTGTCAAGTTAGTGAATAATTTCCCATGCCATTATTTTTTTTCCAGATGAATCCCACAACATTCATCTGCATTGAAGCTAATTCATCATTTGGTTGCCCACTTCTGAATTTTCTCCTAATCTTCATGCAGTGAGTTAATACCTATTTCATCGAGTACTTTACCAGCAAGTTCAGTATCATGTGCATATTTACTAATCCAATTTACAGCCCCTTTCCCCATAGTTGATATAAATACCCTGAACAGAACTGGTCCCAATAGTGACTCCTGCAGCACTCCACTTGTCACAGGGACCAGTTCTGAGAGATAGCCATTTATAACTACCCTTTGGGATCTATCCCCCAGCCAAGCTTCCACCCATCCTATTATTCCTTTATCTAGTCCTATATCCTTCAAGTTACATATTATTTCATCATGGGGTAGCTTGTCAAAGGCCTTTGCAAAGTCTACATTTATTAAATAAATAAATAAAAGTCAGACCACCCTGATTAATTTCTTCAACTGGGTAACAAAGGCAGTGGACAAGGGAGAGGCGGTGGACATATAGTACTGTACCTTAACTTCAGTAAAGCCTTCTATTCCATCCCATCCCACATTGTCTATTAGCTAAGCTGCAGGAGTATGGGGTAAAGGACAAAATTACTAGGTATATGGGAAACTGGTTAAGTGACAGGACCCAGATGGTGGTAATAAATGGGGAATTTTCAGGAGTCAGGAAAATAAATAATGGGTGCCACAGGTATCAGTCTTGGGACTCTTCTTGCCACACCTCACACCATGCCAATAATCTGGGTTCAGGAATTGGCTCAGATCACTGGGGGCTGGCGGGAGTGGGACTGAGCAGCTGCAAGGCAGCTCTCCTCTCCTCTCCCAGGGAGGCATGTTGCTGCCCCTGCCATATTACTGCCACTGAGTGGAGGCCCAGTGGCAATGTCAGATGATGGGTGACACAGAGAGAGCGTGGGAGGGTGTTTTGGGAACACAACATGCATGCACCTTCATATGTGCATGTGTGTCCACAACAGGGGAGGGAAGAAAACTGGAAAAATTGAGCTGGCACACTCATGAAGATCCCAACCATGCTCCCAGTGATGGGGTCATGGGATGGGCATGGGTACAAGCCCCAAGGGTGGGGCTGGAGCCCACCTGCCAGCTCCAGGAGGATAAACAGAATATGGAAAAAAATCTTTATCTATGATATAGGGTAGGAATTGTGGCAAGACATGCCTTTTGCAGATAAGACTATGATCTTGTATTGTCTGCTCCTATGTTGTATGTTTGTACTTTTACATTGTGTTTTTAGATTTGTACTCGTCTCCAATAAAACGGGCAGTTCTGCTCATCTGGATTTACAAGTATAAAAATAAAATGAAAATGAAATGAATCTGTGGCTGGGTGATGATGGTCTCAAAATTATGAGGGATGATGTGGGTAGACTGAAAGGTAGTCGGAAGTATGGCAGTTAAAACTTTATGCCAAGAAGTGTAAGGTGACGCACATAAGGGCAAAGAATCATCACATGAATTATGACATGGGTACTAGTGGAAAGCACTACAGAGGAAAATAACTTGGACAATCTTAAGATATCAGCACACTCTGATAGGGTAGTGGGTGTGGCAAATAGTATTTTAGGATGTTTATGGAGGGGAATCACCAGCAGGAGAAGAGAGGTGGTGCCACCACTATAGAGGCACTGGTTTATCCTCTCCTGAGTATTGCATGGAGTTTTCGAGTCTACATCTAAAGACAGACACTGATAGAGTAGATGCAGTGCAGAAAAGAGTAACCAAAAGGATCTAGGGATAGCAGGAAAGGAAATATATGGAAAGTTTGGCAGATTTAAGCATGCACAAGAATGAGGTGAAAAGGGAGTGAGAACACATAACTGAAACTTACAAATACCTCCATGAGGTAAATAAAGTGTATATTGCAGAATTACTCAAACTGAGTCAGAACACAAACACCAGGGGCAGCTCCATGAAGCTAATGGTGATGGTGGTGGGGGAATTTAAAAGAGATGTTAGGAAGTACATTTTCATGGAGAGGTTGATGAAGGGATGGAATAAGCTCCTGGAGGAGTGGGTATGTGCAAAGTCAGTGGTAGTATTCAAATGAGACTGGGAGAGATACAACAACTTGGTAAAGACTGCACCAAAAAGGGAGGTGGTATGGAGACAGAGAAGACCCTCTAGGGCTGTCTCATTCAATATTAGTTAGGTAGGAATGGGAAAACACATTAGGTCAATGAGCCTTTTTCTGCCAACAGATTCTATGCTTCTGTGAGACTGGTGATGGAGACATAATAGAAACTCTATGGGTGCAGCTTACAGTAGATGAGGGAAGGTTGTGTGTTTGGGAGCTATCTATAGGCCCCCTAATCAGACAGAAATCGAGAAGACTGAGGCAAAATAATCAGGAAGGCAGTAGCTAGAGGGGAAACAGTCCTGTTAGGAGTCTTCAACCTAAACATACAGACCGAGCCACACAGAGGAGTGGGTGCTCTGAGACTCATACAGATATAGAGTAATGAAAGTCATGGCACAACACTAGCCACCAATAAAAAATCCACAGCCAAAGTTATGCTGATAAAAAATATTTTACTTAACTTTGTAGAGGTCAAAAAAGTACAACGTACAAAATGCAGGACACAGACAATTCCTCACGTTTCAGCCAAGCATGGGCTTTGTCAGTGGTGCTACCACCTAGTGTTGTCTGATTTAAATGGTACCCATCCCAATCACATGACAAATTTTTAAAGTGCAAGTGCTCATTCAATATCTTTAAAACCACATTAAACTAACATTATTTCTTCTAACAAAAGCAAGTGATATTTAAACTAATAGGATTACCACCTTGCAAGCCCCATATTACATTTCATTACCCTATCTTTTTTATTTGTGCCCCAATACTTTACATAATTACTTAATGGGCACATCTACAAGAAACTTCATATATACAGTAAATGGTCATTACATGGTGGTATTTACTAAGAGTCTACTTTATTGTTTCTTACTATTTCATTTTCTGTGTCTCCTTTTATTGGAACTATAGCTTTACTATTACACAGAGAAGCTCATGCAGGATAAAGGTAGCCTGACATTCTATCTACATCTTTCACCTTAAATAATACTAGAATAACTCATTTATGAACAACAACTTCAATGGAAGCAATATTAAAACAGTAACACAAAGGCCCATTCTTATTCTTATATCACCAGAGGGCGGGGGGCCTAAAATAGAAGACTCTGATTTAATTATAACTCTCCATTTTGTATCTACATCCTAGGGACCATATTCAGTAGACCCAGGAAAACAACATAGCAACCCTTTTACATAGTATCATTCTCCATTTCCATTCAGGATACATCAGTTTCCTTAATAAACTGTTCTTACATGCTATCCTCTTTACTGGGTGTGAAAGCAACAGACCTCTTCTAAGTTGCATCCACACCCTACATCTTTGTACATGTGGAAGGCAGCACAGTTAGGAATTTCTTCTAAAAGATGTGGAGAGAATAATGGAGTGAAGAAAGGGGACACTGAAATGTACTATTTTTACATGATCAAATACATATTAATATCCAACGGACCCTACTTCTCCAAAAGGTTTAAATTCCTACACGGTCATTAAGACCTTTACCATCATATGCCCCAATGTATAAATCCAGACATTTTCTCTCTGGCTAAGGAGGCTCTCAATATGTGACCCTGGGCCCCAAAGTTACCTTCTCGATACCTATGAATTTAACTTCATGCCCTCTTTATCCATTATATCCTCCACATGTTGTGCCCAAGCATTTAGCACATTTCCATTGTTTATTACATCTATGAGCTCCTCCACTCTTTTCTTCCACTTCCTCTTAGTCTTTCCTATGCAGTACCTTCCAAAAGTGCAAAAAAAAAATAGATAACATCTGTTGTGTCACAGTTTATAAACTCTACAGTGTCATGCATCTATTTATTTATTTTATTTTATCTATTTTTGTTGACTGGGTAAATGCACTAGACAAATTCTGCTTATTTTCAGGCATGACCTAGGGAGAGAGGGATACAAATGAATGCCAACTGACCGTGAACCAGATTAAGCTGTTGGTGGTATTTTAGTGAATGGAATCTTGTTGTTATAGGGATTCCTAAACACACTGCATTCATACATATCTGGGCAGAACTTGCATCTGCCACATTTTCTGTATCCCCTAGGTAGGGGTGGCAGCCAGTTTCTAGGCTTCTCCACTTCCATTACAGATGATACTAAAATGTCCATTAGGTTTCTTGTTCTCCTATATGACATCCTTGGCTTCATCAGCACTGTCCCCCTTAACCTATCATCTGCTTCTAAGACATGCCAGTGTTTACATTTGATTTCCCTAATCTGGTCTGATCTAACATTGTATGTTGTTACAAAATTTTTCCTGTTGTTTGGGTCCTCCCCTTTTCTTTTTTTTATAATTAAAATTTTTATTGTTTTCTCGACAACCACAATTGCCAACACGTAGTTATATTGGTATTACACAGAAAGCCTGAAATCTTGATTCTAACATAAAGATTTGGAACATCGCACTTTCCATGGGAATAACAACAGTCTACCATAAAAGGCCCAAAACCTATAACCCCTCCCACCCCACCTCACCCTCTACTATGACCTATAAGAGGTCAGGTATAGGATAGCAATAGGTGAAAGGTGCTAGCATGAAAATCCAAAACTTCTTAGTTAAGCGGATTCCAGGTCAAGAGAAAATGCTCCAACGAACCCCATAATGATACAAAGTACTTCGTTTACCTTGTATACCTGCTATGTGTTTTCAAGTTGTATAGCCAAGCGCATGCCCTGTGCCACTCCACCAATGTTGGAACCTTGTCTGACGCCCAATATCTGAGGATTAACAACTTGCTACCACTGAAACCAAAGAGATACGTGTTCTCCAGGCTTTAGGAGTGGTCGCAGGAAAGCACCCAATAAACAAATCTCGGGGTGTCCATTCTGAGAGAGCCAAGGATAGGGCGAGCAGGGTACCCACAATTTTCCAAAACTTTGAATCTGAGGGCACAACCATAATAGGTGGTATAAGGTTCCATCTTCCTTTTTACACTTCCCACAGAGAGGTGAACTAAGCACACCCCTTCTGAATAGATGGGTAGGAGTCAAGTACAAATGATGCATAATGTTGAATTGTATCAATCTTAGCCTGTCTTGCTTAATAAACCTATACGTAGTACTCCAAAGTGTAGCCCAGACTTTCGGGGAGGCACTTATATTCAAAGCCTCCACCCAATAATAACAGATTCCGGAAGGGAGTCTGTGATCCCATTCTTGGAGAAGTCTGCGAACCTTGGCCACTGCGTGTGGCTGCAGCAGTCCTTAGAGAGTGTGGACATTTACACCTCCCTCGTCAGCCCTATGTCAAGAGAAGACCTGAGTCAAAGCTTTACTAAGCTGCAGCCATTTGTAAAAATCCAGGTCCGTGAGGCTCAAGTTTTTCTCAGGACCTCAAATGCATACGGCCTATCCTGATCCCAAAAATCAGCTACAGTTAATTTGCTTATCTGAGGCCAAAAGGCTACCGGAATAGAAGAGCCATCAATTTTAAATTGTGGATTGTCAACAATGGGTTGGGAACCACATAACCACCAGTGAACACCTAAATAACATTGTAGCTGGTGAAAAGCCCTGAAAGACCATCCCATAAGGTTATTTTTGAGAGACTTGGTAGACTGGCCGGGGACAATACGATGCATATAAAGAGCATTTCCCCTTCGCAAGATCCTGTTCAATGTCCAACCAGAGAGGTGTATAAGTTGCTCTAGTTTGATCCCAATCCCAAGGGCCAATTTACCTACATGTTGGCCAATAATACATAAAAGGGTCCTCCCCTTTTCTATTTTTCTCTTCCATTAGTTTTTCTCTACTTTCTTGGTCACATATTTCCCTAGCCTTTCTAATGGTTCATTCTGAATATCCTCTAGCTCTTAGCCTATTTTCTTGTGTGTCTAGCTCACTAACTTGGTCCCTCTCCTCACTACAATTTCTTTTTACCCTAAACATTTGACTCTTAGGGATATTCTCTTGTGTATGTCCTGAATGGCAACTACTTGTTGCAGGAGTGTGTTCTTATCTGTCTCCTTCCTAAAAGAGGAATGTTCCCACTCTGTTACTATTTGTTACCTTTATTTTAAGGTCCAGGAATGAAATTTCCTCCCTGCTAGTAGCTGGGACAAATCTTAGGTGCTTATTGGTACATAGATAGCACACACATTCTACTAGCTCTTCTTCCAAACTTCCAAATTAATAATATATCATTGATAAAACACACCCATAGTGCAATTGTATCCCTGAACTGATTTGTTCTTACATCCCAAATAACACCCTGTTCCCAGTGGTCAGGGTATATATACATGTAATTGGGGGCAAAACATGCCCCTATCACTGTTCCCTTGACCTGATGTTAACTCTGATCACCAAAGAAAAAGAAGTTACCCTCCAGGAGCATCCTGGTTAGGTCCACAAGAAAATCTGTATCTGGCTTTGCCTCCTGCCCTCTGGTATTTAGGTAATATTGCAATGCCCTCAGACCCCCATCATGGGGTGTATTCATATATAGGGATTCTATGGCTAAGGTTACTAGGATGTTTCCCTCCTCCCACTCATGGTTCCCCAATATTCTAAGCACCTGACCAGTGTTCTTTATAAATGATGGTAAAGTCTTTACAATCCCTCCAATACTATCATCTATTAGCCTGTACAAGGGTTCAGTCACTGACCTACACTAGATATGATGGGGTGGCCTGTGGACTAGTCAGGGATGTGAACCTTTGGCAGTGTATAAAATTGGACTCAAAGGATAGGACACCATCATATATTTTTTTCTCCTTCATTTATGACCCTCCCTCTGCCCAAATAAGAAAATTGTCTATGTCTTGTTTAGTTTCACAATAGCATCCCTCTTAGCTGGTTTGTAAAACTCATTACTGGACAGTTGCCTCTCCACCTCCTTCACATAGTCCCTCACATCTTGAATCACCACGCCCCACCCTTATCTGCTGGCTTTATGATAATAGTTTTATTGTTCTTTACATCATGCAGCACCTCTTCTCCTAGATGTTAAATTATTAAATCTGGGCACATAATCCTCCTCGTCAATTTTTCTATATCTGCTCACACAATTGTTGATAGGTCATCACTGCAGGGGTAAAGGTGGACAAAAGTGCTAGGTCTTTTCCTTTTTCTCCCCTTCCATGGAGGTTTGTATACCTGCAAAGTTAAGTAGAATATTTTTTATCAGCATAACTTTGGCTGTGGACCTTTATTGGTGGCTAGTGGTGTACCGTGACTTTCATTGCTCTACAGGATTCTTCAACCTGCCAGATGCTAATTTAAACATCCCAATGGTGGTGGTTCCACCATGCCGCGGTGACATGGAATTTGTCGACCATCAGCACAGCAATAGCACAACATTGCCAAGTGGTGTTGAGCCAACGCTGGGGGAACTGGTGTTTTCTGTGGGGGGCTTTGCCCCCATACCTCCAATAAGGGGATCTCTGCCGCCCCACCCCCAGACTCTAAATAACTAACTCCAAGTTGGACACCCCTGAGGCAACAGTGTCAAAAACCCAGCAGACCATCACAGTGAACTGCCTAAAATGTTGCAGTGATGGTTTTCGCTGTATTTCTGTTGCTGCTGAGACGTGATACCCCCAAGGTTACAGAGCACCATAAATCAGGCATTGGTACACATCTTCCAGAACTGCTTCAGGACTCAACTAGTGGAGAAACAGACTAGGGATGGGACCCCTCTTGACCTTGTTCTGACCAACTGAAAGCATCGGGTGTTAACAGTGTAGTTGCTGCAAGGGTCTAGCAACCATAACACAGTGAAGTTCAACACAGCCCTGAAATCGCAGAGGCAGTTGATTTAATAAGGATCCTGGATGTTAGAAGGGCTAATATCTGAAGGATGGAGGAAGACTTAAGGGAAAGGCTTATGGAGGAAAAACAACTAGATGGGGCAGGAAGCATATCAAGGAAACATATCAAGGAAGAGATTCTAGCTGTAATTAAAGGTTACCTCAGGCAGAAGAGGCATAAGCAGTGCAATACTGATACAGATAAATTGTTAGTTATGAGAAGCTAACAGTGGAAAGCAAGACTGATGTATTAACACACCACAGAGCCTAGCTAATGGGCAAAATACCTGACTGCCAGCTGACCACATAGCTGACACCATCAGTATGACACCCTTGTACTGTGCGTGTACAGGTGGGGGTATTCTTCAGGGAAAATGGTGCTTTAGAACAGGGGTCAAGCAATGAAGCTGGAGTGAGATAGATTCAGGAGGGAAGTAGATGCAGGAGAGACATGTAAGGAAGTATGTCTTTGCAGAAAGGGTAGTGAATTCCTGGAACAGCCTTCCAGCAGAAGTAGTGGGGGTGAAAACAATGGTGGGGTTCAAAAATGCCTGGGATAGGAACAAGGGAATAGTCAGTATAAGGAGAGGGGGAAGAGACAGTACCAAAGAACAAATAGGGTCTGCAGCAAAAATGAAGATAATAAAAATACGAAGACTGGGTGTACTTAGAGGCCTTTATTTGCCATCAGTTTCTATGTTATTCTCCAGCCCTTAAACTCTGACCCACTTAGTGGAGGGCCACTTTCAAATAGGCCATCGAAGAATGGTCAATAAGCCCCATTAACTTAGCACAGTTACCTCTCGACTGGAGACTCCAGACACAGGATCACAAACTGCTGCAGGGCAAGAACGCAGCAGTGTATTTTAATTCCCCATTTATGATCCCTTTGCATTTGCTGTTACCATAATGGTACCTATTTCACTTGTTTTTCCTCTTTGTAATTCCCCTTCTAGAGTTCTTGTATTTACTCTGTGTCCCTAATTACACCTATTGTAATTTTTGTACTAACTCTGTGTTGCTAATTACACTTATTTTACTTTTTACTTTTACTCCTTCAAGGGTGCAAGTATATCTCTTAGTTTAAACAGGAGTACCAATTTTTATATTAACCCCTTAGTGCTAGGGTCACTGTATAGTTACTTCTTGTCATTAAGTGTCTCAATTTAAAAGGGGAACCATCATCACTAAGAGCCCTGTACCCAGCTATGGGACTGTTGCTAATTTGCTTTTACTTCATGTTTTCTGTATTATAGTTGATTGTATCAGGCTTACTCTGCTGACTTCCAGCTGATGTTTACTGTAAGCAGAAATACCAGAATCTCACTGCAGCTGATGTCAGAGCTGTGTTGCAGCAGTGGGAGATATAATAGCCTGCGTTGCAGCTTTTGCAAACTCAGTTAGGATGTTTGCCGGTCCCACTGTTCTCCCAGGACTATGTGCAGACCTCAGTGACTGTACTTAAACCCAAAAGGATATCAGGACCAGCAAGCAAAATGTCACAGCTTATAGAAACTCTTACATGAACTATAGACTAATTAATATCCAACTGCTGCAGATTACCTCTGATATCATCTGCAGTGGATTCTGGAACTTCTTGTTGCAGCAAATGTCAGCTTGGGAGTCAGGACAGTCAGCCTGATGCAATCTATTATACTGCAATACACAGAAAAAAAAATGCTTTTGCACACAAACAGCAAATTGGAACCAGCCCTGCACTTATGTTTGGGGTTCTTAGTGCTGACTGTTCCCCTTTAAATTTATCCCACACCTTCACTGCTGAGTTTCTTTTCAATTGCAATTGCCCATTCTTTTCCACCTTCCTCTTTCCCTTGCTCCCTGTTGCTACGCAGCTGTATAAATCTGCCGATTCATTGTTATTTTCATCCTCACCTCTACCCTTAAGTTGTGCAGTTTTTCCTTTTCTTCACGTCATCCTTTATTCCTTTAATGTTTTTCTCTGTTCTGTTGTCATGCTTCTGACATTTTGTTTCCTTTTCCACTCCTTGCCTCAGTCTCCAATATCCCTCTTACTTTCACCCCATCTTCCCATGTCCTACTCCATAACTCCCTCTCATTTCCTTTTATCATCTTCCTTCCTTCCTTCTCCTCTGTCCTCTTTCCCATTGCATCCTGACTGTACCCATTTTCAATTTCAATAGTTACACTTTGAAGCTGTCAGTGACTATTTCCACCCTATTATCTCTCTTCCTCTAACCTATATCCACCTCTAGCTATTTATAAGCATCTCAGATACTCCCTTTTGGTTATTGTCTTCCTGCTCCTTTTTGTGGTATGTGACATTGAACTTAATTCTGGTCCTAGCCTTTCCACTCCTACTCTGCTTCCCAAAGGACTAAGGATGGCCCACCTGAAAATCTGTAGCAAGTTCCGTAAATTGGATAATTTTCATCTTCTGATCTAAGACATCTGATCAGATGTTGTGGCCATCTCTGAGTTTGGGATCGCCTCTACAATTAAAGATACATCAGGAACCATTCTGGGCTACCCAGTAGAAGGCAAGGCCATGAAAGGACAGGCATAGATGTTGTCATGTACATCTCTTGCCTTCAGTTTGAAACTGTGTTGCATGTGTCTCGCCCTCCTCATATGAGTTGCATCTCCATAAGCTCTCCATCCCCTTGTCATTGCTCTTCTTTATTGCAGGGATCCTCTGCTTCCCAAGCTCTTACCTTGACAATAATTATTGATCTTTTTTACTTCTATATCCTCTCTGGCCTCTGTGGGTGAGTTACTTGTATTGGGTGATTTTAATTCTACTTGGCTTTTCCCATTCCATCCTCTAAAAAGCTTTGCCAAAATCTCAAATCTTTCCAGCTTATCCAGGTTATTTCTGAGCCTATTCGTCTCAGCCTCAAATCCTTTATTCACACTATTCTTGACTGGGTCCATTCTTCCTACATTCACCAAATTATAGAGGCTGGTACTCTCCATAACTCCATTAATGACTACTGTATTGTCTACTGTGTGCCTAAAATCCATCATTCAAAGTTCTCCAAAAATTATTCAGATTTGCTCCTCCAGATAGCTTGATCTGTATGCTCTTTATGTTGACCTCTCCTCCAGCAAATGATCTTTTACCCCTGAAGTTGTCAACAAAAACTCTGCCCTCCTTAATTTTCAAAAAAAATTCCTGGCTGCTTGGGATTCATATTCCCCATTAGGAGGACAAGAGTCAAGGGTTCTCACCTTCCCTGCATCATGGCTGAGTTACATGCTTGTTTCAGGGCAAGGAACTAGGCCTGGCATACCTGCAAAACCTATAACTTTCAAAGTGGCTTCACTAGATATCAGTTTCTCCATAATGTCAGTGCCAAATCTAACAAACTTGCTAAGCTATATATTTCACTTCCATACTACAGAACAATGTTTGTCACCTAAGTTCCAGAAAATCATCCACTCTCTGCCCCCCAACAACTACCTCATCCAGTCCTCAAGTCAGGATACTCAACTAACACTGACTGATGATGTTGCATCCTCTTTCAACACTGTCTTCATTTCCTCTGCCTGTTCCCTCTTCTCCTGTCATCTAGCACCCTGCCCCTGTTTCTCCTCTGTCATTCTCTTCCCCCTCTTTCTGTCACTCTTCCGCTTTCTCTTTCTCTTTCTCACTCACCATGCCTTCTGCCTCCTTTAAGGCAGTCTTAGCCCAGAACCCTAACATCGGACATAGTCCAGATTTTCTTGACCTTAGGCTTCTTCATCTTTTCTCCACTATTATTGCTGTCCTCAACACCTCAGTCCTCAACCTCATTTTCCCACAGGTTTTGTACCTGATATATAAAAATGTGCAGCTGTTATCCCTTTACAAAATGGTATGACCCTTTCAGTAAAGGGAAGTATTAACCTACTGTATTTCTCTTCTTGCAATCTTGTCAAGGCTCCTGGAACACCTGATTCTCTCCCCACTGTCCTCCTTTCTTGACTCCTCTTCCTTTTCTACTTCTTTCAGTCTGATTTCAGGAAGTCCCACTCCACTACCACATTGTTGCTCTGTCTCATTATTTTAGTGGTGCAGCAGCACCACTGTAGCTAGGATTGAGTAGGCATTTCTTTATTAAACCCCAAATTCACATTTTAATAGCTTTGCCTCCATTCAGTGGATTTGCACAAAATGTTGCATATATGGTGTCAGGGGAAAGATCTCTTGATGTGTCAAGTTTTGCTCTGGTTGGATGGAGGATTCTGAGATCTGGATAGTGGAAAAAGTGAAAAATACTTTTTTTCTCTTTTTTTGGTCATCATCAAATACCCAGATGGTTTGGAGATTATTTTTTCATATGGGGGGTGGGGGTTCATATGGGGAGAATCTGTTTTCATGAGAACATTTTTTTTTATGGCTGCTATCTTGTTTCCATTTTTTTAAATGTTTGGAACACCTATAAAAAACTTTTATCCTGCAGAGATGCCAACACATATATTTTGATAATCAGGACTCCATTAGTTGGATTCTGCAGTTATTTTTTTTTGACAAATGATCCAAAAATGTGTTTTTAACACATTTCAAAATATTTTTTTGTGATTCTTTTTGTTTTTGTAGGGACATATGAAAAAGGAATAGAGTCATACATAAAAGGACCCCTTCATATGAAAAATGAATTTTTACTTATTTTTTCCCACCTTCTTTTTTCATATAATGGGTTCCATTTTTGTATGAACATTAGAACCTCAAGAAAAAGTATCCTTCCATAGGAAAAAAGAATGAATTTGGAGATTATTTTTTTTCCATTCTTATACCATATGAAGAGATGTTTTTTGTGAAATTGTCTCACTCTACAAAAAAAAAGATTCCCTCATGCAAAAAAGGAATTTTGACTTTATTTTTCTCATATTTCAATTTTAACAAGACATAACTCCTTGAATATTTGCAGTTAAGGGATAAGCTATATATCACAACAAAGTTTTAATGAGTACTACTGGACTATCACATAATACCCACAAAAAAGTTAGGGGCCAAATAAAAAAAACATAAAAATTACAAGAATCAAAATTCCTATAGGATAACACTGGAAGTTTAACAAGCCATACAACAATGTGAATAAATTGTTTTTTTGGACAAATGGAAGCACAGGGCCCGGACACCAATATGGATGTTTTCATCTATGGAGAGGTGGAAGTGCATAGGCAAATGGACCTGCATGAATGAATGTGGTGTTAGGATTCCCAACCCTAATATCCCACCCTCCCGCTGCAGGCAGTACAGGAAAAAAGCATTATGGTTTGACCACTCCTGAGTCTTCTCAGATCATCCACATGGGATTTCTTGGAGTTGCAAACCCTAAAACACATCCCACTGTCATGTAGTCTGCACATCTAAGCCTATTAATTGATGAAATGGGATGAGTGTTAGTGTTGACAACACCAAAGAAGACCCCAGAGCTGATTTGCAAAGGCTCAGGAGAGGTGAAACCATAATGGTTTTTCCTTTTGCTGCCTGCATGGTGGGGGTGGGGTGTTAGGGTTAGGAAACCAAGCACCACATTTCCCTGCTTTTTTTGGTTTAATCTGAACCTTAACTGGTGCAATAACACATTATTTTGAAGGGATTGGATCAAAGATTGATATTCTCAGCTATCACCATTGATCTGGCAAAAGCCTTCCTCACTGTTGTACATCATCTTCTCCTGAATAAGTTAAAATGGCAGGACTGCCTGGTTAGTGGATAAGTTGGTTTCACTCCTACCTTGAGGAAAGGTCTCAGATTGTTCTTATAGGTGATGCATTCCACCCCTCACTTCCCATAAGTACAGGTACGCCTCAAGGCACTGTTCATGGTTTCATCCTGTTTTCCATGTTTCATAACAACTTCATAAAAGCTTGTATCTCCTCAAACATTCAAAGGTTTGTGGAGGACATTCTGTATTTTACTTCTGGCTCATCTGCTCCTGACCTGGCTGCTAAGCTCCAGACCAATTTTACCAATATCCAGTTCTGCTTTTGCACCAATGAACTGTCTCTCAATGGCAAGAATACTGTTTCTATGTCCTTCAGTAAACAAGCAATGTCTAGAAAAATCACCACCCCTGCCCCCCTTCAAAATCCTCTATGGTGCTGTAGTTGGAAAGGTCTCTTCCTTCAAATACTTTGGGGTTCAGCTGGAGTGTCATATGAACATACGAAATTTGCCAGCAGATAAAGTCCTAGAGGTCTATCAAATCTGCTCGAATGTGCAGCTAGCACCCCTTATTCTGCAGCTGCACCTCCCTTCCACCCTTCCCCTACAATTGACCTTCCCCCTTGTCCTGTCCCATCCCCTTTTGAAGCAGTCCAATGTTCTACTGGATACCACTTCTGCAGGTAATGCATTCCACCCAGCTACTCCCCTCTCTGTATAAAAGTGTCTCCTCATCTCCCTCCTGAACATTCCTCCCTCCAGTCTCATATCATGGCCCCTGGTGTCCCTCCCCCCCTCCCTTACTTTGAACAGCCTCTCTGTACCCATCTTGTTTATTCCTTTTATGTACTTAAAGGTTTCAATCATGTCCCCCCATCCCTTCTCTCCTCCAGTGAGTACATGTTCAGTTCTCTCAGCCTCCTCTCATATGATAAGTCCCCCAGCCCCTTGATCATCTTAGCCATCATCTTGACTTCTCTAACCATGCGGATGCCAATCATCAGAAACTCATCTTAATTTTGGTGCATTATATAGGAACAAAGTATTCATCTCACTCGCACCATGTAGAGAGATCAGTGTTAAAATGACTCTCCCTCTCTTTTCTACTATAGTGACATTGTGTATAGTGCAGTGCCAAATTCACCTAGGCCGGGCTGGTCCCCCTATTTTACTTCTTGTGTTAGTTTGCCCTTGATGGCCCATTAGGCACTTATCACTGATCCCTTTACTCTTTTGTTGGACTCCACTCACTTAAAGCCAGGTACCTCTCCCACTGTGTCTCTTTTATTGGTAAACTCAGGTTTGTCTATCTCCCTTCTTATTTTAGCTTTCTCCTCACTAACTCTTCATTCTCCTCCCCCTCCTACTGTATTCTCTTAGAAACCCAGACACATACTTATTTTCCCTCCCTCACACTAAGCCATCAGCAAGTCAAGCTGCAGTAACATTTAGATTCTCTAAACCTTGGTCTAATTTCCCCCTTGTTATCCATTCTCCCTCAACTCCCTCATCCTTAAAATCCCTTCTCTACAATGTTATATCTCCCTTATGAAACTGCTTTTAACCCCAACCTGTCCACCTATGCTCTCTGGTGGCACCCCCTTCGCTATTTACTTCTTGGTTTTTCATTCTTCACTAAGCAATTATTGTTGTGGCTTTAACTGATACCATTTTTATCCTCATAAGTATTAATCTTCAGTTCTGTATATATGTAAATTGGTGACTCAACATCCGAAGATTTTGAATTTGAAGAAATCTCTGTGGCAGAGACATTTGACTACTTATTGAAAATCAATACTAAAACCCATGCAGGTCCTGATACAACTAATTTATATTTATTTTCCATGGTTATTGATTATATGGCTTACCCCTTTTTTAAATTGTTTAATTTTTCCTTGTATACAGGTGAGGTCTTTTGTCTGTGGAGGAAGGTGATTGTGGTGCTCATTTTTAAATCTGGAGTCAGAACAAAGGCCAAGAGTTATCACCCCATCTCTCTGACTGTCCCACTATCCAAGGTCCTCAAACAGATTGTCTATGAGCAACTTAGAATTATTTTGATGATTGTCAAATACTTATTCCATACCAGCAAGACTTTTGCAAAAACTCACTGCATGCATACAGCAGTTATTGTGTTTATCTTCTTTAGTATGGAGCCTTGGACAGTGGGAACATGTTATGTGCACTATTCTTGGACCATTCAAAGGCATTTAATTAGGTGCACAACAGTCACCTGCTTTCGAAGTTTTGGGTCGTAGGACTTTCATCCAATTCTACCAACTGGATTCATAATTATTTGTCTGACCATTATCATCAAGGTTTTTTTTTTCAGGTTGCCCTTCTCCATTAGGAAAAATGAACAAAGGAGTCCCTCAAGGCTCTAGTTTGGGATGTATTCTTTTTTTTTTTTTTGTCAAATCATATAAAGTTTTCTATGTGGATGAAACAGTATTGTACAGAAAAGGATGTGCAATGACTGAAATGAATACCATTTTACAATCTGATTTTAATTTAGCCCAACATTGCCCCTGGACACACCACTGTTCTCTGCATGCTATGACTGATTGGTCATCCTTAACAACAATGCAACTAAAAACAATCTTTATACAATATATGGTCACACAATGTGTTACAAAATGACCAATCACCCTATATTACATAGCTTGTCAATAAAATTACCAGTCCGTATGCTCTGAGTTGAAAAAATTCCATTCTCCTTAAAATTCACAGGTATCTCCCTCAATCTGATAAATCTGTGCTCAACTGCACTATGCCCACTGTGTGAAACCAATTATAGTCCATTCTTAAACTGCAGTCCATGTTCAGTATTAATGTGTTCAAAGCTCTCCTCATTGACCATTGTACTGATGTTTGTACATGCATCTAAACTATGATCCTCTGTATCATATGTCTCCACACTATTATGCAATGCTACTTTATGTTTTTGTACTACATACCAAGTACTGCATATGCTATTATATTGTATTTAGTGCTATTATATTATATCTCATCTCTGTATGTAATTTTAATATTGTTCATGCACCAAATGTGCATTCTCCCTGCCTGTAGTTCCTGTTCATAAGCGCGTGTTGTATTATTGCATCTTTGCTATCATTGTACTATAATGTATCATGTATCCTGTTTCTACCTCAAGGCCCAGATATTTAGAAATGCACCAAAGGCAGGCGCAAGTTTGGCACAGTGCAAATCCGATGCACGTGGTGCAACAAGAGCCATATTCAGAGGTTGCGCTGGCTGCACTGTGCCAGCGCAACCCGGCTGAATATGGCACAGTTGCGCCATGGCGCAACTGTTGATGCACCATGGTGCAACCAGAGGTGCACCATGGTGCAACACAGGTGCACCATGGTGCAGGAAGAGAAGCCCCAGGGCAACCATAGGAGCAGAGCAACAGAGCAACAGAGGGGGGCATGGCACAGACAGGTGACCCAGGGACACAACTGGGGAAGCACAGTGACAAGCCACAGGAGGCCACCACCTTCTGGGCACAGCAAGGCGCATACATGCACCCAGACCCCCACCCCAGAACACAACAGTGGCACAGACAGTAGGCAACAGGAGGAGCCAATGGTGAATGGAGGGCCACCAAGGGGGCCCCCACAGGCTGCAGGCTGTGCCCACCCACACACCCAGACCAGCACAGGCCACACCCAGGACCATGCAGCCAAGCACACACACCCACCACACATCCCTGACAGCCACCCCATGGGCACCCCAAGGCACAGCCACTGACTGAGGGGATGGACACCACCACAGTGGGACACACTACAGCACACAGCAGTGATCCACAGATGCACAACATGTGCCCCGTCACATGCACACCACACGGACAGGCACTGGGCCACAGCAGCATGGCTTCTCATACCACCTGCAAAGCAGCCACAGACACAGGCAGGTATGTCAAAAGATATATATATTGAACAATGCAACTATGTACAATAGAAGGGTGTGGAGCAGGGTAGGAAAGTGAGGGAAGGGTATAGTAAACAGGGACTGTACAGTGAGAGAAGGGACTGGAGGGGGAGGTACCACTGGGGAAAAAAGGGAATTCAGGTTTCCAACAAGTGGCGGCCATGGCTTGCCACCCCTTGCAGACTTCACTGCCTTCTGTCTCCCAACAGCATCCTGTGGACCTGCCAGGCCATAGCTACAAGGGTGCAGGGGGTGAAATAGCACCTTGGCCCATGAGGTTTGAGGGGCCCAAATCATAATTTTTATGTTTATTCAAAACTGGGGAGGGGCCCTGTAACATTGCCTTGCACCCAGGCCTTCTGGGAATTTGCT
Organism: Neoceratodus forsteri; assembly: GCA_016271365.2. Classification (NCBI taxonomy): domain Eukaryota; kingdom Metazoa; phylum Chordata; order Ceratodontiformes; family Ceratodontidae; genus Neoceratodus; species Neoceratodus forsteri. The sequence goes on from CM057455.1 coordinate 536,532,269, forward strand.
ACACTACTGGGACCTGCAGCACTGCCTCCATGGTTGTTAAGGTAATCTAAATAAGTTAGTGGAGCAGCCAGTGGTAAAGGGGCCTCCTGCACTGCCGCCGGACACCTAGATCAAGGGACAGGACAGGTGATCAGTGCAATGTCACAAGGAACCATGCCCATCCATAGCATGCAATGGGCAGTAGGATCACACCCCGCTGGAGGGCCCATACAGGCCACCCACAGGGGGGGCAATGCCTGCCAACAACATAGCACACCATGACAGTGCACAGTGGTGGTCCCCGCCACACAGTGGCCACCCGACTGCACTATGGCAGTCACATGGCACAGTGCTCCGGCAGCACCACAGCAATGTCAGTGGCAGCCAGGTGCACACCCACCCCACCAACAGCTGGCACATGTGTCCAGTAGATGCGCCACAGTGGTGGGCACCACATTCAGTGCTGCACACACAGCTGCCATGGCACATGGCACAGGTGGCCATGTCCACAGCCACACCCCTGCCACCCCCCACGTAAGGTGTGAAGGACCATGTCAGTGCCTTCCTGCTCTCTGTGGCCCCACTGGTGCCAAAACCACTCCTGCACTGCCACCCTGGCCCACTGTGGCCTGCTGTCCTGCCACTGCTGCTGCCCTCCACCTATTTTCAGGCCCTGGGAATGGAGCATAAACAGGTACACATCAGTAACGAACCACAGCAGCTGCCCACCACCCCCACCCCTGTGCACAGGGTGAGCCCCTGCCTGAAATATCCCACACAGTGGCATCACAACGCAAGTGGTGGCAGGTGATGCCACCCCATGATGTGCATGATGGCAGTGCAACACTCTGCAAGGCATGCTAGGCAGCCTAGCCAACACCACAGTACAGCACCAGGGCACACATGCAATATGGGCCTACTCACCTGGCTGTGGCACAGCCCCATCTATGACATGCATCTTCAACCTCCTGAAGCACTCTCGGTTCCTCCTTGCTAGGTCACCATAGTAGTGGCAACACTACTCCCCCATCCTGGCAACCCCTGTTTACTGCTGCACTGTGGTAACAATGCCCTGCCACACCACTACCTGGGGTTGCTGCAGAGGCACCTGGCTGAATAGTTGGGGTGCATGGGGCTGGATGCAGGTGACCAGGTTGACCACTTCCACCTGCGTCCAGTTAGCCGCCCATGTTTCTCTCTGCTGTGCCATGCTGCAAGTCATAGCCAGTGAGCAAAATGGTGGTAAGTGCACGTGGTCACAGCATGCACCAGATGTGCATTCTGAGGGGACATGCACTGTGTTTGCCCATTGTGCAGTCTGAAGAGATGAGCGGCATGGGTGTGGCTAGGTGGAGTCATGGGTTCAGGGGTCACCAAGGGGTAGAGATCACAACAGGAGTCAGGGATTGGCCACCACACAGTGTGCACATGCCAATAGCAGGCCTGGCACACCATGTGCCATGGCCTCCATTGTGCAGTCAGTGCACAGTGCGCGATTGGCAACATTAAACCATCCGGCACACGCGCACTGTGGTCCAGCACACTGTGCACGTGTGAGCATTGTGCCGCAACTTGCTCTGGAGCAAACTCATTGTACATGGAGCAAAATCGCGATATTTAGCTGCCACATGCAAATGAGCTCATCAACCAATGCGTGTCGCATTGGGGGAATTAGCATGTCATTACCGTTGCGCTAAAGCTCATTTGCATGCGATGCACTATAAAAGCACCATGGATCAGCACAGGCCATGAACCTGTATTGCATCCTTTCAAGGTAAGTTGCGCATGCAGCTGTAGCACACTGGGAGTAGCCAGCACAGCAGGGGGGGACAGAACAGGGTGCTGCTGCCACTGACACACTGTGCTGTCCATGTCCACAGGAAACAACATGTCGGAACATGAGGATGGTGAGGAGTGCGGGACTGCTCACAAGTACAGGCCCAATTTCACTAAGGCGGAGACAGAGGACAGTTTGAGGCCTACCTTGACAGGGAGCCCCTGTTGAGTAGTGCCACGGGCACACCACAGGCCAGGGCTGGGGCCTGAGTAGAGGTGGCAGCATGTGTGAACCTGCAGGGCAGCCAACAGCGCTCAGTGCAGAAGTGCAGGAAGAAGGTGAGCACAGACAAGAGGTGCATCAAAGAGAGTCTGGCTGTCATCCATGCCTCCTGGAATGCCACTGAAGGGGGCATGCAGCTGTGCCATCGCTCATGGTGCAGGAGGAGTTGGTGGCAGCCACCATGCACCGCAAACACAGTGGAGGGTGTGCCTGGCAGGCGGATTCCAGATGGGTGGCAGCCCATCACTGCATGGTAAGTATGTCAGCCACGCACAGCTGGGGGCATGGAGGGTGAAGACATGGCCATGCTGGCATGTGTGCAGCCAGCATGCCTGTTATGTGCATGTGTGTGCACCCATTTGCATGCCATGCTGCAGGGCACAGGCAGTGGCAGTGGGGGGGCACATGTGGGCAATGCATCACTAACACGCCTCTCTTTCTCTTGCAGCACCAACATGCCTCTGTGCGGATGAAGGGGCTCCAACAGTGGCAGCAGCTGTGGCCACTGGACTGGCCATAGAGGACCAGCCTTCCACCTCCATGGGCATCTGGGGGCCTGACAGGCTGCATCTCACCACCATTCTGCAGGTGGTTGTTCTGGATCTGGGGTTGGATGAGGCCCTGGATGTGTTTCTGCAAGATGCTAGCTTTAGAGTCCTGTGTGCAGAGACACAGATCAGGGCAGGGTCCAACACCGATGACGATGTAATGCTCATCCTGGACAGCATGGCCACCATTGTGGGGGAGATGCCCCTGCAGACCACTGACACAGGCAGCACGCCCAGTACCCAGCTGGTGCCATAACAGCTGATCACCACCACTGCAGGTGCAGCAGTGTGCGCTGCCCAGGCTGTGGCCTGAGGTGAAGGTGGTGCTGCTGCACAGGTGCTAGGTGGCATGCAGGATCCTGACAGGCAACAGCAACGGGCTGTGGGTGCCACTGGGCAGCCAGACACAGGGTCTGCCACCGGTTTGCCTGCCGTATCCAATCCCCCTGCAGACCCCACTGTGCAGCGTCCACCAGAGAGGGGGGCTGTGCAGCATGGCCAATCACCACATGGAAATCAGCATCCAGCCCGGGAGCCCCAGGATGCCAAGTCACTGGCTGATCACACCCGTTTGCTGTGGGAATCCATTCAGCAACAGGTGCTGCTCACCACTGGGGTGTACACACTGCATGTGGAGGTGCACCAATTAGCTGAGCAGTAGGAGAGGGGCACTGCACAGATCCTGCTGGGAATGCAATTCATGCAGGAGGCCATGACCACCTCCTTGGATCACATTGCCACTATGATCTCAGATGGCTTTGCACTGCTGGCTGCCACAGGGCATGGCCGGACACAGATGACCCCCCGAAATGCACTATCCACCCCGCATACCAGGTGTTAGGTGACCCATGTGCAGTTGACGCCAGGCTCAGATGTCAGCATCCTAGGGACACCCAGGGCTTGGCTGTTTGGGAGCCTGGGGTGGAAAGGATGAGAAGGGACTTGGCAAGGTTAGAGGAATGGTCAAATGTATGGCAGCTTAGATTCAATGCTAAGAAGTGCAAGGTAATGCACCTGGGAAACAAAAACCCAGGGGAAGAGTACACAATGGGGGGTGAGATACTAACAACAACAAGAATAGAAAGGGACCTGGGGGTAGTCATATCAGATGACCTAAAGATGGGCAAGCAATGTGAGAGGGCAGCAAGGAGGGCTGGGGGGATACTGGGATGCATAGGGAGAGGCATCACCAGTAGAAAACAGGAAGTTATTATCCCTCTGTACAGACAGCTGGTGAGACCCCATCTGGAGTACTGTGTGCAGTTCTGGAGACCCAATCTCCGCAAAGACATAGACAGGATGGAAGCTGTCCAAAGGAGGGCAACTAAAATGGTGCAGGGTCTGCACCGGAAGTCATATGAATAGAGACTTAAGGAGCTTAATATGTATAGCCTCGAGGAAAGGAGGGAGAGGGGGGACATAATAGAAACTTTCAAGTACCTCAAGGGAATCAACAAAGTCCAAGAGGGTAGCATCTTTCAAAAAAAGAGGTGTGCAAGAACAAGAGGGCACAATTTGAAGATGGGGGCGGCTCAGAGGTAATTTAAGGAAGTATTTCTTCACAGAGAGGGTTGTGGATGCATGGAACGGCCTTCCGGAGGAGGTTGTGGAGTCAAAATCAGTGGGGAATTCAAGCATGCATGGGATAGTCATAAGGCAATTCTGGGGGGTGGGGGTAGGAAGAAGTAGGCTGCTGGTTAACTAGGATCTGCAGCTTATCCAGTAGGTAGGGAAATGGGCAGACTGGGTGGGCCAAGCGGTCCTTATCTGCCGTCAAATTCTATGTTTCTATGTTTCTATGTTTCAACACACCCCCTCGGATATACGGTTACCACCTGTCCATATTTTCGCAGGACAGTCCTGATTTGGGCAGCTGTGTCCTGCAAAAAAAACATGAAAAACACTACATGTCCTGATTTTATAGGAGAGAAAATATTTTCTGACTTTCCACTAAATGTTCCAGAAAACTGCAATACCTTAATTAAAATACCTTAAAATGACAAGAAACAATAGAAGCAACTAAGAAACTACAATACTCAGACTTAATTCTGATCCTACAGAGAAAACAAGTCTGTTGCATTGGTCGAGGTTATGTACTGTCCTGCGAAAAATCATGTTTCAGTAAGAAATGTCCCACTTTGGGCTTCTTAAAAGTTGGTAACCCTATGCGGACATGGTCATGGTCCTGCGGTTCCACCCTTGGGGGGCTGTTGCACAGCCATCCATGGCTGATGCACAGTCTGTGGCTGCTGATCAGCCCAGGTGCAGCCACCCCTATGGCCATGCTGGCCAAGATACTGCACAGCAGCCCTGATGTGCGGCCTACCATGCCTACAGTCTGCAGCTGCTGCCCAGTGCGTGCTTGGGTGGTGTGTGTGTGTGCCTGCCACAGGTGTGGCACCTGTGTGTCAGGCCACTCTCTGCCTGTGTGCATGCTTGCCCAGCCGCTGGGCCATGTCGCATGGGCATGATGACAGCGGTCCTGCACCACTTGCACCTGTGCACCGGTGCACTGCATCTGATCCACATCACATGCCCACACCTGTGTGTGTGGGTGCATGTGTGTGTGTGTGGGAGGGGGGATGTGCAGAGTGCTGTGTGTGGGTGTGTGCCCCTGTCACCCTTACCCCTTCTTCCCACCTCAGTGTGTGCATGTCCATTGCCATGCACACCCCTGCATGTGTGCTGTAACTGTTTGTGTGGCCTAGTGTTTCATACCACCCACCTGTGTGCACCAAAGTGCTCCTGTGCTATGGTGTCCCTGTGCCATCTTGCCTGCTGGATGAGCCGAGGATCCCTCCACCCAGGGGGTGGCTGTCCAGCTCCCTCCGGCCCATTCCCTCCATCGCCCACACTACTGTCACTCTCATCAACCTCAACAGCAATCCCATGGTCAATGACAATGTTGTGCAGTCCGCAGCAGGCCAGGAATAGGCCACAGGCTTTTGAAGGGCTGTACTGTAGGGCACTGCCTGACCTGTCTAGGCAATGGAACCATGCTTTCAACATGCCAAAGACTCTTTTGATGATGTTGCGTGTCCTGGCATGTGCCTCATTCTAGTGTTCCTCTGCTGGAGATTATGGGAGCCAGTAGGGGGTGAGCAGCCAGGGCTGCAGTGGATAGGCGCTGTCCCCTGTGTGGATGATGACATGGTTAGCTCTCTGCTATGCTAGGCTGTGCCCCTTGCCTGCACCTGCCACCCACACCAACATGCACACCCTACCCTCCCCCATCCTATGGTATGCTCTTCCCATAACCCCTTGCCCGTGCCATACTCACCCACTAGGTGGCCCGTGGGGATATCCCCACATTCAAACCTGTGGCACAGTGCAGAACTGTACCAGATGAACTCATCATGTGCACTCACAGGGTGTGTGGCGCAGATATTGGTTAAGCGCCCCATGTGATCGCACACCACCTAGCAGTTGACACTCGGGCTCCCCTTTCTATTGATGTATGCCACACCCTTGGGGCCAGGTGGCAAGTGGATGCCCGCATGGGTGCAGTCAATGGTCCCAATCACGCTAGGCATTCATGCTCCCTGTGGAAGTCCTGCATGGTTGCTGTACACACTGCCTGTGTGCTGGGGAAATGGACGTATTCCGACGCATGTGGCAGAAGAGCATTGAGGAACCATGTGAGGAGGTAGGACATGGCCGACTGGGTTATACCTGTGGTGTCCCCTGTTGGTTTCTGGAAGGTGCCCATGGTGAGCAGGCACATGACAGCTGTCACCTTCGTCTCCATGAACATGGTGTGGCTCCATCTGGTGGATGCCTGCATCTCCTCACTGCACAGCTCACAAAGCTGCCTCAGAATGACCCTGTTCAGGCGATACCAGCCCACAATCTCCATGTCACTGTACTGCTCGAAGGTGATGCGGGTGTGGTACCACCTGTGTCAGGCATACCACCGATGGGATCTTCCACAGCCACGTCGCTCTTCCTGCTGCGCCTTCACACCCTCATTACGGCCTCCATCGCGAAGGGCACACTATCCATGGGCCTTGCTGTCCTGTATCCCACTGGGCAGAAACATAGAAACATAGACTTTGACGGCAGATAAGGACCGCTTGGCCCACCTAGTCTGCCCATTACCCTACCTACAGGATAGGCCGCAGATCCTAGTTAACCAACAGCCTATTTCTTCCTACATCCCACTAGAACTGCCTTATGTCTGTGCCATGCATTCTTGAATTCTCGCACAGTTTTAGACCCCACAACCTCCTCAGAAAGGCTGTTCCATGCATCCACTACCCTCTCTGTGACAAAATACTTCCTCACATTGCCCCGGAACCGCCCCGCTATCTTTAAATTGTGTCCCCTTGTTCTTGCACGTCTCTTCTTCTGAAAGATGCTACCCTCTTGGACTTTGTTGATTCCACTGAGGTACTTAAAAGTTTCTATCATGTCCCCCCTCTCCTTTCTTTCCTTAAGGGTATACATATTAAGCTCCTTTAGTCTCTCCTCATACGGCTTCTCTTGCAGACCCTGCACCATTTTAGTTGCCCTCCTCTGGACTGCCTCAATCCTGTCTATGTCCTTGCAGAGATGGGGTCTCCAGAACTGGACGCAGTACTCAAGATGGGGTCCCACCAACTGTCTGTACAGGGGGATAACAACTTCCTGTTTTCTGCTGGTGATGCCTCTCCCTATGCATCCCAGTATCCCCCAGCCCTCCCTACTGCCTTCTCACATTGCTTGATAACTTTAAGGTCATCTGATATGATTACCCCTAGGTCCCTTTCCTTTTATGTTGTTGTTACTACCTCCCCCCATTGTGTAATCTTCCCCTGGGTTCTTGTTTCCCAGGTGCATTATTTTGCACTTCTTTGCATTGAGTCCTAGCTGCCATACTTCTGACCATTCCTCCAAACTTGCCAAGTCCCTTCTCATCCTTTCCACGCCTCCTTGTGTATCAACCCTGTTGCAGATCTTTGTGTCATCTGCAAAGAGGCATACTTTTCCTTCCAGTCCCTCTGCAATGTCACTTATAAAGACATTAAAAAGGACTGGACCCAGTACTGAACCCTGTGGTACCCCACTAGTAACCCCTCTTTCTTCAAAGTGGACTCCATTTACAGTTACCTTCTGTATCCTGTTGTCCAGCCAATGTTTTACCCAGGCTACCACCCTGGGACCCACCCAGGCTGGTTAATTTGCCTATTAATCTTTGTGTGGGACTGTGTCAAATGCCTTGCTAAAGTCTAGGTAGGCCATGTCCACAGCCCTCCCTGGTCTACTACTTTGGTCACCCAGTCAAAGAAATCTATTAGATTCGTCTGACATGACCTTCCCCTGCCAGAACCCATGCTGCCTTGGGTCCCAGCCCCACTGGCCTCAGGTACTCAACAATTCTTTTCTCCAGAAGTGACTCCATCACTTTCCCTACCAAAGAGGTCAAATTGACAGGTCTGTAGTTTCCTGCCTCTGTCTTGGTCCCACTTTTGTGAAGGGGAATCACATCTGCCTTCCTCCAGTCCTTGGGTACCACACCATCCTCCCATGATTTATTAAAAAGGGTAGTCAGTGGTTTTACTTGTTCCCCCATTAATTCTTTCAGAATTCTGGGGTGAATTCCATCAGGCCCCATTGCTTTGTCCACCTTCAGTTTTAGGAGTTCTTGCAGAACACTTTCTTCTTTGAAAGGGCTGGGATCGACCTCCCTATCAAGAGTGCTTCTGTTAATTGGATTAGGCAATTCCCCCTCCTCTTTTGTGAATACTGAGCAGAAATATTCGTTCAGTATCCCTGCTTTTTCACTGTCCCCCTCTGCCCACCCACCATTCATTCTATTAAGCCTCACTATCCCTCCCTTTGTCTTTCTACGCTCTCTGATGTACCTATAAAAGGTTTTATCCCCCTTCTTAATCGAGTTGGCTATCTTTTCCTCAGTTTGGGCCTTTGCTATTCTGACTTCCCTCCCTGCTTCCTTCTGCCTTAACTGGTACAGATCTCTGTCCTGCTCCTTCTGTGTTTCCTTATACTTCCTGAATGCTATCTTTTTCTCCCTGACTTTCCCAGCCACCTCTTTTGAGAACCATAGTGGCTTTTCTTTTGTTTTGATATGTTTATTTGCTTCACACAAAGGCTTGTTTCCTCTGTGATGGCAGTTTTGATGATTCCCCATTGTTGCTCCACCCCTCCTTCTAGCCTGTTTGCTAGTGCTTTTCTGAGGCACTCTCCCATCTTGCCAAAATCAGCCCTCCTGAAGTCCAGTACCCTCACTTTTGTATGGCTTGACTCTGTAGCTGAGTTTAACATGAACCACACTGTTTGATGGTCACTTGTTCCCAGATGGCAACCCACTTCTAGATCTGAGATCCTCTCACCGCCCCCATTTGAGAGTACGAGGTCTAAGATTGCTCCCTCATGAGTGGGTTCTGAAACTAGCTGTCTGTGGCCTGCCACCTGTAGGACATCGAGAATGGCCCTGCTCTTGGATATGGCTGCAGCAAATGTGCTCCAGTTAACATCTGGCATATTCATGTCTCCCATCAACAGTATCTAACCTTTCTCTGCCATCCTAAGAATGCCTTCCATCATATCCTTGTCCATTCCTTCCCCTTGACATAGGGGTCTCTACACAACCCCTGTGTGGATTGTGGTGCCCTTTCCAGTCTCCAATGTGACCCACAGTGCCTCCTCTCCTCCCTGTTTACTCTTTTGTTTAGTTGCTTTTATCCCTTCCTTTACATATAGAGCTACTCCTCCCCCTCTTCTCTCCTGCCTGTCTCTCCTGTAGGTTATGTACCCTGGTATGTTAACATCCCAGTCATGGTTCTCTGTGTACCATGTTTCTGTGACTGCTACGATATCCAGGCATCCCTCTTCCATCAAGGCCACCAGCTCAGGGAGCTTGTTGCCCAGACTGTGGCATTGGTACTCATTACCCTCCATTTCCTGATGGCCTTACTCCTTTTTGCCCCATCCCTGTCCTTCTTGCCTTTGTCACTTTACCCATTTACCCCTGCGCTTCTCCCTATTGCCACCTCTGTGTTGGTGTTTACCGTACTTACTACCGTGATTTTTTGGGGGGGCTAGGATTTCCCTGCTCCAGTGCCTCCCCCCTTGGCTAGTTTAAATGCTTGCCAATGAAGCATTTAAACCTATCACCTAGGATCCTGGTTCCCCTTCTGGACAGATGCAGCCCATCATGCCAGTATAGGCTTGCATCACTCCAGGTGGACCCCAGTCTCCAATGAAGCCAATTCCCTGAGCTCTACACCAGTTTTTCAACCACTGATTGAATCTCATGGTGCAGAACACCCTAGCCTCTCCTACGCCATAGATGGGCAGCACCTCTGAGAAGGTTACTGTGCATGCTACTTGTCTTAAGCCCCCTCTCCAATTCCACAAACTCTTCCTGCACTGCTCTAATCCCTTTCTTAGCTAGGTCATTTGTCCCTAGGTGGACAGTGACATCCAGCTCCCTCCCCTGTGCAGCTGCTCCAACAATCCCGAGGATTCACTCCCTGTCCCTCCAAGCCATGGCACCAGGCAGGCACCTTACCTCCCTCTTCCCTTCCTCCCCCAGTTCTACCTTCCTAACAATGGAGTCCCCCACCAGGAGTTGTTTCCTTCCCCTGAGAGGTCCCATGCTACCCTCCTGTGGGTCTCCTTTGTGGAGGTTCCCAGCATCCTCCTTGGTCTCCCCTGTGGGTGGCTCCATAGAGGAACCACACTTTGCCAGAATGGCATAGGAATTGTGGAGAGGTCCAACTGGAGGGATGTGCCTCTGTTCTACCACCTTCACCCTCCCTGAGCCCACTGTGGTCCAACCGCTCCTCTTTCTTGGCAACCTCTGAGGCAACGGCAGTGGCACTGGTGGTCCCTGGATGGAGGAGGAGGTCCCACAAATCCTGGCCAACTCAGCCTGGAGATGAGCAACCTCCTCCCTCAGCCCAGAGAGGTGCCTACAGATGGGACAACACCGCATCCTCCAGAACGTCTCCGGGAAGACTGCTGCTCAACAGCCACTGCACTGCACCACTCCCATCATGTCTTATTTCTGGACCCTTAACTGTTGTTTGGAATCCTTAATCTTTCCTCTGTTTTTTTTTTTTTCTTTCTCTTCTCTCTCTTCTTACTTTCTGCCTCTGTGTCCTTTAAGCTCCTGATTGTCCTGTTCTGTGACAAGAATATCCTTTATTTCTCAGTAGACCCATTACTTGTGCAGAGGCAGGCCTCCAGCAGCTAGAGGGAGCCAGAGAGCTACTCTTGCCCTTCTAGGATGGTGGGTCTTTGGTGGCTGTGTGATAACTCACTTCCTGCTCCCAAACAGGAAGTTCCTGTTGTCAGTCAAATCCTGTGCCTATAAAAGTAGAACTAGCTTTGGCTAGGAGGGTGGGCAATATAGTCCCAGTAGAGAAGTCCAGTCACACAGCACTCCTTCCTCCTGGTCTCTTCTGCCAAGCTACTAACAGAATCTTTCGAAGGCAGTCTTTAAATTTAGCTTCCTTCTAGCTAAGCCACTCCCCCTACTTACTAGATCTTTCTACAAGTAATTTAAACTGCACAGCTATCAAGCCCTTTCAATCACCTGAGATTTACACCTAGATAACTGTTCAGATAACCATTCAGTTCAGTTAACGCAGACAAACACACTATATATTTTTTTTGTTTTGTTCGTTAGTTTTTTTACCCTAAATTAAAGGTCCAAGTACAAGAGTTCTACTTCTTTAGTCCCAGTAGAGAAGTCCAGTCACACAGCCCTGCTGTGGCTGCTGTGGACTGTGTGCCACCCTGGTGCACTGCATGGCAGTGTGTCTGCCTATCTGTCACACTCTCTCTGCCTCGTCTCCCTCTCCACTGCCACCTCTGTCCCTCTCCCTCTGTGTCTGCCATGGTCTGTCTGTATGTCTGTCTGTCTGTCTCTCACTCTCTCTTTCTGTCTGTCTTTCTGTCTGTCTTTCTCTTTCTGTCTCTCTCTGTCTCTCTCTGTCTCTCTCTCTCTCACGCTCCCTCACTCCCTCTCGCCTGGCACAAGTGCCTTCTGTGTGCTTGCACCCTGTATTTATAGGAACAAGTCTGCTTGGCACATCTCTGCTTTGCTCCACACTTGCACCGTGGTTCCATGGTTGAATATCGTACTGCATTGGATATTCATGGGCATGCCCCCAGCACTTGTGCCTGCATTCATTATAGTTGCGCATTGGTGTAGTGGGATTTGCGCTGTACACTGGCTCCTGCTGAATATAGCTCCTTGCCACATGTCCATACTTGCGCCAACACAACTCAGTTGCGACATGCACAACTGCTTTGACTATCTGGACTCCAGTGTTTTCTTTGAGATTGTTCTTGTATAATGTCATAACAGGATCTGCTTGTAAATGTGTATTGCTCAATGAAGCCTTTTCCTGGCAAAATAAATAAATACAAATTCAAATTCACCACCCACCTGCTAAATTTGCTCCCCTCTACTAGGTTCTTCAACTTCTCAATCAGCCTGTTGTGTGACACTGAGTGGTAGGCCTTGCTGAAATCCCAAAATGGAATGACAACCACCTGATCCTTGTTCTCTTCCTTCCTTCTCTAGTAAAAGTTGATCAGCTTGGTTTGACAGGACTTCCCTGACATGAACCCATGCTGTCTCTCATCATGTTGCCTGTTGACCACAAGGAACTTACTGTAACTGGTCTTTCCTTCAAAATGGTCCCCATCAGTTCACCCTTAATGGAGGGCAGACTAACCAGCCTGTAGTTCCCAAGGTCATTCCTTGGCCCACTGTTGTGCAGCAGTACCATATGCAGTTTTCCAATCTTTAGGTGCCACCACCTTATCTAAAGAGATGTTGAATAGATCCACCTGTGGACATGCCAGCTCCACCACCAATTCCTTCCAAACTCTTGGGTACATGACATCTTGATCCGGGATTTATTCACCTTTAGGTACATGAGCACTTTCTTAACCCTGCTTTCTGTTATCCTGTCCTAAGCAATGTTCACCTTCCTCCCCTACCTCTTCCCATCCCACATTGTGATACTGATCCATTGTTTGTTTTAGTAAGGACAGAGCAGAAATATTAATTCACCACCTCTGCTTTCTCTTTACTGCCTTCCACACACCCCTCTCCAGATTTTAGCTTCACAATGCCTGCCTTCATGTCCATCTTTTTTCTGATATACCCAAAGAAGGATTTCTGTCCCTCCATACTCCTCTCTGCAATTTGCAGCTGCTTCCTAGCATATGCCAGTATGACTACCCTTCTGGCCTTCCTAGCTCTCTCCAAGTAGACCCCCTTATCCTCATCATTCTGAGGCTTGCTGCACTTCTTGTATGTGACCCTGTTATCCCTCACTGCCTGGCTTACCTCCCTACTGAACAAACTTAATTTCCTGCCTTTAGAATTGTTGCCATTTTCTTTAAGGTAGATGTTAGTGCCTGCTATGACCACTTCCCTAATCCCAGTCCACTTTTAACACTCAAATCATCCTTAAGGCTAGCTAGGTGTCCCCTCAGCATCTCACTCTTAATCCCATATTTGGAATTTGAGAAAAAAATAGCACTTTTGTCGTCATGCTTGGTGCTTCCTTCCACATGTGAACTCTAAACCACACTGTTTGGTGGTCACTGCTCTAAAGAGCTCTTAGAAACATAGAATTTGATGGTAGATAAGAACCGCTTGGCCCACCCAGTCTGCCCATTTCCCCTACCTGATGGATAAGCTGCAGATTCTAGTTAATCAACAGCTTACTTCCTCCAGCCCCCCACTAGAATTGCCTTAAACCTGTCCCATGCATTCTTGAATTTTCCCACTGTTCCTGACTCCACAACCTCCTCAGGAAGGCTGTTCCATGCATCCACAATGCTCTCTGTGAAAAAATACTTTCTAATATAACCTCTGAGCTGTCCCCCTCTATCTTCAAAGTGTGCCCCCTTGTTCTTGTGCATCTCTTCTTCTGAAAGATACTACCCTCCTGTACCCTGTTAATTCCCTTGAGATACTTGAAAGTTCTATCTTGTCCCCCCTCTCCCTCCTTTCCTCAAGGGTATACATATTAAGCTTCTTTAGTCTCTCCTTGTACGTCTTCTGGTGCAGACCTTGCACCATTTTGGTTGCCCTCCTGTGAACAGCCTCTACTCTGTCTATGGCTTTGTGGAGATGGCGTCTCCAGAATTGCATGCAGTACTCCAGATGGGGTCTCACTAACTGTCTGTAGAGAGGGATAACAACTTCCTGTTTTCTACTGTTGATGCCTCTCCCTATGCATCCCAGTATCCCCCCAGCCCTCCTTACTGCCTTCTCACATTGCTTGCCCACCTTTAGGTCATCTGATATAATTACTACTAGGTTTCTTTCAATTTTTGTTGTTGTTATTAATTCACCCCCCATTGTGTACTCATCCCCTGGGTTTTTGTTTCCCAGATGCATTACCTTGCACTTCTTTGCATTGAATATGAGCTGCCACATATTTTCTTTGAGATTGTTCTTGTATGATGTCCTAACAGATCTGCTTGTAAATGTGTATTGCTCAATGAAGCATTTTCCTGGAAAAATAAATAAATACAAATACAAATTCACCACCCATCTGCTAAATTTGCTCCCCTCTCCTAGGTTCTCCAACTTCTCAATCAACCTGTTGTGTGGCGCTGAGTGGTAGGCTCAGTAGGCTTCCACTGTGATGTTCTGTACATGATCCATATTAGTTAATACCAATTCCCCAGAATAACTCCTCATAGCTCAGTCACCCTCTGAACCAGGAATGCATCACGTACTGCATCCAGCATCAATTGGCTACTAACACAGGTGGTGGATGGGACACTTCTATCCACCTTAGACAAATTGAGGTCCCCCCATTACCACCATTTTGCTCCTTTCAGCTGCCATCTTGATTATGGTATCCAACTCCCAATCCTTATCCTTGTGCTGATTAGGGGGCCTATAAACTATGAACAGCCTCATTTTTCTTCCTGCTACCATTAGAATATGTCCCACAGTGCCTCTGTTTTCCTCTCCCCTATTTCCTTCCTAGTGGCAGTAATGACATCCATGACATATAGTGCCACCCCTTCCCTGTCCCATCTGTAGAGGGTATTCCCTTACACAGAGTGATTCCAATCATGGCTCACTGTAGCCATATCATTGTTGAATCCCATTAAGCAAATATTCTTCCCTTGAGTTCCCTTTTCACAGATGCAACACCTTGCATTTTTTCATATTGAACTTCAGCTGTCAGACATTGGACCGTCTCTTCAACCTCTTCAGGTCTTTCTGCAGGTCCTTCACCTCTCTGCATTTTCAACTCTACTGCCAAACTTAGTGTTGTCTGTGAAGAGGGACATTTTTCTTTGAATGCCTTTGCCAATGTCACAAATGAACATATTAAAAAGGACCAGACCCAAGACAGATACTTGTGGCACCCCACTAGTGACCTGCCCCTCACCTGATCTTACCCTGCTGACTACCACTCTCTGTTGTCTGTTCTTCAGCTAATTTCCCACCCACCTGACTATGCTCCCTGCAGTGCCTAGGACCTCCAACTTTCTTAATAGGTGCACATGCAATACCTAATCAAAGGCCTTACTAAAATAAAGTAGAGGAGATCTATTGAGTGGCCTCTATCCAATTCCTTAGTCACCCAGTCAAAGAATTTAATGAGGTTTGTCTGACAAGACCTCCCTGCAATGAACCCATGTTGTCTCCCATTCTGCAGTCCGTTCCTTTCCAGGCATTCTACTAGGTCTTGTTTAATTAATGATTCCATTAATTTCCCAATTATAGATGTAAGACTCACTGGTCTGTAGTTGCCAGTCCATACTCTACTTCCTCCCTTGTGCAGAGGTACCACATCTGCTCTTCTCCAGTCACTAGGCATGGCTCCTGTCTGTAATGAGTGGCAGAACAAATATTCAATGTGTCCATCAATTCATCGGCAAGTTCTTTCAGCACCCTCAGGTGTAGTCCATCAGGTCCTGGTGCTTTGTCTACCTATAGGTGCACCCATGCTTGCTTGACCCTTTCTGTGGTAAATGTAGGTGACTCCATTCTTGGGATTCCCCTTTCATCAGCCATTACACCACTATCCAGAATTGGTCCATCATACTCCTTGCTGAATACTGAACAAAAGTTGTTCAGAGCAGATGCCTTCTGTTCATCATCCTCAATAATCTTATCACCATCTGAGAGCCGAACTATCCCCTCTATTGTCTTTCTCTTCTCCTGAATATAGTGAAAGAAGCGTTTGCCTCCAGATTTGACCCCCGCTGCAGTCTGAATCTCAGCTGCCACTTTTGCCAGTCTCACTGCCCTCTTAGCCTCTTTGCTTTTCTGAGTGTAGTTGTCTCATTCGCAATCCCCAGTTTTTGCCTTATATATGCAAAACGCTTTCCTTCTGCTCCTAATTGCTTCCCTGACCTGGACCGTGAACAAAATGGGTCTCTTGTTCCTGTTCCTTTTTGTCACTGACCTTATGCAGAACTCAGTAGCTTCTAGAATGGCTTGTTTAACTTGTCTCCAGATGTCTTATACCTCCAGCTTTTCATAAATCCCCAACAGTTTTCCCCTGACTATTTGTTTCATCCTACTGAAGTTAGCTCATCTAAAGTTCAAGACCTTCATGTGGGATTTAAGTTTTACATCCTCTAGGGACAGCTCGAACCAGACAGAGTTGTGGTCACTATTAGCCAGTGGCTGCCCAATCTTAACAGCAACAACCACCTTAGAGTTGGTGAGGACCCCATCAAGAATGGCATCAAGCCTAGCTGGAGTGTTAACTAGTTGGGTGAGCAGTTAGTCTTGTAAGGCCTCGACCACCTTTTGACATTTTAAGGATTTAGCCAAGGGGATACCTCAGTCAATGTCGGGTATGTTTAGATCGCCTACCATTACTGTATCCCCTTTCTGTGTCACGCCCCTTATCTCTTCCAGAATACCTCATCTTTATCCTTTGCTTGTCCTGGTGGCCTGTATATGACTGTGAAGATCTTTTTTCCCAATGAGAAGCAGAGTTGCACTCACAGGAATTCTACACATTTTCTTTTGCTGACACTGAATGTTGTGACTCCCATCCCATCCCGAAAATAAAGTGCTATCCCTCCCGCAGCTCTCTTTCTGTCCTATCTATAGAGCAAATAGCCCAGGATCGAGAGATCCCAATCATTGTTGTCCATAGCCTATGCTTCCATTATCACCATCGGGTCTAGTTGAATGTCCACCATTATTGCCTGTAGGTAACATAGTTTATTTCCTAGGCTTCTTGCATTAAAGCACACTTCTCTCCAAGTATCAGCAGAATAACTTTTTTTCCTCTTTTGGTTTCAGCTGCTTCTTTTTGGTTGCTTAGTCCCCTTTACGCTCCCCCCAAGAACTCTTTTGTACTCTACACTTGCATATAGTTGAAGTAGAGTATTCCATGTTTCAGGAGGGAGTGTCAGTTAAGTTCATATCTTTCCTGCTGTGACTGATAGGTTCCCTAGCCACAAACTCCCCCTTACATAGTTTAAATGTCCCACAAAGATATAAAATTGTTGTATGAGTGCATTAACCCCATCCTTGGTTAGGTGAAGTCAGTTGAATTTGAAGAATGTCCTCTTCCAGAAGTTCCCCAAGTTTCTGATTCTGTTGGTATCTGCCGCTTTGCCCCATACTGGGAGGACCTCAGAAAAAGCCAGGGAGGGTGAACAAGAAGCCAACCATTCACTCAGCTTAGCAAAACTTTGCTTGGCTTCCTCCACTATCTGATTTGCCAGGTCGCTGGTTTCAAGGTACACCAGTACTCTGAGTCCTCCGTTTTCCTCTCTGTCCAACATCTTCTTGATATATTATGTGTCTCTCTTCACTGAAGCTCCAGATGTAAAATATGTATGTGTGCAAGTACAGGGTGTAGTGCATGGAAGGTGGAATCTACTGTGCTCCTAAAATCTGTCAATATGCATTTTAAAGCTATCTAAGGTGAACTATCTGAAAGTATGAGGAATCAAGTTTTCTTCACCTACTGTCCTTAGATGATAGAAACGGTTCATCCTCAAATGAGATAAAACACATGTCTGAATAGAAGGTGAAAAAAAGGAATTCTAGAAAAAGTTATGCAATGCAAATATCCTTGAGTATTAGACTATGTAGAAGGGGGTTGCAAACAGGAGATATAATAAATAATATCAGATTAAGTAGGAAATTTATAGCATCCTCTAATATTTCATGATAAACAAACTAGGGAAAAAAATACCACATGCACTTGCTGTGATGAGCAAAGTTTCAAACAATTATCTGACATGCAGTACTGCTTAAATATTTGAGTGTAATGATTCTACCAGGTTCCTCTAAGCAGTACTTTCATACTGTGCTGAGCTTTGCACTCCTCCACATTCTTTGTTAGTCAAACATACTGTATTTTCAAATTTTAGCCTTTTGTCACTTTATTTACTAAGTACATTTAAATTCATTTGGCTCTAGAACTTGGCAAAAATTATCTTTTCCCAATGAAATTCTGGTGAAATTCCTATTTCACGTCCTTGAAATTTTGTGAAATGTCATCATAGTTGTCGAACTTTTGATTTCAGTTATTTGCATCTAATTTCAAAAGTATTTTTCCACATTGTACCAAGTTTGGCATGATGACTGCATCAAGGTAGATAATGAAATGTACCAAGATTCAGATCTCTGTCTTTAATGGTGATTGAGTTATAAGCCTCCAAATGTTTGAACATTTTTAAATTACATTTCGCAGTTATGTAAACTGCAGTGGTTTAAGCCACTATAACTTTAAGGTCCTGTCCACACTACACCAGAAAAATCCCTTTGTAACATTACAGAGGGTCCAGACTGTTACCGTAGTGGTTTGTGTTTACACTGGTAATGTCACAGAAAGCGTGTTCAAAACCTTTATTGAAAACTGATATTTTGGGCCTGTCTACACTACATAAGTAAAATTCTGTAATTTTATTAGTGGTAGGGTGGATGCACTATAATGTTTTGGCCCTGTCTACACTACACTGAAAATCTGTAATGTTTTGAAACCAGAACAAACTGAAAGGTCCTGTCCACACTACACCACTAAAATTCTGTAACGGTTTCAAACAGTTACAAACGGTAAACGTTGCAGTGTGTCCACACTGCCAGTGAACCATCATGATAATGGTTCAGAACCGTTACAGCTGGTCCACATTGTGGGTGATGGGTGAAACTTATGGTCGGCACCTTTTCCCACAATACAGTTCATGCAGCACTGAGGGCAGTGCTGGGGCTACATGCTCATGCGTCCACACTACAGCTGGTAATGTTACAGAGGCAGAACTGTTTTCATAACTGTTGTTGAAACCATCTCATAAGTGGTTTCAACAGCGGTTAACAATACCTCCTAACAACGTTACTGAGTGTAGCAAACCAATGCAGTATCGGTTTAGACCCTCTGTAATGTTACAGAAGGGAGTTTTTGGTGTAGTGTGGACAGGACCTTTGATTCATTGACCCTAAATATTAGGCTGTGAAGCCACTTTGATGGCCAAGCTGCAGACCACCACACTGCCATGCTGACAGCCCAGGTTAGGAAGTCAGCCCAGAAAGTCATGTTGGGAGGCATGTAATGGTAGAGACAGCTGCTGCTTGGCAGTGCATCTCAGTTGAAGAGAGCTGGTGGTGGGTGCCACCTACACAGTGACCTGAGTGGCTGGGCCAGGGAGCTTACTCCTGCCATAGTGGAAGCTGTGGCTGTGTGAGGCTGACAGAGGCACCATCCCCACCAAGGGAGATGGGAAGGAAAAAATGTGGTAGAAAAATCCATTAGCAAACTGTATGATGGCTAGTTTCTGCCTGATCAGGGTATAACCATGTGAACAGAGGATATCCCTGAATGATAGGCTGCCAGCAGGGAGTAAAAACAATATGAAAAAAAAGCTTGTGTGTATAAGCTCTCTTCTCTTGCTCAAAGGCTAATCAAGTTATAAGCAGTCAAAGATTTTAAAATAATATCAGTAATTAAAGTTGAATTTCATGAGATTGTATGAAACTGTGAAATGTTTAGATACTTATGTTGAAGCCATGCCCATACATTTTATCCCATCATATACTTGACTTGCCATTGTAGAAGTAGGCAAAAGCTGAGTAAATTGTCACTAAGATAGCATTCATAGGAGGCTCCATAGTAAAAGCATAGTGGTGCCAAGTGTCAGATCACTCTTGTGAGTGACAAACCATGAAGAATAGTCATGTATATCACTGTACACTAGCCTGAATACTTGCAATATGCCAGAGAACCACTAGAGCTCACTGACATAATGACTTGTGGAAGCACATGCACGTGCAGCATTGTTTCTGCACAATGCCACCTGCTGACTCTTCAACAGCTCTGTTGATAATAATTTATATTTTTCATATTTGAAAACAATGGCACCGAGTGACAGCAAGCCTTTCAAAGAGCTATGACTCAGACCATTGTGACTGAAACATCTAGATATCATTAGTCATGATGGAGGATGACGCTAAACATAATTGTCGCAGGAGTGTTGGAGGGGTATTGCTGGACCATGATGCTGGTGAGGGTAAGGTAATTTGGTGGTGATAAGTATTTTGTAAAAGTTAAATTCCATAAGTGGAATTCTAGTGGCATCACTTATCATGCATCAATGAATTTATGAGCAAATTTCACCAATTAGTAATTTCTAAAGTACACACAATACATCTTAACCTACTAAACCACATTTATCCAGCTTAATACGATTCAAGGACATACAGTATTCACTGTGATAAACATGCTAAATCTTGAGTGTATACCTGCAATAGCAGTGGAGTAATAAATATCCAAATATTTTGAAAAATGTCACACAATTTAACAATTAAATTGTGAAATTCTGACCTCCTATAACTTACAATTAGCACAACCAATTACCTCTCTATTTAGCAGATTCTATGACTCTTCCAAAAAAGTATGCAGATAAGTTTTCAATTACCTAGCTCAAAAGTTGGCTAAGTTGTAAGCACAGAAATATTTTCAGAAATGTTCACATGAATAATACATTAACAGAATCTGAGCCCCTATTACCTCCTGAACCCTCCTTCAAATGTTATGAGACTTGGTATATTTTCTGAGACTCTTCCAAACACTGTGCATGCCAAATGTCAGATCTCTAACTATAATACTGACTGAGTTATTAACAATTAAAGACTTTCTGAAAATTCCACAAAATTTCATGACATGCCATGAAACTTCATGAAATTTCACATAATTTTGTGAAAATTCTGCAAAATCAGGATTTCCTAGTTTTGCCCAGCACTATTTGGCTCTAACAAATTCTGGATTTCATTTTATGACTGTTTCCTGAGTTTTTGTTCAATACATTTACAGTGGCAGCCATGATATGGTCATACGAACAAACAAATGTGCCAGCAGAAACAGACCATCCTGTCTATCTAAGTCTACTCGAGCGTGAAGCCAACACCCCTAGTTTGCAGCTGCCCCACCCCCTCCCCTTTGTCTTCCCACTTCCACCCCCACTTCCCCCACCTTCACTCTAACCTGTTCCCTGTCACATGCCCTTTTGGAGCTGTTCACAAATTTACTTGATACCACCCATTCTCGTAGGGTGTTCCACTTTGATACCACCCTCTCTGTGAAATAGTGTCTCCTCATTTCCTTCCTAAATCTTCCCCCCTCTATTCTTAGCTCTTGCTCCATGGTGACCCTCCCCATCCTTAACTTTAAGACTCCATCTGCCCCATCCTTATTGATTCCCCTCAGATACTTGAATGTCTCTATCAAGTCCCCCTTGTTCCTTCTATCCTCCAGGGAGTACATATTCAGGTTTCCCAGCCTGCTGTCATAGTCTCTCCCCTCCATTCCACATATCATCTTTGTTGCCCACCTCTGCAACCCCTCCAGTAGCCTGATATCATGCTTTAGGTATGGCCTCCAAAACTGCACACAATACTCCAGCAACCTGTAGAGGGGCAAGATCACCTCGCTTCACTGGATAACCCCCCCCTCGCTATACACATCAGTATTTTGTTCACTTTTGCAGCCACTCTCCTGCACTGGGCAGTGTTGTTCATAGTCCCTGTTATCATTACCTCTAGGTCCTTCTCCTCCTCAGTGATCCCCACCTTAACCTCCCCCCCAGCCAGTATTCTCTCCTTGGTTTCTTCACCCCGAGGTTCATAACCTTACACTTCTTTGCATTGAACCCAAGCTGCCACCTCCCTGACCACTCCTCTAGCTTGCATAGGTCCCCCTGCAGCTGCTTCCATCCCTCCTCTCCATCCACCACTGTGCCAATTTTGGTGTCGTCAGCAAACAGATTTACCTTACTTACCATCCCATGTGCATTGTCTGATATGAAGAGCCCAAACAATATTGGCCCCAACACAGAGCCCTGTGGTACCCCACTCATCACCAGCCTTGGAGTTGAGAGCTCCCCTCTCACCACCACTCATTGCAGCCTGGCAATCAGCCAGTTTGTAATCCAGTTTATCATCTTTGCCCCTACCCCTACATCAGTTAGCTTCCCCCCAAGCCACCCATGAGGCACTGAATTGAAGGCCTTGCTGAAGTCCAAGTAAAGAACATCCACCCCATGATCCTTTTCCAGCTTATCTGTCACCCAGTCATAATATTGTATGAGGTTGGTTTGACAAGACTTCCCTGAAACAAATCCATGCTACCTCATATCCTGGAGGCTATTGTCCTCCAGGTATGACACCAGTCTTTCCATTAGTATCATTTCCATGAGTTTGCATACTATGGAGGTGAGATGTACCAGACGATAATTACCCGGTTCATCCACTGGCCTGCTCTTGTTTAATGGTACTACATGTGCCATCCTCCAGTCCAGTGGCAAACATCCCAACTCAAGTGAGGTGCTGTACAGATTTGCCAGTGGATCTGGCAACACCTCTGCCATCTCCCTCAGCACCCTGGGGTGGATATCATCGGGCCCTGGTGCCTTCTCTACCTTCAGGGCCCTCAGTCCCTCTAGGACTCTATTTGCCTCAATTCTTCCATCTGTCACCTCCTCTCCCCCTGTCCCCACCCTTCCAGCCCATGATGGTAGCTGTCCCCCCTTTCTTTCATGAACACTGAGCTAAAGTATTCATTCAGTGCTTCTGCCTGCTCCTCCCCCTTTTATGACCACTCCCCACTGCTTTTTATCCTCACTGTTGTCTCCTTGCACTTCCTTTTCTCCCTACTGTTTCAGAAAAAGTCTTTCTCCCAACCCCCCACCACCATTAATTCCCTGTGCTAATCTCTGCTCCTTCTGGGCCTTGGCGTCTCTCACTTTTCTGGTCACCTCCCTGGACCATCTTGCATATTCCTCCCTGTCCACTTCCTTCCATGTCCTCCTAAACCTCTGGTGCACCACTCATTTTACCCTCACCACCTCCACTATCTCGTTGTTCAACCAGCATGGTTTTCTTGCTCTGCTCCTCTTACTCTGTGCCTTGGTGCAGGCTACTGTTACATGGTAACCCCCTGTTTAATAATATCCCTTTTCTGCTTCATGTCCATCTCCTGCCTTATGCCCTCCAGTTTCCCTTTCTGTACTTCCTGCATCCTCCCAAAGTCTTCCCCCCTGAAGTTTACCACCTGAGTAACTGATTTCTCTGGCTTCCCGCACATTGTGATATTAAACCACAATGTTTGGTGATCACTGTCAGCTAGTGGGTCCTTTACATTTATTTCCCTCACTGCCTCCCCATTTGACAATACCAGATCTAGAGTGTTCTTTAGCCTAGTAGGTACAGTAACCAACTGTGGCAGGAGACCATCCTGGATTGCATCTTGGAGCACTTGCTCCCTAGCAATGGAGGTGACTGGATTACTCCAGTCAACCCCCAGCAAGTTGAAATCCCCCATAATGACCACCTTCCCTTTTCTACATACCTTTTTGATTTGTCCCACTAACTCTCTGTCAAGATTCTCAGACTGGGACGATGGCCTGTATACCACCCCAAACCTCAGTCTCCTACCCCTTGAGTCTAGGAGCTGCAGCCAGATTGCCTCTGTTCTCCTTTCTTCTCCCTTGTCCCTTGTGCATTTGATCCCATCCCTAACATAGACTGCCACCCCACCCCCCTCCTTATGGTCCTTCCTGTATAATTTGTATCCTGGGATTGCCAGATCCCAGTCCTGGTACTCAGTTGCCTATTTTTCTGTGACAGCTGCAATATCCACCCTCCACACTGTTAAGAGTGCCTGTAGCTCGGAGGATTTGTTTCCTAGGCTTCTTACATTCAATGAGACCACCTTCCTTAATGCCCCCTTCCCTTCACTGTCCCCATCTCCCCCTTCTAGTTCCCTCCTTTTTTGGCAACCCGGGTCCTTCCCTGCTAGCCTGAGGGGGTAGACTGTGACTCCACTCTATCAGATCCCTGCCTGCCTGCTGTTCACTTGCCACCCCCTCATCTAGTTTAAATCCACCCTTGTCACAATATACCTCCCCAGTCTTTGCTTTACTACCTCCTTCCCCTGCCCACTCAGGTGCAGCCTATCCCTTGCAAACAGCTTGTTATTATCCCAGGAACTGCCTCATCCGCCCACAACCCCATACCCTTAGTTTGACACCATTCTATCAACCATGTGTTCAACGCTCTAATCCTCTCCTTTCTCACTGTGCTTGCACAGGGTACTGGGAGCACTTCGAAGAAGGCCACAGACTCCCCAGTCTCTTCACACAACCTTCCCACTTCCTCAATCCTCTCCCTTGTTACCTCCACTATTTCCCCCGCTAGGTCATTTGTCCCCATATGTACCACATTGTGTGGTTTCCTCCTACCCCTCTTTTTGCACCTTAGGACTGCCCGTCCTGCCATGTCTACCTTTAATCCTGTTATGGACTCCATCCATATCTGACTGTGCCTCTCCCTCTTGCTGCCCCATCTGATCCCCTTGAGTATGGAGTCCCCCAACACCAGTACACCCCCTCCTCTTTCCTTGTGCCCGTTGCCACCCCCCCACCCAGGTTCTGAAGCCACTCAAGACTGTGTTTTTACCATGTGCCTCAGTGTCTTCCCTCCTGTCCCTCCCAATTAAGACCCTTCCCCCTGTTTGACTGCCAACCTCCCTCTCCCACCTCACCTCTCTGAGTATTATCCTTCCCCTGCCACACAGTGCTCAATCTCTCCACTAGTAATGTCCCTCTCTCCCTCTTCTTTGTGAGTGCTATCCCTTGTGTAATCACCTCCTGCATCCTCTTTCCCATGTGTTGCTAGTAAAGTAAACATCTTTCCTATGCTCTTTGCCTTACTATGTGCTTTCTCCTCCCTCCTGCCTACTGCTGCTCCTCTTTTTCTAGGTCCTACTAGAGTCCACCCTTCATCAGCTGGCTTTTTGTCTAGTTTGCCCCTCCCCCTCCCTTGACCTACTGTTCCTTCTCTGTGGTTCCTCCACAATACTCTCAGATGTCAGCCCTCCTACCGACGCAATCCTCCCCTAATCCCTTAACCTCCAGTGACAGGCATTGAGGTGCGCCTTGGACCCTTTGCCCCCAGAGTTCACCCCATTCTCCTACACTACACCCATTTCAGCATATTTCCTTATGGAATGAGGTGAATGTGGAGGGTGATGAGTACTAATGCCCGTAGTCTGTGTAACAAGCTCCCTGAGCTAGTGGCCTTGATGGAAGAGGGTTGCCTGGATATTGTGGCAGTCACAGAAACATGGTACACAGAGAACCATGACTGGGATGTCAACATACCAGGATACACAATCTACAGGAGGGACAGGGAGGTAAAAGAGGAGGAGGAGTAACTTTTTATGTAAAGGAAGGGATCAAAGCAACAGAACTAAAGAGTAAACAGGGAGCAGAGGAGACACTCTGGGTCACCCTGGAGACAGGAAATGGCACCACAATCCGCATGGGGGTTGTATACAGACCCCCATCTCAGGGGGAGGGAATAGACAAGGAAATGATAGAAGGCTTTCTTAGAATGGCAGAAAAAGGAGAGATATTTTTGATGGGGGACCTGAATGTTCCAGATGTTAACTGGAGCACCTTTGCTACAGGCACATCCAAGAGCAGGGTCATTCTTGATGCCCTACAGGGGGCATGCCTCAGACAGCTAGTATTGGAACCCACTCGGGAGGGAGCAATCTTAGACCTGGCACTCTCAAATGGGGACAGAGAAAGAATCTCAGATTTAAAGTGGGTAGCCATCTGGGAACAAGCGACCACCAAACAGTGTGGTTCACGATAAACACAGCCATACAATCAAGCCATACAAAAGCAAGAGTATTGGACTTTGGGAGGCTGACTTTGGGAAAATGAGAGCGTGCCTCAGAAAACGCTAACCAAACAGGCAAGAAGGAGGGGTGGGACGAACAATGGGGAGTAATCAAAACAGCCATCACAGTGGCAACAAGCTTTTGTGTAAAGCAAATCAACAAAACACAACGAAGGAAAAAAACGCTATGGTTCTCAAAAGAGGTGGCAGGAAAGGTTAAGGAGAAAAGGATAGCATTCAGGAAATATAAGGAAACAGAAGGAGAAGGACAGAGAACTTTATCAGTTAAAGCAGAAAGAGGCTGGGAAGGCAGTCAGAATAGCAAAGGGCCAAACCGTGGAAAGGATAGCCAACTCTGTTAAGAAGGGGGATAAGACCTTTTATAGTTACATTAGGGAGCAAAGAAAGACCAAAAGAGGGATACTGAGGCTTAATAAAGGGGAGGGACTGTGGGTAGAGGGTGACAATGAAAAAGCAGGGATACTGAACGAATATTTCTGCTCAGTATTCACAAAGGAAAAGGAGGGGGAAGTACCTAAACCAAACAAGAAACACTCTGAAGATGGGTCGATACCAGTCCATTTACAGTAGAAAGGGTTCTGAAAGAACTAATAAAATTGAAGGTGGACAAAGCAATGGGGCCTGATGGGATTCACCAGAATTCTAAAGAACTAAGGGTAGAACTAATGACACGCTGACTACTCTCTTTAACAAATCATGGGAGGATGGGGTGGTACCTGAGGACTGGAGGAGGGCGGATGTGATTCCTCTTCACAAAAGTGGGAGCAGGACAGAGGCAGGAAACTACAGACCAGTTAGTTTGACTTCAGTGGTAGGTAAAATGATGGAATCACTTCTGAAGGAAAGAATTGTTGAGTAACTAGAGGCCAGTGGGGCACATGACTCAAGGCAGCATGGATTCATGATGGGAAGGTTGTGTCAGACAAATCTAATAGATTTCTTTGACTGGGTGACCAAAGTAGTAGACCAGGGAGGGGCTGTGGACATGGCTTACCTAGATTTTAGCAAGGCATTTGATACAGTCCCACACAAAAGATTAATACACAAGTTAGCCAGCCTTGGAGTGGGTCCCAAGGTGGTAGCCTGGATAAAAAATTGGCTAGACAACAGGATGCAAAGGATAGTAGTAAATGGAGTCCACAGTGAAGAAAGGAGGGTTACTAGCAGGGTACCACAGGGTTCAGTACTGGGACCGGTCCTTTTTAATGTCTTTATAAGTGACATTGCAGAGGAACTGGAAGGAAAAGTATGTCTCTTTGCAGATGACACAAAGATCTGCAACAGGGTTGATACACCAGATGGTGTGGAAAGGATGAGAAGGGACTTGGCAAGGTTGGAGGAATGGTCAAATGTATGGCAGCTCAGATTCAATGCAAAGAAGTGCAAGGTAATGCACCTGGGAAACAAAAACCCAGGGCAAGAGTACACAATGGGGGTGAGATACCGACAACAGTAAAAATGGAAAGGGACCTGAGGGTAATTATATCAGATGACCTAAGATGGGCAAGCAATGTGAGAAGGCAGTAAGGAAGGCTTGTGGGGATGCTGGATGCATAGGGAGAGGCATCAATAGTAGAAAACAGGAAGTTGTTATCCCTCTGTACAGACAGTTGGTGAGACTGCATCTGGAGTACTGTGTGCAGTTCTGGAGACCCCATCGCCAAAAGACATAGACAGAGTGGAGGCTGTCCAGAGGAGGAGCAAAAATGGTGCAGGGTCTGCACCAGAAGACATCTGAAGAAAGATTAAAGGAGCTTAATATGTATCATCCTTGAGGAAAGAAGGAGAGAGGGGACATGATAGAAACTTTCAAGTACCTCAAGGGAATCAACAAAGTCCAAGAGGGTGGCATCTTTCAGAAAAAGAGATGTGCAAGAACAAGGGGGCACAATTTGAAGATAGAGGGAGGATGGCTCAGAGGTAATGTGAGGAAATATTTTTTCACAGAGAGGGTTGTGGATGCATGGAACAGCCTCCCTGAGGAGGTTGTGGAGTTCAGAACAGTGGTGGAATTCAAGAATGCATGGGACAGACATAAGGCAGTCCTAGTGGGGGGTAAGAGGAAGTAAGCTGTTGGTTAATTAGGATCTGCAGCTTATCTGTTAGGTAGGAAAATGGGCAGACTAGGTGGGCCAAGCGGTCCTTATCTGCTGTCAAATTCTGTTTCTATGTTTCTATACTACCTCACACTCTCTTTATCTGGGCCTTTGTTGCTTTGTTTCTTCTAATTTCTTTGCTTCCATGCATTTTGTAAACATTTCCTATCTATTCTACCCTTTCAGCCTACCTTCAACTCCTTGTATCTCAGATCTTTCTTATCTGTGTTCCTACCTTGTAATTTTTTGTATCTTTTCTAACTTTCTTTTATCTTCAGCTGACCCGTTCCGATTTACTGCCCCTCAACCCCCATTTCTTCATACACATCTTTTTTACTTTGCTACTTATATAGACTTTTAGCTCAATTCCCCTTTTATCACTGTCATGTTACACTCTGCCTCTTTTTAAAAAATTGATCCACAGTACATATAAATACTACTTATGTTGTTCAGTTTTGCAATTCACCGGAAGAAGGGACCAATGAGGCCCTGAAAGCTTGTGTAGAATTCCATCTTTGTACAAGACACTTGTTAGTCCAATAAAAGGTATCAAACCTTCCAGCATCTCCTGTTTCCCCAAGGACTGATATGGCTAGAATCTATTTTTACAAAATTGTTTTGCATGAAATAGGGATCCCCACCTTCTTTTATTTAGAAGTTTGAGGGACATAACATGATTCTGTATTATGTGAAGATATAAATAAGTGTGATATTGCTGTATGTATGTATGTATGTTTGTCATTTACATGTAAACATTTATGAAAGCTTTTAATTGAAAGTATTGTAATCATAGGATCACCTTGAAAACAGGCCCTTTGGATCTAATAGTGTATTGTGCAATCTTTCTGTATAAAAATAAAAATGTTACTACTACTACATTTTCTCTGGTGGCCCATAGTGGTACTGTAGGCAGGCAAGAAATGTACATATATATCGTGGGCATTTCAGGAAATATCTGACCCTGTCTATGGCTGCCACTGTAAGAAGTTTCATTTGCACATCCAAGTAAAGCTGCAGTGTATATGTCCTGACACTCTTCAAAGTGCAGTGAAAAATTTATTTTGCAAGCAATAGTCCACCTCTCCCATCATTTTCTGATCATTCGACACTACTGCTAATTAACTCCTTACGATTTTGGACTGACAGTAATTCTGTTATGACAGATTGGATGTGACAACAATGTCAGGGCCTTACATGCCTTTGGACAGCTTCATCCAGCTGCTTGCTGAGACCAAATGTAAACAAACAGAGATTGCAATACAGTTTGAAACCCAAATGAAAAACAGAAATGACACATGCTTTTCTCAAAAAAATTGTTTAACAAACAAGCTGTATAAGATAAACTTGTCATCAACATCAATCTAAGAATCACAAATAGAGATTTTTCTCCCCTCTCCTTTAACTGGGTACTGGAAGTCACAATAGGTTGATAGACTGATACCTATACTGAACCTGAATTATAGTCATCACCCAATGACTGCCACTTAACTTAGTGTAACATGTAAATATTTGCCTGCATAAAACTATGATTGTTTTTCTGTATTGTGATTGATTGTTTGTTTTCTTAAGAAATGTTCAATAAAATCTGTTTTTTATTTTTTTTTAAAATGAACCCTGACATAAGAGCACCAAAGAAAGGGCTACCTTTAAAGGGCATGGCACAAAAAGCCAGGTTTAAACAAAATAGAAAATTTCATACCCCTACAGCAAAGCATCATTGGTAATAAATTCAGTTGTGGACTCGCCATGAATTAATCTACTGCTGCAATGTTGCTGCTCCCCATAATAAGTTGATGTGCAGCTACAGTATGGCACACTGATGAGTCTTTGGGACACAAAATGTATCTGTGGTTTACTGTCTTCAGCCTCTACAAATTGTTTGTGAGGTCCTTTGGCACCATGCATTCCTGGGCCAACTGAGATTCTTTCATGGTGATTTGCTTATAGTACCCATTGGAGGTATGTGTAATTTTGCATTTATTTAAAACTTGGCTTTACTTCCAATTACCTTAAAGTGCATTATTTGCTTTAGTGCTGTTATACTGGAGAGCTTGCCTTTTAAACACTTTGTTTTTTTATTTTTTTTGTGGGGTGGAGGTCACCATGACCTAAACCACTGATTCAGTTCAGCTGGTTCCCCAATTCTAAGCTGATGCACAACTTTGGAACATGTCCCAAGAAGGGCAAACTATATGGTGAGGTCTGCTGTATTCTGACTTTGCAAAACCCATGTAGCAGTATACTGGGTTAAAAGTAAGATGTGGTTTAGATTTCTCCTCTTTTCCTCTTTCATTATGACTCAACACATGTGTTTCCATTCTGTAATCTCTAGTCATATAGCTGGCCTGATTATATGAGATTTACATATAGCCAGGTCATTTAGTACCACACCCACACACCCTTCCAGGAACAGGGGAGAACAGGAAGCATTCACCTGCCATGGCCCCAAATTGTACAGGACTGTGCGTAGATATAGTGTAAGCAAACGTATGCTCCAAACACAACAGGCCTACCCTGGACACCCCTTGGTGCTAAAGTCTGTTGCAACTGTCTTCAGGTGTGCTGCATATATAGACTTTATGCCATGCATACTGAAAACCAATCAGGAAGAGAGGGATAAAGTTGACAGAGGCCAATAAAAAGATGGAGGGAAGGGATGTGTATGTTGCATGAGATTCAGACCTTCAGAAGCACCCCCCAGTATACAGTATGTTAGCCTACTGTACATACATCTTATTTATTTATGCATTTATTGCTTGATCGATTTAAATTAGTTAGGTATGTAGCTATGTATGTATGTATGTATATAACACATTGCCCTTTGTAAATACATAGAAACATAGAAACATAGACTTTGACGGCAGATAGGGACCACTTGGCCCACCCAGTCTGCCCATTTCCCTACCTACTGGATAAGCCTCAGATTCTAGTTAACTAACAGCCTACTTCCTGTCACCCCCCCACTACAATTGCCTTGTGTCTGTCCCATGCATGTTTGAATTCCCCCACTGTTTTAGCCCCAACAACCTCCCAGGAAGGCAGTTCCACGCATCCACCACTCTCTGTGAAAAAATGTCTTCACATTACCCCTGAGCCGTCCCCTCTATCTTTCAATTGTGTCCCCTTGTTCTTACATCTCTTTTCTGAAAGATGCTACCCTCCTGGACTTTGTTGATTCCTTGAGGTACTTGAACATTTCTATCATGTCCCCTTGTCCATCCTTTCATCAAGGGTATATATATTAAGCTCTCTCAGTCTCTCTTCATATGATTTCTGATGCAGACCCTGCACCATTTTAGTTGCCCTCCTCTGGACTGCTTCCATCCTGTCTATGTCCTTGCGTAGATGAGGTCTCCAAAATACACACAATACTCCAGATGGGGTCTCACCAATTGTCTGTACAGAGGGATAACCACTTCCCTTTTTCTACTTGTGATGCCCCTTCCTATGCATCCCAGTATCCCCCTGGCTCTCCTTACTAACTTCTCACATTGCTTACCCACCTTTAGATCATCTGATATGACTACCCCCAAGTCCCGTTCCATTTTTGTTGTTCTTAGTACCTCCCCTGCTATTGTGTACTCTTCTCCTGGGTTCTTGTTTCCCAGGTGCATTACTTTGCACTTCTTTGCATTGAATCTAAGTTACCATATGTCTGACCATTCCTCCAACCTTGCCAAGTCCCTTCTAATCCTTTCTACCCCTACCTTGTGTATGAACTCTGTTACATATCTTTGTATCATCTGCAAAGAGCCATACCTTTCCCTCCAAACCCTCTGCAATGTCACCTATAAAGATGTTAAAGAGGACTGGACCCAGTACTGAGCCCTGAGGTACTCCACTAGTGACCCCTGTTTCTTTGGAATATGTTCCACTCACTATTACCTTCTGTGTCCTGTTGTGCAGCCAGTTTGCAACCCAGGCTACCACCCTGGGACCCACTCCCAGGCTGGCTAACTTGATCATTAATCTTTTGTGCGGGACTGTGTCAAATGCCTTGCTTAAGTCTAGGTAGGCCATATCCACAGCCCCTCCCTGGTCTATTACTTTGGTCACCGAGTCAAAGAAATCTATTAGATTCATCTGACATGACCTTCCTGCTATAAATCCATGCTGCTTTGGGTCCAGTGCCACGCTGGCCTCTAGGTACTCAACAATTCTTTCTTTCAGAAGTGATTCCATCATTTTCCCTACCACTAAGGTCAAACTTACAGGTCTGTAGTTTCCTGCTTCTGCCTTGCTCCCATGTTTGTGAAGGAGAATCACATCTGCCCTCCTCCAGTCCTCAGGTAACACCCCATCCTCCTATGATTTGTTAAAAAGTGTGGTCAGTGGTGTCACTAGATCCTCCCTTAGTTCTTTTAGGATTCTGGGGTGAATCCCATCAGGCCCCATTGCTTTGTCCACCTTGAGTTTTAGAAGTTCTTTCAGGACTCTTTCTTCTGTAAATGGACTGGTGTCAACCCCCCTACCCAGAGTGCTTGTATTGTCTAGTTTAGGTAACTCCTCCTCATCTTCTTTTGTGAATACTGAGCAAAAGTATTCATTCAGTATCTCTGCCTTTTCACTGTCTCCCTCTGCCCACCTCCTCTCTCCCTTATTAATCTTCACTATTCCTCCCTTAACCTTTCTATGCTCCTTAATGTACCTATAAAAGGTTTTATCCTCCTTCTTAACTGAATTGGCTATAGCCATGTGATTGTTTTGCACATGGAACCAGGCAAAAACTCTTTGTCCACATGGACAAGCAGAATTTCTCTCATCTTTTGGACAATATATATATCTATTGTGTGTGTGCCCTGGCAGAGTGCACAGCAGCCAAATGTTCTCCAGTGGTCTCTATTTCAATTGTGTCCCATATACTCCACCAATTTCTTCTAATGATAGACTTGTTACCTATTACAGGTACTTTATTAAAAGAATGATAGTATAACTCTATAAGGGTTTTGGTGACAGTCTGGAATGTGATATGTGTCACCTGAAATGTTAGAAAAGTCAATGATTGAATATGCATCTCAGTTTTCCTCTATATTACTGTGTTGTGGGTATTCAACCCATGGCAGCCAAATGAGCGCAGCTGTCACCTGAGTAATGTATTTACCTCTGGATGATTGACTGGTTCTTAAAATAATACCTTATATTTTAGGTCCTTGAAATTCCTTTTCAGAAAACACTAAGGCTGTGGGGAATATTAAGTCTGCAAAATGATTTTCTTCTAAAGGACAATAAACCACATCATAATTAAATTGTTTCGTTATAAAATGTATCCTCTTTCAGATAGCAACAGTAAATACATTTATTACCTAGCTGCACTTATTATTTTTACTTCACAAGTTAATTATACTAGTAAACATTCTCTGTTTGTTATAACACCTATAATTTAAAATGTTTCCATGTTGATAGAATCTTTAGGTAACTGTAGCTCTGACACAAATTTTGAGACAAAAATAAGTCTAAACAAAGTGTTGTACCTGTAAATTATAAGGTCATGACCACTTCATTGAGCATCATCTGCCAAAAGGCAGCATTAGAAGAAATTCTGATGGTAAGGACTTAAAAGTGACACATTGATATCACACTATATTAAACAGGAAAATAGAAAAGAAAAAGACAGATGTTGCCCATAGTAAAATGCTAGCAGCCATGCAGTTTAAAATACTATCCGAATTAATATTAACTAATTTACTTGACTATTTTAAATAGATCTTTGTTTTTTTTCTGCAGAAAAACTGTATGACAAAACAGCAAGAAGTGAAGAAGTGCTGCACTGAACAGGGTTGGACTGGGGTACAGAGGGCCCACCTGGAAAGAAGATACAAGGGCCCTCCTGGAAAATCAATAGAAGAGGGCCCAGGTTGACACACTGATATCACTATTCCACTTCAATCTGATTCACTAGCTCTGTGTTTGCATTTCACATTTTTTAACAGTATCCCAGATACCCCATTTAATTAGAAAAAGGAAGATAAATGCAAACGTTTTCAGAGTTCAGAAGGTAACCACTTACTCAACTGAGGGGGGCCCACCTGGAAATTTCCAGGTATCCAGGTGGGCCAGTCCAACCCTGGCACTGAAAGACTGACACTGTGTGTGTATGCATGCGTGCATGCATATATGTGTATGTGTGTGTGTGTGTGTGTATACAGCATATATATTTATTTCTTTAAGTTAATCAAGGTTTATTTATTCTTTTCCAACAAAGATACATTAGTCAGTGTCATATGATTATGTGGTAATACAAACAGTGTGAGCTATAAACACACAAGCAAATGATATGATGCATTAAATCAGACTGCAGATATGCTGATACAGAGGATGGATAAGCTTTGGAAGTGTGTAAATGATCCTTCTAGGAAATGCAGAGAAATACGGACAGCTAGACGAATCTTATGGTTACAAAGGAAAACGTGAATTGTATAAGCAGCTATCTTATGAAAGCTGATCACAATGGTGTACATCCAATGCATTTCATCCTGTTTTCCTATATAACCTGAGGCAGAAACAGTAAACAGTTATTCTTATGTAATTCAGTACTTTAAAACACAAATATTTACATACACAGTGCATCCAATGAAATAATATCAACAAACTAAAATATTGAGCTTATCCTTCAGATTTGTTTTTAACATAATATGGGGCATTTCAGAGTCTGCCAGAGTATGGAGGGAGGTGTATGGGAGGTGGGTGTGGTGCCATCTGTCCTAAGGAGGGGAGGAGAAGATCATTAGCCAATTCCTGTTCAGGGAGGGAAAAGTGTGCATCTAACTTTCTGTGTCCCAGTGGGTGAGGTATTTTTGAAGGTATGAATGGAAATTATCCCATGTCTTATGATAAGAGTTTGGGGAGTTACTAGTCAGGTGTGAGAGTGTCTTATACATGACCAATTGTGCCATACTATTCATGAACTCTTTAACAGTTGGGATGTCAGTGATTTGCCATCAGTGAAGTAACAGATGTTTTGCCTCAAAACTAGTGAGAACTGCAAGATTGTATTGAGTTTGATAAGGTGAGGAGCCATTTACTTAGTAACAAACAAGAAAAGTTATGATGACATGGGAAGAAGGGTCTGAAGACTATCCTGCAGAGTTCTTACTATTTTTTGCCATTATGGACTGACTTTAGATCAGGTCCAAAGTATATGGTAAAGGTCCCATCCAGACTGGCTGCATCTTCAGCATTCATTTGTGGGGAGAATATGACCAGCATGTGTGTGTGTGTGTGTGTGTGTGTGTGTGTGTGTGTGTGTGTGTGTGTATATATATATATATATATATATATATATATATATATATATATAAATTGCATATAAACTATGCTAATATAGACTTTAGGGTTGAAGAATGCAAAGTGGACAAAGCTAGGAAATGGAAAACATTAGGCTTTGGAGTCTCATGAGTGTAGGAGAACCAATGGTTTGGTGTTCCTTGGTGTTGGCAACCTTAATGCTCACCCTTCCCCAAAGCCCATAGCCCTCTATCTGATGCACAAGGTACATCTCCAAGCCACTGCCTCATAGGCATAAACTGATTGGATGAAGAGAGGTATGACTTGACACATGTTGCAAGCAGAATCAATCATAGCTTTATTCATCCAGGTCCTTAAGAAATATATCACATATAAGCTTGCTTGATCAGGGGTGTGGAGACATTAGGGTTGACAATCCCAAGGAACACCACACAGTCGATTAACCAAGACTCCTGAGTCTCCAAACACTAATGTTTTTCATTTCCTTATTTTGTCCACTTTGTATTCTTCAACCCTAATGTCTGCATTAGTGTATTTTTTGCCATGAATTTCCTTTCTTTTTGTGATAGTGGAATTGTATTCTTATTCATGAAATGTGAACAGTTGAAGATGCATGGGGCCCTCAGTGACCTGTGCCAAGGGAAGAGTGTATCTGGTTGCAGACATGTAGGGCCCTTCAGGCCTCACACCTCTTTGCATGTCTATAGATACACAGAATCCTTGAGGCTGTCTAGGGGCTGCAGAAGCACAGGACCCACTGTGCCCTGTTCTTCCATGTGGCTTCACATGTAGATGCACAGAGCCAAGAGTACATTTGTCTATGAAAGTGTAGGGCCCTCTGGGCCCTGTGCTTCTGTGCAGCTTTGGATAAAGATGTGCAGGGCTCTCTGGGTTCTATACCAAGAGAAGAGTTTTCTTCATTATATTTTAAGTTGTTGCAGTGCCCTACCTCCAGGCTTTGCCCATCCAGCTGGATCACTGTGCTTGCCTTCAAACAGCAGTTCACTACCCACTGGGCCAACAGCTGACCCTGAACACATGTCTTCATAACCTTTTTTTACATTTTGACGATAAATTTTCAACATACTGTTTTTCTTCCCCCACCCCCGAACAAAACAAATATTTATAAAATACTCAGCAAAATATTGTTTTACACTATGTGAGGTGTGGGTTTTTAAGGAGGATGCTGTTCCACAGTTGTAGATACTCAGAAGCAAAAATTTTATTGAAGCTGGACAATTACCGCGAACTTCAGATGAAAAAAATAAATAACATAAAACTTCTTCAAAATAAACATAAGTGACCAAGCAGCATCTCAGACACTAGAAGGAGCTAGTGACCATCATACTGGGGTCAGAGTACATCTGTACCCCCACCAGGCTATCTACAGAACTGAATAAAACCAAGGCTTATATACCAAAAGAAGAACATGTGACTTGTTTAACTCCTCCCTATGCTTTTCAAAATTATCTTTAAACAGCAAAATAAATCTATTTTCATTTCTGAGCTCAGAATAACATTTCCTTTTAAGTTGTAATGTTGTCAACATCACTTTATAGAAACAACAACTGATTAATAAAATGTTAGTTTCAAACATTGCAGGAGTAACTCCACCTCCTAGTACTATGCCTTTAAATATGGGAGTTGACCAGCCAGCCAGCTCTATAGTACAGAATATGAAGTGAGACTCCACACAGAGAAGCAGGTAACCTTTTATGAAGGAAACATTTGTTTGTTTTATAAATTATTCCAATAGAGTGAATTAAAGGCATTCAATCCACTTTTTAGAAGCATTTTAACTAAAGTAAAAACACAAAAAGAAACACTTTTATTTAACCTTTGTTTAACAGAAGGGGGGGGGGTTAAGGCCAAACAAACCACAGTGTTGTACAACTTGTTTTTATAGGCCTTCTTTTGTTTTTGTAGCTTGTTTAGGTCATGAATTAGTTGTTTTGTAGTTTCTACTGAATTAATTCCTTTTTGTATGCTGCAAATTGTGTAAAATGCAGGCTGTTTATTTGTTTACTCAATAGGAAGCGCTTTGTGTGTTACTGCTGCCATTTAGAATGAGTTTTAAACCAGAAAGACCCATTTTCTACAGCAAACAGGCTGAAAGGCACTTTAAAGGGGTTTTATATGCAAACATTTTGGGGCTGCATTTACATTATTTCAACAGAACAACTAGCCTGTAAAGCAGCTGTAGCTTACTCCATATATTTACAAGGAGGGGACAAGAAGGGGAGGTACCTAATGCTAAACGGGACGCAAACCAAGACCATACCAGGGTTTGCATACATAAAGGTGTCATTATAGGACCCACACCATGATATAAACAGCTTACAATTCCCCATATCCAAATGAAACGAAATACTCATTTTAAACAACTATTGTGTTTCTGCATACCTCTCATTAGGAAGGTTCTGAAATGGGGGGGGGCAACCAAAGAAAGGGCTGTGCAGATCTTCATATACCAGGGCAAGAATACACAAGGGATAGAAAGAACGTTATATAGGTGGCCTGCCTGTGTAACGTGGAAAGAAAGATGAGGAATTACAGCAAGAAAAGAGGAGAGTAAAAAAAGGGCTGTTGCAACAGACTTAAAAAAAAATAATTAGATTTGCCTGGTATACGGAGGTATCTGTCACAAACTATAAGTGTAAAAATACATTTTGGGCAGGATTTGAAAAATGACACCTGTCATGTTCATGAGGCAGTGTGAAAAATTACTTTGTTGAAAATTTAGGTTCAGAATACTGAAATTTGCTAAAGTTTGAGTAAATATTAAAAAATGTAAACATTCTTTCATAACTTCTTTTTTTGAACATTTTGACCTTACATTTTTAACACTGTCTTTTTATGACTCGACCTCATGAACCTGGTAGGTGAAATTTTTCAAATACCTCCTGAAAGGTAATTTCACAGTGTGATTGCAATATCAACTTTCAAGACAGATGTGAAAAATGACCTTGCTCATGAGGTGGGATCCAAAAAATGCTTTGTACAATATTTAGTGAAAAAATAGCAAAAAAATACCACATTATGAGCAAAACGTTAAACTGCATTGAATGTACATTGTAAAGTTATGAGAAATGTTGCAGTCTATTTGATTGTCAATATTCTGAGAGACCTGTGTTGATCTTTTAATTAATGTAATTGAAGTGCCACATAATAGGAGTATTTATATTAAAAAAGAAGTTTCTAATTAATAATGATTCATATTTGTAGAATTTTAAGCCACAATTAAAACTACTTCAGTGTACAAAACAATTGTGCTCCTGTAATCATATTTTGTGGCAGAGTCACTTACTGTAAATAAGAGGAACAGTTTTATTGTTTTAAAAGGACTCACATTAATCATCATTGGTCTTACTGTACCTCTTGCTGATTTCTGAACCTGACAAATTCACCATTTAAATCACAGTATTTTTGAATTGGATCAGATCCAAAGTCATTATTTAAAAAAAATGTTGATGTCAGCAAATTTAGGATATACACATCCACACTGGGAGAACAATGGAACATGTGGTAATGGAAAATTAAAATATATGAAAAAACTAAGCACCACTCACCACAAAATACTGAGCTGAAATTGAAAAGTACTACAGGATTACTAGAAACAAGCAGCAAGTGCATTGGAATCACTAAATAGATTGATGTCAAACCACCATTTAAATGACTCCTCAGTCCAAATATTCAGAAGGGATGCGCATGGTGCAACACTGTTGCACCATGCGCAATCGACTGATGTGCCCCAGTGCGATATTCAAACGGGGATTGTGCCTGGCACAAATCCCAATGCGCCGGAGCGCATCAGTAATACTGACAGCGCAGGTAGGGTGGCGATTACGACAATACGCCCACACATCCTGATATTCAACCGACGTGCTAGTTTCATGCATGTGCAACCCTACTAGCGCAGCATCATACATCATTGGTGGTCCAGTGGACCGCCGCAGTCTGATCCCGGCATATGTAGTGTAAATATTCATCCTATATCCCTGGTGGTCCAGTTGACCACTTGCAGCCCAATCACAGGCATCAGTAAAACATAATGCCACAGCACCTAACCCTGGTGGTCTAGTGATATCCCTTCCCCCCACCCACTGAGCCCCACTGCCCCACTCCCCCCGGTCAGTGGCAGGCAGCAGCTCCCACCCACCCACTTGCCACCACCGCCAGCTGACTGACACCATACGGTAGGGCTGCACGCCCATTGGTCCACAGTGTGAGCCAATGGTATGCAGCCAGTCAACATTATATAGTCCAGATATGTGAATGGATCCATTCACATATCTGACTGTGGGTACGGTACGGGCTGTACGCCCATTGGCCTCATGCTGTGGACCAATGGGCATACAGCCCTACCATACAGTGTCAGTCAGCAGGCGGTGGGGCGGCAAGCAGGAGGGGAGCTGCCACCTGCCGCTGACCAGGGGAGTGGGGCGGTGGGGCTCAGTGGGTGGGTTGGCAGGGGGGTACCGCTAGACCACCAGGGTTGGGTTGCTGTGGCATTAATGTTTTACTGATGCCTGAGAT
Source organism: Neoceratodus forsteri (assembly GCA_016271365.2). NCBI lineage: Eukaryota > Metazoa > Chordata > Ceratodontiformes > Ceratodontidae > Neoceratodus > Neoceratodus forsteri. The sequence continues at coordinate 536,571,905 of CM057455.1, forward strand.
TAGGCTGCGAGTGGTCCACTGGACCACCAGGGATATGAGACAATTAGTTTTATACTTAAGCCTGTGATCGGGCTGCAAGTGGTCCACTGGACCATCAGGGATATGGGATGATTATTTTTATACTTAAGTCTGTGATCGGACTGCAAGTGGTGCACTGGACCACCAGGGATATGGGACAATTATTTTTATACTTAAGCCAGTGATCGAGCTGCAAGCGGTCCACTGGACCACCAGGGATATTGGACGTGTGTGTTTTACAACATATGTCCCGATCAGGCTGCGGGTGGTCCACTGGACCACCCGGGATATTGGACGTGTACTTTTTACAGCATATGCCTGTGATGGGGCTGCGAGCAGTCCACTGGACCACTAGGGATTTTGGACGTGTACTTCGGACAACATATGCTTGCGATCGGGCAGTGGGGCACTTTTCCGAGATGTGCAGGGCGTGTTGGTCCCCAACGGCTGCAGCCTGGCAGGGTGCCAGGTGCAAGTCACCAGGGATCAGTGCACCTGCATGCAAATGGGGCCATAATGACATGCAAATGGCCCCATTTGTGCCTTGCATGCATTATGCCCAAAGTGCATGTGCACTTTTGAATATCGCGGTTATTGCATCTAGTACAATGGAACTTGCGCTAGCGCATCCACCTGCTCCACTCTGTCCACTTGCACTGGCGCAATGCCACTGCACCATGCGCACTGCAGGTGGCCAGGTTGCGATATTCAGTGATGCTGTGCCATGGTGCAGCTCCGTTGAATATCATCCTGTCAACGCCCCTGCACAGCCAAGTTGCGCTGCGCTCAGACTTGCGCCACAGCTTGGTGCAGTCTGAATATCCGGGACCTCATTTTAATTTAGTGGTCAAAGGGTTACATAAAGTGAAAGTGGACACCTCAGTCAGACCTCACAGGTTAATTTATTTATTGATTGAGTAACTGATAGACTGATTTCAAGAGGTTCAGCAGGGAAGACTTACTGAGCTGGTAACAGCTCATTTCCAGATGTGTCTTGGGGAGGAAGAAAGGAAGAACAATGTAAAATACTAAGAACAATGTTGCAATAATAACTGTAATACAATATTAGGTGAATAAGCATCATTAATAATAATTGTGCAAGGACAAGGATTGTGCAAAGTAAATATATCACTATGCAGTAATATGCTGGAGGATAACTGCATTTGCAATTACAAGACAATGAAGTGCTGGAGGATGACAACATTTGCAATGTGCAGTGGCAATTCTGTGTGAAGGATCTGAGCAAAGGTTGTCAGCTGGGGAAACTATGCAGTGTTTTGATTGATTTAAACAAACACACATACACTTTCCCAGAGCCTTGGTAATGGAAAAAGAATAGATACTTACATTAACAGTAGCTTTTCAAGAGATTCTGCTTCACTGAGCCACATCATGGAATTGTATGCTGTTGGTGTCAGGACCACCAGGAATCTTTTTGCTAATTGGGAACACCCATATTGACATACATCATTGTCACCTATTTAACATGCATGAACCCACTACACAGTTCCCCACAAGAGACAAGCTCAGAGGTTCATCAGACTGGTAGGGATCAAATCAAAGAGGACCAAACCAGATGAACAGGAGAGGATATGGAAACCTGAATAATATAATTCTGAAATGGGGCATAAGATGAGAATCAGCTTGTGAGAGCAGGCATGATAACCACATGCTACCTAAAAAAGGGGAAAGAAGAAGGGAGAGCCATGGTTCAATGGAGGAGATTCTATCAAAGATCTTCTGTTATAAGTAACTATTCTATCTTGTTCAAAGCTATCTCCCTCCAATGAGTCACATCATGGAATGGTTCCTAAGTGGCACCAGAGCACCAAGGGAGGAAGGAAGGATCTAAATACCATGAGAAAGGAGGCCTTGCAGGACAGTAAAGCATAATCCAGCATGTGTATGTGAGACAATTTCTAGACTTTAATGTTTAGTGTATGAACAGTACCCCAAGTGGCAGCAGCACAGATGTCACTAGTAGCCACATGGTGAAAACAAGTCATGGAAGTAGCCTCTCAATGGGTGGAGTAATAATGGACAGGACCAGTTGCTTACCATGCTTCTGGTAACAGAAATTAATACATCAGACTAACAGTTTGGAAAACCCCTGCTTAGAAATATGGAGCCCACCAACCAGGGGTGAAAGCCACAAATAGCTGATAAGATTTTCTACAATCCATAGCATGATCAAGATACCAGCGCAACGTCTGATAGATGTTAAGCATGTGTAGATGATGTTTCCCACTACCTGTAGGAGTTGAAAAGTAAACTGGAAGGTCAATGGTCTGATTTAGTGTAGACACAGACACAAGCTTTGGAAAAAATGAAAACTGGTATACAAGGTAACCCAATCATTGTGGAAAACAAGATCGTGTGATTCTGCAACCACAGCTTTCAATTCAGAAACACGTCTAGTAGATATCATAGCTGTGCGGAACAATGCCTTCCAAGTGAGGAAATGTAGCTCACAAGCAGCAGCAGACTCAAAGGAAGGCACAGAAAGTGTCTCCAGAACCAGAGTAAAGTCTCACATCAGAACTTGATCATGGACTCAGCGGTGCAGATGAAGAGTATCAGTGAGGGTATGAAAAGCTGACATCACAGCAATGTAAACCTTTATTAAGGAACACTTGATGCCTGCATCAGTAAGAGACAGAAGGTAGTCCATAGTGTGATTGACTGGACATGTAAAGGGGTCCAGCTGATGGGCAGTACAGCAGACTGTAAAACATTTCCATTTTTTGCAAGTAGCTGTATGTAGTAGATAATTTCAGACAGGGAGTAAGGCTGGGGGTTCAACTGCCAGTTCTTGAAGCAGAGGGAACCAGACTTGTCTGGGCCAGTGTGGGGCTCCCATATTCAGAACCCTATGTATCACAGGGAATGGAGGAAAAGCATACATGAACGTCCCTGTCCATGAGAGGAAAAATCAGTGATCTCACTTTCCCAAGAAGTTACCCACGACAGAATTCAACAACTACCATTCATGGCAGAGCATCTGGGACCAGCTGAGATGATCTATTAGGGTGTTGAGTGTACCAAACAGGTAGACAGACTCAAAGTAACATGTTGTGTTTCATGTTCCAGTGCCAGACTCTCATCCCCTCTCTGCAGAGATGATACTAGATGACACTGCCTTGGTGGTTGATGCAGTACATGAACACAAAGTTGTCCATATGGATCAACAGCTGGTGACCCCAAAGGAGGGTAGTCAAGGCCTGTAGTCCCAAAAGAATAGCCCTCATCTCCACAGTGTTGTTGTGCAGAACTGTATCTACAAAGGAATATTGACCCTGAGTCCTGAAAAGGCCCAGATGGGCACCACATCCTGAACCTGATGTACTCATTATCATCCCTAGAAGAGCAGGTGGTTGGAGAAAGGGGGTCCACTTTCCAGAATGGATCAGTCCAACCACCAGAGCAGGGAGGAGAGAAGAAAAGATTTACTCATATGAGACACTTGAGTTCATCAGAATGCTGAGGGCACTGGGCAAAGAAAAAACACTGTGGAATTCTCATGTGCAGATGGCCAGCGGGACAGCAAGAGTAGCAGCACACATGAGGCCTATCAATCTGAGGAGACATCTAGCTGAGACATAATTACTGGAAAAGATCAACTAAGCTTAGGCAACTAATGCTGAAGCATGGTCTGAGGGAAGAAAATCCTGGTCCAGTCCCATGTCCAGAACCGCTGCTATGTATTGGAGATGATGGCATGGAGTGAGCATTGACTTTAGTTGTTCACCAGAATGCCCAACTATTCAAAGAGCTGTCTGTTGTGGAACAGTGCATAAATAATCTCCACCTTTGATGGGGCATAGAGACCTCTTTTCTGAGGGTGGCTGTAACTGCTGTGAAGTATTTACAAAGACACATGATGCAGAGCACAAGCCAAAGGGCAATACACAAAACTAATAGTGAGAGCCTTAGAGCATAAATCACAAGTACGGTCTGTGTGACTTGCAAATCTCAAATCCAGGATACATAGCTGATACCCTTTCAGCAGCAGTGAGGAGAAGGGACAAGAGACAGACCACGTGGAACCATTTGTAATCTAAAAACAGGCTGAGGCCATAAAAGTCCAGGAGAAGATGTAAATCTCCTGTCAATTTTGGTACAAGGAAGTGCCAAGAATAGTGGTCCTGATAAATTTCTGTAATCAGGACAGATTGTATTTCCCTCTGGTAGAAGAGGGATTAAACCTCCTCCAGAAGGAGGACAAGATGTCCCAGAGGCAATGGTTTGACATGGGAAGATGTATGGGAGAGAAAGAGAGGAGGACTTGGGAGTGTCCTTACTGAACTTCCTCTAGCACCTATGTATATGCTGTGAATTCCCTCCACTTTGGAAGGAAGAGGGAGATGGGGTCCTCCACAAGGATGCCCTGATCTGCAGGGACTGGTGGTGATATAATGGAGTTAGAAGGCTTCAGGGGCAGTAAGCACACCACCAAGATCCACACTTTTGCTAACCCTGGCAAGGGCACTGGGAGATAACTTGGCTTGAGGGGAGGCCTGGGTCTTCTGTGAGCCATGACCAGGTCCCCTGGAATAGTCTTTACAAGGGCTGGCATATGGTCTACTAAAGGAACTCCTGGCCCGACCCTGAGGGCTTAGGATTAAGAGTATGAAGGGACCTCAAGGTCATTTTAGACATACAAGCAGACTGAACATTGGAACCAAAAAGCTGCTTACTAGACCTCTAAAGGAAGCATTAAGGACAAATTACTGGACATCAGTGATGAAGCCTGCCACACATAGCTATGAACAGCAGTGCAAACAAATGCCAAGAGCAGCTGCACAAGCAGCATCAGAGGCATCATAAGCTGACTTTAAGAGGAGCTTACAGTACCAGCCTCCATACCATGGGCAACAGTCTGTTAGACTTTAGTTTTGTCTGGCATGTCAGGCAGCTTATCTGCCATGGTAGCCATAGACTTCAATAGAATATTCTGATATTTGATCATGTAAGTATGGTAGTTGGCAATCCTCAGGCAAAGAGAGGCTGAAGCATACGTCCTCCTGCTCATCACAACCAGCTTCATTGATTCCGTGTCACAAGGAAGAGAGCTCATGTGTTTAGGAGCTTTAGCTCTATCATGTACAGCCATAGTAACTACAGAATCCATCTCTGATTTAGTGGAATTTATTTATTTATTGAATTTTGTTGACCAGGTAGGCCCACTGAGACTAGAAGTCCCTTTTTCAGGGGGTGACCGGGGGGGGGGGTATAGATGGTAACCAACTGAAATTGAACCAGCTTAAGCTGTTGGTGTATTTTTAGTGAATGGGGGAAATTTGGCCAGGACACTGGGGAAATCCCCTGCTCTTCTGGTAGGGGGAGCTGCTGTCCCTATGGCTGTTGGATCAGATTCTGGTCAGTATGCTGGTGTACATGAAGGTGAGCAGATCTCCCTCCCTGCAGGTCCAGCACAGGAGATCATTGTCACTACTCAGACAAGCAAAATGGAAAATGAGATGATTTCAGAGCTAGAACCTCATGAGGTGCTAATGGAGTTGGATGTGGTTCAAAAATTAACCAGAGAACTAAGGCTTTGTTTATGGCATCTTCTGAAAGCTTCAGAAACTGAACAGAAAAGTAAAGTGGAAGCAGAGTCTACAGAGACTACAGATACAGAAGCTGCAGCAGTCTAGAGCAGAGAGCAAAGAAATTCCTGCAGTATTACTCAGCCCGAGTGTGACGCAGCTGCATCAAAAGAATTGCTTGACAAGTGGCCAATGCCCTGTAACAGCGTAATTCTAACCCAAACGCTGACACAGGAGAAAGTAAGGCAAACCGAATATAAAACCTCTGAAAGTATCCAGAGAGCAACGGAAGAAGTAAGTGATACGGATATTGTTTGTGGGGGGGCCTGAACTTACAGTTCATAATGCCAAAGAAGCAGAGGGAAATCTGCTAGATACGTATAATGCGGGAGAAATCCTGAGTACAAGTACAATTGTTAAAAGCACTCTGACGGAAAATAGTGCCAGTAGTATTGCTCTGAGAAACCTGAAGAGGGGCAGACAAATTGAACCAGAAACTATTAAAGAGTTATTGTGTAAAACTCCACGGACAGTAGGAAAAGCTTTGTCAGGAGCAGGCTGGAAGCTGTCAGAAGGGGGTGAATGGCTACCTGATCCTGACTATCAGGAAATGCCTCTGCCTAAAAGTAAAGCAGTCCGGTTACAATATTGTCCCCACCCACCAGATAGAATATATGTTGGAAAGACTTTAATCAAGGATTCTACATATTTCTTCTCTAACTAAATTTATGCATTCATTCACATTTCCGGAAATACATAGTTTGACATCAGCTTTAAAACACCTATTGGACTCAATAGATTCTGGGTGACTTATGAAAAAGTAAGATATTTGACCCTCTGGCTTCCCTTCCGTGCCATTCCTCTTACAAACCCTGCAATAAAACAAGTTACTGTTCATTTTAGAAATGAAGCAATTAATGTGCATGACATAAAGCACTTGCTACAACAGAGGTGTAATCTGCTTAGTGAACCATCCCCTATTTTAGATGATGAGCATATTTGGACTGGAGGATGGAAAGTCAGAGTTAAAATGAATATGGGGGCTCAAGGGCCCAGGCATCTCCCAAGTTCCTTTTTTCTGAGAAGAGACAGAGGACATTATTTTTATCCCAGACAACCCAAAACTTGTTTTAAATGTTGGGTTTTCTCTTATCTGAGTAATGCTTATGACCGTATTAAATGCAATTTGTGTTTAGAATATGGCCACAATAGTGCACAGTGCACAAATGAACTATGATGTAACGTATGTGAGGAATCAGGCCATGTGTACAGGACTTGTGAGTGGGCAATGCATAATAGAAGTGACTGCCTAGATCAAGATGTGATACTGAATAATGCTCAAAAGGCTAGCATTGAAAAACATCATAAAATTCAAGAAACTCAGACACAGACTGGGCAGAAGGCTTCAATGTCAGAACAAACTGAACCCATGCAACCCCCCCCCACCGGGAGATACCTATGGAGAAAGAGAACAGGGTGGAAAATAATAAGAGAGAGTCAGCAGAGGGAGTCCCTACAAGTGTCTTCTATGGGGCTGCTGTTGATACCACCCTAAAACGGGTCAAGATAGTCCTTAACAAATGTTGTAGACTTCTCACTGGTGCAGGGAAGCATACGCATACCTGTGATCTCTACAAGAAATCCAACTTGCTCAATCTAAATAGTAGTCTTGTCTACCAGACCTACCTACTGGCTAAGAAAATTTGCCTTAACCTCACGCCCCCTGCAACTCATGCCTTAATGTTGCCCACAGTCACTGCACATTTTACGCACAGTTCCCTCAAACCAAAATTTATCGTTCCATTCTGCTGTACCAACCAGGCTCAACATGCTTTCCACACCAGGGCCCCCCTGCTGCTAAACAACCTTCCCCCTGAAATTACAGCAGAAAACAAGCTTGGCCCATTCAAACATAAACTCCGCCAGCACCTCACTGACCTCAGCAGTTGTGACTGCTCTGCCTAGGCTTGTGACTTTGTTTCACCTCTCCCACCTCTTCTCTCCTCCCTTGCTACCCTCCCTACTTCTCTCCACCCCTCCATCTCCTGCTTCTCCCCATCTCTCTCCACCCCACCTACCATTCTACCCACTCTCACCTCCCACCTACCATTCCACCCCTCTCCCGCTCCTCTCCTCCTGTCGCCCCCTCACTATCACCTATCTCTTGTTGCTCCACCCTAGACTACCTAGCACTTATCATTCTGTTCTTGCACTTACGACAATGTCAAATCCTTGACTCCTAACCCCTTTTCCCCACCTCCCCCTCTTATCCCCACCCTTACTCCACTTATGTCACCCCTAGAATGGTCTTTATTTGTATTTGTGTCTTGCTATATATACACACCTGTATTGTTAATTGTGCATTGAAATTTGCCACTGACTGTTTGCTACTGTGCTAGTCTATACACATGTACTGTCTTTTGCTACTAAATTAACCTCCTGACCTGTATTGTATCTTACCTCTGCTTACTTCTATGTTAACCTCCTGACACTGTATTGTATCTTACCACTGTTTTTCTTACACCCATTGCTGATGAAAAACCTTTGTAAAAGAACCCTTGGTCCAAATGTATTTGTAATCCTAGTAATAAATACATAAAAACATAAAAATAAAAGTGTGAATACTCAAACTACAACAGAACACCTCCCAGTACATAGTTTGGATCCTGACGTGCAAATTATGCCCCCGCCAAAGATGGTGTCTGTTGTTTCCAAAAATAATGGGTTAAAGAAAACAAATTTGAAAGCTAAACTCCCAAAAACTTCTACTTCTCCACAAACCATTAACCTGTCAAATAAATACGAACCTTTGAATACACAAGGTTCTGGTGAAGAGTAAAAATCCTCTTATACTCTTTTCTCACAGCAAGGTTTAACGTCAGATTCAGAAGATGATCATTTACCAGAAAAAGTACAAGCTGTAAGGGTTAAACAGAGACTCTTAGGACCTCGTCCTAGACAGAGATTAGACAAACTGAATGTATAATATCTTTTCTTCAATAATTACCTATGACTGCCTCCTTTTCTTATAAAATTGCTACACTGAATGTGAATAGTATAAAGAATCCAAGGAGGAGAGTGGTAACTTTTTCAATATTAAAAGATTTAAACTTAGATATATGCTTTTTACAAGACACCAGGTTAATTACCAATAGTGAGATTGTTGCTGCAAGCAGGCTGTGGTGTTGGGGTCCTTTCTTTTGTCCCAGACCCTCCTTTTCCCCTCACAAAAGACTGAGACCATTGTTTGTTGTTGTGCTTAGATTGGCAAATAATTTATTTATATTCATAATCCAATATTCCATTTCCATTTCTTTATTATCATATTTCCAGAAATGTCATTTATTTCCATCCACATATCAATCTCTGATTATCCCTCCACCAGGTGAAAACCTGGGTGCCTTCTGTTTCTCAAGTGAAAACTGAGACCTCTTTCTTCTTCCTCTTCTTCCTCTTCTTGTGTTATTCCTTTTTTTCCCCCTCCCCCCGCCATCCACTTTTGGCAGTCCACAACCATATCATCACCTGCCATCCACCTTTGGCAGTCAAACTGTCCAACAGATTCATCTGTCATCCACCTTGACAGACCCACCATACAGTCCCCTTTGACTGTCTTTCCTCTTGATCTGTCTAGTAGGGTGGGTGGGAGGAATCAAAAACTCCAGCAAAAAGTGGCTGAGGCCCCCTTGTGCTCTCCCTTATGTACCACCCTTCGCCCCTCCCTTTCCTGTTACCTGTCCTTTGTTCTGGTCCTTAGCCCCTCCCTTTCCTTCCACATCCCCTCCTGAGCACTACCATTCCATGACAGAGGGAAGGGGTGCACTAGGACAACCTGGTCTGCCTCTTAAAGGGAAAACTCCATTGTCATGGATTCCCCCCTTTTCCCCTCACAAAAGACAGAGACCATTGTTTGTTGTTGTGCTCAGATTGGCAATTAATTTATTTACATTCATAATCCAATATTCCATTTCCATTTCTTTGGTATCATATTTCCAGAAATTTCATTTATTTCCATCCACATATCAGTCTCTGATTATCCTTCCCCCAGGTGAAAACCTGGGTGCCTTCTGTTTCTCCTTTTCCGCTAGGTAACGTTGAAGACCGAGACCACTTTCGTCTTCCTCTTCTTGTGTTATTCCTTTTTTCTTCCCCCCTCCCCCCCTTTTTTCCCCACTAGCCAGTCTCCAGCTTGCGTTGGATGGCTGGCTTCCCCATACCTAGGGTATCACCCTCCCTTACCTCAGGAACGATCCTTTCTTCCCCTTTTCCTTTTTTTTTTATATACCAGCTTTTTCCTGTTTTCTCCATTCCTCTATGAAACCCATTGTTTCTGTGTTGAACATGTCTATGGCTAGATCTGACAGGTGCACACCATCTGACCTGTAGAAGTTCTCCACCCATTCTTCTACCCCCACAGTATCACCTGTCCCCCATCTGCCTTATCAATGTCCCCACCCTTCTATTCATCTTTCTCCTGGCCCTCTCCACTGCCCTGTGGCTGTGCTCCTGTCTCCATACATTTTCGGTATCATATCTGACCAGGCGTAGCACACCTGAGGCCACCACTGACGTATTGCCACTAGGTCCCTTTTTATCTGTAAGTATGTGGGTACCCATGGTCTGCCCACCAGGTCATTGCCCTCTAGATGTATAATGATTAGATCTGGACTGGGCCACTGTCCCTTGAGTTCCTTCAATGCGGGAAGGAGCTGTGCCCATCTTGTCCACCGTATGCCATGCCATACCAACCTACACTGTCTTACATCCTGGTACAGCTGCTTTCCCCCAGCTTTCTTCTCTGCTCTCTTTCCAGCCCAATAAATATAGGAATGGCCGCAGATCCAGACTTCCATGATCCTCCCTCTACCTATGGGGTGCAAAGAAAATTAATTAATTTATACATATTCTTAGTGCCCTCACTGTATTATCCCCCCACCTCTTTCCTTTCTTTGCCCCCCAACTCCCCCCCTTACCTGTGCTCCCTCGTAGGAGCACCACCTTCTATACCACACTTTTCCTTTTTTTTTTTTTTTACTTCAGCTCTGATGTATCTCTTATAACTGGCTGACCACCAGCGCCCTTTCACTGGTTCCCCCATTACTGCCCACTGTGAGGCAGCCCCAATCCATAGGGAATGGGATGAGTAATTTTCTGGGTCCTCCCCCATAAATTGCATGCCCTTTTTCAGCACTGCTGTGACTTGATAGCTGGTGACCCTTTTCCCGTCACCAAGTACACATAGCTTTCCCGTCCTGGTCACCTGCTCCATGGTGAAAACCCACAGAGCCTGCACTGGACATATTGCAATCTCTGATTGCCCTTTCAGTGTTACCATGCAACCTTGCCCTTTTTGGTCTGTTTTTGACCTCCTGAGCTTGATCTGTATCTCTTTCACCCTCCAACTCACATCGTCCCATTCCAAACCTCCTTGCTTGTTCTCTTTCCCATGGCCTACCACCTTACTCACTCTCATAGCCCCCACAAACATTATCACATAAATCATGTGAAATAGCTGGGCCTCGGCCTTTAATCTGCTTATTACTGGGAGCACCTCTTTTAGCCTTATTAGCCACTGCTCCCCTATTGGCCTCCTATTATCTCCTGGCCCACTTTTCAAACTGCCCCATCCCTGCATCATTCTCCTAATCAGCAGTGATTTTGTTAGGTCATTCCACCCTTTTAGGCTGCAGATAACACTAATTCCTGCAAGATAAACCCCCACTGTGGTGTGGGCGGTCCCTTTCTGCCATTGCTCCACTGTGAACATTCCCAACTGTTCCTCTGTGAGTGGCCCACTTACCTCCATCTGATGCTCTGCCCTGAATGTTTGAAACACTTGCCAGGCCCCATCATAGGCCCTCAGAGTCCGAGGAGCCCATGACCTGCGAAACAGCAGTTCTGCTCCTTCTTGCCAATGTCCCAGATGTTCGTTGGTATGGGCGTTTTTTTGTTCCTACGCTGGTGGTGCCAGCCTCCGGAAATGGTCCAGCTGCAGATGGGAAAGGCTGTCAGCAAGGGTATTGTGTACCCCTTCTATGTGTTTTGCTCTGAATGACATGTTCAGCTGCAAAGCCCTTAACACTAAACATCGTAATACCTGCATGACTGTATCAGACCTGGCTCCCCTGTTGTTTAGCAGTCGGGCCCCCAGTAAAGGCCTCCATCATGCCCGATAGGTCACCGGGTCCTTTGGCTGCTCTCTGCCATGTCCATTGGGAGAGACCCAATGCTACGCGGGCCACTCCCCCCTTTGGCCTCTTCATCAGCCCCTCTAAGCCTTCTGGCATGTGCTCCCCTGCTGCGTGTGCTCATGCTCCCGTTTCAGGTGAGCCAGTCTCCCTTACCCTCTCCTATCCCCCCACCCTTGTGCCCTGATGCCACACCACATGGTCACAACATGCTTCCGCTCCCCCTTGCTACTGGACCCCCCTGCTGGTCCCTATCTCACCATCAATTCATTCACCCCCTTTGCAGCCACTCAAGTGCCTCCACTTTTTTAAAAAAAACTGTCCTCGAGCCTCTAAAAACATCCTGCTGCTGTCCCCCAGAAATGCTGAGCCATGCTGTCCTCCCCTGGAGCTTTCTACCAGTGGATGCTAAAGATTTTTGTTACTATTACTATTATTATTTTTTACATAGCTTCCCAGCCTGTGCTGGACTAAATCCCACCATGGCTCAGCACATGGTCAGCACCCCCTAACCAGAGGGAATGGTCAGCTACATGGTCACCAAATTTTTGATCTCCTTGCCATTCTTCAGGCCTCTGCCCGCCTCTTCTCTCTTGCACCAACCCCCATCCAACAAGGGGGAGGGCCTAACCCAGCAAGCAGCCCCACAAAAAGGGGCATGGCTTTCACTGCAGCCCCCTCACGGCGTGTGATGTTACGCCGCAAGGACCTGGGTCGCCCTCTCTCTTCCAGGCCCCCTACTTATCCCCATTATGCCTAAAAAATGACCAACCAGCCACAGAACAGCACTGTGCAACAGGAAAAGCTTCTCTTCAACTTCCACGTGGCGTGCGATGTCATGCCACATGGTCCCGCATCGCACTCTCTCTCCCATGCCTCAGCGGCCTCTTCAAGGCCTCCTATCCTTACCAGAGAGCCAAAAATGGCCACAAACAGCCACAACAGCCCCAAAACAAAGGAAAGGGCTTTTTTACCAACCTCTACACGGCGTGTGGCGTCATGCCACATGGTCTCAGATCGCGCTCTCTCTCCTCTGCCTCCAAGCCTCTTCCAGGCCTACCATTCCCACCAGACCACACAGAGAACAGCACAAAAATGCCACAGAAGCACAGAGAAAACCAGGAAAGGCTTTCCATACCCCCACATGGCATGTGACATCACACCACATGGTCTTGCATCGTGCTCTCTCTCCCCTGCCTCAGGGGCCTCTTCAAGGCCTCCTATCCTTACCAGGGAGCCAAAAACAACCACAAACAGCCACAACAGTCCCAAAACAAAGGAAAGGGCTTTTTTACCAACCCCTACGTGGCATGTGACGTCAGGCTACGCGGTGTCAGCTCGCGTTCTCTCTCCTCTGCCTCCAAGCCTCTTCCAGGCCTGCCATTCCCACCAGGCCACACAAAAATGGCACAAGCCACCACAAAAAACACTGAGAACCCAGGAAAGGCTTTTTCATACCCCATGCAGCGTGTGGTGTCACGCCACGCGGTCTCAGATCACATTTTTTCTCTCCCCTGCCTCAGGGCCTCTAGCCACAAACAGCTACCAAAGCACCTAAAGCAAAGGAAAGGTTCCTGCCATCCACCCAAAAAAACCCACAATTTTTGTTATCAGTGGCAAGACATCTACTAATTTGAGCCACTAGCATTGCTTGTCCTGCAAATCCTACCATCAAACTTAACAATCATGTCCAAAATTCCTTCATCTGATCCCCATCGCTATTCAGGACCCCCCCATTTTCCTCTGTTATATACTGTGACATATTTAGTCTTATTATTACATATATTATCTCTCCCTCTTTATATTTTTTTTAAACAACTTCACATCTCCTCCTGCAAATCAATTGTCTGTTTCCTTACCTCTCTCTCCTGGTGAACAAACTTCAAAGAAATTGCCAAATCTGGCATACTGCAGTTGATGTAAATCAAAAATTTCAGCAAAAAGTGGCTGAGGCCCCCTTGTGCTGTCCCTTATGTACCACTCTTCACCCCTTCCTTTCCTGTTACCTGTCGTTTGTTCTGGTCCTTAGCCCTTCCCCTTCCTCCCCCCTCCCATCTCCTCCTGAGCACTACCATTCCATGACAGAGGAAAGGTGCACCAGGACAACCTGATCTGCCCCTTAAAGGGCAAACTCCATTACTCCATGAGTCAGGAAAGATGTGGAGGTGTAGCTATCCTTTTTAAAGGATACAATTTTAAGATTACCAGAGTACTTGATATCTGTCCTGGCAGAGCCTTGAAGTTAGATTTGCAGCATAACAAAGAAGCATGAAGAATTATTAATATACACGTGCTGCAAACAATAAAAGAGAGTATTTAGCTATTTTTAAAAATTAAACCGTACTTATTTACTGGTACACTCACTGTGTGGGCAGAAGACTTTATGTGTGTCCAGGACATAAAAGACAGAGGGGCTAAAACCTCAAAACAATTTAGCAATACTAATACATTGAACATATCTCAAGCAGGATTAACAGATACATATAGATCAAAATATCCCATAGAAGGCTATACATTTTATAAAAGTTCATGAGCCACAAGAATTGATTTTATTTTTGCATCCTCAGCTATGAAAACAATTAGGGCTCATACAATTCCTGTTGAAAACTCTGATCACCTACTAGTTTCAGTTTATATTTCCTCTTCAGACACAAGCCTTAGAGGGAAAGGATATTGGAAGTTGAATTCCACACTATTAGATAATCAGAACATTCAAGAACAGATTAAAAACATTTTAAATGCAAGGAAGTCAGTGGCTTGTTTAAAAGAAGATTTAAGTAAGTGATGGGTTACTACCAAATGTGAGATATTACAAAAAGTGGTTTGCGAAAAACAGACAGAACAGTATAAAAAATATCTAACCCTGAGAGCTCAGTGGTTCAAAATCCTCTCCTTAGTAGACGAAGGTTATATTGAATTTGCAGAACAAGTAAAGACACTAAAAGCAGAAATGAAGAGCATACAATACTCCAGAGCTTCTTCCTTACTGTATGAGCACAGAATAACTACACCAGAAAAGCAGGCTACAGGAGATATATTCAAGAGTTGTAAACAAAGAACACAACAAAAAATCATGGATAGGCTAATAAATCAAGAAGGAAGGGAAGTATGTACACAGGAAAAATATACAGGGTGTAGTTGAAGAACATATGAGAACTCTTTACTCTGACCAGGGAAATACTAAAGATCAAGTTTTAGAAATTGTGCAAAAACTGGATGTTCCAAAAATACCTGAGGAAATTGCACAAAGGCTAACATTTCCAGTAACACCAGAAGAAATTGAAAAGAAATATTGTGGCATTAAACAACAATACTACTCCAGGTCTTGATGGATTAACATCTGAATTTTATAAAGCGTTTAAAGAAGAAATAGTAGAGATTCTGGTAGCAGTATTTAATACTATGTTAGAGACAGAGTATATTGCTCCACAGCTTGGTTTATCAATACAGTTATTTTTGTACAAAAAAAATAAAAGGAGTGTTTGAAAAACTGGAGGCCTTTAAGCATCATGAATACTGACCTCAAGATTTTAATGAAAATTTTAGCTCATAGATTAGCTATGGCAGCCCCCCATGTGATAGAGAATAATCAGACCTGTTTGATACAAGGGAGGAGTATACAAGAAAACTTATTATTCATAAAAGAAGTTGTAGAAATAGGGCAGAAAGAAAATATAGATGGATATATAATAAGACTGGATCAGGAATAGGCCTTTGATAAGGTATTTCACAAATATCTGGAAGTGGTGTTAAATAAATTCTAGATTTGTACAATGGTTTATGCTTATTTCTAGAACAGCAGCAGCAATCCTAATGGTAAATAGACACTTGGGATCCATGATTAAAATAAATAGAGGTGTAAAACAGGGCTATCCTATGAGCCCATTATTATATGTTTTTTGTATAGACCCTCTATTAAAGCTATTACAACAGAATAGGGAAACTAGGGAATTACAGATGCTGGGTGGGGTAAAACTGCCTAAATCCCTATCACATGCTGATGATTTATGTTTAGTGTTACCAGATATTGCATTTATTGAAGTTGCTCTGGAAATGGTGGATCATTTCTCAGTATTAACAGGTGCTAGTATAAACCTTGCAAAAAGCTCAGGGTATAGAATTAGTAAGACCTCAGAAGAAGACATGACTGTACAAGGAATTAAAGTGTCACAATCTTCGATAAAACTTTTAGGGGTCACCTTTGGTAAGGAGGATATGGCATATATAAACTAGAAAGAAAAAATTAGATACAGTCATGCCAAATGTACAGGTCTGGAAAACATGGCAGCAAACTAAAAAAGAAGAAGGTATCAATAGTTAAAACATTTTTACTTCCCATATTCACTTACTTGTGTACTGTATTTCCACCTCCAACTTCCCTTGAAACTGTGATATTGAGTTTGGTTTTTCAGATAATCTGGGCAGTAGATTAAACCCAATTAAGAGAAAAGTATTATATAAATCATATCAAGAAGGAGGGATAGACCTATTGAACCCAATTAGTATTTGTTTATAGTATATTTTTTCAAGCTAATATTAAAACGTTCCTTTCCCCCTCAAATGCAAAATGGAAAATGGTGGCAAGTAGATGGTTGACACCAGTTTTTTGTAAGCTTGGACAAATTCACCTAAAGTAAACAGAATATATATATATATATATATATACAGGTATATTTCAAACCTGCCATAGAGACATTTCAAAAAATGAAAATTGTCAGTAACACAAGTAACACATCCAGACAGAAAGAAGACATATATGGTAATTCAAGAGCAAGGATATGCTATTCAAATCCAGTATAAAGGTGTAGATCAAGAGAATTATTTTAGAATAGAAAATTATTTAAATGATAAAATAACTCCTCCACGCATGTGGGATACTGTCTGGTTATGTTGCCATCGGAGGTTGGGAGTCAAAGGGAATGCAAAACATAAATGGATAGAAGCAAGACTGTGTTCTAGATCCACTTGTTCTCAGTTTGAAGAGACTATGGAACATTTCTTTGTTCAATGTCCCTATACAAGGGAAATATGGCAACACCTTAGTGTAAGGTGGAGGAATAAAGCATGGTACTCGGTAACATATGAAAATATAAATATAGATCATACTGGGGACTTAGAGAGAATAGAAGAAGGGACTCTGAGATTGATTTTTATTTGTATAAAATGTATAATTTGGCAAACAAGATGTAAATGTGTGATCCAGCAAGTGAATATTACTCCTGAAACAGTAGTACAATTTATAGAGAAAGAACTGCATGCCATATGGATGAAGGAAAAGTCTGTTTTGCCTGCAGATGTTGTTAAAAGAAGATGGAGAGGAATGTCAAGCTATATGGTAACTATGTAATGTGCTGTTTGGGAAAATAAAAAAAAGAGGGTATGAATCCTGTAGGTGTTTCTCTTTTTTTGTTGTTGTTTGTTTTTCTTTAGAGAAGACTTACCCCTCTGTTATCGATTTTCATTACAGAGAAATTGTTATTGTGTACGTTGATGAAATACTGTAACAGACTGTGATTTATATTTTGTATTCTAATAAAAATTCACCTACTCTTTTCAAGAAGTGCCATGGGATCTTTAATGTCCACCTGAACAACCACTAGAACAGGCAGACAGGATTTCAGTTTAATGTCTCACCCAAAGAATGGCACCTCAGGAATGCAGCATCCCCCTCATGCTGCACTACAGTGTCAGTATTGGGATTTAACCATGTACCTGGTGTGGGGATAGAACCCACTGCCTTCTGATCTTCCGGCCTCAGAGGCAAGTGCACAACCTGCTGAGCCACTGACACTGACAATAACAGGGCATAATAGGGCTTATGTGAAGGGTCAGTATATGACTTATCTAGCTTTTGAGTCATGGAAGGCAAAGCATTTGGCCTATGCCAAGCAGCCATCATGGCATCCTTCAAAGAAGAATGGATATGAGGAACAATCACTGTAGACAGGGCTAATACCTCTAAAAATTCATACAGGGTCTTCTTGGAAGAATCTTGTTTTCTCAGCAATGAAGTCTAGCATTGACTGGAGCTGTCATAGGAAAGTCTGAAGGGAAGCATCCTCAGGAGGGGACCTAGGTGTGTAATGAACACTGTCCTGACTTCATAAGAATAAAGTGGAGCTGGAGCCCACCACAACTGGGGGGGCATACTTTCCTACTCTTACTCATCCTCCTGGTGGATGACATAACTGATCCATTGATAGATCTTTTTAATTCCTCCCTCCAATCAGAATGTGTCCCTCTGGACTGGAGGATGGCACAGATAGTGCCACTCCACAAGGGTGGTTCTCGGGATGAACCAGGTAACTACAGACAGGTAAGCCTAACATCCATAGTGGGGAAAATGATGGCAGCCATCTTAAAAGAAAAGAGGTGGAGTTCCTCGAGGCATATGGTTTTCAAGATGAAAATCAACATAGATTTTTCCGGGGAGACTGTGTCACACACTTAGTCAAATTTTTCAACTGGGTGACAAGATTTCTGGATGGTGGAAAGCTTGTTGATTTCCTGTACCTGGATTTTAGCAAGGCTTTTGATTCAGTTCTGAATGGAAGGCTGATATGGAAACTAAGGAAACTAGGGGTGGGAGATAAAATGGTGGGGTGGGTAGCAAATTGGCTTAGCAACAAGCAACAGAGGGTAGTGAGGCCCCGACTCACAAAAGGGTCATTAGTGGGGTTCCACAAGGTTTGGTGTTGGGCCCTATCCTTTTCAATGCATTCATTGTGGACATCAGGGAGGGAATTAGGAGTAGAATAAGCCTGTTTGATGATGATTCCAAACTGGGAGCTACGGTGGACAGCAAGGAGGGTAGGAGGACACTCTCAGATGACTTGGGGAGGCTTGAAAAGTGGGCACACATGTGGCAATAGGGTTTAATGCTCGTTAAGTGTAGCGTTCTGTATCTAGCTGTTAGGAACACCAGGTATAGCTAACATTTTGGGGGATAATGGATGGCAGTGTCCATGATGGAAAAGGATCTGGGTTGATGATTGACACCAAATTGAACAACTCTGAGCAGTGTGGGACAGTGGCTGCTAAAGCAAATAAAATGCTTGGGTGTGTTTCTAGGGGATATTGTCTAGGAGCAGGGAGGTTATACTCCCCCTGTACAATTCACTGGTGAGGCCGCACATGGAATATTATGTGCAATTCTGATGCCCTCACTTAAAGAGGGACATCACTCTGTTGGAGAGAATCCAGAAAAGGGCAACAAAGATGATCCAGGGTCTGGGGAAAATGGCATATGAGGGAAGACTTAGAGAACTGAACATGTACTCCCTGGAGGACAGAAGGGATAGGGGATATGATAGAGGTCTTCAACTATCCAAAAGGAATCAATGGGGTAAAAACAGAGTGTCTGCTCAAATTAAAGGGGGAAAGGACTACGACAGGCCATAGTCTAAAACTAGTGGGGGGAAGGTTCAGAGGGGAAGTGAGGGGACATTACTTCACAGAGAGGAGGTGGCACCCTGGAATGTGTTCCAGATAATCTGATAGAAATGGAAACTGTAGGGGGTTTTCAGAAGGGATGGGACCAGTACAGGGGCAGGGTACAGGTTGTGGGATGCAACAGAGAGTTGGAGCAGTGGTAACATAGTGAGCTGCGGCAAGGGCAAACAAGATAGACCATTAGGCCTAATCTGCTGGCAACTTTGTATGTATGTTTGTTCCTAGTACATCAAATCTGGATTATATTCCAGTTCCTTATCCTCCTCAATAAAAATAGGCAGTGAGTCAATGGCTGGAGGAGGCTGCACAGGAGGAATCATCCACAGACTAGGCATCGAAGAAGGAAGCTCCAAGCTAGGTAGAGTAAACTGCATAGGAAGTAATGGAGTTGTCAACAAAGTCAGATGCATCAATGGGTTTAACGTCTACAGAGGAGACAAGGGCAGACCATTTTGAAATAGTTCAGACATAGTCTGAAACAGCATCTGCATGTAAATGTACCCCATTTTGGTTGTTGATGACTGATTAATCGATGGAACAGTACCAATCAGCAGAATTGGCTGTGAACCTCCCCAAAAACAGATAAGAACCAATGCCAGACTGTGACAATAGTGTCTGAGAGATGTCAGAGGAGCAGCAGAACAGAAGAGCTTAGCTTGGGACTTGTCTTTTTTGAAGACCTGCTGCAAATGGTCAGTGAACCAACCAGGTTAGGGAATACTCTTGGCCTTGTGCTGGCAAATGGGGACTTTGTGAGAGAAGTTACAGTGGAGGAACCACTGTCAGGGAGTGACCACCACTCAGTATGGCTCACATTGGATATGGGTAAGGAAGGGGTGGAATCAGGCACAAGAGTGCTGAACTTCAGAAGGGCTGACTTTGGGAGGATGGGGGAAGTGGTAAAAGGGTAGCTGGCCAGAATTCAATCTAGTATGGGCACTAACCAGAGGTGGGAGCTCATAAAGCTGGGTATAGTGGAGGCAACCAAAACCTGCTGCAAGGCCCAGAGCAAGAAGGCTAGGGCTAAGAAACTGAGCTGGTTGAGCAAGGAGGTAATGGAAAAGGTAAGGAGGGAAAGAGCTGCCTTTAGGAAGTACAAGAAAACAAGGAGGGGGGGAGGACAGGGAGGAGTACTTGACAGAATCGAAGGAGGTGACAAGAGCAATAAGGAGAGCCAAAGCATCTACGGAACTCAGGCTGGCACAAGGCATTAAGAAGGGGGAGAAGGACTTCTTTAGATACATCAAGGAGAAAAGGAGCTGTAAGGACCACGTAGTAAGGATTAGGAATGAGGGGGGCTGGGTGGAAGCAGGGTGCGATAAGGCAGAAGCACTAAATGAGTACTTCTGCTCAGTAGTTACTAAAGAGAAGAGGGGGGTGACACCCAAGGGGGGAGAAATGGCAGAAACAGAGGGGAGGGGTGACAGATGGGGAAATCATGAAGGGCAGAGTTCGGGAGGGATTGAAGGCACTGAGGGTGAACAAGGCGCCAGATCCAGATGGCATCCATCCCAGGGTACTGAAGGAGCTGGCAGAGGTCCTCGTAGGACCTTTGGCAGACCTATTTAATGCCTCACTACATTTGGGGTGTGTACCTCAGGACTGGAGGATGGCTCATGTGATGCCCCTCCACAACAGTGGCCCCAAGGATGAACCAGGAAACTACAGACCAGTGAGTCTCACATCCATCATGGATAAGCTAATGGAGACTATCCTGAAAGAGAGGCTGGTGGCCTTCCTAGAGGCCAAAGGACTACAGGACAGCAGACAGCATGGCTTCATATGGGGCAGATCCTGCCAAACCAACCTGGTGGAGTTCTATGACTGGGTAACTAGGCAACTGGACAGGGGCCATGCGGTGGATGTCCTGTATCTGGACTTCAGTAAGGCATTCAACTTAGTGCCACACAGAAGGCTGGGAAGTAAGTTAGTAGGCACAGGGGCGAGTGCAAAGCTGGTGAGATGGGTAGGAAACTGGCTTCAGGGAAGGCAACAGAGGGTGGTGGTGGGTGGAGAGCTCTCACACTCAAGGGTAGTGATGAGCGGTGTTACACAGGGCTCAGTGTTGGGACCAGTGTTGTTTGGGATATTCATTGCAGACATATCATGGGACATCAAGAGCAAGAGCAGTCTATTTGCTGATGATACCGAGGTAGGAGCGGTGGTGGATGACCTAGGGGGATGGCAGGGGTTTCAGAATGATCTGGCAAAGCTTGAAACCTGGTCAGACACCTGGCAACTGGGGTTTAATGCCAAAAAGTGCAAGGTGCTGCATTTTAGGATGAAGAACCCAAGGAGGAGTTACCAGCTGGGGGGAGTGCAACTAACCCAGAGGAGAGGAGAAGAATCTGGGGTGTTCATTACAGGGTCAATGAACAACTCGCACAATGTAGGAAGGCAGCTGCAAAGGTCAAAAATGCTGGGTTGTATTGCAAGGGGTATATTCTCGAGGACCGGAGGAGGTGATTATGCCACCATACAGGTCATTAGTTAGACCTCACCTAGAGTATCATGCGCAGTACTGGCACCCGATCTGAAGAGGGACATTAAGTTACTGGAGGGTGCAGCGTAGGGTGACAAAAGATGATAAAGGGGCTGGGGACTATCATATGAGAGGAGGTTGAGGGAGTTGAACACGTACTCACTGGAGGAGAGGAGGGACGGGGGACATGATTGAAACCTTTAAATACATGAAAGGAAAAAAAAAAGACAGGTACAGAGGGGCTGTTCAAAGTAAGGAAGGGGAGAGACACCAGGGGCCATGATATGAGACTGGAGGGAGGCAGGATCAGGAGGCAGATGAGGAGGAGACACTTTTTTACAGAGGGGGTGGTGGCTGGATGGAATGCATCACCTGCAGAAGTAGTATCCAGTAGAACAGTGGACTGCTTCAAAGGGGATGGGACTGGACAAGGGGGAGGGTTAATGAAGAGGAAGGGTGGAAGGGAGGGGCAGCTGCTGAATAAGACGTGCTAGTTGCACATTAGAGCAGACTTGATAGACCTCTAAGCCTTTATCTGCTGGCAAATTTCGTATGTTTGTATGTTCGTAAGACCTACCTCGTTTAAGTGGAAAGAGAGACCTGGTTGGGCAAGCATTTTTATCACAATCCTGCTGCTTCTCTTTAACATATTGGTATCATTTTTCCACTGATTTAGCATTTTTGCCTTTTTCTTTGCTGAATCAACAGGTGGCACCATTGACCACTGGGAGAGTTGGGTCAATGGTGAACTGTGGGAAGAAGGAACACATGACAACAATAAAGTCTCCCACCATGCATACTGTTTGTTCTCCATTGTTTTAAACTTTGCAATATCTTCATGTAGTCTGGTTGAAACCCTGGCATATGCTGCAGGCCTTCACTTCTTGAACAATGCCTAAACAGTAAATGCACTTGGTGTGAGCATTGTCCTTATATAGCTTAACTTTACTGCAGTGACAGTAGTGGAACAACAGTTCCATGTCTTTCACTGGTGGCATAAACAATTGATACAATACAAATAAGGAAGAAAGAAAGAAAGAAAGAAAGAAGCAGTAGTGTTAATGTTTGCAAATTTCAACTGCAATCTTCAGCAGCTATGGACTGATGGGTAGTTCATGGTGGGAGAAAGAAGTGATGCATAATAGGTTCACCCATGTTATATGGGTAGTGACAATGCATGTCACTGTATGCAGCCAAAGCTAGCAAAAGTTTCTGGGTGATCCTGACACTAAAGATTTATAGTTCCAAGATGTGACTCAAAGGAGGGCAATATTCTTGAAGAAGATCAAAGGATCTACATCTGATCTACCTGCACAAATCTGCTATCCATCTTACTTTTGTTTTTTTTTCTTAGTTTCTTTCTGTGCATTCCATCCCCAGTAAAAGCAACATCCCTGAGCCCTGTCACCGTGTCTTGTGATCTTACAGGTTAACCACCACTTAAACAGAGTCATATCAGCATACGGCCACCATGTACAGTAGGTGCGTGCAGTGCCTGCAGTGGATGCTGTGTGAACCAGGGCATTATCCTCAGTTTATTTTCCCTGAGGCATCTTTATGACATGTATGCATGCATGTGCACATGCACATGTGATGCACATGCATGCTACATCCACAGATACCCTCCCATGTCTACTGGACCTGCCATTGCTGCCACCCATCCTCTGCTAGGCAACAGACAAGTGGCAGGACTCAGAATCCCCCTCCCTGTGAGATGTATACTATCTTGGGATGCTCAGTTCACTCTTGTATGTCCTGAACCTGGGTTGTCTGTGTGGCAGAAGGAAAGATGCCAGTTCCTCAGACTTCCATGCGACTAGCCCAGTCCAATCTCCCTTTTGTGATAGAATCATCTACAATGGTCTACAGCTGTATGAGTACTCACTTAGTCATGGGTTGTTCTTATTGTCTTTGCTATGGGTTCATTTTT
Organism: Neoceratodus forsteri; assembly: GCA_016271365.2. Lineage (NCBI taxonomy): Eukaryota > Metazoa > Chordata > Ceratodontiformes > Ceratodontidae > Neoceratodus > Neoceratodus forsteri. The sequence goes on from CM057455.1 coordinate 536,595,524, forward strand.
CTTAATAAAAGAAAAAAGTTCACAAGCATTTACATGGCAACAATAGTACATCTTGTCAATATGCATGCTTGCATGAGAGTTTTCCTTCCCAACTCTCACTGCAAAGTTCAGGTTTCTACCACTTTAAATTTAAACAAATCACGATTTCGTGACCTCAAATAAATTCCACCAATATATAAAACTTGGAAAGAAAGGGCTGCTTAAGGCAACTGTTTGCTTCACATCATGGCAACAGTATGTCACAATGTCATCTGCATGAGCACTAGAGACAGCTGAAGTAAAATAATAATAGTAAAATAAAACAAAGAAACTCTAATAAACAAAAAAACTCTAATAAAATTTTAATTAAAAAAATAACTTTCACAACAACACATACAAAACAGAAAAGCTGTCAAACCTCTCTCTAAACTTGAATCTTAAGGACTGCACTGACACGAGCAGCATAAGATACTTCAGCAACAACATCAGCAGTGTGGATGGACTATTTCAAATCAAAAGCCACTTTGGACAATCTGGAATAGGTGAATACATCAACATTGTGACAAGCCAGAGATACCTAATTTTTATAATAACAATAAGGTACAACCAGGGGTTATGTTAATGTCCAAGTTAATCACCATCTGGGGGCATGTGGCATCTCCAGGTGGTGGTTAACTAGAACATTAACATAAACCCTGTTTGTACTTTATTGCTTAATTGGCAGCACTTACCTTGTTCCTTTCAGTTCCTGGTCATGGTAGAAGGAAGAGGGCATCTTTCTTTGCAGAAAGTGGAACTACGATGCTGGACATTTTTAAAGTGAGTAAGGGATGTGGGGAGAAGTGGGAGGATGAATAATGAGTATGGGATTAGGCTGGGCTGGGGGGTGGATTAGTTTGTTGGTGACATTGGGTTAGTTAGTCAGACATCACAAAAGACTGCTTTCTTTTTGGAGGTTACAATAAAAAAAATCCTCAAAGGCACAGTTTTCTTTCAAGGTGCTGGACATTTTTTAGGTGAGCGAGGGATGTGGGGGGAAGTGGGAGGATGGGTAATGGATATGGGATTGGGGTGGAGTGGGAGGTGGGATGTGGGTTAGGTTAATGAAATTGCAAGAGACTGCTTTCTTTTTGCAGGTTACAATAAAAAACAGAAATGATCTTCAAAGGTACAGTTTTCTTTTATTCAGGTGGACTGACATTGGGGACTAGGGATAGAGGTGTGTGAAAAAAACACTTTCACAGGTGGAATTTAAGTGAAAGCCCATTTCTGAACATTCGCAGAAATTCCACCTGCCCTACACCTGACTTTATCCCTGGTGTCTAGTGCCCCCCACCAGTTGCTGATTGTCCAAAATAAGTAAAATAAATCGCTGGTGGCTAGTGTTCCCTCCCCCACCCAAGCCCCTGCCCACACATTGTGTATTTAAAAAAACAAACTGTTGGTTGCGGTCCCTCCCCCTACTCGATCACCCTCCCACCTGATCTGTATTTAAAAAAAAACTGGTGGCTAATGGTCTCTCTCCCCACCTGATCACCCACCCATGTCCAGTAGTAGCCACTAGTCATCGTGTGATGTAACTTTCCCATGTCTATTCCCCATATAGTAAAATATTTTTTTTTCCTAGGTGGTCTAGTGAACCCCCATCCATCCCTATCCCTGATCCCCAGTATGATTTTTTTTTTAACTTATTCCCTTGTGGTCTAGTAGCCCCCCTCCCCAGCAGGTAGTGTCCCACCCTACTCTCCCATCCAAAATGGAGCAGGCAACTGCAAAGCCCTTTGCTCTCCATGGTCAGCAGCTCACTGAGATGTCAATGAATGAGCATGTGCTGCACATAACATTATATTTACTGTACCAATATCACAGTAATTAAGCTTTAAGTCAAGAAGAGTATTAAGCACTGATGCATAATTAGTGGTTATCTGAATGTTCTGTTTACTACCTTGTAGGGGTATAATGTAGTAAGAGACATAGCCAGGTGCTATATACTCCTACAGGGTGACTAACAAATCATGAACATAATCCGTGATAGTGTTATTGTTATTTAAAAAAATGCTTTCTTTACTGTGTTAAACTTTGTTCAGTATATGAATAGGCTGTATACAGTAAGTATGTATGTGAGGCATGCAGGGGTGCATTATGATGGGACAATGACCCTCCTCAGGTGAGTTGAAGCATGAGGCAAAGCTGAGTACTTCCAACACCCAAGAAGTGCAGGTATGCCTCCAAAATACTAAAGAATTTCTCTGTCAAAATTGATTGTGACAAAAAATATATTGATCATGATGGCTGCCATTTTGTTTTTTTAACTAAAAACATTTAAAAATATATAAAAATCATACATTTTCAAAAAATAAACACCTGAATCTAAGTAAAGTGGACCTGTTTAGCTAAATCATGGTGTTAGTTTTTGGAAAAAGAGTCTGGAAATAAGGTTTCTGGGCACCTGTAAATCCTAAATGCCCAGCTTAGCAAAAGCAGCCATTTACCTGCATTCTCCATATGAAAATAACAGGACTTTCTTGATCTGGACAGCCACAGTCATACTACCAGCTGGAGAGGGAACACTGGGATGGTGGTCTGGTGAGCAAGGACTCTCTTTCTTTCTTTCTTTCTCGCATACTTAGAGTTCATACTTGGAGCAGTAAGACAACAGAAGGCATAAGCCCATAACATTTGTCCCTACTTCTTGGTGGAGGCAATCAAAGTTGCCAACTGAAATATAATAATCTAACCTAGCCTTAAAGATACCAACACAGGGCGCCATAACTATTTTCTCTGGCATCCTGTTCAATAATCTAACGACTCTAGACTTAAAACCATGTTTCCAAATGTCAGTTCTACACTGCACGTCATCTAGTTGCTGAGTATTGCCTCTTAAAATATAATTTGATTCCCTATATTTAAGGTCTAACTCATTCCTTAAGGCATCCTGCTTGAGAATCTTGTACAACAGTAACAAATCCCCTCTTGCCCAATGAACTTCTAGTGACCATAAACCCAGTTTATTTAATCTAGATTCATAAGGTATATCCTTAAGTCCTACTGTTAATTTAGTAAGTGACCTCTGTGGTTTTTCAACCACCTTTATGTCTTTTTTTAAAAAAGGATTCCAAATAGATGAACAATACTCTAAATGTGGCCTTATGTATTTCTTTCTTTCTTTCTTTCTTTCTTTCTTTCTTTCTTTCTTTCTTTCTTTCTTTCTTCCTTTCTTTCTTTCTTTCTTTCTTTCTTTTCTAAGAATCTTAAGTGGGCTGGGGTGCCCATCCCTGGTACAGCTACTTTCTACCTTCAAGGTAACTCACACACCTCTTCAATACAGACATCACTACAATAAGAAGTAATATAAAAGCAGACCAGGGTGCCACACCCAGTACCATTTACCATTTGTTTCTACCCCCACCTCTCCAAGTCACTCACCCCCCTTCTCAACATGTAGGTGGCAGAACAACTGGTGAGTATTCAACACTTTGATGCCCAGTCCCCAGTGTCGACAAAGTCCCTCTATAAAAAAAGAAAACCATCCCTTGTTGATTTTTTTTAATTTAGTTTGGAACCTGTAAAGAAAACAATGGTTCCCTCACTGATCAGACCACCCCACACCACCTTGAAACCCCACTAAGCACCCACCACCCTTCAAACTCCACACAACCTTAGAGTGTTGCATGACATAGATCCACTCTCCAACTGAAAACATATCTTTCTGCAGGAACCGGTGGCTACGATATGAGATAAAAAGGTAAGTCTGTTTTATGTATTTCAGTGTGTTTTGAGCTATTCGTCATAACTTTGTAATTGTTCAATATTCTTATACCAAATCTTCAACATTGCTGTTTTGGGACCCCACCTGATGAACAACATAGGTGAAATGTTTCAAATCTGTCCTGAAAGGTGATTTCACAGTCATTCCACAAAATCACCTTTTGAGTGGGATTTGAAAATGTTCTCCTACCGGTTTCATAAGGTGCAGTCACAAGAAGATTATGCTGACAATTTGATGGATACATATGGCAAAATGAACAAGCAAAGAGTGAACATTGAAATATTTCAAGGTTCATTCATACCTTCACAAGTTTTCAATATTTTTCCACCAAATTTTCAACATGGCCTTTTGGGACCACACCTCATAAACAACACAGGTGACATTTTTCAAATCCATGCTAACATGTCATTTTTCATTCACAACATGAAATCACATTTTGGGAGGGATTTAACCATTTCCACCTACTGGGTTCATGAGGTGGGTGCATAAGAAGACTATGTTGAAAATGTGATCGTAAATGCAGTAAAATGAACAAGTTATGAGTAAACATTGAAATATTCCAATGTTCACTCATAACTTCACTAATTTTCAATATCTTTCCACCAAATTTCAAAATGCCTTCTTCGTTATCCCATCCCATGAACAGTTCAGTTTAATTTTTTTTTAATTTGTGCCAAAATGTGATTTTGCAGTCACTCCACAAATCATGTTTCAGGCTGGATCTGAACATTTTCACCTACCAGTTTCATGAGGTATGGTCATAAGAAGATTATGTATAAATTTGGTGGACAAATATGGTAAAATGATCAAATTATGAGTGAATATTGAATAATTTCAACGTTCACTCACAACCTTGCTAATTTTTGATACTTTAACTCAAATCATTCTACATAGCCATCCACCCACCACCTTATAAATGTGAATGTTGTTAGTTTTAAAATCCTGGATGAGCTGTGTTTTCATACATGTGGTGTAAAATAATGTTTCAACCACTATGCTGTAAATGCTGCATGTCATATTTGTAAGAGGGAGTCATAAAATTACTATCTTGAAAATTTGGGATCAAAATTTAAAATATGTAGGGCCCCATATTCAGAGGGATGCATGGGCACAGCCTGGGATGCACCACACAAACTGGTAAATGTACCAGCTGTGGAGTGCATGCCGATATTCAATGGGCACAGATGTGGGACACACCCCCAGCAGTGTTGTCATGAACAATATTGAGCTGTGTCTATGCAAATTAGTGGTCCCCCATGCATATCCAGTGCAGCACAATATTGAAGCCTTTCAGAAGTGCAAATCAGACCCCAGCAGAGGTGCAGAATTGTGCTTCTGATACCCTGCCCTAACTAGTGCTCAGGCCCAGCTGTGCACTGTTTAGGGCATGGAAACCTGGTGGCACAGCAGTTCCTCCCAGTCCCGATCATCACATAAATAAAAAAATACCCATTTGCCTGGCAGTCAAGTCATCCCCCCTCCTGAGCTATGATCTGTATATGACTAACATATCACCAAATCCCTGGTAGTCTAGTGGGACCCTCTTCCCCAGCCCCTATCCATATACAGTATGACTAACAAGGGACGAATGGGGTAATTATCATCCAATAGGTCTCACATCCATAGTGTGCAACTCATGGAAATGATAGTAAAGGAAAGACTGGTGTCATACCTGGAGGACAAAGGCCTCCTGGATGTGAGGCAGCATGGGTTCATTTCGGGGAGTCCTGTCAAACCAACCTGATACAATATTATGACTAGGTGACAGGTGAGCTGAAACAGGGTCATGTAGTGGGTGTTCTTTACTTGAACTTCAGCAAGACCTTCAATTTATTTATTTATTTACTCAGGAATTTGGATGCAACCTTTGAGTTGAGGCTCTTTTACAAAGACTCCATATAATTTAACAGCAGACAAACAGAAAAAACATACAATACATGGGAATTTATCACAGAAAACATTATAAGTGAGAGGGCACAGTTGAGCTGTTGAGAGAGATAGTCACGTTTGTTTGGAGCTCCACAGTTTTCTACCAAACTTATCCTAAAACTATCTTTAAAACCTATTGGTTTAAATCATCTTTTGGAAAAAACTGCAATTGGAGTTGGTGAGTTTGAGTACTGCAAAAATGGATAAGTTTGTATCCCCTAAAACGTCTGGGAGACAAGCTTCGGTGCGAGTGCCTGAGGGTTCTCTTGCAATGGCTGGAGCAGGAACCCCTCCCGGTGTGCAGATGTGCTCTGACTTGGGCACTAAACCCAAACAACAAGGAAAACCAACTCTAGATTCAATTCAGTTTCTTCTGACTGAGTTTCAGATAGAAGTTCATCAGTCAACTTCCAGAATTGAGACTTCACTAGAGGATATTACCTCCCAATATGTAGCTATCGAGAAGAGGCTTGAGAATACAGAATTGGCAGTGAAAAACTGTGAGAATTATATAAAAGTCCTATCCAGCAGAACTTTGACTTTAGAGGGAGCAGTGAACGCTATGCTTCATGAGCAGTTGGTTCAGGCATCAAGGCTAGAGCATCTTGAGAATAATGCTCTTAGAAGAAACTTACACCTAATAGGTTTTCCTGGTTCTATTCCTCTACCTGAATTGAAGGAGGCAGTGGAAAAGAAACAGAAACATAGAATTTGACGGCAGATAAGGACCACTTGGCCCACCCAGTCTGCCCATTTCCATACCTAATTGAGAAGCTGCAGGTCCTAGTTAACCAGCAGCCTACTTCTTCCTACCCCACCCCCCTAGAATTGCCTTATGACTGTCCCATGCATGCTTGAATTCCACCACTGTTTTTGACTCCACAACCTCCTCTGGAAGGCCCTTCCATGCATCCACAACCCTCTCTGTGAAAATATACAGTACTTCCTTAAATTACCTCTGAGCTGCCCCCCTCTATCTTCAAATTGTGCCCCCTTGTTCTTGCACATCTCTTTTTTTGAAAGATGCTACCCTCTTGGACTTTGTTGATTCCCTTGAGGTACCTGAAAGTTTCTATCATGTCCCCCCTCTCCCTCCTTTCCTCGAGGCTATACATATTAAGGTCCTTTAGTGTCTCTTCATATGTCTTCTGGTGCAGACCCTGCACCATTTTAGTTGCCCTCCTCTGGACAGCTTCCATCCTGTCTATGTCTTTGCGGAGACTGGGTTTCCAGAACTGCACACAGTACTCCAGATGGAGTCTCACCAGCTGTCTGTACAGAGGGATAATAACTTCCTGTTTTCTACTGGTGATGCCTCTCCCTATGCATCCCAGTATCCCCCCAGCCCTCCTTGCTGCCCTCTCACATTTCTTGCCCACCTTTAGGTCATCTGATATGACTACCCCAGGTCCCTTTCCATTTTTGTTGTTGTTAGTATCTCACCCCCCATTGTGTACTCTTCCCCTGGGTTTTTGTTTCCTAGGTGCATTACCTTGCACGTCTTAGCATTGAATCTAAGCTGCCAGGCACTAGCTTTGGTGTTTTCTTTGGAATCTCCACTTGTACTTGAAAATGTCTATAGACCTCCTAATCACCCAGCAAAAGAATCTTCGATGGACCTACAGAAGGCAAGATTTATTATTCTAACTTTCAATATTCTGAATGAATGTAATAAATTGTTTCAATTGGATTGAACAGTAAAGAAGTGATTTTATGATGGGCACAGATTTCATCTATACCCGGATTTCTGTTTGCAAACCCAGTGCAAACGCAAGCATTTCTTGCCGATTATGTCTGAATTTAAAGAGGCTGGACTTGTGGTAAGCATGTTGGCTCCTGCATGACTTATGGTATTGTTTCAAGGGAAAATGTATTTCTATGAAGATATTGATTCTGCCAAATCTTTTTTTGAGTCAAATGTGAAACTCCCAGAAGATATAGGTTCTGATCTGGATGACAAGGAGACTGAACTTACGGAGTATCACCCCATGAACATTTAAGTGCTGAATTAAATTTTTTGTTGCTGTTGTTAATCTATTTGATATGTTTATTTTGACTCGGTAAGCTTTTGTATTGAAGTATTTAGTTTCTTTTTCCTTTTTGAACTATGATGAGCTTTGAAAATGAACTCAGTACAGGGGGATTGCTTTAAAAGTTAATAGGGTATTAATTATTGTTTTTTCTAAGGTGGGAAGTAAAAGCATGGAGCACACTCAGTATGAAATATTAAGAAAAAGTGCTTAGTGTTAATTTATGATATTTCAAAAAGAGGGAAAAGATTTGAACAAAAGAAATAAACAAATACAAATTAAAACATTACAAAATGAAATATTGACCCACGTTTTGGAATATAAATACCTTGGGGTATGGTTTGATAATCAGTTAAAATGTGATTTTCATATAACTAACACATTATCAAAGATAAATAAAAAACTAGGGCATTTAGGCGGTCTAGTTTTTGTATAAATAGAGTAATGAGGGAGACTATAATAACCCAACTCATTCTCCCCATGTTAGAGTACAGTAACCATGTGTATGGTCTAGCTACAAAGGTTTTGTTATCTACAATTGATGTAATGTATAACCGTTTAGCTCGATTTGTACTAAGAAAGGACTATCATGAACACCATTGTAAATCACAAGAGGAATTGGGTTGGTTGAATCAGGAAAATAAAAGGAAACTATTTTGGGCAAAACAGATATATAAAGTGGTAAATACAAAACAGCCAGTGTATCTTTATGAAAAATTGGAAAAAAAATCATATGTTTATAACATGAGAATTTCGAGTACTAGAAGTTTTGAGTTCCCTAAACTGAAAAATAAGTATTAGTCATATGTGATTCCCAATAATTATGAATAGATTATGGAGTTCCCTAAAATTAATTATAGGAAAACAGTATGGAAGCATTAAAGTGCTTTCATCTATTCTAAAAATTGAATTAAAGACAAAATGTGAGTGTTATGGATAAAATATTTGCCTGATTAGAGTGTTCTCATATTACTGGACCATAGGACTAAATTTAATATTTGTTATTTGTGTGTCGTGGTATAAGATATTATGAAATTTTGTAATGATGTTATTTATATTGTATATTTGTTATCCTGTTGAATGTTGTTATGTGTAAATTTTTGTTTATGAAACAATATTTTAAATCACAGGACCATCTTGAAAATAGGACTTTGTCCTAATGATGTGAACATTGACCATCTATTATCCTGTATAAAAATAAAGGTTTTACTACTACTACTACTTAGTAAGCTCATGGGTAAATACAAATGTTTGTTTTTGTTTCCCCCCCCCAAAAAAAAATATAAAAAATTCCTTTTATGCTTTAAGTTAATCCTTTATTTGGTGTATTATTTTCTTATTGTTTCTTACAAAGGATGGAAACATGTATTGTTATTCACTATTTTTCTTAAGGAATAATAAAAATAAAGTATAAAAAAAAGAAAACAGCAAGTTACAAAAATAAAATTCTAATTGTCCTGGAATCTTGCAATGGAGGCATGAGAGGAGTAGGAATGACTACAGTTTGAAGTGCAAGGAGGGGACCTCTACACAGCGTGTCCCAGGCCTGAGCACGGAGATTGGAGGAAACACCCATAAGGAGAGTGGAGGAAGGGGTAGTGGGTGAGGGATTGATGGAGAGAAGCCAATGCAGGCATTGTTGAAAAGCACATGGGGGGATATGGCATGGAGGCTAGATGGGAAGAGAAGAATAGGAGAGGGGCTGGTGTGGGGGGAGGCAGGCCAGGGATGGAGAGAGTGAGAAGTAGGATTGAAGGGAAGAGAGTCATGGTTTGGAGTTGAAACTGAGACTGGTGCCTCATCATGGGCAGCTTGGGGGGGAAGCTAAGTGGTGTAGGGGTAGGGCCAAAAAAGATGAACTGGATTACAAGTTGGTTGAGTGGTAGGCTGCAACAGGTGGTGGTGGGAGGGGAGCTCTCAACCTCGAAGCTGGTGATGAGTGGGGTGCCACAGGGGTCTGTGCTGGGACCAATATTATTTGGGCTTTTCATATCAGACATTGCACACAGGGTGGTGAACAAGGTAAGTGTGTTTGCAGATGACACTGAAATGGAAGCAGTGGTGGATGGAGAGGAGGGATGGAAGCAGCTGCAGGGGGACCTAAGCAAACTAGATGAGTGGTCAGAGAGGTGGCAGCTGGGGTTCAATGGAAAGAAGTGTAAGGTTATCACTTCAGAGTGAAGAACACAAGGACATAATACTGGCTGGGGGAGGTTAAGCTGGGGATCACTGAGGAGGAGGAGAAGGACCGAGGGGTAATGGTAACAGGGACCATGAACAATACTGCCCAGTGCAGGAGAGTGGCCACAGAAGTGAACAAAATGCTAGGGTGCATAGTGAGGGTGCTTTTGTCCAGGTGAAGAGAGGTGATCTTTCCCCTCTACAGGTCACTGGTAAGGCCGTACTTGGAGCATTGTGTGCAGTTTTGAAGGCCATACCTGAAGTGTGATATCAAGCTACTGGAGGGGGTGCAGAGGAGGGCAATGAAGATGATATGTAGAATGGAGGGGAAAGACAATGACAGCTGGCTGGCAGACCTGAATATGTACACCCTGGAGGACAGAAGGGACATTGGGGACATGCTAGAGACATTCAAGTATCTGAGGGGAATTAATAAGGATGGGGCAGATGGGGTCTTTAAGCTAAGGAGGTGGAGGGACACCAGGAGACATGGGTCAAGAATAAAGAGGAGAAGATCTGGGATTGAAATGAGGAGACACTATTTCACAGAGAGGGTGGTTGCAAAATGGAATGCACTACCAGAATTGATGGTATCATGTAAATCTGTGAACAGCTTTAAAAGGGCATGGAACATGGAGCAGGGAGAGGGAGGGTGGGGGAGGTGTGCAGCTGCAGTGGGATGACAAATGAGAGAGGGGGTGGGGCAGCTGCAAACTAGGGGTGCTAGCTGCACACTCAAGCAGACATAGATAGACTGGGTGGTCTGTTTCTGCTGGCACATTCAAATGTTTATATGTTTGTAACATATCACCCAAATCCTGGTAGACTAGTGGCCCCCACCTCCCCACCCTGTTAGGTAGTGACCCACCACACTGTTCCCCACCAACCTGACTAGAGCTTTTGACTGGCACAGCCAACATCACACTGCACCAGCCAGCCACTGATTGAACTGTAGAGGAGGGCATACAGTATCAGTACACACCCATAGGTTTACTGGTCAACTAATGGGCATTTACTGAATACTGTATGCACTCCTCTACAATTCAGTCAGTGCCTGGCCAGTGTGGTGTATGGTGGGCAGTGCCAGTCACTGGCTCTCATCGGGTTGTGGGTATGGAATGGTTGGTCACTGCCTAATGGAGCGGGAGGCCACTAGACTATCAGGGTTTGGTGATATGTTAGTCATGTACAGATTGGGACTGGGGAGGGGGGGACAACAAGGTGTAAGGGTATTTTTATTTTTTATGTGATGACCAGGGCTGCAGAGGGGGGACAACCTGACTACCTGACAAATATTGATTTTTATTATTTATGTGATGATCGGACATGGGAAAGGGGAACCACTAGACTACCAGGGATGCAGGTGTGGGGACTGCATTATCCTCATGATATGGAGTCTTTGTAAAAGAGCCTCGGTTCAAAGGTTGTATCCTCATATAGATCAGGGCTGGGGGGGACTGGCCCGGCACACTTCAAGGCAGCAGAAGCATGTAGATGAGTCCATAATGGGCATGCAAATGGCCCCATTGTGCCTTGTATGCCCAATGAGCTCATCTGTATGCTTGGGTTGAAAATCACCCATGGGTGCCATGGCACACACCAGTGTGTGCCACACAGTACCTCTGTGAGCTGTCATCGGCACTAAACCCTTGCTGTGCTGTGCAGAACATAGCTACCCCTGCTGTGCACCGTACATCCAGGGTCAGATATTTAAACAAATTGCATGGTCTGTTTGGATCACACAATCTGTTTGAATATGGTGCCAGAACTGGCTCTGAATATGAGGATCATAATAATTCTTAAGACAAATTGTGTGTACTGCCAGCCTTTACCCCAGAGGGTGGTGCTTTGTGATCCTGTGCCAGTAAGCTGATTATGGAGGTGAGTTCAGTGCACCAGATGGAAGGGTCAAGGTTGGGGGAATGGCAATGTCATTTAGCACCACCCCCAGCCTGGGAAGGAAAGATGCAGGGTTGCCAGCATGGACCCAAGCACCATGTAGTGATGACAGCTCTTATCCTGGCATAAAGCCCTGCACATCTGCACCAATGGGCACCAGAGGGCTCTGCACTTCAGCTAACAGACTGACTCTTTGCCTGTGCATCCATAGCCATTGCCAAATGGAAGTGCAGTGCCCAGATGGCCCTGCACTTCTGCAGCCCAGCAGACAGCCACCTGAATTCTTTACATCCTTTGATGCGCTTCCATAGGCTGGTGAACATAGCATGAATGTGTATACAATTCCACTATCTAAACAAAATAAAGGAACTTCCTTACAAAAAACAAACAAAAAAAACTGTGTTAATGTACTAGTTAAGGTTTAACTTAATGGCACAAGATTAAGAATATGTGGCATTAGGATTTCCAACCCTAACTCCCCCTGCCCCCATGCAGCAAAAGGACAAGCTTACAGAAGCAACCACAGACAGCCATGATCAGGTGAGACAAACAACATACAACTATTTTCAGTTAACACAAATGCAGTATGACTGATGTGCTATATTAGTGGAGTTGTTTGTATGTCATACAGCATGCGTGAGTACCTGTGTCTGCAGAAGCATAGGCCCTATGCAACATACAACTGTTTCCAGATGACACAAATGCAGTAATACTGATTAACTACCTTCACAGATTTGTACCTGCAGCTGCATAAACACATGGGCCTGTGGTTACGCAGCCATACTTCGGCGTGTATGTCATATAGCATGCATGAGTACATGTGGCTGAAGAAGTGCAGGCTGTATGGGGGCCTGCACTTCTGAAGACAAAAGTACTGTTGCAATGTGGGTATCATGGTTTTAGCAATGAATCTAGACATTTTTTATGGAAGTAGCAGATTTGTTTAGGGGGCATTACTAGACCTAGTACTGACAAATGGGGACAGTGTGACTATCATAATGGGGGGACCACCTGGGGATCAGTGACCACCATACAGTGTGGTTTTGATATAACAACTGCAGGAAGGCAGATTTTTTAAAAAAATTGAAGAATGCATCAGAAATGCTCTAGCAGTGATAGGAAAACTGGGGGAAGTTGAGGAACAGTAGGCAAAAATAAAAAGGGGCAATGAACAAGTGACAAACCTCCATATCAGGCAGGTGAGCAAGGGCAAGAGAAAAAGGAGACCGCTATGGTTATCTAAGGAAGGAGCGGAAAATGTGAGAGAAAAAAAGATGACCTTCAAAGGTAAAAAAAATGAAAAAGGAGGGGGATAGGGAGACTTATTGTACCAAGAGAAAGAAAGAGAGGTAGGGAAGGCAGTTAGGAGCACAAAAGTGCAAACAGAGGAAAAGACTGCCAGTTCAGTGGCAAAGGGGGATAAGACATATTTTAGATATATAAGTGAAAACAGAAAGACAAATGGAGGGATAGTAAGGCTGAAGGAGAAAGGAGGGGGTTGCGTGGAAGAGGACCATCACAGGGCAGATATATTGAACAAATACTTCTGCTAAGTATTTAAGGAGGAGTGTACAGGAAAAGGGCCAAAGATAAAGGACAATGGTATAATGGTACGGGAGGTGGGTACAAGTACTCTTACAAAGGAAAGCATGTTGAAGGAACCAACTACGTTAAAGGTAGACAAGGCAATAGAGCCAGAAAGGGTGCACCCCAGGATACCGAGGATACGGAAAGAGGTGCTGGCTGCATCTCTGATTGCCTTTTTCAACCTTTCATTACTAACAGGGGAGGTACCACCAGACTGGAGGAGGGTAGATGTAGTCCCACTCCAGAAAAGCAGAAATAGGCAGGAGGCAGGGAATAACAGGCCTGATGTCAGTGATGGGCAAGTTAATGGAATCACTATTGAAGGAAAGGATTGGGGAATACCTTATTGCCAATGACCTTTAGGATCTGCGGTCACGTGGTTTCATGGGGGGATGTCTTGCCAGACAAACATGATTGAGTTCTTTGATTGGGTGACCAAAGAAGTGGATCAAGGAGGAGGAGTGGTGGACATGGCCTACCTGGATTTCAGCAAGGCTTTCAACACCGTTCCACACAGAAGACTGATCAACAAGCTGGGGAGTCTGGGAGTAGGGCCTAAGGTACTAAAATGGATTGAAAAATGGCAGAGAAACAGGAGTCAGAGGGTGGTGGTAAATGGCATCCAGTCTGGAATTCACAGACTGATCAGTGGGATGTCACAAGAATCAGTGCTGGGGCCGGACTTCTTCAATGTCTTTATAAGTGACATTATAGAAGGACTGGAAGGGAAAGTATGCCTTTTCACAGATGACACAAAACTCTGCAACAGAGGGGACACATCAGGAGGGAGGGGGAGGGTAGAAAGAATGAGAGTTGATTTAAAAAAAACTGGAAGAATGGTCAAATGTGTTGCAGTTGGATTTTAATGCAAAAAAGTGCAAAATCTTACACATGGGGCACAGAAACCTGGGGACAGCATGCCAACTGGGAGGAGAGGTATTAGAAGTTGCAAAGCAGAAAAGGGACCTGGGATTGATAATTTCTGATGATCTGAAGGTAGCTAAACAGTGTGACAAGGCAGCGGGAAAGGCAGACATGATGCTGGGATGCATTCGCAGGGGAATCACCAGCAGAAAGAGGGAGGTAATCATACCCCTGTATAGAACACTGGTGAGGCCACACGTTGAGTACTGTGTACTGTTCAGGAGACCCCATCTATGCAAAGACATAGACAGGGTGGAGGTGGTACAAAGGAGGGCAACCAAAATGGTGTATGGGCTTCATCAAATGCCCTATGGGGAAAGGCTTAAAGAATGATATATGTACTCCCTGGAGGAGAGGAGTAAGAGGGGGATATAATAGAAACACTCAAGCACCTCAAAGGTATAAATAAGGTACAAGAAGGAAGCATTTTTGAAAGAAAAAGAATCTCAAGGAGAAGGGGTCACGCTATGAAGATAGAAGGGGAGAGGTTCAGACAAAATGGGAGGGAAAACTTCTTTATGGAGAGAGTGGCGGACCCATGGAACAGCCTGCCAGTGGAGGTGGGGGAGCTGAAACGGTTACAGGATTCAAGAATGCATGGGATAGACACAAAGGGATTGTAGAAGTAAGGAGGTGGGGAAGACTGGAGACTGAGTAAGGTCTGCGAGGTCACAGTAGGTACGAAAAATAGTGCAGACAAGTTGGGCCAAGAGACCCTCATCTGCTGACAGCTTCTATGTTTCTATGTTTCACTTTCCCCAAAAATTAAACTGTTACCTTTAAAAGCTGCTATTTTTTGATGGCCTAAGAGGGTACTGGATACAGAAGAAGTTCTGTGTTTTATGCTGTTTGTCTTACCTGAAGATGACCAGCCTGTTTATGGAGGAAAGAGTTTTAAAGGAACTTAAGAATCTGAAAGAGGACAAGGCTATGGAGCTGGATGGGATACATCCCAGAATATTGAAATTTAATAAGCTTTATTGTTATCAACTTGTACAGTTACACTGTACATTACATAGTATGTAAAGACCATACATCTTAGATTTGGTTGCACAAGCAATACATATATGGCCCCCCCCCACCTTATTAACCCTCCCTCCCTTAAGATACCTAAACGGACATAAAACGAAAATCAGTATATAAAAAGAATTGAGGAGATTCTGTCTCATGGGTATACAGTAAACTTATAAGAGCTATCACACGACCTTCATCCTTACCATGCAGACTTAAAGCCATGATATATGTCCTTATCTATTCACTTGACATTAATAGGAAATGATTACACCATTAACAAAGTCTCCAATTTACCCCATCTCTTGTCATATCTCTGAGGATGGTCCCTAAGAGTGGAAATTGTTTTCTTAATCCTTAAATTATACAAAATTTCCTTTAGCCATTCCGAGTAAGAGATTTCTTCCTGGTCTAGCCAGTGACGTAGTACCAGCCTCTTTACCACTAAGGATATTAGGGAGATATGAAACCTTCTTTCCCTAACAGGGATCGATGAGAGATCCCCTGCAATGCATATTTCAGTGGAGAAAAGGTCCGTTAAACCTAATAGGGGACTAATTGTTGTCTTGATTCTCTCCCATAATGAGATTACCTTATTGCACTCCCATAGAATGTGAAACAATGTACCTTCTGCAGAAGAACATCTAGAGCATGTTGCCGAAGGAAGTTTTCCCATTTTAAGTAAATGCCATGGGGCAAGATATATGTTATGGAGAATATAGAATTGGATAAGGCATAACCTATCATTTGTGGAGTATTGGTGGAAATCTAACCAGATGCGATCCCAATCTTTGGATAACCTGGGTAATGCCACTTTCCAGTACTGGGATTCCCCAGATATTGTGGGATACATATAGGGAAATATAAAATTTACTAAGCCTAACACCAAATGGGGCGATCGGGCAAGATATTGCATGTGGGAAAGAAATTCCTTTTGATTAGTATCCCATGTTCGCATACCGAACCAATCCAATAGCATATAGCGAATCTGGTACACCTTAAAAATTTGTGATCTAGGAAGTCCCAGCTCCTGGAGTAGTTTGGAGCTTTCAAATATTCTTCCCTCTTGTATAAGATCTGAAATACATTTCTCTGGTATTTCTGGGATATAAATAAATGCTCCCAGAAGTTTCAAGTTAGGGTTTCCACATATTGGTTGGGAAATATCTTTTATATTTTCATATTTCATAGACTTACAAAACTGAGTATGTACTTTAACCGATACCCCGATAACTGAACATTTGAATTGTACAGGTAATCTATTTACCGATACAAAAAACATAGCCTCTAAAGGTATTCCCATTGCCCTAATCAAATATCTTTCCACTTGTAACCAAATAGGCGATTACTGTGAGGGATTCACAGCCCCTGGTTCTATGGTCCACCGGGCATATTTTGAAATATGACTGACTAAATAATATAAATAAAAATTTGGCAACCTAAGCCCCCCAAAGATTTTGGAGCACCCAGTTTAATATAAGAATGACAAGGGCATTTCTTTTGCCAAATGAAATGGGATAATAATGCGTGAAGTTTTTTGAACCACGCCATTGAGATAAATAAATTAAGCATATGAATGGGATAAAAGATGCGGGGGAAAATATTCATTTTAACAACACTGATTCTAGCCTGCATTGACATAGGGAGTGTTCCCCATCTATATAAGTCCCTTGCAATAGTTACCATCAAATTCTCCAGATTCAAACTTCTCCTCAGAGCTACACTCTGCGCAAGAGTTATTCCAAAATATACAAGTTTAGTTGACTCCTTCAGCCCTAAATGTATATAATCCGTGGGACCTACACAATTATTTAATGGCAATAGGGTGGTTTTATCCAGATTTAACTTGTAATGCGAGACAAATCCAAATTAAGAAGTGATTTGCAGTGCAACTGGTAGTGAGGTGGCCGGATGTGAAATGTGCAGTAAAAGATCATCAACATAAGCTGAAATTTTAACTTCCAGAGGGCCCAATATGATGCCATGCACTTGTGGGGATGAATTTTGGAGTCTGATTAAGGGCTCTAGGTAAATATTAAACAAAAATGGGGATAAAGAGCAACCCTGACGAGTCCCAGAGTGAAGAGAAAAGCCTTTCCACAGAATACCATTACAATAGACTTTTGCGCTCAGGCTGGTGTATAAAATCTTCACCCATTCAGTAAACCTAGTAGGGAAACCAAATCTCTCCATTGTCAAAAAAAGAAAATCCCAATATACCCTATCGAAGGCTTTCTCCGCATCCAGGGAGACCAAGACCTTTTGGTCCCGAGACTCCCTGGATACGGAGAAAATATGTTCTAACTTCCTCAAGTGGTCCAGAGAATATCTCCGCCTCATAAACCCTACCTGTTCAGGTCCTATAAGTCCCTCCCAGACTTGTGTTACTCTAGCCGCCAACATTTTTGCTAGGATTTTAATATCACGGTTCATGAGAGATATGGGCCAATAGTTGGTAACTTTATCGGAGGGGTCTATTGGGTTTACCTAAAACTACTATAAGAGCCTGCAGAAGTGAGAAATCAGATATACCCATTTCACAAAGGAAGGAGAAGACCTGGGCAAGAATAGAGGTTAAGTCAGTTGCTAGGGCTTTGTATAAATTCGTGGGAAATCCATCCAGCCCTGGAGATTTGTCCGATGTCAAAGCCTGAATGGCAGTTAAAATTTCAGTCTGTGATAGAGGCCATGTTAAGAGAGTTTATTGAGCTTGGGATAATTGTGGGAGTGAAATACTCTCTAAATAATCATGGACCTCCTTATTTGAAAGGATATTTGAGGGAGGAGAGTATAGTTGTGAATAAAACCTGTCAAATTCTTGGGCAATCTCTTCTGGGGCGGTTTTAAGGGTACCATAAAATTGAGAGGAGATAGCTTTAACCCAACGGGAGGCTTCTTGTTCTTTAAGTTGCATAGCTAACAAATGCCCTGCCTTATCCCCTTGGTCTATATATCTCGACCACGTCTTGAGTAATACATATTCAGACTTTTCCCTTAGTAAGTCCGCGTATTGATGCCTTAATTTGGCTAATTCAACTTGCTGTCATTCAGAGGATTCCAGGGTTGGGCTATGTTCAAGTGCTTCTGTCTGCACTAATAGGGCATGCAAGGAAGCCTCTCACTTTCTCTTGCAGGTCGAAGCAATCCGAATACACTCCTCCCAAAGGACACATTTTAATGCCCCCTATATTTTATCCACGTTAGCAATAGATCCTAAGTTCGATTGCCAAAAACTTTGGATGACAGCTTGCAATTTCTGTATTACCCATGGGTCTTTAGGGAGTTGTGTATTTAATTTCCATACTTTATCCTGCTTAACATTCTGGTTTGGATTATATAGGATCCACACTGGTGAATGATCCAACAGTACTCTAGGACCTATACCAGCATCTGCAATATGGGTTAGGGCATCAACACTAACTAAAAATAGTCTAACCTAGACAGGGATTTATGTACTGAGGAGTAAAAGGTATACTTTCAAGTAGTTGGATTGAAGGTTCTCCAAGGATCACAGAGACCTCCCATATTTATGAATTCTTGGAGAGCTTGCTGTGTCGAGGATGGTCTAATAACCTGACTATTCGATTTGTCTAAATTAGAAGTTATAGTGACATTCCAATCCCCTGCAAAAATTAAGGGAAGGTGTATAAATCTGGATATCACTTTCACTAACTCAGTAAAAAAATTAGGGGATGGGATATTTGGCCCATATACACATCCCATAAGTAGTTCTATCTGATCCAGAACCCCATGCAAAAAGATATATCGGCCCTCCGGATCCACAATAGCTGTATTTAACTGAAAATTTAGTCCCCTTAAAAGGAGAATAGCCAATCCTCGTTGATTAGTGGAATTTCCCCCTGTATAACTTTGTCCCACCCATAAACGTCTGAGAAAGAGATTCTCTGAAGTCAAGAGATGGGTCTCTTGGAGAAAGGCTATCTGACATTGTAACGTCTGCAAGTGACTTAATACCTGGTGCCTTTTAATAATAGTACACAATCCCCTTACATTCCATGAAACGTATTTTATTCTGCATTTGCCTTTTGCAGTGTATACCCAGGTCTTCCAGAACTAACGCCACCCAGTTGACCCCTCGATTAGGTATCTTACCCTCCCTTATGCCCCTGAAACAGAAAAACAAAACCCAATACCATCTTATCCATAACCCCTATCCCCCAAAATAACAAAAAATTAAAAGTTCGTTGTTTTACCATTCTGGTTTATTCACCAGAACGTTATTCAAGTCCAGGTTGTGATGTGTCCTTCCCCTAAACAACCCCATAAATCCCCCCCCCCGTCCCACTTACATCAATTAAATAGAAAACGTTAAGGTAACTATTAACTTTCTACTTCACTTATACGCTATTACTGGCTATTCTTGGACCTTACAATCCATAACCAGGCTAAACTACTTCAAAGAAACTAAATCCTTTTATTATACCTTAGTACTCCTTTAGTGATTAATTATGCCTCATTCGCTTATCTTACCAAATACCCCCATTAGTGAGATAAAAGTAAAAATAGACAACTGAAAAAAACAGCTTTTAGACTAGCCCTTGAATTGGCTATCCCCAAATTCCATAAAAAATAATTAACTCGTAAAGACCAGGAGCTCTAAACTTATTATTCCCCAGTAAATCTGTCAGGCTTTAGTAAAATTAGAGGTAAAAGTCAGGTTCTGGTAGATGTGTTAAAATTGCTCCCCTATATACCACATTCCACTCTGGCAGCTTGCCGATCCTGGAGAACTACCTAAAAATAAATCTTAGCATGACCGCTTCCAAAATAATGGTAACAGAACACTAACTACAGACTCTTGAGTGCCTATACACTGTTATGTCTTCTCTGATCCATTTTCTCTCAGATTGTTGATGTCTGTCCTCATCACAGTACAGCCCAACAGTCATCTCAATGTCCAAATGAACATTTCTATTTCATATTCTCATTTAAACAGATCAGGGTACAGCTTCTGCAATTTTTCAGTGGCTTGGACATGCGATTCGAAACTATGCCATTCCGCCATATGATACACCTGCAGTGTAGCGGGATATTTCATTTTGAAATGGATTTCCGCCTCAATAAGCTTTGTGACTATCGGGTGAAACTCCTTCCTTTTTTGCCTTTCAGACTTTGGCAGATCCTGAGTCATCTGTATTCTTTTGCCTTCCCAAAGCAGTTCACTAATATCCTGAATTTTACCAAGGATATGCTGTTTGTCCCTAAAATTCAACAATCTAAAAATGATGGGATGTGGAAAGGCCCCTGCTGGAGGGGCTGGTCTTAGAGACCGATGGGCCAGCTCGATCACATACTCCAGGCCATTAGGAGAAGGGCCTGCCAGCTTACTGCATAACTTCTGCACAAATAACACAGGTGACGTGCCCTCCACCTTTGGGCAGCCCCAAAATTAAAAGATTATTTCTTCTTGATCTTCCTTCCAGGTCTTTTACTTTATTTTCCATTGCCTTAATTCGATGGTGCAATTGGGACAGCTCAGGTTCCACTTTCCCTCTCCAGTCATCAAGGGAAGAAATCCTCAATTCGTTATCTGCTGTGTGCTGCGTTAGTGAAGCCAGGGAAGAGGTAATGCTCTGTATTGAAACCCTTAGTGACTGCAGGGATTCTTTCAGAGGGGATATTCCCTCCCAGAATTTTTCCTCCGTGAGTGCGGCCTGGGGATTAGCTTCAGCCGCTGCCCCTGCTGGAACTACCTTCGAGCGCTTAGCTGTCTTATCCCGCGTCGGTGATGTTGGTGATGTTGGTGGCGTATGGCGGGGTAAGTTGTCTCGCATCTCTTCATCCATTTCAGGGGGGATTCACTGCTGTGATACTCCTTGTGGCTTCTTAAAAATAGAGTAAGCCAGTTTTAGGTGCTGAAATCTTTGGATTCAGTTTTAAATCTTATTTTACCTGACTGTGGAGTGGGAGCTAGGGAGTATGTGACTGTTCAGGCAGCCATCACGTGACCTCCCTCATACATCCCAGAATATTAAAAGAACTTAGAGAGGTGCTGGCAACATCATTAATAGCCCTATTCAACAAATCGATAGAGACAGAGGTGGTTCCAGGGGACTGGTGGGGGGCACATCTAGTCCCTCTCTCAAAAGTGGGAACAGGGAGGAGGCTAGCAACTACAGGCCAGTCAGTCTGACCTCAGTGGTAGAAGGTAATGGATTTACTGCTTCTAAAGGAAAGGATTGTGATCTTTCTTTAATCCAGTGGAGCACAGGGTCCAAGGCAGCACTGATTCACAGAGGGAAGATCTTGTCAAAGAAATCTGACAGATGTCTTTGACTGGGTGACCAAGGAGGAAGGTAGGGGAGGGACAGTGGATGTGATCTATCAAGATTTCAGAAAGGCCTTCAACACTGTTCAACATAGGAGGTTGACAAATAAGTTAGGCAACCTGGGAGCGGGCCTCAAAGTGGTAAACTGGGTCAGAAACTGTTTGAGTGACAGGACACAGAGGATGGTGGTAAATGGCATTCAATCCAAGGAGAGGGAGTGACCAGCAGGGTGCCACAGGGATCAGTGCTGGGGCCAGTTCTCTTTAATGTCTTCATAAGAGACATTGCAGAAGGGCTGGAGAGGAAAGCATGCCTCTCTGCAGATGACACTAAGATCTGCTACAGGGTCGACACTCCTGGGGGGTAGTGAGAAAGGACCTAAACATGCTTGAGGAGTGGTTGAAAGTGTGGCAGATAAGATTCAATGAAAAGAAGTACAAAATCATGCACTTGGGGCACAAAAATCCAAGGGAGGAGCACAGGATGGGAGGGGGGAGGTACTGACAGCCACCAGTCAAGAAAGGAACCTGGGGGTAATCATATCTGATGACCTAAAGGTAACCAAACAATGCGAGAACACTGAGGGGAGAGCCAGTGGGATGCTAGGGTGCATAGGGAGCGGTATCACCAGCAGAAAGAAGGAGGTGGTTATGCCACTTTACAGATCACTAGTGAGACCTCAACTGGAGTACTGTGTCCAGTTCTGGAATGACACAGACAAAAGAGAGGCAGTCCAGAGAAGGGCAACAAAATTGTTGCATGAACTGCACCACAGGTCACATGGGGAAAGACTAGAGGACCTCAATATGAATTCCCTGAAAGAGAGGAGAGAGAGAGAGAGAGAGAGGGGTGATATAATAGAGACATTCAAATACATCAGGGGTATAAACAAGGTACAGGAGGTAGCATTTTTCAGAAAAGCAGGTGTACAAGAACAAGAGGGCATGATATGAGGCTAGAGGGGGATAGGCTCGGGGCAGCATGAGGAAGTACTTTTTCATTGAAAGAATAGTGGATTCTTGGAACAGCCTCCCTGCAGAGGTGGTGGGGGCAGAAACAGTAGGGAAATTCAAGAATGCATGGGAAAACATAAGAGTACTCTAGCAATAGGGAAGAGATGGTAAGCCGTAGATCACCTAGCATCTGCTGTAATGCATTAGGTAGAGAAAATGGACAGAATAGATGGGTTGTAGGGTCCTTATCTGCCATCATCTTCTTTGTATCTGTGTGTATCTGTGATGATGGGTGTCTGCGGGTTGCTTGTGTGATCTTTTCTTTTTGCTGCTGGGGGTGGAATTAGAGTTGGAAACCCTAACACCACATTTCCCTACTTTTATGGCATTTAAGTTAACCCTAACTGGTGCATTAATACAATATTTTGCAAAGAATATATCTATCTATATACATAGATAGATATAGATATAGATATAGATATATATTATAGGGGTACAGTAGTGCCCCTATGGTTAAGGTTGAGAGGATGTTTATTGTTAAACCCCAGTTTTTGCACCTTATAACTTAGGCGACATTCAAATGAGGTAGCCCAAAATTTGGCATGCTTGGCCAGGCTGGCAGATTGTCAAGATGTGAAGAGATTTGTGATGGCATCTTCTTTGGTTTTTGAGATACAAGACAGCAGAAATGCAATTAAAATGGTGTATGGTTTCCCTATACTTAATGTTTTTTTTCTCTAACCCACAAATTAGATGGTGCAAATTTTTTTCATGAAACTTTCATAGTAGTAGTGGCCTATAATGAGGTAGTGCCTTTTGAAGGTTTCATAAATTGTTTCATGAAGCATTCATAGTAGAAGTAGCCTGTACCAAGGTAGTGCCTTTTGAAGGTTTTGTGAAAAAGTATTATATGGTTCCAGAGTTATAAGAATTTTTTGGATAAGTGTCAAGCTCAACCAGTAAAAAAAAAAACATTGTGGGTGCTTATTTTCAGGATTTGCTTGTTGGTGGGAAAAAGAACCAGATTGTGGCAGCTGGTATTTTGTTTTCTTTAACTAAAAACCATTGAAAATACATAAACATGGTGGGCAGGATAGTCAAAGCATTTGCGCATGGCACAACTGAGTTGCACCGGCACAAGTGCGGAATTGCACCAAGGAGCGATATTCAGTGGAAGTCATTGGGCAGCGCAAATCCCATTGTGCCAATGTGCAACTATAATGAATGCAGGTGAAAGTGCAGGGGGCATGCCCATGAATATCCAGCACAGTGCAATATTCAACTGTGAAACCATGGCGCAAGTGCGGAGCAAAACCGAGGTGCGCGGAGCAGACGTGAGCCTATAAAAACAGGGCACAAGCACACAGACAGCACTTGCACCAGTTGAGAGAGAGAGAGAGTGACAGAACAAATGAAAGGAGGAAGGACAGACAGACAGAAATACAGACTGAGAGAGACAGAGCAAGTAAGAGACAGACAGACAGACAGAGGCAGCCACAGAGGGAGTGGGACAGAGATGGTAGTGGAGAGGGAGACAGGGGCAGAGAGAGTGAGAGGGACAGGCAGGCACGGTGCCAGGCAGTGCACCAGAGTGGCACACAGCCCACAGCAGCAGACCACACAAGGGGATACAGGACATCAGGGGCCGTGGATAGTGCACCCTTCCTGATGGAGGCCATAATGAGGGGTGTGAGGGGGCAGAAGAAACAGTGGCATGGCTGAGGAAGGGCCCATCAGTGGTATTCCCAGAACAGGTGGTCCTGTGCCCATACCACCTTTGAGAACTACTCTGACAAGGAGATTGTGGGATGGTACCACCTGAACAGGGCCATTCTGAGGCAGCTCTGTGAGCTGTGCAGTGAGGAGATGCAGGCGCCCACAAGACGGAGCCACGCAATGTCTGTAGAGACCAAAGTGACAGCTGTCATGTGCCTGCTCACCACAGGCACCTTTCAGAGACCAATAGGGGACATCACAGGCATAACCCAGTCAGCCATGTCCTGCCTTCTCACATAGTTACTCAACCCTCTGCTGCCACCTGCTTCAGAATACATCCATTTCCTCAGCACACATGTGGAGCATACAGCAACCATGCAGGACTTCCACAGGGTAGCATGTATGCCTGGCTTGCTTGGGGCCATTGACTTCACCCACGTGGGCATCCACACACCACCTGGCCCTGAGGACATGGCCTATATAAATAGGAAGGGGATCCTGAACATCTACTGCCAGGTAGTGTGCGATGCCAGGGAGTGCATCACCAATGTCTGTGCCACACACCCTGGGAGTGCACATGATGCATTCATCTGGCACAGCTCTCTGCTGTGCCACAGGTTTGAGCATGGGGACATCCCCATGGGCCACCTAGTGGTTTAGTATGGGACAGGCGATGGGCAGAGCAGGCCATGGGATGGGGGAGGGCACAGTGGGCATGCTGGTGAGAGAGCCAAGGACAGGCAAGGGGCACAGCAAAGGATGTCAGAGGGCTAACCATTTTATTATCCACACTGGAGACAGCGTCAATCCACTGAGGCCCTGGCTGCTCACCCCCTATCAGTGCCTGGTGTCCCCAGCAGAGGAACACTACAACAAGGCACACGCCAGCATGCGCAACATCATTGAGCATGTATTCAGCATGCTGAAGGCACGTTTCCATCGCCTAGACAGGTTTGGTGGTGCTCTACAGTATAGTCCCTCAAAAGTCTTTGGCCTATTCCTGGCCTGCTGTATACTGCACAACATGGTCATTGACCATGGGATAGCTGTCGAGGCTGATGAGGGTGACAGTAGTGGGGAGGATGGGGGCAATGGGCTGGAGGGTGGTGGACAGGTCCCCTGGGTGGAGGGATCCCTGGCTGCAATGGATGGTGCGCCAGCATCATGACACCATTCCACTGGAGCACTATGGTGTACGCAGGTAGGTGGCGCAAAACCCATGCATAAGCGACACACACATACAGACAGCACACAAGCAGGGGCATGCATGGCAATGGGCATGCATACACAGAGGCATGGTACAAGGGTAGGGGAGTCAGTGGCACAAAACCACACACAACTGCACACAGCAACACACACATGCACCCACACACCTAGGTGCTCAGATGTGGCGGGGATCAGATGCATTGGTACACAGGCATTACCGGTGCTGAACTGCCCTCATCACATCCATGCCACATGGTCCAGTGGCTGGGCAGGCACGCACACAGGCAGTGCGCTGCATGAAACACAGGCACCACACCAGTGATACGTGCACACTCATGCCACCCCATGCACGCACAGGGTAGCAGCAGCAGACTGTGGTCAGGGTGGCATGCACATCATGGCCACCATGTGGAACCATGGACACTGTGGCCACGGGGGCAGCTGTGCTGAGGTCACTCAGCAGCCACGAGCCACTCTTCAGCCACAGGAGGTGTTTGCATAAGCCCCCCTGGGGTTGAACTGCGGGACCACAACCGGATCCGCTCAGGGGTGCGTAGGCACCCAAACAGGCCTGCCCTAGGCATACCTGGGATGCCAACATCAGAGTACGGCATCGACAGTGAGTTTGTCACCTGACACCGGGAATGTGGGATGGACAGTGCACTGCATGGGGTCCATGGTGGCTGGCCACATACTGTGGTACCCAGCAGTGCAAGGCCATCTGTGATTGTATTGGCAATGCGATCCTGGGATGCAGTCGTGGCCTCCTGCATGTGCTGTATCACCGCCAGGAGCTGCGCAGTTCCCCTCTCATGTTGCTTGGCCACCTGGCACACCTCCGTGTGCAGTGCATGCACCCCAGCAGCAAGCAGCACCTGTTGATCCATGGAGGCCTGCACCAAATGGGTGAGCTCTGTCAGCAGGTCAGTGTCCTGGGCTTCCTGGGTGGGACACTGACCCCCCTGTGGTGACCAGCCATGCTGCACAGCCCCCCTCTCAGGCATAAACTGCACAGTGAGGTCCTCATGGGGTATGTCCCTACCTGGTGCCCCAGTGGCAGACCCTGCATCTGGCTGCCCTGTGGCACCCGCAGCCTGCTGCCACTGCCCATCCAGCCACTGAACACTGCCCAGCACCTGCATAACTGCACCACCAAAACAGGGCACAGCTGTGGCAGTGCACACAGCTGCACCTGCAGTGGTGGCAGGCAGCTGTTCCCCCACTGTCAGGTCAATGGGCGTGATGCCTGTGTTGGTGTCTGGTATGGGTGTCTCCCCCACAACACGGCCCATGCTGTCCAGGATCAAGGTGAGTTCATCATCAGCATTGGACCCCGTCCCAATCTGTGTACCCACGCAGAGGACGAAGAGACTGGCATCCTGTAGAAACACATCCAGGGCCTCATCTGACCCCATACCCAGGAAATCTGGCTGGACAGTGGTGGTGAGATGCAGCCTATCAGACCCCTGGTTGCCCATGGAGGTGGATGGTTAGTCCTCCGGTACTGGTCCTGCCTCCACGGTCACTGCCAGTATGCAGGCATGCTGATGCTGAAAGAGAAAACAGGTGTGTAAGTGATGCAATGCCCAAAAGTGCCCCCCAAACACAGCCACTGCATGCTGTGCATGGCTGACATATGTACCATGCAGAGATGGACTGCCACCTGTCTGGAATCCACCTCCAGGCACACCATCCACGGTGCTGTAGTGCATGGTGGCTGCCACCAACTCCTCCTGCCCTGTGAGCTGTGGCGCATCTGCTAGCTCCCCTCCGGTGGCATTCTAGGCCACACAGATGGCTGCCACCTTCTCCTTAATGTGCCTCTTCTCTGTGCCCACCTCCTTGCGACACTCCTTCACTGACCACTGGTGACTGCCCTGATGGTTCACACATGCCACCACCTCCTCCCAGGCCCCAGCCCTGGCATGTGGTGTGCACGTGGCACCACTCAACAGTGGCTCCCTGTAAAGGTAGGCCTTGAACAGAGCCTCCAATTCTGCCTTCATGAAGTTGGGCCTGCACCTGTGAGCAGGCACACGCTCCTCACCCTCCTCACATTCTGACATGTCACTTCCTGTGGACATGGAAAGCACAATGTGTCAGTGGCAGCAGCACCCTATTCCATCCCCTCCACTGTGCTGGCTGAGCTCAGTGTGCTCCAGCAGCATGTGCAGCTTACCTCAAAAGGATGCAATATCGGCCCATGGCCTGTGCTGATCCATGGCATTTTTATAGTGCATTGCATGCAAATGAGCTTCAGTGCAATGGTAATGACATGCTAATTCCCCCAGTGTGCCACACATTGGCTGATGAGCTCATTTGCATGTGGCAGCTGAATATCGCGAATTTGCTCCATGTGTAATGAGATTGTTCCAGAGCAAGTTGCGGCACAATGCGCATGCATGCATGGGGTGCAGGACCACAGTGCACATGCACTGGATGGTGTACTGTCTCCTATTGCCCAATGTGCACCCACTGCGCAATAGGGTCCATGGCACATGGTGCACCATGCTTGCTATTAGGCACATGCATACTGTGTGGTGGCCAACCTCTGACCCCTGCTGTGAACTCTGTCCCTGGGTGACCCCTGCAACCATGACCCCACCTAGTCACGCCCATGCTGCACATCTCCATGACTGCGTGATGGGTGGACACTGTGCATGTCCCCTTGGCATGAACATCTGGCACATGCAGTGGCCATGTGCACCTACCACTGCCATTTTGCTCTGCAGCTCACACCTGTGACACGGCTCAGCAGTGATCAGGGTGAGCAACCAACTGTATGCAGGTCAGACTTATCAACCTTGTGGCCTGCGTCCAGTCCCATGCACCCCAGCTGTTTGGGCAGGCACCACTGCAGCAGCCCCGGGTGGCTGTGTGGCAGGCTATTTCTGCCTCACTGCACAGCACACAGGCGTGGTCAGGACAGGGGACCAGTGACACCACCACTATGGAATCTGGCCTGGAGGGATCCAGAATGCCTCAGGAGGCTGGAGGCACACATCAAATGTGGGGCTGTGCCACAGCCAGGTGATTAGGCCCATCATGCATGTGTGCCCTGGTGCTATACTGTGGTGTTGTCTAGGCTGCTTGGCATGTCCTGCAGGATGGTGTACTGCCTTCGTGCATATTGTGGGGTGGCATCACCCTCCACCAAGTGCGTTGCAATGCCACTTTGTGGGACATGTCAGACAGGGGCTCACCCTTTGCACAGGGGTGGGGTGGTGGGCAGCTGCTGTGGTTGTTTACTGATGTGTACCTGTTTCTGTTCCTTCCCAGGGCCCGAACATCGAAGATGGACAGCGCTGGTAAGATGCCAGGCCGCAGTGGCCCAGGGTGGAGGAGCAGCTCCGGCACCAGTGGGGCCACAGAGGGAAGGTAGGCACTGACATTGTCCTGCACACCATCATTGGGGGGTGGTAGGGGCATTGGTGTGGGCATGGCCACCTGTGTGTGTCATATTGTGTTTGGTGCCCACCACTGTAGCACATCCATTGGACATGTGTGTCGGCTGCTGGTGGGGTTGGTGTGTACCTGGCTACTACTGATATTGCTGTGGCTCTGCCAGAGCACTTTGCCATGTGACTGCCCTGGCATAGTCGGATGACCACTGTGTGGCAGTGACCACTGCTTTAGGTTGATGTGGTGTGCCACATTGCTGGTGGTCATTGGCCCACACCCCTGTGGGTGGCCTGTATGGGCCCTCTGGGGGGGGTGTTCCCACTGCTCAGTGCATGCTGTGGATGGGCATGGTTCCTTGGGACATTGCACTGATCACCTGTCCTGTCCCTTGTCCCAGGTGTCCGACAGCAGTGCAGAAGGCCCCTCTACTGCCAGCTCCTGAGGCAGTTGATCCTCATTACATCGACTATGATGGAGGTGGTGATGCAGGTCCAGAGAATGATGTTGGCGGACAGGAGGCAGCAACGTCTGCAGGGGCCAGCAGGCTGTAGCCACCGCTAGTCAGGACCTGATTTCCCCTGTTTCCCCAGCCATAACTCCCCCTCCAGTCCCTCTTCCCACTGTACAGTCCCTGTTTCCTACCCTCCCCCACACCCTTCTCTTGTATATAGTTGTTTTGCACAATATATTACTTTTGACTTACCTGCCTCTGTCTGTGTCTGCATTGCACATGGCATGAGGAGCCATGCTGCGGTGGCCCAATGCCTGCCCATGTGGTGTGAATGTGTTGTGGCAAGTGTTGTGCTTCTGTGGATCAATGCTGTGTGCTGCAGTGTGTCCCACTGTGGTGGTGTCCTTCCCCACAGTCGATGTTTGTGCCTTGGGGTGGCTGTTAGAGTTGTGTGGTGGGTGTGTATGCTTGGCTGTGTGCTCCTGGCTGTGGCCTACCCTGGTCTGGATGTGCTGGGGGGGCATGGCCTGTAGCCTGCAGGGAGGGCCCCTTTGATGGCCCTTTGTCCACCATTGGCACCCCTTGTTGCCTACTGTCTATGCCACTTTTGTGTTCTGGGGTGGGGGTCTGGGTGCCTGTGTGCACCCTGCTGTGCCCAGCTGGTGGTGTCCTCCTGTGGCCTATCACTATGCTTCACTGGTTCTGTCCTGGGGTCTCCTCTCTGTGCCATGCCCCCCTCTGTTGCTCTGCTCCCATGGTTGCCCTGCGGCTTCTCTGTCTGCCCATGGTGCACCTCTGGTTGCGCCATGGTGCATCCACAGTTGCGCCATTGTGCATCCATGGTTGCTCCATTGCGCAACTATGCCATATGCAG
Organism: Neoceratodus forsteri; assembly: GCA_016271365.2. Classification (NCBI taxonomy): domain Eukaryota; kingdom Metazoa; phylum Chordata; order Ceratodontiformes; family Ceratodontidae; genus Neoceratodus; species Neoceratodus forsteri. The sequence goes on from CM057455.1 coordinate 536,625,725, forward strand.
CTAGGTTGCACTGGAACAGTGGGCCAGTGCATCCGCTGAATATGGCTCCTGTTGCACCATGGTGCATCGGATTTGTGCTACACCGGACTTGTGCTGGCCTTCGGCACATTTCTGAATATCTGGGCTGGTGTATTTTCAAAAACCACCTGAACCTAGGTACACAATTCCCATTTTGCTAGATTCTGGTGTTTGTTTTCTGAAAACTGCCCTGGATATATCATTTCTGGACACCCAAAAATCCTGGGTGCCCAACATAATGAGGAGCCATTCACCCACGTTCTCAGTGTGAGAAAAGCGGGACATTCTTTACATCTGCAGCTGCAGATGGATGTTTGCTGCCTGCTTGTGTGCTAGCAGTGATCCAGTTCTTTCTTTCTTTCTTTCTTTCTTTCTTTCTTTCTTTCTTTCTTTCTTTCTTTCTTTCTTTCTTTCTTTCTTAATTAACTATGCATACCCAATGAAATAAAAAAAGTAACAGTGTTTCAGTGTAGCCATGCAGGCTCAAGAGCGATCTTAAATTATTGGGAGCTAATGTATTTAAACATGGGTTTTACCCCATTAAACTTGTAGTTGATTTCAGCATTTGGTTAAAAGAAAAACAGAAATATGCTAGAATTTGATTTCTTTTTTCTTCTCACTCGGCTGACACTGCTGTATCCAGCAGTGGATCGCTACAGCCATATATAATAAATATTATTATATCGTTTTCCAAAAATATTAATTGCTTTTATTTTTGCTTTCTATAGAAAGAATGATTGCATCTTATACTCTTATCCTATATTAAGCTGGTTGGTGATTTAAGTCTGCCAGATGTTGATTGGATCATCCCAGCTGCAGCCTCAGCCATGAGCAGAGACATACTGAACTCCCTGCAAGGGAATGCCTCAGGCAGCTAGTGCTAGAGCCCACGTGTGAGGGTGCAGTTTTTAACTTGTTACTCATAATTGGGGACAAAATTGCAGATGTCATGGTAAGTGGACACCTAGGGTCCAGTAATCATCACTCAGTGTGGTTCAGTATGAGTACAGTAGCAGAGTCAAGCCACACAAAAGTGAGGGTCCCAGACTTCAGGAGGGCAGACTTTAAAAAGTTGGGAGTATATCTTGGGAAAGCCCTAGCAGGGAGGGAGGACTGGGGAGGAGTTGAGAAACAGTGGGACCATCTGAAAGGAGATATAGTGGAGGCAACAAACCTTTGTGTTAGGCAAATAAAAAAGGCAAGAGAAAAAGAAAACCACTATGGTTCTCAAAGCAAGTGGCCAGGAATGTAAATGCAAAAAAGCTGGCTTTCAGGAAGTACCAGGATGGAAATGAGAAAGGAAAATGTGGACTCAAAAGTATTTGAACCTTGGACCTCTGGTATGCCATTCCAGCATTCTAACCATTAAGCTACAGACCCACTGGTTAAAGTGTCCGAGGACAAAGAACTTCCTTCTTCACAGCTACACACATTCCTTTCTCTAGTGTTGTGCAATACTGCAACCAGGAACCAATTTCGAAATATCACTTCTCTCAGTGCAGTTTAACCCCTGCAAGGTGTATATATATATATATATATATATATATATATATATATATATATATACAGTATATTTAAATCAAAGAAGGAAATGAGAAAGGAAAATGTGGACTCACGGGGATTTGAACCGTGGACTTCTGGTACTCCGCTACAGCTCCTAACCATTAAGCTACAGACCCACTGGTTAAAGTGTTTGAGGAACCTCCTTCTTCACAGCTACACACAATCCTTTCTCTAGAGTTGCTCAATACTGCAACCAGGAACCAATTTAGAAATGCCACTTCTATCAGTGCAGTTTAACCCCTGCAAGTTATATATATATATATATATATATATATATATTAAATTAAATCATTTCCATCCTTGATTTTGTGAAGAAGGAAGTTCCTCGAACACTTTAACCAGTGGGCCTGTAGCTTAATGGTTACAGCACTGGAACGGCATACCAGAGGTCCACGGTTCAAATCGCAGTGAGTCCACATTTTCCTTTCTCATTTCCATGCTTGATATTTAAAAAATATATATACCTTGCAGGGGTTAAACTGCCACCTTTCCACACAGGAGGCTTGTACACAAGCTGGGCAGTCTAGGAGTGGGTCCCAAAGTGGTAAACTGGGTTGGAAATTGGTTGAGGGATAGAATACAAAAAGTGGTAGTAAATGGAGCTCAATCTGAGGAAAGAAGGGTGACCAGTGGGGTACCACAGGGATCAGTTCTGGGGCCAGTCCTATTCAATGTCTTCATAAGTGACATTGCACAGGGAGGCTGGAAGGAAAGGTGTGCCTCTTTGCAGATGACACTTAGATCAGGGTAGACACGCCGGGAGGGGTGGAAAAAATGAAAAGGGTCCTAGGTAATCTAGAGTAGTGGTCAATAGTGTGACAGTTAAGATTCAAAGCAAAGAAGTTCAGTTTCAGTTTGTTTATTAGTTTTTCATTCAAAAACCCATTACAAGTTTAAAAGTTTACAATTGTAAAGCATCATCCTATTTTATAACAAAGTCTTTTACAATTCCATACATAAATACATTCATATAGAATTAAAAAAAAACATACATTAAGCAGGGCCAGGAACCATAGATAAGCCTTCAAGTATCATTATCATTGTCCATCTGGTAGGGAAATGAATTATGCAAAATCTTCACAGAATTAATGTATGTAAGACCCAGTTTTTAAACAACTGTTATCAAAACTATATAAAATTATGTTTTATGGCATATTTTGTTTCTACAGACAAGATAGTCTGCCACTTTGTTAATAATAAAAGTGTCTTCTGCAGTACACATTAAGTTTAATAAGACAGATTTATCCTGTGTTGCAATCTTATGTAGAATGATAATTATTTATATTTGTCTGGGTCTGGCATACAATGAACAATTAAACATCACATAATACAAGTCCTCTGTTCCGGTCTCAGACACAAACACATAGCCACCACAGGATCTTTACTCCATTATTTCTTGCCAGAATGATATTACTTCTAAAGTACTCCATCCTGTAAGTACCGTATAACCTCTACTTTCTTGATTTATTAGAACTTCAAGGTAGAACTTGTTCTGATGCCTAATATCATTTTTAACCAACCAGGGTGCAATTTTTAGTTTGCTAATTTTGTCTGAGTCCATACTGTGACTTATGCTTTCAACCCTTAATTTAACATAGGTTTTGGATTTGAGACTGAGCATGATTCCTTTACTGACATATTTGTTCAGGACTTGCAGACCAAAGGTTTCAAGACCTTTTTCGATACCAGTTAGCCAGGCTGACTGTTTATAACCCAATTGCTGCCATTTATGTTTTTGCCGCAAAGCACTGTGCTGATAATCTACTGTTATGAAATCTAATGCACTTGAGCCAGTAGTTTATTTGATTAATCGTTGCTACTGCACCAAGGCGAGATGTACCCAATTCTGCCCTCTGCAAACAAGAGGGTACAGAGGGACTCATGCCCAAAAATCTCCTATAGACTTTGTTGAGGGGAATCTCTAGAGATTTACAAGTAGTAGTAAATCCAACCTCAGACATACACAAAGCCATAAGTATATATTTCGCTCTTGATGCTTCCAAGAGTGGCTTACTCAAATTACCTCCAAATTTCCTATTAAATTTCATTAAGGTTCCTGAGACCTGTCGTAATCTGACAGAAAGGTTGTTCATATGCTTAGTCCAACTACCCTTTGAGGAAACAGTCAGCCCTAAGTAGGTATATCAATTTCCCAAGCTCACCTTAAGCTGTCCCACCTTCCAACTTTTCCCCTTTGCTATTAGCTTCAAAAATCATTATTTGGCTTTTACTTTCATTAAAGAGATGCTGTCAACACCCTAAGGGCTCAAAGTGTCCCTAATTTAAAAAACACAGGTTATGATTGTTCACATTCTGTAGAGACTGCTGTTGTAGCTGGCGGTTTGATTCTGATTCTTTTTTTCTTTTAAATAGTGAAAAACAGATTGCCCTCCATGCTGGTGTTACCACACCAAAACATGTTTGTTTACATTCCTTGATCAACTCCCACTGAATCTTTTCTGGACTTAGGAACACCCCTAACACCGTTTAGCCATTAATATGCATTAGGAGGAGGGCAGACAATTGCACCATCAGTGGCTGTATATTTGGGGGGTCTTCCTAGTTTCCAGGTAGTATACAGTAAGAGTAGATCAAGAATTTGAAACAAAACAAGGTTGTTTACAACTATACCATTAGCATACATTTCAGTTCTACTAGGAAAGAAGAAAGGTAAAGCAACCACCAACATCAATGAATTTTAAAGAAGGCAAGTAATCATAAAATATGTGGTTTTAACTAGAAATAATATGATGCAGAAAAGGTTGACAATGTCCCTTTAATGTTAAGGTGGAACCTGCTGGCATATGCAGCCAAGAAGTTCAAGCTAGACTTTAAGCCTGCTTCTGCAATGGAAAATAAGGCCAAATTGTCTGTGCATGCAAACACGGGACATTTTGTTGTACCTATTCTTGGAACATTAAATGCTAAATCTGTGAGCTGTATTAACAGCTCATTTATATAAATACAGAAAAGAGCTGGAGCCAGGATACAGCCCTGACAGACTCCCTTATTGGTGATGAATATGGCTGACATTTGACCCCTAATCACTTGCCTAATTTGGGCTCACGTGTTATTATACAGTTCTCTTACTATACTGACCAAATTTGGTTCAATAACATCAATTCCCACAATGATTGTCTGGTGGTAGTGTCAAAAGCAGAGCTGAAGTCAATGAAAGCAACAAATAACTTCTGTTTTCTAAGGGAGACATATTTTTCAAATAGATGGTTCATTATACAACAGTTATCAGATGTACTATATCCAGGCCTGAACCCGGCCTGGAGCTCTGATAGGCCCACCATTAGATTAATGTGATCTATTAGTCTAGATAAAATAATCTTGGCAAATGTTTTCCCTGAGATATCAGTAATTAAATTGGTCATCAATTTTTTTTTCCTGTTCCCTTTTTAGGGCTGCAGTAGGCGGAGCCCTGCAGATCTTTCGCTTTCAGAAAAGGCACTCCGCATTCCTCGCATTCTTTGTGAACGAACAACATGATGGAGTGCCCAATAGTCTCCTCCATGTCAGAACAATCTGTTCATACTGCACTATTTTATACTCAAAGAAACATTGGGGCATCCTCATCAAAACACTGGGTGATTAGGCACCCCCAGTGTCACTCTTGTGTTTGTGTAGGAGGGTAGCTGCTGAGAGGGAAGGTAAGGTGGGGGGAATAACTCTAATTTTACAGAAAAAAAAGAAAGAAATGGGCATCAAAAAAAAAAAAAAACAGCTGCCAAACTCTAGTGCTCATGTGTGATATTTAGTGCATGTGCAGTACAGTGAGACTGCCATTTCTTTTTTCCTTAAAACTAGTTATTCCCACCACCTGACTGTCCCTATCAGAACTCCCCTCCCCTCTGAAACATAACATTGACACTGGGGGTGCCCCAACCCCCCAGTGTCATAATTGTGTGTATCCATTCCTTTTTTTTTTTTTAATTTTCCCTTCCCCCCAGAAACTTAACACTAACACTGGAGGTGCCCAATCCCCCCAGTGCTGTGAAGAGAATCTTCTTCTGTCTTTTTTTTAACAATGACACTAGGGGTGTCCATTCCCCCAGTGTCGCAATCATGTGCATCCGACTCTTTTAGTTTGTTTTTTTTATTTTCTCTTCTTCCCAAAACATACCACTGACACTGAGGGTGCCCAATACCCCAGTGTTGTGATCCCCCAGTGTCATGAATAGGAATCCTCTGTGTTTTTTTTTCCTTAAATTTAAACCAGAAAATAAGAAAACCGTCCATCATTGTCTGTTGTGCCATTATCCCCCCTACACCCAACCTTCCTACTCAGCATCCCCCCCAAGCCCTTACTTACCCACCAGGAGGTCCAGTGCTGTAATCTTCTGTGGACCACAGACACGTCTTCACTCTTTAAAGCTGGACCTCCAACTGAGGAAACAGGAATGCGGTACAATGTATTTCAAAGGGGGGTTGAACTTAGTGCCATAACTTGTTTGTATGGGAACCTCTCACACAACTTTTTAATTAGTAGGGAGTGGTTGGGTAATGAGAGACAAAAATAATACTGTACATAATGGTGCAGCAATCTGAAGAGAAAAAGAACTTAAAAAATCTAGAGTCTGAATTGCCCCCATTATCAAAATATTTTCTGGGAGTGTGTACATAGATCTTAAGGTTTCCTGAATTGTGACTCTTTAAAAATAACATTTGGGACAAATAGGTAAAGATGGAGTTTCTTTTGGAATGAAAGTACCCTGATTTTGTTTTAAAGTCTACAGGGACATCAAAAGCGAAGAGGTCAGAAAATTTAACATAAAGCATAACAACAATTTCATTGCAGTCAGTAATATCCTAAGCACCAGTACAAGCTTCGTGATTGGGCATCTTGATTTAGGATTAGTTAAGACAGTAACATTAGCTCCAACTTTTTTCTGGTCAGCCTAGCTATTGTCAATTTAGTTTTAGTTACAGAGTAAGGCAAAGGTAGGGCAACTAATATATGTGTGCCTACTAAGATCACTATACTTTGTAATTTCTTTTATTTCTTAGGATAACCAACTGTCATTTGAACCTCTCAATCTCTTTTCTTCAATAGGAAAAACAAATTTTGGATAGGGAGTAACTAAGAGTAAAACAGTAACTGAGTGTTCAATTAATCATTGTAGTACATTTAAAAAATCACACCTATCAATCGAACAATCAATCTATCAATGTCTGACTCAGGATCAATCTTATCAAAGCTCTGAGAAAACAAGAATCTGGGTGGAATTTGGGGAGTTTTAAAATTTAACATGCAATAAGTGAGAAAATGGTTACTTGTAGCTTTTTCCTTAATCCATGAGAATGAGATCCGATTAACTCTATTGGATACAACTCAGTCAAGAAGGGAATGGTTAGCACTGGAATAATTAGATCCAGTAGGGGATGAAATAATTGGATTTAACGGAAATTTGTGAAGTACAGATTTATAACGATGACCCTTATCTAACAAACAATTCAGATTCATGTGACCGAAAACCAAGTCATGTCCCTTTACTAATTGTTTCAAATATTTCAAATAAACAGACAACCCCCATATCAAGCTAAGGAGGGTTATGAAGACAACAAATGTAGATGTGCTTTTTACCCCCAAGTACTACTCTGGCCAAAACCTATTCATTCACAGAAATAAACTGGTCACTGTCTGAAACTAAACTGATTTCCATATGTTGTCTACAATAAAGTATGACTCCCTTTCTTGTCTTCTAGCTCTATCCAATTTAATACAATTATACCCTGGTAGGGAGCAGATGGCATCCTGTATATGTTGTTTGAGCCATGTATTGGATACTCCAAGTGTACCATTGCAAGATTCCTAGCATTATGGATATGGGCTTGCCAAAACACATCCCTGGGTACATATTCGGTGCTTATCAGGGACAAACTTCATCTACCCAATTTAAATCTGAAGTTTAGGGTTGAAGGCGGTAGAGGGAAGCATGACAGTACAGATGGACCTTTACCAGTATGGATTGGGGAATGATATACTGCCAGTTTATTGAAGATGTCCTGTTACTTTTCCCTCAACCCTATTCTCTCCTCAGGTTTATCATTCATAAATGTTGTAATTTGCACCTCCAGTCTAATTTGTCATTATTAGATGGAAGAGTAAACAGAGTGTGTGTGTGTGTGTGTGTATGCACATGTGGGGGCAGGCACAGCCTTAAATCTATTGTACAGTCACTGGAAGTTTTTCCGTAAGTGGGAAAGTGGGTAACTAGTCTGCATCACAAGAAGATGAATCACACTTCAGACTCTGCCCACTTTAATTTTCTGGGTGGAGGCAGGTATTGTTATATTAATGGATATGAATCCCCATTTTTCTTAGGAGAAAAAATGCAGGCCATTCAGCCTCATTCTCGCAGAGGTAACTCACAAGTATGAGTAACATTCTGAGTACCTGCATGACTGTATCCAAGAAAGCCATCGTCAGCCATATCCAGCTCACAGGAGGCAGTATAGCACAGTGGTTTGTAACTCTGAGCTGCAAAACATGGAGACCTGGGTTTGAATCCCACAGCCTCCATTTGCATACTGTGTGACCTTGAACAAGTCATTTAGCTTCTTTGTGCTCCCGGGTCACACCTGGAAACAAGCTTCGGCTTAGCATGCCTTTCCTGGTTAAACAATTCCCCATCCACATATATCCCTGGAATTACCATATTGGAACCTAGAGTATTATTTGTTTCATACTATAATATGAAATGTAATTTCAGCTTGTGTAATCTCATTTTTCTATTGCCATTGTTGTTCATATAAAATATCCCTTTAAATTCAATTAATAATAATCTTTACTGTCTTATCCTTTTCTAAAAGGCAATGCCTGGCAAAGAGGCCTATGTGGATTTGAAAGCTTGTGCTGTAAGTTTCTATTAATCAAATGCATTCCATCTTTGTAAAGGCTTGCAACTGTTCCTTTTCCATTTTTGCTTTGTATAATGATTGCTTTATCTTTGTCAAACCATTGGTTTTTCTATCAGTTACCTTGTGATTTATTTGCCTCTACCCCTTTATTTGCCTTTGCCTTTAGTATTTGTAAATGAGATGAGAAAGCATATAATAAATCAGAAACATTTCTCACTATCTTCTTTGGGTTATCTTCTGTTATTAGCAGTTCTTTAAAATGTTTTATTCCAGGCCAGTCTATTTGTACTGTGGCAGTGACATTCATAATGCCAGAGACCCAGCCTGGAACATCAAAGGCTGGGTGGAGTTGAACAAGAATCAACCATCCTAGAGAACACTGTTCTCATCTTAGGAGGTAGGCTGCATACTCTGATGCAACACAGCCAACTGGGTGACTATGGTGGCATTACAGCTAGAGCTGTTAGATGAGGGGTGACCTAAAATGGCTCTTGCATCACTGACACACAGTGCAAGCATACAGGCTCTCTCTAACATGTCCCGGGAGTCTGGAGAAACATAAGGAGCAAACACATTGGATGAGTGCATCATGAAGCCGGTACTCTCGGGTCATGCAGAGACAATTGCCCCACTGCTGCCCCACATGCCTGTAGATGGACAATATCCAAAGCCCCCCAAGGGACTATCCCAAAGGGCATGATAAGCCTTGGAAGGTAGTGTAAGCAACACAGAAGCTAAAGATGGAGCTGGGAGGTGGCCAGACAGGGGAAAGGAGATCCTGAGACAGGGGATCAAAAAATATAGAAAAGCAATATTTAGTCTTTGTATTTTCATACCATGCTGTCCTGTCATTGTTTTGCATAAATAGCAGGTCATGATTATTATTATGAACCTTCCTGTTTATTTTACTAGAAATAGCTATGGTTCTCAGTGTCATGACCCCCATGAAAAATTTATCTCTTTCAATTTATAGGAAGACTGAAAACTTGTTAAATTGAATCTGTTGCACAATGTGGTTCTATTGTAGTCAGATCTAAGATAGACCCTCTATTTTCACCCATTCTAGTAAATTCATCTTGTAGTGTGCCTTAGGTAGCAAATACTAAATTATCTTCCATAATTATAGAGGGTGGAATCAGACCACAGGAAATTATGCAGTATGTTAATCCTTAGCTATCTCTGGACTTTCCAGTTAGTGAAATAAATCATTATCCAGTTCACTTTTCAGCTATAGTCTTGGATTCAAACATCCACACACAAATACAGAGTTCAAAATAGGGATTACTATTTATTTGTCTATGATAAGTTCTTCCAACTCTTTCCAATACTCCCTTTATACAATGGTTAGGATTTTAAAAGGAATGTAGCTGATGAGCAAATTAATTGTGTGTGTGTCCACTCCCTTCATTTCAATAAGGAAATATCTACTGAAGCTAAAGCTTTGTACTCATTTTACTTTTAATTTTCATAAGACCAATGTCATATGCCATTCCAAGTAATTTTCCCCAACCTGTACCCTAATCCCTGGCTTCTCATAGATATCATACCATAAACTGTACATTGATTTTAATTTCTAAGTATCTGCAAATCATGTTTCTCTTATAACATTATACTATTTTAACTTGCAGTGAATGCAGGGTTTTATTTAACTCTAAAAATTGATTAGCGTTTTGCTCATAAAAGTTCTAAAACATTGTGAAAATACATAGCACTTGCCTCACTGTGTTTCACAAACATACCACTTCTAGAAAACCTATATAAATACTTTCTGTACAGTTAGTATTGTCCCCCAAAAAACTTGATCAATTATTTAAAATCTTGGAATGCTACTTAGTTATTGTCCATGTTTTGCATTTTACCTCACTTATGTTTCATGAAATTATCTTAAGAGAATGTAGTTTTGTGGTACCATAATTTCCTCAAATATTAGCCACTGTAAGAAATAAAGCCCGTATCTCCTCCATCCATCATTTAACACCTTGCATTTCATACAGTATTTTTTCAGTAGTAACCAAAGAATTTACTATTGTTCTACTCAGTTGTTTTTTTTTTTGTCAATACTCTTCCCAATGCATGTTCTCTTGATTTGCTGTGGCAAATTATCAATACTATTTTTATTTCCTTCCCCTTGACATGGTACTCCAAGTTCATTATGCCACCTTATAATATCTATTCCAGTTCCTGTTACTCTTCTATCTGTAGGTCCTTCTAGGGTTTCTTTTCAATTTATCCCTGTTATTGGCATTTTCCTAATACTCCACGGTCCATTTTCAGAAGGCTAATGTAGAGCAAACATGAATAGTGTGAGGCTAACTGTGCAGAGAATGTTCAAGTGAAATTAGGTCCTTATTTCATGGGGCCTGGTACCGTACATGCCATTCAGTGGATGCTGCTATCTTGCTAAATATACCACTGCATCTATGCAAATGAGGTTGCACTTTAGCATACAGGGCACAAAGGTATATTCTACAGATTTTGGAAGCAGTAAAAAAGCTTCCATGGCAATGCTATTTCCCAAATTCAAAACCCTACCCTTAATAACATGTGCAGTGGTGTGTGATAACCTGAAACCCCTGCCCAATCCTTGGAGCTCTGTTAAAATCACTGAAAATCTTGTGACCCTCCCCCTATCCCCATGTAGATTTCAAATAGGAATGCTGGGAGTCTTGTGATCCACCCCTGATCTCTTAGTAGATGTTAAATAAGACCTCTGTAGTCCAGTGGTCCCCCAATCCCCACGTAGATGCGAGAAAGAATCCTGTTATTCTAGAAATCTCCATCAATCCATAATTACATGTTAAAACTTGGTAGTCCAGTGCCTCCTGATTCTCAATTATATAGCAATGTCCCTGGTAGTTCAGTGGTACATCTTGTCTTGCCCAATCCACATGTACAGATCCTAATCCAACCCCCTGCTACAGCAGGCCACCCAATCAACTCCCATCACCCTTACCTCCTGTCAGACCCAGCTCACACATTAAATTGCAATTGTGGTCTATCATAAGAGCTGTAAGCTGTGAATGGCACAGACATTCAACACACTACCTCAGCCAACCACCACCTGAATGACAGGGACTAAGCATGTATAGTACTGTATATTGTAGAAACAGTGTATGATACCACTGGACATCCAGGGCCATTGCTATGCAGTCCTGAATTGGGAGCACTTGACTACCAAACTTTGATGTGTACACAGGGATCTGTGAAACCACTAGGCTAACAAGTTTCCTTTTGTTGCTCTTTACCTTTTTGGCCCCAGGTTGCCACCATATGCCTGCTTCAGGTGTCACTCAGTGATCCCAGTTTCATCCTCCACTCCCCTGCCATTGTATCAGTGAGGATCCACATTGGGTGATACCCATAGACAGTGGCACTGTCATACATTGTGACTGGGACACATTACATTTTTTTTTGTTCTTGTTTTGTCCCTTTTCTCCTTTCCTGACACCTGGCACATGATGTACATTTCCACACATGGCCCTCAGTACATGTACTGTAGTAATCTCTGCAGGAGAGCCAAGTTGCCTCAGCCCAAATTCAGAGAAGCTACAGTGCTGGAACCTGGGCACCTCCTTTCCCTGGTTGGGAGCAGTGCCACGCAGAAGCATCTCCCCAGTCACTGGGCACATGACCCATCTCCTAGAGTTTGGTCCCTGCCCTGGTTGCCAGTGCAGAAGCATTTTTCCTTTTTGAAATCTACTTGGGGATCAGTGGGACCACTAAACTACTATACCAGGGTTCTTTTTGATGTCTGTTTGGAAATCAAGGAGAACCACTAGACTACCAAGGTGTTTTACAGTTGTCAGGATTCAGGAGTGGGGGCAATAAGTCTCTGCACTATGCCTCTATGCATTTGTGTATAGAGCCATTATGCCAAGCTACCAATGGCCATATAATATGCAATTAGCTCCTTAGTGCCTTGCATTCCATATGTGGTCATTAGCATGTCAGTGATTGAATATGACTCCTAGGAGCAAAGGAGCAATCACGTTTGGGATGCACATTCTCCCTTTTTTTCCTGATTGTCTGTTGCACACAGGATTCTGTGTTACCAGGGTGCATATTCACTCTGTGCAGTGTTAACATCACCCCATACTCATGGAGGCAGCATGCACTAGACAGAATGTGCTGTCTGCATGAATGTGGCTCCCTGATGGCTGCAGGATATCCTGTGTGCCACTATTGTTTGCACAGCACTAATGGCTGCCTTTGAATATCAGAATCACATTTGTTTTAATGGAACCTATACAGTTAGACTGTTTTACATTCTGTCTTGATTTATCTCAACCATGTGCTAGACAAAGATCCTTCTTGAGTTACTATTTGCTTCCTCTTTTGCCTAGATGGTACACCTGGGCTTTCCCTTTTTTTCTGATTTTGAGTGGAAATTTGCCTACTATAGTGACTGTTCTCCTAGATCTTTACTTGTTTGAAATATTACTATATTGTTGGATCTTTCTTCAGTCTCTCCCTTCCTTTCATGTTTTCTCCCACTACATTCCTTGGGTCCTATTTGTGATATCAGTATCCCCATACCAAGGCTGTTCACCAAAAACTGTTTTGTCTTTTCACGTGCAGACACTGGGTATTAAAATCAATATTGTGATGGTCATTTTTCTTAATACTATACCTACAATCCACTTAGACTATTGGCCTTTGATACCTTATAAATTTTTTTTAGCTATCTTATTCTTTCATCTAGATAGCCTCCATTCTATTTTCTTGTCATAGTACCCTGGGGTGCCTATTCTTATTTTCATTATGTGTACTAGTGTGTTTTACATTTTTTCCTCCTTTAGTTAGCCTCCATACTTATTTTTTCATCATATGTACTTGGGAAGCCTGTTGCTATTTTGATAATATATACTATTGTATATTTTAACTTTTCTCTCCTTTAGTTAGCCTCCATACATATTATCCATTAATATATCCCTTGGATTTCTGTTGCTATATTAATGATCTGTACTACTGTATATTTTAGCTTATGAGTGGATTAATTTGGTGCTGTAAAGATGTTCTTAAAAATATAGATAAAATCCAAAAGATAGATCTTGGTTTTCTTCTGTTGTCAATTGCACCTCTCTTTTATTCCCCTGTAAGGTTATTAAACATGATTATTGGTCTCTTGTAACTCTATCAATATGTCTTTACTCTTTTTTTTAATAAGAAAGATCTTTAGAATATGAGTTCTTTCTTTATATTTTCAGGTTCATACTTGCTTTTATGCCTTCCATAATCACTGTTTTATCCATGTTTATGATAGGGTGCACATTAATAGTTAACAATGACTGAAATGATTCATTACTTCCCTTGTTGTTTCAAGTGATGCAATATTGGCAGCAGTTGGTATCCCTACTTTCTGCATCATTTTTCTTTCTCTACTATTACTCATTTTTAGTCTGGTTTCACTAGAGGCCTATTACTATCATGGGTCATTACTTCCCCAGCATTTGATTCCTTTTAGTTAATTTATTATTACTCTTATAGTTTAGCAATAGTGCCGTGCAGAATTTTCAAATTCAGGTGGAATGAAATTCCCAGGAATTTTCAAACTTCTGCTGAATTTCACCAGAAGTGGAATGGTGAATTTCTGCAGCAGAAAATAGTAGTGAAATGATTTTCCATGGAAAAAATGCTGTTCCACAGAATATTATTCTGCAGATCTCAATATTTTCCACAGAAATTGTTGAGGAATAATTTTCTGCATTAAAAAATGCTGCTCCACAGAATATTATTTCATGGATCACAGTAGGAAGAATTCCACAGAAGAACCAGCAAAATGCTGGCTGAAATTCCAATGGTAGAATGGCTGCTCCACTCTTATTCCACTGGCAGAATTCTGCACAGCACTATTCAACACTTGTTCCATGTCAATTTCCATATCAAAATATCTCAGATATTGTAGAAATGCATTATTAAATTAACTTTTTTTACAGTTAAAGTTCACTGAGAACTAATTATTCGATATATTGGCTCTTCGATGTTTTGCAGCTTTTTCTGACTGATCATTCTTTAGAGAACCTGGCAAGAAAGTAGGATCTGCAATTAGTGTGTGTTTCTTTACATTTAAGGTTTTTCATAGTCAACAAGTGGTAATACCTGACAGGGTGGGTGGTATTGGGCTATAACAGACTGCCCAGGCATGCAATGAGGACCGTCACCTCAGGCAGAAGGTCTTGTAGCCCCTGGGAAGTCCAATAAAGTCTATACTGCCCACCCTAAGGGGAGTCATTGTGCTGACAAAAATGGGATTTAGGCTGAATAGTACAAAAACGTTTAAACAATTTAAACAAATTTGGTGTAAAAATATTAAAAACAACAAAGTTATAAACCTATGTTGAATTTTGTGAACACAACCTCATCATTTTGGTAATTTTCAATATTTTGAAAAATTCTCATTAATGCCAAGAAGCTTACAGTGATGAAGATGGGACATAATAACCCGCAGGCCAAAGACACAATGGGGGTGGGGAGGAAATAAAGGCATCAAGGCAGGAGAGGGATCTGGGGATTATAATTTCAGATGACATCAAGGTGGGGAACCAGTGCAGGAAAGCAGTGGGCAAGGTAAATAGAATGCTGGCATGCATGGGGGGTTATAACAAACAGGAAGAGGGAGGTACTTATGCCCCTCTACAAGTCCATAGTTAGGCTGCACCTGGAGTATGGGCTCCAGTTCTGGAGATGCCACCTGCAAAAGGACATAGATGAGGTGGATAGGGTTCAGAAGAGGGAAACAAAGATGGTGCAGGACATATATCGTCTAAGTCTGAGGGAGCCGGACCTGTACTCAGTGGAGACTAGAAGGGAGAGGGGGGACATGACTGAAATGTTCAAGTATGTGAAAGGGAAAAACAGGGCAGCTGAAGGGAGCCTCTTCAAGAGGAAAAGCAGAGATAAAACAAGGGTCACATTCTGAGGTTAGAGGGGAGAATATTCTGGGGCAGTTTATGGGAACATTATTTCATGGAAAGGGTGGTGGACCCCTGGAACCAACTGCCAGAGGAGGTAGTAGGAGCTGAAACAGTGGTGGGATTTCAAGAGAACATGGAATGTATATAAGGGATTACTTGGGGAGAAAAGGGGGTGGGGCAGGGAGGAGTGGGCATGTGAACAATGGGGGGAGGGCAGACTTGTTGGGCCACTTGTGTCCTTTTCTGCTGACAGCTTTCTATGATTCTATGATTTTTATCCAGATTTACAGCATAGCCATATCTTTCCAGCACTTCATGAATGTGTCAGCTGTCATTTTTCAAATCCTGCCCAGAATGTTTTTTTTTATATCCCAAAAGGTGGTTTCATTGTCCCTGCCCAAAATCACCTTTTGGGTAGGAGTTGCAAAATGTTTTCTGCCCGTGTTTATGAGGAGGGGTCATAAGAAGGCTATGTTGGAAATTTGCTGTAAAAATATTAAAACTCAATAAAGTCATGAACCTATGTTGAATTTTGTGAATGCAGGCTTGTATATCTGGTAACATTCAATGTTTTTACCCCAACCTTTCATCACAGCCATTTCTTTACAGCATCTCATGAATGTGACAGCTGTCATTTTTCAACTCCTGCCCAAAATGTGTTTTATTATCCCAAATATTGATTTTGTAGTCCTTTCACACAATTACCTTTAAGCCAGGAGTTGAACATTTTCTCTGCCTGTCTTCTTGGGGCAGGGCCATATCAAGGCTACAGTATGTTGAAAATGTGATGTAAAAATATTAAGAAACAAAATTACAATGTTTTTACCCCAAATTCCTCAGCTGCATGCCCTATCCGCTCTGGTCAGAGTTTGTTATATATAGAGATGATAACAGCAACCTTCCAAGACTGTGGAAATGACTTATTTTGAATACAGATATTAAACAAGCATTTGTTCCAGATCTCCTTCCCCAAAAAAGAGGCATCGCACTCAATATTGTACATTTGGCTGCTCAGTAGGCAAAACCTTTTATTGTCCACACAACATATATAATATACATTTTTACAATATTGAGTTCCTCTTATTTTCTCTGTCACATTTTATTCCAGTCCTCTATATTTTACTTTTGCTTTCCTTTGTTTTCTCCCCCGGGCATCGAAACCCGAGGGGGTTGCATTCCATTCCTTGTCCGGGTGTAAACCCGAGCTGGTCTTATACTTTCTCTCTGAGCAGGTCCAATTCCTGCCCCCCTTTTTCTCTCTGAGCAGGTCCAGTTCCTGCCCCGCTTTTTCTTGTCCACTTATCAGGGTGTCCATACCCTTTTCTTTCTTCCAGATCTTAATTCCTCCATTTTGTTCTCCTTAACCCCCCCACCCTTCCCCCCTTTTTACCTTCTCAGATCCTTACCTCCTAGCTTCCCTTTCCTATTTATTTATTCGTTTTTAACAAAGGGAGGTGGGAGGGTCTTGAAATATTACTTACCCAAAGAACCTAGCAGAAAGTGGCCAATCCCCTCTGTGTTGCCCATCTTAAACCCCTTTGCTCCGCCCTTCCTTGTTTGCCTTGCTTTCCATTGGCCCTTATCCCCCACCCCCCTCCGACACTCTGGTGACATCATGAGAGAGAGAACTCCCCTTTTATGACCTCATTCTCCCCCCCCCCTGCTGTATCCTAGTCTCTTCCCAGGGTCAGCTGGCCTGGAACAATGGGGCCTGCCCTTAATGGCAAACCCATTTTGTTCCAGATCCCCTTCCCTCAAAAAAAGAGACATAGTACTCAATATTGTAGATTTGGCTGCTCAGTCAGCAAAACCTTTTATTGTCCACACAACATAAATAATATACATTTTTACAATATTGAGTTCCTCTTATTTTCTCTGTCACATTTTATTCCAGTCCTCTTTATTTTACTTTTGCTTTCCTTTGTTTTCTCCCCCGGGTGTCGAAACCCGAGGGGGTCACATTCCATTCCTTGCCTGGGTATAAACCCGAGCTGGTCTTATACTTTCTCTCTGAGCAGGTCCAATTCCTGCCCCCCTTTTTCTTTCTGAGCAGGTCCAATTCCTGCTCCCCATTTTCTTGTCAACTTATCAGGGTGTCCATACCCTTTTCTTTCTTCCAGATCTTAATTCCTCCATTTTGTTCTCCTAACCCCCACCCTTCCCCCCTTTTTACCTTCTCAGATCCTTACCTCCTAGCTTCCAAAAGCTTGCCTCCAGCTTGCGTTGGATGGTAAGCTTCCCCCCTTTTGCCAAAAACTCTTCAACCACTGATCTATGCCCCTACCTAGCTCTGTGATGAATATCTGGTTCCCCATCTGGGATAGGTGTACCCCGTCCATCCTGTACAACCCGTGTATGCTCTCATTGTGTCTAATGGCAGCTCCTCCATTTTCCCTCATGAAGCTCCCCACTCTGCTATTCATTCTCCTCCTGACTTTTTCTATGGCCTTGTGCTGCCTGGCCTGTCTCCACACTCTACGTGGAATCATTTCAGACCACATGATTGTTACCTCTGGCCACCATGTCCTTATGACCTTGACATCCCTTTGTACGCTGTAAAAGATTTCTAGCCAGGGGCCATGTCCCAGGTCATTCCTGCCCACGAGTATAATCAGGAGGTCTGGGTCCTTGTTGTTCTTCCTCATCTCTACCAGCAAGAGGAGTTGCCCCATCTCATCCCCAAAATTCCTTTCCACAGGATCCTTATTCCTTTGTGGTCATAACCCAGCTGCCTTCCGTCTTTTTTCAGTGCAGCATCCCTTTCCTCCCAATAAATGTGTGAGTGTCCCACCATCCATATGTCCTTCCTTTTCCATATATCTATAACAATTAAAAGAAACAGTGAGACAGGTAACCATTTGCAACAAAAAGCTTTTTTTTTTCTCTTTCTTTCCTGTAGGGAAACAAAAAACGATAAGGTTAGTGTGTTGTATCTCTAATATATTTCTTGTAGCAGTCTTATGCCCACCTTCCCATGGCTTTTATGTCCTCCCCCTTTTTTCCCTGGGCGGCGGCTTCAGAGGCTGCCCCGATCTGGAAGGAATGAGATGAGAACCTGTCTGGGTTTTTTCCCAGCTCCTTCATGCTCTGTTTCAACACCCCAGATACTTGACTCCCTTTTACCTCCTTCCCGTTTTCATGTACAAAATAGAGGCCCCCTTGCCTTGGCCTAACTCTGTGAAAATCCAGCATCAACCAGCATGGGCACATGTCCAGGTTCTCTCTTGGCTCAATGTTCATCCTGTACCCCTTGCCTGTCTGATCTGTCTTTGACCTTGCAATTATGAGGGTGAACCCTATCCCTCTCCCTCTCCATTCTATATCCTCCCATTGCAGGCCTTCTCCTGGGGCGGGCATAGCAGGTCCGACTATTTCGGACACCCTGAATGCTCCCTTGTATAACACCATAAACAGTGCCCTAAATAGGGTCACCTTGTACGGGTTGTAGCAAACCTTCGATAATTTTCTAAGTATCTGCAACAGCAAGACTTCCGTGATTGGTTCCCTCTTATCCCTCTCTTTCCCTTTTATCCTTTGCCACCCCATCATCATTCTTCTTACCAGAATACTATTGCCCAGCTCCCCCCACCCTTTCATCCAGCAGACCCATCCTATGGCCGCTAGATGTACCTTTACTGTGGCGCAGGCCGTTCCTTCCTCCCAGTTCTCCACCACAAATCTCCCCACTTGGTCTTCTGTGACCTTCTCACTTACCTCCATGTTGTGGTGAGATCTAAAGGCTTGGAAAACTCTCCATGAGCTTTCGTAAGCTTTTAGGGTGTTGTCTGCCCATGCGCTTTGGAAGAGATACGCTGCTCCTTCCAGCCAATCTCCCATAGCTCCTCTGGGATCCTCTCTTCCATCAGATCTGTGTTGGGAGCCAGTGCACGAAATCTTTCCATCTGCAAGAGGGAAAGGCTGTCAACAATGGAGTTGTGTATTCCCACAATGTGCCTCACTCTGAAACTCATGTTGAGCCTCAATCCTTGTAGCACTAATTGCCAGAGGATGCGGAGTACCAAGACCGACCTTGACCCTCTGTTATTTAACACGTCAACTACTGCCCTGTTGTCACACCAAAATGTGACCCGCTGGTTCTGCAGCCATGGTCCCCATATTTTTGTAACTGCCCCTATAGGAAAAATCTCCAGGAAAGTGATGTCTTTCGTCAGACCCTTCTCGACCCATCTTCTCGGCCAGGGCTCCATTACCCACTTTCCTTGGAAGTAGACGCCTACCCCCTGCCCCCCTGAAGCATCCGTGTACAGCTCCATATCAGTGTTGTATAGCCATTCCTCCTGCCAAATGGCTATCCCGTTGTGGTTTTTAGGAATTCCTCCCATAATTTTATGTCTTCCTTGGTCTCCCTCCCTATACTGACCCAGTGATATGGCTTTTAACCCCTCACCATGGCCCTTGCAAGACATCGTGTAAACACTAGTCCTGGCCTGATCGCTCTACACGCGAAGTTCAAGTGTCCCATTAATTGCTGGCTGTTCATCAGGGGTACCCTTTTTCTCTTTCCTGCCTCTACCAGTAATGTCCTTAGCTTGTTAACCTTCTGAGTTGGCAAATGTAACAAACCCTGTCCCGCATCCACCTCTATGCCCAGGAATTCAAAACACCTGCTTGGGCCTTCCGTTTTTTTCTTAGCCAATGGTACTCCCAACTCCCTGCACATCTCTTGAAAATCTTCCATAATCTTCCACACCCCTTTCTGCCCTTCACCTATGAACAAAAAATCATCTAGGTAGTGCACTACCGTGTCTTGCCCATACCTGGCTTTGAATACCCCTTGTAGCCATGTGCTGAATTTTTCAAATGTGGAGCATGCCACCAAACACCCCATTGGCATGGCCTTATCAAAATAATATTCCCCTTCCATCTGAAATCCCAGCAATTCCCAATCCTCCCTGCAAACTGGCAATAGCGGGAATGCTGACTTGATGTCCGTCTTTCCCAGCCATGGGGTGTGTCTCACCCTGATGATCTCCACTGCATCCTCCAATGTCCCATATGACACCCTACTATCCTCCTCCACAATGTGATCATTGACTGATTCTTTCTCTGGGCAGGATAGATGGTGAATTACCCTGTATTCCCCTGCCTGCTTCTTTGGGACTAGGCCTAGAAGTGAGACTTGTAGGTGTTGGAAAGGAGGGATTCTGAATGGTCCCTCTGTTGTCCCCGCCTCTTTCTTGGCCTCGATCTTCACCTTTAAAAGTGCCTCCTTGCCTTTTATTGAGTTTAAATTTTTGGCCCACGTCTCAAATCTCTTTCCCTGATAATGTAAACTGAAACCTTTTTGGAAACTCTCTACTAACTCTTGCCCCACCCATTTATTAGGGTACCCTTTCATCCATTGTTCCAATAATTCAGCCGTGATCGGGGGTTTTGCTAGCCGAAATTGACCTTTTCTACCTTCCCCTTGGGTGGAACCCTCTCCCCCCATATGCCCCCTCCCTCTCCATGCCCCTCTTTAACCCCCTAGAAAGGAGCCACTTCCCTGTCTTCCGGGGTTATTCTCTCCATAAGAACTGCATCTTGTGGCTGGATGGGCTCCCCCGCATTTTGAACAGGCATGCTGGAACTTGCATCCTGGAAAGGAACAGTGCACTCTGTTGTATCCCCAGCAACAGTTCTGATACCGTGGCCCTCCCCTCTGCCACTCGCTTTCCCCTCACCCAGCTACTGTCATGGTTATCCTTTGCCACCCCATCATCATTCTTCTTACCAGAATACTGTTGCCCTGCTCCCCCCACCCTTCCATCTGGCAGACCCATCCTATGGCCGCTAGATGTACCTTTACTGTGGCACAGGCCGTTCCTTCCTCCCAGTTCTCCACCACAAATCTCCCCACTTGGTCTTCTGTGAGCATAGGTCATTATGTCTGGAGTCACATCTGCAGTGCTCCTCATAGTTGGCCATTCGGGTCCTGAACTTCTCATCATACTGTAACCAGTTGGTACCTCCCATCATTTTATATGCATTTCTAATGATCAAAGAGTACGCTAGCAAGGGGATGCCCAATTCAGGCTTCTTCTTCTGGCCTATTGCACTATAATAAGTGAAACCCAGGGTCCAAGCTTCCCACAATTTTCCTTTAAATGTGGGCCCTTCTGTTCTTCCTTTTTGACCAAAAACTGCAGCGGCCACCAACTCTTTCTTGCTGAAGCTCTCCTTCTCTTCATAGAGCTCAGCTGTTTTCTTGTCTACCAACGCAAAAATATTGACAAATTCTCCCTTCCAGATCTTTTCCTTTGTTGCTAGTGGTACATGGTCCCCTATTCTTACCCCTCCCCCTTTTTCTGTTCTATCACTTCCTTTTCCCCCTCGTCACATTGCTTTTTTCCCTTCTCTTTCTCCTGTAATTCACCCAGCACCTTCTGCAACTTCTTAACTCCATCCTCCCCATACCTAATAAAATTTGTTCCACATATTCTTTCATGGTACTCTCAAGCGTCAACACTGTACCTGCTTCTTCCTGGTGTTCCTTTGATGATTCAGTCATTGTCTTGGGTCCCAGTTCTGCTCCGCCTCGTGGCCCATTGTTCGTGGCTTGCCAGTCCTTGTCTGCCTCTGGCTGGCTCACTTCGGGTGCAGGGGTGATGGGTACCAGTCCCAGGAGAGGCCTATCCTCCTCCATTGGGCCGGTTTCCAGATTTGTCATTGGCCTCACCTGACTGGGTGCAGGGATCGGGTCGGTTATTGTAAGGGGTGCTGGTTCCCACCCAGGCGAACCTGTCCTTCAGCGTTTTTGCATTGGTGCTCCTGCTCCCTTCCCTTTTTCTCCTGCCCCGCTCTGTCCCTTCTTCCTGACCCTGCACTTCGGAGCCGGTCCATCTGCCTTTTCCGTGTCCTCCATTGTATCCAGGACGTTGTGGGCCCTGTCCATGAGGTCCATGATCATTTTCATGGCATCCGCTTTCATCGAACTGCTTCCCTGGGTGTTCATCCTGTCCTCTCCTGGTTACAACACAGAATATTTTTGTTAGTACGCTCCCTGGCTTTCCCTTCATTTTTTTTTTTCCTTTTTTTGGACAGAACGCTCCTGCCTCGACCTATCTATCTATTTATTTTTGTTTTTTATTTCATTGTCCAGGGTGGCGCAGCCTTTTTTAGAAAAGACACGGTAGTTGAAAACGCACATGGTAACAGTATCAGCATTGCTCAGTGGTGAGGATTCGCCTCCCTTCTATCTCCTTTACTTTGCTGCTATACTAAACATTTCGTGTGCCCCTTTTTCTTTTATACCTCTTGTTATGGGGCCCTGACCTTGGCCCTCACCATTTATAGTAGTGTCAGTGGCTCAGTAGGTAGCACACTCGCCTCTGAGGCCAGGAGATCAGAGGGCTGTGGGTTCAGTTCCCACATCTGGCACTTGGGTTAATATCCCAGTACTGACACTGTAGTGCAGCATGAGAGGGGTGCTGCACTTCTGAGGTGCCGTCTTTCAGATGAGACATTAAACCGAGGTCCCATCTTCCTGGATTGGTGGGAGTTCAAGTGGATGTTAAAGATCCCATGGCACTTATCAAAAAGAGTAGGGGAATTTCCTCCGGTGTCCTGGCCAAATTTCTCTCATTCACTAAAAATACCACCAACAGCTTAATCTGGTTCAAGTTCAGTTGGCATTCATCTGTATCCCCCTCCCCCGGGTCGTGCCTGAAAATAGGCAGGAATTGTCTAGTGCATTTACCCGGTCAACAAAAAATAAATAAATAAATTTCACCTTATTCTCCTGGCTAGGACCTTCCTGATTTATTTATTTTTTTTTTTTTTGAGCCCCCCTTTCTTCAAGGACCATGCCCCTGTCAGCTTACTTAACTTTGCAAAATTCCTTTTAGTCATGGCCGTGATATTTTTGAGCTCCCCCCAATTTCTTGTGGCCCTCAAGTGGCCCCTACCCCAGCTTTTTTTTCTTCCCCCCGCAACGCCAACTTCACCTCCTTTGTTGCGTAGCACCAGCCTCCTCCACAAATGGAGGCCTACTCCATTTTTGCCCTACTGCGCTCCTTTTGTTGGCCCCTTTTGTCTCTCTCCACCTGCTCTGCTCCATGCTGTGGCAAGTGCCCATTCACCGCTTTCCTGCTCGATTGTCCTTGGCCGAGTGTTGCTTTGCTCCCTTTTTTGTGCTATTCTGTCTTAACAGACGCGTGAAAAAATGGAGGTCCTTCTCGTCCATGCCGCCGTTCCTAGGCATTCCCCACATGGCTGGCTTATCCCCGACTTGTTGAGCTGCCTCCTCGCTTTTCCCCCCATGCTGGGTTGCTCCTGTATTGCAGGTCCCCCTCCGTTTGTCAGGGCCCCCTGCCTCGTATTGCTCTGCTTCCTGCTGCCTTTCTTTTTGTCCGTTCTTGGGCCCCCGTCACCCCCCCATTCCATCCCCTTTTGTCCAGTCTCATTTCTTCTCTGACCAAATACTCCACTTCTCCCATGTGCCCCCGCTCCACCATGCGGCTGCTCACATGCCTCTTGTCCTTCGCTCCCCAGCTGGCTATTTCCAGGATTCCTGCCCCACCCCCCAGACCCTTTTGTTCACAGTTCTTTTTCTAGGAAAAATTATCAGGAAACAAGGCCACCAACCATGCAGTTCCTGGAGCCCAAAGCTGGCACTTACCAGGATTCCACTCCTTCCCCCCCAAAACCCTTTTCCCCATTCACGGTTCTGTTGCTGGGAAAAAGCTCAGGAAATAAAGCCACTAACCATGCAGTTCCCAGAGCCTGCCACATTCCTCTCGCTCCTTGCTTTCCTGAGAAACCCCCAGGCCTGTTTTTTTTTTTATACACCATCCCTTCTCTTCATCTCTTGTCCCGAGCCTGACGCACCTACCAGGACCACTACCATCAGGATAATTATCCCTTTTAATGAGGGATAAGCCTTGGCGTGGTGTTCTTGGGCTTTCTTTCAGTTACCGAATCACCGGGGGCCTCAACTCCCCTACGACCAACCTCTCCTTTCCCGGCCAGCCTGAATGATTGAACCACATGCTACAACCTCTTGTTACTGCCAACTAACACTACAGCATGCACTCCCAGCTAATGCGAGTACCAGAATTTTTTCACCGTGCTCCGAGGATAAGTCTTCATTCAGTAATTCCCTGTTCTGGATCAAAACCTCAACTCTGTCCGACCAACATCGTCTATTTCAGCCAGCCTTATGTTTTAACGAGTGTAACCTCGCCTATTTCTATCATATTTTGTTACAGCCTACTAGGCCCACACCACATGTTCCAACTACACGTTCCCTAGCATTTGTTGTCCATCCTCAAGAGCTATACAACTATATCCTTCTGTATCTATACCAATCAATGCTGCATAGCTCTCCAATTTTACTGTAAAACTGCCTATTTTTCTCAGCATACCAGTAAACGGTAACACATAAACCAATCTCTTGCTACCCCCAAACTGCATGCATTCATTATCATTAAGCCTATTTCTTACATCATTTTTAAAAAAAAAACTCTTCTTATCCAAACAACATCAAACTGATCTAGCACTCAATCAACTAAAGCACAAACTTTAAGCATCCCTTATATATATTTTTTTCTTTTATACACTATATATGTTTTTTTTTCTTACCTTTTTTTTTTTTTTTGGAACTCACTGACTTATGTGCTAGGTTCTTTTTCTTGAAATATTACTTACCCAAAGAACCTAGCAGAAAGTAGCCTAGCCCCTCTGTGTTGCCCATCTTAAACCCCTTTGCTCTGCCCTTCCTTGTTTGCCTTGCTTTCCATTGGTCCTTTTCCCCTGCCCCCTCCAACACTCTGGTGACATCATGAGAGATAGACCTCCCCTTTTATGACCTCATTCTCTTTCCCCACCTGCCCCTGCTGTATCCTAGTCTCTTCCCAGGGTCAGCTGGCCTGGAACAATGGGGGCTGCCTTTAATGGCAACCCATTTTGTCAATGCTGAATGTTGTCTCGCTGGCATTGGCAGTGGTAGTGCAGGAGTTAGACAGGGGCAGATCCAGGAGTCCTATAGATGGGGGAGCTTAAGTCAGATAAAAAATAAAAATATTAGTCTGGGGGTCTGGTGGGCCGCCTAGGCCCCCAGAAATTTTTTAACATTTTGGTGCATTCTGGTGCATTTTGGAGGATATTTCTAATGCAATTTCTACTCATTTCTTCCCTTCTCATGCTTTGTTAGTTGCACCCTAGTACCATCCCCAGAGTCCCCACAGTCCCCATGACAGTATGTTACCCAAAATACCCTCCCCCCACCCCCCAAAAAAACACAAAATATCAAAAGACTGCAGCTGGGCAGCAGCACATCTGAAACACATAAAATGAGAAAAGTTGAAAGAGACTTGGTGATGAAGACAAATTGCAGACAAATGAAATGACAATCCAAGTAAACAAGTTCACAAATGTCTCTCACTCAAGCTCATTATGATATTACCATAAAGCCAACCCATTCCAGTTTGTCCTGCGGTGCATATTAACATATCCCCCAACCTTATTTCAGTAAAAGACACTCAGTATGCAGTGTCAGTGGCTCAGTAGGTAGCACTCTCGCCTCTGAGGCCGGGACATCAGAGAGCTGTGGGTTCAGTTCCCACATCTGGCACTTGGGTTAATATCCCAGTACTGACACTGTAATGCAGCATGAGAGGGGTGCTGCATTTCTGAGGTGCCGTCTTTCGGATGAGACATTAAACTGAGGTCCCATCTGCCTGGACTGGTGGTAGTTCAGGTGGATGTTAAAGATCCCATGGCACTTATTGAAAAGAGTGAGGAATTTCCCGGTGTCCTGCCAAATTTCCTCATTCCTAAAAATACCACCAACAGCTTAATCTGGTTCAAGGTCAGTTAGCATTCATCTGTATTCCCCCAGGTCGTGCCTGAAAATAGGCAGGATTGTCTAGTGCACTTACCGGTCAAAAAAGCTAAATAAAATAAATACAAGAAATATGGGAACAAAGTCACTTTGCTATCTAGTTTCTGAAAATATAATTTCAAGTCTGCTTGCTATTTTTGCAAAACATATTTTATTTTATAGAACAATTTATTCCAAAGAAAATACATTTTTAAATAAATAAAATATTTGTTATTGTTTTTAAATGTCCTTTACTGGGATAACCCCTGGTATGAGGCATCTCATTTTTATGATAGGCTCAAGAAGTCAGTAAACAGACAGAAAAACAGTTTTTAAACAAATATAAAAATGCTTTTTTTTTATTAGCAACAGCACTTGCTTGGGTACATTACAACTTGCCCCCCCCCCCACATTCAACACATATAACTAAATAAACTAAATATTTGATTCCATCACTTTTTTCCCAGTTTTGTAACTGCCTGTGTCAATTAGCTCAACAAGGTCTTATGTCTTCTGTTGCCAATTTTGCTCTCCAAGCATGCAGAAACTCCTGCACATGCCATAACATACAGCAGAACACCTTCAAAGTCCCTATGTCTATTAATTCCCTCTGTGCTCATTCACACTGTACAACCATGACTGAAAAGACAACACAGATTAGACATACAGTACATGCTGAAATTTTTACCTCAGTTCAAAGGTCTCATGTACCAGTTTTTGCCTCTCCTGGTTCATGCTGTTGCTGAGACAGACCTGCCCCAGCATTAGTTTTGTACCATTCCTCGCATGCTACAGGGGGGCACTACTCTCCAACTCCCTTTTCTGCAAATCCATACCAAAATCAATTTGCCATTTAGGACAAAACTAGCAGTGACCTTAAACAAATTTAATGTCATGAATTTAAGCTCTCCATACTAGAAATTAATAACACTAATACTAAATTTATTACACACCCAGTTTGATGGATCATTAATGTCCTTTCCAATCCCAGCAGCTGCCCCCTGCTAGTTTAACCAGCATCTTTTAATTAGTACCACTGACTGCATTGAATTATTTGACTTGACCATTGGAAATGAATCTGACTGAGCCTGGAGCAAGAATTTAAGTAAGCACGGTACTACTAACATATTCTTTTCTGTAAGGACAGGGAGATCAAGACTGGGCACTCGCACCTCCAATAATCTGATTTTCAAACAGGTTGAACAACTTAACTTTTCTGGAGGTGTAAGTGAGAGATAATGGAGAGGATTATCATGGGACACCAGTAAGGTTACCATCTGTCAGTTTTTGACCTGGTGATAAGGTTTTCAGGGTCCCTATCAAGAAATCTGGTTTTGCTCTGTGCTGGTCAGATTTTTGAGCCATTTTGAGTGCTCACATACTTTTGAAACATATTTTGTCATATCATTCATTATTTCACCTATATGTCCAGGTTACAAACAAGTTCTCTTGTCAATATAGCCCTTTGATTGTGAAAGCAATCAACCTGAGAGGTGTAAAGTATGGCCATTAACACCATTAGCACTTACTTAACCTAATCTTTTCCACTGCAGCAAAGCTGCCCCCACCTTTTGTAACAGTAACAGAGCCAGTTCTCTTCCACTTTCATTTACGTAAGCAATAATATCCAACAGGGTGGGCATTATTGGGAAATACCGGACCGCCCAGGGGCGTAATGAGGCCTGACGCCGCAGGCGGAGGGCCTTATAGCCCCTGAAAGGTCCGGTATTTCCCAATAATGCCCACCCTGAAGGGTATTATTGTGCTTAGAAAATGAGCACAGTAGAAAAAAAGGAATTGAGAAACATTTGATAACAAAAATATTAATTTGTATTAAGTTTTGTAATTAAATAGTTCATCCGCCTATACTGAAATAGAGGAGCTTTGTCCTAATGGAGACACTGTAGTTTAAAAAAAAAACAGGTTGAAATGGTGAGTCGTCAGGTTGGGACAGTACTGAAGGGCATTTTATGTTGTTTTTTTTTATTGTGGACATAAGGAGAAAAAAAGAAACACTGCCTCTATAGATGTGTCCCGAGTCGGCTTCTACACTACCACTGAGCACATGGCGTGTAAGTGCTAAAGACTGCTTTGAAAAAAACAGAAAACTGTTTTTTAAGAGGGAGGAAAAAGAGTAATCTTGCAATTTTTTTAAGAGGGGGAAAAAGAGTGGTTGGCAGAAGGAATTTACGAGTGGTGGAGTTGGAGTAGCACTACCAGGAAGTGTGGCAGATACACTTGAGAGACACACTGAGACAAGGCTGAAGGGCGATTTGTTGGATCAGGTCTGCATTGAATGGATTCAACCACCACCATGACTTCCAGAAAAATAGGCAAAGTTGTTTCTTGTAAAGTCTCCCAAACCAGGACACACAGACGCTGCTGTATTACTTACGGCAGCTTCAGTTTATGTTTATTTGGTGTCTTGTGGTAGGCAGGAGGGATTTGTGAATGGTGTAGTAGTGCTTCCAGGAAGTGTCAGGTACACTTAGCGGACATGCTGAGAAAAGGCTGAAAGGGTGAGTTGTCAGCTCCGGACTGTACTGAATGCCATTTTACGTTTTTCTGATTGTGGACTGAAGGAAAAAAAATAAACATTTTTCCATGGATGTCTCGAGTCAGGTTGTACATTGCCGCTGAGCACGCGGCGAGTTAGCGCTGGAGGTTGCTTTCCAAAAAAAAAATAAAAATTTAAGAGGGGTAAAAGTACTGCTCATTGTGGTTGTCAGTTGGGAGGTGCCACTGTGGGATTTGAGATCGGCAAAAGTGGCATGCTGTGTAATGTTTGGGGTCAGGGATCACAGTCGCTCTGTCTATGGAGAGTTGCAGACAGCAAAGCAGGGATCCAGAATCTGTGATGTAAAAAAGAGACTAGTGTATTTGGAGAATCCTGCTGGGAACAGGGCACTTCTCTTGTTGGGGTATGCTGGCACAGACGTAGGGAACCATGGAGGTACCAGTGTCACTCGCTTAGCGAGAGGATAAAATGGCACAGATTTCAAGTTGAATAGGGTGGTTTTGCCCAATGAACAAGTAGGTTGGCACAAGGATAGCTTGGGTGGTGATGGAGTCAGGTGACTGACACTTTTTATTTGCTGGGCATCTATTGAAAGTTAATGTACCCCTCTGGCAGGGGTACTAGCCAATCAGAACCCAGCAAATAAAAAGCCCATTTTCTAATGGTAAACATTTTCATCTCTAACAACATTTAGGCATTTTTAAATGTTTAAAATTATTGTTTTTCCAAAAGAAAAAAGCATGAGCCCCCAAGGTGCAGGGGCACAGTTTGCACCTAGCTAAGGCCAGTTCTGCTGTAGGATAGATGAGACCTGTGTGGCTCAGGCAGCTTTCATGGAGGCATTAGTGCATACTGATAAAGAATGCAGCACAATGTGTTACTAATAGAGGAGCTCCATGATGGGGGAGCTATAGCACCCTTAGCCCCCCCCTCTAAATCTGCCTATGGTTAGAGATGCATAATAGGAATTGCAGTGAAGTATTGAACTGATGCCAACCCCACCTCCACCCTGCAGAGATTGACAGGCATTGCAGTGTGCCTTTGGGGCATCAGCTATAACACTCATGCCATTTTACCTCACCCTACCCTATAGACACTAACAAGTGTTGTGGTGTGCTTTGGGGTCTTTGGGCCTTATGCTTACCCCATTCCATAAGGAAATATGCTGAGACGGGTGCAGTATAGGAGGATGGGGTGAACTTTAGGGCTGAACACTTCAACACACACCCTGATGCCTGTCACTGGCTGGAGGGTGGGCTGGGGTTGGGGGTGGAATGGCATGAGCATTACAGCCAATGATCCCAAGTCACACCCCTGCCACCTGGCAGTCTCTACAGGGTGGGGTGTCACAGTTAGAAACCCTAATGTCAAAGGCATTTGTTGGTATTGTCACTCCAAATTTTCAACATGGGCTTTTTGTGACCCTAGCTCATGAAGAGTGGCACAATCAGTTTGTTAGCCGAAAGGTGATGTTGCACAGTGGCTATGCCATTTGGCAACACAGGGATGAAAACACATTTTGGGCAGTATGTGAAAAATGACAACTGTATTGTTCATGAGGAGGTGTAAAAAATGGCAATGTTAAAAATCTGGAGTGAAAATATGAAAAACTGGTGAAGTCATGAGCATGCATAGAAACTGCGTAACACACATTAGTAACCCAATTATTTTGGGGATTTTTTAGCCACATTTTCAACATAGGCATTTTGGGACCTCTCCTCATGAACAGTAGCATTGTGATTTTGTTAATGTGTCCCAAAAGTTGCTTTCCCACAGTGACCACGCCATTGTGTGCCACAGGTGCGGAAACACATTTTGGGAAGGCTGTGAAAAATGACAGCTGTACTGTTCATAAGGAGGTGTGAAAAATTGCCAGTGTTGAAAATCTGGCATGAAAATATTGAAAATTTGCAAAGTTACAAGGGTGCGTGGAAACTGCGCAATGCATGCTTGTAACACAGTCATTTTATGGATGTTCTTCACCAAATTTTCAACATAGGCATTTTAGGACCTCTGTTCAAGAACTGTGTCACCGTCATTTTCTCAAACTGTCCTAAAAACTGATTTTGCACAGCGACCGTGCTATTCTGTGTCGGCCATGAAAAAACACATTTCAGCCAGGATATGTAAAATGACAGCTGTACTGTTCATAAGTGGGTGTGGAAAAATTCCAATTTTGAAAATCTGGAGTGAAAATATTACAAATTCATGAATGTACAAGTGTGCGTGGAAACTGCACAATGCACGCTCGTAAAACAGACATTTTTTGGATTTTTTTCACTAAATTTGCAACATAGGCTTTTTGAGAGCCCCCCTCATGAACAGTGGCACTGTTGTTTCATTACTTCACCCAGAAAGGTGATTCCATGCAGTGACTGTGAAATCACCTTTCAGGACTGAATAATGCCTTGACAGTGACTGAATTCACGAGGAGGGGTCCAAATAACCCCATGTTGAAAATGTGATGCCAAAATTTCCAAAAACGCCTGAGATATGCACCAAAGTTGAAAAAAACCCTATTTATGCCATTATACAGCATACCGGCATTTCTTCAGCTCACGGTTGGCTTTGAAGAGTGCAGACATGTTCCCAGTTCACCGAAGATCATCGTGCTGTGCTCAGGAGGTAAGCATGGGGTGAGGGGTGTGGGAGGCAGGGTGTGCAGAGGGTGGGCATGGGTTGGGGAGGGCCACCAGAGTCAATGAGGAACTGTTTTATGCTTTGCAAGTTTAAAACAAAAAAACATTGTGGGATGTTTTTTCCTTTAAATGGTCATATGGCATGCTACGGTGGGCTCCTAGCGTGCCACCTGAGTATTGTTTTTGGGAGGTTCTGTAGCCGATGGGGGATTGGGCACCCTTGTTGACAAATAACAAATGAGGGGGGACATTATGCCTATGGGGAGTGGGCTCCCCCATTGGCAAATGAAACCGGGAAGGGGACATGATGCTGAGGATTGGGCACCCCCTCGGTACACACTTTAAATGGGATGGGAGTTGCATTATGCCGACTGGAAGTTGGCACCCCCGTCGGCAAATGACGTGGGTTGGGGCATGTCGACAGGGGGATTGGGCACCCCTGAAGTCGGCTCTCTGGGTGGCGGCAGTCAGTGCCACCATGTTAATGGAAGGGCTTCACAGGGAAAGGCATGTAGGGAGGGCATGTTTTGGTGCCTCTGAATGACGAGCTTAGACATCATTGCAGTGGGCCTTTTTTCAGATGTGCTGACCACATTATGTATTCCTGGTGTGGCGTCTGCATGCTGGCTTATTGGGGAATGAGGGATGCACCTACTGATGCATGCCCTGCATTTGCCCAACAGTGACCCAGCCTCCAAATCTGCTACTAATGCAATATGTTGGCTACACGCAAGCTCGAGCCAACATAAAAAGGGTGGCATAATTTTGGTCCATTGGGTTGGGGCCATTAAGAATACCTCCAGAGGGAGTCTATCTGGGCCTGGAGCCTTGTTCTTTTTCAAAGTTGTTATAGCTAAGTGTATCTTCTCTGGCTGGATAGGGGGAAAATTATATCTAATGTCAGCTGAATCCCAATTTGAGATCTCAGTGCTAATGTCAGAGTCAAAAAACATCTCTGAATAATGATTTATCCAATTCTCAATCAGTATATAAAAGTCAATTTCATATTTACTTTTAGTACCTTTTGCAACCATTAGCCAGAATGGCTAAGCATCATTATTTTTTATAATCTGCAACATATGATTCCACAGTCTTTGAAAAAAAAAGCATTCTTTTTCCTTTTCTGTAAGAGCTTATATTGGCTTCTGGCCTTGTTCAGACACTTATATTTGTTTTTATTAAAGGATATTTTTGACTTCCTTACTAGATGAGTAAGTGCGGCTTTGGCCTTTCTACAATCTTTTTTTTTAAACTTAGAATTTTCATGAAAGTTTTCCAGTGGTGCATGTCAGACATTAAAGACATTACAGGTTTGTCTCAGAAGCATAAATACATCTTTACACTACAGTGTAACCCAATAAACAAAATATATTGCTTTTTCAGGGTCCAAGGGGGGGGACTTAAGGGGTTGCATTCAAGTATGCGATGAGGGATATTGATCTAGGGGTGAGTTGTAGCAGTATAGAAATCTGAAGATACATCTTTAGGAATGGTCTTACTGGATATAATCTCTTCCCCACTAACTAGGTGCCTCTGCATTGAGGTTTCACCTCGGGTCTATGTGTGGCTATATGTAAAAACCAAATGGTCCACCTATTCATGAGTTTTTCCATCTTATTTTGTAGCCTAGCTGTCATATTTTTCATAAGATAAATGTCATATATAGTATCTTACCACTGTTTAATTGTTGTGGAACTAGGTTATAGACACAATCTCGTGATAACGTTTTTTAGCTGCTATTAATAAAATGTTGAAAAGATAAATTTGATGTTTTTGTTTGAACCAGGGAGAGAAGTGTAGAAGGATGGTGAGTTCTGGAGTCAAGGGATCCAATGTGGGAAACAACTCTCCTAAGATCTCACCAACCTTTTGCCAGTACTGGGTAATGACAGGACAGGACCAGAGGTCATGTGTATGAGTTGAGAGTTTGCAGCCTCACTTTCTCCAACAAGAAGAGTCGTGAGAGGACATGTATTTGGCTGTAATCTGTGGTGTATGAATATAACAGGTAATTATTTTCAAGCCGTATTTACTCCAAGTACAGGAGGTCGTGATTTGGTGTTGTCGCTTCCATATATGAATCCAATCCTCCAGGAATAAGTCCAGTGACAATTCAGCCTCCCATGTCATTTGAATGACATCTGCAGTAGTAGTCACAGACATTGCCAGCTATTTCCAGATATTTCACGAAATTTTTGAAGAGTTTCTCTCTGCTGCCCCTAGTGTGGAAATGCAGAAAGCAGGAGATATTTCTGGAAATATCACAGAAATTTCGGGAAATAGCTGGCAGTGTCTGTGGCTGCTACTGTATCAAAGATGAGGGGAGGTCAGTAAGTGCTTTGTAAAATCTAGAAACCAGATGTTCTGGGGAGGTTTCAGATTGTAGTGGTTGAAGTAGAGTGAAAATGTAGGGTAGAGGTTGGGGGTGACCGTCAGTTCCAGAGACCCTCACAGGAAATGGCGGATTGGTAAATACATGTAGAAATCTGCCTGTAAGAGGTGGAACTCAGCTTGTAATTCTGCAAAGGATTTAAATACACCATTCCTTTAAAACTGGTTAGTGTGCACAAGTCCATTCCGCAGCCAACCTTGGAACCTATAGTCCAACTGTCCAGGTAGGAAAGTTTGCTCCAAGGCCAGGATCCCCATCCATTTAGCCCCCACTACATGATCATGCTTTTATCGTGAAAACTGTCCAAGTGTGCATTAAGTTTGTCATGTAAGGGGAAGAAACTCTTGTAGGGTTATAACTATTGAGTTGGAATACAAAACTGTAGTCCAGAGGACCTGGTGATAGATTTCTTTCTATGTGTAACAAGGGAGGAGCTTGGTCAGAAATGGTAAACCAGTTAAACATTCGACTGAGCTGGGCTGCCAATGTGTAGTTTAGTCAGTTAGGTAATGCTAATTCTCCCCTGCTTTTAGGTAATTGCAGTTTCCGTAAAGTGACCCAAGGCTTGTTCCCTTGCCAGAGAAAAGAAGAGATAGCTTTATACCATCTGGTAAATTTAGATTGGGAGGGCATCAGAGGAATATTTTGGAATAAGTACAGAAGTTTTAATAAGATTGACATTTGGATGGCCTGTACCCGATTCAATAGAGTAATGGGTAAATGTTGCAATGTCTGAAGATCTACTTTTATTCTGTGAAATAAAGGATTATAATTCTGAGACATTAGAGTAGTTGGATTATTTGTTAAATCTTTCCCTAAATTTCTGACAGAGGTTTTATTCCATTTATAGGGGAACTTTTGTTGGAGAGAAGATGAAGGGGTGGCAGGGATCATTAATACCTCCTTTTTATAGGGGTTTATCTTATAGCCTGAGACTCATTTAATCCTCTGTAAATCACTTTCTAAAACTAATAATGAAATATCCAGGTTAGTAATGTATAGCAGGAGATCATCGGCATAATATGCAACCTTACGCATGCAGTCTCCAACCCTATATTCCTGAAGTTGCTCTGATTGTCAGAGATATTAGGCTATAGGTTCGGCATAAAGGGCGAAAAAATATGGAGAGAGGGGACAACCCTGCTGTATGCCTCTGAACAACAGAAGAAAGAAGAATGATAGCCATTTACTTTAACTGTGGCTTCTGGATAGGAATATATTCCTGTAATGTTCTTAAGAAATTCTGGAGGGAATCTGAATTTCAAAAGGGAATGTGTGACAGGATGACCCCTGTCTTAGGTTTTTCCCTAATGAGGAGGCTGTGGTCTGCCCCCCCCCCCCACAAAACTGGAGCAGAAGGCCTGGAAGCCTGAAATAATGTGCCTTTAAAAGATGTACAA
The DNA here is from genome assembly GCA_016271365.2 of Neoceratodus forsteri. Lineage (NCBI taxonomy): Eukaryota > Metazoa > Chordata > Ceratodontiformes > Ceratodontidae > Neoceratodus > Neoceratodus forsteri. The sequence continues at coordinate 536,660,861 of CM057455.1, forward strand.
GGTGCATGCAGTGGCAGTAAATGCATATGATAAAGTGCATTTAGATACATATAAAGTAAATTAGGTGTATTAAGGGCAGTAAATGATATAAAGTGCTGCAGTATGTAGAAGAATGATACCATGAGTAAAAGATATTAAGTGTCTTATATTAAAACTGTGTGTACCTCTAGGACATAGACATTTTCCAGTACATATAAAATACTGGAATAGACTAAATCATACAAAAGGTGCCTCTTGAGGACGAGGCTGTCATTAGCAGTACCCAATGGCCATTTCATGTAGTAAAACCTTATTTGATAGAGTACCCCTTAAAAAGGCAGAATAAAATACATAACAGACAGAGCTACTGGAAGCATTGCTAGTGCTCTTTTGCCAGTAGCACTGTAAACCACATTGCCTCTGTTAGTGAATAGTGAAATAGAGGGCATTTTATGTAGAAAATTCATATGTAGGCCAGACTTATGTCTTGACAAAAATATGGCAAAGCTGGAACTGCATGTAAATAGTGTGTCCAGTGCTTTAGTTAAAATAAAAAGTGCAACGTGCTTGTGTAAAATGAAAAGAAATACATGTTCAGCAGTGCACAAGGAGCCTTTCAAATTTACCCCAAAGTGAAGCTCTACTTACCAGTTAAAGTTGGTAGTCTGGTGGGCCAGGAAAAGTAGGCCCAAAAATCCAGCTCCTGATTCTGTAAGGGTCCTCTGTAGGGTTGGCAGCACTCAAAGTGCCTGTATTTATAGTGACCCAAAAATGTGATGTCACTCCTATAGGAAGGGGCTTAGCCTCATAAGGGCTCATTATGTATGTATGTAATGTTTTGAGCCTGAAAAGCAAGGCAAAGTGGCTTCATTTGAAGTTCCTTGAAAAGCATCATATCCAGTCTGCATGTGAGGGATGTTTTTTGTTATACCTCCTTAAAATAAAGTGTGTTATTCTGGTTTGAAGAAAAACAAGTGGATCACCTGACTGTGATGTCACCACATAAAATGTATAAATGCCCACTACCAGGGCCTAGTTGTTAGAGAGCCAGATAGAGTGCCAGTCTGGTACTGAGAGTCTGAGAAAGAAGACCGGAGAAAGAGATTGGGTGCTCCCATTGAGTTAAGCACTGCTGGGTGCAGCAGTTATTGCTTGATGCTGAACTTATACCTATTGTTTCAACTCCTGTGAGTTCTGGAATCATTTTATGACATCAAAATAAAATGATAAATGCCAATTCGGCATTTTTTATGCACTAAAACTTCTTGTGGTCTGTCTGTGTTTCTACTCCTCAACAGCGAACCTATCACAGAATGGTGTCAAAATTGCCAAGAAACTCTATTGACGGTTTTTTGAGCAGCTAAACTTAATATTAACAGAGGGGATTTGGTAGTATAGGCATGGTTGATCAAAAAATGGTCCTCTTGATATTATCTGTTGTCTGTCAATTTTTAATAAAGCCAGATTGATCAGGATGTATTAAAGTGGGTAAAATAATATCCACCCATCGAAAAGATTGTAGGCTGCAAGAGGTTTATTGGAGTTTATTGAAAACTGATGTTTAAGTGTTCACAGCTAGGTTAAAGATTGTAAACTACAAGAGGTTTATTAGGGTTTATTGAAAATTGATGTTTAAGTTTCACAGGGTTGAAGGTCGTAGGCAATAGCTGATTCATGTTTTTAGCATCAACAAGGTTTAAAGCCCTTAGGAGACAGCCAGATTGTTGAGGGGAACTACTTTACCAGGACACTGTTTTAGATCCAGTCTGAATGGTTGAGGCTAAGCAGACCTTGAGGTTTTAGCTAGGGAGCTGAGAGGCTACAAACTGGGGAACATGACATACAATGGACACAGGGGACAGAGGGGAACTGGTTAAGAGGAGATACAGTGGTTGGTGGTGGAAAGGTCAGTGGGAGAGACCACGTTAGGGGAAGGGGCAGTGACAAAATAAGGTGGAGGGGAACAGGGCAGAAGGGGAAATGGTGGTGGGAGAACCGTGGGGTGTAATAACTGTTGAGCAGCTGTGTTCATGAGTACCTTGTGGAGACTGTGGGAGTGCCAAGTTTGTCAGAGGCCTAGGAGGCTGGAATCTGAGATGGCAAGGCTGAGAAGGGAAGTGTATTGGACAAGGAGGGATATGGAAAAGAAAACCACTGGAGGTGTTCAGGAGGAGGGCAGGAGGCATGAGGACAGAAGGATGAAGGGGTGGAGAGAGCAGGCCACACTGGGGGCTGGGGAAGAGGGTCCCCGGATAGGAGACAGGGGTACAGTGGAAAAGAGCACACATGAAAGGGGGATAGATACATATCAGGCTCAAATAGGTATTGGATCATTATGGAGATTATGTAGCAGGAGGTGGAAGTTGTAGGGAACAGCGAGCAGGACCATGGTGGGTGATCCATGGCTGGAGGGGACCTTGACAAGAGGATGCGAGAGGAGAGCAACAGAGGAAGAAATCTGGAGCTAAGTAAGAAAAATGTGAGGAGACCAAGGGAAACAGGAAAGGGTGAAATACTGGAAAAGGGTGGAGAAGAAGGGATGGTCCATCTAGGTATGGAGGGAGCACAGGGAAGCCACTTGGGAGAGAAACACAGCAATCAGGGAAGGAAGGATGATACTTACACTGCAAGGGCAGAGAGGGAGTCACATGCTTGGGGCAGGCAAGCAGAGAGGCTGAGGGCAGGTGAGTCAGGAGTAAGGGGGAAAGTGAATGGGATAAGCAAAAGAGAAGGCACTGGGGACACCATGGCTGAGGTGGAATCAGAGAGAATGCAGGGAGAGGGAGGAGTGCAAGGAGTAGGTAAAGGAAAGGACAAGGAGGCTCAGGGGGCATGCGGTAAGGACAAGGGGCCGGGGCAAGGAAGAAGGATCAGGATAAGGGGCCGGGGGAGGACTGCTATGACAGGACGGGTAGACAACACAAGAGTGCCAAGGGGGAGGAGAGCAATGTCACAGGCAAACCAGAATGAGGACAGGGTCAAGGTGCTACTAGTTGATGACTCAGTCTCAAAGGAGGTCAAGTGGGGTGGCAGAAAAAGAGGAATATCGGTTGATTGCTTGCCTGGGATGACTATATTGGAGGTTGTGCACCATATTCCCACTTGGGGTGGGGACCAGGAATTCACATCTACTCTTCCACTTGGGGACTAATGACCTGGCAGGAAATAGTCTAATGGAGGTGCAAGCAAGATTTTGGGCCCTAGCTAGACTCTGCAGAAGGTTGAACTTCAAATCTCTAATCTTCTCACAGGTATTGCAAGTACCGAGAGGGAAGCAAAGGATATGGGAGCTTAACAGCTGGCTAGAGGAATGATGTGCGCAGATGGGGTATGGGATGATAGGGGACTGAGGGGCAACTTTTGAGGAAGAAAGCCTCTTTTCTGCAGACAGTTTACACCTCAACAGAGAGGGGGTGGCCATAGTGAAGTGTCAGAAGAGGGAGTTTTTCCAAAAAGAATTTAATTTAAGTCTAAACTGAGCAGGGGAAACTGGATGTAAATCCACACTGTACCACAAACAAGTCAGGGGATCCTAGGTCCCCCCTGGGGAAAGATTGATGGACAAAATGCTGACAAGCAGGAGGGAACAAGGGAGGGGGAAAGATGGTGGAAGGGGTTGGTGGTGAATGCTAGGAGCCTGGCATATAAGATGGAGAAACTCATGGCCATTATTGCACATGACAAGTTAGACATCATAGTGATAACTGAGACTTGGTGGACAGAACACCACATGTGGGAGACAGCTATACCGGGCTTCAGACTATTTAGGAAGGACAGGATAGAAGTTGCTATTTATGTCAAAGAGGACATACAGGCAATGCAGGGACAGGAGGGCGATGGGCTACGGAACTGTTATGGGTGAAGCTATGCAGGCAGTTGGGGAACACTTGAGACTGGGAGTCATATATAAACCACCCTCGCAGGGAGAAGATCAGGACAGGGTGATGCTGCAGGATATTGAGAGGATGGTTCTCAAGGGGGATACATTACTGGTAGGTGGCCTTAACTTCCCAGATGTGGAATGGACCATCCCCGAAGCAGCTTCAGCAAGACGTAGGGAGATAGTGGATGGGCTAAGTGGAGTATTTCTGAAACAGCTGGTTGTGTAGCCTATCAGGGGGATCAACCTGCTACATGAGGTATTGATGAATGGGGAGAATGTGGAGGAGGTGGTGGTAAGACAAAAACTATGGAAAAATGATCACTGGACTGTCAGGTTCAAGGTGAGGGCAGGGAGGATGGGGACCCAAACCAGCACAATGGGGCTGGACTTTTGGAGGGTAGACTTTGACAAATTAAGAAGGCTGGTGAGGGAGGTGATGGAAGGATTAGAGGATATAAGTGATACAGAAGAACTATGGATAGTTATCAGGGACCAGATCTGGGAGGCCACACAGGTGTCCATCAGAAGTGTCAGGAAGGGGGCTAGAAGCAGGAAGCCACTTTGGTTCAGTAGGGATGTAGCAAAGGCATTAGGCGGTAGGTGGAGGGCTTTCACGAGATACAGAAGTACTCAGGGGGAAGGGGGCAGGGAGATTTACAGGGATGCGAGGCGACTAGCAGGAAAGGTCATTAGAAGGGCTAAGGCAAACACAGAGGAAAGGAGAGTGAAACATGCCAGGAGAGGGAAAAAGACATATTTTAGATACTTGAGGGAAGAGGAGGAGGAAGGCTGTGCAGGTGATTTAAAGGCTGAGGGTGGAGGAGGGGAGCACTTCGAGGAGGACAGGAAGAAGGCAGAAGACCCGAACAGGTATTTCTGCTCTGTATTTATGGAGGAAGGGGGAAGGGGGTAGAGGGCCAGAGTTGAAAAGGGGGGGGGGGCAAGCGATGATATCAGATCCCTTCACCATGGAGACAGTTAGGGAGGAATTAGCCAGAGTGAAGGTGGACAAGGCCCTGGGGCCGGACGGTCTGCATCCAACGGTGATATGGCAACTAAGAGAGCAGTTGGCTGCCCCACTGGGGAGGCTGTTCAACCTGTCTCTGGACACTGTTAGAGTGCTAGAGGACTGTAAAAAGGTGATGGTGGTACTGATCCACAAGGGGGGAAGCATGAAGCTGAGGGAAAACTACTACCCCATCAGCCTAACTGCTGTGGTGGGGAAGGTCATGGAGGCACTCATTGGTGAAAGGGTAAAGAGGTACCTGGAGGTGAACAGACTACTGGATGACAGACAACACGGGTTTGCTATGGGCAAGTCATGCCAATCCAATTTGATCAAATTATTTGTCTGGGTGATGCAGCTAGTGGGCCAGGGGGTGTTGTGGACATGGCCGATCTGGATTTCAATAAGGCCTTTGACACCGCACCTCATAGGAGGCTGGTCAACAAATTTGATAGCATAGGGGTAGGGGTCAAAATAACAAGATGGGTAGAAAACTGTTTGGCAGATTGGAGTCAGAGGGTGGCAGTGAATGGGGTGTATCAAGGGATCGGGCAGGTGAGGAGTGGAGTTCCCCAGGGATCAATACTGGGACCTCTCCTGTTCAATATCTACATATAGGACATTGCAGATGGACTGAAAGACAGGGAGGCCCTCTTTGCAGATGATACAAAAATATGTAACAGAGTTGACTCCCCTGGGGTGGTGGAGGACATGAGAAGGGACCTGAGAGTACTGGAGGAGTGGGTGGAGACCTGGCAGCTAAAATTCAACATCAAGGAGTGTGCTGTTATGCACCTGGGACACAGGAACCAAAGGGCCAAGAACATGCTGGAGGGGAGAGAGTCAGGGTGACAGAGGATGAGAAGGATCTGAGGGTAACAGTTTCCAGCAACCTCAAGTTAGGGAAGCAATGCTCAAGGGTGGTGGCGAGGGTGTATGGTATGCTGACATGTATCAGCAGGGGGATCACCAGCAGGTGTAGGGATGTCCTAGTGATCCTATATCAAGCCCTGTTGAGGCCATACCTCAAGTAAGGTGTCCAGTTTTGGAGGCTTTAACTGCACAAGGATATAGACTTGATCAAAAGGGTTCAGCGAAGGGCAATCAAGATGGTGCAGGGGATGAATGGTAAACCGTACTAAACGAGATGCAGGGAGCTGGTATTATATACAATGGAGACCAGGAGGGAGGGGGGGGACATGATCGAGACCTTTAAATATATCAAAGGGATGAACAGGGAGGCACAGGAAGTTATTCCACAGGAAGAAATGAACCGGGGGGGGGGGACTTCAAGAGCAATGTGAGAGATCAATTTTTCATGGAGAGGGTGGTGGAGATCTGGAATGGGCTTCCAGAGGAGGTGGTGAATTCAGAGACTGTAGAGGGATTCAAGACTGCTTGGGACAGACACATGGGGCTAAGGGGAAGGGGGGGTCTCAAGTTACGGTAGGTTGGGCTACTGAGGTAATGGGCAAACTAGATGGGCTGTAAGGTCCTTTTCTTCCATCACCTTCTATCGTTCTATGATTCTGTGATTCTAATCTGTGGACTAATATACTGGTGCAGATTTTATAGCCTTGATTCAAGACTGAAATTGGGCAATAGGATTCGCATAAATGTGAGGTCTTATCAGGCTTCAAAATCATGGAAATCAAAGCCTGTCTCAAGGAAATTGGGTATTCCACTGTTTTATGACTTTCATGTAAGGCTGCTAAGAGGGAATCTCTTATTAGGTCATATGTAGCATTATAAAACTCAGCTCCATACACATGCAGGCCCGGGGACTTTCCATTTTTCAAATTATGTATAGTTGAATATAGTTCCTGTGTTGTGATCGGCCTCATCAATGCTACTTTTTGTTTGCTCCCTAAAGAGTGGAGGCGCACCTCGGCCAGAAAGTTATCTAGCATATCAATCAGAGTAGAGGTGTCTGTGTATAATTCAGAATAGTAACGTCTAAAGACTTCGAGGATGTGGTCAGTGGATGTAATTATCCTGCCCAAGTGTGGATCTTTAATTTTACTAATAGTTGACAATTACATCAGTTTCCGGATTCGATAAGCCAAATTTTTTGAAGCACAAGCTTCCTCTTCATAATATCTTTGGCGCAACCAAATTAGTGCCCTCTCAGTTTTGTCTGTGTTGATTTTTTGTATCTCCTGTTGGGTTTGAAGCACTTGTTGAGTGAGTGTATGATCTCCCTGCATATGTACAAGTTGGAGGAATTTTAGTTTCTCTTGGAGTTCCATAAGTTTAGCCTCACTCTGCTTCTTTCTACATGTGAAGTATGCAATAATGTGGCCCCGTAGGACTGATTTTAAGGTATCCCACCATCATTTTGGAGAGACCTAGTTGGAAGTGTTGTCCCCTAATATTCCTGGAATCAATTCTGTTAATAGATCCTTAAAGGCTGGATCTCATAGACGTGAATTGTTGAAGCACCAGGGGTATTCTTGCGTTCCTGAGCAATGGATAAATCCAAGCTGTTCGTGGCATGGTCTGAAATATAGCTGGTGTTAAGATCCAAGCTATGCACTAAATCTAGATGTTCACTACTAGCACAGAAATAGTCTTGTCTAGAATGATGTTCGTACACGTGAATAAAAAGTGAATTGTCTATTGGTCGAGTGGAAGAGATGCCATACGTCAACTAAACCCAAGCCCTGCAGTTGTCGATCAAGATGTTTTTGTCCCGATGTAGGTGGGGACGGCTGAGAGGCCGAAGTGTCCATTGTGGGATGTAACAAACAATTTAGGTCTCCGCCCAGTATTAACATTACCTGTTTGTTAGAAAGTATCATGTTCAGAAATTGTATGGATGAGGCATCACTGCCCGGGGGAATATACAGTATAAACTACAAACAGTAAGTAATTGGCCATGAATAGTACCCAAACCTAAGGCCAGACATCCCTCTTTAGATATGAATTGGTGTATCAATATGAAAGCGGAATGTTTAGGCACCAACATTGCAGTACCCCTTCATCTCCCCTGTTTGCAGGCTGACCCAACCATGTGGAACAAGCCAAATTTGAGCAGCTTCTGGTGCTCTAACATGTATAGATGGGTTTCCTGAATTAGTAGAAGGTCTGTTTTAATTTTTCCCAAGGCCATCAGTGTTCTATAATACTTAATTGTTTGAGTCAGACTATTAACATTATGTGATATTATTTTCACTTTAGTAGACATATCTGTCCAGGATTAAGGTGGTTCCTACTAGTCCATTAGACCCTCCCCTTTCCACTGTTTGTCTAGGAATTCTTATAATGACCTCTGCTCCTTCCCCCCACCTCGAGTCCAAAACTTCCTTGGAATATAGCCAATGCAGGTAATAACTATATAAGAGACTATACATATAATTGTATACACTTTGTTGACTGGTACCACTTCGTTTATGAAAGAATAAAGGGCTTATAGTGAAAAGAATGAAATGACAACTGTGTCAATATGGGAGCAACCTGCATCCCAACTCTGCAATAGACCAATTGGGTCTGAACAATTGAGGATGAGCAGGCCAACTGGGCTAACTGCAACACTGCAGGGCATAGATAGGGTGCAAATTGCAGAATATTCTAACATCCTGCCTAATGTCAGAAAAAAATAGTGTGATTTCCAACTGGCAGAATGGTAACAATACCATTCCAGTCTGTAGAGACTATGATAGCCTTTCTGGGAGAGATTTGATCCCAAAGGTGGTAATAGCTTCCTTGGGGTACCATTGACCCCGTAAAGGGAAGGAGGTAAGGGATAAAGGCTGTCAAAAGAAAAGGGAGAGACATAACCAAACAAAAAAAAGATTTTGGGGGAATGTGATGAAAAGGTGTGTCATCTGCTAAGCTACCAAAGATCATTCCCTCGCACCCATTCATGCCAAAAGTAAATTCAATCCATGGCAGTGGGGTGAGGAAGTCGTTTGTATACATAAAGTAAAAATAATCAGCCTTTAGATATCGGAAGAAGAAAGGCGCCCCTCCAGGCCTATGACCCATGCTCTGTATTAATGCAGTGGTGCCATAATTTCAGATTGAGGTGTCCTGAGGCTTTCATTAAAGGGACAGTTGAATTAAGAAATACAGTTGCAATGTTTCAAAGCAGATAGGTCACCCTGCAACCTGGGGTGATTTGTTACAGTCTGACCAAACTTCTCATGATAGCCACAATTAACTGTGTACTTGTAAGAGTGCTTAATAAAGGAGTCAGAGGTCATCCCAGATGGACCTTTGTAGGTGGTACACTGTTCATTTATCTCTCTGTGAAAGTCCATAGGGAGGCAGGGGACCGAGACAAATGCCAGAACTCTCCCCCTATGGAGCACCAATTCAGCACATGCAAGCTGGACCCCCCCCCCAGGAGGACACACATCAGGTGGCTTGCCAAGCCTGGGCACCAGGGATGGGGACCCCCCCACACACCAAGGACCCCCAAGTAGTGTTGAGGGCCTGTCCATCATTTTCTTGACATCAGTTCCCAGATCACTAGTCATTACTGCCAATGGTAGCCTGGCCTCTTACCCTGGTCCCTGGGCACCCAACTATGAGGTTAAGGGGAAGAATTCCATATCTGACCTGCAGCCAGCGAGCCCTATTTAACGGGTTCCAGATCTGGCAAGGTCCACCTGCCAGACGGGCTATCTGGTCCTCCCAGACCACCACTGCCTTACTCAATTTAGTAATGATAGCAGGCAAGAGATAAAATGGTATCTGGAGCAATAATGCCTTATTTAACAGGCTGCTATTTGAGTAGGCATGTGGCAGGGGGACCAGCCTCCTGGAGCCCCAGCCACTTCCACCCTCTCCATTAGGTTTCCTCCTTTAAAAAAGCTCCAGGCATCATCAAATCCTAGGTAAACCAGCCTACAAGGAGTTCCCACAGTGGAGTGATGCAGTTTAATACCACCAAGGTGCTGTGCCATCCCTATTTAGTGGGAATTTAGGCCAATAGCCAGGCCCCCCCCAAAGGCCCTCCCATGCAGGCCCATCCCCCAACTCGCACGGTCGCACAGAGTCAGCAGCACATCAGGCTTCCAAAATTGCATGCCAGGCTTTCAGGGAATTAAAATCTGCAGAAACCAACAGGGGCCTAGAAGATGTGTTGGCCATCCTGCCTTGGGCAGGTGCCACCCCTTGGAAACCCCAATCCAAGGAACCCCAGAAGATCCAGCCTGAGGGAGCACCAGACCCCAGCCTTCCCCCCAGCACCCCCAGCATTATCCACAGTCAAGGTCCCTCTACCCCCCAGCAAATGAATCACACACTGTGACCTGTAACTCCAAAATCCATCCATACTCTCAGACATCTCCTGGGGTGGTGTGCTGTACAACCCTCTGTAAAGATTCCAGGATAGCATGCTGGGAGCTGAAGTACTGAGGCAGGGCCTTCCCCGATGAGAGATCAGACTGAGATCTTTCTAGCAATGCCATTCTGGAAGGGACCACAAACCTGCTATTCTTTAAATCTTCTAGTGCAGCCATCTCTGAGTTATAACTCTGCTGTCCATTAGGATACTGGACCAACAGGCCGGTGGGATGGGGGTATTGAACTTCAATTTGTGCTACCAAAGTATTGCAATGAGCGGGATATACTTCTGGTGCTTCTTCATAGTAGTGGGTGCATAATCATTGTCCAGAAAAATTATTGTGGTCCCATAGAAACCCTTTCCACTGGTCCAAGCCTTCCTGAGAGGCATCTCTTTGGTTTGGGATCTCAAAAGGTGGACGATGATGGAACTGGGCCTGACCTTAGGTTCTGAAGGTCTAGAGCCCTAGTGCCCAATGCACCTGCTGTATCTTCAGCTGTAGATCTAAATCTAAGGAAAGTAAGGTGCACAGCAAGGTTTCAACAAAATCCTTAATATCTTGTCCCTCACTGTTTTCGAGGACAGAGTAGATACATATGTTTCATCTCCTATGGCTATTTTCCACATCCTCCTGGTGGTCTACCATGAGCTGTCATATTTGTGTTATTTAGGCCAGAGTTGAGTGAAAGTCAGTTAGCTGTGTTTTGTGTTTGCTCGTCATGTCTTCTAGGGTGGTTACCCAGTCACCAAATGCTGCCATGTCCGATCGAACACCAGCCAGAGATTCCAGAAAGGTATGAACCTCTGATTTGAAATCCATGAGTTCAGAAATAATCTTGTCTAATTTAGCTGCCATGGAGTCTTTTTGGGGGCCTTTGGCTTTATGTTTCTTAGCTTTAGCAGACAGAGACCGCGTGGATCTTAAGGAGGAGGCTGAGGCCTCACAGTCGGACATCTCAGAATTAGAATTTGCTTCTTCTTGCTGCAATACTGCAAATTTATTGAAGGTGCCTATGCGTAGATTTGTTATCATGCCTCAACTGCTATCCAGAATCAAAATAAATGGCAAATTAGTGATAAATTGCAAGGATTAATGGTGTTACAGGAGTGGAGCTCATTCCCCAGGCAGCCGTGCATTCAGAGACGTCACCAGAAGTCCACCTTTCTACAGTCTTGATCAAACCAAGTTATCACCTTAGTTGAGGTGAGATATGATTGATTACTACTATATAAAAAACTTTCCAGGCACCTACAGTATATATTAATATAAGTTTAAAATATAAAATTTGGAAGTTGTTAGTATTCCAGTCTTCTGGCAGAAGTGGAGATAATAAATCTACCAATAGATGAGATGGATCATCTTTATAAATATGATTCCATCTTATTTTAGCAAACTTTCTAATTCCTTAACCAGCATCCAAGGCTGCATGTTCCTGTACCTTGTGGATGGGACAAGATTCTCCCCAAGACAAAACAATGGGAGAATGATCACTTTCCCCTCTAGCGGTAACTTGACTGTGATTCCATATGTAAGCAATAAGACATGGCATGGTGTACATGAAACATATTTTACCGCACAACCAGGGGCGTAATAAGGCATAAGGTTGTAGGCCAAGTGATTTTAACTACTGGCCATGAGGTAAAATATGTTCCATGTACACCCTGCAGTGCCTTATTGTGCTTATAAAATGGTCCCTTACTGTTTTAAAAACAAACAAAAAAAAAACACAACTGGTATTAGCTGCATACAATCAAGTTTGGTAAAAAATCACTATGCAGCATAAAGTAGTTTTAATGAATATGAGTGGGAAAGGGAGGGAAATAATATCAACTGGGAACTGGTGTGGGTACAAAAACAATTAGAAACCCAGTTTACCATGGATGGTACTGTTAACAATGTCCAGTTGGTGAAACAAAATAGAAAATTCCCTTTCTTGAACTAATGAAGGTTACAGGTCCATTGAAATGCATGGGGCCATTGAAAGTGAAGGACCTTGGTTGAATTATGTCATTCCTCCTGTTGGTGGCAATGCAGTGCTCTTTGTATCATCTGTATATTTGGCAAACTTTCTAATTTCTATACATACGGAATGACTGTTAAGTTGTCACTAGTGGGGAAAGTGATCATTCTGTACACATCCCAGAATTATAATAGAACTAGTGGCTCCCACCAACATACATTTTCAGACTTCTTGAGACAGAGGGGAAGTGGTAGAAGCTTGGAGAGAGGCAACAGTCATCCCGATTTACAAAAAAAGGGTGAGGACTGTCCCAGCAAACTTTAGACCAGTTAGTCTGACCTCAATCCTGAAAAAAATATTGGGAGGACTACTGAAGGATTTAATTCTAGTACACCTGGAAACAAATAATATGCTCGATCCATCTCAACATGGTTTTACATGAACTAGATCATGTCAGACTAACTTACTAAAATTTTATCAACAGGTTGGTAAAGCACTGGACAGGGGGCAGGTGGTGGATGTAGTCTTTTTTGGACTTCTCCAAAGCATAAAACAAACTTCCCCATAAAGAACTGGTCTGCTCATTATCCAATACAGGATTAAATATTAATATAATTAACTGGATAGTGGCATGGCTGAGCAAAAGAAAACAGAGGGTTTCAATTAATGGGATACTCTCCAATTGTACTTCAGTGACCAGCAGGGTGCCACAGTGTCTGTTTTGGGGCAATGCCTTTCTAATATATATGTGATGTCACTAAATATGATAGTAAGAATATATTTACCATTAAGTTTTTTATTTTTTTTTTTTATTTTATTTAAACAGCAGTTTGGAAAACCTTTGAGCCATAGGCTCATTTACAAAGGTACCTTGTCACAGTAAGACAAACGAAAATACACAGTATAACAGTACAACACATAAGTATAAAAGTATAAGTTTGCTGACGACTGTAGGATTGGCGAAGTGATGGATACTGCAGATGACTGTAGAGATCTTCAAAAAGCACTGGACTATATACAGACATGGACAAAAAAATAAATTGCAACTAAACACAAGCAAATGTAAAATAATGCACATGGGGGGAAAAACTATATTGGGTTTATGCATTAGAGAAGAACATTCTGGAAACCACAACTGAGGAGAGTGATCTAGGGGTAATAATAAAAAATTATTTAACATTGTGGTAAGGTCATAAAAAGGGCAAATAATACACTTAATTTTATAGTGAGACACATAGGAAGTAGGAGACATCAGGTAATGATGCCACTGTATAGTTCACTGGTGAGGTCCAAGTTGGAGTATTGTTCCCAGGTGTGGGCCCCCTATAGGAAAAAGGATATAGACAGACTGGAGGAAATCCAGAGAAGGGCAACACAATCCATTGGAGGATTGAAACACCTGAAGTATGAGGATAGATTGACAGCCCTTGATCTATATACTCTTACATAAAGGGGAATCAGAGGTGACATGTATTTGCTTTACTGAGCCTTCACAAATGATAGGTTGTGGGAGGACCTTGGACTAGATTTGAAAGATCAGACTTACAACACCAGAGCACACAGTTTACAATTAAAAGCAGGCAGGTGGAATGTACTAAAAGGAAAAAAAACTGGTATACACAAAGAGTGATCCCTGTGTGGAGTTCACTGTCACCAATTGTGGCAGGTAGTAGTACTAAAACAAGCATTTGTCAATGCCAAATGTTGGCTTGCTGGCATTGGCATTGGTAGTGCAAGAGTTAGAGAGATGCATACTAGGAATGGCAGTGAAGTACTGAATTGATGCCCAACCCACCCCCACGCTGCAGAGACTGACAGGCATTGGGGTGTCCCTTTGGGTGTTGGCCATAGTGGTCATGCCATTTCACCTCTCCTTATCCTGCAGACACCGACAAGTGTTGCGGTGTGCATTGGGATCTTCCGACGTTACAAGGGTGCATGGAAAATATGCAATGCACGCTTGGAACACTGCCATTTTATGGGCGTTCCGCACCAAATTTTCAAGATATGCATTTTAGCACCTCTGCTCATGTACAGTGTCACTGCTATTTCCTCAAAGTGTCCCAAGAAGTGATTTTGCACAGTGACCACGCAATTCTGCGCGTAAGTGCGAAAACACAATGTGGGCAGGATATGTGAAATGACAGCTGTACTGTTCATGAAGAGGTGTGGAAAAATGGCAATGGTGAAAATCCAGAGTGAAAATATCACAAATGCATGACGGTATGAGCGTGCATGCAATCTGCTAACACACACTCGTAACACAGTCATTTTATGGAGCATCATCACCAAATTTTCAGCATAGGCATTTTAGGATCTCTGCTCATGAACTGTGTCCCTGCCATTTTCATAGTCTGGCCCAAACACTGATTTCCTACAGCGACTGCGCTATTGTGTGCAGGAAGAGTGGAAACACATTTCGGGCAGGATGTGGAAAATGACAACTGTGCTGTTCACTAGGAGGCGTACAAAAATGGCAATGCTGAAAATCCGGCGTTAAAATATTGCAAATGTGCGAAGTTACAAGCCTGCGTAGCAAATGCTCAATGCACGCTCATAAAACAGGCATTTGTTGGATTTTTATCACCAAATTTGGAACATAGGCTTTTTGAGAGGCCACCTCATGAACACCAGCACTGTCATTTAGTTAATGGGTCCCAAAAGGTGATTTGGCGCACTGGCCAAAATCACCTACGGGCGCTGATGTCCATGGATAATAGAATCATGAAGAGGGACCCAAAACCCCATGTTGAAAATTTGGTGCCAAAATTCAACAAATGCCTGAGATATGCAGCAAAGTTTTAAAAACCCTATTCATTCCATTATACAGCTTACCGGCATTTCCTCAGTTCGCGGTCGGTTTTGAAGAGTGCAGACATGTTCCCGGTCCAACGAAGATCGTTGCACCAGACTCCAGAGGTAAGTATGGGGAGAAGGGGTGAGGGGTGTGGGAGGCAGGGTGAGCACTGGGTGGGTGCGGTGGGGGGCAGGAGACTACGGGACCTTTTTTTACAGGGTAGAAAAAAACTAACATCACGGGACAGTTTTTCCTTTCAGGGAACTTGGCATGCTGGGTGGGCTCCAAGCGTGCCACCTAACTGTTTTGGGGGTTTCTGTAGCCGACAGGGATTGGGCACCCTCGTTGGCAGACAATGGGGGTTGCTGCTGTCGACGGGGATTGGGCACCCTCGTCGGCACACAATGACAATGGGGAGAAGGCAAGAGCCGGGGGATTGGGCACCCCTCAGCATATAAGAAATGAGGGGTGGTTATGCAGATGGAAGTGGGATCCCCATCAGCACACAATGAAAGGGGAAGACAGAACCGAGGATTGGGCACCCCCTCGGCATATCGAAATGGGAGGGGCTGCTGTATGCCGCCGGGGAGTGGGCTCCCCCATCAGTAAATTTCAGCTGCCACAGAATGCCGGCTGGGGGATTGGGCACCCCGAAGTCGGCCGTTGGGTGGCTGCCTGCCATGCTGCTAATGTGGCAGCACGCAGGAAGGGTCCGCTGCGTCTGATGAGCTTTGCCTTGATTGCAGCGGACCTTTCGCCAGATGTGCGCCACATTAGCATACGTAATGAGGTACCGGTATGCAGACTGAATTGGGGAATGAGGGCGCACCTACTGATCGTGCCTGCATTTGTCCAACAGCGGCTTTGCCTCCAATTCTGTACTCTCCCAAGATGTTGACTTGCGCGCAAGCATGGCAAGCCAACATAAAAAAGAATTGGATAGACACTTCAAATCTAATAACACAATTTTCTAAATAGGCAAGCATAATGGATGCAAGTCTACATAGGCTTTGTATTAGCTATGATACCTATGATCTTGTGTTAATAGGTTTTTCTCCTTGTTTCTTCTTTTTGGAAAACCTGTTTGTTTTCATCCTTTTGTCCAAGGATCAAGCTTCAGCATTGATGATTTGTAGAGGAGGCATCCCAGTATGAGCAGAGGTTTGCCTCACAGCAGTGCCCAGTTACAGCCATCACTTCACAGCTCTGCAGCCTAGCCTGAGAAAGTAAATGAACAGTGATGTATCAGATGGAGTGATTTGTGTAAATTTGAGTCAACCCTGCCCCTTTGCTCATCTTGGCCACCAGTGTTGACAAGAAGTTGAGTTCCAACAGCTGTTGGGTGTACCAGGTCTCTCTGCAGTCCAGAAAATGCTGTAGGAGAAGATGGGGATGACAATACAATGCCGGCTCCTTGGCCGGCAGTTTGTTAAGGTATTTTTTTTTTATTTTTTACAGGGTACAGTGGGGAGTTGGGTTCAGCATACATGAACCCCCTGTGTGATTATTCATTTGCTTCAAGGGGGGGTCACTGTGGTTCTTGATTGCCTCGTTAAAGGCAAGAGTAACATATTCTGAACTGTTCTCATCCATAAGAAAATGAAAGCTGTCAGGTTTCAGGCTTCTGAGTCCCTCAAGCCCTCGCCTGGCCATATACAACTGAATGTCAAGTCAAACATTTCTAAGAAGGCCAGACATGGTGTTGGAAGATGAAGCTGGTGATTTTCAGAGTAACCGTACATCAGACCTGGTGTAGGCAGGTGGTGCTTGGACATATTTATTTGTTGTCTCCGGTAACATTTTGTTACCAAAATGAACACATTATTACTCGTATTGAAGGCAGGATCTGAGATTATGTTTAGTTGCCTGCCTATGTTCAAGTTCAAGTTACTTTATTAGAAATGCATAAATCCATAGTTTGTTACATTGAAATACAATAAGGTCCTAAATACATAAGATCATAACTGAATCAATGAATCAATATAAAGATGTAAAAAGTTTTACATGCACCTCTTATAAACACAGCCCTAGTGTAAGACATTTCATAAAATCATTCATAATGGCGTTCTACCAGCTTAGACCTAATACAGGCAAAATTCCACAATTGCAAAAATCATTTTTACTGAATCTAATTTAAAAACATATTTTTTTACATTCTAAACCATCTAATGGAAAATGCGTTGATATCAGAGGTAAAATATAATTTTCACTTTGATGTGCCCAGAGTTTACTATCAAACAATGTATGCAGAATATCAGCCTACAATTTGTTGACACAATCACAATGACTTTTAAACTTTGGGCAATACCAATTATTCATATTGTGATAAGAGTTGCCCAAACATGCCAGCCTTAATCTGCATAAAATATTCCTATGTAACCCATTTTCACCCCAATTGATCTTAACACTTGAATAGATACCATAAAAGTCTAAATCATGCATTTTTGCAAAATCTTGCTGAACAGCTATATCCTTTAGCCTCTGGTCTGCTTCATTCACATAACCTTCTGAATTAGTCAATGCATGGCAGTTCCACAGATCAACTCATCCACATTGTTTTAAGGCAGTATTTAGTTTATGAAACCAGGACTTAAATTGCCCTTCCAGCTCCAGTTTCCCCAGTACTTCAACCCAGCACATCCAAGGGAGACTATTGTTATTTAGTTTTGTCAGCCTTCCCCAATAATTAATTACTCTTAACGGTATCCTTGTTTCAACTGTACTAGTCCTGTTTCCAATCTAAAAAACCATGAGGGACAGTCACGAGGGAGATTTGGAGTATTTCTTAAAAATTGATTCTGGATGCATTCAACATTAACTTTATCCAGACAGAGACCCCATACTTCACTGCCATATAGTAATTGGCTTATCAACTTAGCTTCAAAGACTTTTTTTTAAAGAAACAAAGGAATTATTAGCAAATTTAGCAGCAAGATTATGTATTGTCCCATAGTTTTAGTGGAATTATGTTTTACATTGGTCAAATGACTGGACTATGACACATTCTTGTCAATGATTACACCTAAATATTTAAATTCCTTAACCACCTCAAACTCACATCCATCGATTACCCATTTTTTTAAAACTGTTTAGACTTCCCAACCACAAGATTTTTAGATTTATTAACACTTAATGTTAGGTCCAAATCTCTCAATGTATTCATAACATTAGACATGGCTCATTTAAGGCCTAGCAGAGTTCTTGAAATAATCAAGGCATCATCTGCATAGAGAATCAGTTTCACATCTTCATTATTGATAGATGGGGAGAAGGTGTCAACTTGGGCAATATTCTTAACTAATTTCTCTATATAAAGATTAAACTCATAGCCCTTTGGGCTAACAGTGCCTCAGATGGGGGTCTACATGCCTCCACGATGAGAAAAGCCTTCTGTCACACTCTCTGAGCCCTTGCTAGCAGGCATTCTCATAGCCCTTTGGGCTAACAGTGCCTCAGATGGGGGTCTACATGTCTCCATGGCGAGAAGAGCCTGCTGCAACAATCCCAGAGCCCTTGCTAGCAGGTACAGCCTAGACAGCATTCTGGGAACTTAAGGATGTAAGGCTGTCTCTGTAAATTGTCTAAGGACAATTGCCTTTATCTTGGCACAGCTCTTATTGGAACACAAGCTCCTTGCTTGGTTCCTCATCCTGCCAGGCATTTCCAAATTCCTCCTGACTGGACTATGTCACTACAATTGGCCAGCTTATTTAACCTTTTTCCCCCCAATCCAGTATTGCCTCTGATATTTGATCTGTTTTAATACTAAGTGCTGAATTTCTTCAGTTGAAAGTTTTTTTTTTTTTTGTGTCTGCTTTTCCATTTGCAGATTATACTGTAAAGCCACTAGAGAACAACAAGACGTGTAGGTTGCAATCCTCTTGCCACTGCTCCCCCCTAACACTTCTGTCCGGTGTCATTCATATCTAAATTCTCTGCCTTTTGCCCCTCTCTGTAGTGTCCCTTGCACAGTCTTCCAGGCTATCACTAGGCATAAAACGTGGCATCAAAACCAGGGTTCAAACCAGGTATCTTTTGCTCCAAAGGCAGTGACCCTACCACTGTGCCACTGTGTCTGTCACAATGTTAGGTGTCAGCAAGACCCACTCATACTTGTCCATGGTTACATCTACCACCACTGTACTCTGTCTCAACATCCACCCACACAAACTAACTATACTACTGTTGCTAACCATGTTTACCCTGCTCAGCAACAACCCCCCAGTTGCCTCTGGTATGTACACACCTTTGCTGCTGGAGGAGCACCTCACCCCTCATTGCCTCTCCATCAACCTGTCTCTCCCTATAGCCCCTCCGCACCTGTCCCCTCTACCCCTCCACCCACCTCTCTGTGCCATGAGCCCTTCTTGTCTGTTCCTCCACCTGGCCATTCCAGCCCTCACACAGCTGCCCATTCCCTGCTCATCACTTTCTAAGCTTGCCAGCCACTGCTACCTGGCAAAGCACCACCAATTCATGGCCCTTGTCAGGATCTTCCACTTGCTTCATCTACTATCTGGCAATGTTTACCCCAATCCTGGCCCAGCTGCACCCCCCCAAACTGCGGTCACCTACGGGGCTTCGAATAGCCGCTATGAATATCTGCACCCTGCCTAAAAAAATGGCACCCCTGCAATGCTGGACAGCACAGCACCAACCAGACATTCTGTCTTTAACAGAAACCTGGCTGTCAGCCAAGACCCCAGACTCATTTGTCTCTGTTCCTTGCTACTCTCTCATTAGGCATGATCCTAATGGCAAGAGAGGCGATGGCTGTGCCTTCTTTGTAAATGACTCACTGTATTACCAAGCTCTACCTGCACCCTCCTAGACCATGGTGCCCAAGTCCTCTCAATAAAACTCTCCCCTGACCAAAACTGTGCTCCTCTTACTCTCACCATCACCTACATCCCACTCCACAGCCAATCCCCTGCCTGTAAAGCACTCTCTGACTATCTAGCCAGCCACCCTCACAAAATAGAACAAATCCTTGTTGGGGAGCTCAACATAAACTGGCTATTGAGCTCATAAACACACGCCAAAGATACATTTGCTGCATTAGATATGACCCAACTGGTGTCCCAGCCTACCAGGGCCAACCCCAATAATGGAACCCACGCTCTATTAGATATCCTGCTCACTAATCATCCCCACCATATTACCACCTGCATGTCCTACCCAATGCCTTAAGAGACCACTCCCCAATCATCTTCAGCTGGTCCTTTCAGCTACCTAAACCACCACCAAATATCACCTTTCATCATCGACTATGCACAGGAGGCATAGTCAAACTCAAACAGTATCTAATTAACTGGAACTAGTCCCCTATTTCCCAAGCCAAGCACATATATGATGCATTACACTGCTTCACCACCACCTTTAATACTGCCTTTGATGCTTTTGCACCAATCATCAAAGTGACCACTAAGAAATGTAGTGCCCCCTGGATCATCCCAGAACTCCTACAACAGTTCAAAATGCATGGCAACCTCTGGCATTGTGCCACTGCCTCCTGTTTGCTAAGCGATAGGCAGGCCTATAATGCTGCCAACAATAAGTTTGCTTGGGCAATCTGCAAGGCCAAGGCAGATCACTACAGAACTGCCCTAGCCACCTCCTGGAGTAACACAACAAAGTTCTGGGATAACATCAAGGAGCTTAATGGTAAATCCCACTTCCCCCCTCATAACTTAGTGTCAATGGTACTACCACCACAGACACACTTCACATAGCTAACTGCCTCAACTCCACCTTCTCAGACCTCAGCTCAGACCTCCCTAGCAACTTTTTTGATCCAATTCAGCCTACCCCAATGTCTGAGCTCCTCCACCCCCTTCAAACTCGGAGTCATTACCCCTACAAAAGTGAAAGCCGACATGTCCAAAGCCCTCCAGAGCTCCAATTACTGCAAATACACCTTCGATATGCGTATCCTCTACCTTGTGCTAGACACGGTTATCTCCCCAATCACGGACCTTCTAAATCTGTCCGTGTGCCTGGGCCAGTTCCCAACATCATGGAAAACAGCAGTGATAGCACCAATGTTGAAATGTGGTGACATCTCCCTCCCAAACAACTACCTGCCCTTTTCAATTCTCCCCCACTCTCTGAAGCCCTTGAAAAGATCATGGCCAATCAGCTCACTGACTACCTCCTCGCACACAACCTCTTATGTAGGGAGCAGCATGGTTTCAGAGCTGGTCATAGCACTACTACTGCCCTCACAGAATTTGCTAACTCCCTGCACTCCACGTTTGATAAGGGGCACCTTGCAGGGCCCATGTTTATAGACCTCTCAAAGGCCTTTGACACAGTTTGTCATCCCCTCCTTCTTAACACAGTACAACAAATTGGGGTCTCTCATTGTCCACTCTCACGGTTCTCCAGCTATCTTTCATCTAGAGCCCAATATGTTAAAATTAATGATACCATATCTATTATGCTGCCTGTGTACTCAGGAGTTCCCCAGGAATCTATCCTGGGTCCCCTGCTATTCAGCAACTACCATAATGCCCACTCTAAATCCTGCCACAGCAACCTTCTCCTCTATGCAGATGATGCTGTTCTTTATGCCGCACATCCCAAAACTCTCTTTCTCTCCAGCATACCTTACAAAACTCCTTCTCTCAGATTGATCACTGGTTTGCTGAACACAGATTGGTGGTCAACATTAAAAAAATGAAGACGATGCCCTATGCCCACCGCTAAAACAGATCAAAGAATTTCCCCCTGGAAATACTCTCCACCTCTCTTATCCCACTGGAACTGTCCAAAAGTGTAAGTATCTAGGTATTACATTTAACTCTTCCCTCTCATTCCATGAACATATAAAAATCATCACCTCCGCCACCAACACCCCACAATGGTCTCCTTTACAGACATAAAGACTGCCTGCCACATGAAGCACTTCACTTAGCCATTACCACCTCAGTTTTATCACTGATGGACTATGGCCTCACAATCATTGCTGCCGCTGACCCTATGGCGCTTCATCAAATACAAGTAGTCATCCATAAGGCCTGCCGGCTCCGCTCTGGTGCCAACAGAAATACACATACCTGCACCCTATATGTGCTCACCAATATCCTCTCCCTTGAGGAAAGACCATTATACCAGGCCTGTCTCTTCACTAAAAAAATCCACCTGGATTTAACCCCAATAGGTGTCATGGCTTCTCTTCAGGCAGCCACCATCTCAGCATCCACACGGGCTGCCCCAAAAACTATCTGGAAGGTGCCTTGGGTCAGGACCACCATGGCCTAGCGATCCTTTCCCCTTTGAGCTCCATCCTGGTACAATGCCCTCCCTCTAGCTGTCATATCAATTACTAATCTAGGTCCTTTTAAAGCTGCCTTAAGGGCCAATAACCTCTCCTCACATCAATGCCAGAATAACCTGTAACCTGTGGATCCTGCACCATGCTGCTAGGCCATGCACCCATCCTTGGTCAGGCAGTGGACAGCCCTCACTATTTCTAGCCTACAGGCTCCTCACCTCCCTTGGCTACCATATAGTTGCACTGGACTATGAATGCATTGTATTATGTATAAGGCAAGGCCTCCCTGAAGTGGCTTACTATCAACTCATATTATGCATTGCTTTAGCTACCAATTGTATAGGTCTTAACCACTCATTAGGTGACTATATCAATAGCTCTGCCCTGTTTTAGCTACCAAATGTATAGGCATCAACCTGTGCTCATTGTACTTATACTCTGTATGATTACTTACTCACATTTACTCTATGTATGTACTGTATGAATATCTATGTTTTATTCTCACGTGGAGCCTTTGGAAACAAGTCTATGACTCAAAGGGTTGCAATTCCAATTTCCTAAATAAATAAATAAAACAAAAGCAGGGCTAATAAACACCCCTGTTTCACACCAGAGCCAATGGTCAACTCCCTTGATAATGCCTCATCTCTGCCATAACAAATCTCTATTGTTGTATTTTGGTGTAATAATTTGATAATTTCCATTTGTGGGTCAATATTTAAATCAGTCAATATTTCCCATAGCTTTGCTCTGTTGACAGAGTCAAAAGCACTTTTAATATCCAAAAAGCCAACATAAAGATTACCCTTTTTATACACAACATATTTATCCACTAAGAAGTTCAAAGTAAAAATTAGGTCAAGTGTATTGTGGTCCTTCTTAAATCCTACCTGAAATTTAGAAAGCAGAGTATTTTCCTCCACCCAGACCAATAGCCTGTCCAATATTAATCTTGAATATATTTTCTGCATAACAGGAAGAAGGGTGATATATCTGTAACAGCTAGGATCACACCTGTTTCCTCTCTTAAACAAGGGAACAACAATACCCCTATTCCAATTCTGCAGAATAATTAAATATTTACTTATTAATGTAAAAATGGGGGCAAAAATCGATGCCCAGAAATCTGAATTATGTAAGAAAACCTCTGCAGGTAAGCCATCTTTCCCTGCAGCTTTATTCCTCTTTTGTGCCAAAATGGCTGCCTCACCTTCATTGGGGGGATAATTTAAACATACCACCCTCAAAATTGCTAGGTGGTGTGAGACAACTATCCACCAGTACAAAATCTGAACCCTGTACAATTTCATAAATCTCACTAAAATGCTGGACCCACATTTGTTCACTAATCATTTTTTTATAAGAGACATTATTTTCACTGCAACCAAAAGCAACCATAGTCCAAAAAGTTAAAGAATCCTTTAACATTATACTTTCCTGCTATTTCCCCCATAGATTGGTCATATATTCTTTCTTTTCCCTTTTTAACATTCATTTATATTCCAATTTAAGGTATTTAAAGGCACCCAGAATTTGGTAGGAAGGGATTTTAAATCCTGGTGTTCCCCGCTTTTTTAATTTCTTTCCTCATATATTAGCATTCAAAATCATACTACGGCTTATCCAAACCAATATCACTTTGTACCCTAGGTCTTTCCTTTTTGTCTAGCTTAATGCCATCAAGACAATTAGTTCTTCAAATTCTTTCAGCAATAGATTTACTCCAACACAAGTGTTGTTTAATCTGGTCTCCACAGATAAGATTATCAAGCACCTCTTTTGAAAAAGAGTTCCACTTTATTTATTTTTTCCATGCTTAATACACATATGGGTATTAGCTATGACTTCTGCTTAGTAATCAGACTGGGACTTTACAAAGAAGAAAAAGGGGACCATATAACTAGGTAATGATCACTATACCAAGATTTAAATATTCTAGAAGATTTTACTAATGGGTAATCTATGACCTCCACTATACATAGGTCCAATACTCCTCCCCTGTTGCCAGTTGGGAAAGTACACTCACCTTCCCAATCACCATTTCTTCTACTATTAAGGACTCTGAAATTGTATTTTCCCAAGAACTTAAGGACAATTTCCCCCTTCCTGGAAATACAGTTGTCTTTGGAGTGCCTAAGGGATATATTTACTGTATCATCTATAGACCAATCTCTTGTATAATCTTCAATTTGAGATCCAAAATGGACATTACAGTCTTCTGTCAGAAATTGTTTGGCCCCAGGGAATCTTGATTTCACAGAATCAGTACTATTCCTGATCATATCTATAACCCTCTGATAACCTAAGGAATTTAAATTAGGAGAAATATAAATATTAAAAAGCACCCATTTAGTGAAATCATTTGCAATCACTAAATATATATACTATTCATTATAGGTGCTTACTTCAACTGTTTAAAAATCCAATTTAGTACTCACAAGGATTACCAGACTCCCTTTATGTCAGCCATAGCATTGGTCCTTATAAGCTGGTGAGACTCAGGCAGAATACCCCTCTAGAACATGACCACAGGCATCCTTTACCCAGGTTTCCTGGATAAGTAGTATTGTAAAAGTTTTCATCCATTGTAAACATTCTTTATCCATAAATTTCCTCTTTAGACCTGCAGTGTTTCAACTTAATAATTTAATTTCTTTATTTTCCTTCCAGAACATTTGCTCGCTGCTTAATTGTCAAACAGAATCATCTGTTATAGTAATGGTACTATTTGTACTTATCTCACTACAGAACATACTTTCTCTTGTAGAATCTACAGATGACAGTAAGCTGCTTCTTTCTTCCAGTACAATACTACTATTAACTCTTGCACCAAGTTATTTCCTCCCTCTTCTGAATACAGTCTTCTCCCCATCTCCAATACGTTTATTAATCTGCTCACTTGGCTTAATAAAAGCAGTTATCTGAGGCTGCTACAATGCAGGGTTTCTCCCTTTTATTGTCTCTTTTAGACTACCACTTGTTTTCTTTATTGGGCTTTTTACTAATTCCTTCAACTATTCCTTTATTGTCACATCTAGAGTAATCCCAATATCCATAAATTTCTCCTTTATCACCACAATTTTGCACCTTATGGATGCATTCTTAAATACCACACATAACCAGCTCCATCTTTATATCTATAAGTTGATTTAAGATCCTGCCAGCTAAATTTGGAGCCTGCCAAATCTTTAACTAAATTATATGTTGCTAATTTAATAGATAGTTGTTTTCTGATTTCCCCTTAGGGAATTCCTTAATAAAAAGAGTTGGAAGCATATCTCCAGCCAAGAGTAGGTGTTCCTTTTTATCTTCTCTAGTCTCAGATTTTTTTTATTTTCTATTTATTTGTTCTAGGATCCAGAGGTTCCCCCTTTAGCTAGTGTTGGAGTTACTTCAATTGTTTTCCTAAACTTCACTTTCTTATTTATGATTACTTTTTGGTTAGCTATGTTCTCTTTTTATTTTTTATAGAGTCGGTCTCTAATTCAACCACTAAGGAATTTCTGGAAATTTGCTTACCTTTACAGTTACCATTACCATTGCCCTTCTTTGTTCTGATTATTTTATCCTTCCCTTTTTCTACTTTATTAATATAGGTCTTTCTTTCCTCCAGTTCCTTGTTCAGGTCATCTATTTCCACCACCTGCTTATTGGATTTCATCTGTAATATATCTATTGCTCTTATTTTTTGGGGGGTTGTTAGAGGTCTGTCATGTGGGGGAAGATCATTCTCTCCATCAGACTCTAAAAACTGAAGTTCAACAGTTTCCTTTTCCTGTTCTTGGTTTCCACATCTAGTAGGCAATTTGTTTTTATTTTGAAGCTAATTGCACTGAAAATTACCAGAACAATGTCCTCTGTCCTTTAAAAAAATTAATAAAGGACTTGAACAAGGTAATAAGTTCCATGAGCTGTTCATTCCCAAACTGAATTTCCTTTTTTAGATCATGGAATATTGTTTCCAGATTCTTGCCATTAGAAACTAGACTCACATAACCATTATTATCTTGAGCAGTAGCATGTGTTAATATACTGCTATCTTTTTGCCCGACGGCTTACATCAGGCCCAGAAGATTCTTTCCTTTTAGGTTGTTCTTTTAAATTTTGACCAGACACATATGGCATTAAAAAGGACTCAAAAGTATTAAGAAAAGAGTCTTTACTTACGGATTGGGAAACCTGGTGCATACTTAGATCTATTACATGAGGGACATCAGCAGCTCTTAACACAGTTTTCTTATAGTATTTTCCATTTACAGCACTAGTTACATTACCTTCCAAATTCATCACACTTACTTTGCCAACATTCCCATAAGAAGTTTCAACTCCATCCTGCTTGGATAACAACTCTCCCACTGGTAAATTGGTCAAGTCAGACAAATGAAGACCAGAACCAATCAAATTTGTATTATTGTTTGCATCCAGCTTTTCTTGATTATTTAAGCTCTTACGCATAACATGCTGTGGCATAGCCAAGGGCTCTTCAGGTCTACAAATAATTTGCAATAAGGGGTGTGATAGAGAATAATTACTGTTGCAAGATCTCCCTGATGGGGAAGATGTCAGTTTTGGATGGATTTATTTTATTACCTCTAAGTTCCATAAGGGACATTGAAGGACAGAGAAACTGAGTTATTTTCTGATTGCCCTCATTAGTTTTCACCATTGCCCTGCCCACAGAGGATATTTATTTACATTTATCGCTTTTTGCATTCTATTTAGCATATGTTTTAATCCCACCTTTCCCTAACCTTGACGGCATCTTGTTTCAAAACAGAGACCAAGAGCAAAAGTAACAAGCCAAGACAGGAAAAAGTACAAGTGCTCTTAATTTAAGCTGCGGAAAAAAGAAAATTGTTTCTAATACACAATATCAGGGAGGTGCATGAGGTGCATGAGCAAATCACTTTTCAAATGCTACAGGCCTTTTGCAAGCTAAAATGTTTAAAGTCTTCAACAGTAGAGTCAAAGTATAGGCACCACTAGCAACAGGCACCTAATGCTCTTTTGACATGCTCCTTTAGTAAAAACCTCCAGCCAAATGATAGAGTTCCTCTTTGTGCTGGGCATAGATGGCAAGCAACAAGGGAGCAGAAAGTTCTTCCCAGAGCACACAATCAGGCTTAGTAGTACCACAGATGGTCTGAAGCAAGATGCATATAATAAAGATCTAAAGATTATTCTCCGTATGGCAAACAAATATATTTTCCTTTTATTCAAAGTGAATGAGGTAAACAGATTAGACAGCAGTCTCCAATTATGGAATAGCCTTGCTGAATAGATCTTCACTTTAAAAATGGTCCACAAACAAGCTCTACAATAAAAAAGAGGTGCAATAGCATTAAAACTCTACTATTCCAAAGTAAGCATATTCACTAGGTAAAGCATAGAAAATGAAACACAAAAAGTCACTAAATTCTTAAAACCCTAAAGCAGGAAAGCTAATAATGCTGCAAATGTTTACCAAGCTACAGCTATAACACAAGTTTAAAACAAAACAAGAATACTTACAGACCAAACAGCGTCTTCAGTGTGTTAATAGCAGTTGATAACATTAATAACACTCCAGAGTGGTACTCAGTTCACTTAATAGCGCACAGCTCTCCTCACTCTTTGCTGGTATAGGAGCAAAGAACTACTTAAGAAAAAATGCACTAAACTGCTTTAGAACACAGTGAACTGCAGCAGCAAAGACATATAGCAGCATATAACAGCAGTGCAGCAATGGTCCAACCGGTAACAAAGGCCACATCAGATCATACTGATTGCTATAACACTGTGCATGCATTTAAATGCACCCAAAATGCCAAATCACGTGGTGTCAGAATAGCCAATCAGAAAACTGGGGTAGCTAGTGGCATGAACTATAACTAAGAATTAATTTTAACTTTTGGAAATCAAAATTCACACAAATATAAACCACAGACCAAAGGAAGCCCAGAACTTAATAAACACAAACAGAAACAGAAAATCCTTCACAATTCCACATGAACAGCTAGTAAATAACAAAAAGCACAAAAACTAACATAAAAAAACACTGCAAATACTAAAAACATATTCACAGAAACTTAAAAATTAAAAAGCGGAGAGTATGCTGATAACTGAAGAGCTAGAATAGCATGGGCTTCTGTTTCTCCTGTACAAAGATAAGGAGACAGGGAAATAGAGAAATATAACAACAAAAACGGTCAAAAACAATCAGAAACAGTTGGGAAAAAAATTTACTCCACTCTAATATAGATCTCTATTTACCCAGTTTTAGTTCTTTTGAGTACTTTTAAGTTCCTTAAAGTACTTTTAAGTTCCTTTTATCTCTTTTAGATTTTTAACTATTATTTTAACTGTTTACACATACAACCTTGTAACATAAAGCTACACAGTCCGTAATCCAGCTGTACCCTGTAGCTCTTCCTGGCTTCTCCACCCATCTTCACACAGCATGCAATCAGCAGCAGATAAATGAAGAAATAGTCATATCAGACTTCTTTTTCTTCAATTTTAAAACTCCAGCAGCAGACTAATTCGGAACCCCACTTTTGGCCTTTCCGAGGGATCATTCGGCCTCCACACAATCACGCCACCACCTCTGTGGATCCTCTTGTGGAGACAGAAAACACTGAGAACCAAGGACCAAAAGACAGAATGTCTCAAGAAAGACTGGCAAGTCTGATTTAGAAAACTGGTGGCATACCTTTTAAAAAATAGAATTAGGCAGTAAGCGAGACCTCCTGTGGGACTCCTCCACAGTCCACAGCAGCTTGCAGGCTCTCTTTCTCTCTCTCTGGAGTGACTCGTTCAGCACTCATCAGCTTCAGCAGAAGCTTCCTATGGATACAGAATTTAGGTGATAGTTTAGTAAAGATCTTAGACTGCAGTAGCTGCTAATAGAATATTAATTTCCTTCACTATTTCTCACTTCCACGTAGAAGTGTCAGAAAGCATAATTTGATTCAGCACTGCTTACCATTTTAAAATCGATTTTGAATTACTTTGCTGTTTACCAGTTGATAAACACTTTGATGGCCCATGAGGGTTGTTTTTTTTTTGTTAGCATTCGGCTCGTATTTGCCATCTTCAATTTCATTGAGTGCCTCTGAGGTACAGTGAAGCCCACCAGGATAAAGCACAACTCTGCAGAATTCTACAGTAGAGTTGCCACAGCGAACAATGCAGTTTTAATGGGAGTTAATCCCTTTTGTCATGCAGGAAACCTGTGACACTGCACTTCATTCTGGTGGGCTTCACTGTAAGTGATAGATAGCTTGACGTGCTTGGCATCGGATTGGCATTCTCACTGACATTTCTATTACTCACTGTGTTGGTTGCCTGCTGCTGATTCACTGTTGTTTAATTTTCTTCTGGCATGCTAAACAATAATTCTAGCTCTTAATCTGACATGCTGATATCGAAATTGACTTTGCTTTGCTGCTCCATAGCAAGTGAGTGTGAGCTTTATAGTAATGGGCAAATAAAAATATGGCTAACAGTAAAAATGCCAACATTCTAAAGCTTATTAATTCTGGCCTTTTTACTGTAAACACTTTTTTTTACCCATGCATGGAGCACATTTCATGCATAGCAATTAGCCAATCAGATTGTTAGAATAACCATACCCATTTTATAAACTCATATTACTATTCCAAAACCACAGGTCTAATGAAGAAGGACCAAACGGACCTATATATGTTGGGACACCCAAGCCTATCCCTTGAAAATTTTCCATTTATTGGAGCCTGGTTATGAGTTTTTATTAAATCAATCAACTTCTGACCAGCTTTAGAGACTTTATTATCAGAAGTGACTCTTTCCAAGGTGGTTATATCTGTATTCAAAAGGTTGAAGTATTTGTTATTGGAGTATCCTTCAAAATTACCTATTCTTGCATTCATGTCTCCACACAACAGACAGTTTCCACTCCTGAAGCTTCCCATACTTTAGTCAATACTTCATCCAAGTCTTCCCAAATTGTTGGTCTATAATATTTGGCTGAAGAGGGTGGTATATAAATATTGAATAAACAGAATATAAGCTGGACAAGTTCTATTACCATGACTAAAGTATACAAAAGGTTATATAGAAGGGAAACCTTAAGGTTTCATCAATCTTAATCCATACTACCAGGCCACCAAGAGATCTACCCACTTTGGTCATGTTTTCCCCTGATGAGTGAAAACAATGATATCCATTAAAATATATTCCAGTTTCTTGGTTATGTTAAGTCTCTTGTAGGCAGGTAATATTGTGCTTCCTCAAGAAGTTACACCAGTCAGTATGTGTAATTTTCATACCCAGCCCTGCTACATTCCTTGAAATTAAAGTGAATTTGTCTTTTGTCAATGAGTTTGCATTTGTATCTGAGACTGATACTGAGTTCTCTGTTTTTCTACTCAGTCAAAAATCCTGTATGTCCAATACCTGGAATTTGTTAGTAGTCTCAACACTGAATACCAAAGTTTGCAATGAATAATTATTAAGTTGCTTCCTTAAGTTTTTGGTCAAAATTTTAGATGCTATCAAATTGTCTTCTGCATTTGTATCTTTGTTTTCCTCTACTAGGTGCAGCCCCATTTTGTCCAGTATCAATATATGATTCAGTATCTAAGCATAGAGCTTTTTAGAATTTACAGAAAATAAAATCTGTTCCCATTCTGGTTCATCACTAGACCTCAACACCAAACGTAACCCTCCCTTATCCAGTGGTACTCTTAGAATTTGGCCAAAAAGTTCTTGTACAGTAGTCTGTCATTTAATTTATGA
Organism: Neoceratodus forsteri; assembly: GCA_016271365.2. Taxonomy (NCBI): domain Eukaryota; kingdom Metazoa; phylum Chordata; order Ceratodontiformes; family Ceratodontidae; genus Neoceratodus; species Neoceratodus forsteri. The sequence continues at coordinate 536,691,813 of CM057455.1, forward strand.
CCATATTCATTTGGAAATCTATGCAGACTAAATAGACTTAGAGAAAAAATGTCCTGTATGTTTGTACTGGAAACTGCTGCCATTTTAGATAAAGTGTCAGCAGGCTGACTAAGGAGGACACTTTCCATGATATGGATTCCCATGTTTATCTAACAGTAGGGCTTTACCCATTATCAGGGAAGCTGCATATGTACCTTATAGAAAAATAATCTGTCCATCTGCATTTTCCTGATTCCATCTATGGGCCTCTAGTAAGTGTATGTATGTGTGTGTGTGTGTGTGTATATATGTGTGTATATATATATATATATATGTGTGTGTGTGTATTAGGGATGGGTGGTTATCTGATCCGATAAAAAAATCCGATCGGATAGTAACAATTGTACATTGAACTGTTCCGCTCGGATATTTTGCCTTTAAGATGGAGGATTATATTAATTACTGAACTTACTTAATTAAGCACCTGTTAAATAGTTGGTAACTTCTGCTGTAGTGGAAGGAGGGGTGAAACCCTTAAAGAAAGAGAACACAAGCACGAGTGAGTGAGCAAATATGAACGTGAGATATGGTGTGTGCTGCTGTGACCCAGTACGACTGAATGGCAAGTAAATGTCTGGAATGGACTCATTTTATTGTGTACAAAGATAATGAATCCAAAGCTAAGTGCTGTCTTTGCCTGACTCCAACATATATCAGTAGTGGTTCTTCAAATAAAAGTTTTGGCACTTCAGGCTTGCTTAATCACCTTAGAAACAAGCACAGAACAGAATACTTGGAGTTGCAAACAGAAAAGGCAAAAGCTGATTTAGTGAGGCAAGCTGAGTCACTGTGTGAGCCACCAGCCAAGAAAGTTAAACTTGAGCTTCAAACAATAGAAACCTGCATTATTCACTCTCACCCCTTCCCTAGTGACCATCCCAGAGCTGTCAAAATCACACATGCAGTTGCTGAGATGATGGCTGTTGACGAGCAACAGTTTTTCATAGTTGAAAATGTGGGCTTTAAAACATTTATATCTGTTCTGGAACACAGATATTGTTTGCCATCACGTGGCTACTTCACAAAAGTTAAAATACCAGAGATGTATAATAAATTAAGGTCTAAGATGAATGATGAATTGGCCCGTGTTACCTCGTTTGGGTTTACCACCGACACCTGGACAGCTGAGTGTTCAATAATATCATACCTCCCTATTACTGCCTACTGGGTTGATGAGAACTTTAATAGATGTTCAGCTTCTCTTCACCTACAATACCTGTCTGATAAGCACACTGGTGAAAATCTGTCAAAAGAGTTTTTACAAGTACTTGACACCTGGGGGATTGCTGCCACAAAAAGGCACCTTGTAATAAGAGATAATGGGCCTAATATTGTTAAAGCCATGAAATTAAGTGCTGTTGCCAGTGTTGGATGTTTTGCCCACACATTACAGCTAATAGTTCATGATTCTATCTTGAAGCAATGCTCTATAGAAGAACTACTGGCCACAGGAAGGGTGATGGTAGCCCATTTTAAACTCTCAGCTTCTGCTACAGCAAAGCTCACTGAACTTCAGAATACCCTTCAATTGCCTCTACACCGCCTTATCCAAGATGTTCCGACAAGGTGGAACAGCACATTTTTCATGTTGGAGAGGCTCCTGGAACAGCGACACGCATTAACAGTTTATGCCGCTGAGTGTGAGGCACTCAATTTCAGCTCTGCACAGTGGGCACTAGCATAAAATTTCTGTACAGTACTAAGACCCTTCGAGACTGAAACCAGGAGACTGAGCGCAGACAGCACATGTGTTTCTGATGTTATCCCAACTGCAACAGTCCTCCACCACAGTATTGATAAGCATAACAGTTCCTGGACTTCTCAAATTAAAAACTGCCATACTAGAGTCCATGGACAAATGTTTTGTACATTTCCAATCCACAAAGGAGCTAATTGTTGCAACTGTGTGTGATGCGAGATATAAAATGCATTTTTTTCACACTGGATGTGGCAGAACTTTTGCACAAGCAGTAATAAAGAAGCTTATCAAAGAGCTGACAGATAGAAGGATGCAGAAGTCTAACCTTCCACAGGACAACCCGGCAATTGAGAGAGAAGGAGATAACGATGGATATCCCTGGGATGTGTTCTCACAGTCAAACGATCTCCCTGAAGATTGTAAGTTTTCTGTTTTTTTATTCTCTCTCTGTCACACACAACCTTTTTTTTTAAAAAAACAGCCAGTACCCTTTAATTTACAGCTTCTACAAATCATGGTGCACCTCTCCAAAATACAGAACTGGACTCATACTTGGCAGAGAGCATTGTGCCGAAGAAGTCAACCCCAGACTCACTACTGTTTTGGAAATTGCATTCAGTGCATTACCTGTCTCTAGCAAAGATAGCAAAAAGTTATTTAGCATTGCCACCTACAAGTGTACCGAGGGAATGGGTCTTTAGCGTGGCAGGGGACATTATTAGTGATGGAAGATCATGTTTATCACCTGACATTGCCAACATGCTTTTGTTTGTTAAGCAAAACTTAAATAACTTTAAGTAATATCATATGATTCCTGATGACAGCATTTTAAGACAAAAATTAAACATTTTTTACCGCATTCATTGTGTGATGTAGTGATGTGTGGAGGGTTGGGAGCCAAATATAAACCCGATAAAAATATAATTCGATCGGATACTGACCAGATAATATCAGGATCCGATATCAACTAAAATCCACAATTACAGCCCATCCTAATATATATATATATATATATATATACACACACACATATACATATATACTGTATATGTAAATATATATATATATATTGGCAGAATTTGTAGTATATGCACAAATAGATTCTAAAGTGATTTTTTAAATGTCCTCTTAGTTTCATTTACCAGACCTTTAAAGCCAAAAATACTTATGTGTGATGTAGCTTGTGTGTTAAATACCGCTTTTGTATTCTGCAACTCCCTGTTAACGTATCATAGCCATGTTTGTTTAGTGGGTTATTGTGTTATTGTGAATCCAAATAATGTTGGCAGTTGGCTGGGAGAAGAACAAAATATATATATATATATACAATCGATACCCCTTTCATCTCTATCAGGGAACAGTTTCACAAAATAATCTCCCTCTAACTCTGATCCAGTTACCATTCTGAATAGTTGCAAAATCTTAGCTTTCAAAACAGGCGGAGACTATGCTTGATCCAGTTTTACACCATATAGGCAGAGAATGGCACAGTCATTTATAATAATCAAGTTTGTACTACTTTCTTCATTCCTTACCCCTGTCTGTTCAAGATTTATGCTAATAGTAGTGACCATTCTGACTCCAGGGTACTGTTTGGATCCACTTATACTCTGTTACAGTCCTGCTAATTTTGTCTCATTGCTTTTAGTTCAGTTTCAAAATTTTCATCTGTGCTAAGAATTTTATTCATAACCATGAATTCCTCATTTGAGCTCATAACATCTCCAGGGTTCTCATTTTTTGAGCTTATTATGGAGTTTGGCAAACTCTGTCCCTCCATACTCATGGAATTTTCTAGAACCTGGCTGTTGTTCAGTTGTATCTTTTTTCTTCAACTGTACCTCACAGTATGGGATACAGCACTCATGTTATCTCATGTTATCTCTCAGACACCCTCTGACCCACATAGAGTGGGTCACATTACACACTGACCACTGAGAGTGTTTTACAGAATTGTATGATACTATGAGATGATAGGTTCTCAACACACATTAGCAACATTAGTGCATTTATTTCCACAGTCTTCTGAGCTTGCAATGTCATGTGCGATGCTGTGTCACACATTCAGAACAGTAGTCAAACACTTTGGGACACCTTTAGGTGCCAAATGGCTGGTGGTTTGTAGCACTGTATTCAGGCCATTGAAGTCCACCCACACAAAACCATGCATTCTCACCTGCCTGTTAGGTTGCAGTTACCTCTTGATCACCTTTGAGGAGTGGTGGTGTTGCCCTGAAATGCTGGTTCTGTGCATGCCAATGGTATGCAAATGGTCTGCATACATTCCAGTAATGAGATGCAAATGTACTGTTTAGGCAATGACTGTGAAATTAGGTCATTTGCATATCCTGGCTGAATACTGCAAATCTGCGCACCATGCAAGTAGCTTTACATCGCACAGTTCTGTATGCTCTGCAATATGGTCTGGCTCTGGGCACCTGCTATGCATCTCCCACTGTCTGTGCATTTTTTGGATATTCTGCTGCACAGGTGCAATTGCAGTTTATGGCACATCTTCTGAATATACCAGTTTTTTGCTGGTGCAATTGAGATGTGTGGAACATGCACTTGTGCAATGCTGCCTGCCATGTCTGAATATGGGGCCCCATATCCTCATTTAGATTATGTGGGTAATAGTTCAAAAATGAGCTCTCTGTGCTGCATGTCTGGCCAAATCTCCAGCAACCAAGTTATCTGGTTCATTTGATTCTTTCAGCCCTTTGATTGCAACCTGTAACTCGTCTATCACTTCTTTTACAAACTCTTTATTAGATTCAAGTTTTCTAAATTCAGTTTGACATAACATATAATCCCTTGAACATCCATTGGCCTATAGGAACTATGTGCGGTTGGATCCAGATTAGTAAGTATAGCAGTGGCCTCCAGGGAATGATCCCTATTATGCTGGGCATGTTTAATCACATGTGTGGGGGATATTTCAGCTGGGCATTTAATTACCTTAGATATTCCCTCTGCTCTTTCTGTGCCATCTTTGAGTAGCCAGGAATTCTCTGAAATAAACATTTTTGGAGTAGAAGTTAGACAGGAATAAAATAGATTTGAATCTCCCACATTTGAAATCTCCAGGTGTGTTTCTTTATCCTGTGTTGCTCTGGCATCTTATCTTTTTTGCTACTTAATTTATGGAAACGATCTACAGTTGTTGTTTGTGTAGTGCCTGGTTAAGTTTCCAAGCCTGGCACATTTACCATTGGCAACATTTTTTTTTATTACAATACACTTTAACTTGCTTTTTTATCATCATTTTTTAGATCATTTTTAATTGTTGCCTTGGAGAGATCATTTTGGCAGACAGAACTGTTGTTCTGTGCAGACTCTACTTGATTATCTGAATTGAACTCATATATGTTGTTAGGTTCCATCTGTGCCTTGGTCTGCTGCCTGTTTCCTAGTCATGATTGGAAGAGTTGGCTATATTAAACAATCCGGAAAATGTGTGGTCCTTATCCGACCAACAGAGAGCTGCAAACCCTCCCTTTGCAGATGATTAATTCTAAAGGTAAATACCTCTGCACAAGGGTGTAGTAATGCTAGCTCTAATAATAGTAATTACAGTACAGTGCCATTTCAGAAATACTTTAGATTTCAGCTCACTAAAAGGCTTCAATGTTATTTATGTTTGAATAAGCCCAAGTAGCAAACTATCAGTCTGGTAAGGCTGAGTCAAGCCAATTAATTGAAGTATTAATGGACAAATAAAATAATTTTTGATGTTCAATACGATAAGACTATGTACTACATCAAACCATTAAATATTCAGCAAGTCATACAGTTCATTTGTCGGATGTCTCTGCTCATGAATTAAGTGACAGAGTTTAATAAGATAACATTTTATTTTAGAAATGTTAATTCTAAGATACAGTAGCTATTTTAGACTACTATAATCAATAAAACATATAAAGTGATTAGCGTAGTAGTCCCTCTTGATGCAGCGGGCCGCTAACCTGTTACATGCTGCTGCTTGCTGATCAGATTTTCTAAACTTCCTCCCGGGCTGAAAATTCCAGCCATGTTTGTAGTTAATATGGAGCAAACATGGACTTAACCAGTGGAAAGGACCCCAAATAATTATACCAGTTGCCACAAACCTTGTTCCCAGTTCAGTCTGAATTCAATCAATCCAGTCCTTGGATTGCAACCTTCGACAGAACCCTTATCCTTTTGCTGGAGTTCTGACTGCCAAGTTCAAGCTGTGCAGGCTGTGCAAGCAGCTCAAGCGAGTCAATGCTCCTGCTACAAGGGCTGTGCACTCCTTGTTTAGGGTCTCAGAGGGGTCCCTCAGCTTTATCACTTTTCTTCATGGCAGACAGGACACTATAGCACGGGGGAAAGAAAGCAAAAAAAATAAGTAGCATTTGCAGGGAAAAAAAGAAGGTGCACTGTAAGTGCACAAGTTACTTGGATTATAAACTCACTTCACTCGCTTTGCACATTTCGCTTCCCCCATCCTCAACCAGAGCCACCAGTCCCAATACAATCTCATACACACTATCTCCTGGAGAGCCATTATATAATCCAACAGCCCAAGAGAGGCCATAAATTCCAAATTTTGAGGAGCGTGAGTGGCAAATGACTATTTTGTCATACTAGTATTTGCTGTGGGCTGCAGTTGGGGCACATCAGATGCTTTAAATGCACTATAAATTGCTGAGCAATGGCTATTGCTGTAGGTGTAAATTATGAACTGTAAACTAAGCCACTTAAGGGAAAAAAATCAAAGTCAGTTTCCCATGACTCAGTATGACTTATTATTTCAGTGAGTTCCTAATGAATCCACCTAAGTCCTCTGTTGGGCATGTAGACTGAACAGAGCCAGCCTAAACTGGAGCAAATTTATGAGATTAGCAGTCAGCAACATTCAACAGCAGCTAGTGAAGAAATCTGCTCAAAAAACACCACAGTTGCTCTTTATGGCAACTTAGCTGTGGTCACATGACCTCTGTGGCACGAAACCACAGAATTTTAAATTGAGGGTACTATAAAATAATATAAAAATTCTATAAAAACTGAAAATATAAAAAAAAATTAGCTTTAATTATAAGATACTTATGGACGTGTTGTTAGATATTTAATAGATATCTGAGTTAAGGTTCATTCACACCACTGACTTAAATGCAAACAATGACTAATTAAAGTAGCAAGACACTGTCTCAAATAATATGGCTGTAGTAAAACATATAGGATAATGAATGGACTTTGGGTAATAACCATGCTATGATCATTTTGAGAGGTTGTCATGACATTGTAAACCCCGAGAGTGAAGCTTGAGAGGTTTACTGTTGTCATGGCAACCTTGAGAAGTGATTGCAGCATGGTTATTACCCGAAGACCATCCATTATCTTTTCTAATGTATGGGCACAAGTTTGTATTGAATTCACAGTACGGAATGTTACTCAGAGTGAACGTTCCATTTTGTTATACCATTGTTATGACATAGTGAAGAGGGTATAACAACATCTGATGTCATATCGATGGTATAACAACATTGTAAAGTGTGTGAATTTAGTTAATAATAAACCTCTCCCATAAATTATAGTAATGTACCATTTTTTTTTAAAACAGAAAGAGGGGGAGGGAAAATAAAAACACAGAAGTACACAAAGTAGGCCAGTTGAGAAACCATGGATTAAGACCTCCAAATTATTCAGAAGGATGCTGCAAACCCTCCGCAGGGCTTACTGTCATCCCTGGCATTCAGTAGCAGGCTCTGCCACTGCACAGACTCCAAGTTAAGAACACCAGTACTCAGAACAGCAATACACCTAAGTAGCAAAACATAGGAGCACAATATTAACTGGAAAGAGCCCAGCAAGGTTCTATTATACAGGCAGTGGTGGCATACCTGTTCTAGAATTTAAAAGTACTTAACATTGTGGTCATGCTTGAGCTGTTGTTCAAACAGCATAAAGTGCAGCCACTCAATCCTTTCACTCCTCTCTCTCTCTCTCTCTCTCTCTCTCTCTTTTTTCCTTTCTCTCTCGCTCCACCCCTCCACAGGATCTGCAATTCCTGCTTCTTAAAACAGCATTCAGATGGGAACTCTCAAAAAAAAGCAAGCAAATCACAAGTGGCGAGCATGCAAAGAAGTGGAAAAATAATGCATTTGGGGCACAGGAACCCAGAGGAGGCAAACATGATGTGAGGCCGGGATACTCACGGCCACCAAACAAGAAAGGGATCTGGGGGTAATCATATCAGATGACCTAAATGTGGACAAACAATGTGCCAAGTCTGTGGAGAGAGCCAGTGGGATACTAAGGTGAATAGGGAGAGGTATCACCAGCAGAAAAATAGAGGTGGTGATGCCTTTGTACAAATCATTAGTGAGACCTCATCTGGAGTACTGTGTCCAGTTCTGGAAGCCACAACTCCATAAGGATATAGACAGGGTAGAGGCAGTTCAGAGACGGGCAATAAAAATGGTACAGGGCCTGCACCAAAAGACATATGAGGACAGGCTAGAGAACCTCAATATGTACACCCTGGAGGAGGGGGGGGATATAAAAGAGACCTTCAAATATCTCAAGGGCATAAATAAGGTACAGAAGGGTAGCATTTTTCAGAAAAAGAGATGTTGTAGAATAAGGGGACATCACTTGAGCCTGGAAGAGGGTAGGCTAAGGGGTAACATGAGGAAGTATTTCTTCACAGAAAGGGTGATGGATGCGTGTAACAGCCTACCAGCAGAGATGGTGAGGGGCAAATTAAATAGGGGAATTTAAAACTGCATGGAACATGCATAGAGGAATCCTAGCAATAGGAAAGAGAATAAAACCTGAAATCAAATAGGGTCTATGGTTTTTCCAGCAGGTAGAGAAAATGGGCAGACTGGGTGGGCCTAGCGGTCCTTATCTGCCATCATCTTCTATGTTTATATGTTTCCATATAGGTTTTGAAGCTAGAAGAGATTGTTTTTCTGTTACCTTAGAGTACTGGGAAATGACAGCTGCAGCACTTGAAAGTGGAACGAGTGTGAGAAAGGAGAGAGGATGCTGTGCCAGTAATGATGGGTATTTTTATTTTAATTTTTCTTTAAAAAAAAACTGTTTCATGAGTTTATCACTGAGTATTTAGGTTGCATAATGCCCTGAGGAAGAAAGGGAGGACTGTCCATCTTATGTTGAGCAGGAGGGTGCATGCAAGAACTGAAGACAAAACTGCTGCAGTGGCCATGGACATAAATTCCTTCTAGGCCAGTTTCTCTACTCTTTATTGAAATAATATTTTCTTATAAGACCCTCCCCCTCCCTTCCACCAATCCTGGATCACAAGAAATGCCTATTGTCCCCAGGTCACCACTGAAACTGTTGTCCCTTATACTGCAACCAATGTTGGGAGTCATCTAAGTATGCCTCAAAGTGGCATTCAACCTTTACAAAGAAACATAGAAACACAGAAACATAGACATTGACGGCAGATAAGGACTGCTTGGCCCAACCAGTCTGGCCATTTCTCTACCTATTGGATAAGCTGTGGATCCTAGTTAACCAACAGCCTACTTCTTCCTAACCCCCACCAGAATTGCCTTATGTCTGTCCCATGCATTTTTGAATTGCCCCACCAGTTTCGACCCCACAACCTCCTCAGGAAGGCCATTCCATGCGTCCACCACCCACTCTATGAAAAAATACTTCCTCCCTCTATCTTCAAATTGTGCCCCTTTGTTCTTGCACATCTCTTTTTCTGAAAGATGCTACCCTCTTGGACTTTGTTGATTCCCTTGAGGTACTTAAAAGTTTCTATCATGTCCCCCCTCTCCCTCCTTTCCTCGAAGGTATACATATTAAGCTCCTTTAGTCTCTCTTTTCTTATGGCTTCTGGGGCAGACCCTGCACCATTTTAATTGCCCTCCTTTGGACTTCCTCTATCCTGTCTATGTCCCTGCAGAGATGGGGTCTACAGAACTGCACGCAGTACTCCAGATGGGGTCTCACCAACTGTCTGTACAGAGGGATAACAATTTCTTGTTTTCTCCTTATGATGCCTCTCCCTATACATCCCAACATCCTCCCAGCACTCCTTACTGCCTTCTCACAACCACACATACTGAAGAGCTTTTTAAAATTATTGCAGACCTCCACCTCTCCCCATACAGCCAAGCTTTAAGTACAGTAGGAGACACTTAATGGGGATGTGGATAATTGGGATGTCCACTTTATTGGGACTTCCTGCCAGGCACTGATTAAGTGGCTATAGTATCCTATGAGGACATTTTTTGCTTAAATGGACCCTGCCCCAACTTAATGGGAACAGTTAACCTGATCACAACTAGATTTGCCTTTGCCACAGATGTGTTAATCCCCTTTTGGCAAATATTCTAAGACCTGATTAGATGTGAATTGCAGCTGTTAACTGGAAGGAGGGAAGCTGTTACTCTATTAGCCGATGTTCTTTCCTCCTCCTCCTCCTCCTTCATATCTGAATGACTTCCAGCAACTAGAGAATGTGAACTTTGCCCTTTCCCTACTCCGTAATTCCCTTTCTGTGTATAGTCTGCTCTATTAATTAAACTGTTCTCTACCAGCATACTGAGATCCCCCCCCTACATGTGCTTTACTCTGAGGCTTTCCAAGTTAACATCCCTTCTCTTCCCACCCCCTTTCTCACCTCTGTGATTCCCTTTCTGTTTTTGTTCCCCTACATAACACATGTGTAATATGCTCTCTTCCTCCTACCTTTGCTTGCCTCTCTCAGGAGCAGAGGTGGAAAAGGGAAACTGCAAATTAACTAAGTGATCCACCTTCTGTTTTTTTGTTTACTGAACCTGTGTGTAGTCTGTGGCTCTCCAATTTAAACAGCAAACTTCTCTATACATACCAAGCAGCTTTCCCATTCTGGCAGCATACTAATCTCTCCCCATGTTTGCTTCACTCTGCAGATTTACTAATTAAACAGCTGTGCTCCCCCATGTTTGCCTTACTCTGCAGATCTACAAATTAAACAGCTGTTTAACAGCATACCATGACTTCTGTAGAAAGAGACTAAACAGTAAGAAGGTGAAACTTCTTTTTTATGTAAAAGTCAGAACAGAAGCAACCATGTCCATAATATAGCATGGAGCAATCTGCTGAAATTGCTGGAAAGGGTAGAACTACTACAAACCGTCACAGCACCTATTTATAATGCTGTAGTAAGTGTAACAAAATTTATATTCGATGGCTTCCTATAAACAGGATATCCACTTAATCGGGACTAAATGTCTGCCACAAGGGTGCCCTAATTAAGTGACTTCTATGGTATCTCTAATTTTTCTCAAGGATTATCCCTGATTTGTGCATATGTGGGAGGGGGCAGGTTTTCATATTTAGACCTGATTGTTTATAGCAGTATAAATCTTTATCAATGCCCAGTACTGCCTGCCATGTTCAGTCATTATTATCCTTGTCCATCACAAGCTCTGAGGGAAGGGAGGCAGCATCCTTAGTCACCGGAGGGAAGTGTTTTTTTGTCCTCCCCCCAGTCAGGACAGACTGTGGAGCAGGTGGATGTGAAGGGCGGTAGAAGGGGTACAGCTGAAGGTGGAGATTAAGGGAAGTATGGAGTCACAATGGAGAGTGGTGTCTCTGAATGACAGAGGACTGGGTAACAAAATGGCAGACTCACACTCACTGATGGCAGAGGGTGATCTGGACATAGCAGCTATCACAGAGATATGGGCCACACTAAACCATGACTAGTACCTCACAGTTCCAGTGTATATGATATACAGGAAGGATACGGGGACAGGAAGGGGGTGGCATTGTATGAAAAGAAAGGGATAATATGTACCAGAGAGGAAGCAGCAGAGGGCATGACTGAAGCACTGTGGGCACAGGTACAATCAACTGGGAAGGGGAGAAACTAAAGATTGGAGTGGTCTACAGGCCATCTTCTCAGAAAGAGGACTTAGACAGGGTATTAGGGTCTCAAATCACCAAAATTGCCAGTAGGGATGTGGTAATAATAATGGGGGATTTCTATCTGCTAGAGGTGGATTAGAAAATGCCATCTATTTCCAGTACTAGGGAGCAGGTACTTCTGAATGCAATTCAGAGTTACCTCCTGATCAAGGTGGTCTTGGAATCTACTAGGGAGAGAACTATACTTGACCTGGTACTGTACAACTGTGGGGATGTTCAGGATATGACAGTGGGAGAGCCACTTGCAGGCTGTGATCACTATTCAGTGTTTAATCTGAACATGGCAGGGTGACAGTCTGCACCAGTGCAAGGGTTTTGGACAATAGGGAGGCTGATTTTGGAAGGATGGGATACATTCTAGTAGACCACCTTGCTAGGATCAGAAAGGAACTGGATGTAGAACAGAAATGACCATTAGTAAAGTAGGGACTGATGGAGGCCGCAAGTGAGTGTGCCAAAATAAAAAGTAAGAAATCTAAAGCAAAAAAAAAACCAAAACCCTGATTTGGGAAGGCAGTAGCAAAAGTTGCAGGTAACAAGAGGGCAGCCTCCAAGAGGTACTAACCTAAACAGAAGGAAGAGGGTAGGGTGGATTTCTCTGTTAGTTAAAGGAGACAAGCAAAATAGTTTGGGTGGCAAAGGCCAAAAAGGAAGTGCAGCCAGCACAAGGGGTAAAAACAGGGGAGAAGGCCCTTTTCCAATATTTAAAGGAGAAAAGGAACAATAGGGATGTGATATTCAGGTTCAGAATGGAAAGGGGGTTATCAGAAAGTAATGAGGGGAAAGCAGAGGTGCCTAATGATTACTTCTCTTCAGTCTTCATGAGACAGAAGGATGGGCCAGTACCACGCGGGAGTAGGGGTGTAGGAGCAGAGAAGGTGAATGTCACAGGCATCATCATTCATGCTGACAGGCTAGAAAAGGGCCTAAGGGACCTGAAGGCAGATAAATCCCCAGGGACAAATAGCGTGCACCCAAGAGTCCTATAGAAGCTGACCAAGACCCTTGTGGGTCTCCTGGGAAACCTGTTTAACACCTCTCTGGAGTAGGGGATTGTGCCCTGGGATCATAGAACTGCATATGTGGTACCTCTCCACAAATGCGGCCAACAGATGAACAAGGGAACTACAGGCCTGTCAGTCTGATCTCAATAGTGGGCAAGCTGATAGAGTCCATCCCGAAAGAAAGACTGGTGAAAAATGGGATCCAGGATGTGAGACAGCATGAGTCTCTGTCAAGAAGATCCTACCAGAAAAATTGAATTGACTTCTTCGAGTGGGTCACCATGGCAGTGAACAACAGCCAAACGACTGATATCCTGTACCTAGACTTCAGTAAGGACTTTGTACCTTACAGGAGACTGGTCAGGAAGTTACAAGACCTAGGCATGGGGGCTAAACTGGATGGGTGGGTCAGAAGTTGGCTACTGGACAAAAACCAGAAGGTGGAGTTGGGGGTAACTTTCGGAAGCTAGGCCCATGTCCAGTGGGGTTGCATAGGGCTCTGTGCTAACATATTCATAAGTGATATCGCAGATGAGATTAGGGGCTAGATATGCCTGTTCACGGATGACACAAAGCTTTGTGGGAGGGTGGACATGGAGGAAGGGAGACAGGAACTCAAGGAGAGAGGTGAATTTTATTAGTATTTCTGATCCAGAATTTACTTTGAATAATAAACACGTTGGACCTATATCGATCTAATTTATCTTTTAAATATAATTTGTGTTGAAAATGTTGCTTTTTGTAAATTATTAGATGGTTTTTAAATATCACATTTTTTTCAAGCTATACTCCAATACTGACATATTTGTCTACATTACTATCACTATAGTTTTTGGATAAGTTGGTATTATTTGCACCTATGGTGTTGTGTGCCACATGAATATATTTTATGACTTAGTGGATTCTTAGATAGATCATGAGGTACTATGATATTTAAGTGTGATTTTTATGTCCGGACTCAATCCCTGAAGATGGATTGTTCCCTCTAAGAGCCGGAGAATCTAATGTGGATGCTTGAACATTACATTCTACATTTTTTTGAACCATAGAATGTAGCACTGCCTTTTTTGTGTTTTTCATGTACTGTCACCAGTGAATACAGCTCCTCCACATTTACCAGATTACGCACAGTGTTTTGAGTGTTTGTATGAATTTGGATTGGCATCCTTCTGGTGTGCTGCTCTGTTTGGGACTGGCTCTTCATGATATCCGAGATGATATCTGCAAAGAATTTTAGAAAGCAGACTTGAGAAGATCTGCCCTCTGTGAGAACTTTTGCTTCCATGTGTTCAGCTGCAGGATTCTGTTTTTGGCCTATATACACCACCTCTGAAACACTTCAAAGTTGTGTTTCAAACGGGGAAAATAATAATAATAAATTTATTTATAAAGTGCCTTTTATTTTTCCAAGGCGCTGAACACATTAAAACAATAACATCTAATACAAAATCCAATAGTACACATAAATAAGATCATAACACAATAACATCCGACATTAAAGTCAAGATAAATAAGAATAATACCACAGCACAATCAGCAGATTACAATATAATTAGCCATCCAAAAAGCCATTTGCCAAAAATAAGTTTTCAAATTACTCTTAAACTTCTCCACAGAGGTGCCCTCCCTTAACCGGCGTGGTAGAGAATTCCAAAGAGTGGGTGCAGCATAAGAGAATGTTCTACAGCCAGAAGATTTAAGACTCACTCTTGGAATCTCCAGCAACCCCTCATCAGCTGAGTGGAGAGATCGGCTGGGGCAGTAAGGCACCAGAAGTTCTTTCAGATAGGCCGGACCCTGATCATGAAGGGCTTTGAAAGTCAGTAAACTGACTTTAAAGGTGATCCACCACCGTATAGGGAGCCAGTACAGTTCACACAGCACCCAAGTAATATGACAGGACCTACTTGCCCCAGTCAAAACCCGGGCTGCTGCATTCTGCACCAGCTGTAGGAGATGGATTTCAACCCCAGAAAGCCCAAAGTACAGGGAGTTGCAGTAGTCCAAGCAAGAGGACACAAAGGCGTGGACCAACGTTGGTAGGGTGTCAGACGGAACAAGGTGCTTAACACTGACGATATTCCTAAGATGGTAAAAGGAAATCTTGACAACAGCTGACACTTGAGACTGTAGTGTCAATCTGTCATCTAAGACAACCCCTAGGTTACGCACCCGTTCAGAGGTCGGAAGTGACACGCTGCCAAGGAAGATTCCAGAGGGCGTGCCAACACTCAACCTCTCTATCTGACAACCCGGGTCCACAACCAAAACATGTGTCTTCTCTGAGTTCAACTTCAACCAACTAGAATCCATCCAATCCTGGATTTCTTCCAGACAGTTGTTAAACACTGAGAGAGCTCCATCCTGGTCGGGTGCAAAAGACAGGTATAGCTGGGTATCATCTGCATAGCAGTGAAACCTCAGCCCATACCATCTTATAATTTCTCTGAGGGGCAGCATATACACCACGAATAACATGGGAGACAGCACAGAACCCTGAGGCACCCCACACAACAAAGGAGTTGGGCCTGCAGAAAAAAAGCCAGACACAACTCTTTGTGATCTCCCAGTGAGGAACAAGGTGAACCATTGTAGAATGATTCCCAAGAGTCCACAAATCTGCCTCAGGCATGCTATCAGCACCAAGTGATCCACAGTGTCAAAAGCTGATGAGAGATCAAGGAAAACCAGAATGGAACGTCTCTTCTGATCTCGCACCCTCAGAAGATCATTAAGCACCCAAACCAGTGCAGTCTCGGTGCTATGTCTTTTACGAAAACCGGATTGGAAGGATTCGCAGATGTTATGGATGGTTAAATTGTCTTCCAATTGGGCAGCCACTACTTTCTCAATCACCTTCCCAATAAAAGGAAGGTTAGAGGTGGGTATGTAGTTTGTGAAACAGTCTGGGTCCAAGGTAGCGTTCTTCAAGAGAGGTGTCACCACCCCCTCTTTCAGGGAGCTTGGGAACTCACCCGACTCCAGGGAGCACCAGACTATTTGCACCAGGACTGGACCGATGATATCACTACAACCCAAAATTAGGGGAGTCGGTCCAGGATCCAAACTACAACTTGTGGGACGCACACTATGGATGATCCTCATAACATCCACGAAATCAGGTCGACCGAAGGAACTCCAAGAAAACTGAGGTACTGTGAACTCACACTGTTCAACAGCTTCACCCTTAGAGATTGCTGGACGCAAATCCGCCTGATGTCGGCCACCTTAGATGCAAAGTAATGAGCGAGCTCCTCGCACTCTAATTGTGAAAAGGCTTTTCTAACTTGCAGACAGGCTGGGTTGCATAGTCTGTCTACAGTTCAAAACAGCTGAGCTGGTCAATTCTGAGCAGCTGCAATCTCCCAGAATGGGAATTTTGCCTTCTTACGGGTGATTGTAGATTGATAGACAGAATAATGTTCCATCAATCTAAGGTGGTCGGCTTCAAGGGTGGACTTGCACTAGCACCACTCTAACCTTCGCCCCTGTCTCTGCATCTCCCTCAATGTCCCATCAAACCAAGGGGACTTGGGGTGAAAGAATAGGGGGTGAACATTAACAGAAGCAATAAGATCCAGAGCCATTCTAACAGCAGTATTATAGGCCGACACCAGAGTCTCTGGATTACTGCTTGCCAACACGGGGGACAAGAGGTCAAGGACTGCTGCAAGGCCTTGGGAAGTAATATCCTGTAAAGGGTGGTACCTGACCATCTCCACAGGGGAAGGCATTCTCAGGGGGGTGCAAAAACTGAACCTCACAATATAGTGGTCCGACCAGGAGACTGGTTCCACCTCCAAGTCAGATGCATCAATCCCCAGGAGAAAGACTAAGTCCAGAGAGTGTCCAGATTTATAAGTAGCAGTGGAAACTACCTGTGTAAGGCCCAAATAAGTCATTAATTGGAGGAAGTGATTACCAAATTGCAAAAGTTCATTGTCGACCCAGGCGTTGAAGTCACCCATAACCATCAATCTGGGCAACTCAAACGACAAGTCGACGATAAAGTCTGCTACTTCCTGTAAGAAGCATTTCCCATCTCCAGGTGGACAGTAGATGAGTATGATTTGAACACCTACACCTGCTACTGCTGTGCACTCAAAGGACTCAGTCTCTCCCACTACCACATTCGTGAGGCCCGGTTCAGTCTTAAAACAGACTGCAACCCCCACTCCCCTGAGGGAGGGGGGGTTGCTGGGGAACAGGCAAAGATGGTTGGCTTGCCAGCATTCCAGTGCCTAGCCAGGTGAGAAATGACTGAAGCAAGGGACATTCAAGAGATTCCCAGCTTGGACAGTGAGAGGAACACAGATGACCAACAGGAGTCTTGTTTTGGAGCCACAGCAGAAGTGAGTTAAGAGATGCCAAATTAAAAGACCACTGCTGTTCACAGCTCACACAGTAAGTGCTGATCCTGAAAAGACTGCTGAATTGAAAGTGACTTTTTTATATAACTTTTTATTATATTTTGTTCAAACATACATACATACACATATACATAAACATATTACTTCATACATATACAGAGCTGTCCATTGATTGTATCTTAAGAAAAAACTGTATTCCACCTCATTTATTTCTTGGATCACATGTCCCACCAATATTTTTTTTAAATGTATCCACCCATTCAAATCATGCTATAGTCATGATACATACCAGAACTATCCGAATATATATGAACCAACATGAAGATGACAAAATCAAATCAGCTCCACCATGACATCTATGACCCGGGTTTCTCGTCTCCATGTGATTACAAAGGATTCAAAGCCATGTGATGTGACTACAAACAAAATAAGACAGATGCATGAGACAGCTTTATATTGTTCCCTCAGATGTTATCCAGAGCAATACCCCTGACTAAAATCCAAAACAGCACAGCAACGTCATACTACTTTCTTATAACCTAACAACACTAACAAACTACTAATTACTACATATTATGGCAAAACATTACTTACTATTAAATTCCTAATCTAGATTGAAGTTCTTCTATCTAACTAAGCATATTTATACATTGTTTATTACAGTAACAGTCATTGGTCAGTATGATTCCTATTGTTTTCCCCTTTTAACTGATCCATCCTAAGACTGATTGTCCTCAACATATCCCTGCCCTGGCTGCCAAAAAGCCCATGCTTGATGAAAGCGTACTTTCTTATGTCCTAAGAAATGGGATCTTCTTTCCATTTCATAGATTGGTAGGCAGGGATTCCAATATTTCTGTCATAGTGGGTACCTTTGTTGTCCTCCAGTTACGAAGGATTAATCTTTTAACTTGCATAATTAAAGTCATGTACCACTTTTGTTCAGATCGAGTCATGACTTTTTTTTTTTAAATTTGAGAAATTATTAGAAAAATAATTATCTTTATATTTCAACATAAGCAGTTTGGAGGATGGATATTTAGCCAACAAAAGAGTACCACATTGGCTTAGAATGGACATTAAACCAACAGTGGGAATTGACAAATTTAAACATAAAACAGAATGAGAAACTGCTTTACATTCTTGCTCAGAGGAGCTTATTAGAATACCAATTAAAGAAGATAGAGCTAATTATGATGAATTGAAAGTGCAGATTGAAACAACTCAGAAAGAACTTGATAATTTCAAAATGCACCCTTGTTTAAATTTAATGAAAGAGAACTAAACAAAAATCTTGATGCATTTGAAAAAGAATTGTAAAAAGAAAACAAACTAACCATGGAAGAGACTTGCAAAACTACACTACAGGACATATTTTCATTTGGGATAGATCGACTAGATCATCAAGCAGAGGAAAGAATCAAAGTCCCAGTAGTTCTAGAAATAGAGGAAGAAGTAACAGCTGAAATTGGAGGAATAACAAAAAATCTCTGGTAAAAGTTGTAAAAATAACCAATACAGAAAGTATTCCCTGTACTTCAGAGATTGTTAAAGACAGAAAAAAGTACTTTTTTTAGAAAAGAGAAAATCTGCAAACCAATGAAGAAAAACAAGGACAGTGAGAAAAGGAGAGTAAATACTCAAAAGAGGGACATGCCAGGAGGCAAACACGATTGAAGAATCCAGAGAAGTAATTAATTTGAGTGACTATGAGTTTAATCAACATGAATTAAGTGCGTTAAGTAAAGGCTTCAGCTTCAAACCATTTTCAAAGATTAATCGAGTTATCTTACAAATTGAGCTATTTAAAATATTGTGAATGATTAATTTGAGACATTTTTGCCAGCAACAAAAAATGGGAGGTACAACACTAATAGTAGATGGAACTACTAATCTTGTCAGGGACAACCTGGGTGATTTAATTACAAAATTGAACAGTTCAGCAGAGGAGGTTTCAGGTTTAAGTGCCACCAGGGAGAACTTGGACTATATAGATTTTAACAATCAAGGCAATGCCTTTGTGTTAGATACAGTTGATGTGGTAGATTCTGAAATATCTAGTTTATATCTATGTTTAGGTCCCAGAAATGTGGATTGAAAATTCAATTTAGACCAAAATCTTTATTTTGTCCAACAACATTGGATCCAGCCACACAAGCATTCCAGAACGTAATGATAAATGAAGTTTAGAATTTGTTCATAAAAAAATGGTTTAATATAACATACAACCTCCCCCCCACCAGAAAGTCAAGCATTAATCTTTGAAAAATGTCTAATGTTATATTTAAACAAGCAGACAAGGGGAAGGGGTTTTCATTGTGATGCTGAAGCGAGAGGATTATGAAATTGAAGCACTCAGAATAATATCAGATGGAAATACTTATAGGGTATTGGAAAGAGATCCTACACTTCAGTTTTAAGTACTTCTATTTGACATGGTTGATAAGGAACATATGAAGGATTTTGTCACTAATAATGAAGCAGATCTTTTCCAGGTGGAGTCATCTGTGACACCCACATTTTATTGTCTACCTAAAATCCATAACAACTTACAGAACCTCCCTGACCACCCAATAATATTGGGAATAGGTTCTCTAATTGAGAATCTGTCCAGGTGTTGTGACTTTTTTCTGCAATCTCTGGTGTTTAATTTAAAATATTATACCAGACATTCTTTGTATATTCTAGAGAAACTCAATACAGTGATTTTGCAACCTGATTATCTTTGTATCAGTGTGTATGTCAGTTCCTTATACACTTGCATACCACATACATTGGGATTGGAAGTTTTAAAGGGAACTGTCATCTTCAGGATTTCTTAATATCTGAAAGCCAATAAAAAGCAAATTTGAGTGAACCATTGTGTTTATCTGTGAGTATTTGCTGTCCAAAGTTATTCATATGTAAATCAGCCTATAATTAAGGACTGGGGCAGCCATGTGTTTTAGGCTACTGACAGGACATGATGTCACCAAGGGTCTTGGCCCTGCTTTCACTGTAGATAATCCAACAGGTTAAATAGGAAATCATCAGTTTTATTGTGTGTTTTAAGGTGTTATTACAACACTTTCTACATTTATAATAATTATTTTGTATATGCATTGAAACTAATGAGTTATCACATTTACATTTAAAACTTTTAATAAAAAGAATCCAATAAAATTCTGGCCTTTTTATGGCAGGAACATCCCATTCCATCCAAAATATTTCAGTAAGAAACTGTTTTACATATAACTCCATCAAAAGAAGTAAAATGCTCTTTTAATAATGCATTTCAGGTCATGCATGTTTTAACAATGTTTCCATCTTTGTGTTTCTGCAATTAACAAACAAGTAATTGTGTCCTATTTTTTCTTTTCAAGTCAAATCTGTATAGAAAGAGCATAATATTTTCAGAATCATAACACATGCTCAGATTGTTTCTATTGTCTTTGTCCAGAAAAGGCACACTGAGATATAGCTTGTCTTGGGAGCATAGGGAGGTTAAGTGACTTGCTCTGGTCACACAATATAAAAGTAGAGCATGTTGGAAATAAAACCCGTTCTGCTGGATTTTATTTATTTATTTATTCAATTTTGTTAACTGGGTAGGTCCGCTGAGCCCCGAAGGTCCCTTTTT
Organism: Neoceratodus forsteri; assembly: GCA_016271365.2. NCBI lineage: Eukaryota > Metazoa > Chordata > Ceratodontiformes > Ceratodontidae > Neoceratodus > Neoceratodus forsteri. The sequence goes on from CM057455.1 coordinate 536,712,465, forward strand.
CAGGGGTGACCTGGAATTAGTTACAGAGGGATACAAGTACAATAATGGAGCAAGGACACAGTACATCATAACAATAGGGAGAGTTCAAGTACATGAATAAACAGTGCTGACATTGTACCAAGCTTGTTCATAGGTCTTTTCTTTAACCTCTAGGCTGTACTGCCAGCTAATAATCAAAAACTACATATTTCGTTTCAAGGCTGGCCCCATGATACTAGGCCAGTAGGTACATAGCCACATTTGCATCATGTAGACCTGAGTTCACACCCACAATTGTTAGAGAAAAAGCTGTAAGATAGGGAATGGAAAAAGGCAGAAGTTGGTGCTGTGGCAGCCCTAGAAATCTGTACTGACTAGCCAGAGTTTAGAAATCCTAATATGGGGCCCAAATATATGTTGGCACCAAAGAACCAGCCTTGAGATGTGTAGTTTTTGATGATCAATTGGCAGTGTAACTTAAAGGTTAAAGCATTCCTAAAGATGAATTATTTTTAATAACAGTTTGAAATGTAAAGGTAATAACTCACTAGTTTCAATGCACATACAAAACAATTATTATAACTGCAGAAAGTGTTGTAATAACTCGTTTAAACACACTTAATAAAACAGACAATTTCCTATTTAACCTATTGGATTATGTACAGTGAAAGCAGGGCCAAGACCCTCAGTGACAAAATTTCCTGTAGGAGCCTAAAAAACATGGCTGCCCCCAGCCATTAATTACCAGCTGATTTACATGTGAGTGACTCTGGACTGCAAAGACTCACAGATAAAAATAATGGATCACTCAAATTAGCTTTGTATGGGCTTTCAAACATTAAGAAATCCTGAAGTTGACAGTTCCCCTTTAAAGTACTGTCTGGATAGAAATCTCCCCCTTCCCTAGAGTTTTCTTGTGGCAGCTGTAGAGGTTATTCTAAAACATAATGGGCCAGATTTTCAATGGCCTTAGATTGACACAAGTGCTTGCGTCAAACAAGTCTGATGAAAGGGCACCTTGTGCCAAGGGCTGCGCCAAGTGGGAATTTGAAAGGCAGCCTGCGTCACCCAGCAGGCTGTCTTCACCAAAGTGCGCTAGCGCCATCCTTGTACCACGTAAGTGGCTGCATCATGGTGCTGGGGGCTTGTGGCAGACTCGGACTGCCGCAGTCCTTGGATCCAGATTTTGAAAGACCCCCCCTGGAACCAAGTGTCAAGTATCCTTAGACCAGTGAGGTTCAGGTCTAAGGGGACTTAGATGGCTCCCAGGGGGTCATCCTGTACATGCCACCATGTGGCCTGCCCTGATTTGTCCCTGGTGGGTGATCCCTGGTTGTCTGGTGGTCCCCCCTCACCCCGTCACGGTCACAACACCCATGTCCCTGTGTCCTACCACCCCACTGTAGTACCCATCGCAGCATTCCCACCCTCCTCCTGTACCCTGATCTGATGACCAGCACTGCCCTCCATGTGCTGCCACAGCTGGCCATTGAATGAGCTGTCAGTGGGTGTACTGTATACAGTATACAGTACACGCACAGACTGCCCATTTGGGGGATGGCTGGGTGGCATGTGGAGGGCAGTGTCAGTCACAGGATTGGGGTATGGAGGGGAGTGCTGAGATGGGTACCACAGGGGGCACTAGCCCACCAGGGTACTGGCTAGTGATACAGAGCTGGTGCTGGTGGCATGGTGGTGTTGGGGAGCAGTGCCCAGTTGCCATCTCCTGTCTGTGGGTGCTGCAGACTCCTTGCAGCCATTGTGGCATTCCGGGAGGGTGCACCATTCATCTGGCATAGCACCCCCCTTGCCACAGGCTGCTGCACTTATGGACCGGGACCCTGTCATTTTGAAATTTGGGGGCAGGGTCCCGGGCGCACCACACTCAGCTCAAGCTGCCATTGTCACAGCTTATGTCGGCCATTGAAAATCTGGCTCAATTACTTTCTTTTCAACAGGATATATTTACAAAACGATGGTACAGGAATGGACTCCCCAGTAGCACCAACTATGCCAATCTCTTTTTGGGATGGTGAGAAAAAAAACATTTTCTGAGAGACTAGTGTTTATTTAGAAAATATAGTGTTTTGGAGCAGATACATTGTCAATTTGCTGATAATTTGGAAGATTTCTGAAACAGAGGCATGATCATTTTTAGTAAAAAAATGAATGAAAATGAATTAAATTTGCAATTCACATTTGAAATTAATAAACAAATATCAACATTTTGACTTTGTCTTACTGCCATGCCAGATGGCAATATACAAACTGAAGATTATAGAAAGAAAACAGCAAGGAATTCAGTCCTTTATGCAACTAGCACACATCCTCCATCATTGATCAGGTTCATTCCATGTGGACAATTTTTAAGGTTAAGATGCAACTGTTCATCAGAGGAAATATTTGGAAAACAGGCAGGGGAGATATACAGTATACTAGGTTTCAGCAACGGGGCTATAAAAAATAAATAATAGTGCACTTGATAGAGCAAAAAAAAAAAAGGAAACAGAAATTTATTATTCACCCGTAATGTAAGGGGGATGGGAGATGAGATGGTCATGAATTTCATTATGGAATATAATAACATTGCTCCAAAGGTGAAGTGTATCTTTTAAAAAAATAACTAGAACTTACTGGGATATTGTAATATCCAAGGATTATTTAATGAACAGCCAAGAGTAACATACAGTAGGGCCAGTAATATTGGTGATCTTTTAAGTCAAATCAAGTCAAATAGTTTGTTGATCAGCTATTTGCCATTACAAAAGGAGAAAGTTAAAACATAGCTTTACAGTAAAAATTTACAAACAAAATAACATACAAAGCAAATATACAATAAAACAATCTTCACCTCATTGCACATGGACTTTTACCTTTCCCATTTAGTTCATAAGGATTTAACAAGTAAGAATATAAAATATAAATTTTGGCCAGTTAGAGGTCAATATGAATTAGAATTCGATAGTTAAGTTAACCTTCTTTGTAATGCATTATCCCCCTTGCTGCCTGGGATACAATGTATAGTGCATTTCATATGGCCTCGAACAGGTCTATACTTATTTGAACTTACTGTAATGGCAAGAGTAACTCAGGCAGAATATACAGTGTAAAGAAAGAGGATCCTATACCTGTTAAATTGTTTTCCTTTTTTATTTTGTTTTCTTATTTTAGTAATGATTCATAGATAAATTGCTAAGTTTGTTAGTACATCTTTATTTTCTCATTAAAGGGCAAGTCCAAATTAAATCTACTAGGTATGTATAATGATCAAATATATTCACCCAGGTATTTTCTCCGTTGAATATTATACCATGGACAATGGAGAATGACATGTAGAAGGTTCTCTTCTTCATGCAAAATACAGTTACAGTGAGATGTTACAGATTTGTCTGTGCTGTACCTCGCCTCTAGGAAATTACTTGGAAAAGGTTTCAAACCAGTACAGAGTCAAAATATCCCTTTGTTCCTTATCTTCTATTACTTCCAAATACAACTAAGGAATGTTCCCTGGTGTTATTCACCAGCCACTTTAAGGCTTGCAATGATTTCATGGCTTCTAGATCTTCTTGTCTGGATTTTTGTTGTACCTTAAAACTAATTTTGTTTGTATATGCAGGGTTTAGATTAATCTTCATATCTGAACAAATTCTTAGATTGGTATACAGCAGTATTCCCTAAGAGATTTATCTATATAGCCAACTATCTCTGTGAATCAAATTATTTAGTTTTGTTTCTTCTAGGGCTTTAGTAATAAGGTTATTTTTTTGAGAGTTTGAATTTTGACCCAGAAATTAATTACTCTAGCCTTTATAAGATGGTTAATGCTTGTTTGCCCCAGCTGTGATCTTTTCAACATGTTTTGGGTACCCTGTGGAAGTCTGAGCATTTGTTTGCACAGTTTGTTCAAAATAGTTTCAAATTTTATTGTTCTCTTTCTCCCATATTTCAGCAGCATATAGGCCTTGATTGACTAATTTTGAATTAATGGCTTTAATCATTGATTTGATAGCCATTCCTCTAAATATGAAGCTGAATCTTTTTTAAGCCACAGCCGTAGTTTGCATTTTACTTATAATCCAATCTGTGTGTTTGTTCCATTTTATGTTGTTAGAACAAAGTACTCCCAAATAGGTAAATTCATTAACAAAGTGCAATATTTTTCCTGCTAAGGTTATTTTTCTGTATTTCATTTTACTTCCCATGACCATTGTTTTAGTTTTGTTTGTACTGGAGATTAGATTATGTTTTTTACATAACACATCCAGTTTATTCATAGCTGTCTGCAGACCTAGCCTACGTGCTGATATTGAGTCGTATGTGCTATTGGGGTGGAGTGGCTATGTATGCGTATCTGGGGCACACAGCCACTCTGCACTGTTTGTGCTCCCAATGTGGAATTAACTAAAGGGACATGCAGCACCTATGCACCTGATCCCCCGACCACATGAAGAGCAATGCCACGGGGAGAGAGAGAGTGAGCTGGCACTATGCAAAATGCACTAAGATACATAGTGCTGGCTTTGGGGGTGCAGAGAAGGATGCAGGGCATGCCAGGGAGAACTCTGCCATAAGTGCCTTCTGCACCCTGCACCACACATTCCAGCCAAGGCAGCCAATGTGAATCCTCCCACACACACTTCCAGATACCCTCTCTAGAACTGGAGGGACATTGTGCACCCCACAGGAACAGAACCCCAGTCCTGCACCTTATGCTGCACCCCCAGCACATGGATGGCCACCCCATCCTCCACTGTGTGCTGTGGCACCCCCCAACACAGCTGTGCCCATCACCCTGTAGGCATTGGTGCCCCCCCACTGCCCCATGGACACAGGGTTCCCAATTCCAGTGTACTGTATGACCTCCCCAACCCCATTCCAGTCCACTGTTCTGTGTTGCTTCATGGGTGGGCCAGCGGCATGACCCTCCACACACCTCTACAGGTGCTGGCTGTCAGACATCCATCAGGCATGGTGCCAATGAGTGTTCCATCATGTAGGGGAACTACTGAGCTGCCTTTTCTGGGACATCCAATTGGATGCCCAGCCAGTCCCACAACTCTGCCCCAAGCTGCACTGTGGAGTCCTGCATGCTGGGGGGGCCACAGACAGGTGGCTGGCAGTCATGCATGCTGCCAGTGTGCACCTGTCTGCAGGTGTGGAGCTCCATGGGTGGGATATGTGCCTCAGGCATGTACTGTACTTCCGGCCCATTAGTGCATAGGGGCATTATTGCCAGGTCATCTGAATACACCAACACTGATATTTGCTTGTTTTTAATCTTGGGTGGATGAAAAGAAGGGTTCTTTAGTTCAAGTAAGATTTTATTAATATAGTGGCCTATGCTCCACTGGGCAGGTTGTATGCACTCGAGGTAAACATCCTGTCTGTGGAGCTCCACACCTGTGAACAGGTTTGTGCCACTGGTATTCCCCAATGGCCGCAATGTGTCCGCAGCCATGCCCCCCCCTCTGGGCACAGCATTCCATGAGGTGGCTAGAGGTGGAGTCGCAGACATGTGTGGGCATCCAACCAGATTCCCATCCTGGGTCTGACAATAGGACCCTTGTGGAGTGGGGGGCACAATGGCAGCACTCCTTCTTGGATGTCTGCAGGGCCAGTGGCAGTGGAGGTGAGAGGTGGGTAGTGCCACCAGCTGTGTCATGCCCCAAACCAGATGGGGTTGCACTGGGGTTGGGGGTGATGGCATGGTGTGTGGGGGGGCAGGGATGGAATCACACTGCCCACAACATCAGCAACGTGAGGGGACATGAGGCAGGTAGGCATTGTATAGTGGGGGGGAATGCAGTCCAGGTGCCAGTGCCCCCATGTGTGGGTTAGTGTGTGGGGGGTTGCATTCACAGGGAGGTGTGGGGCACAGATGGATGCAGAGGTGGGTGGCCCTTGGTGGCTGATCACTGCACTTATGTGGTGTTCCCATGTTGAGGGCCGGGGGCATGGGGCACATTGTGGGCATATGGCAGGGATTCCCTGGCATACCGGCTGCCCCCTATGCTCCCCAGTGTACAACTCTATGCAGCTATGTGTATGCCACATAGTGCTGGCATGACCCCAGCCTGCCCCCTGTATGTTACGAACATACAAAATTTGCCAGCAGATAAAGGCCTAGAGGTCTATCAAGTCTGCTCGAATGTGCAGCTAGCACCCCTTATTCTGCAGCTACCCCTCCCTTCCACCCTTCCCCTTCATTGGCCCTCCCCCTTGTCCTGCCCCATCCCCTTTTGAAGCAGTCGACTGTTCTAATGGATACCACTTCTGCAGGTAATGCATTCCACCCAGCCACCACCCGCTCTGTAAAAAAGTGTCTCCTCATCTCCCTCCAGAACCTTCCTCCCTGCAGTCTCATATCATAGCCCCTGGTGTCCCTCCCTTCCTCCTCTCCCTTACTTTGAACAGCCCCACTGTACCTGTCTTGCTTATTCCTTTCATGTACTTAAAGCTTTCAATCATGTCCCCCGTCCCTCCTCTCCTCCAGTGAGTACATGTTCAACTCCATCAGCCTCCTCTTGTATGATAAGTTCCCCCGTGCCTTGATCATCTTTGTCGCCCTGTGCTGCACCCCCTCCAATAACTTAATGTCCCTTTTCAGATACAGGCACAAGTACTGCATGCAGTTCCTCCTGCAGACCCTCAATTTCCTTTCTGAGTTTCTCTATGTGGTTGCACACTAAACATCCTCCCACACTCCAGGCAATTTTTAGAAAGATTGGTGCACCGCAGTTGTTGCAGCCTACCACCCTACCCATTGCTGTCATTGCCCACCAGCGACCCCCCACCCTTCCAGATGCAGGATACCAAACACTCCCCCAAGTCTCCCCTCTCCCCCCTGTATCAGTGCAAAACATTCTTTTCTTAATTTCCCTTACCCCCTTTGTTGTACACATCTAGATAGATTGAGCAATTGATTTTTATATTCCTAACCTTCCTATCCAAACTCAAAAAGAGACTTTAAGTAGCTATTGCACAACCTTCTTCAAACTCCTACTCCTCCTTTCCACAATGCAATAGCAATGCAAAGAAGTAACAACGAAAGCTCCTAGATTTACAGTTAATTCCCTTCCACTGAGATAGCAGTCACCTCTTCACTCACTGCTGTTCTTTTCCTGGATGTCTACTTCTACTATGACAGGTGCATATCCTTTGCCCATTTGAGGAAGTGATGTCAGAACCCCTGGTATAAAGGAAATCATGGACCGGGGCAGGTGGGGTGAGGGGTTGGGGGGTGGGACCAACCCAAGTCTTTCAGAAATAATCAGGTAGCTGAGGCCCCTGGTTAGACCATTAGCACCCTTCCCCCATTATGCACTAACCTTTGCAGCTAGTGAAGCCAGCAAAAATGAATCACAATTCTACTCAAAGCCCCCAAAGTAGGTTTGCTACCAAAAGAAACAGGTCTCCAATTCAAACAGCTTCACCAACAACACATCAAAATAGGCTTGAAATTAGAAGATATAGGTCTCTGATTCAAAGAAACAGCCCCAGTTAAATCTCACCAAATAGGTTTTAAATCAGAAGAAATGTTCCTCTACAAATGCAGCCTGCTACACAGTGAAACATCAAATGAGCCCACTTATCGTCACAAAAACAGTTTTCAAAATTCCAGCAGCCCCAAAACAATACCCTGCTAGCCCCTTAGAAGTAGTAAGAAAGAAAAGAAGAAACCTTCTACCAAGTAAAATCCACAAGAAACAATGTAAAAACAACAAGAAGCTACTGTACTGTAACAAATCTGATCCTGTCCCTTCTAGTTCCTTCTGAGAAGCCTTCTGAGTTGTGGTCTGTGCAGATGGGGGATCATATGTGTAGGGGCTGCATGCCCCATTTAGTGAATGCTGTGTGGGTGGTGCAGTGGGTGCAGAGTGTCTCCACACCTCACATAAGCAGCATGGAGGCACTCTGTTCCATTGAGCATAGGCCCAAATTATATTAAAAAGAGTTGGAGAGAGGACACATCCTTGTTTAACCCAAGTATTAGTTGTTATTTTTTCAGTCAGTGATCTGTATTATTGTATTTCATTTTTAGCCATGTGCCTGTGTATAATCTTTTTATTAATATTATTAAATTTTTATGTAGTCATCACTGTTTCATTTTTCCCATAATAAAGGCCTATTAATACAATTGAATGTACTGAAAAGTCAATACGTGTAAGAAAAGGTTTTTTTTTCCTTTTGCAATATTTTTCTATAAAATGATCCAGAAGAACAATTTATGTTTTTGTTCCTGTATTTTTTCTAAACCCTGCTTGAAGTTCTTTTTATAGATTCATATACCTACTGTGCTGTAAACCACTTGAAGTATTCATTGAGTTCTGAGCCACCTTCATGTGCAAATAAGTGTAAGGTTAAGCACTTTGGGGTGAAGAACCCAAGGAGAGAATACTGGCTGGGAGACCTGAATATGTACACCTTGGAGGATAGAAGGGACAGGGAGGACATGACAGATACATTCAAGTATCTGAGGGGAATCAATAAGGATGGGACAAATGGGGTCTTTAAATTAAGGAGGGGGAGGGTCACCAGGGGGCATGGGCTAAGAATAGAGAGTTGAAGATTTAGGAAGGAAATGAGGAGACACTATTTCACAGAGAGGGTGGTAGCAAAATGGAACACCCTACCAGAATGGGTGGTATCATGTAAATATGTGAATAGCTTCAAAAGGGCATGGGACAGGGAACAGAGAAGAGTGAGGGTGGGGGAGGTGGGGAGTGGCAATGGGATGACAAATGGGGAGGGGGAGGGGGTGGGGCAGCTGCAAACTAGGGGTACTATCTGCACACTCAAGCAGACTTAGATAGACTGGGTGGTCTGTTTCTGCTGGCACATTCATATAGTTGTATGTTCTGATAAAATACAATTTTGCTCCTGCCAGGCTAATAGTCTATTTAATATTGCCTTAGCATACATTTTTGACATATTATCCAGTAGGCTAATAGGTCTGTAATTGACCAGATTAGCACAATCACCTTTTTTGTGAACAGGTACTAGATACTTACCATGCTGTGATTGTGGGGTAAAGTCATACATTGCCATTTTGTTAGAAAGATCAGTAAGTGGTACAGACCACCATTCTAGGTCCAGGTGATAAAAATATATAGGTATATTATCTGTGCCAGGGCTTTATTCTTTTTAAAACTTTTTATAGATTCATTTACCTCCTGTGCTGTAAACCAGTTGAATTATTCTTTGAGTTCTGAGCCACCCTCATGTTCTCTGAATTTTTTTTTTTTATATATATAAAATATTGAGCTATGTTAGTCGGTCCAAACTTCAGGTGCTATATTGGAGTCATATTTTACTTTATATTGATTTGTGCCGGTTGTTGTAAGTCTCCAAATGTTTTGGCATCTTTACTATTCATTGTGCTTAACATTATTTCCCATTGTTCTTTCTGGTGTTTATGTCTCTGAGTTTTCACAAATTAGCTTTATTAGGATTTTTTTTTTGTCGGGTAATTTTTAATGCATTTCTTTCTTGCCTGTGGGTTTTATTGAACCATTTATAGTATTGAGGTTTTGTATTATTTCGTTCATATTTCTCAGTGATGGTAATTAACTGATATTCTATTAATAATTGACCATTTATGCTTATGGGATCCTATTCTCCCTCTACTTTTTTATTATTTCTTGTCTGTATTTTTTAATCATTTCAGTAGCTTTACTTTTATGTATTTTATCCCACAATCTCTTCTTGAGGATGTCCATTGTTTCTTCTATATCTCTTACAATTTCCTCTCTAGGTTTTTTAGAGATAATAAATGGTGAGTAATCACTCTCTACTCTCTGTATAACATTTAAATCTACATAATTATGATAGTGAAAGGAAAATGCTATAACATAGTTTATAGTGGAGGATCCCCTACAACTGGTATAGGTAGTTTTTCCCTCCCAGTCTGCAGGGAATCATCCATTATATATAATTAGCTGTAATGAGTCTAACAAGGTCTCCAGTTGAGTACTGGTATCCACATTTTTTTATCAGCTGATATTATTTCAGAAATATTTAAAGATTCAAATATATTTCCACTTTTATTTTGTTTATTCATGTTCCTATATCTAATATTAAGATCCCCAAGTAGGATATTTTCATTATTCTTATATTGTTTTTAGAAAAATTGTATATCTCTGCTAAATTTGTCAAAAAGATGATTATCATATAAAGGGGATTTATTAGGTTGGTTATATATATTTGCTATAATAAATATATCTTCCCAAATTTTTAGGACTGTAAGTAGATAGTTTTTTTTGACCTACTGAGGCGATAATTTGTATGAAATCATTAATCCTGATGAAGGTAATTGATTCAACCATTTATTTACTCTTTTTTTTTCTGTTTCTGAGCTACTGATTTTATTGGGTGGCAACCATTAATGGCTATGTTATCTAACTGGCCTTCCCCATGCCAAGTTTCTTGTAGTTTGATAATATCTAGATCATTAATGAATTGAATAAATTCTGGGTCATCCATTTTTGCAGTTAACACTGCTATGGTCCTTGTCGTTATGCCTAAACGTCCAATCATTCCATTCATATACATGAGAACACTGTTTTCTAAAAAGGCCTAATCCCATCAATGCACTATTACTAGCTTCAGTTACTACTTTAATATCACTCTTGCATCTTTGTATAAGTCACTCATTTTCATCAGTCAGAATCTGAAGTCTATTTCTTCTATCCACATCATAAGCCTTTTCTCTATACATCCCTATTTTTTGTCCTGTTTTTTTTCCCATTTGATTGAGGGGATGTAGCTCCGCTTCCAATTTGTTGCAAAAGATCCGCTATCAATATCCCCATGTTATTAAGTTTTGGACTGACTTCCAAGATGTTTTCTGCCGGTGCAGAATTCTTGAGCTTTAAATCTGTTTGGTCACCTTGCCAACAGTTCTTACATGCTCTTTGTACTGTATATCCACAATATCATCCTCATAAAACTCCACACCTAAAAAGTTACCAACCAGATGGACTATCATAGATTTAAGTTCCAACCGATTTTCCAGTCCCATATAAGCTACCCCCAAAACTGAGAGTGTTATATTGGGTGAGACTTCACTATTCTCATTCTCATATGAAAAGTCTAGTAAAGTTGTATAGTTAGCCAATTGCTTTATTAAACCTTTTATTGACATGTCCAACCCATTGTTGTTTCTTAAAATAGTGTTTGTTGCTACTGGATAGTCCATGGTTAAGTTGTACTCTGATAGGTGTGTCGAGTTTCACCAGACATATTGAGCCACTCTTGCCTGTTGGAAGAAAACTAGAACTGAATCACTAGAAGTCAAATTATCAGCTCTCTTAATGCATCACTTATATCTTCCAATAAAATATCTAATCCAAGAAAGTCTACACAGATCATATGACACAGGATCCTCAGAACCCCTTGATTTTCAAAGCCTTCCTTTATAATCCCTCTCAAAGTTATAATAGTGTGATTGTTTTCAATTTTGTCATCCTCAGAGAAGGTCTGATTGACACCAGCATCCAGTTCTCTATTCAGACTTTGATTTATATTAGGATCATTATTTACTGAGATATCTTTTTCTAAGATCATTATTTTCCCCTTTTATTTTGTAACGTTAGAGGGATTCTGTTCTTTCGGTGCTTTTGAAATTGTAACTGCCAGATCTTCTTGTTGGTCTGTTACCATTTTCGTTTTCTGTGTTTTGATATTCTTTTTTCCCTTCCTGTTTTTTCCTTTTTTTTTTTTTTTTAGGATTTTTACTTTGTGTTGTTTTTGTTTCTGTTAGATCCATAAGGTTTATTTGGCTGACTTTATAAATATTATCAGAAATGTCCTGCATCTCACTACACCTTTTTTCATTTTGTGTATCAAGTTCAATTTAATAATATGCTAGAGATAGAGCCCTCATTTTTTGTTTGTTTTGAAAGCTAATAAATCCTCTAATCTCCATCCTCCATCTGTCTGTCAGTCTTGTAATATTTATGTCTGCTATACATAATGTACATACATATATTGATGTGCCTGTGCTTTGTAGCAGAAAGGTTACTACCTACTTATTTTGTACAGTCTTCCCTGCATGGTTGTTACATTATTCTGTACATAATGTTTATACATCATATTTGCCTACCATTGCAGTATGTGAAATATCCTGTTACTCTGAATGTATATCTAGCTGCTTTATTGTTCTTGAACTACATTTAGTTACTCTCTGTAAGAATTGTTTCACCCCCAGGTCGACCCTGAAAAAGGGACTGTACTTGTCTCAGTGGACTTACCCAGTCACCAGAACTCAAATAAATAAGATAATCTTGCTGCATTTATAGCAATATCTTCTCTAAGAGTTGTAAACTCATTTTTTTTAAATAACAAGTTGTTGCATGATGGCTATGCTGGCTAAATGTGTTTTTTTTAATACATCAATCAAGCCTTAATCAAGAAAGGGTAAATAAAAAAATCTGTTTTTCATTTCTGGACTCTTGATTATTTTCTTTGTCAAGCAATTCCCTTAAACCTAAGATTGTATCCTGTTAATCAGTTATGATCTCTGTTATTTCCTTTTTATTTCCCTTAAATACTTCTTTTTTTCTCTTGAGAACCACTTGTTAAAAAGTTCTCTTCTATACTTACTGTATGTTTGTACTATTCTGTGTATTATTACCATTCATAGGGATCAAAGGTAGATTATAGTAAGTGTCACATTGTGAAACTGTGTAGTTAACTATTTCCACTACTGGGTCAGTATTTATATCAGGACAATCCTTTGATTCAGAGATTTCTACCATTGGTGGCTCATCCTGAATAGCTACTACAAGATTTAGAGATCTCACTATTGATAGATTAGGGGATCTCTCCAATGGTAAATCACAACTAGTTATTTTTACAGATTTCTTGCATGCTATAGAATCTTGTGCTAGATCAGGATTTGGAGTTGAAGTAGTAATATTAACAAACTGCTCTATCTTGTTCTTTGCTAGATGCTTAGTTATTAGTGTTTGCCCATCTGTCTTAGTTTTTACAATTTTATTTTTGTTAATGGAAGTCTGGTTATCTTTGATTTCTTTTTATTTTATTATTTATTTTTTTTTGCTTTGTTATTGTTTTCTTTTTCTTAATGTTTTTACTGGGTTTATTATTTTTACCATTCTTTAAACCTGCATCTGTTGTATCACCATTATAATTGAGACTGTTTTCTTTATCATTAATGGTTTCTAACTGTGTTAAGGATTCTCCAGTTCTCCATTTACTTCTTTTTTTTATAAGTAGAGTTTATTAACCAGAATGCAGAAAATACGTTCTTTTACTACAAATATCATAACATTTACCAACGAAGGGACCCATCCAAGAAAAAAACAGTTGAAACTCCACAATGAATGAAAGACGACTAGAAAAAATCATAAAACATGAGATACAGATCACAGAGCATAATGGTAAATTCCACTGAAATACAAAATCCCAAGTAGAAAGGCTCATTCTTGATTATGGCCTTATTAATAATAGAAATGAATGCTTAACAAAAAAGGCGGTGAGGGAGTAGAGGAGAAATTCAAATCTGAAAGGGTAGGCCAACTAAGACACTGGCCTGTCACCCTAGAGCAGATGCCCAGCTAAGAAATAAAGAGACAGAAAGGCTAATGGTACAAAATCTGGGGAAACTGTGAATTGAAAATTCACCTATGGCCTCCATAGGTCTTGACAAAGGGCTTCCTTGGTCAGATATCTATATGAGGTTTTTTTTATAGGTTATAGATACAGTTGGAGATCCCATGTCAGTCCTCCCGGACAGGTAACTGCTGCCATAAACAATATTTGGTGATCGCTGTTTTAGCACAGAGTATAAGAATCAATAACAAACGTGTCTGACCTCTGGAGAAACTGGGAGTACTAGGGAGAACATGAACAAAAATTAGTTGAGGGGTCAAAGGTAATGAGACCAAGAGAATCTCATGTAAATCCTCAAATACATCCTTCCAGAACTGATGAATGAGCAGACAACACAAAAGACATGGTAATGGTCTGCTGAGGGTTCCCCACACTTACGCCAGCAATGTGCTGACTGGGGTCCTGCATATTTAGCTACCCTAACAGGAGTAAAAAAAAAACTAGAATGAGATTTCCATGGAAATTCTATTAAATAAGGCAGAGAGGAAACCAAGAAACTCAGAAAAGCCACAGATTCCCATTCTTCCCATGTGCAAAATGAGGTGTCCTCCTGAAGTCATTTAAGAAATATGAATCTAGTAGACATGGATGACATGTCTCTCAAATCAGAGAAGAGCATAGAAATTAAACAAACCAGCTCAGCCCCATTCTGCACCAAAATAAAAGTTCTAACCCCCAGTGAATCTTAGGTAGAGGGAACCCGGCCAATGAAGGGAAGTGAAAGCAAAAAGGATCTTAGCTGAAGAAACCTGTAGAAATCAGACCTGGGGAGTTGAAAGCAAGCCTGAAAGTCTGTAAAAGTCAGGGCCCCTTGGGCATCAAAAAGTTGATGGTAGAATTCCATCACCAATCTTGTCCAAGAAAGAAGTAAAACATCAGTTTTATGTAAGGGATTACCTTCATCCCACACTGGTGCCATTAACAAAAACCTTTCCTCCATGGAAAGAGACTGAAAATATTTATACCAAACCCTCAAAACCTCAGTGGCATGACTGTGAAAATGTGTCAAAGGAATCTGAAAAGAAAAGGAGGCAAAACATACCTGACCAATATTGGAAAGATTATTTAAAACCACCTCAATGTCCTTCCAATATGCTTTGTAACCTGGGTTAATCCAGCAGCAGGAGAATACAGAGAAGGGAGGCAAGTGCATACCATTCCAAGTTCTGGAAGCCAATCCCACCAGAGGAGAGGGAGAGATAAAGGGCAGCAGCTTGGATTCTGGCCTTCTTGCCATTCCATAAGAAACATAATAGTGATCTCTGCCTCTCCAGGAGATAGGCTTGAGAAGGATGAATAGGCAACATTTGCAAGAAAAATAGGATTTGAGGTAGAACTACTAAATGGATAACCTCCATGTGATTCATAAAAGACTGAGGTAAGGTAGACCAAATCCCACTGGAGAATTCAAAATATCCCCATGAACAGGGGATTTAGGGATTATCAACCCAAGGTATTTTATGTGATTCCTGTTCCAGTGAACTTGAAGTAAACATTTGATATCCTCAGGGAGAGAATAATAGAAAGTTAAAACCTCTGTTTTAGTTTTATTCAGCTGGAAACCAGTCATGGCTTCAAACTGATCTAAGATGGAAAAAATAGCTTTCAGTCAGCATGTGGGGTTAGAAAACATTAATAAGATGTCATCAGCGAATAAGGCAATCCAAAAATCCCTCCCACCCACTGGCATACCTTCAATTAAGGATGATAAACAAATATGAGCAGCCAGTGGCTCAACAAACAAGGCAAACAAAAGTGGGGATACAGGGCAACAGTGGCGGGTGCCACTTGCTGACTGAAAATAATCTGTAAGAGAACCAGTTACCTTAACATAAGCAAATGAATTGCAAAAAATCTCCTGAAGCATAGTGATAAAGGGCAGAGGAAAAGCATAACTTTTCAAAGCCAGCCACAAGAAAGGCCATGAGACCTGATCAGAAGCCTTCTCTGCATCCAGGCTGGAAAGGACCAGGGGGATTGAGCATTTATGAACATGCTTGAGAAGCACAAAGGTTTTTCAAACATTATCATGAAATTGTCACTTATGAATAAAACTTGCCTGGTCCCGGTCAACTAAGGAAGGAAGAAGACCCTGGAGTCTAGCTGCAAAAATTGCCATGAAGAATTTATAGTCAGCATATAACATAGAGATGGGCTGATAAGATTCAGGCTGGGTTGGGTTCTTAAGCAAAAAGCACGGCAGTGGTCTCAACAGCTCACAGAGCCTAATATTCTTCAGGTGAAGCTACCTCTGGCTGGAAGCTGCAACACTGGACTTAGGATTTGTAAGAAAGTGAGTTGTGCTCACAACAGAGGGAGGTGAACCTTACAATTTACAATTGTCTTTGGTTTGTAGCAGATTCATTAGAAAAGTTAATATTCTTCAGGTGGAGGCTACTTCTAACTAAAATGTGAAATAAGGAACTTAGAATTATCAGAAAAAGCACTCTTTCAATCAACACAGGGAGGTAGACCTTGTTTTACTTTTGTTACAATTGTTAAGATTTTCAGTGCCGGAAGAATTTAAACCCAGTGGGACTGAATACTGTTTACTGTGTCTGTCCTTGTGCATAGCTGACTTGTTTTGGGGCTGACTGCTTTCAGATCACAAGTCACCAGGCTGTTTTGGGGCTGGGGAGGTTTATCTGTGTCTAACTTGGATGTTTGGATTTTTCTCTGTTTGATTAGCAGGGTATTTTTCTCTGTCAAATTGTCATGTAGGGCATCTTGCTGACAGGAAGGCACTCATACGCAGTGGTAGGTCAAAGCTTTTAGCTGATTGCTTCATGAGGGGCTGCGGTTTAGGCCCAAACCCTTCCACCCCTCACCCCACCCACCCCTGGAAATAGTTCCTTTATACCTGGGGTTCTGACATCATTTCCTCAAGAGGGCAAGGTGCATATCACTGTCATATCCTCTCTAGTACACTGCACTGACAATATAAGCATATACATTGTATAATATATATATATATATATATATATATATATATATATATATATATATACATATATATTTCTATATAACAAACCAATCACACACATAACAAACAAAATAAATAAAAAAATAAACAAAAAGGTAGACAGACATGTGGGGAGTAGTGCAATGTAATGGCTGTGAGGCAGCAGTCTTCCGAGAGTCCTTCAGGAGGCTGAGATGCTGCCCTGTTTGCAGACAACTCTCTGCCCTGAGGGAGGAAGTTGCCCATCTTCAGGCCACACTGGACAGTAGTAAGGGAACCTTCCCCCAGGCTGCACCGGACAGTAGTAAGGGAACCTCCCCCATCCAGGGAGCACCAGAGCCACCACCACCACTACCTCAGAGGTTGCGAAGAAAGCACAGCAGTTGGACCTCAATGGGCTCAGGGAGGGTAAGGGTGGTGGAACAGAGGCACACCCAGTCAGTTGTTCCACTTCACAATCCATACACCATTCTGGGGGAGCATAGTAGCCCTATGGATGCACCCACAGAGGAGATTAAGGAGGTTGCAGACAACTGTCACAAGATAGGCCCTCAGGAAGGATGCAGAGGACACCACAGGGAAAGGAAGCAGCTCCTGGTGGGGGACTCAATAATTAGGGGGATAGAACTGGGGGGAGCAGGGAAAACTGAAGTAAGGTGCCTGCCTGGTGTCATGGCTTGGAGGGACAGGAAGCGCATCCTTAGGATCACGAGAACAGTTGCATGGGAGTCTGAGCTGGATGTCATTGTCCACCTAGGGACAAATGACATGGCTCATCATGAGATTAGAGTAGTGCAGAAGGACTTTGTAGATTTGGGGAGGGGCCTAAGACAAGTAGCACACACAGTGTCCTTCTCAGATGTGCTTCCTGTCAGTGGCATGGGTGAGGCGAGGGTACTTTGCAACATGCAGTTTAACAAATGGTTGAAAAAATTATGTGGAGCACAGGAGTTTGGCTTCATTGGTGACTGGGGTTCCACCTGGAGGGACACTAGCCAATACTGGCAGGATGGTCTGCATCTTTCCAAGAAAGGAACATGTCTTTTGGGCAATCAGTTTAAATGCTTCATTGGCAAGCTTTTAAACTAGTCAAGGGGGGAGGCACTGATAAGCAACAGGAAAATCCCAGCCTCCCCCTACAAAACAGGGTACTAAATGAGAAAAAGACCAAGGTAGAAAGGTCGGGGGGGTGCTGCTACAGAAGGTAAAGCCATCAAAAAATGGAGAGCAATGAGTACCAATGCCTGTAGTCTGGGTAACAAGCTTCCTGAATTAGTGGCCTTGATGGAGGAGGAACATCTGGATATCGTGGCAGTCACAGAACATGGTACACACAGAACCACGACTGGGACATAAACATACCAGGATACACTATCTACAGGAGGGACAGGGAGGGTAAAAGAGGAGGAGGAGTAGTAGCTCTCTCACATAAGGAAGTAATCAAAGCAACAAAACAAAAGGGTAAACAGGGAGGAGAAGAAGCACTGTGGGTAAATCTGGAGACAGACAATGGCACCACAATCTGCACAGGGGTTGTATACAGACCCCCTCTCAGGGGGAGGAAATGGACAAGGAAATGATAGAAGTATACTTAGAATGGCAGAAAAGGAGTTGTGCTGATGGGTTATCTGAATATGCCAGATGTTAACTGGAATGCAGTTGCAGCAGCCACTTCTAAGAGTGGGGTTATTCTAGATGCCCTACAGGGGGCATGCCTTAGACAACTAGCATTGGAACCCACTCGAGAGGGAGCAGTCTTAGACCTGGTTCTCTCAAATGGAGATGGAGATACAATCACAGATGTAGAAGTAGGTAGCCATCTGGGAACTAGCGACCATCGAACAGTATGGTTCACAATAAACACAGCAATAGATTCAAGCCATACAAAGGCAAAAGTACTGGACTTCTGGAGGGCTGACTTTGCCAAAATGGGTGAGTGCTTAAGGATTGCACTAGCAAATGGGCAGGAAGGAGGGGTGGAAGAACAATGGGGAATAATAAAAACTGCTATCACAGAGGTAACAAGCCTTTGTATGAAGCAAATAAACAAAACAAAATGATGTAAGAAACCACTATGGTTCTCAAAGGAGGTGGCAGTGAAGGTTCAAGAGAAAAAGAAAGCATTCAGGAAGTACAAGGAATCACAGAAGGAGCAGGACAGAGAATTGTATCAGTTAAAGCAAAAGGAAGCTGGGAAGGCAGTCAGAACAGCAAAGGCCCGAGCCCAGGAAAAGATAGCCAACTCAGTTAAGAAGGGGGATAAAACCTGTTATAGGTACATCATGGAGTGAAGGAAGACCAAGGGAGGGATAGTGAGGCTTAATAAAGGGGAAGGGGGGTGGGCACAGGATGACTGTGAAAAGGCAGAGATACTAAACAAATATTTTGCTCAGTATTTACAAATGAAGAGGGGGAGGTACCTAAAACAAACAATATAAACACTCTGGATACATAAGTTGATACCAGCCCATTTACAGAAGAACGGGTTCTGAAAGAACTCTTAAAACTGAAGGTGGACAAAGTAATGAGACCTGATGGGATTCATCCCAGAATTCTAAAAGAACTAAGGGTAGAACTAGTGACACCATTGACTGCCCTCTTTAACAAATCATGGGAGGATGGGGTGGTACCTGAGGACTGGAGGAGGGCCGATGTGATTCCCCTTCACAAAAGTGGGAGCAGGGCAGAAGCAGGAAACTACAGACCTGTCAGTTTAACCTCAGTGATAGGGAAAATGATGGAATCATTTCTGAAGGAAAGAATTGTTGAGTACCTAGATGCCAGAGGGGCACAGAAACAAGGCAGCATGGATTCACAGTGGGAAAGTCATGTCAGATGAATCTAATAGATTTCTTTGACTGGGTGACCAAAGTAGTAGATCAGGGAGGGACTGTGGACATGGCCTTCCTAGACTTTAGCAAGGCATTTGACACAGTCCCACACAAAAGATTAATATACAAGTTAGCCAGCCTGGGAGTGGGTCCCAAGATGATAGCCTGGGTAAAGAATTGGCTGGAGAATAGGACACAGAGGGTAATAGTAAATGGAGTCCACTCTGAAGAAAGAGGGGTTACTAGTGGGGTACCGCAGGGTTCAGTATTAGGACTGGTCCTCTTCAATGTCTTTATAAGCGACATTGCAGAGGGACTGGAAGGAAATTATGGCTCTTTGCAGATGACACAAAGATCTGCAACAGAGTTGATGCACAAGGTGGGGTGGAAAGGATGAGAAGGGACTTGGCAAGGTTAGAGGAATGGTCAAATATATGGCAGCTTAGATTCAATGCTAAGAAGTGCAAGGTAATGCACCTGGGAAACAAAAACCCAGGGGAAGAGTACACAATGGGGGGTGAGATACTAACAACAACAAAAATGGAAAGGGACCTGGGGGTAGTCATATCAGATGAATTAAAGGTGGGCAAGCAATGTGAGAGGGCAGTAAAGAGGGCTGGGGGATACTGGGGCGCATAGGGAGAGGCATCACCAGGAGAAAACAGGAATTTGTTATCCCTCTGTACAGACAGCTGGTGAGGCCCCATCTGGAGTACTGCATGCAGTTCTGGAGACCCAATCTCCGCAAGGACATACACAGGATGGAAGCTGTCCAGAGGAGGGCAACTAAAATGGTGCAGGGTCTGCACCAGAAGACATATGAAGAGAGACTAAAGGAGCTTAATATGTATAGCCTCGAGGAAAGGAGGGAGAGGGGGGACATGATAGAAACTTTCAAGTACCTCAAGGGAATCAACAAAGTCAAAGAGGGTAGCATCTTTCAAAAAAAGAGGTGTGCAAGAACAAGGAGGGACAATTTGATGATTGGGGGGCAGCTCAGAGGTAATGTAAGGCAGTATTTTTTCACAGAGAGGGTTGTGGATGCATGGAACTGCCTTCTGGAGGAGGTTGTGGAGTCAAAAACAGTGGTTGAATTCAAGAATGCACGGGACAGTCATAAGGCAATTCTAGTGGGTGGGGGTAGAAAGAAGTAGGCTGCTGGTTAACTAGGATCTGCAGCTTATCCACTAGGTAGGGAAATGGGCAGACTGGGTGGGCCAAGCGGTCCTTATCTGCCGTCATATTCTATGTTTCTATGAAGGCACCACAACGTATAATACGATAAAAAATATTTTATTTAGAAGCATATAAGCTTACAAATAGCACCCCCTCTCTGGTGCAAACAAAGAAACATCAATGTTTCATGCCACCCTGGTGCTTTTCCAAGATGTCAGCAGCGTTTAACCACTCCACATTTATACTTCCACTTTTGTGATTCATACCAACATTTAAAGCAACATACACAAAATATATATACACATTCACTTAAACTAGATTAAAAATACCAGCCTACAACCTGAAGTGTGGTGAAGAAACAGACTGACAGGAAAACTGTCACTATTTACATTCAAGTATCTACAGTTCATGCTCTTATCCTAATTTAAATAGCATTTTATATGTATATTATTCCACTATAAAAAGCATTTAGATATAGCAAAGGTACAGCAATACAAAAGCACTCTGTATAATATTCATCACTAAAGTGCTATACAATGACACATAAATCTATACTATATACTATTGATCACTAAAGTGCAATACAAGCAATGTATATTCTTGCTCACTAAATTGCTTTACAATTATAAATGAATCTATGCTATGTACTATTCATCAGTAAAGTGCAATACAAGCAATACCAAAGGTACAGCAATACAAAACTACTCTGTATACTATTGATCACAGAAATGCTATACAGTTTCAAACCAATCTATGCTATATAATATTAGTCACTAAAGTACAGTACAGGCATATGCTGAGATCTAAATAAATATTGCTATCAATCAAAGTAAATTAGGGACCACATAATTATCTATGTTTCTTTAAATAGGGAGATAGCTGGAAAACATTATTTAATCCAGGGAATATCCCTACTCATAGTTTAAATTGCCAATAGGTTTCCCTACATAGCAATTTGTTGTTCAAGTCACCTCCTTTAGGACCTAATATGACCACTTCAAGGCCTCTGAATTAAAAGGCATGTCCATGTCCTGCCAACATTATATGGTAAGCTAAGGCATTCTTGGTTTTCTTCAGCCTGATACAAGACAAATGTTTCAAGATCTGATTCTTAAATTTGTTCCCTGTCATGCCTACATAGAAGCACTTACAGGTACAAACTGCCAAATAAATAATACCTTCATCACACAGGAAATAAATTGCTTAGTGACAATTTTTACACTACTATCTAGAATGTAAAATTCAGGTCCCACCTGGACATGTTCGCATGCTGCACAGTTACAACATTTGTAAGTCCAAGCTGGAAGTTGCAAACCATTATCTGACTCCTGCTTACAAAAAACAAATAGCCATGTCACTGCATCATGTGGTAGTGGAGGGACTGGTCTTTCAGCTTACAAGTGATTTTTTGACCGTAGAGAGTCCTGTAGAGTCACATTTCTATGGTTTGCTGAAAATCCATAAGGATATCAATAATCTACTCATGAGACCTATTGTGTCTATTACAGGGTCCTTAACAGAACCCTTGGCTCAGTTCATTGATGCACAGATCAAACAAGTGGCTATGAATACCAGGACATATTTAACCATCCCTACCACCTCTTTTGAGAATGATAGTGTTTTTTTCCTTCATTTTGTTTTGTTGCTTTGCTTTGCTTCACAAAAAGGCTTGTTGCCTCTGCGATGGCTGTTTTGATTATTCCCCATTGTTCCTCCACCCTGCATTCTTACCCATTTGCTAGTGCTTTTCTGAGGCACTCTCACATTTTCCCAAAGTCAGCCTTCCTAAAGTCCAGTACTCTTGTTTTTGTATGGCTTGACTCTATGGCTGTGTTTATTGTGAACCCCACTGTTTGGTGGTCACTTGTTCCCAGATGGCTACCCACTTCTAAATCTGAGATCATTTCTCCTTCCCCATTTGAGAGTACCAGGTCTAAGATTGCTCACTCCTGAGTGGGTTCCAACACTAGCTGTCTGAGGTATGCCCCCTGTAGGGCATCAAAAATGACCCTGCTCTTGGATGTGTCTGCAGCAAAGGTACTCCAGTTAACATCTGGCATATTCAGGTCCCCCCATCAACAATATCTCCCATTTTTCTGCCATTTTAAGGATGCCTTCTATCATTTACTTGTCCATTTCCTCCCCCGAGATGGGGGTCTGTGTAGAACCCCCAAGCGGATTGTGGTGCCATTTCTTGTCTCCAGGGTGACCCATAGTGACTCATCAACTTCCTGTTTACTCTCTAGCTCTGTTGCTTTAATCCCTTCCCTTATATATAGAGCTACACCTCCTCCTCTTTTACCCACCCTGTCTCTCCTATATACTGCGTATCCTGGTATGTTGACATTCCAGTCATGGTTCTCTGCGTACCATGTTTCAGTGACTGCCACAATATCCAGGCATCTCTCTTCCATCAAGGCCACTAGTTCATGGAGCTTGTTGCACAGACTGTGGGCATTGTTACTCATCACCTTCCATTTATTTTTTATGGCCTTTCCCCTTTTAGCCCCATCCCTCTCCTTACCACCTTTTTCAGCATTTATCCATGTCCTGCTCCCTACTGACTTCTCTACATTGGTGTTTACCTCTCTAACTACTGTGTTTTGTGCCAATGAAGCATTTGAACCTGTCACCTAGGATCCTGGTTCCCTGTCGGACAGATGCAGACCATCGCTCCAGTATATGCCTGCATCCCTCCAGGTGGCTCCCTAGTCCCCAGTGAAGCCAAAACCCTGAGCTCCACACCAGTTTTTCAACCATTCATTGAATCCCATGGTGCGGAATACCCTAGCATCATCCTTGCCATAGACAAGCAGCACATCCGAGAAGGTTACTGTACATGCTACTTGTCTAAGGCCCCTCCCCAATTCCACAAACTCCTCCTGCACTGCTCTGATCCCATTCACAGCCAGGTAATTTGTCCTTAGGTTGACAATGACATCCAGCTCCCTCCCTTGTGCAGCTGCTCCCACAATCCTGAGGATTCGCTTCCTGTCCCTCTGAGCCATGGTGCCAGGCAGGCACCTTACCTCCCTATCCCCTTCCTCCCCCACTTCTACTCCCTAATGATCGAGTTCCCCACCAGGAGTTGTTTTCTTCCCCTGTGGGGTCTTGTGCCACCCTCCTGTGGGTATACTTTGTGGAGGTTCCCAGCATCCTCTTTGGTCTCTACTGCAAGTGCCTTCATAGAGGAACCACTCTTTGCCAGAACAGCATATGAATTGTGGAGAGGTACAACAGGGGGGACGCATCTCTTTTCCACCACCCTCTCCCTCCCTGAGTGCATCTTGGTCCAAAAACTCCTCTTTCTTGGCAACCTCTGAGGTAATTGTGGTGGCCCTGGTGGTCCCTGAGTGGGGGAAGAGGATTCATGAATCCTAGCCAGGTCAGCTTGGAGACAGCAACCTCCTCCCTCAGACCAGAGAGGTGCCTGCAAACAGGGCAGCATTGCAGCCTCCAGAATGTCTCTTGGAACACTGCTGCCCCACAGTCATTGCACTGCAACACTCCCATCTTGACTTATTTTGTGTCCTCTCTCCTGTTGATTTGTATGCTTACTTTCACGAGTTCCATTATAAGCTATACATTTACCCAGCTAGAACTGATCCTTCCTGCCATCTGTAGGGCAGTTGTTAACTTACTCATGTGTTCCTTTATAATTTATACACTTACCTAGCTAGAACTGATCCCTTCTGCCATTTGTGTGGCAGTCACTGAATTACACAAGTTCCATTTAAGCAATAATGCATGACAGGTGGTGTGTTTTTGTGAGATTTACAAATGCTTAATAATAACTCTGGAACTGATTAAAACCAGTGAAAGGCACATCTGAGAGCCAAACTCTTTCTACCCTAAAAACTGCAGAACAAAATCCAGACCACCTGGGTGCAAGGCGATGACAAAAAAAAAAAAAAAAAGCAAAAAACAGCACTTTTTGTGTTTTTTAACTATCCACATCATGGAATCTACACATCTGACTTGAACAAAATTTGGCACATCAAGAGATCTACCCTGTGAGACCAAATATGCAAAATTGCTTGCAAATTCGTTCAGCAGATGCAAATATATTTATGTGCAAAATGTAACACTCACTGCTGCCATCTGTAGGGCAGTCATTGCATTATAAGAGTTCCTTTACAAATTATACACGTATCCTGGCTAGAACAGATCCCTCCTGCCATCTGTAGGACAGTCTCTAAATTACACATCAGTTACATTATAAATTATAACATGCAGAAAAATTGTTAAAGCTGTAAAATTTAAAAATCAAATATCGTAAAACTGCTTTAAAAAACAGTATTTATTATTGTAACTGAATTTAGACATAAAGTAGTCCATTTTGGTTAAATCAGTTGCATCTAATTTTGGCAATGGTTACAACAGTATGTTTTGTTTTGTTTAGTTAGTTAGTTTTTTGTTGACTGCGGAAGGAGGACTAGGTATTTCTATTTTTAGCCTTGTCCCATGGGCGGGGGGAGATGCAAATGGTAACCAATGAAATTGAACAAGATTAAGCTGTTGGTGATATTTTTAATGAATGGGGGAAATTTTGCCAGGACACTGGGGAAATTCCCCTATTCTTCCTGTAGGGGATCTCTGGCTGTCTATCATTCCACCAAGATGGCTGCTGTCACAGAACTCGAGACCATGGACGCGCTGGTTGCAAGGAAGACAGCCTCCTCCCCCATTGCTGCTGTGCCTGAGGCTGACTACAACTTTACATCTGGAAGTATGGATAATTTGTTACCTGGAGTTTCAGCTTCAGATACAATATGTTCTACAACTCTGTCTGCAGGCTCTGAGGTGCCATGGCCATGATAGAAGTGGAGGATTTACATTTACAAGCTGTGCTGACATTTAAGAAGTACCATGTGCAGAGACTCCTTGAGAAAGAAGAATGAATCTACTTACAGAAAAAGCAACATTTGGCAATGGCCTCCTACACACTCTCCCAGTTGGTAGGTAAGCTGCCCCCTCACACTGCTACTGCTAATTTATCCTGTGTCTGAATTACAGATGGTCTTTCTCACAGAATGAATCCCAACCCCTTGTCTGACTTGGCAGCCCCGAAGGATGTATTGGGACCATGGAATGAGTTCACTGCTTTCCCTACTTTGGAAGCCAGTCTCTTTACAGCCATAATGACTGTGGCATGTGGATTTTCACTAGAGATGTCTATCGTAATGCCTGCATTGCAGGACAGGGTACTGATCACGATCCCTCTGGTGTGGTTTTCAAGCAGTTGCAGGACTTGGGTCTGCCACAGGTGACTTGTGAGGGGCAGCCTGTAATGGATTTTTCAACTGACTTGCCTTCAGGGGTACCTCTGATAAAAACAGAGGCATCTGAGGAATCTATGCGGGCTCCTTTGGTTCACTCTTCTAGTACTGGCTCCCCAACTTGTGTACTGCTTTTTCTGAAGAATACTACAAGAGATAGGTAGCAGGCAGCTGTGGCTACTTACACAACCTTAGTGGGTACAGATTTGACTCCCAACACACTCTCTGGGGATGAATGTTCCAGGCTGGGGAATCTAACCGTTTGCACCCAGTTTTAGACTCCACTGCTCATGTGGCAAATGATGGGATTGTTGACCTGCTTCAGACCACCATGACCAGAATTGCAATGCCTAAAAGGGGACAATCCTAAGGCAAATGCATGTAAAACTATGGGAAAATGGTCTGCGGGAGCAGCATTGCTTGCCTCAGGGTCGATGCAGGTGGAGGATGGGGTGTCATGGATACCCACCACTTCACCTCTACCTATTCCCTTGTCACCCACCTTGGGTCATGGTACTGTAGTCAGCACCTCTGGTATCCCTCCCCATAATGATAATGAAGACCAAGGGTTGGAGCAGGTGGCTCCATGTACTTTCCAGGAGCAGATTACATCACCCACCTCATCTACCACTAACCCAGATTTTCAACCACAAGCTTTGCCTTCTTCTTCTGCAAGGAAGCCTTCTTTAGACCCCCCTCAAAAAAAATGTAGGATTTGTTTGCCATTGCAAGGGGCATGATAATCTGACAAAATGTGGTGAGTCTCTGTTACAGGGGTTGGTTGGATTATGCCCCGGACAAGACCTATGTTATACAAAAATTATTGAAGGAGTCTTTGGGATATGTAGCCCAAGATTTGTATGTGATAATTCATATTGCAGGGGAGGAGATCTTTGACATTAGTTTTTGTATCTTTTGGATTGCTTCTGGCTTAAATATGAAACATTGAAGGACACACTGTTATGGGTTCACTTCATTGCAATCTCTTTAATTAAACCAACAATTAAAACCATAACATTTTTGTTTTGCAATGTATCTGTCAATATTTGTGATGTGCTCTACTGATTAAAAAAATGTAGTGAAGTCCTAGACACTGCCTCACCCATTACTGATATGGGACAAGTATGGACGGGAGGTTGGAAAATAAAGATTAAGTTGTCCCAAACTGCTGCTGGCATAGAACACCTTCCTGGGAGCTTTTATATTGGCAGAGATAAGGGCATTTGCTTTCATCTGGGACAGCCTAAGATGTATCAAAAGTGTGGAGCCCATACTCACCTTAGCTCCATGTGTGAAGCTGCCCACTGTAATGGTTGTTTGGAATAGGGCCACCTGCTTCATGGTTTCCTGAATCCATTCTTATGTAATTTGTGTTAGGAACAGGGTCACTCCTTTTGAGATTGCTATTGGCCCTCCCACAATAGATTGGATTGTCTGAATCAAGATGACATTATTGCACAAAGACAGTCACAGGATGAGGACTGTGTCCTTGGCTTACCGAACGGCAGCTCTGTTCTTGTTCCCCTTCCACTAGTTGACGGTGGACCAAGAGTTCTGGTGCCACAGACTGCTACAGGTGCAGTTGACCTTATGTATCTTACTCCTATAGATATGTTGCCTGCTTTGGAACCTGCCCAGGCCCCTAAGCTTCCACCCCTGCCACCGTCACCCCCTGATGTGGAATTCACCCTTGCTCCTACAAAGAAGAAAGTAAGACAAGACAAGGGTCAAGGTAAATGCATGGCATCCCCAGCACTTACACTCCATAATGTCTATAGTGCCCTGGCCTCTATCCCCAATTGGGGGGACAGGGAGGATGAGTGAAGGGGGGTCAGATGTGTCCATCAGTGCCTCACAAAAGGATATATAGTCTGATGCAGAGAAATGGCAAGGTCTGCAGATGGCAGAGCATGTGCATGATCGTACATGTTCTCAAATGTTAGCTGGAGGTGGTAAACCTGCTTGACAAATATGGCCGCCCATCATCATCTCTCCTTTCTGTCCATGAATGTTAATAGTATAAAGTCTTACAGAAAGAGAATAATTGCATTCTCCATACTTTGTACATTTGTAAGTACTGTGATCTTTTTACAGGACACACACCTGAAGTCATTATAAGCAATGGACATTTGGCCCATCTTTCTGGGTCCTGACCACTGTGATGGTCTTGAGATTCTCATTCAGGGCTATGATTTTCAGTTAACCAGGTTACTTGACCTGTCCCCGGGAGGGCATTAGTGTTGTAACTAACACTGGGACCCTTATCCTTTAGACTTCTAAATGTGTATGCTCCCCACTCTAAAGCAGCTGGATGCAGTTATTTTGCTTGGTGCAACCTTATTTGTTCACTTCCTGTCTTGTAGTCATAGGAGGTGATATTAATTGCAGTTTAGGGCTGCAGGATCAGGGTGGAAAACAACTAAAGTGTTCAATGACTCTAATTATTTGAAGTCCATGATTACCATGGCTGGGTTACATGACAGTCAGGCCTCATTACCGAGAACCCCTCATCCTACATTTATGAAGGGTTTGCTCACCACACATATTGATTTTATATTTTTATCCCAAGGTTTTCATGTTACTTGGTCCTCAGTTGTCCACGTGGAATCCTTGGATCATTTTGCAGTGTGCTGCTCATGTGATTCCTCCTCTTCCCCCTAGAATCAGCCTTAGAGACTTCATATCAGATTGTTGTTCAGCCCGGTCCTCTGCTCAGGCTGGTTGACTGTTTTGTGTGCCCAGTGGTCGGTTTTAGGTGTATATGAAGACATTGTGGAATGGTGTCAAGAATCAAAGCGGCTTCTCATGTCATTTTTTTGTGTCAGGGCATATTACTCCCATTCATCTTAGTATATGAAATACTTGGACCTATCTTATAGAATGCAGAAACTAATCTCCGTTATGTATACCACTGGTGGGGGCTGTTTTGCAGCTATTGCTGCTCTTAAGTCTCAGATGCTGACTTACCAGTATGATAGGGTGAAATCCCTGGAACAAGAAGCCAAATTCGCTACCCAGGGTCAGACTTAATCAATGGATGATTTCAAGGTATGTGCCGCTTAAATTCAGCATTGTCATATGTGGGCATTACATCCCACAGACCTGGACCCAACATCCTTAGACCCTGACAATATTTTTAATACAATTTAAGAATATGTACAATCAAAATTTGGCTTTCAGATCACCCCTAGCTTTCCGCAGGTACAGGAATCCATGGCCCACACAATAACTCTATTGGAGGTTGAGGACACTATTAAAAGCCTCACCCATAATGTAGCCCCTGGACCAGATGGCCTCCCCTTTGAGTTCTACAGACACTTTGGATATTACTTGGCCCCTATGCTGCAGCTGCTTTTTACCCAGCTAATGGTGATGTCATCACTACCCTCAACTATGGGTGAAGCATTTATGATCTTTTTATTTAAAGTAGGTGACTGTATTTTGTTGAGTAATTGGAGGCATTTGTGTCTCCTTAATTCTGATTATAAAATTAAGGTAAAAATCTTGGCCAGGTGTCTTGTGGTGGCAGTGGAGTCTCTAATTTCCATATCACAGAGTTTCGCAGTTCCCTACCATCATATCTATGACCACCATATTTTATTCCATGAACTCTTTGATCAGAGTTTCTGGGGCACTTCCCATGGCTATGTTCTATCGCTTGTTCAGGAACAGGCATTCGATTAGGTTGAGTTACAATTCCAATTTGATGTCCTGTTACAATATGTTATTCCTCCCCTATTTGTGTCATGGATATAACAGTCATATTCTGCTGTAAATTTAATACCATATGTGAATGACGGTGTGGGTTTGCCTATAGTCCAGAGTAAATGAGTGAGACAAGGCAGCCAGCTGTGTCTGATATTTTATGTCTTCTCAATTGACCCTCTTTTGCAGCTTCTTCAGACATTCACTTCCATCAGAGGTATACAGCTTATTTCTGACACTCCGGAACTCAAGGTGTTGGTTAATGTGGATGACCTCTGTGTCTTCCTCCGAGATACGGTGTCATGTGCTGAGGTTCTGTCTCTGGTGTGTTAATAGTCACTACAGTCTAGCTCCAAAGTCAGTTATGCTAAAAGCAAGGCAATTCCATTGGGGGACTTAGTTTCTTTGATGGACACCACTTGTGCAGGTATCCTGGTCTGTCATGAACCAATTAAAAGTTTGGGGATCTATTTCAATCACATAGAGACAACACTTTATAATTGGATGATGTAGTTTAAATGGGCAGAGAGTATTTTAGCCCAATGGAAGCAGAGGAACTTAGCAAAACACAAGAGAATTTACTTAATTAAATCTTTCTTGTTACCAACTTTACATACCTTAGTTGTGTTTACCCACCCTCTTCTTCATTATAGACTTGGCTTTACATTCTTTTTAATCAAGGGCTGTGGGGCTCTTGCCTCAACCCAGTAGTGAGGAATATTACTTATTTAACCAGGGAGAAGGGAGGTTTACATATAGTGCACCTGTTTGTATTTTAGTTTTGTATGTTTTTTTAGAGTAACATTTCCCCTGCTCTTATCAGAACTCAATGCTTGGGTTCCCCTAGAGGAGGATTGGTTGATTCCATTTTTGAGACACTGAAATACACATGGGGCTCATCCCCCAGGATGATATTGTGTTCCATGTGTGACTTGTTATAATCTGACAGCTATTAATAAACTTTTTCAGTGGCATCTTACTTCAGTAGAGTGTGCCACTCATTCAAGAAAATTACTGTATCGGAGTATCACAGAGGGTAACTTTACACATCAATTGATTTGAAATTTGGGCCCCCCCCAGTACCTTACACACTGCACTAATACAGCTGGTTAATGCATTAATTCCAAAGTTCATGTGAGACATGCTCTGGCTAAGTCTGCAGGGGAGTTTGGCTGTGCATGACTCCTTGAAACAAAGCTTTGTCTGGACATTTGTGTCTGAGGGGTACGTGTGTGGGACTCCTTGAGACACAATCACATTTTTTTGTTGAGTGCCCCTATAGTCAGGATTTTTAGAAGTATCTCAGTAATTTATAGGACACCCCACTGTTAGCCACTGTCTCTTATGAGACTGTGGTGCTTGATTTTGTACCCTCCACCACTGTTAGGGTTCACCACCTGTATCCTCCATGTTTGTTTTGCTCACTGCAAATATTACTTCTGGCAGTCTCATTGTGCAATTACATTGCAACAATGATACATTGCTCCTGCAGTTGTAACACGTATGGTTCATGCTTCTGTTCATTCATTGTACCTGAAAGAAAGCTCAACTTTTTCTGTTTCAGTGTTCCACAATGCCTGGTGGGGTTTTCAAAATGCATTTCATTAACAGTGTGATTTTCATTGTTTTGATTTTCTTTACAGATCAATTTTACTGTTTGTATAATTTATGTTATTTTTGTCTTAATAAAATTCCCCTGCTCTTTTCGAGAAGTGCCATGGGATCTTTAACAACAACCTGAACAACCACCAGAGCAGACAGGCGGGACCTTGGTTTAATGTCTCAACCTAAAGATGGCACCACTGAAATGCAGAAACCCCCTCACAAGGCACAAAGTGTTAGTATTGGGATTTTACTCCAAGTGCCTGATTTGGTGATGAAACCCACAGCATTCTGATGTTCCGACCTCAGAGGCAAGTGTGCAACCTGCTGAGAAACTGACACTAATCAGCTACCAGCTACCAGCTAATAGGCTGATTTACAAACAGCTAGGAGGAATTCTTGGTAGATTATAAAGTTTATTTAAATTTTCTTACTCAGAGATGCAGTCTCCAGTTTTAGTAGTGGTGAGTGCTGTATAGTACCTAATAAGTAGAAGTTCATAACAAGGCATTGGGGGTACAATATTGAATTTGTCTTCTATTTTCCTTACTGGGAGGGGCAGTCTCCTCTTAGGTAGGCCAAGGAAGAGATATGCTGCAAACAGAATGTACTGGTCTCAAGTGTCCTTTGAGACACTCACAGATGTCCACCTTGTGGGCTGATATTGACTCAGTAGGGGCCTGATGAGGCAGATCCATGAGCTCCTGCATGAACAGCTGCAGTCTACCACCCAACACTGCCATGCCATGTGATTAGAAGAAAGTGTGACAGCTGCGATGTGTTTCATAACCACCTGGTCCTTCCAGACATTGGTTGGACATATCACTGGCATTTCACAGTCTGCCACCTTGTGCCTGCTGGCTCAATTCCTAGATGCCCTGTTACCACATTCTGGTGAATTCATTGTACTCCCCAGCATGGCAGTAGAGCAGAGCAGAGAAAAAAAACATGCAGCAATTCTATCAGATTTTGCGCCTACCAGCAGTAATTAGTGCCATTGATTACACCCACATTGCCATCTGGGCACCACCTGATAAAGTGGGAGATACCTTCCTGAACAGGATGGGGTACCACTCCATCAATTGCCAGGTGGTGTGTGATGCAACTGGGTGCATCATCAATGTTCCAGCACGGTACTCCAGCAGTGTCCACAATGCCTTCATCTGGCACCAGTTGCAGTTGTGCCAGGCATTTGAAGGTGGCCAAATACCCATTGGCCATCTTGCCAGTGAGTGAATGCAGCAAGCATCTCCCCATGGGGGGACAGTGCCACAATACAGCAGCCACATGAGGTGTAGAGGGGAGGGTGGGGAGGTGAGAGTGTATAGGAACACAAGATGACCAACACAGTATGGGATGCCAAGTGGACAGGGTCAACAGATGCTACATTGAGTATGCATGAGGCGGCATCCCATCGGTGATGGTAGACATGGCAATGGCCATACAGACCTTCACATCTGTGTGGGATGGGCTTGTGTGGACCATAGGGTTCTGTGATGCTGCATACTGGCACATGTCAGGTGGCACCTGTACTATTTCCATTGTTGGGTACATAGGCATACTAGTTGGGACATGCTGTCCTTCTCTGGGGCCACATTTTGGATTGTACATTACTCCACAGTGTCAGTTCACTATTCTTACACAGGCACCTTCCCCCAAAGGAACATGTCATAGTTATGCATTGGCCAAATGGTCAGAGTAGGGTTTGAGCCAGGATGACATGTTGCAATGTCTTGTCAGATGCCAGAGGATGATGCTTGAACAACAGGTCATGATCGTGTGACTTTCCCGATGGACTGTGGAGTTCCTGGAGCAGCTGGTACAGGTGCAGCGGATAGCTGCAGACCAATAAACTCCCAATTCCTCATTTTTTCCCACTTCCCTGTTCCCTCCTCCTTGTGTTTTGTTGTTGATTTTCCAGTTATGATGTATATAGTTTTCATTGCTATGTTTACAAAATATATTTTTTGATGTTATGCTCCTGTGTCCTGTGTCATTTTTGGTTTCCTGTAGTCAGGTTAACTGCTATGCTGTGTTGCACCTAATGACCACCAGCACCTCCCTGGTGGCTGCCATCCTGGCCTATCATGTGGTGCTAGCTTCCCCAATGCTCTCCCTGTATATCTGTGACTGTGCATCTGGCTGTACATTGTTGTAGACATGGTAGGTTTGTCCTCCAGTTGGCTGACACATTCTCTTACATAGAAACATAGATTTTGAAGGCAGATAAGGACCTCCTGGCCCATCTAGTCTGCCTATTTCCCCTACTTACTTAAACTCCAGATCCTAAATGATCAGTAGCATACCTTCTCTTTCCTATCACTAGGGTTGCCTTCTGTCTATCCCATGAATTCTTGAACTCACCAATCATTTTAGCCTCTATGACCTCCACTGTGAGGCTGTTCCATACATCCACAACCCTTTCTGTTAAAAAATACTTCCTCACATTACTCCTGATTCTCCACCCTCTAGCCAGATATTGTGTCCCCTTGTTCTTGCACATCTCTCTTTTTGAAAGATGCTGCCCTCCTGGACCTTGTTGATTCCCCTGAGGTACTTGAATGTCTCTATCATATCCCCCTCTGTCTCCTTTCCTCCAGAGTATACAATATTGAGGTCAGTCAGTCTTTCCTCATATGTTTTCTGATGCATTCCTTTCATCATTTTTGTTGCCCTTCTCTGAAGCACTTCCATTCTGTCAATGTCCTTCTGTAGATGCAGTCTTCAAAACTGAACACAGTATTCCAGATGTAGCCTGACCAATTGTCTGTACAGTGGCTTCACCACCTCCTGTTTTCTACTGGTGATGGCCCTCCCCTGTGCATCCCAGCATCTCTCTGGCCCTCCCCACCACATTTTCATATTGCTTGGCCACCTTCAGATCATTCATTATGTTTACCCACAAGTTTTTTTCCAGTTTTGTTGTTGTTAGTATCTCCCACCCATTTTGTATTCCTCTCCAGGATTCCTGTGGCCCAAGTGCATGACTTTACACTTTTTTGTATTGAATTTAAGCTGCACACTCTTGACCGCTCCTCCAATTGGCCTAGGTTGCTTCTCATTTTCTTCCACCCTGCCTGGAGTGTCTACCCTATTGCAGATCTTGGTGTCATCCGCAAAGAGGCTTACCTCCCCTTCCAGGCCTTCTGCAATGTCACTAATGAAGACATTAAAAAGGGCCGGCCCCAGAACCAAGCCCAGTGGCATCCCACTTGTCACCCCCCCCTCTTGGAACTGAACTCCATTTATCACCACCCTTTGTGTTCTGTTGTTCAGCCAATTTCAGGCCCGATGTACCACCTTGGGACCTACTCCCAGACTGCACAACTTGTTTACTAGCCTCCTGTGTGGGATGGTATCAAATACCCTGCTAATATCTAGGTAGGCAATGTCCACCGCCCATCCCAGATCCACCAACCTGGTTACCCAGTCAAAGAAATCTATCAGATTTGTTTGACAAAATCTCCCTGCTGTGAATCCATGTTGCCTTGGGTCTTGTGCCCCACTATGAAAACTTCAATGTGTCCATTATAAGCAATGTTTCTGTCCATTATAACCAAAGAAAGATGCATTGTATTTAATACATTTGGTTTGGGAACTCAATTTTTGTCCACTGTAACTGATTGTCCATTATAGCAGTGTCCATTATAAGTGGGGTGCACTGTATTCCCATATGCATTTTTGCTCACAGTGACTTGATATTGTCATTTGTTCTTGTTTTACTATGTCCCATCTTCTTCACTTTCACCTTTCCCTTCTGTTGATTTTGGAGTCTAAAGCAAAGCAATATCTGCTTAACTTTACTACAAACTATAAATATTAGCTATAGTTAAAAAGTCCACTCGAAATATCAGACAGATTAAACCAATTAAGCAGTTTTTACTCAGTCCTGTATCTATGTGTATTTACCTGAGAGTAGAGTATTATATTTATATTTCACATGTTTTTTTCTTTTTGCACTTTTTAAAATTTCACACGGTTAGCCACATTTTGGGGACTATATAGCACATGAGCCAGCATTCTCTCACTCAGACCACCATTTTGACATCTGAGCTACTAAAGTAACGCATGCAGAGCAAAGAACGCTGACTGTTTGTTGGATTTGTACCTAACCATACAAAAACGTGTTGGCTTGCTGCAAACTTTTCCTTTATTCAGAGTGTTTCAAGGGCAGTTTGCTTCTTTATTTTTACTCATGGAGCACTTACATAGCATGGTGCCAGAGAAATGACAGGACTCTGTGGTCCATAAGAAAAAGAAAAAGTACTTCTACTCGATGGGATTTTGGGTCTGAAGGGCCTGACATTTCATAAGGTTTGTCCTGCACCCTTTTGTGTATTTAAAATACACAAGATGGAATAAGTCTGGTTGTCATTCTATTTTTGTTTAACGTATATGATATTTTATCCAGATTTTAAAGTTTTTTAGATTTAGAAACATAGACTTTGATGGTAGATAAGGACCTCTTGACCCATCCAGTGTGCCCATTTCCCTACCTATTGAATAAACTACAGATCCTAGTTAACCAACAGCCTACTTCCTCCTACCCCCCACTACCCACATTATAATTGCCTTATGTCTGTCACATGAATTATTGAATTCCCCCACTGTTTTTGACCCAACAACCCCTCAGGGAGGCCATTACATGCATCAACAACCCTCTCTGTGAAAAAATACTTCCTCAAGTTGCCCCTGAGCCATTGCCCCTCTATCTTCAAATTGTGCCCCTTTGTTCTTGCACATCCCTTTTTCTGAAAGATGCTACCTTCTTGGACTTTGTTAATTCCCTTGAGGTACTTGAAACTTTCTATCATGCCCCCCCTCCTTTCCTCGAGGGTATACATATTAAGCTTCTTTAGTCTCTCTTCATATAGTTTCTGGTGCAGACACTGCACCATTTTAGTTGCCCTCCTCTGGACTGCCCACATTCTGTCTATCTCCTTCCGGAGATGGGGTCTCCAGAACTGCATGACGTACTCCAGATGGGGTCTCACCAACTGTCTGTAGAGATGGATGACAACTTCCTGTTTTCTACAGGTAATGCCTCTCCCTATGTATCCTAGTATTCATCATGACCTTCTTACTGCTTTCTCACATTGTCTGCCTACCTTTAGGTCTTATGATATGACTACCCCCAGGTCCCTTTCCATTTTTGTTATTGTTAGTACCTCCCCCCCATTGTGTACTCTTCCCCTGGGTTTTTGTTTCCTAGGTGCATTACTTTGCATTTCTTAGCATTGAATCTAAGCTGCCATACTTTTGACCATTCCTCCAACCTTGTCAAGTCCCCTCTCATCCTTTCTACCCCCTTGTGTATCAACCCTGTTGCAGGTCTTTGTGTCATCTGCAATGAGGCATACTTTTCCTTCCAGTACCTCTGCAATGTCACTTATAAACACTGTTGCTCCATGTGCAACCCACTGATGTGCCCCAGCACGATATTCAAATGGAGATTGAGCCTGGTGCAAATCCTGATGTGCCAGAGCACATCAGTAATATATGTGGCTCAGGTAGTGGGGTCGTGCCCATGCATACTCTGCACATCCCGATATTCAGCCTGGGATATGCTGAGCTCATGCATGCGCAACCCCTACTTGCGCTGCACACAGGTGAGCCCCCCCAAAAAAAGGAGCAACAGCTGGCCACCCACAGGTGAGCTGCCATATTTTAGGGTGCAACATGGCAGCTGCCACCTGTGGGTGGCCACCCGAGCTCCAGCTGCACCTTCTGGTGGCACCCCCCCATCTCCCAATCATGAGCATATGTAGGATATTGTAATCGTTCTATATCCCTGGTGGTCCAGTGGACTGTTCACAGCCCAATCACGGGCATATGCTGTAAAATGTAAGTCCTATATCCCTGGTGGTCAAGTGGACTGCTTGCATCCTGATCGCAGGCATATGCTGTAAAGATACTAGTCCCATATCCTTGGTGGTCCAGCGGTGCCCCTCCCACCACCCACTGAGCCCCACCACCCCGCCTCCCCCAGTCAGCGGCGGGCAGCAGCTCCCAAGCCGCTTGCTGCCTTGCTGCCTGCCGACTGACTCCCTACAGTAGGGCTGTACTCCCATTGGTGCACAGCATGAGCCAATGGGCGTGCAGCCCATTCCATACTACACAGTCCAGATATGTGAATGGATCCATTCACATATCTGCACTGTGTAGTACAGTATGGGCTAGATGCCCATTGGCTTACACTATGGACCAATGGGCGTGCAGCTCTACCATAGGGAGTTGGTCGGCGGGTGGCAGGGCAGCAAGTGGGTGGGGAGCTGCCCCCACCACTGACCATGGGGGAGCAAGGTGATGGGTCTCAGTGGGTGGGTGAGGAGGGGGGTACCACTGGACCACCAGGGATATGGGACTAGTATTTTTACAGCATATGCCTGCAATCATGCTGCAGGTGGTCCACTGGACCACCAGGGATATAGGACTTACATTTTATAGTATATGCCCGCAATCGGGCTGCAAGCGGTTCACTGGACCACCAGGGATATAGGATGATTTTAATATTCAACCTATGCTTGCCTATAAGGCAGTGGGACACTTTGCCATGATGTGCAGAGGGTGTCAGTCCCCGACAGCTGCAGCCTGGCAGGGCGTCAGGTGCAAGTCACCGGGGATCGGTGCACCTGCATGCAAATGGGGCCATAATGACATGTAAATGGCTCCATTTGTGCCTTGCATGAATTATAGCCCCATTTACATGTGCACTTTTGAATATCACAGTTGTGGCACCTAGCACAATGGAGCTTGCACTAGCGCATCCCCCTGCTCCACTCTGGCCACTTGCGCTGGGGTAGTGCCACTGCACCATGTGCACTGTGGGTGGCCAGGGTGCGATATTCAATGCTGCTGTGCCATGGCGCAGCTCTGTTGAATATCACCCTGTCAATGCCCCTGTGCAGCAAAGTTGCACTGCGCCCAGGCTTGTGCCACAGCCTGACGCAGTCTGAATATCTGGGCCTGTATGTACAATTAGCATGCATTTAATGTTTTATATTTTAAAAAAGGAAATAACAAGAAATCTCATTTAATTGGTTTAATTGGCTCATTCCAAAGAATTAATTTAATTTCAAAAAGCAGTTTAAAAAAAAAACATTTATAGATAACTATATTAGATATATATAAATATATTTCAAAAGTTGAGTACATTTTACATATCTTATGTCGTTTTTCTTGTCTGTCCCTTGAAGAGCTGCAAATAATACACAGTCATGCTCAGTGCACATTTTGACTGACTTATGTCTGAGTGAATCAAAGCTGGAAAGGAATTTGTGCAATAATACTGAGGCAGGAGTATCTTGGAGTCTGCAGGGTGTGGGACCTTTGAGTCGGACAGAGACATTGTCCCGCTATTGATTTAAGGAAAAAGAACTCACTACAGCACTATAAGATGTTTGGATTGGATGGGATGTTAGTTGGTAACTGAAAAATTCAATATAATAATTTGAACTTCCTTTCACCCAGTAAACATCCTGTGGATCTGAATCGTCTGAACTTTCTGAACTGTGTGAGAGTGGCCCAACTGTTTGTTCAGAGTGAAATAGATCAAAAATAGTTAAAAATCTAACAACTGAGTGTTTCTTGCAGAACTTTTTCTAGATTTGTCTACATTTAAGGTTGAGCAAAATAACTACTCTATTTGGTAGTGCTGTGTTCTTCTTCATTGTGATAATTAGAAACACAAAACTGTAACCAAAATCAGAACTTAGATTTTAATCTGAAAATTAGAACATTGTGCACTTGTTTTTTTCCTCTTAGGACATTTGTAATTTCAAGATTTTTCATCCTGTACTGTGTGACTATATAGAACTCTACTTTTACACTTTCTTCTTAGTATTGGTAATTGATTTGAGAATTGAGTACTGTGCTAGTAACATATCTGCTGAAACCTATCTCTAAAATGGTGGTTATAAGAATCCAACAGAATGAGACCTATATCCAAGCCATGAAGGATGATAAGGACAGTTTAGAATTAGTTGATATATAAAGTAATGTGACTACACAGGACACCAGGATATCAGATAAAAGAGGCATGGGCAAGAAAAGGGGCAAGAAAGAATGTAAAAAAGAAACTTCACTAAGGGAGCTGGAGAAAAAACTCTAACAAAGGGTGGGAGTATGAAGAATGCCAAAAACAAAGCAAATGGGACTGGAACGGATAACGTTCACAGTGAAAATGACACTGATACTGTTATTAAGAAAACTGAAAACTTAGAAAATGTGAAAAAAACTTATTTAATTACAAACAACCTACAATAGCAGAAATGTTTGTTAATATTAAAATTAAAAATAGAACTGAAACTTGTCTTACCAGAAAAACTGGAGCAGACATTTCACAAGTTCTCATCCCAGCTTCACTCCCAAATTATCAAATGCATGGTCTTCTAATGCTAGGAATATTGGGATTGCTGAACAACTTGTAAATCATAAGAAAGGCAAGAATTTGAATACAACTCCTTTAAAAAGTCAGGTTCCTATTTCAAACAACCACTTATTTGATATGGATTTTATTGAATCGGCTTCTAGGGATTCCCAGCATACTACTGTTGATAGTAGTTTGGAATCAATAGTTCCCAACAATAGTTACATTAAGCTACCAGAAGAAACAGGAGAAAATGTAACCCACAAGGCCTTAGACCCTGATTAATTATTCAATAATAGTGCCCTAAAATAAGTAATTGATGAATTAGAAAACACCACACAGGGCCTTAAGAACTAAGATAACTTACAGAAAAATATACCTAATAATGACAAGAGACATTCAATCAAAGGAAACAATTTTGGGGAGCAGGGGGAGTGTTATCTAAATGAAGCTAGCCCTAGCCATTTTGTACAGGAAAGGGTACATGAAATGAATCAGATTTCAGTGCAAAGTGGAAGGCAGGATAGTGGTTTGTTGACCTACATACCATTGATTCTTAGTGAAGATATCATTAAGGTTATGAGAAATCAAAATGCAGCTAACCTTATGCTTGTTATCCCTCTGTACAGACAGTTGGTGAGACCCCATCTGGAGTACTGAGTGCAATTCTGGAGACCCCATCTCTGCAAAGATGAAGACAGAGGGGAGGCTGTTCTGAGGAAGGCAACCAAGAAGGTGCAGGGTCTGCACCATAAGACATATGAGGAGAGACTAAAACAGCTTAATATGTATACCCTTGAGGAAAGGAGGGAGAAGGGGGGAATGATAGGAATTTTCAAGTATCTCAAGGGAATTAACAAAGTACAAGAGGGTAGCATCTTTCAGAAAAAAAGATGTGCAAGATCAAGGGGGCACAATCTGAAGATAGAGGAGGGGACAGCTCAGAGGTAATGTTAGAAAGTATTTTTTCACAGAAAGGGTTGTGAATTCATGGAACAGCCTTCCTGAGGAGGTTGTGGAGTCAGGAACAGTGGGAGAATTCAAGAATGCATGGGACAGACATGAGGCAATTCTAGTGGGGAGTAGGAGGAAGTAAGCTGTTGATTAACTAGAATCTGCAGCTTATACGTCAGGTAGGGAAATGGGCAGACTAGGTGGGCCAAGCGGTCCTTATCTGCTGTCAAATTCTATGTTTCTGTTTCTGTTTCTATGTTTCTAGAACAATTGATAATTAACAGAAATTAAATAGAAACATTAAAAGAAAACACTGTAATTAATGGTGCAAGGATGGATGTTATTAGAATCCTAGATGGCATGCACCCATCTAAGGAATCTTCTTCAATTCCTCTGGAGGAAAATGAGATGTCCCGTAAACCAGTAGATGGCAATAGATCCAATTTCTCAACAATTAATACCCCCCTTCCCCACTATCAGCTCTAGGGGACAACAGTCTAAGGAAGGAAAACAATGGAAAGATAAAAGCCAGGTCAAAAGTAAAATGAAACATGAAAAGGGTAAAAGATATTTCTATTTGCAAACTTTCCTGCCAAAAAAGACCTAAGGAAAAAAAAAAGGAAAAACATAGACAAAAATGCATGTCCTAAGGAAAAACTTAGTCCAAATGTTCCAGTGAACATGCAGAATAAAAATCCTCAAACAAAGGGCAGTAACCACAAGGACCAGGGATCTGTCATTCCCTTGGAGATAGAACAGCCAGTAGAAATTGGCACTAGACAATCTCCACAGGAAAATCCATTACCATCTATCCTTTCATTCATCAGGTTACATGGTTTAAAAAAATAGAGGGAGAAACAACTCAGAATTTAGTAAAGCACATTTTTTACTTTCTTAAGGAAGAGATGGATCTTGAAATTGGAACAGATCATTTGTTAAAGGTGAACAGAGTTATAGATACAGAAAAGGGTACATATGTGGAAAGCATTAATGTTTACTGCTCCACTAATAGGATTGTGAATTATGTGTGGAGAACTCTCCAGGAAACATTAATGTTAAATCTTACTGCCACCTTTTTTGATGGAAAAATTAGCGCATTAGATTCCCTTAACAGCCATGTACAGACACGGGTGAGGAGCAATGTATAGATGGGACCATCTATAGGGAAGACTGTCTTAGAGTCTGTCACACGAAGCCTATTTGGATGAAACAAACTCCCTAATGAAACAAATTATAAACTTACAAACGTGTTGTGCAACTTGTTCGCAAATCTTTTAAACATCAGTTAAGGGCAAACTGGAGTATTGAAAGCAAAAAGACACATTAGCCTCAAAGCTAATGGGCAGATTAACATGCTCTTTAAAAATTCTAAAGTGGCCAGCAAAGTAAGGCAAGAAACTAAGGCTCTTGATGCCATGGGAATTTTTCTGGCTGACGTCAATAGTCTAGAGGGTAGCCCTCCATACTTTGTGAATCAAATCAGTTGTTTACATGGATATTCTTCTGTTCAGACAGCTAAGGTTAATAGCTCTTATCAAATTTCAACTAAGAACAGATTGAAGGCATTGGCAGGCTATTATGGCAGACTGAATTCACTAACCAATGAATCCAGGTCAAACTTTATGCGGAGTCATTTGGAAACTGGTGAATGTAAACATAACATCCTCATCTCTTGGAGTATGGCAGGCTAAAAATCAAAAACAAGTGACCAGGATTGGTTTAATTGTATAATGCAATACTCCTTAATTTGTTTTCAAGAAACTTGGCATGATATTAAAGATGACATAGATGACATAGGACTAAATGGTTTTACTCTTATACACAAACCATGCATAAGAACTGTCAGATGCTTGCAGGTCAGGAGGCTTAGCCACTTTCATGAAGACAGGAGTTTTTTCTGGTATGGAAGTTATAATTCAGGATAGTAATTTCATTGGTATTAGTTTTTTTTTTAATGGTAGTATGCTCCTTTTGTTCATTTTTTATATTCTGCCTTTGAAAAACAGAACCTTATCTAGCAATCTCTGGGAGAAGTTTATGGATTCAATAGGAGAATCTCAGTTTGAGGCTCCTAGTGTCGTTTATTGCTAGTTGGGGACTTTAATGCAAGGATTGGAATAGATGATGGGCTCAGTGATAACACTATTTTTGGGTTCATGTTCCCTACAATAACCAGGACTAAAAGAGTTTCCAGCAACTCTAGATACAACTATAATGGCCAGACATTAACTAAACTAATGGATGACAATTAGAGGGACACTCAGATTAGAGGGACACTCAGAAGGTTCACCAACTTATTTCACAAATAATGGGGCCTCAGTTATCAATTTAATACTGTGGCAAGGCCATCCAGATTTTTGGGTGGGCCTAGCCATCCATTCCAGGATGAAGAGTGAATATTTTCCTTTTTCACTATATAGAGTGGAGAATTCTACTGACAAAAAATACACAAGGAACACAACTAATATAACTGAGATCGTGGTAAGGTATTCCAAAACATTAGTTTGGTCAGTTACTCTAGAAAGTGTGATAATGAATCAGGTGATTCTCTTTTTAAGCAACTGGACAAAACAACAACTTGGCCATAAAATCCCAGAATTTATGTAACAAAAATTGCATGCCTTATTCCAGGAATTAGGTACCCACTTCTATACAAAAACATTACAGAGGAAGAACGCTATATCTCCCAAAGGCTGTTTTGATGTGGAATATAAGTCACATAAAACACATAAAAGTCTTGCTCTAAGGAAAGCAAAAAGGAATGCTGATAAAAGAGAGTGCTATTAAACTGAAAGAAACTAGGAAGGCGCATTGGGCCAAACCAGGAAATACAGACTAGTGTCAGACTAGTGCAGGACCTGGGACAACAGTGACCTACATGCAGGGGACAGGTTACATTTGTTCAAGGAGGGGAAGAGCATACTCAAACAGGAAATGGAGGGGTATATTTCAACAAGGGTGGATTTAAACTAGGATGGGGGTGGCCAGGGGACTGTTGTTAGAAACAATGTCCAGAAAGAGGAGCATAGGGTGTTCACCCCCCCTAGTTAGAGGCGAAGGCAGTGAGGAGGGGGCACAGAGAGGACCAAAGGGTGGAGAGAAATGATAAGATTGGGGAGGCAATAGACTGGAAGTTGGTCTCACTGAATGCAAAAAGCCTAAGTTACAGAAATACGGAGTTACAGGCTCTATTAGCAGTGGAATTGGTAGACATTGCAGCTATCACAGAAACATGGGCCACCCAGTAAGAGGACTGGAATATGATGATCCCAGGGTACAGTCTATTCAGAAAGGATAGGGCCAAGGGGAATGGGGGGTGGCAATCTATGTGAGGGAGGAGATTAAGTGCAAAAGGGAGGAAAGGGAGGTGGGGAGGACAGAAGTTCTTTGGATGCCGCTCCAGGATGCAAAGAATAGGACACTGAGGATCGGGTAGAGTACAGGCCACCATCACAGGGTTGTGACCTGGACCAGGACCTGACAGATCAATTTCGAAGGGTAAGCTGGAAGGGAAGCATGGTGGTGGTGGGGGATATCAACCTACTGGGTGTGGACTGGAGCACACCTGTCACCATGAGTGCAAGAAAGGGGGTCCTGTTGGAAGCTTTCTGGACAGCTTCTTGACATAGCTGGTTTATGGGCTGACACAGCTGGAAAGGACTTTGGACCTTGTACTGGATAATGGGGAAGCTGTAAGGAACCTAGAAGTGGGGGAACCACTTGCTGGGACTGACCACTGTTCAGTGTGGGTCACGCTAAACATGGAGAGGAACACGTGGGGCATGGGTACAAGGGTGGTTGAATTTAGGTGGGTGGAATTTAGTATGATGGGGGAAATTCTGAGTAAGCACCTGGCAGACATCCAGCAACACATGGATGCAGCTCAGAAATGGAATTTACTAAAGGGAGGGCTGGTGGAGGCAACAGAGACCTGTACTAAAAAATAATCCAAGAAGGACAGGGTAAAGAAACCTAGCTGGCTGTCACCGGAGGTCAGGGAAGGGATGAGAGCCAAGACGGTGCCATTTCAGAAGGATAAGAAATTGGGGGAGGGAGAAGATAAAGATGTATACAGGGAAAAGTCTAGGGCAGTCACCAGACTGGTCAGGGAGGCCAAAGTGTCTAGAGAGCTAAGACTGGTGCAGGGCATCAAAAGAGGAGAAACAGACTTCTTCCATTACATGTTACATAGGTGACAAAAGGAGAAGCAAATACCAGCTTGTGAGGATCAAAAAAGATGGGGGGTGGGTGGAGAAGTGGTGGAGCAGGCAGAGGCACTGAACAAGTACTTCTGCTCTGTGTTCACACAGGAGAAGGGGGGAAATACCTCAGGCATGTCAGAGGGGTGGGTAAGGAGGGAGGACAACAGATGTAGGGATTACAGAGGGCA
Organism: Neoceratodus forsteri; assembly: GCA_016271365.2. Lineage (NCBI taxonomy): Eukaryota > Metazoa > Chordata > Ceratodontiformes > Ceratodontidae > Neoceratodus > Neoceratodus forsteri. The sequence continues at coordinate 536,757,346 of CM057455.1, forward strand.
GGGTGCTGGAGGGGTTGAGGGCATTAAGAGAGGACAAAGTGACTGGGCTGGATGGCATTCACCCTAGAGTACAGTGACAGCTGGTAGAGGTCCTTACAGGGCCACTAGCAGACCTGTTCAATACCTCCCTTGACACAGGATGTGTACCACAGGACTGGAGTATGGCCCACATGGTGCACATCCATAAAGGTCGGCCAAAGGATGAACCAGGGAATGACAGGCCAGTGAGCCTCACTTTGATCATGGGAAAACTCATGGAGACCATCCTAAAGGAGAGGCTTGTGAGCTTCTTGGAGGCAAATGGTATCCAGGTTGACCAGTAACATAGGTTTGTCATGGGCAGATTGTGCCAGCCAAACCTGATAGAATTCTATGACTGGGTGACTCAGGAACTGGACAAGAGCCATGCTGTGGATGTCCTGTACTTGACTTCAATAAGGCCTTTGATTCAATGTTGCATGGGAGATTGGTGGGTAAGCTGGAATATGTGGGGGCAAGACCACAAATGGTGACCTGGAACAGGAACTGGCTAAGGGGGAGACAGCAAAGGATAGTGGTTGGGGGCAAACTCTCATCACCGAGAGCAGTGACAAGCAGGCTACCACAGAGATCCGTGCTGAGACCAGTACTGTTCAGGATTTTCATTGAAGATATCTCGAATGGGATCCGGAGCAAAATCAGTCTGTTCGCAGGTGATTCCAAGATGGGAGCTGTGGTAGATGACACAGATGGGAGGCAAGGGGTTGCAGGAGGACTGGAACAAGCTGCAGAAATAGGCAGCTAAATGGCAGCTGGAGTTCAATGCCAAGAAGTGCAAGGTTCTACACTTCAGAGCCCAGAACCAGGGGAGGGATTATCACTTAAATGGGCTTCAGTTGGGTTGCTCCACAGAACAGAAGGACCTAGGGGTGATCATAACTGGGAGCATGAACAACTCTGTTCAATGCAGAAGGGCCGCGGCAAAAGCCAACAAAATGCTGGGGTGTATAGCTAGAGAGATCTCCTCCAGAAGTAGGGAGGTTATCCTGGCCCGTATAGGTTGCTGGTCAGCCCCGCCTGCAGTACTGCATGGAATACTGGCACCCGTTCCTGAAGAAGGACATCAGATCGTTGGAGGGGGTACAGCATAGAGCTAAAAAGATGATCCAGGGATTGGATGGCAAGTCATACTTGGAAAGGCTGGGAGAGCTGAATATGTACTCTCTTGAAGAGAGGAGGAACAGGAGAGATATGATTGAGACCTTTAAGTACCTGAAAGGAATAAACAAGACTGATACAGAGAGGATTTTCCAGAGGAGAAAGGGGAGGGACACGAAAGGACACCAATTGAGACTGGAGAGGGTAGATTCAGAAAAGAGACGAGGAGACATTTTTTCACGGAAAGTGTGGTGGACAAGTGGAACTCCTTACCAGGTGAGGTAGTGGCCTACAAGATGTAGACAGTTTCAAGAGGAGTTGGGATAGGATAAGTTTCCCACATCCAGCAGAAATCCTATTGTTATAATGCTACTTCATTTAAGTTTTGTTTGCTGTTTGTCATTTCAATTTAGTCATTGATGTATCATCAGATGAAAATAATTAATGTAATGTTATCTGTTTCTCTTTGTCATCACTGATAATGACTGTACCTGGCTGTATACTGTTCAAATGTTTGTTCTCACCTCATGCTGCGTCATAAAATACTCTTTAATGTTGACTCTGGTCTCCCCTGTCTGTACTCTCCCGGGTTGTGCCTGAATATAGGCAACATTGTTGTCTAGTGTACTTACCCGGTAAACAAAAAAACAAATAAATAAGAGTAAGGGGTAATAGGATGGGGAGAAGGGAGTGGCAGCAGCATTATAAGGTGCTAGCTGTGCACTCAAGCAGACTTGACAGACCGTGAAGCCTGTTTCTGCTGGCATTTTCATATGTTCATATGTTCATACAGTATATCTCAGTAGTTTTAAAGCTCACCTGTGTGTATTGATTATGTGTTTTATAAAATTAGCTTCATTGCCAACACTTTATGTTAAAAGCCTGTGTGTCTCTTGGGAGCTGCACACATCTAATTAATTTATGCCATTGGTACACTGTGTGTACTAGTCCAAAAACTATTGCAACTGGGACAGCAACACTGTATGGCTATAAATCATGTAAATGCAGCAGGGTCTGTGCAGGCACTGTGGATCGTCTCAATGCTTCTACAGTACATAAGACAGCAATGCACCAACTTCACAGAAAGCAATGATACATATAATTTAGATGGTCCATCACTGATCAGTCCATTTAATTCTTGTGAGCACAACTGGACATACACATCAAGGTACTGCAGAACATATCTGATGACCGGCTAATATTATAACAATACTTCTATATCCCCCAAACCCAGGCAGATATTAGCACAGTTGGCAGCACAATCAGCATATAATACAGAGGAGAGGAGGGAATTAAAAAGAAAAACAAAATAGAAAGAATGATACAGTAGATAGCTAGATAGACAGATAGAGATAGACAGACAGACAGACATATTTACAGACAGATAGTGAGACAGAAAGAAAGAGAGACAGATAGCTATACTGTACAAAGACAGAGAGAGCAGGGGATCACAAACTCTGCATAACTGAAGCTGGCAGCATGACTCCTGATGTTACTTTTCATTTCAAGAAAGTCCGACTGTTCTCATACTGAGAATGCGGGTGAACAGCTCTTCTCACTAATGTGAGCACTCAGGATTTTCAGGTGCCCAGAAATCTTATTTCCAAGGAAATTTTCTAAAAAACAAACACCATACTGTAGCTAAATGGGTTGCGTTTACCTAGGTTCAGGTGTTTGTTTTTAGAAAATACATAATTTTTATGCATTTTCAATATTTTTAATTTAAAAAAATCAAGATGGCAGCTGCCACAATCATTTTTTTTCTCACAAGTAAATTATTTCTCACAAATAAATCACGAAAATAAGCACTCATTATTAATGTTTTTTAATGGTCAAGCTAGGGGGTATCCAAAAATAACTTTGAATCCTTATAGCTCTGGAACTATATGATATTTTTCATGAAATCTTCAAAAGGCACTACTTCAGTACAGGACACTTTTACCCTGAAAGGTTTGTGAAAGAAATTCTGCACCATCTAGGCTATGTGTATGCAAAATAGAGAGTATAGAAAAAAACAGTTTTTAGCATTTGTTTAGTGTTCTGTATCTTGAAAACTGAACAAGATGCCGGCAGCCAGATCCTGCAAGCCAACTTTTTGGCTATTTTGTTGAATGCAACCAAAGTCATTAAGGTGCAGAAACTTGGGTTTACCATTAAACAGCCTACTCACCCCTAAATATAGCGTCCTTATAACATTTATTTATTTATTTATTTATAAGTCAGAAATACAACCTTTGAGCTAAAAGCTCCTTTACAAAGGATCCTCACCATACAATAAAATCTGTGGGGAGGAGACGAAAAATAGTAGGGAACATACGCAGCTAAAGAACATTGTCAGTTTTAAACAATTAGGTGCAAAGAGAAAACAATGTAACAGTACAGGCATATTGGCATATTATTAAATGAATCACAGATTTGGAGAACAGATTATTAGGGTTCACATCCAAGAGAGAGGAGGTAAAGTGCTAAAAAGAGAAGCACAGAAATAAATACAAGTGAGTGAGATAGTAGATGCTACACTAGCGATGCACCAAAGGTCGAGATAGGTGGGACAGAAGAGAATAGTTTGGGGGCAGTGACAGGAACCGGGGGAAGGTAGGGGGCCATCACAGAACCTACAGGGTTGCCTAGATGAGGATGTAGTGGTGGGTGATTAAGGAAGGTAGGTAGTAGGGAGGATTATAGAGGGGTAGGTAGACAGGAGAGAATTGGGGGAGGATGTTGGGGTAAGGGGCTTTGGTGAAGGAATTGAGTCTGCAGTCAGAGCCAGGCCAAGGCATTAGGAGAGTTGGTATCAATAGGGGACAAATATTACAGAGGTGAGGTAGCAGCTGTATACCAAGGTTGTGTTGGGATTTCTTTAAAAACAAACATCTTCAGATTCTTATTTCTCATGAGGGGAGTCTCTTTCTCAGTAGGAGGAGTATCAGAACAAGCAATATGCTTTGTAGCTTAGTGGAGGAGTTTAAGAGAAAATGATTCTTCACAGAAAGAGTAGTGGACACCTGAAACAGCCTGCCAGATGAAGTGGTAGGGACGAAAACAGTTTGGAGCTTCAAACATGCATCAGATAGGCACATGGGTATAATAAGTAGTGATAAGGGTGAAGTTAGGGACACCTGTGACCAAATAAGGTCCAGGGTGTATTAATAGGTAGTAAAATAGGGAAAACTATCTGGGATTATCAGTTTATTTCTTCGGACACAGTCTATGTTTCTCTGTTAAATATCATACAACCAAGAACCGCCACATTTTGCATGTTCCTTTTCATACCAATGATTTCTTAATCCTCCAAATGGGAAAAAGATCAGTTCTGTAGATTTTTAGAATTAAGTCCCAAATTTCCATATGTTTGCCTGATTATCTTTGCCCTTAATTGGTTTAAAAAATTACAAGGAGCTGAGCTAGTAAACTTATAGGTGTTGTAGGTATCAATTCGGAATAAGTCATTTTCTATTAAAAAATCATTTACTTTTTTAGTTAATGGAAATACATTGGTTGCACTTATGCATTATAAAAAAAAAAACTCACCCAGAAAAATATCAAAAAGAAGACATACTTTTTTTTTTACTTCATGTTAAAGTTCTACTTGTAAGGAAACTTATAGGTAAGGTTACTTTTTTTAAAATTGGTGATTGCTAGGGGTGACAGTTTAGGGGCTGTGATGGAGGGATAGTTCAAGACACACAATGTGCTTTATTAAAAATAATTTATAGTAATTAGTTATGTTTGATTATACAATGGCAAGAAAGAAGACTGGGCTCTGATTGGTCAGTCTGTGGCTGGACCCATGATGTTATCCCATCATAAAATTATGGATTAAGTCCCAAAACCCATATGACCAAATGACATAAAAACATCACTACCCACTGCCAATTCGATCCCACCACCCAGGCTTTCAAACACCAGCAGAAATTGTGATCGGCTTCACAGTGTCACCCAACCATCTTCACAGTTCTTGCTCAGCAGTGAGAAATGGTGCCAGATTCTACCAGTGTTAAAATTTGCTGTAATCCTCGAGTCAACAATTACAGCATATTCCCTCTTATGCTAATAAATTAAAAAAGTAAAAGTGAACCCATCAGCATGATCAGCTTCAGCTCTGCCCACCCACCATAAACTAACTGAGATGAGCGCGTGCTTCTGCTGCTTACTATAGACTCTTTGCTTTCTCTTTCTTCTCCTGGTACAAAACACACACCACCTGTACTGGGAGAACAGCTTTCAATCAATCAATCAATCAATCAATTCTTTATTTAACCAGGTGAAGCACCATTGAGTGTATTCATTTACAAGGTGGACTTAGAAACGGTTCACAAGCAACAATTGTACATAGGAATAAGAGCCACATTACAAGGCTACACAACCATAAGCATGCATGATACAGAACTAAAAGGTGCATAGAAATCATTACAGAGTTCAAGTACGGTCAGGCATATACTGTATACATGATGGGAAAACTATGTACAGTATATACAGTATAAACAGAATATGCATTTCAGCCCAGGAGACCTCTCCAAGTGGGGGGTGATATGGGGCAGGGGAATAGCACAGCCAGGGGAAAAATAACAGGCAGAAACAAGCAGAAGAGGATAGACAGGTTTGAGAAAGGGTAGAGACAATGCCACAGTGTCATGGCTTCAACTTTTCTCTCTTCAGACTGTGGGGGGGTGCCATAGCAGTCCCTCCCAGTCTCCTTGAACTATTACTGCCACAGAAACTAACCACATGAGTTAGACTGTGCTTCAGTTGCTTACCTCTTTGCCAGTTTCTCCTGGGAGGGAAAGTTCATCTCTCCTATCCTCAAAGTGCTCTTAGAATTCAATGCCACACACTCTGGCAGTGTGTGTGTGTGTGTGTGTGTGTGTGTGTGTGTGTGTGTGTGTGTGTGATGTATCACGTCCATGAGACCAACGCGGGGATAAGAGAGAGAGAGAGAGATAGATAGGAATTAGTGTGGCAGACTGCAGAGCCAAAGTAACAGCAGCTCCACCTACTGGCCAATGCACTCAACCAACACTATTTTTTTTCATATATATTACCCATTGGAAAAACAGGAAAAAACACACTTTTAAATATACTTTTTCATTTTTTTTAACACGAGCTATTGTATAATAGGAACGATGCATTCCAGGGTGTGTGTCGTGCTGGGATAACATCACTTCTAGAATGCTGGATGCACCCAGCCTGCAGCCTCATGCCCAACTACCTAAGCTATGACAATATTTCAGCATGACACTCACCCTGTCATGCATTATTCCTCTATTAAAAATTAAAATCTTTGCACATGAATTCTTCAGGAAGTGTATGTTTTTCCATAAAATCTATGTGTAGCATGAATAAGTTTTAAAACATTTGTACTGCACCATAGTTTTTGCCCCCATGATGATTTTCAAAATATTCATGAGGTTATAAAGTATTTATTAAAATATTCATGCTGAAGAATGGTTTTCATACTTCGTGAAGATTTACAAATTTTCATTTTTGCTGCATGACATGTTTTGTGCTTTGGGACAATTTTAAAAAATCTTCATGAGGTTATAAATTATTTCATGAAATCATTGTGCTGCAAGACAGGTTTGAAAATCTATGCGCTTCTCTACAGTTTTTAAAATCTACAAACTGAATGATGGTTTTTAATATTCACATACTGTATAAATCCTTTCTGAAGGTTTTTAAAATTAGCATGCTGCATGAAAGTTTTGGAAATGTGACTGCTGTTGTAAGATTTTACAATCTATGTATCCTGTGATACTTTTCAAAATCTACGTGCTGCTGGGAAATACTCATTTAAAAACCTATGTGCTGTAAAAATGATTTTAATTATGCAACAAAAACTTTAATGTAATATAATTCTTTAATACTTAAATGTTAAGGATGATTTATTATTATTTATGAGGGAAAGTTATAACTAGACACACATGGGCCCTATGCATCACTAGGCTTGGTATGCAACACAAAGTGTGTGTAACAAGACACCCAAGTGCACACTGTGCACCTGCCACCAGCTGGAGATGTGGGAGTCACTAACTCTGGCAGGACTGATGCACAGCTCTGAACTTCTGCAATAGGTGTGGTGATTCCTGGAGGGTGGATATTTACTGCACTATCAACTTTTAATTTGGAGGCACAAATTATCCCATGGCCTGTGGAAGCTGGGGATAATGGTATACAACAGTTCATGAAAGGACTGCTTGTCTTCCTCATCAAAAGTAATTCTGGATTTTCCCAGACAAGAAATGGTCCTGAGAAAAATATAGTATGTTAGGAGTCATCCCAGGATTTGTGTAGGGTTTGAAAAACTATGTGAAAATTAAGTTACTTTGGAAATTAATAAAAAAAAGTAGAGACATTAATTTCAAAAAACTATGTTCATGCTCATTAGGGTTGCTATCATACAAAATTCAAACCCCACACAAGTTAGAAATACACTATTAGGGTAGTAAACCCAATGCCAACAATTTTTGAAAATATGCTATCAGGGTTGTTACACCTATGCCCTACCCACACCACTCTACAATGCCCCCTGCCCCCATGACCCCAGGACTGTCTACAAGTACAGGGCCATGCACCTACAGTTTGATACGTTATATTGTGTCAACATTTTCAAAATTGGTAAACAACAAATCTAACCCCCCCCCCATCCTCTTGACCAGGGAGGGACTAATCATGTTGACAGGTGGCCAATGGGCAGGAAAACAGTTGGTTTGGCAAACAAATTTGAAAAGTTATAAAAAGATATGTACATACAAGCACAGTAGCAGCTGTGCATTATGTTAAGGTTGAGTTAGTATTTGTGGGTCAGGAGATGCATGGCACATCCCTATATGTGCTTATTCATCTCCGGATTTGCGAGGGCTGATGGAGGCATGGCAATACTCAGAAGCCCCTGATGTGCCATGCAAACACAATTGTGCTGCAGTTCAGAATATTGTGAAGCAGGCATGCAAATAAGGGGTCCCTCATGCATATTCCCCACATCGCAATATTGAAATGTCCCTTGGAGAACACATGGCTGGATGCACCAGCGCAAAGATATGCCAGCTAAACCCTACCCTAAATTTATGCGAGGCAGGGTAGTGCCCTTCACACAGCTCAGGGCCAGTCACATGACCCCTACAGCCCTGATCCATGTCTGTAGTTCAGGTAAATCCCATCCATTCCCTGGTAGTCTAGTAGTCCCCCCTCCCCACCCCTGAGCACCGTAATATACAAAAACTACCCAAGCCCCTGTTCCATAGTGTAGGGTTCCCCCTCACCATCCTGATCACAGAGTGTCATGTATAATAAAAGATCCCTATTTCCATAGTGTAGGATCCCCCCTCCCCACCCCGATCACAGAGTGTCATATATATAAAGATCCCCTTTTCCATAGTGTAGGGACCCACCCTCTCTGGTCTCAATCACTGTATGTAATAGAATAAGAAACTGTGTCTCACTGCCATAGAGTAGTGTCCCCCACACCCCCACCCTGGTAGGCAGTAACCCCCGCTCACTACACACCCCTGAACCTACCTTGTGCCAGAAAACTGTCACAGCCCTCCACACCCTGCCATGGTCAGCCGCTGACTGATCAGTACCTGAGTGCATACAGGTATAGTACGTGCTTGCTCAGTGGTTTCAAAGCCCCCCCATGGACCTCCGACCCACCCCCAACCGCATTGGGGTGCGCATTGGAGTCGTCGGCCCACCTCACCCCATCATATGTGTGAAGAAGCAGAGGTATAGGAGAATGGGTGAGAATTAGAACCGATGACCCCAACACCCACCCCAATGCTGGTTGGGGGGGTGGGCTGGGGGTCCAAGGGGGGCTTTCAACCCTAACATCACATTTCCTCACTTTTGTCACTGTGGAACAACCCTAACTGATGCATTAAACAGAGATTTTGCCTCTAATTTCGCTTCTTTTTAAGAATGAGGACAATAAATAGTGAATGGAATAAAGGGCCCCGCGCTCCCACCACGTGATGTCTTCTTACAAAGTAACAGGAACTGCAAAGCAAACGCAAGTGGCAATGGTGATGCACATGGTAAAGCAAACGTAAATGGTAAAGCAAACGGTAATAGAAACGCAAGCGCAAAGTGATGCCAAAGCGAACAGTGATGGAAACGGAGATGCAAATTCAAGTGCATATGGAATGCAACTGGTAAGGCACACGGTCACGGTACTGCAATTGGAAATGCAAATGGTAACAGTAACAGCAACAATAACACCAAAGAAAACTGAAACAGAAACCAAAACACAGGCGTGTACAGAAACACAAACCGTGATGCGCACAGTCATGGAATCGCTATTATAAATGCAAATGGTAATGGTAACAGCAACAATAATGCCAAAGGAAACAGAAATGGAAAAAAGAATGGAAGTGAGTATGGAAACGCAAACTGTAATGTGCATGGGCACGGTACCACAATTGTAAACGCAAATGGTAACGGTAACAGCAACAATAACACCAAAGGAAACAGAAACGCAAATGCAAGCATGTACAGAAACGCAAACCATTATGCTCACGGTCATGGTACTGCAATTGGAAATGTAAATGGTAATGGTAACAGCAACAGTAATGTCAAAGGAAACAGAAATGGAAATGCAAATGCTAGCACGTATGGAAACGCAAACTGTAACAGGCACGGTCATGGTAACGTGACTAGAACCGCCAATGGTAACTGTAACAGCGACGATGATGCAAAATAAAAGACACACGCAAACAGAAGGTAGACTGCAAATGCAAATGGTAATGCACAGGCTGATACAAATAAAAACATAAACAGTAATGGAAATGCAAATGGTAACAGTAACACAAACAGAAGCGCAAACGAAAATGCAAACTGTAATGCAAACGGTGGCGTACACAGGAATGGTGAAGAGAACGGTGATAGAAACACAACTGGAAATGCTAACTGGCACAGTAATGAAAGGGCACACCCTACTTTTCCCCAAAATCTGCACTGAAAAAAGACAGTGAATACAAAGAATGTATGCATAATAATGGGCCTTGGAGCAGAAAAGGAGGACTTGGAATACTAAATTGCTTATATCTCAGGAACTGTACGATGTAGAAAAAAAATGAAAATTTCATATGAATTATGACATTCCTGGCTAGTTTTGTACTTAGCCCCTGCTTATGGGGCTAAATATTTTTCTGACAAAAAGTCCGTATATCGCACCGTTTCCGAGATACAGACCCCGAAAGGCGTGACGGACACCATAATGTTATCCTGTGGGAAAAAGCATCAACTTTGGAGTGCAGTAACTTTGCAACCCTCCAATATTTTTTTCACCAACCAAAAGGCACATCTGAGGCATGTTGGCTGTCTTCCGTCCAAATTTCAGCCCAATAGACCAAACCATTCTTTTGCAGCAGGGTGGCAAAGAATTCCTGTTATTTTGGGCAAAATAGTGTCGCAAATCATGGCACTTTCGCAAATGAAATCACAAAAGTGTCATGAGTGCGACACTACTTTGCAACACTACGTTTTCCAGAAATTTGAAAAACACATTTCTGGGGTGTTTAACCTCAAAATAAAGACATGGCTAGCATCCTGGGGGTCTGACTAGGTAAACAAAAAGGAATTATGTCCCTAGATGGTCCCAATTTTAAATGCCAAGCATTTTTCTGATCACCAACTGAAAACAAAATGGCAGATTTGTGACACTACTAGGGCCATTTGCGACACTAAAAAGTGCATTTGTGACACTGTCAAACTTTTTAACTTTTCCCATTGACTTAAAATGGGAACTTGTTTTTTAAATAACTTTTGAACCATTTAATATTTTTTCATGAAATCTTCAAGAGGCATATTGAGGACCCTGGTCGCACATTTCTTGAAGTTTCTGGACCAGTCACACAAACCATGTTACCTATAGGTGCGAGCAAAGAATTCACAAAAAAACATAAATGTGCACGCAGATCTCCCCTAATAATTCCGCAGCTGTATATCCAACGATTATGAAAGCTGGCAGATCCCAAGTTATATGGTTCTTGATAGTGCATTCCAAATTTCAGGCAAATCTGTTGAACGGTGGCAAAGTACCCTTTAACCTTAAAAGGGCTACTCAACCCTAACTATGGTAGCACTACGTGCTACCATTATATATATATATATATATATATATATATATATATATACACACTACCGTCAAAGTTTTAGAACACTCCCATTTTTCCAGTTTTTATTGAAATTTAAGCAATTCAAGTCCAGTGAATAACCTGAAATGGTACAAAGGTAAGCGGTAAACTGCTAGAGGTTAAAAAAAGTTTAGGTTAGCAAAACTGCTTTAGAGAAATTGCAAAGAAAGCCAAGGTGTCAGTGAGTACAGTTTCCTACACCATCAAAAGGCACTTGGAAACTGGAGGAAACTCTGACAGGAAGAGGTCTGGCAGACCCAAAGCCACAACAGAATCAGAAGACAAGTTTCTGAGAGTCAACAGCTTGTGTGATAGGCGACTCACAGGACAACAGCACAGAGTGACTGGCACCCTGAACCAAATGGGCTACCACAGCATTTTGCAGTGCCATTCAATACCCTCTGGTCTATGCCTAGTTGGTCAGGGGTTCATCCTACAGCAAGATAATGACCCAAAACATACCTCCAGGCTATGTCAGAACTAACTTCGAGGAAAAGAACAAGATGGTAGGCTTCAAATCATGGAATGGCCAGCACAGTCTCCAGACTTAAACCCCATCGAGCTGGTTTGGGATGAACTGGACAGAAGGGTGAAATCAAAGCAACCTACAAGTGCAACACATTTGTGGGAACTTCTGCAACAGTGTTGAAGAACTTCCCAAACAATATTTGATGTCCATTGTAGGAAGAATGCCACGAGTGTGTTCATGGTTACAGTATATCTGCAAAAGGTGGCTACTTTGATGAGTCAAAATTTAGATTAAATTTTGTTAAACAAAATGATTCTATGATTTCTTTTTATCTCCAATTGTTTATTTGTTCTATGCTTTAATTTCAGAGTACATTGAGACATTAACCTGCATAAATTTCAATAAAAACTGGAAAAATGGGGGTGTTCTAAAACTTTTGACTGGTAGTGTATATATACATATATATATATATATATATATATATATATATATACACACAACACTCTGTGATTGGGGCAGGGAGAGGGACCCTACGCTATAGAAATAGGGCTCTTTTATTATACATGTCACTCTGTGATCAGGGTGGGGGACCCTACAATATGAAAATCAGGATCTTTTATTATACATGACACTCTGTGATTGGACAGGTGAAGGGGGGTCCTACACTATGGAAAGGGGGTTGGGAAGTTTTTGTATTTTATGGTGCTCAGGTCCAGGGAGGGGGGACCACTAGACTACCAGGAAATGGATGGGATGTACCTTAACTACAAACATGGATCAAGGATGGGAAGGGGGAGGGCCGGCCCCGTGCATATAGCCTGACACAGCCATGCTAATAAGCCCATAGTGGGCATGCATGAGGCCCCTTTGAGCCATGCATTCCCAATGGGCTCATTAGCATAGTTTGGATGAATATCACCCTTGGGGGAAATTGTGCATCCAGGAATGCACCACACATTCCCCTACTGACAGTCTTCAGTCCCAAACCCTGGACGCGCTGCAACAAACATAGCAGCCACCCTTTATGTACCATGCATCCAGGGTCGGATATTCCAACAGAATGCTCAATCTGTTCTGATCAAGCATTCTCTTTCTATAGCACATCAGAGATGGCCATCCCAGTTTCCTTGTGCAATCCATTAATTTGTGCCCACATCTGTCTGGCTCTAAATATGGGGCCCTGTGTCAAAACCACTATTTATGACAGCATACAACTCAGACATCTTGTACTCTAGGGTTTTGAAAATTTGCATGCACCTTTGTTGTCCTTCAGGATTAATGCTTGCCAATTTTTCAAAACATTTATGTGAAAAATCACTATTTTAAGATTTTGTTTTGCCCTTAGTGAATAAAAGAAAAACAGAGGTAAATTCTGAAACATTCAGGTTTGTTACATAATGGCACACTAGGGCCTTTTATTTGCTTTGTACAAAAAAGATCAAAATTAAACAGTTACATTTAAAAAAAAAAACAACAAAAAAAAAAAAAACACACCAAGATTTACAAATGTGCAGTCACTGTGAAAAATAGCTGATGAGGTGCATTTTTTTTTTCATTTACAAATTACTTTTTCAAGTTGATTATAAAAAAAGAGTTTACCTCTGTTGCTGCCACAAATGTTTTAATTTGTGATTGACGTCAACATCAATCTCAAAGAAAACAAAACATAACTATTCCTTTTTGATGTTTCTGACACCAGTATCAGATCCCCCCTCCCTATACACACACAAAACCCCTTCCTGATACTGGGTGCTAATCCTGTTGTCAGGTGCATGTTATTATATTAAAGAAATGAGACAAGAAATTATTTGTGACCACAAGGTTCCCAACCCCAGTGACCTGCTTACAACCCCCCCCGGACAAGTTAAAAAACAAACCCTTCCTTTCACCCATCCTCTAGCACACATCCCACCCTCCACACCCACCTGGTATACATACATTTAGTGACATCCCATGGTGGGAAACAGGCACAACACTATCTCCACATTGACTTGCTGCCATCTTTTTCATTAGCCACTGATCATGAACCTATCCAAAAATAAATAATAAACAAGCTTCCACCCTCACACAACCTCTAGCACCCTTGCCTCTCTCTCCATCTGCCATTCTGGTATATGACTGGGACCCTGTGCAGAGTGACCAGCGCAGCCCTCCATCAACCTCTGTCAGCTGCCATCTTCTGCATTCCCCATCAAGAACCTGCAAAATTGGTGAAAAAAAACCACCACCCTTGTCCTCTTCACACCCATGTTAAAATTAACCATCCTCCATCTCCTACCCTCTTTTGCTTATGTGAGCATCCTCTCCCATATGGATGGTAAAAATAACCCTCCACCCTCACCCACCCTCTTTCACCCATTCCATCATCATCCCCCATGCCTACCCTAGTAGACACATGTAAAAGGATCCCATAGTGGCACAGCCCTCACTCCCCCTTAACCACCAGACATCTTTGGCGACTCCTGCAAATAACAAACTTGTAAAATAATCAATAAAAAATGAAGCCTTTCCCTTACCCACCCTCTAGAACCTGTTCCACCCTTCTCCCCCACACAAATCTTAAAAAAATCTCCCACCATCTTGCCTAGGACCATCATGTCTGGGTAAGAAGTAAGTTACAGCGAGGAGGCATTGCCACAATGGTCTGCTGCTTCATTTAGGGCTCACAGGCCCCAAGCTACAGATCTGGGACAGTATCCCAGGAGTCTTACACTTCCTGTAGGGCTATCAGGCCCTGTACAAAACATGTTACAGATCTTAAGTTGATCAATAAGCATGAGACTAATGTTTGCTTAGGCCCAGCTGGTTTGGGGCAATGCAGCCTATGTCTGCTCTTCCACTCTACAAAACAAGGTAAAGGTCTGGACTCTGCTCAAAAAGTTTGCTTCTTTGTACAGTATATAGCCTTTCATCAAATAAGAAGCCTATGTAACACCCATGGGGCATAGCCACATATATGTAGCTTGAAGCAGCAAACCCATGGTGCACAGCCCTGGACCCAAAGCATGGTCTTGGGTAAAGATGGTAGTGGAAGTGGAGGTGGTGGTTATTAGGTTAAAAAAACCATAGCACCATATTTCCTGAATGTTATGGTTCTGTAATACAGCTTTTAGCAAACTACACACACACACACACACACACACTAAATTAATTCATTACTAACAAATTCATTCCTAACAGAGTAAAATCTCCAGCATTTGAACATGTTGAATAAAATATAATATTTTAGAGTTGAGCTACATGGGACTAACAAGGCTTCATATATTCTTTAGTTGAAATAATATGCTGAATCATAAATTTATTTTAAAATAATAATCTAATACGCAATTGGAATTATAATTTCCTTGGTAATGTCCACATCAGCTAAGGAAGCTGAATTTAATCAGTGCCATTAGGATCTTCATTACAAATCTAATTGTGTTCACTGTAGATACTGAGAAAACATATTAAAGTAGCATTAAGACATCTGGTCTCAGTTTGGCATTGGATTTGTCAAATTAAGCTTTTGTTTGTGTTACAAATCTCTGTCATTTTCCACATGGAATGATTATATGTTCTAATTACAGGCAATATGAGAAAGAGAGAGTGATAGAGGGGGAGGATTGGGGACAAATACAGAAAGAAAGAGATGTTCATTAAATCTTACTGTGACTAGTGATGTGCTGAGTTGTCATATTCTGCCAGAAAAGAAATCTGTGAAATTTTGGGACAGTTCTGAAAACTCCCATTAAATTGCATTGAAAGCAAAATGTTGGAACTCCACTATTTGACCATTCTGCAGTTTTGCTTGCAAAATTCATTCAATGACCATTATATACAAATTTAGTGGAAACAAGTTGATGGATTTCATCTGAAATGCACCCACTGGCTTCTTAAAGATCAAATGCACATATTTCATAGAAAGCTTCAATCCCTTATTTACACATCCCTGTGTCATGGTTAGTGTTTCCTGAAAATATAATGCAGTTTGGTTTTGTGGTTTTCTTTAAATCAGCATCTATTAATGTGCTTTGCAGTAACTAAAAACAGTGAAGACACAATGAAGATGTTTCTGTCCCTGTCAGTGAGCAATGACATCATACCTGTCCTGCCTGCTGCTTCTTCAATCAAGTCCCTAACTGACTAAATAAGCTGTTGTAGCCCCTAGTTAGAGCAGTCTGTAGAGCTAATTGTTTTTCACTCAGAGTTTGTTACTAACCCATCTAGTTTGTATTTAGAGAGATATGCTTAAAATCTATCTTTCTGTTCTCATAAAAAGTTGATTACTTGGGGTTCAGTGCTAAATTGAAGTGTTATGAATGAATTTGTGAGAAATAAGTATCACAGCTCTCAGTTATCTGTTATCAAAACTTTGCATTCTATTCTGGCTGTATAATGGATAGAAAATAAACTACATTCCATTAATTCATAGAAGCAACATGTATTTAATGTAGCCTCAATAAATATGTTCATGTGATAATTTTGTTTTAATGTCAGATTGACAAATGTGTGTCTGCCACACTCTGCTATTTCAGGAACATGTACTGTTTGAACTCATAAAATTTAGTTCTTAGAGATTTTCTGTGTGAAAATACATCATGTACGTGTATAACTAGAAATACTCTGTGGCATCCTGATGCCCCTGTCTCCTGCCTGACAGTTTAGGCAGTAGCTCTCTGCTTGCCCCTTTCCTCTGCCCCAAAAGCCCTTGGTCTCCTTCCCCATTCTGCTGCAGCTCACTGCCCACTGTCTTCTCCACACAGTCAGGGCTGCTGCTCCCTGCTGCCTCATGCACAAACAGTTGAGGCTGCTTCACCCTGCTACCCCTGTCCCCTTCCCGAACACAAGATGAAATTATTTTTTGTTTTTTCTTTCAAGTAGTTTCGGCAGTGCGCCAAAGGATCTGTCTCTAGTGGCAGGGAGCAGCATGGTGCAACAACTCTAACTGTGGAGGCAAGAGGCTCTATGGTGCAGCAGGGCAGAGTGGTGTCAGGGGAGAGAGGACAGCATGATGCAGAAGCCTTGACTGTGGTGCAGGACAAAGTGGGGCATCAGGGTACAGCAACCCTGACTGTGTGCTGGGGTGCACGTGGTGCAGTGGCCCTGCCCATTTGTATCACTGAGACCTGGCTAGTTGACAGTTCTGGCCCCATTCTGGAGGCTGCTGTTCCAGCCAGTTTCTCAGTGATTCATCACCTGAGAGAGGACCATCGGGGTGGGGCAGGGTTGCTGTCTGTTTTAGACAAGAACTGGGTGTCAGGGAGGTGCCAGTGGGAATGATCAACTCCTTTGATTGTATAGTAGGTGCCAGTGTAGGCTACAGGACCCTTCTCATTTACCATCCACCAGGTGATGGGAGGAAGTCCCTGAAGGAAGTTGCCGACTTCATCTCTGAGGTGGTATTGGAATCCCCCAGATGGTTGGTTCTGGGGGATTTCAGTGCCTGAGTTGATGATGAACTCTCACTGCTTGGACAAAACCTCTTCCAATTGATGGATTCATTGGGCCTAACCTGGGTCATTACCACTGCTACCCATGAGAAAGGGCACTCACTGGACTTGGTGTTCCACCTGGGGATGGAGATCTCCAATGTGGAGGTGGAGCCAGTTGGTTGGTCTGACCATCACTTCCTGAGATTCAGTTTCACAGCCCCCTGAAATAGGCCTGCCCCAAAGGAGTTGGTATAGTACCGTCCTTTAAGAGGAGTTACCTCAGGAGGCTTAATGACGGTGCTGGACCTCTCTGGTTTTCCAGGGGATTGCACTGATCCAGGGCCTCTTGTGGTAACCTATAATTGTGCTGTTACTGAGGCCTTGGATGCCATTGCTCCTGATCATGTTCACCCTCTTACCTCTCACCTGGGTACTCCTCGGTTTAACGGGAAATCCATGAGTTGAAGAGATATGAGCAAAGGTTGGAAAGACACTGGCAGAAAACTCACCTGGAGGTGGACAGACTTAGATTGATGGATCATTATCAGACCTACCAATCAGCAATTTCACATAAAAAGGCAGGGTTCCTGTCCAAGGAAATTGATACGGCAAAGAACGTGCCAGCCCAGATCTTCCAGACTGTGGACAGACTATGCAATCCAGCCTGTCTTCACTCTGGTCGAGCGTTATCACAAGTTCAGTGTGAGGAGTTTGCGCAGTTCTTTGCTGATAATGTGTCCACCATCAGGGATGAGATCAGCCAGTGCCTTCCCATTCAGCCTTGCGTTGATCAATCGGGTGGTGCTAATGCCCGTCAGACCTGGTCCACATTTATTTATTTATTTAGTTTTTGTTGACCGGGTAAGTGCACTAGACAAATCCTGCCTTTTTCAGGCACGACCCAGGGAAGGGGGATACAGATGCATGCCAACTGACCTTGAACCAGATTAAGCTGTTAGTCAGCTGGTAGTCATGGATATAGTGAGGATCATCCAGACTCTGCTACCAACCTACTGTAGTTTGGATCTGGGCCCTACACACCTATTAGTGGGGTGTGTAGAAGTTATTGGCCTGGTCCTTGCTGAGATAGTGGGAGTTTTATTGGAGACAGGGATCTTTCCAGATCCCTTACAGAAGGCAGTAGTATGCTCCCTTTTAATAAAAAAAACTCTATTGACCCCGACTGCCCAGCTAACTGCAGACCAATCTTGAACTTACCCTTTGTAGGGAAAGTTTTTTTTTTTTTACTTTTGTTTTACCAAGTGAGACACACTAAGCTAAATGCTTATTTACAGGTGCAACCAGGGAGCACAGGGAAGTTAAGTGACTTGCTCAGGGTCACACAGTATGCAAGTTGGGGCTGTGGGATTCAAACCTAGATCTCCAGGTTTGCAGCTCAGAGCCTTAAACCACTGTGCTATACTGCTTCCAAGTTATTGAGAAGGTGATCATTCTGCAGCTGGAGAACCTTTTAACTAATCACAATATCTATGACCCTCTCCAGTCTGGCTTCAGAAAAAGGCATAGCACCGAAACAGCCCTGGTACGGGTACTTAATGACCTTCTGATGGCGAGAGATCAGAGAGCCCATCTTGGTTCTCCTTGATCTCTGGGCAGCATTTGACACCGTGGATCATGGGGTGCTGCTCAAATGCCTGTGGTTTTACTGTGGACTGAGAGGGGATGGTCCTCAGCTGGTTTTGATCATTCCTCAAGAGTAGATCCAAAAGAGAGGTATCAGGGATTTATTCCTTGGCCCCTCATAGGCTACCCTGCGGGGTTCCACAGGGCTCAGTGCTGTCCCTCATGCTATTCGCGGTGTACATGCTTCCATTAGAGGACATTATAAGATGGTACAGGTTGAGTTTTCATTGCTATGCTGATGATTCTCTACTGTACATGTCTTTTGTACCCGAACAAGGTTAGATTCTGCTGCAGTGTTTAGCAACTGCCTTCTGGAAATTCAGAACTGGATGAGTGCCAGCTGGCCTCAGTTGAACTCAGGAAAAACAGCAGTATTGATGGTGAACCCTGGTTATAGGATAACTGGGACATGAAAGGGAAAACCCTCAGGATCAAATCTTGGAGGGACCCCGCTTATTGCCTTGGGCCACATGCGAAACCAGGGCGTGGTATTTGATGAAGACCTGACTATGAGGGTGCAGGTTTCAGCTGTATTCAAATCTTCCTATTACCATCTAAGGAACATAGCCTGGGTGAAGCTCCTGGTCCCGCCTGAAGATCTTCCTACCTTGGTCCATGACTTCATCACCAGTCATTTTGATTATTGCAACACTCTTTACCCAGGGCTCCCGGGGATAGATATCCACTGCTTGCAGCTCTTGCAGAATGCGATGGCCAGCTTGTTAACCGGAACTTCTAAATCCAGTCATATAACACCTGTGCTGCATGAACTGCACTGGCTGCCTATACAGTGGCGGATTACCTTCAAGGTCGTGTTGCTGACCTACAAAGCCCTACATGAGCAGGGACCCCACTACCTGAAAGAACTCTTGTGTTCTTACTGCCCCACCTATTCACTCTGATCTTCTGATGAGGAATTGTTAGAGATTCCAAGGGTATCCCTAAAAACATCAGGAGGAAGATAGTTCGCCTTTATGGCACCTACCCTGTGGAACTCTCTGCCTCACCAGATATGCAAGAGCCAGAGTGTAGAGGGTTTTAGAAAGCTTTCTCAGTAGTCTATTAATGTGTGCACTGTTATGTTTTTATCTGTTTTTAAACTGTAATACTGTATGTTTTTATTTTTCTACTGTAAAGGCACCCTGAGTATTTTAAGGGCACTTTATATAGATAAAACATTGATTGATCGATTGATTGATTGATTTGGGGTAATGAAAGTGGGTACCAGGGTGCAGCAAAAGCCCCACCTTTGATGGCCTGAAGCAGCATGGTGCAGCAGCCCAAACTGTGGAGGCAGAGGCCCTGGGACTCTAGGGCTTAGCACAGCATATCAGCCCTGTCTGTGGAGACAGGAAAAGTGGGCAACAAAGTGCACTGGACCTGATGGGGGGAGTGGGGGACAGAGGGAAGCAGGGTGCCATATAGTGTTTCTAGTTATACATATACATGATGTATTTTCACATTAAAAATCTCAAAGAACTGAATGTTAGGAGTTCATCCAGCACATGTTCCTGAAATAGCAGTGCGACAGACACACTTTTACCAATCTGACATGGAAATAAAATTGTTATGACATAGAAACATAGAAACATAGACTCTGACAGCAGATAAGGACCACTTGGCCGACCTAGTCTACCCATTTCCCTACCTAGAGGATAAGCTGCAGATCCTATTTAACCAACAGCCTATTTCTTCCTAGCCCCCACAAAAATTGCCTTATGTCTGTCCCATGCATTCTTGAATTCTCCCACAGTCGTAGACCCCACAACCTCCTCAGGAAGGCTGTTCCATGCATCCACCACCCTCTCTGTGAAAAAATACTTCCTCACAATGCCCCTGAGCCATCCCCCCTCTATCTTCAAATTATGTCCCCTTGCTCTTTCACATCTCTCTTTTCTGAAAGATGCTACCCTCTTGGACTTTGCTGATTCCACAGAGGCACTTAAACATTTCTATCATGTCCCCTCCCCCATTTCCTCAAGGGTATACATATTAAGCACCTTTAGTCTCTCCTCATATGGCTTCTCTTGCAGACCATACACCATTTTAGCTGCCCTCCTGTGAACTGCCTCCATCCTGTCTATGTCCTTGCGGAGATGGGGTCTCCAGAACCGGACACAATACTCCAGATGGGGTCTTACCAACTGTCTGTACAGGGGATAACAACTTACTGCTTTCTGCTGGTGATGCCTCTCCCTATACATCCCAGTATCCTCCCAGCCTTCTCACATTGCTTGCCAACCTTAAGGTCATCTGATATGATTACCCCATGTCCCTTTCCATTTTTGTTGTTGTTACTAACCCTCGCCCCCGTGTAATCTTTCCCTGGGTTTACATGAACATGAACATATTTATTGAGGCTACATTAAATACACGTTGCTCCTATCAATTAATAGAATGTTGTTTATTTTATATCCATTTAACAACCCTGTGTTATATAGCCAGAATAGAATGCAGAATTGTGATGACAGAGAACTGAGAGCTGTGATGCAGAAAATGTTATTTTTCACAGATTCGTTCATACCACTTCAAGTTCAGCACTGAACCCCAAATGAGGAGCTTTTTACGAGAACAGAAAGATAGATTTTAAGCATATCTCTAAACACAAACCAGATAAGTTAGTAACAAATCTGAGTGAAAACAATTAACTCTACAGACTGCTCTAACTAGGGACTTCAGCAGCTTAATTAGCAATCAGGGATGTAATTGCAGAAGCAGCAGGCAGGACAGGTATAACAACATTGCTCACTGACAGAGACAGAAACATCTTCACTGATCTTTTCTTGTTAATTAACTGTGTACAGCTTAATATGTAATATTCGCTGACATTAATGTATCTCATGTTTTTATTACTATGTGTTTTTGTTATACTTAATAAAGTATGTTAAATTTAAAAAAAAAGAAACATCTTCACTGTTTCTTCAGTTTTCACTTACTGCAGAGCACATTAACAGATGCTGATTTAAAGAAAACTACAAAACCAAACAGCATGATATTTTCAGGAAACACTACTCATGACAGAGGGATGGGGATTCAAGAGAAGTCAAACTTTTTATGAAATAGGTGCATTTGATCTCTAATGGCTTTTACTCACCTTCCTGGTGCTCAGTTAAGATGTCTATTTTTTATTTGTTCCAAAATTCTTCTGTTTACACTGATTTTGCATGTAAATCTTGGAATGGCATTCTGCTGTTTAACACAAAAATGTTGTTTTCCATAAAATAATTGGATATTCCACGGTACTAATTTTTCTGCCAAAAATGATTTAATGGATAGTTGTGACACTGCATAATGTAGGTGCCTTTCAGACAGGGGGCTCAATTTTAAAAAGATGGATTGATGTTGCAAGTCCCTCATGTGCCAAACATAGGGTGCAGGGGGCTTGCAACATTCCTGTGGGATCGATTGCTATTCTCTATCAGTTGTGTCAACTGCTACATGTCAAATCAGATCCCCCCTTGTCTAACTTGTGCCATTTTGGGGGCCCTTTTTATGGAGCTTGTGCCAAATATTTGGTGCAAGCTAGTGTAAGTTGTAAAGACTGCCACAACTGCACCCAATGTACTAAAACTGGGCACACTAGCATCAAAGGAGTTTCGCACAGTTGCACCAAACATCGGGGTTGACACAGGGATTGACATAAGCCCTGCATCAACCTTTGAAAATCATGCCCAGAGTGTCCACACTATGTGACTCACTAGGGGTCTTGTAGTCTTGCAGAACTCATGAGGTACTCGAAACAGATGAATTTCTGGAGCTGCTGCAGTTTTGTTGAACCAAACTGACTTCAAATGTTGCCCTATGTTTGCTCATTCTTATAAAAATTTACTACAGGCTTGTAGTTAAAACACCAGAGAAATGTTTTCATCATTTTTGAATCACTAGATGTGTTTTTTCATCTGGTTAACAGGTTGTGGTTGGTGTGTGTATGTGTGCAGGGGGATTGTGCAGGTCTAAGTCTTCACCCTCCATAGTACAGCTATCATCCAGAGAGAAACATAAGACATAATGCTATAACAGGATTTTAGTGCAGCTTTTTGTTCTCATTATTTTTGCAGTCTTGGTGGTTGATATTTTTACTGTGCTTGTTAGCAGCTTCATTTGTGTAGTAGTGTGATGTTGCTTGGGCTCTCTGGCCACAGCCCAGTAAATGCCAGCACATAAGAGATAGCTGAAGTTGATGCTGATGCTCTGTGGGAATTTTAAGGTAAAATATTGCAGTCTGGTGAGTGTGAGAAATATTTTAGTATGCACCCATTTGTGCAAGAAAATTATTTATTTTGTCCAGTGTTAGTGAATATCCTAGAAATAAGAAGAGATCATGTCATAGATGTGGTCATGGGCATAGTAATATGCATGGGATTTTCATAAAGGTGCAAAATGTACAGGTTGAGGCATGGGTCCAGTGTCCCTTATGAACTGGCAACAGCTATGAAGTAACCCTCATTATCCCAAACATCTTCAATATGGCATTTCTATGACACTGACCAAAAAGTTGAGATTGTTGCAACATGCCACATTTGGTAGGCCCAAGTGAGTATGGAAAATCTGGGTTGCATCTTGCAACCATTAGCTTGTGTAACCTGTTGAAGACAAAGCATCCTCTCCCGTGGCTACAGCATCAAGGGGGCTCACAACTTAGCCTTAATAGACAGGTTGATGAAGGTTAGGATGAGGATGAGGAATACAGGGGGTTAAAATAAGTAGGACCCAACAGGAACTCAGCTCTCCCTTAAAGATTTGTAAGAAGGTTTTATCACCTCTCATCTTTCCCAATTGAATAATAAATGTTTGTACTCCCACCTAATCATATCAGTTCCCCCACCCATGCATTTCCCCTGGAACCACTGAGGATGGCATAGAAACAGACACTGAGGAGTTGCTGCATGATGTGAGTACTGGTAACCCCACCCCACATGCAAGTAGCAACAAGCACTCCAGACAGCAAAACAGCATAGTTCATAAGTGAGTGTTTTTGCTAGCAAAGAATGTTATAGTCATCCACCACATCTGCCATGACTGCAACCATGAATGTGCCCATAAACCATCAAAAACATTATCCAGCCTTGTGAATGCTTCCCAAGTGCAACAAATCATCTTACAAGCACTTCCCCAATTCATTACATTTTAACACAATCACCCTGCAGCTAGGGAACTAAATGCTGATATGGCACAAGTGTTCATCATTGATATGGTGCCATACTCACATTGGTTGCTATGCACAAACATGCAGAATGCCTACATGCTGCATAACACGGGCACATAGGCAATTTTATGTGGGACTGTCCCACAGCAGACACCCTGCAGCAATCACTATGGGCATGCTAGCACCCTGCATGCTGGATCCCATGGCCGCCTCAGTAGCTCTGCACCAGAGGTGGGCCGAGGGAGTGCCAATGGGTGCACCCTGTGCGGTGCCAATGAATGACAGCACTGTGTGCCATCCTGGGGCAGCAACAGGTTTGCAGAAGAGAACCTGGTGTACCACAATACGCATCTCCCTCAAGTCACCAGCTGAGCATGATGTCCATGGGAACCTCCTGCACATAGCTGCCACAT
The DNA here is from genome assembly GCA_016271365.2 of Neoceratodus forsteri. Taxonomy (NCBI): domain Eukaryota; kingdom Metazoa; phylum Chordata; order Ceratodontiformes; family Ceratodontidae; genus Neoceratodus; species Neoceratodus forsteri. The sequence continues at coordinate 536,781,696 of CM057455.1, forward strand.
CTGACCAGGCATCCTGGGGGGGACTGAGGGCTGTTAGGGCAAACACTTGCTGGTGCTTCACAGGATGGAGCATTCCATCCCAGAACCCGCCTGTGTGCTGAGGGGAATCCACTCTGGGACACGGGACAGTCATCTGATTGGATGCCTGCCCAGGTGAACAGCCCCGCACCCATCCACTCCTTAGCACCTGCATGCTGGGGGTGGGGTGGGGTCACGGACAGGTGACTGGTGATGGTGAAGACAGGCCAGTGCACACCTGTCCATGAGTGCGGTACTGAGAGGGCAGGTTATGCATTTTTAATGTGTGAAATCCACCCATTAGTGAATTGTAGCCATCTTGAGAGAAATAATGTTATTAGATAATTCCTGAAAAAAATGTTTTGGGCCACTGTTTTGCATGATTTACAAATACCAGACTTGGACAAATATACATATGTAAATACCAGAACTGGTATGGCAGATTTTATTTATTTTTTTATTTTAAACTTTTGTTTACCAGATAAACACAGTAAGCTGAAGGCCCTTTTTCATGTGCGACCCGGGACCAAGGACAGTCAAGTGTTACATAACAATTAAACAAAAACACAATACCCAATAATCAATAAATAAACTACAATAAATACATTTTAAAAATAACATGTACATTCTAATTGATTAAGAAGGTGCTTTCTTAGGAGCTTTTTAAAATGATTATGACTACAGCCACTCTGGAAAGCCACAGGAAGTTCAAGTGGACAGTGGTAGTGAAGGACATAAACATGAGAGAAAAGATACATATTTTGTTAGTTGTATTTTGGTGCAGTGCTGCAACAGCAAACACCTGATATCACCAAAACTCTTCATACTTCAGTACACCCAACTCTTCACACATTCACTACATCAAAAGTCTGACATCATTATACATGTGTCTCTAGTGGTCTCTCCACATTCAGTATGCAAATCTTCCAAATTTCAATACACACTTCTCACATAGTGAGGATATAACTCTTCCTAAAACTCTTCCTACATGCAGAACTAAAATCTTGCCATATTCTATAAATAATTGTTAATGTTCTCAGATAAATTAAAATGTGTTAAAGTGTGATGGGAAATACTGAGATGGTGTGATTGCAAGAGGCTGAGCTTTCCATTGCATTTCTAAGTTTCTCTGTAGTTAGAACTGAGATGGCTTTGTACAGTGAGAAATATGTGATCCTACTGTCTAGTGGATTCAAAGAAGGAACAATTGTTCCAGCATCAGAAGCCATAAGCTATGAGAATGCAGTGGAAAATATAGGTATTCACTTCTCCTCAATGGAACCCCAGGTAGGATGATGCAGATGAGGAGAGGGTGTCATTAACAACAGAACTACAAAAGAACCACAGAGCAAATGCCCTGAGGCATTGGTTATCCCAGAGGATATTGGCCATACAGCCAAGTTTTAAAGGAAACACAATTGCACCTCCCCAATAATGCAAAGCATCATGGAAAACATATGCAAATCCTCATGAGAGAATTTGGACTGGCTCTGCTTTAAACAGAACTGCATGGTGCCAGAAGGCCTCACAATGCAATCAGAAAAGGCTAAGAACAGCAGACACATACACATTTCATCCTCATTTGGGCTCATCAGTGTGCCATATCTGTGTCTTAGCACAGGGAGAAGGAGCCAGCCACCCCTTAAGGGGGATGTTATTTGTTTGGGTCATGGGGTCCCTGGGCTAAGACGCAGATATGGCACACTGATGAGTCCAACTGAGGGTGAAACATGTGTATATGTCGCTGTTCTTAGCTACTGCTGATTGCACTGTAAGGTCTTCTACCATTACGCAAAGCGAGAAATTCGTGTAGGTTGAAAGTCTTTGATTTTCCTTTAGCTTCCTCAACCTATCGAGTGTGCATTAGGGTTGTTATCCCAACTCTCACCCCATTCTCCCACACCTCTGCTTTACTTACGTGTGATGGGGTGAGAGTTATGGACGACAAACCCTAATGCGCACTCGATGCCTGGTTGGGGTGTGGGCAGGGGGTCCAAGGGGCTTTAAACCACACCAACTTTCCTTGCTTTTGTCGGTGTGGAACAACCCTAACTAATGCAGTAAATGGAGTTGTTTGCCTCTAATATATATATATATATATATATAAATCTATATATATCTAGATCTATATATATGTATATCTATATATCTATATTTATATATGTAATAGATAAACCACTCTGAGAGTGCAGTCATGCTCTGATATATGCACGGTCATGTGATGTGTTTTATACAATCAGAAAACTGGATTTGGATTTGTTGCTCATGATATATATATATATATATATATATATATATATATATATATATTATTTATTTATTTACTGGACAGTAGTCCAGGAGCACACATCCTCATGGATGTGTTGAATACCAGCAGTGCTAGGTACTCTAGTTACACAGCGGTGAAGACGGTGGCCTGAAGTCTTAATGCTGTGGAGGAGCATACAGATTTATAACTGAAAGCTGGACTTTATTTGTGAACATGTATGCCATTGCTACCTGGTAAAACTCTTCATGAAGCAATTACTTTGTCTTTACAGAACTATCATCTTGAGCTGATTCCTTTTCATTGCAGCATTTTATCTTGAAGTGGTCACACAAGCCATGAACTGGCGTGTTAGAATCGAATGGAGTGAATCTGGGCTGATATTATCACTGGTATTAGAGTAGGAGCTGCTGGGCCCTGAGTCCTATGCAGGGGAAGATTGGAGCCCTGGAGAATTTACTGGACTGAGGATTGAGGAGGAGAAATTTATCAATGCAGAAATGGAGTGATGGGAGAAACAGAACAAAAGTGAGCACAGTCTACTTGAATATTTTTGTAAACTTTGCTGTTTCGGCACTTCGTTGTTTACCCATTTTCTTTATGTTTATGTATTTAAGAAAATATGAATGCCTTTTCAGTATTTATATTTTACCAATAACTAAGATATAATTAAGAGAGCAAGTCACTAGAGAGCATTTCATAAAGATATTTTTTAGCTTTTACAGCTGTTTTTACACAAAAACTAAACTTATGTGTTTTGGAAAGTGAAGCCAAAATTCTTCAAATTAAATTATAATAATATCACCATGCCAGAAGCCCTTTCTCATATTTGAGGGTGCATCAACTGCTTTTATTGTTGCAGAACTCTAAAGACACCTGAAGCAGCCAAACCTGGAGTGTTCATCAAAACTAAGAGCTTTTTCACTTTTTATTCCACTTTTTCTCATTTAGACAACTAACTCTGTTTATGAAATTTGAAAGTCTAACAATTGCTGTGTGTAGGGTCACCATCTTTGGATGAGGTAAAAACCGGATGCTAAACCACACCCCAAACTCCGCCTCTGGCTCCACCCCTTTTTATGACTGGCAAGTATATCGCCCCTCCTCCAAAGACATTTGTAATGTTGGAATGGACATTAGTAGTGATAGGAAACCATTTTTATACTGTTATTTATTTGATTTATTTATTCAGTTATTTATTTGTATTCTTAGGCAACCAGGTTAACTCCTATATGCCACATAGCCCATTTTACAGGTGTAACCCAGGAGCACAGGAAGGTTAAGTGACTTGCTCAGGATCACACAGTATGTAAGTGGAGACTGTGAGAATCAAACTCAGGTCTGCTGAATGTGCCAGTCTCATCCACAGCTTATTGCTCAGCCCACTGTTAAACACTCTCCCATTTTTCTTTCCATGACAGTCATGTATTCTGATGCTTCGATGAATGTTTGATAACTTAATTATTGGTGCTTGTGGTACCCTTAATACTGGACTGTGTTCCCTTTTACCTCAGCAGCTACTGCTGTTTCTTTTCATATTTCTATGACATTCCACAATTTCAGACACACTGTTCCATGCTGTTTATCTGAATGACCTGTAAAAGTGTAGCTAATATCATGGAATGTTCAGGTAATACAAAAAATGAGAGCAAATGTAGTGATAAAAGCATTACAAGTTACAATATTACTTTAACAAAAATTGGTCTAAAACATACCCGAATATAGGACAAACAAAAAGAAACACATGAGAGCACATAAAGGTGTAAAAGCTGTTTCTTGTCATAGCAGTAAAAGACCATACTTAAAATTCAGAATGGAAAAGATTCAGTTAATTTACTGCTAATGATCTTAATGGCCATACTTTACACCTCCCAGACCGACTGGTCTTACAAACAAAGGCAGGTCTGAATGATTGTGCTGTCAGAACTTCTTTGTAACCTGGACATGAAATGCAGCCAAAACAGTGAAGGATTTGATACATCAGTTTTAAAAGTATATGAGCACTCAAAATGGCCCAAAAAATGGGCTGTAGTTAATCAAAACCGGATGACCGGATAAGGACCCTAAAAACTGGATTATCCGGTCAAAAACCGGATAGGTGGCAACCCTAGCTGTGTGCCAATGAGATTAGCTGGCTGCTAAAGGAAAGGGGCATGTAATTTCTCTCTAATACATTACATTTTGAAAGTTCACATGATGCTGGCTATAAAGTAAGTTTCAACTGCTGTGCCTTCAGAAGTAAACGTTTTGCTCTCTAGTCATTTATAGCTATATGGCTGCTATTAAGGCACAACTTTGTTTAAGCAAACTTACTTTGATTTATAGTGATAACACTGCATTTATTCAACTCTTTTTTATCTTGTGCAGCCAATTTGGGTTGGGTTAAGCAATGGGTGGCTCCGATGCCATATGGAGCTACTGGTAAGAATGTTAAATCAGGTTGTTCTGAGACCTCTGTTATATGGAGGCTGAACAACATAAAGGAACCATTTATCAAAGAACAAAACCCTTGATATCTGCTACAACCATTGACTAAAAATGTTATTATTTGGCTTTCTGCAAGGAAGGAAGAAAGAAAGTTACTGACAGTAATATTGAACAATATCGACTGTGAGATTTGTTCATATTTAGAACTGTAATTCAGGTGTCTTTTGATTGCACCTATTTGAAGAACTCAGGATAATGAACTTTTCTTGGATTTTCTGAAATACGTTTTCTCAATGCACTTTAGTTGGTAACTGTGCAATTCTCCTATAATAGTGGGGATAATCTGCCTGTTATTTGACTTCATTTTATATACTGGAATATTTATTGAATTTATCTATGTGGGCTAAATTGTTGATATTTGTGTGAATACTACTGCATTTCTTTTTAAGCAATGTTTCTCTTTTTTATGGCTGCAGTTGGCATATCCCTGAAGCATTTTGCACTCAGAAAAGGGCAGATGTTATTTTTGCTACCAAACAACATGATAAGTGTTAAAAATAGAGTCCTCCTCTGCAGCTGCATTACTACACTTCCTGTGTGTGTATATAGGAGCTAGAGAGCACTATTTTTCTTCTGGCTTGAGGAGTTAATTGAGCCTTCCCTCAGCAGAGTCTCAGGCATTCTACACTACAGTCAGCAAACATAGAAAGTTATCTCATTATCTTATGCCACTCATTTTGTGTCAAATTACCAATGTATAGTAGACTTCATACAAAGCTATTAGAAATACAATGGGTTAAACACTTCCTGGAGCTTTCTGCATAACAAATAAGCACTGTATGCCATCAACCCCTATGACAACTCATTAAGCCATTTCTCACCTCCATCCTAACAGCAACCATCCTGCTACTTTGTAAGACATTCCATACCAAAGAGTTCCAGTGATGCCTGATCCCAAATAATAAACACATTTAAAGTGTTAAATGCCAATTTCATTTTCTCAGGCAGGCAGTTCTGGAGAGACACTAGTACCTGACATTGTCTGCTATATTGTAAGAATTTCAACTTGGTCTGTCTGTTTCTCCATGGAAAAAGTAACAAGCTGTTATTGTTCTACATGTAAGCCATTACTCCTCTGACCCTGGATAGTGTAGGCTACTCCTTTACCGTCAACTGTGCACCCCCTCCAAATTCACAGGATAATTTCCTAGGTGTATAGTGTGCTGTACAAATGATATGAGATAGTGACAACTGAGTGATTTGCTCATGCTACACAGGGAGTAAAGTCTACAACAAATACAAAATGTCCTGATGTTCATTTAGCCCCATAAACAAATGTTCACAGAACAGTTAGAACTAGCTGACTTTCTTTTTTCTTCTGAATCTAGCAAGCTAGACATTGTTTCATAGGTGACCCCCCACCCAAAACAAAAAAGAGAAATAAATCTTATTTCTTTGGAATTGCCTTTACAATGTAGCACATTTAAAATATTACACACCTCAGCTGCATAAAGAAAAATAAACATCAATACATACATATTCAGAGGCAGAAAATAAAATGTTGTAATACAGTCCAACAATGCATTTTACAACACCAAGACCTATGCCAGGTAAACAGTCATACAGTGACTCACTAGCTGAATAAATGCACATAGCTTGAAAATAGACTGCCAAAGAAATGATCATTCCATGTAACACAGTCTGTAATGAAAAATTTACTAAGGTAGCATCAGTGAGTCATAGCTCTACTTGGGACCTCCATGCAATGTGTGGTAACTATGACTGCACACTATACTTTTGATAAACTTTATTATTGTTGCTTTAAAAAAAACACAAGCCTGTTTACCCACAATTCACCTGGGAATATGGGTAGGGACTTAATATTTGCCACTTGGAATGTCAGGGGTGCCCGTAGTAAATTGAAACAGTACCAAATACTGAAGCATCTGTGTTTACTGAGAGCAGATATTGCATTTATACAGGAATCCCATTTATTAATCTCAGAAGCCCCCCAACTAAGAAGACAACAGGTGGGCCAAGTTTTGCTGCAGAGGGGAACTCTCAAAGCTGTGGGGTTCTGATTTTAATATCATGATCTGTCCCATTCCAACCAGTGAATGTTGTCTGTGACCCTCAGGGTAGATTTATATTTGTTCAGGGAAAGCTAAATATAACCAATGTTTTATTAGGTAGCATTTACGGCCCAAATGTTGATTCTCCCAGATTTTTTGTGCAGCTGGCTAATACCATGATTCCTTATTTATCCATCCCTATTGTAGTGGGTGGGGATGTAAATTTAACTTTTCACCCAAATGTAGATTGTACCGGGAATAAATTTAGAGGTCTTTCCCCAGCTCAAAGAGATTTGAGAGAATGGATAGATCAATTGGGCTTACATGATGTTTGGCGTATCCTTCACCACTCAGATAGAAATTATTCATTCATGTCCCCGGTTCATGGAACTTCCTCAAGATTAGATTACATTTTGATCTCCCATAACTTATTCCCCTGGGTTTTACAATCTTCCATTCTCCCAGGTCTCCTGTCTGATCATTCCTTGGTTACATGCCAACTCTAATTTTTATCCCTTCCCAATTTGGGGGGGGGGAGATGGAAAATTAACAATCAGCTCTTAAATGATCCGGGAATGGTACAGGTTATTGCAGATCATATTGCACAGTTTGTGAATATCAGTCACAATACCATGGGTAAGCCAGATGTTGAATGGTGTGCCTTAAAGGCATATTTAAGCGGTTTACTAATTGGTTTGGCTTCTAGGCAGAAGATGGCGAGTGTGAATCAGATGTTAAATCTTATTTCCCGAATTAGAACTCTTGAAACTGAAATGTCCCCTTCCGCCGTGGAACATACCAAGCAATAGCTCATTAAACTGAAAGATGCTTATTTGAGCCTCTTGAGAGAAAAAGTTGAATATATGATTATAAAAACCAAAGCTTCTTACACTGACCAAGGGGGAAAAAGTTGGACGTCTCCTGGCATTGAGAATTAAGCAACAAGAATCATCCAGATACATCACTGCTATCCACTCATCTGCTGATGGGACCTTGAAACCCACCCCATCAGAGATTATGGCTGAATTCCACTCGTATTACCAACAGCTATATAGTCCCATATCAAATCCTCCTCCTCCCCTAGATAAGTTAGATAAATATCTCCTGGACTGTCATTTGTCTTGCCTTTCCAAATCTCAACAGCTTGCATTAAATGCTCCTATTACTCATGAAGAACTTTTCAGAATCATACAAGACCTCCCCTCAGAAAAAACTCTGGGTCCCGATGGGTTTTCACCTAATTTCTATAAGGTCTATGCAGCACAACTAGTGCCCTTGCTCGTCCCCTTATACCAGCATATTCTCTTGGATTCCGATATAGATAATACCCTATTTCAAGCCTTGATAGTACTTTTACCAAAAGCAGGTAAACCCCCTGAATTAACATCCTGCTATAGACCCATTTCTCTTCTTAACCAAGATATTAAAATCCTGTCCAAATTACTAGCTGACTGCATTAATACTGTTATCCCTGATTTAATGGGACTGGAATAGGTGGGATTCATGAAAGGTAGCTCCTTGGTAGATCACTTGAGGACTCTGGCCCATGTCTTCTCGGCATCCAGGGATGCTTAATACCCTGCCGCCTTGGTCTCCCTGGATGCTGAAAAGGCGTTTGACAGAGTTGATTGAAATTTCCTGTTTTATACTTTAAAGGTTTTTGGCTTTCCCTCAACTTTCCAAAACTGGATCTACACACTGTATAAATTACCATCGGCCAGAGTGACAAGTAATGGAATGGTCTCTGACCTTTTCCTGCTGAGATCAGGTACAAGACAGAGATGTCCCTTATCCCACATTCTTTTCAATTTATATTTGGAACCTCTGATAAGGTGACTGGTCGACTGTCCCATGATTCAAGGCATCACTGTACAAGGTTATGAAATCAAAGTCTCTGCTTATGCGGATGATTTACTACTTCAATTTTCCCATCCTACCTCATCTATCCCCCCATGCTAGAGATCATAAGACAATACAGTACCCTTTCAAATTATAAATTAAATGTAGACAAAACAGTTGTATTTCCCCTTAACTGTAAGTTAATGAAGCAAGATATTCAAGAGCCTTGGGCTGTCCTGGGGAAAAGATTCCCTGAGATACCTGGGCATTGTACTTCTGAAAAGTCCTGCTCTTCTCCAAAAGAAAAAATTGGACTGTGTATTAATCACACTTATCCAGGATCTAAAAAGATGGGCCCCTATCCCACTTTCTCTATGGGGCAGAATTAACTTGATCAAAATGAATGTTTTTCCATGTCTCCTTTATCTGCTCAACCTTTTATATTTATGACTTCTTCTCTCTTGGTTCAAGAGAGTGCACAGTCTTATTGTGGACTTCATTTGGAATGGTAAAAAACCCCATCTGGCCTTCCATAAACTAGCAGTGCCTAAAGCAAAGGGCAGCCTCTGTCTTCCACACATAGGCCTTTAATATTGGGCTTGTCATGCCAGCAAATATCTTAGATTGCTTGGGATAGAAGATTTCAGAACACCATCTTCTTATACACCACTTTGGCTCAAAATTGAATCAGACTTGTTTCGATCCCATGGCCTTTCCCCATCTGCACTGTTATTTACCAAGGCTAAATGTCTTCTAGTGCAATTTCACTCTACTCCGGTTGCCCTTTCTGTCAAAGTACATTCCCAGCTCTGTGCTTTTCTGAAGTACGATCATTGTTCAGACCTCATATAACCATTAATGGGGAATCCCAAACTTAAAATTGATGGTAAAATCCTCTCCAAACCCTGGTTGCCACAGTTCACTGACTGTATCCTCTCTTTCCTATTAAATTGTAGAACAGGGTCATGGTTATTTTCTTTGGAGATCTTAGCTAAGTTCAATATACTAAACTCCTGCATTTTTAACATTTTCCAAATATGCCACATATTGACAAAAACCTTTGGAATTTTCCCCTTAGCGAATGCATACCCACCTTTCAGCACAGGCCTGGTCCCATTAGCAGGCCTCCCACATGCAGTATCTAAGATGTTTAATACCCTTTTTGATTGGACTTACCCACATCACTTTGGTCCCTTGAACTATCGGGCCCCCCTTTTTCATGAGACACTGATAAACTGGCCTGTTTTTTGGCAGGGGTGTCAAAAATTCATTAAACAAGACAGACTCCATCTCATGCAATTCTGTATACTGCACAGCCTCTACTATACACCACAAAAACTGGCTAGATTTGGCTTAGTGTCCTCCACCATTTGTAACAGATGTGCACAGGATGAAGAAAACTTGCTTCATATTTTTTTGACCTGTCCCAAAATATCCCCCCTATGGGTACTTATTAAGCAAAGAGCAGATCCCCTTTTAGGCCTCGATGATTTGTTTTCAGCCAAAATTTGGATCCTGGTTGATTTCTCTGGGATTCACGCAAGTTCTATATGGCCTTAATATCAATGTCAGTAAAAAAATTGGTGCTGAAACACTGGCAGGATAATGAAGAGATTTTCTATAATGAATGGCTGAAAGAACTTTTAGCTAATCTCAGAACAGAGAGATCTATAGCTAGTCTCTGGAATGCCACAGTTAGATTTAGTAAAATCTGGGGCCCTTTGCAAGCTCTTTACTCCCTAAAATTGGTCTAATTTTTTCTATCTGATCAGAAACTCCGGTGTTATCTGTTTAGTTACACCGTGCAAGACTTGGGGTTGGGGGTGGTGCATGTTGGAGGGAAGAGGGCTGGGGGGAAGGACTCACCAAATCTGTATCCTCTGTATTTCGGATGTTTTGTATTACTTCATGGTGATTAATCCTTGTATGTATAAAACTCGAAAAACTTCGAATTGAGAAAAAAACACAAGCCATGTGATAATGACAGCACTGTTGTCAGTGCAACTCTTTAAATGTCTCTCTCCATCACCCTCTCCCTCTGTCTGTCTGTATTTCTCTGTCTCTCTACATCTCTCACAGTAAACACCCTGAATGCCAGGAACTTCAAAAAATAGTAGATTAATTTCTGTATGTATTTTGATGTGACAGTGTAGCTGTTTGTGAATTTCTGTGTGGAAATCAATAGTAACAATACATAAATCTCTGCAAGATATGTACAGATAATAGATATGTAACTGCACCTTTCAATCTGATGATCAGTGCATTTGGAGTAGCATAGTTCTGCACTATAAATATTATTTTTATTTCCACTCCTGACATTCTTGGTGAACATTGTGAGATGTGGGAGGGGGGCTTAGAGAAATTTACACAGGTGTACTGACAGTGCTGTCATTATCATGTGGCTCAGTTTTTTTTAGGAATTATAATAAAGTTACCTAAAACTCTAGTGTATAGTCAGAGATGTCATACCTTGCACAGAGGTCCCAAGTGGACCTGTGATTCCTTCAGTACAGATATGGAATGCTCATTCCTTTGTCAGATAGTCTGTTTACAAACAATTCACATTTCTTCAGCTAATGAGTAATTGTGTGACAGTACTTAGTGTAAGTCCTATACCTTTATAAGGGTATGTACCGTGGTACTTTTCTTAATAATATTGTAAGAAGATATAGTATTAATATACCCCTTTTATGGTGAACTGTGTTTTATTGTTAAAGTAACATTATACAATGGCAAGAAATAATCTTGGATTGTGATTGATCAGTTTGGGGCTGGACCCATGGTGTTATCCCAGTACAACACCATGGGTGTAGTCTGAGCACTGTGAAGCAATGTAGAAGACCATGATGACCATTAGTTATTCTTTTTCTGCTTTTACTCTTAAGAAACAAAAATATTTTTGCACACTAATAAAAACATTCTTTAAATTTTTTTTTTTTATTTTATATATAACAACAAGCCATTGTATAATAGGAGTAATGAATTCCAGGGTGTGTGTCATGCTGGGTTAATGTCACACCTGGGGCATTAGACACACTCAGCCTGTGGCCTTATACCCAACCCCCCAGGTGTGGTGTTATCCCAGTATGACATGTACCTTGTCATGCATTATTCCTTTAACATACTTTAGCTGGTGCAGTTTAAGTTACATAGTGTTGACCATTGTAAGCATAATAATGGGACAATGTGATAAGGGGTCATCTAAAATGAGAAGGATTGGAACTCGAAGCCAGGTATAAAATGATGACAGTAACAGTAATACCTGTACTGGTGTTTTTCCAGGAAAAAATAATAACATTTTCATTAACAGGATACAGGTTCCCCTTGATCTCATTGACCTCCCATTGACTGGAGAAATGGAATTAGGCTGCTGATCTGTGAGAAATATTTTGTTGCCTTAGGTGTAAGGAATTTCACCTCTTTTTGAGAACACAGCAAATTCATGTGTCTGTTGCATGAAAGGAAGCATGGTTTTGACTCAGTTATCTGCCGGGCAGTGCAGCCTGAGGGTCGGTGTTAGGAATAAGTTTGATTGTTTTTATAATAATAGTATAAATTAATGTTTGGTACTATAGTATATTATAACAACTGGAGGGCACTTTTTCCATAAGAAAACTCAGGTTGATATTTGCCATAATGACCAGCTAGTTATTACAGCAAACATGTGCCGGGTTTCCCTGCCAGCGCCCATGCACCAGCTGCTGTCTCCCTTTACTAACACTGGACAATTGCCATAATGGCCACTCAGCAGTAAGTGAAACCAAAGATCTCTTTATTTTTATTTTATATAACTGCTGGGGTGAAAAAGTGGCAGCCAGCAATTATATAAAATAAAAGATGGGGCTGTGTTTAAAAACTTGATTTTACACATAACCTCAGTGTGAGATAATAAAAATAATACTAATAATAATTATATTTATTTAGCGCCTTTCAGAATATAAAAGCGCTGAACAAATTAATAACATGAATTCAAATATCCATACAAAACATAAAAACATATAAAGACACATCATAAAATACATCATAAAAACATAATAAATTACAGTAAAATCCAGTCAAATTCCAACTAACTTAATTCTCCAAAAAGGCCATTTTCCATAAATATGTTTTTAATTCATTCTTAAATATCGGGCTTCACCCTAGGGGGTTTATGTAGCATCCCTCACCTCGGGTATGTATAAAATCTCATAACACACAACACCCCATCCTTTATTCTCTATATAGCAAGTAATAATAAAAACAAAAAGACAATAGGAAAAATGCAACATAATTTGATAAAACAATAGTCTGATAAGAGCATATTAGTTCCACTTGACTCATGTGACCTCCCATTTATATGGTTGGTGAATATATACCTAGATTTAATAGATAGATATGGGTTGAAAGTATGATCAGCAAAATGAAGAACTTAGTTTTATTAAATAGTTCTGTTGGGATTGTATGTAAAGTGCCCTTACTTTATTTGTTTTTTGTATACTAAAGAACTGCCACTCAGTTGATATTGTAACAGAAATTGATGATTGAGTTACTCATTGGGGAATGAAGCTAAACTACTCCAAGTGTAAAGTAATGCACTTGGGTACATCAAACCTAAAAAAATCATATATGTTAGGGCAGCATTTACTCGGTGAGACTACGGATGAGAGAGACCTTGGCATTACTCTCTCAAACAATTTAGACTTCTCAAATCATATTAATGACTCAATTAATAAGGCTAATAATGTCCTTTGGTCCATTAAACATAACATCACCTCTAAACATCCTCAAGTGTTAATTCCATTATTTCATGCTTATGTCAGGCCTCATCTGGAATATGTATATAAAATGGCTAACATAAACCAACTTGAGGGAGTTCAGCATAGATTCACAAAATACCTTTTAGGTCTGCATCAACTGTCATATGAAGATAGACTAGGTAAACTTGGTCTGTTTTCTTTTGAAACTCAAAGATTGAGAGGGGATCTTTTGTTTCTGTTTCATGTAGTCCATGACCCTACGTTGATGGTAGATTTAGGATTAACCTTTAAAGAATCATTTTACAACATTAGAGGCCACCCACTTCAATTAATGAGTCAAGCCTTTAAAAATAATAAATGTAAATTTTTATTTACATTAAGAGTGATCAAACCTTGGAATAGTTTGCCTCTGTCTGTCATTGTTAGTAAAGACAAAACTCAGTTTAAGACTAGATTGGATAATTATCTTACATCTGGCATTCACTGTCTTATTATTGATTCTGATTAGTATATGAGCTCTTATGGTACTTTTGGCCTTCTTGCTCATTTTTCTCACCTTAGTATGCACCTCACCTTAGTAGTAGTAGATAGGAACTGCTACAAACTGTAGTAATAGCTTAACAGTTACACATTAGATCATGCTGACTCCCATGACCTCCAAGCTCTAGTTCTATATGTAAGTAATATGCCACAACAGGGTATGCATTTCAAGGATTTTAATACATACTTCAGGGGTGTGCTATGGCATGAGGTTGAAGGACAAGTATCCTTACACTCCTGGGAAGTGCATTAAAATTCTTGAAATGCACACCCTGGAGTGGCTTATCATACTTACAAAATGGGCCACCAACATAAAAATTATTTTGAGTCACTCTGATAGGGATTAAAACTTCTTTACTATTTTCAAACAAGTGTACAATACATTAACTCTAAAGCTGTTAAAAAATTGAAAAAGTAGTCCCTATTAATGCATAAATAACATATTTCAGCAATAGATTAGCACTTTGCAGTAAAAGTATTTATCAGTAGTGTTAGTAGAAAATATTTATTTTCTCTGTAACGTAAATTTTCATATGAATGTACTGCGACATCTGTAAATTTGTAAAAATAAATGGTGTTTAAAACTTTATTTTTATTACATTGTTGTAATATAGTTTATTTGAAGGCAGCATTCTCTTATTTATAGGATTGAGGTGAAATACTGGTAAGAAAATAAAACATGTTACCTTGTATTTCAAACCAGTACAAGTACTGTCCCTTAATGGAAATGTGTTCAAAACTTTAAATTTGCCGGGCTCCTTTTTCTGGTGGTGGTGGTGGTGGTGGGTGATAGATTTAGCCTGAAAGTTTGAATCAAATGTACATGCTTTTATAAACTTCAGAAATGTGTTTGAGTAGTTTGAGTCTGCCTCTGCCTATATAACTATGCTTTACCACCATTTCTCTTTAATAATAAAGTATTATTGCCTACTTTCTTCTTCCTGTCTTTTTTTTTTGTTCTGTTTTTCCCCACATTCAAGATATGGAGTTTTATTATGGAATGTTTACCATGGAACACAGGGATTCGAAATGCACTGTTCCACTGGCCAAATTTCCTCCTAGTCACTAAAAATACCACCAACCACTTCATCTGGTTCAATATCATTTGGCATTCATCTGTATCCCCTTCCCTCGGGTCATATCTGAAAATAGGCAGAATTTGTCTAGTGCACTTACCCGGTCAACAAAAATTAAATAAATAAAAAATGTTCCTCTCCTAACATACTGTACATACACCTACACATAACAAAGGCCTCTTCTACAGCCACACACTCAATTATCTCACTGTCAGTTCAAGCAGAAGAGCTTTCCCTGGTGAGCATGGTAAAGACAGAAGGGGAATTTTTCACTGTCAGCAAAGAAACAGTTGTAATGAATACTATTAACAATTCTTAATGTTTCTTAAGCTTTTATGTGTGTAAGGAGAGTGTAATGACCAAAACAAGAACATTGAATTAATTTGCTCTATTTTTTATTTAAGATATTTGTATTTTTAGGGCCCAGATGAAAGTGTTTACAGTGTAAAGGTAGCAGTCATGTTTGTGATGAAAGATCAGCTCTGGTTGTGGGGGGACTGATTTGCTCATTGTGTGATGTGGTTTAGGAAAAGGATGACTGTTTGTTTATAGAGTTTTAGTGTATGGTCAACTGACATCTCTTGGCCAATGAGATTTCTAGATTTTTTTCTTGCCATTTTATAGTAGTATCTAATACTATTACATGTGCGGTCTTACTGTTTTACTTTTTCTGCAGCTCACGTGTTAAGTCCAATTGGAATTTTTTGCCACTAGCTGCAACTTAATTTTGCATTCCTGTTTCATGTGGTATTATGTTGGAAAGGGCTACTCTCTGTAAGGCAGGACACTTGATCACTTAACTTGTTTTGGCTCATATATGACTGCAAATCTGCTCTGCAGTGAGCTGTATTGTATTTATTTTTCTTTACTATTTTATATGTTATGTTATATTTGCCTATGCATCCACCAGAGATGCAGAGCAATATTTGCCCTCCTTTCATTTTATAGCTACTTCTCCTCTTCCACTCCATTTTTGTGTTTGCTTGCATTCATGTACAAGAAACACATTGAGTCAGCTTTCTTCACAAGCAGGTTGTGGAGGCATGGCAGTGTTGTGCTGAATGGCAGCAGCCAATTCAGGGGCTGGTCTCTGCCTGGCCAATAGAGGAGCATGCCCTGGATCACCACAGTTAACAAGCAGGACACTACATCAAAGGAATTGAACTGCTGCAATCAGGGAGCACCCTGTCAGTATGCAATCAGCTGTTCGGTATGCTCCCTGACTGCAGCAACCAATTACAGAGCTGCAAGCCACAGCCCCCCCCCTTTAGTGTGCCTTCCTGGTGAAACACTTAAAGAAAATAAAAACTGATGGGGTAGCCCACTCCCCATCAACATAATCCTCCCCTTTCCAAAATTCTTCTGTGCCAAGGAAGGTGCCCAATCCCCATCAGCTCCAGCCACCACCCCCTGCACCTCTATGTGCCAACAGGGATGACCAATCCCCCTGTCATCATGCCCCTTATTCATCATTTTGCCAATGGGGAGCCCACTCCCTGTCAGCATAATACTCCCCTCTCCCAATGTCTTGTCTGCTGAGGGGGTGCCCAATCCCCCTTGACTCTTGTCTTCCCGGCCCCCGATATGTGCCAATGGGGGTGCCCAATCCCCCATTGGCTACAGCACCACCCAAAACAGTCAGTTGGCATGCTGGGTGCCCACCCCAGTGTGCCCAAACAAAATGTCCCTATAAAAAAGAAAACCTTCTCGTGATTTAAAAAAAAAACAAAAAAACTTGTAAAGTAGAAAACAGTCCCTCGTCAATTCCTCCCCAACCCGCACCCACCGTCTGCATACCCCACCTCCCCACACCTCCCTCACCCCATACTTATCTCCGGAGCCCGGTACGACGATCTTCGGTGGACCGGGAACATGTCTGCACTCTTTATAGCCGACCGCAAACTGAAGAAATGCCAGTAAGCTGTATAATGGGATAGATAGGGTTTTTTTTCAACTTTGAAACATATCTCAGGTATTTTGGGGAATTTTGGCACCAAATTTTCAACATGGGGTTCTTGAGACCCCACCTCATGAATTCAGTCACTGTCATTTTGTTATTCAGTCCCAAAAGGTGATTTTTCTGTCACTGCGCGGAACCACCTTTGGGACTGATTAATGAAATTATAGTGTAACAGTTCATGAGGTAGGCCCCCCAAAACCCTATGTTGAAAATTTGGTGAAAAAATTCCCCAAAAATGACTGTTTTATGAGCATGCATTGCACAGCTCCTACACACGCTCATAACTTTGAGCATTTTTAATATTTTCACTCCAGATTTTCAACATTGTCATTTTACCACACCTTCTTATGAACAGTATAGCTGTCATTTGTCACATCACACCAGAAATGTGTTTTTGCACATGTAGCAAACAATGACGCAGTTGGTGTGCAAAATCAATATTCAGGACAGATTAAGAATATCATAGTGACACTGTTCATGAGGTAGGCCCCCAGAAACCCTGTGTTGAAAATTTGGTGAACAAATTCCCCAAAATGACTGTTTTATAAGCGTGCATTGTGCAGTTCCTACACACGCTTGTAACTTCGAGCATTTTTCATATTTTCACTCCAGATTTTCAGCATTGCCTTTTTACCACACCTCCTTATGAACAGTACAACTGTCAATTTTCACATTTCACCTGATATGTGTTTTCAGACATGTAGCATACAATGGTGTGGTCTGTGTGCGAAATCAATGTTTGTGACAGATTAAGAAAATCACAGTGACAGTGTTCATGAGCAGAGGTCTTAAACTGGCCATATTGAAAATTTGGTTACAAAAGTCCATAAAATGACTGTGTTCTGAGTGTACATTGTGCAATTTCTATGCACCCTCGTACGTTCACAAATTCATAATCTTTTCAGTCCTGATTTTCAACATTGGCATTTTTCCACACCTCCTTATGAACAGCACAGCTGTTATTTTTCACAACCTGGCTGAAACGTGTTTTTGCACTTCCAGCACAGAATAGCACAGTCGCTATGGGAAATCAGTGTTCGGGATAGATTAAGAAAATCACAGTGACACTGTTCATGAGTGGAGGTCCCAAAATGCCTGTGTTGAAACTCTGCTCTAAAAATATCCCAAAACTAATTACATTACAGGTGTGCTTTGCACAGTTTCTATGCACACTCATGACTTCACTAGTTTTTTATATTTTCATTCCAGATTTTCAACATTGCCATTTTTTACACCTCCTAATGAAAAGTACAGCTGTCATTTTTCACATCCTGTTTGAAATGTGTTTTCACACCTGTGGTACCAAATGCTGCAGTCACTGTACAAAATCACCTTTCGGCTAATAAACTGATAGTGTCTCTGTTCATGCGGTGGGATCACAAAAAGCCCATGTTGAAAACTTGGAGTAAAAATACCAAGAAATGCCCAGGGTTTTAGAGTTTTCAACCATAATGCCCTAAAGGCATCAGAGATGTGACTTGGGATTGTTGACAGTAATGCTTATGCCATTCCACCCCCACCCACACCCTGCAGCCAGTGACAGGCTTTGAGGTGCACCTTGAACACTTTGACCCCATAATCCATCCCATTCTCCTGTACTGCACCAATTTCAGAATATTTCCTTATGGAATGAGATGAGTAAAACCCAAACACCCAAGGCACACCTCGCACTTGTCAGTGTCAGCAAGGTAGGGTGAGGGGAAATGTCACGACTGTTATGGGCAATGAACCAAAGGCACACCCAGTGTCTGCCCATCTCTGCAGGGTGGGGGCAGGGTTGGTGTCAGTTCAGTACTTCACTGCCATTCCTATACTGCATGGGCCCAATTCTCACAGGGGCCTGCATCTGGCACAAGCTGCGCAAGCAGCACCTTGCACCAATGCCTGGTGCATCAGGGACCCTGCACCTGATTCAGGTACAGGAGGGGTTCCAGCGGCTAAGTCCCCATACAAACACTGACTGGAACCCTATAGCAAACCCCTGGCACACTGCACAGGTCCACTGAAGGCCACCAGAGACTAACACAGGACCTCCATCCCACTAGATAATGGGCATGTGGACCCAACCTGATGGGTTGATGTGTCTCCCCCACCATGTTTGGTGCAACTGGTGCCTGACCACAGAGATGAGTGGTGGGATGTGCTGGGCACTGGAGATCAGTCTGAACTGCTGTACAGGGGGTTGGACACCACCTGCTGGGTGGGCACTGTACCACCATACATTGGTGCTGCAATAGCACAGATGGGGCAGGCATCGGGGATCAGGAGAGCCACAACAGGATGGGGGTACCAACATGATACATAGGTGGCATTGGGGAGCTGTGAGGAATGCCATTGGACCACTAGGATGGGGGGAAACACATAGCGGGCCACACTCTGGGGTGTATGGTGGGTGGACTATCACCCATGGTATGCTGCACACAGGCGTGTCACCCAGGGGAGAATGTCTAAGTCCCCTTATGGCTGCCCTGGCTGGTCTAAGGACACTTAGAATTTCTCCCACCAGGTGATGTCTGTGAATCACAGGATGCAGCTTACATCATCTGCAGTCCCCCCACTGCCACGCAGCAGTGCATTGCAGGTGCAAGCCCTGTTTGGGGCAGGTGGACTGTGGTCGACGCAGACCACCTTTGTGAATCGCATGGAGGGCAATCATAGATGCAAGGTGCACCTTGGACCATATCTGTTCACCGCAGGCACCTTGCGTCCAATGCAGTGCTTTGAGAATCAGAGACCCATCTGTCTAACTCCTGAACTTCCACTGCTAATGCCAGCAAGCAACCATTTGGCATTGACAAATGCTTGTGTAGTAAGCTCTGGCCCATAAGAGGCTCACAGGTGACCAGTGGGAAGCTCATTTATTAGGAACAGACTGCATCTCCTTTTTAATGTCTTTATAAGTGACATTGCTGAGGGACTGGAAGGAAAAATATGCTTCTTTGCAGATGACACAAACATCTGCAGCATGGTTGATACACAATGAGGCATGGAAAGGATGAGAAGGGACTTGGCAAAGTTGGAGGAATGGTCAGAATTATGGCAGCTTGGATTCAATGCAAATAACTGCAAAATGATGCACCTGGGAAACAAAAACCCAGGGGAAGATTATACCATGGGAGGTAGTAACAACAACAAAAAAGGAAAGGGACCTGGGGGTATTAATATCAGATGACATTAAGGTTAAAAAGCAATGTGAGAAGGCAGTAGGAAGGGCTGGGGGGATACTGAGATGTATAGGAAGAGGCATCACCAGCAGAAAACAGAAACTTGTTATCCCTCTGTACAGACAGTTGGTGAGACCCCATCTGGAGTACTGCATCCAGTTCTGAAGACCCCATCTCCACATGGACATAGACAGGATGGAGGCAGTCCAGAGGAGGACAAATAAAATGGTGCAGGGTGTGCAATACAAGCCATATGAGAAAAGGGGGGACATGATAGAAACTTTTAAGTTCCTCAGTGGAATCAACAAAGTCCAAGAGGGTAGCATCCTTCAGAAAAAGAGATGTGCAAGAACAAGGGAACACAATTTGAAGACAGAGGGGACAGCTCAGAGGCAATGTGAGGAAATATTTTTTTCACAGAGAGGGTGGTGGATTCATGGAACAGCCTTCCTGAGGAGGTTGTGGGCTCTAAAGCTGTGGGAGAATGCATGGGACAGACATGAGTCAATTCTTATGGGGGTTAGAAAGAAATAGGCTGTTGGTTAACTAGGATCTGCAGCTTATCCTGTATGTAGGGAAATGGTCAGACTAGGTGGGCCAAGTAGTCCTTATCTGCTGTCAAAGTCTATGTTTCTAGCTCTCCTGTCTGCAAACTCAGTCCAGGCTAATTTACAAAGACTTTATCACATTTCTTAGGAGTCTTTCTTAAACATGTTTTATCTGTTTACAGGAGTGCACCTGATTTAAGGCCAAAATCAAAAGCTAATAGTTATAGTAGCGGAGCCCCCCCCCCCACACACACACATATACACACGCCCTGAAAAGCTGATTAAAAGCTTTTAATTCATTCAAATCAATTCCATTTTCTTACTTAGTTGAAGTTCAGTGCCAACAAGTGTAAAATCATGTACCTAGGGCATAGGAACTCCAATGCTGAGTATAGACTGACTGGAGGTACTGATACTCACTAAACATGAAAGAGTCCTTGAGGTTAATATAGCAGAGGTCCTCAAGATGGCAGTACAGTGTGACAAGTCTATGGGTAGGGCAAATTGGATTCTGGGGTGCATATGGAGTGTCATCTCCAGTAGGAGGAGGAGGAGGGATGTTGTGCTGCCATGGTATCACTCCCTGGTATACCCCCAGCTGGAGTACTGTGTCCAGTTTTAGACTCCACACTTCAGAAAGAACATAAAATGCAGATTTTTCAGAGGAGGGCAACTGAAATGGTTCAGGATTTTCACAGGAATCCCTACAAGGAAAGGCTGAAGAATCACAACATGTACACTCTCGAAGAGAGGAGGACGAGAGGTGACGTGATCAAGACCTTCAAAGTACCTCACAGTTGTAAACCGGGTACAGTTGGGAAGTTTCCTTCAAATGAGGATGTGCACCCAAACCAAGGGACATACAGTGAAGCTGGAGGGGAGGAGTTCAGGATAGATGTGAAGAAATATTTCTTTACTGAAAGGGTGGTAGACTCCTTGAACATATGGCCAGGAGATGTGCTGTAAGTTAAAATGGTAAGAGGCATGAAGCATGCATGGGATAAACATAGGAGTATATTAGAAAAAGGGGAAGGAGGGGTCAACGGGGATCAATAGGGCTATGGAGATGGAATAGGTACAAGTTAATTGCAGGAAAGATCAATTGAGTAAGCTCATTCACAAGGAAGACCTGATGGACACAGGCAGAATAAGACATGCAGCAACATATGCAGGCAGGAATTACAAGTAAGTATAGAACACCAGGGCAGATAGGGTTGGCTGAGTGGTCCTTTTCTGGTGACAAATTCTATGTTTGCTTGCACGCATGTGCAAGAAACATAGTGCCACCATATGAATTTTCATAAGTGTGCCACCCTAGTTCCAATGCCCTGCTCCTTCTTTCTGGTGCAGCCTCACCAAACCAATAAATGCCCCAGATTTTTATGACAGTAGTTCAGATGCAGTGGCAAAAGCAAAAGAACACCAAAATCAGCAGAGGTAACGTATCGGCAATTTACATACTGCTGTCAGCAATATGCAAAGTGCCTACACGTCAGCACTGCATCTGAACAACTGTTATAGACAGCTT
The DNA here is from genome assembly GCA_016271365.2 of Neoceratodus forsteri. Lineage (NCBI taxonomy): Eukaryota > Metazoa > Chordata > Ceratodontiformes > Ceratodontidae > Neoceratodus > Neoceratodus forsteri. Next base: position 536,803,870 of record CM057455.1, read on the forward strand.
GTTTTTTCCTTGTCCCCCAACAAACACCCACATAGCATGTGAGGTCCACCCCAGCATCTCTTGCCTCCACACACTGTATGACCGGGGTGCCCAATCCCCTGTCGGCTCCACTGCCCCCCCAAACAGACTTCCAGGTGCCACACTGGGAGCCCATCCCTGCACGGCAAAAGTCCCTATGGCCAATGGGGGTGCCTAATCCCCCATTGGCTCCACTGGTCCCCAAAACAAGCTTCCAACTGCAATGCCAGGAGCCTACCCCAGTGTGGCAAAAGTCCTGCCTCATCTTCCTAAAAAGGAAAAAAAAAAAACACCTGTAAAAAGAAAGTTGACTGTCTTTCCCCCTTCCACAACCCACGCCCACCCTCTGCGCACCCACCTCTCCACACACCTCCAGACCCAATATTTACCTCCGTAGTAATGTTTTTTCTTCTCAGGGATCCATCAATAGGCATTACAAATGGCAACAGTCCACAGAAGATAGAATGTTATGATAATTGTAAAAGTTAAAACGCAGGTTCAAACTTTGCACTGTGGTCACACGTCCCCTGCTGTTCTAATTGCAGATTTGTTTCTATAACCAGTGAGCAGTGACAAGTAAACTAGCAAGTGGCAACACAAAATTCTAACATTTTTGCATACAAATTTTGAAAATCCAACAAAATTAAATCAGACAACATTTTAACAATTGTTGAGGAATTTCAATAAGTAATGCTAAAGCAATCTTCAGATAGTAACTGATACTTGTGTGTGTATCTATTTTCAGAGTCTAAAAAGGGGGCAGGGTCAGTGTTTGTAAGGCTCATTGATATTTCCCTGAGAAGAAACATTACTACGGTGAGTAATTGTTTCTTCACACAACAGGAATCCATCAATGAGATGCCTTACAAAATAGATGCTGTAACATTTAACTTTATGGGCAAAGTTCCTGTGATGTCACAAACTTCACCATTGCAGATCATTTTGTGAATGTAATATTTTCAGAAATCTAGAATTAGTATTTGCCATATTGGTCATTGCAAGAACAGATCCAGAAGCAAATGATTTGATACCTTTTAAGGACACTAAAATCAAACCACAACATTGTCATCAAAAAAGCTGATAAAGGCTCTGCAGTGGTGATTTTAAACAGAGAGGATTATATTAATGAAGCTTACAGACAGCTAACAGATCTTAACTACTACAGAGAAATTGAGAGTGACCCCACTAGAAGATATAAAAATGAACTATGTGACTTAATTGAAACTTTTCCAGACCATGACCAAAAAAACCTAACTGACCTCATCCCTGCTGAACATAGGCCAGGGACATTCTACATGCTGCCTAAAATACATAAACCTGGCAATCCAGGAAGACCCATAGTCTTTGGTAATGGTACTTTGACTGAGGGAATCTCAGGGTTTGTAGAGAACATTTTGAAACCACTGGTTATGGAAATAGACAGTTATATCCAGGACACTAAACACTTTTTGTGTGTACATTCTGGTTATAAGGATTTACCACCTGATACCATTTTAGTGACAATGGATGTAACATCCCTCTACTCTAATATTCCACACACGGATGGCATTAGAGCATGCCTTAAATACATACAGGAGAAAGGACTGGAACAAAACATCAACCCTGCTGTGGTGGGGGAACTTATGGAATTCATTTTGACACATAACTTCAACTTCAATGGTAAACATTATGCTCAAACTAAGGGAACAGCAATGGGCACCAAGATGGCTCCACAGTATGCTAACCTCTTTATGGCAGACTTGGAGGAGGATTTTTTAAGGCACTGTCTCCATAAACCACTAGCTTATTTCCATTACATTGATAATTTGTTTATCTGGATGGAGGGTACAGATGCACTTAAAGATTTTCATGAAGAAATGAATAACCTCCACCTTACCATAAAGCTTACTCTGGAGTATTCTACCACCAATGTTAATTTTCTGGACACCACAGACACCATTAAGGATGGAACCTTACATACATGTATTTACAGGAAGCCAACAGACAGACAGAGACACCTACACAAGAAAAGTAATCACCTAAACCACACTAAAAAATCTGTCATGTACAGTCAAGCACTCCGATGTCACCGTATTTGTTCAAATGAGGATGACAGAGATACACATTTGACTTTATTGAAAAAAACATCTTTATTGAGTAGGGACACTCTTCCAGAGAAATTGACAGGACAACAGAAGGTGCAATGCAAGTACCAAGAAAACAACTACTTCAATATAAAGAAAAGACAGCTACAGACAGAATACCTTCAGTAGTCACATATCATCCAGACCTTGAATTTCTGCGTAAGATTATTAAAGACCTCCACCCAATAATTAGTGCAGATGAAACCCTTAATTGTATTTTTAAGGAACTACCACTGCTATCTTTTAAACAACCACCAAATTGAGCCAGCCTGATTATTGGGAGCAAGCTTTCACCAGAACAGAATACCATGTCATACAATGGCACACAACCCTGCAATTAGTGCACTGGTAAGACTTGTGAGCTCATTTCCACCTCGTACTGTGTGGTTACATCACAAAACAGACAATTCAAGGTGCATGGGAGTTATACATGCACATCACAACATGTTTTTTTTATTTTATTCTGTGCAAGATATGTCCACAAACAGGTTATGTTGCAGAGACAAGCCAACAGCTCCGCATTAGGAAGAACTCACACAGACATGACATTAAAACAAAGAAGACTGAAAAAACAGTTGGGCACCACTTCTCCCAGCCTGACCACTCAATTTTGGATATGTCAGTAATGGTCTTAAAAGGAAATCTCAAAAACACACAACAGAGATGAGCTTTTGAGATTAAACTTATTTTACATCTCAATATGGTATCAGATGGTATGAACGTTGATTTGGGTTTCATAGGACGTTACAGAAATTGACATCCACAGAACCCTTCTTCTTCAGAATGGCACATTATAGAACATCAGCATGTGTGTGCGTGTAGGGGTGTGTATATGTGTGTGTGTGTGTGTATTGGCATATGTGTGTGGGTATGTGTTGTGAGGTATGTGAATATAGCAGGTGTGGGGCTTGCTGTCACATTGAGAAAGGCTTCTATTTAGATACATGGAGTTACAATGTGTTACTACTCATACTTCACACACATAATGAATATTAATTCTTCCTTACTTTTTACCTTCACCAGGGAGGGGGGTTGATTCTATTGAGCCATATTCAGATTACCTAGCCTGTTACTGTAAATACAGGAGTGTTATCATAGACTGTCACATATTTTTTAACTTTGAACATATTGGGGTGTGACATCTCATTTGCATGAGGGTCCTGGACAGATCTTTTTACATTAGGTTAATATTGTAGTGATTTGTAGAAATGCAGGAATGTTAGACCTCAGGTCTTAGACATGTACTTAATATTTACTTCTAGTTACCTTATCATGGGGAGGGTGGAAGTTGTGTTTCATCGTGGTTCTATCCAGAATCCTTGGAAATGTTACTACAAAGATATGAGTAAGGTTAAATAGTGTCACATTTTTGCTCTGTAAGTGTTAGGATACATGATACTTTTCACTTGGGATTTCATGACAAGTTGAATTCCTTTGGAGAACAATTGCAGTGACTGATGTAAATGAAGGTTCATTAGGAGATTGTGTGTGTGTGTGTGTGTGTGTGTGTGTGTGTGTATCTCCTTACTGCTACTTATCCAACCCAGCGCATTATGGGGATGTGGGGTGGGGTAGGGTGTCTTGTTTGTGTGAAGAGGAGGAGAGACATTGAATGTTTATCTCTTTTTCATATTCCTTAGACACAAAAACCTAGGGGAAGATTACACAATGGGGGGAGAGGTAGTAACAACAACAAAAATGGAAAGGGACCTGGGGGTAATCATATCAGATGATATTAAGGTTAGCAAGTAATGTGAGAAGGCAGTAGGGAGAGCTGGGGGGATACTGGGATGTATAGGGAGAGGTATCACCAGCAGAAAACAGGAAGTTGTTATCCCTCTGTACAGACAGTTGGTGAAACCCCATCTGGAGTACTGCACCCAGTTCTGGAAGCCCCATATCTGTAAGGACATAGACAGGATGGAGGCAGTCCACAGGAGGGCAGCTAAAATTGTGCAGGGTCTGCAAAAGAATCCATACGAGGAGAGGCTAAAGGAGCTTAATATGTATACCCTTGATGAAAGGAGGGAGAGGGGGATATGATAGAAACTTTTAAGTACCTCAGTGGAATCAACAAAGTCCAAGAGGGTAGCATCTTTCAGAAAAAGAGATATGCAAGAACAAGGGGACACAATTTGAAGATGGGGGGGCAGCTCAAGGGCAATGTGAGGACATTTTTTTTTCACAGAGAGGGTGATGGATGCATGGAACAGCCTTCCTGAGGAGGTTGTAGGATCTAAAAGTGTGGGAGAATTCAAGAATGCATTGGACAAACATAAGGCAATTTTTGTAGGGGGTAGGAAGAAATAGGCTGTTGGTTAAATAGGATCTGCAGCTTATCCTGTAGGTAGGGAAATGGGCAGACTAGGTGTTCCAAGCAGTCCTTATCTGCTATCAAAGTCTATGTTTCTATGTTAAGATGCAGGTCATGGGTACAGCAAAGTATATATATATATATATATATATATATATATATATATATAATAATTGATAGGTAACTGGGTATTACTGGTGAGTAATACCATCGAGAGGATTCTGGACACATAGGAACCTCTCGAGTGAAGCTCGAGAGGTTCCTGTGTCCAGAACCTCAGATGGTATCTCACCAGTAATGCCCAGTTACCTATCTATTATTTTGTAATATATGGATCCGACTTTTTTTTTAATCATTTTTCTGTGACTGGTCGGCTGTTAACTGAAGGAATCTCGCACTCGTAGCCGACTGCCACTGTCACACTGTGTAGCCTGGTCTCCCTGTCTTCCCCGATGCACACATGCATAGCAAACATTACATTTTCCTTTACCTTTTGTTTTTGGGGATGGGTGAGCACAGGATCAGTAAGATACATTTTTGTTTGTAGATACGCTGAAAAAACTGTGAAGTTTCATCACTGTGGACTCCGCATAGTGTCATCTCACTAAGCGAGAATCCGCCACCATGTTTTTCAAACTGTTTCAGCTGGAAATGTGCCAATCAGAAGGCACGCTTAAAAGACATGATAAGATAGACTTGTGCTTGCGCTGTTCATCTTTGGTGATAATACTATTGTTCAGGTCCTGAACGATAGAATTACGGCTCCTGAACGATAGTATCACTAGGGAACAGTGGTATTATCGCTCCAGAAGCCATACTATTACCAGGATTTTTTTATATGCTTTATGATAGTATTAATTTAACAATCCATATATTAAATATATACATATATATAAATATGGGATACATTATAGGCATGAGTGCGATATGGCAAATATTGTCACTCCTGCAGCGTGAGATATCCAGAGCTCACGATGCAGGATTGACAATATTTGCAATAGCACACAATCTACACATCATGTATTCAATTTATACAATAGGGCTAGGAGTTTCAGAAGTATTGTTATGTTGTCTTGTGTTCTGTTCCTGTTTATGTGTTTGCTCATTCTATGTGTAAGTTTTTCTGAATGGGCTGGCAGTGTTATAAACTCTGGGAAACATATGAGTGTGTTTTGGAATGCTAAATGAGTTAGTTTTAGGTTGGATTGAGAAACAGACTATTTTGTGAATCTATATTCTTTAGAAGTCTGGCTGCAGTCAAGCTGAGAGTATTACAGTAATGGCAATGGGCTGAGAGTCAGTGTCAGGAACAGCTGAGACTTTTTAGTGGTAATTGAGTTAACTGCAGGCAGCAGTGAGGAACAGTGTTCTGTGAAGCTGTGCTCTTTAGAATTCTGGCTACAGTCAAGCTGAGAGTATCACAGTAATTGTAATGAGCTGAGAGTCTGAGTTTGAGGAACAAGTGAGAGTGTTTTCAGTGGTAATTGAGTTAGCTGCAGGCAGTAGTGTGGAATATACTGTTCTGTGAAGCTGTGCTCTGTAGAATTCTGGCTGCAGATAAGCTGAGAGTATCACAGTAATGAGTTGGAACTTAGAGTGGGGAATAGGTGTAAGTGTTTTGTAATGCTAACTGAGTTAGCTGCAGGCAGCTGTGAGACCTCTCATGTAGTTCTCCATTTGTGTGTATGGTAACAGCAGAGGTGTTTCTTGTATGCTGAGGGGAAAGCTGCCTAGAGTGATGATATCAGTGACATTTGTGTGATCTGTGTGGGTAAATGGCTGATATCATCAGAGTGGAGCAGAGGGTAAAAATATCACACTGCAGTGGATGATACACTGTTTTATCTCACTCATTTATCACTCACCCAGGTAGACCCAGGTTGTCGTGAGGCGGGTGTGCTGGCAGGTCCTCCTTCAGGTCTATGGCTCGGAGGTGTCCAGCTAGCTACCTCAGACCAGGTGAGGAATCTGGGCATTATGTTTGATGACTGTTTGACCCTAAAGTCGCAGGTGTCAGCAGTTGCTAAAACCTCTTTTTACCATCTGAGAAATATCATCCGGGTTAAACACCTGCTTCCTCTCGATGATCTTCCCATGTTGGTTCATGCTTTCATTACCTCCCGCCTAGACTACTGCAATGCCCTTTACCTAGGGCTACTGGGAGTTGATATCCACTGCCTGCAGCTGGTGCAGAACGTGGCAGCCAGGCTATTGACTGGTACTTCTAGAACCAGTCATATAATGCCTGTGCTCCACGGACTGCGCTGGCTGCTGATACAGTGGCAGATCACCTTCAGGGTTGTGTTATTAACCTGTAAGGCCCTACACGACCAGGGACTGGGTTACCTGAAAGATCTGCTTTGCTCCTACTGTCCCCTCCGTCCTCTCCAATCCACCCATGAGGGATTGCTAGAGATTCCCAGGGTTCGTTTACAAACATCTGGGGCAAGGGAATTTAGTTTTGTGGCCCTGACCCTGTGGAATTCTCTACCTCATTGGGTACAAGATTGACTGACTGTACAGAGTTTTAAGACTGCCTTAGAAACATATCTTTTTGGTCCGGCGTTTGTTGTCATTGAAGCTGCTACTGTATTTTATGTGTTTTATTCCCTTTGGGACAATTATTTTATATGCTTTTATTGTACAGGCACCTTGGTTTGGAAAGGCACCTTTTATAAATAAAGATGATATGATATGATATGATATGATATGATATGATATGATATGATATGATATGATACACCCCTATTGTATAATGAGATATATATATATATATATATATATATATATACCATACATATACTGTATACACATACATATATATATATATACATACATATACATATACATATACATATACATATACATACAGCATACTTCCTTGTTTCTTTGTAGTTCTAGAGAGTGAAATCTGGAGGTTAGATCTGCTCCTCAGAGTTGTATAAATCTTAGTGTTTTGGAGGGCTTTTAGCCAGAAATTTGGGATATAAACCATTCTAAAACTTAGAATTTATGTCTAAGCCTTCAATTGATTTATAGTATGTATATTTTTTCTCTCAGTTTTGCAGATTTATTTGTTATTTTTCTGGCTTTGTCTCACTGTATATCCTTATCTTTTCTGAATTTATTGTTTGTCTCTTTATATATAGTTTTTTAAAAGTGGTAATGGTAATCAGGAGGAGGATAAAGAGGGGTCAACCTGCTGCACCTGACCCATATGGATTTTCACTGATGGCATCAGCCTTCTCCTCACAGCAGAAGCAGCAGCAAACAGGAGGAGAAGCAGCAGAAACAGTAACTGCAGAAGAAGGTCCATGCAGGTCCATGCAACAGCTCCCTCTGCTTTCCATGCTTTAACTCCAGAGCCATCACTTGCACCATGTGGGAGTGTAACTCATAACCCCACCCCTCGCTACATTTGTGCTTTGTTCAGTGGCAGTTTTTGTAGTCCCTAGTGTGGGATTTCTTTACATTGGACCTGACTGACAGCAGTGCTGCCATCTACACACTCTGCACAAACATGTCAGCTGTGGCCAAAAGGGGTCACATCTTGGTGCCAGTGGCCAAAATACCCACTTTTGATACAATCACAATGATGAATAGGATGACAACTGTAAGGCAGTTTAGGAGAGTGCAGCTGGCCATAGTGTTGGTCCTACCCCCACTCCCTTCACTCCAGAGGTCCAAGTACATAAAAGGGGAAAATGGAGCAGTAAATCTGTCCATAGTGAGGAAGACAGGGGCACTCAGAGAATCAGTGATGTGGTGTAGGTGGAGCTACTCCAGTACCATGACTGGAAGTAGATGGTGCTGGCAATGTTAGGGCATCTGTACTGGAGTTAAAGGGAGAAATAGCTGATTTATTCCAATGTGTGCCATCCATGGAGGAGAACATTGAAACTTTGCTTGAAAACCAAAAAATATCCTTGCCAACTGGAAAAACATCCTGGCTAGATTGTCAGTACTCGTTCCTATGAAACAAGCTGCCATCAGTTGACCTGGCAGTGCCAACAGTAAATTGGTTTGGCTCGTGCCTCACAAACAGAAATCAACCCATTCAGGTGGGTCTCATCCTAGCATCCCCTCCTGGGCCCAATCTTTTTCTCCCTTTTCATCAATGTCCTTCCCTCAGCTTGCTCACATGCACAAATCCACATCTATGCTGATGACATGGTCATTACACCTCTGGTCCCTGGACTCCTGACATGGTGGCCCCTCCCCAGCACAATTTTAGCAACATGCTAAATTGGTTCCAGGCAAACCAACTGAGGATCAATACTAAAAAAATGGTCTCTATGACCTTTGGGACAAGACAAATACTTGCAACACTCTTGACCCCCTCCTGTATTCACCACTACAGATGGCTCCCCCCGGAAGTTGTCTCAGCATTCAAATACCTTGGGGTGTTTGGCTAAACAACAATAATGATTTCTCTATCCATATAGACACCATGCACTTCAAACTCCTCCCAAAACTTGGAGTAATGTACCAAAACAAAGAATGCCACTACCCTTCTATTTGTCAAGATCTGGTGACCAAAACAATCCTTCTAGTGCTCTATTACATGAACATTGTCTGTGGCACCACTCCCACCTATTCCTTTGCCAAACCAGACACCTTCCTAAATTCGTTTTGCATGTTTCACCTCTAACTCCCTTTTCCACACTCACTACTGCTCCCTGTACTTCTCTCTATCAATCACTCCCCTCTCCCATCATTGTCAGGTCCACTCTTTAGCCTTCATCACCAAATACTGGTTTGGACTGCCCTTCTCCTATCTGTCCTCCCTCCAGTCTCCAGCCTGTCTTTCCTCCTACTCACTCTGCTCCAGGGAGTCCTGATCCTTCTCCCTCCCCACCCTTACTCTATATCTGGTCAGTCTGCATTCTTTTTCTAGCTCCCTTCTTTCTGGAACCAACTTTCATCTACCTTTTGTCAAGCCACCTATTTCCCATGTTCAAGTACCTGCTAAGACTCACTCTTACTGCTCCCTGCCTCTGCCCTTAATTGCTTCCTAACTTTAGTCTGACTAACTGTGCTTAGGCTGTTTTTTTTGTACATATTATTGTAGAGGGACTGGTTCAAAATGCTGACTGTGGAATAATAAGGTCAAAAGCAATGAAAGCAAAGCAGTGAAACACCAGATAGCACATCAGGAAAACACTGAGTGCTATAAATAAAGTAGTTGAACTGACTGTATGCATGGGGCTCTGCCTCACGTTCCCCACATTATGGGGACTTCACCCCCCACATCTCCCAAACTAACTATATAACCATCCAGAGGGGGAGACAACTTGGGGATGGGGAAAAACTCAGGAGGAAAAAAAAAAACATGCAGGACTGGGAATCTAACCCTGGCCTACCAGATGTTCTGCCACCCTTCACTGCCTGCAGTCCTAACCCCTGCACCACAACAGCAGCTCAGTGACACAGCATGCAGACAAGCTTTTATCCTCTTTGTTCTGAATGATAACACTTACAGGGATAGCACTAGCATATCTGCGTTATATTATCCCTGTAGCTACAGTGTCCTTCACAGTTTTTGATGTGTAGATTATACTATGCTATAATCTGCACAACATATTTACTGGGTACCAGTGTAAAGATTCTAGTCTTCATGTATAACTGCACTGTGATCTCTGAAACTGGCTGTTTTTATTTGTTTTTATTCCTCTGTATATGTTTCATATTTTCCTATCCCCCGGGTCACAGCTGGAAACAAGCTTCTGCTCTATGTGCCTTTCTTGGTTACTAAAATTTTAAATAAAATAAATTAAAAAAGCCCTATAATTTACTAGTGGAATTTATTTATTTCCAAATGAGTCCATCAGCCCTGACAAGAAATGACCAGGAGATAGAACAACAGATGGGAGCCACAAAACCAGAGAGAGCACTGACCTATGAGAGATAAAAAAATGCTGACAACCTGATTAAAAATATCCCTCACCTCTGCAAAACATGTCAAACACCAGGGGAGAATATGGAGATTCTGTCTTAAAATAAGATCTACTGACCATGAGTTATTTATAAACAGAAATTACACAAAATTCTCTATTCAGGAAGATAAGACATAAAATATGGAACAGCACATCCACATTTTATGGCTGAAACTGAATGATCTGGAGAACAGATGGCAGCAGAATAATATCCACATTGTGGGAATGACAGAGGGCATGGAGGAGTGGGACATGAGTGTTTTTTTTTTTTGGCAATCAGGCCTCTTTAAACTGCTCAGTCACTTCTGGGACTATCCACTGGAAGTAGACACAGAACACAGGGTAATGGGTCCCAAGCCATGTGGAGGTGCCCCTCCATGCCCAATATTAATGTACATCATGGCCCAGATATTCAAACTGCACCCAAAAAGTGCACAATAGCAGGAGCAAGTGCAAGTCCATTGCGCGCATGCGCAAGAGGCACGATATTCAAAAACTGAGCCTGCCAAACTGCGCCTACAGCCGACGACTGAATATTGCACCACCTGCACCATAGCACAACAAGGGATGTGCAGCTGAGCAGTCCAGAGGCACCATACTGTAACCAGGGATGCCCCCCAGCAGCAGGGTGGCAATGCAACTGCACAACCAGGAGGTAGGGGGCCCACCATCCATGCCACAGATGGGCAGAGGAACACACTGCAGAACAGACATCATCCTCCTACACCCCATGTCCTACATAACTGGGGGAGGGCTGGAATAACCACTGGCCCATGGAGACCAGCAACCAACCCACAGCTGGGCCATGTTGCCCCATCACACCCCCTGGCAAGCTGTGACTGGCACACAAGGAGGGCTAACCACCCCGTGCCACACCATCTCCCCAGTGCAGAGCACACCCTGCACCATGACCCTTAGACACCCTGCCCAGGAGCAGCATCCACCACTGCAGGAAACCCCATGCATGCCACCACCCCCAGTGTGACAATGCAACCCTGTGCACCACATAACCATGCAAGGCAGCCCCACCACGAGCACCCATCAGCGGGTGGCAGCACACAGTGATGCAACAATGGCATACACAGTGCCACCACGCACAGCCCCCCCGAGGTACTGCTGAGAGACCAACCATGTGTCAGCACACGAGGTACCGCACATGGGACAGGGCATGCCCCAGACCCCACCACCAGTGGTACAGCACCTTGCACACTCTCCCAGTGACACACCCCAACCCAGCACTGGCCACAACAGCCAGCGCAGACACCCACAGTGGTGCATGGAAGCATGCACCACACCGGATGCCACACAGTACATGGACAGACACCCACACATACCCAAGGGCACAACAACACAGGGACACAGTAGCGGGGCAACCAAGCCCCCAGCATGGGCCCATGTAAACTGTGTACACACAACCTGCAGTCCTCCATGGCACAGGAGTGCCAGCCACCCTGCGCAGGCACTGTGGACCTGTACGCCACCAACATTTGCCCAGAGCACAAGTCACAGACAGTGGTGCACATCCCCTGCAACACACACAAGCCACAGCATGGAGGTGGGTCAACAACTGTGGAGGCCACAGTGTCACCCAAGGCAGACATGCACCACACCAGTGACAGGAGGCAACCCAGCATTGTGACGGGTACAGTGGTTGCCCTGCATGGACAGCCACCACTGACATGCCAGCAGACCGTGCAGGTCAAAGACATGCATGGGTGTGAGCTGCACAGGCCATGGACAGGCTGACAGGGGCACCATGAACACAGAGCATGCACCATGGACCACTACACACAGTCGTCCAGTGCACAGGGCACAACACACACACCACAGACACTGACTGATAGCTACCCCCACACCATAGTCACCTCCCCATGGACACACACACATACCCATGACTGCACCACCCCTGATGCCATGCACACCACTGCAGCTGAGCACCTATAGCCCACTACAAATCAGAGACCATCACAGTATTCATATCAAAATATCTGTATTAAAACAAAATATAAAAGTTAACTATGTACAATAATATATACAAGGTGGGGAGGGCCACAAACAAGGTGGGGTGGGTAAGCGGCAGGGGTGAACAAATGGGACAGGAAAGGAGGGCATGTGAGGGTGGGTCCAGGGGAGTAGGGGATATCAGGGGCAGACGAACTTTCAATGAGAGCCACACTCCCTGCTCTGGCTTCTCCTCTGCTAGTGCCTCCTGCTGACCCCAATTTCATCTATGCGGTGAAAGATCTCCAGGGATGCCCTTGCCACATGCAGGATCTCCCGCAGTGCCTCCCAGATGTCATTGAGCTGGTGGACACCTAGGACAAGGGAGCACAGTCAATAGGTGTGAATGCACAGCCCCATACAGCCCACCCACTGTGCATGGCATACGGCTATGGGACATACCTCTGTGATGGTGTGTGACCACCCACATTGATCACATCCACATGACCTGCCCACCCAGGCACATACAGCCATGCGGAACGCTGCACACACCCACCGGCCAAGTCACGCACAGCACCACCATGGCCGTTTAGTGACATGAGTATGTGGTGCAAAGGCAGTTGCACAGCCATGTACCTGGTGCACGCATGGACCATCATCAATGCACTCCCGGATATGCATTGCCACTGGACAGTACTGACTGTAACAAGTTGCATGCATGGCAGTGGTGTCAATGGATGGTGGCCATGCCCCACTGCCCACCCTGTTACGCAGCATGCAATAGTAATCATGGAGGTATGGCACTCATCATCATCGGGATGGACCCTTGGGCGCTGTGGACCCTCACCCTGCCTGGCCTCCCTCTCCTCTTCATTGCGCTGCAGCTCACGTGCCAGGCGCCACTACTCTGGCCCTGTGGTGCTAACATGGAGAGAAGAACATCAGTACAATCCTGTAGCAAGGCCCCCTGCCCCAGGTGTGTGCCCTCCTACCTAGCCAGACCCACCCACCCACCCCACACTCTGATAACACCACCACAGCCAACACCAGACAGTCCCTCCCCCATGTGCTGGACACATACAACCGTGATACCCATATGGAAGATAAAAGTGTGTTGACATAACACCTACCTGGCCGTGGCACCATGCCCCTCCATGCACGTGCCCACAGGCGGGCTAGCAGGTCCAGCTCCCTCTGCCACAGGTCCACATACCTATGGCGGCACTGCTCAGCTGTCCGCCTCATCCAGTGGCCTCCTCCAGTGCAGTGGCCACCTCCTCCCACACCTGGCTCCTGGACCTGTCCAGGGGTGCCTCCCCAAACAGTGGTCCATGGTGTGGCTCCACTATGGCCACTAGGTTGGCCAGTTCCACCTGTGTCCATTGAGCAGCCCTCCTATGCACCATTCTCACAGCTCGGTCTGCAAATATGGTGCTCTGCAGCGTGGCTCCCCACGTGCACATGCTGGCGGTACAGCGCTGCCATTTCCTATCCTGCTGTCACCGAACAGCACGATAGTGGTGCACCCATGCCTGATGCATGGCGCCTAGGGGGCAAAGGTCGGGCACGGGGTCAAGGGTCTCTGGCGCACAGACACACACAGTGCCATTGGAACCCAATGCGTGTATTGCGATTGGCTGCCTGTGTGCTACCTCCAGTAGCAGCCTACCGCGCTGTTGCCCCAGTGTGCCAATGATGGCCCATTGCCACAGCGCCATGTAGGTGAACATCGTTATAACACCACTGGCACAATGGTGGCTGTGCCCTGCATTGCTTCCAATGCACAGCACATCAGCAGTGTGGCAGACGCCTGCGTCAGCAACCCGGGCATGCGCAGTGAGGTGTGTACTATGCATGTCACAGAACTTCACCCTTGGCTCAGCACATTCAACACAATTGCACAAAGCGCAACAGCGCGGTATTCAGTTGTCATGTGCAAAACAGCTAATCAGCCATGCAATGACGCAGCACTGCAATTTGCATCCACTTAAAGTTGCGCCTCGCCTCATTTGCATGGGTTGCACTATAAAAGTGTGACATTGGGCTGCACTGGCCATAGTCGGTTACTGCAGTCTATTGGTGAGTTGCATGCTGTTTGGGAGTGTGGACTGTGGATTTAGGGACATGCATGGGACTGCACAGTCACAGGTAACAACTGTCATTCTTATAGGCTAAAAAATGACTGAGCAAGTTGTGGGAGAGGAGGAACACAGTGGTGGGAGGAGGAGGAGGCCTAATTTTACCAAAGCCAAGACCAAAGTCCTGTTTGAGGCCTACCTGGATCAGGAGCCGCTTCTCAGCGGACAGCAGTGAACACCTCAAGCACGTGCTGCTGCATGGGAGGAGGTGGCACATGCTGTGAACCTGCATGGCAGCCACCAGTGCTCCGTTCAGGAGTGCAAGAAGAAGATGGGCACAGACAGGAGGAGGATAAAGGAGAAGGTGGCTGCCATCAGGGCAGCATGAGCTGCGACAGGTGGGGGACAGCCGGAGGTGGTACACCTGACCCCACAGGAGGAGAGGCTTGCTGGAAGCATGCAGCGTTGTGTCACTGAGGGTGTTCTGGGTGGTGGCTTCCAGACAGGTGGTGGCCCATCACTGCATGGTAAGTCATGGTCTGTCTATGGGGGGGCAGGGTAGGTCACATGCAGTGACGCGACTTTGTTTTCCCTTACAGATCCTGAGCGTCTGCATGGGTCAGCGGCGGTGGGCCTGTCCACTGAGGACAGTCAGCTGGAGATGGAGGAGGGACCATCCACCTCCACAGGTATACATGGCTCAGTGCGACAGTGGGCCTGTCTGGCTGTCCACACTGATGTTGTTGTAACAGGTGCAGAGGAAGTCCTGCCCATGTCCCAGCATGCCGGCACCCATGGATGCCGGCATGCTGTGACTCAGGCCGGTGCCGAGTCCGTCACCGATGATGATGTCGCTAACGGTGACTTGTGTGTGCCACAGGATGGCCACACAGCAGGTAACATGGCGGCCATGGCTGTGGGTGGTGCTGCCGTGGAGGCCTGCATGTCAGCACAGTCCCAGCCTGTGCCTGTTAGAGCCAGTGGGGCAGCACTGGTGTTTGTTCAGGACAGTGGGACTGTTGTGGCCACTGCGGCGGCACCACTGAGCCCTGGGGAGCTGCAACCAGAGGGGCAGTATCAGCAGTCGGCCAATGGGCTTGGGGGTACAGGGTCCAGTGGCGGCATCTGTGCACCACCTGTGGACATGCCCAGACCTGGTCCTGGTGCAGAGCGCCCACCCTCAAGTGTCCAGTGCTGAGCATCAGGGCCATGCACACCCTGAGGGACAGGATGCTGAGGAGGCAGATGACCTCTTGGACGAGCACACCCACCTACTGCAAGCATCAGTCCAGCAGCAGATGTGGCTTGCGACATCGTTGAATGCACTACGTGTGGCTCTGGAGCAGGCAGAAGAGCGTCACAGCAGAGACACTGCTCTGATCCTGTCAGGGATGGGCCGGTTGCAGGAGGATGTGACCGCTGTCACTGACAGGCATGCATAGGCATTCACTGTTGTCATGGCCACAATGGGCACACAGTCATGTGCCCATGCGTAGTGGACACCATGCAGTGCACTGTCCAACCCCCATTCCCGGCATCATGCGACACCCTCCCTGTCGACACTGGGTTCAGCTGTGGGCATCCCGAGCACACCTGGCTGAGGCATGTTCGGTGTGCTGCAGACCCCTGCACGAGCACGGTCATGTTCACGCAGTGGAACCCCTGAGGGACCATCGGTGCCACCCCATGAGGCCAGTGGTAGGCCTGTCAGTGCTGGCGGGTCTCAGCGGGGATGCCCACACATCCATGGTAGCCGGGGAACTGTGTCGTGTGACTGACTTGTCTCCCAACCGGCTACTGTCTGGTGCTGCCCTGTGTGCATGTGCATTGTGTCTTTCAGTGGGCAGTTAGCACAGGTGGGTACCTGGCCCTGCACGCGGACACACAGTCCATCTGCACACTCTCCCGGCTGCTGTCCACAGTTGCATGTGCATGATGATGCCTGCATCTCACTGTACACCAATGTGCAATGGTGCTCAACATCTGACACACGCACATGGACAGGTAGTTGGTGTGGTGGTCTGTGGACATGTGTGTGGCTAGGGGTGGCATTCTGGGGCGGTGTGCCTCCTACCCTTTGTGCAAGTTTGGTGCATTGTGTGTGTGTGTGTCCGTCCGCATGGCATGTTAGACCTCACCCATCCCTGGTTGTGAGTGTGGTTCCATGCCCTGCCACTTCCCTTGATGGCATGCACCCCTGGTGTGTGTCCATGCGTGTTTGTGGGTTGTGCCTTAGCCACTGTTGGCTGCACATGGCCCCATGACTTATCTGGGTTTGCTGAAGTGCTCCTCCGTGATGGTGTCCCTGTGCAGCTGTGCCAGCCGGAGCAGTTGGGGGTTCCGTCACCCAAGGGGGGACTGCCCATCACCATCGTCACCGGCGTCCTCATCGTCCCCATCACTGTCCCCCTCTTCGACCTGTATGGCTATCCCACATTCATTGGCCATGTTGTGCAGGATGCAACAGGCCAGGAATAGCCTGCCGGCCTTTGAGGGGCTGTACTGTGGGCACCGCCGGAGGTGTCCAGGCAACGGAAATGTGCCTTCAGCATCCCGAACACCTGCTCGATGACATTACATGAGGTGACGTGTGCCTCATTGTAGCTTTGCTGCGATGGGGTCACGGGCCACCAGTAGGGTGTGAGCAGCCAGGGACGGAGTGGGTATCCACTGTCACCTGTGTGTAGAGGGTGGAGGTTAGTTTGGTGATCAGCATCGCCCTGCCCCAGGCCATGTAGGCCACTACCCATGTCACCTCTGACCATGTCCCCCCAGGCCCTATGATTGTCCATGTGGTTTGCATGCTCACCCACTAGGTGGCCAGTGGGTATATCCCCACTTTCAAATCTGTGGCACAGTGCCAACTGGTGCCAGATGAAGGCATTGTGTGCTCCCCCAGGGTGCATGGCAGAGACACTGATTATGCGCCCCCTGGCATCGCACACCACCTGGCAGTTGATGCTGGCATAGCCCTTGCGATTGATGTATGCGACCCCCTCAGGGCCAGGTGGTGTGCGGATGGCCACATGGGTGCAGTCTATTGCCCCTAGCATGCCAGGCATATGTGCCACCCTGTGGATCTCCTGTATGTTTGCTGTGTGCTCCACCGGTGTGCTGGAGAAATAGATGTATTCTGCAGCACGTGGCAGCAGTGCGCTGAGGAATTGGGTGAGGTGGCATGACGTGGCCGACTGGGTTATGCCTGTGGTGTCCTCAGTTCATCTCTGGAAGGTACTCGTGGTGAGCAAGCACATGCAAGTTGTCACTTTGGTCTCCACTGACAGGGCATGGCTCCATTGTGTGAGTGCCTGCATCACATCACTGCACAGCTCACAGAGCCACCTCAGAATTGCCCGATTCAGGCGGTACCTGTCCACAATCTTGGTATCACTGTACAGCTCGAAGCTGGTGCGGGCTCGGTACTGCCTGTTGGGGGCATACCGCCAATGGGCCCTTCCACAGCCACGCCCCCCTGCTGCCCGCCTTCTCACCCCCCTCATAATGGCCTCCATCTGGAAGGTGGCACTGGCCATGTCCCTGGCTTGTGTTCACCCCCCCGGCAGCTGTTACTGTATTCTCCCCGCAGTTCTCACTGCTACTTCCCCTGCACTGGGAAGACCTGCCTGTGCTTTTTTCACTGCTGTGTGGTGTACCTCCCCCTTCTGCAATGTCTCCCCACACTTTTCCCCTGTGGCTATTGCTTCCAGGTGCCCTTTCCTGCCTGGCCCTGTGTGTCCTTGCTGCCCAGTGTGTCCTGCTGTGTTTTGCTCTCATATGTGGCTTCCCTGTAGCGTTCTTGCACCTCTCCCTTGCTCTCTTTTATTTTGGCTCATTTCCACTAAGGCGCAACTTCTGCTTGCTCCCCTATTGCGCATGGCGCAAGTTGTTGAATATCGCACTGTGCCATTTATGCATGGTTCTCCCTCTTCAGTTGCGCATGCCTTCATTATCATTGCGCTGTTGCTCAGCGTGATTTGGGGGGTGCAACTGCCTCCTGCTGAATATTGCAGAATGGCGCATTTACGTACTTGCACAGGTGCAACCCTATTGCGCATGGCTCAACTCTTTTGAATATCTGGGCCCTTGTGCTTTAGTGTCAAGGAGGAGATTTTTAGGTTGACAAGTGAACAAGGTACACTTAAGGACGTTACCGAGTGTTTCAGCAACCCCATTTAAGTCATAATTTTTTGCCCAGTACATGAAGGTCATCTAAACATTAAAAATCTCCACCAAAACATGAGTTGCCATGTTTGCATTTAAGTTACATTGGTGAGACTTAATCTCTCTTTATGGAAAAAATCAGGAAAAGGGTCAGATTGATTTGTGGTTATAACACCAATATTCTAGATGTTGACATGAGAGTGAAAGAAAACGTGAAACAAGGGCACATCCTATGTCATGATACTTGCTTCATTTGTTCTACACATGCAAAAATAAAGAGTAAATTACCAATACTATGACACCCTCTTGAACTGATATTCCCCAAAAAAGGGGAAGTATTTGTATGTTTTTACAAATAAAACCATTTCAAACCCATGCCATTTTCACAAAACATTTTTGATAGATGTAAAATATGTCTATGAATACAGAAACAGAAAGAAATATATGGATGCCATGCTTCATTTGGTTACAGTATATCTGTTTTTAGAGTTGCTGTTTTAGAGGTGGTCATCTCAGGATAAATATAATTGAAACTTCCCAATAAAAAATAAAACTTACAAGAAGGCTGTTCAAACAATTCAAAAGCACATGCAGAATGGCAAGAACTTTAACATAAAATAAACAATGTAACCAAAGACAGACAGATATTTAGGTAAAGCACCTTGAATGATACCAACTGCTGCAATTGTCAGAGTTAATTTCATTGCTGACATCCTGTATATATTCTTAGCTGGACATGACATAATAGGATAAATCATTATTCTAATAATGCATCCATATATTTAAGAATGTACCTGTGCCAGAAAATAACCTTGAAATGTTTTTTGAGAGCATCAGAAAATTGGGAATTTGAAACATCAGGGAATGTCTTTAAATGGAATCACCACTGCATTCACATTTTTTGAGATTTCTCAAAAGACCTGGCAGACAGACACAAAGCCTTTAGGATAGTTAAATAAAGACCTCACCAGGATGAATATACAATACTCAATGATGGTTCCATCCACACTGCAAATCCAGTCCAAGCACATAAGGTTGTCTTTTACCATTCCCTAAGAGGTAGAACAGTTCATTGGGAAGAGACTGTTTGGTCTGATCCAAAAAAACACACGAAAACAAGCCTGTTTTATCTAACAGAAGCTGTCCCCTGAGACACCAGACCATGGTGAGGGGGAACAGTATCCATACAATGGACAACAGTGGACACATATGGAACAGACTACGAAAGCAGTGGCAGACAGTAAAACCGAAAGACAGAGACCCAGGGACTGGGATCAAACACCTTGTACTGAAAGTGAGGGCACACCAAGGAGATCTAGAAGACAGTGTCATGCTATTCCCCCAGGATCCAGCCCCCTCTTCTGAGCAGGAACCTCCAAACAAAATTGCAAGGGAACCAGTGCTGGACCAAGAGGATCTTGATATTGCCACTCTTGCTAATGAAGACCAAAGAGATATAGACACCAGCTTTGCCACTCCTCCAGAAGATGAATTCTCCTTGAGACTGAGCTGGGCCACTATAGTTTAAGCATCTGAAAGCATGAGAACCCACCATACTCTGTTGCTGTTGGAAGGGATAATGGGGCAGTTCGCTGATGGCACAGGTATTCACATGCACTGAGAACAATTAATCATAACATTCATTATTTCATATTGGCAGCTGCCAGTCTAGTCATACCTCTTTTTTAATTGTTCCCTCCATAAAACACAAGAACCCCAAGCAAATGTATGCATAATCTGGCACTTCTGTGGGGATCTCTGAGTGATACAAACAGAGAAATCATGTGCTGGAAACATCTTGGTCACAGTGTGAAGCATGACAAGGGGATTCAGTGGACCAAGGTGGACATAGGTACAGCAGACAATTTCTTAATTATTCAGACAGCACAGGTTATCTTTGTTAAGGTTTTGTTTAGCAGACCCATGCATGCATGCAATGATAACAGTCAAGAGGGAGAGCTACACGTTTTGCAGGGACTCCCTCTTGAGTGTGTGACTAGGTATGAAGATCACTTCAGTTTCTCCTTGTCTCCCTCAGCAGTATTCATTGGTGCTAGATGGCTACAGCACTGTGCATAGGCTGCTGGAAAGATTGGTACCAGTTGGTGGCATGAGTGAGGGTGTAAGGGGCTAAAGGCTATGCAGAAATCCATTTCATGGGTGTTCGAGGAGGGGGTAAATGTGTACTGCTTCTAAGTGGTGCAGCACAGCAGGCTGTCATTTTTCCCCATGCTCAGCCTGGCATCCTGATTCAGCCTGATGGTGCATGCACAGTGTGAACATTCATGAGGGAGAACTGCAGCTTCATAGGGGCTCCCCTGCAGATGTATGACTGACTAAGAAAGTGTTTAACTCCTTTTGGTTCCCATTCACTAACAGATATTGTGGACAACCTGACATCCACACTAGTAACCAAAAGGGAGTATTAGAACATCTATCTATATGCTACATAAATGCCAGCCTATAGGGGGAAATAACAAGGGAAAATGTGGGGCAATGAGGTGCACAATGGTATACAAGGAATCAGGGCAGCTAGTAGCTGACCCATAGTGTATCAGCTATGTGAAGTGCAGTTGATTGAACTACTGTCCCGTGCTTTGCTGGGCATAGTGTGTTACCCTCCTGTTGGACATGACTGGCAAGCATTCTGCTTCATGGAGTCTCCTTCTTGACTGTGTGAATGGGAAGTGACTGTGCCACAGGGTAGCACACAGCTGGCAGAGGTGCTTTGGAGAACGATTAGCTATTTTAACAGCAAAGTTTATGGGAGAGGTCTTTAACTGAGATGGCAGCACAAATCAATGTGAAAGGAGGGACACAGGAGAGACTCATAGATTAGATGAGAGCTGCAGTGTAGCTACCCCCCATTCTGCATTTCACCTACCTCTCCAAGACACCTGGAAAGGAAACCTGTTGGTATGCACAGCTGTATGAATAAAATTACACATGGATTTCATATCGTCTCGGTAAAAGTGCAGAGGTGAGAGGATACAGGGATAGCACAATGCAGTTCCATAGGGGTGAGAAAGGCGGGGGGTAGCAGATCACTGAAGCAAGTTGAAAACACTAAGTGAAAAGCACAACTAGGAGACAGCCCTTCTAGTAATGGGGAGTTGGGAGTGAAAGACTCTGAAAGTGGGAGACACAACATGGCAATATACAGTACCCTATCACAGTGCACCTGGCATGATAGACAAGGACATTAGATAATGATTCACAAGCACCCTGTACCAGAGGGCCCAACTCTAAATACCTGGAGACAAGGAAAACAAAATCTTGGTCGAGCAGGAGGAGCTCTTATGGTGCAGGAGTATCAGGTCATATAAATCATGGAGGCCTTTATAGGAGAGAAGCCTACCCTCGATTATGCTAAAGGAGGAGATGCGGTTTTACCCTCCCCCTTTCTGTATATCCCTGGGATGCCTGTGGCTGCTGCCAGCTGTGAGAGAACAGAGCTAATACCCAGGTACCTCCATAAGCCAAAGCAAGGGTATACTCCTATGACATACACCCTAGCCTGTGGCATGAGATCACTTGATATACTGTACAGTATATACCAAGCTCGGATAAAAACAGTCAGCTGGTTAACATCACTCCATTAGATAAGCATACTTCTAATACAAGGAGATTGAAGCACCACCACCTAGCAATATATTCACCATCCCACACCTGGGAATGACTGTAATGCTGCCTGATGCATCAATGTTCAATGACAGCAGAATTTATGTTAAAAAGAGGGGCCTTTGGTCCACACATGTACCTGCTGAGTACTATGAGGCTTTTCCCTAGAAATGCACTGGTTCCAAACTGTTATTCATGGAGTTTTGGCTAGAACTTGGAGAACTCTGTGAAGTTCTGACCCTTAATAAATAAGAACCGGAACATGGTGGAGTTCCGATTTGTTCTGATTTTTTATAAATATTTGAAAAAATGTGATAAAATTGATAGAAGTTTCCAAAGCCAGTCATATTCAACACAGAGGCCAAAGGGAAATAATTTAATGCATTTTTTTGTATCAAAATGATAGTAAAACTACTAAATAAAGGCAATAATTAATTATTACCGGCTGCTTCATGGCTGGCATGTACTGGTAGCAATAGCATCCTGCATATCCTGCTTGGTCTCGTGATATGAGTGTGCCGAGAGAGAGAGAGAGAGGAGCGAGAGAGAGAGAGATGCAAATACTATTGTACCACAAAGAAATAACATGCATTGCAGGCAACTAAGATTATTTTTACTAATGCTGCTGCTGTGTGGGTATTATTTTGATAGATTTTCCAGTCAGGGCAAACCAGGTGAAATAAATTAATTATCAAAATGAGCAGCAGTAAGAGCCCACCCACTCTACCCATGTGAATGTTGCAGCTGCATTGCATATCCCAGTGTACTGGGGTATAGTACATTACCTGGTCCAACAGGTGGTAATGTTGTCTACAACTACTTCTACTACTGTTTAACATGCAATATATTTATTAAACAAGAAATAATAGACATAAACTGATCACCACCCAGGCAGCCAGTCAGTCACATCACATCGATCAAGTGCAGTGTAGTCATGAAAATAAAGATTGCTACTGTCACATCAAGACCTCATGACACACAATCACATCCTTCTTAGTTCTACAATTGCTGCTGTGCCAACCAGTGCCAAATAATTTAAGAATGTAAAAATTTAAATATAATTATCTAAGCCTAGTTACTTTAAGTGAGATGTAGTGTTGTTACAGCCAAGCTAGCATATCACACACACACACACACACACACACACACTATAAAGGAATACATTTACATTTTTCTCTTTAATTGCAGCCAAATATTGGGGACATGAGAAATATATTATAAAAAGAGCATTCAGTTTCAGTGTTCAGACTTCTGCTAATCCATCCATTGCATGACATTTTAAACAGTAATACTACAGTAAGGTCAGGCAGATGGTAAAATAATTTTTAATCAGTTGCTGAGGACTACAAAGTGACAAGTAGTAGTAGTGAGAACAAAAAGTGACAAGCAATACATGAAGTGATGTGAGGACAAAAAGTTACAAGTAGTAGTAGTAGTAGACAGCACTACCCTACCTTTCAGATGAGAGTGGTATACCTAGTACCACCAAGTAAGTGTGACATGAAGTGCAGTTGCCTGCTAAATTTGGACTCTGACCCACTGATGGTATGATTTTTCATGTTTCTGAGCTCATAGTGATCATTAAAATAATTCTGGCCTGGCCTAGTAGTCCATCCTCCTGAGTCCTGACCTGACTTGTTGCAATTAATTGCTGCCTCATATAGTAGTCCTATTCACAAAAGATTTTCACCGCAGGCACAAAATAAATTCTTGAAAGTGTTTTGTGGAAAGGGCTTGCTCACTCAGACTATACATTTCATTTAGGTTCATATTTGAAATTAAAGTGAGGAATTTTAACTTTTAGAAATGGCATCGCTCAACATTTGCTGGTGTCAAACAGGATCATGTTTCAATAATGACGTTATCAGCTGAGCTAAACAATTGTTTCGAACACACGGTAGTCGGAGGGCAATTCATGTGCATCATTGCAATGTTTACTAAAGTAGGCCACATACTTTGTTTGGATTTTCAAGATTTCAAATGATCAGCATTCCAGCTGATACTGGGCTCTGCAAGGTACAATTTCAACAATGGTCTGTGCAGAGGCTGTTACAAGAGGTGGATGAAGAAGATATTACAATTGCATCGTCTATGTGACACAAGAAGCTGAACCAAGTGACCACGGGACAGTGCTATGTTTGGATGGTGGTGAAGAAGAAGATTTAGCTGCAGTGGTTGAGGAGGAAGAGGGAGAAAATGGTGCAACAGTAGCGGATGGGCCACAAGATGCCATGTTGTGTTGTGAAGAAGATTCTGAATGTGGTGCTGCCGTCATACTCTGTTCCATGGCAGCATCCACCTCATCAATTATTTCTGGTTTGTTTATCTGCCAAGAAGTGTCATCATCATCATCACTCAGTAGTTGCTTCAATTTGTATCGTGGGTCCAAGATTGTTGCTTTAATACAGTAGTGAAGCATTTTACATAGTTTGTCATCTTCTGCAACTTTTTTGATCATACGTCTCGTTAGATCTTGCTGTATTCTTGGGGATAATCTGTATGTGTCAGAAGCACCACTGGTAGCCTGTGTGATCATGGAACTGTCTTGGTTCTCTAACTTTTCCCTAATCAGATTTAACCTGAATTTAAAAATTTTTATTAGGGGTATCACCTGGCTCAGAGTTGCTGTGTTTGCACTAACCTCTCTGGTGATTTCCTCAAATAGCTGGAGCAGTACAATAAGAAACTACTGCATGGCTCACTGTGGTAGAGTAATATAGATGTTTGCCTCACCAATTTTATTTTCCATGGTGTATTGCCTGACAGCTTTGTTTTGTTCCAGCAGCCTTTGGAACATATAAAAGGTCAAATTCCTGCAAGTAGAAATGTTTTAGATAAGTCTGTTCAAAGGTAAACTATGCTCCTGATGTATTTTTTCAAATGTAATCCCCCCCCCCCCAACAACTTTACACAGTTAGCTACCCGTGGTATCCTTGACTGGGCACAGACTACTTCAGAAGCACATTAAGAATTGGTACCATTCCTAGCTTTGGGTATGTATACCAGACTCATTACCTCTAGACGTAAAAAGGGGTGGGGATGTACAAAAGCAAACTTAGACCTTATAAGATATTTACAAACAACCATGTCCTGAGGAGAGACCTTTTTGCTAGGGCTATGCTAGACCTATACCTTGGGAGGGGTACCCAGTAAGTCCGCACACAGGAAGCAATAACGTGAATGTCTAAACCTTTTTTGGGGTTCTACCTTGTGGCTTTATTCCAAAAAATGTTCTATAATGCAAGGGTGGACCCCCAAGGTTTACACAGCATGGCACAAGAAATTTGCAGAACAATAAAATCGCTGTATCTTACAGAAACTCTACGTATTCCCATATTTCATAGGACATTGAACTTCTTGCACTGGCATTCCCATATGGCATAGGACTTTTACAAGACTCTCTCAGTGGCACTGGCCACAACATGAACATTTCTTCCAGTGGCACTGGCCACAACTGGAAATATTTCTAGTGACACTGGCCACAACTGAGCACACATTGGCTAATTGCTAGCACAACCCACTTCAGGGGTTAAAATCCTCTTCACACATTAGCCTCTATGTCCAAAATTAACCAGGCACCCTTACGGAACCTCTAGTCCTGAACTGGTTACTCCAGATAGTGGTCTGTCCACCCTTTGCTCCCAAATCCATACCCAGATATTCTTTCAAAATTACACCTTAAACATCTTTAACACACTTGGGTAAATGCATCACTGAATGAACTTTCACATCCAGCATTTAAGGAACACTTCACTGGTAGTGTGAGAACTAAAGTCCTGAACAATGTGAATTAGTCATGCATCTGGACCCCACAACTGTCAACTTTAAACTGAGAACAATCTCAAACTTCTGAAGAAAACAGGTGTACATTTTCCTTTTAGTCAGAGAAACACCACAACACAGGTACTTTCTTTTGCAGCACACAGTCATATCTTAGTCACTGTTACAACATTGCAAGCAGCTTCAAATTGTCCTGGACCAAAAAGGAGACTGCCCCTAGGATCCATTCGCTAGCAATCCTTTTCACCCCTCCAGGGATGAAAATCAGGAGATCCTGCTGTAGACGACGGTTTCCACCAGTTCTCTTGGCAGACTGGAGAATATTAGGACTATGGTGAGAAAATAGACTTTCCACTTAGAGCCTTCAGCTGAGCAGTTCTCACTTCTCATATGTCAAGCTGCTGACTACTGACTACTGACTCTCTACACAGACTACCATCCCAAGATTCTAAAACTCCCCACTCATAGCTGCTGTGGCTATTGCTGATGCAAGAGCTCTAAATGGCCTCATCTCTGTCATCTCAGCTGAGGCCAAGTAAACAAGAGAGTGAGTAGGTGAAAAACCCATTTAACTAGTTATTCACCAGCTGCCTTTCCCTACCTACTGTAGCACTGACACTGATGGGATTTTAGTAACCCCAGGGGACTGGGTGGTTACACAAACAAGTGACAGGATTTGCTTGAGTGACTGAAATAACAGCATCTTCTTTTAGCAGTGCTAAAAAGAGCCTTAATGTCCCTGTTGTTGATGAGAAAACTGAACTATTAAATTTAAGTAATGCACAAAACAGTGGATGTGAACAAAGCCCTCCTCTTCCAAGGCCTTCCTTACGCTGGACCCATTATCTGCAACTATAAAGCCAACTGACAGTCCCTGTGAAGTGAGTCATTGCTGTGTTGGTTTTTGGAGCTCTCCATTGATGTTGTATGAGGTACTATATGTTCACATGGAAAATAAAACATTTTAAGAAAAGCAAACTGCGAAGCTTCACTGTCCCCATGTGAATTATCAAAACATGCCCAATGTGCTGTGACAGACATGAATGGTTCAGACTGAAAGCTTGTCCAGATATCTGTTGTGAGATGCACCACCCTCCCATCTGCACTGCACAAGATGCATCTTCTGTTTTATATATGACATGGTAAAGATCTGGAATCCCTGTAGTCGAGAAGTATTTCCGTGATGGTATACTATATCGAGGTTCGAGGTACTCAAGTAACAACCTGAATTCTAAATGTTCAATCATGTTATATGGTAGCAAATCAACAGCTATTATTGCTGAAATTGTTTTGGTTATTGTAACAGCAACATGGTGAGTGAAGGCATATTGAACTTTACACTCATGTTTCTGGAATGGTAAGCTGTCTCCCTGAAGGAGGGGGGGGGCTTTTGAACGCATGGTCTCTTTCAGTAACAATAAGAAACCCTTGAATGGGAGGAAGTGGTGGTGGCGGTGTTTCTGTAGTGTGTACATGACAATTCACTCCCACGAATCCGCGCCTGGACAGCCCGCTCCCTACAATACGCTCTCTGCCATTCTTGCTCCTTGTTAATTCACCCCCCCGGTCAACTCACTCCCTAACTTTATTTTATTGTAACATTTCAATCTGCTCTCACATTTCATAGATGGAATATGTCGTATTCAGCAGAAACACTATACAGAGATTGAACAACTACTTACTGGTCATACACCCACAATTTCACAGTGTGTATATCGTGATAACACAATTCATCTACAGTACATCATTGCCAAAAATGAAAAGCACACTACAGAGGAATTTCTGCGAGGTGTAGCGCACACCTTTGAATACTGACCTCACTGAATACATGATTTTAACTTTTGGAAATAAAGAATACATGCTTTTAACTTTTGAAAATAAAGGAGACATGCTTTTAACTTTTGGAACTCAGCACCAAGATTTCTTCAGCAAGGTAATCATCTATTTTGGAACTGTGACAGTAATTGTTAATAACTGAAAATAACTAAAAGAAGAGACTTGTGCTGTACGGAGCATATTGACCCATATTATATTAAAATTGAAGTTTGGGAGCAAGATGACAAGGAGTGAAGAGATCCACAGAGCGCCTTTTGACAGGTTCAGCCTGATTAGGTAAGCTAAATGTAACTTTCACTGTCATTTTTATACATGTAAACATTTAAGCAGTTGAACAGATCTATATTAAAATATTAAAAAGAAGTGTAGGAGTGAGCACAGATTGAAACTGAAATTAGGGAGTGAGTTGACCAGGCATGTATTAACCAGGCACGAGAATGGCAGGGAGCGAACGGTCAGGAGCAGGTTGTCAGGTAGCATATTTGTGGGAGCGAATTAACATGCTCCCTTTTGAAGTGCTGCATGGGCTGCCACTGCTTTCATCTATTGGAGTTACCCCTGAATGTAGTGAGCTATCACTGTCACTTTCTCTTCAAGACTCACAACTGGAGTTCTCAGTAATGTTATGACATCTGTCTAGATGCCTTTTCAGTGCTGATGCTCCCAATGTTCATTTCTTTTTACCCCTGCTGATTGGCCATATGGCACATGCTGCCATCAACTCATTAGAAGCACTAATGGAGAAGTATGATCCAACAAATGATGATATATATTTTTTTTTCCCAGGAAAGCACTGCACCTTGGTCCTCTTTTTAGGTTTTTTTTCCCCCTGGATTTTCTTTGGGCCTATTCCTCTTGTGGTTTATTCCCACTGAACACCTCCTCAACCAAAACATTTCTGTCCATTTCTTCCTCATCTGCAATTTCCATCCCCTCCTGTTGTAAACCTTCTGCTGCCTGATCATTCTCTTCATCTTTATTATTAGTACCCTCATCAGGTTCAACCTCAGAAGAATCAGATGACATCTGTGAGGGACTGGCAGTACCATAGTATGCAATTGTTCTATACCTTTGGGTGCCTCTGAGGGTGGTACCCAAAAACAATTTGGTTTTAAATACATAACTTTATTTTTTACTTGGGACTGATCCGACAGATGCTCCCTTTTTAGGTTCAAACATTCGCTTGGAAGATAAAACTTTAGACATAAACAAATCACTTTTGGGGGTTATATTTTGTTTTTCCTTTGTAGGCTGACTGCCGTATTTTGCAGAGGCACTGGCTGCACTGCCTTCCTGAAAAGAATTTGCCTCATCAACACTTTGATCCATTTTTTATTTCTTATTCTAATTGTTAAAAAGATCCCACTACCTAACATCCTCTGATAACTCCCACTGACACCCACAGGCCAGGGACAGATTTATGGTTGTGAGTTCTGAATGTGAATTGTTTGTGATTGTAGTAGTACACAGCACACCACAGTCCACCACCACTTCCTTCCAAGCTTAGCTGACTGACTCGTACTACAGTTACTGTTCAGTGACCTACTCAACAGTGTACCTCAGAATTTAAACTGGTGATGCAGGTATCTGCCACACGGCCGCACACACAGTCACATGTGGCTTGGTTAATGCTTATACATAATGATAAACTAAGAAGGATAAGGAGGAGGAGGAATAATGGATGAAATGAGTGACAAAGACTGATGATGATGAAATTTGTGTGTATACTTTTATTACTTGTGTTGTAGTGTACACAGACTGGTACAGGTCACAAATTCAGAATATCCTCTGGGCCCCCCACAGTCAGCAACACAGACCCAGTAACTTGTCTGTTGATTATCAGAAAAGTATTTTTTTTTGTTTGTAATACATGAAATCGTGAATGAACATTAATCAGTGATCTTGATTGGGTGGCACAAGTTATATATTTATTTTGCCAGCCTGCCCATGCCCTCTACAGACAGCCACATTGAGGCCAGGAAAAGAAAAAAAACCTTTTCTTTGGGATTTCTGGAACTGTAAAATGTTCTGTGCCATCCCTCCCCCCTTAGTGTGTGCCTCTCTCTCTCTCTCTCTCTCTCTCTTTCTCTCTCTTCTATCTCTCTCTCTCTCTCTCTCTCTCGGATTGCACAAGTCAAAGATTTATTTTACCAGCCTGCCCTTGCCCTACACACACTCACACAGCCACATTAAGGCCAAGGAAAATAAAATCTTTTATTTGGAATTTCTGGGACTGTAAAATTTCCCGTGGGGCTCCCCCAACCCCCCAGTCTCTCTCTCTCACATCTGGAATGGATGGCACAAGTCAAAGATTTATTTTGTTAGCCTGCCCTTGCCCTACACATAGCCACACTGAGGCCAGGAAACAAAAACAAAAAATTTTATTTGTGATTTCTGGGACTGTAAAATTTCTAGTCTACCCCTCACCCTGTAGTCTCTCTCTCTCTCTCTCTCTCTCTCTCTCTCTCTCTCTCCCTCTCACCTCTGGATCTGGGATAGCACAAGTGAAATATTTATTTTGCCAGCCTGCCCTTGCCCTCCCCACACATGCTCACACAGCCACATAGAGGCCAGGAAAAGAAAAAAATATATATTTTATTTGGGATTTCTGGGACTGCAAAATTTCTCATGCCCCTCTCCCCCATAGTCTCTCTTTATCTTTCTCCTCTGGATCTGGATTGCACAAATCTAAGATTTATTTTGCCAGCCTGCCCTTGCCCTATACATACAGCCATATTGAGGCCAGGAACAGAAAAAAAAAATATTTGAGATTTCTGGACTGTAAAATTTCTTCCCCCCCCCATAGTCTCTCTCTCTCTCTCTCTCTCTCTCTCTCTCTCTCTCACTCTGGATCTGGATGGTGCAAGTTAAAAGTTTTTTTTTTTTTTTTGCCATGCCCTTGTCCTGTAATAAACACAGCCACATTTAGGCCAAGAAAGGAAAAAAAGCATAGATTTTCTGGAACTGTAAAATTTCTCATTTGCCCCCAGTAGTCTCTCCCTCACCTCTGGATTCTGGAATGCACAAGTCAAAGATTTTGCCAGCCTGCCCTTACTCAGTGTGTCAGCCACACTGAGGCCAAGAAAAGAAAAAAAAACTTTTATTTGGGATTTTCTGTAACCTTAACTTTTCTCTAGGGCCCCCAGTTGTCTCTCACTCACTCTCTCTCATCTGAAGGATCTTCTTGATTCAATTTCTGGATGACACAAGTCAAATATTTCTTTGGTCTGCCTGCCTGCCCTTACCCTGTAGTACACAACCTGCCACACTGCCTTTTTTGCCTTACTAGCCTAACCCACCTGGCAGCCACCCACTATCTCTCTCCCTCCTTGGATTCCATTCCTTTCCTTCCCCCAATGATGTCTTTGTCTCCACCCACTTGCCCCAGTAAGTCTCCTCTTCTCTCTTTCCTCTTTCTTTCCTCCCCCCAGCTCTGCTTAACAAATAGATCTTGTTTAATTTATATTTAGTTTCTCTCTGCAGTGTACACCTATAGGCTCTGCTCTACAGCAGCAAGCTCTTCTAACTGTCCACCAAACTGTCTGGGCCTGTGTTGCACACTCACCATGGTTATATACCATGAGTACATCACATGACTGACTGACTATCCTGCTTGATTGCCTGATCAGATGCCACCAGCTGCCTGTACATGGAGCAAGCATGCTGACAACATCCCCATGGCAACAGTACAGTAAATGGCACTCCACGGACCTAGAACCAGACTTTTGTGGCAAAGTCCATATTTAACAAGGTCTGTGGATTATGAATTTGGTTAGGGAGTTCAGATCTCTGGCACAACAGTCCACACAGCCCTTGTTTTGGCATCTTGTACCAAGAAGTAGTACAAGAGAAAAGTGGGAAAGGGAATGTCAGTGGGAATGTATGGATAGGGCAGGTATACAGGAACAATGGTGGGGGGTATAGTTTCTTAAGGTTTATTACTAGATGTTAATCATAAGCTGGACCCTATTGGAAAGTTACATTAACTCCAAACACCTGAGGATGCAGCACCAGGTAGCTGCGTAGATGGGAAGGGGACGGGAGTAGGACACCATCAGTACATCCCTCCTGGGACTGCATCCTCCTTATGGACCACAAGGTCATATAAGCCAGGGATATAGTGGATATTCAATCAGAAATTAGGGTAATGGCCTCATATGAGCCAGGGATTCATGGGGGGAGGGGAAGCAGTGAGAACAGTGCAGAGGAGGGAAGGGTCATACAGGAATAGTAGAGGTACATGTAAGAGGTCTCTATTTGAACCCTCAGTGAAGGAACAGAATCACCCAACACTCAAATCATCTCACTGAGGTCCGCTACTTCTGATCTACCATGTAGCGCCAGACCTGCAAGTTTTTGGTGATGTAATGGTATGATAGCACTGGATAATATTAGTGGATTTGAGCCATGCCTAACCTATCTTGTTCTTTACCTAAAATAAGTACTGCACCAGGGGTAGAGGAGGGCACAGGCAAGTTCAAAAACATTCACCACCTGGACTGGCAAAGTAAGGGTGCACATTCTTGAACAAACACTGCATGGATCACATTATCCCATGCTGTACTGTAGCTGAGCTCAAATTAATATCTTGGAATGTGCAAGGTATTAATCACCTGATCAAATGGAAGAAAATATTAAACTAATTGATGTCAGACAAATGTGAGGTGGTACTGCTATACGAAACACACCTACAGTATTATGACAAGAATCTTGCAAGCTTGCCAGGGCCTGGGTAGGTCTAGAAATGTACAACTTCACAATCAAAACAGTGGAGTCTCCATATTACTTAAAAAAGCTGCAGGCTGACAACTGACAGGACTGAGCCAGACATGGAGGGTAGACGGGTGATTATACCAGGCAGCACACTTCTTTGTAAGTAACTGTTACACCCCAAACAAGGATGAGCTAAGTTTCTTCACAGAGATAGCAAACCAGACTTCGCAAAAGGTGCAACATCAAGCCATAATAATAATTGGAGGAGACTTCAGCTTTGTTCAGGACTACCTGCTAGATAGAATGCCAAGAAAATTAGGTACACTATCTCAAGCTAAAACCAAGACAGCATTGCAGCATGTTTCAGGAGCTTGATTTCATAGATAGCAGGAGGCTACCCCACCCCACTGAACTGGGATTATACATTTACCTCAACCAGACTTCAGACTGTACTTGTAGAAGGCTGGATTATTTTTTTACCAAATTCCATGTGTACACATGAGATTTTAGACAGCAGAATCCATCTCATAACCCTCACTGATCATGCCCCAGTTTCTCTGACAATCAAACCACTGGGGACAGCGGAGAGAATGCCTAGGTGGTGGTTTAATCCACAGTTATTGCAATCAAAGGCATTCAAAATGTTGATCTCCACACAGAACATACCATATTTTTAGTATTGCTGTGAAAAAAATTAAAAAGAGGAAACAGGAGGTCTCTGAGTTTACACAAAAGCTTAAGGTTCTTGAGGACAAGTGTTACAATACCATGCACCAGACAGAGAATCAGGTTAGACATATCGCCATGGTCAGACACAAAGTTAACACAATCCATCATCAGCAAGCACAGAGGGTGCTCTTTTGTGTGAGACAGAGTTACTGAAAGGCTTGTGAGAGGCTGGGCAAGATTTTGTCTTACTGGCTCTAAAAGAGAAAAGTGGATGCACAGATACCACAGATTTAGGCCACAGATGTTAGCATCTTGTGGAACTAGAGCTGGGTAGAAATTGCAAATTCTGCTTTTGTGAAACTTTGGTGAAAGTTCATAAATGTCACTAAATTTTCTGAACTTCCTCCATTAGTGAGATCAAAATCTTTCACATGTGTATAGATAATTTTTGCCCTGTTCCATGGAATTTTTTTTACTGAACTGTGGAAAAAATGCATATGAAATGGGAATGACAGTTCTAAGGAATTTTATTCCACAGTTTAATGGATCATTTGACAATATATGTAATTATTCCACAGTTACATAGATACATAGACAGTGTCGGCAGATAAGTGCCTATGGCCCACCCAGTCTGCCCATTTAAGTTTCTAAGTTCAGTTTATGTATTCCAAGAAGTCTGTTGCCCCTTACCCCTGACCTCCAGAATTTCTTTATGTCTATCCCATGCATTCTTAAATTCCATGATTGTTTCAGCCCCCACCACTTCCTCTGGCAGGGTGTTCCACTTGTTCAGTGATGTTCTATGGAATTTCTTTCTGCAGTATAATATATTAATCCACAACTCATACATTCATTCCAGAGTTCAGTGACTCACTGAACTCTGGAATGAATGTATGAATTGTAGATTAATGGATTAAACTGTGGAAAAAAATTCTGCAAAATTGACCACTGACAGTGATCAGTTTTTCAGAATTTCTTTCTGCAGTATACAATTATCCACAATTTATACATTCATTCTACCATTCTAAGTTGTAATTTCCTCAAAAGTTGCCAAAGTGCATTCCAAAACTTCACAAAAGTGAAATTCTGTCTTTCTCCAAAATTCCACCTGAGGAAGTTTAGTTTAGCACAGCCCTGTGGGGGAGCGTGAGGAAGAATAATCAAGTCTTTCAAACCTTCTATAAGCAGTTATACATCTTCCAAATTTGCACCTCCCTGAAAGACATGGGTAACTTTTTTAAGGGAATACACCTCCCACAATAACATCTCAGATCTCCCAAGCATTAGATGCAGATCTGAAGCTTATTGAAGTCTTGGGAGAGTTGCAGAATTTAGTACAGGACAAGACAGCCTGAGTGCAGAGTTCTATCAGACATTCAGTCAACAGCTGGCCCTGCATATCTTGAAAGTATCCAAGGCACTGCAAGACACAGGGGAGCTGCCCTATATACCGATGCAAGAAGCCACAATAACAGTCCTGCCCAAACCCAGGAAAAACTAGTCCCTATGCTCCAATTACAGAACCAGTTCTCTCTCAAATGTGGACACAAGGACTGTATTTGGGGCCGAATAGTATGTCCTGAATACCATGAATAATAGGGCTCCTGAATACCCTGAAGCCTTTCCTGAATAGGGCACTATTTCTATTTGGGAAAGAGTATTCAGCCAGCTGCACAATAAAATTAAAAGGAAAAAGAAACAGCCCCCTTCCCTCCTCTCCTCCCAGCCCAAAACCAAGTAAAATATAAACTCCATCCCCTCACCCTCTATCAAAAGACCAGTGAAACCCTCTCATTCCACCACTCACAATTTGGTATTTTATTTACTAATGTAAATCCCCTGATAGATGACCATTTCAACCTACCTGACTTAACTGCTGGACACTGTCTTACTTAATATACAGTGCTCATTTGCACTTACAAAAATGTAATTTGTTCTCCCCACCCTGGTAGAGCACATCCCTACTCCCACAAAGCAGAATCCATTTCTAGTAAAGTGAAGTCAGGGAGTTGAGCAGCTAACCATCTCATCTTACCCTCCTCCATTGCAGACTGCTTTCTCATAAATGAAAATGCTCTTGTGCTTGCTATAGTAAAACCAGCTTATCATATGTTGAGCTGGTTTTACTATGGCAAGCACATGAGCACTTTCATTAATGGAAAGCGGCTGGCCATGAAGGAGGGCAGGTTGAGCTGGTCACTTAGAAACATAGAAACATAAAATCTGACTGCAGATAAGGACTGCTTGGCCCATCCAGTTTGCTCATTTCTCTCTACCTAAACTGTTACCACAGACCATGCCCGATCTACAGCTCTTTCTCCCTCCCTCCTTTCCACTATGATTCCCCTGTGCTTATAGTATGCATTTTTAAACCCCACCAGAGTTGTTGCCTCCACCACCTCTGCTGGAAAGCTGTTCTAGGAATCCACCACTCTTTCTGTAAAGAAGCACTTCCCCACATCTCTCCTGAATCTATCCCCCCCAACGGCTTCATATCATATCCCCCTGTTCTTGAGCACCTTTTCTTCTGAAAAACACTCACTTCCTATACCTCATTTACCCCCATGAGGTATTTATAGGGTCTCTATAATATCTCCCCTCCTTTGTTCTAGGGTGTACATATTGAGGTCCTCTAGTCTCTCCTCGTAGAGCTTTTGATGGATAGCCTGCACAACTTTAGTTGCCCTCATCTGAACCACTTTGGATTTGTGCTTCCTGAGATGTGGGGCCCAATTTTAAAAAGGAAATGTTTAACACAAGGTGCCTGCACCAAATGGGTATGATGCAAGTGGCACCACATGTCAAATTTTGCAGCAATCCCAATTTTCAAATGCAGGCTGCATGAAAATCAGGATGCCTTGTGCCCAAGCTGCACAAGCCATCCTTGAGACAGAAGCACCCTTGCACCAGGTCATAAGGGGGCTTGCGCCATAATGGGTCTGCACCATCCCCTTATTTGAAATTTTATAAGCCCTGCCATGGATGCAACAGGGTCACCCACTTTAGGGCAAATCATTTAGGGCACAGCAAATAAGGTGCAAGAAGAATGCAGCAAGCAGCAAGAGTGACCCTAAATTGTGTCACCCTCCCATAACATCACATAGCTCACTGAAGCAGTCCCCTTTAATTTTTCTGCACCCCCCATAACATATATAAAATACCATCCAACCATCACATCCTATGGTGGTGCGCACAACCTCAGAGAGAGGGAACACCTCATGATGCTCATCATTGGAAATGCTCTGATATCCCAGTCAGTGTTATCATTTTTGCCCTAATGATACCTACATCACAATGCCCTATTTCCCATGCCCTATTAACGGTATACCAACACAACAGGGGCTCAAGTTAAACCAACCAGTACATGGTTTAAGGGAAATGCTCCAATGGCAGACACTGTGGCAACTGGGGGAAACCTGAAAGTAGGTCAGGGGCAGAAGAAGCACGAGGGTGCCCTAGGGGGCTTCAGGGAGATAGTGGCAATGACAGGGTTGTGAGGAGGCATCTGGTGGGGGGTGCCATTTGCAAAGCCATACAGCTTATCAGATGGGACCGCTTCATAGGGAGTTTGCAGGGATGGAGAGTGACATGGTTCCAAATGGACACAGCCCTGGCACCTGCCTATAGATGTAAGAACTCACAACCCTGTAAGCAGGAAACTGTAGCTACAGGTTGTCGACTGCCAGTGATGGAGGGGAATGTCCTCTTGGCACCACAACAGTCCCCTAATATTCACCCTCCTACATTGTGGCAGTCTGCCTCCTGTCTACAGGATTGTGAGTTGTTGAACTTGAAGAGTAAGTGCCAGATCTGTGTCCACCTTGGGCCATGTCACTATCCATCTCTGCCAACCCCTCACAACATGGTTCCATCCAATCAGTTGTGTGGTTTTGCAAATGGTAAGCCCACTGGGTGCCACCTCATACCCTGTCATTGCTGAGTATCTCCCAATGTCCCCAGGGGAACCCCAATGCTCCTTCTGCTCCTGGCCCCCACCTGGCATACATATTCACCCCCCAGCCCTCACAGCCTTTCTAGTGTTGCACTGGGTTGGGGGGCAGATCCATGTGGTAATCCCCACAGGTGCACCAAATGTTTGCTGCAAGCCTGCGGCTGTGGCAATCCCTTTGCCTTTGGAACTGGGACTGCCTTTTATAAAACTGGGCACAGGATCTCTGATGCAACTGGAGTTTGCTGCAGCCCTAGAGTGACGGAACTTGTGTCTCTCTAAGGGCTCTATTAAAATCAAACCTGTGTCCTCCAGAACTGGAGATAGTAGTCTAGGTGAGATCTAAACAGGTATCTCTACAGAGGCAACACCACCTCCCTCTTTCTGCTGGTGATACCCATTCCTATGAACCCCAACATCCCACTCACCCTCCCTACTGCCTTGTTGCACTACATGACCACCTTTAGTTTTCCAGTATGATTACCCCCAGGACTCTTTCCTGCTTTGTGGTTGTCGTAATACTCCCCCAGTTTTGCATTCCACCCCTGGGTTTCTGTGTCCTAAGTGCACTATTTTGCCCTTTTTTGTATTGAAACCCAGCTGCCATATCCTTGACAGCTCCTCTAGTTTTCTTAGATCTCTGCTCAACCTTTCCACACACACCTTGGAGTGTCCATCTATTGCAGATGTTGTTGTCATCCACAAAGAAGTAGACCTTCCCTTTCAGCTCCTCTACAATGTCAATTATAAAGACATTAAAGTGTTATAGCAAGGTTCCCCAAATGCCTTTTTCACATAGTATGCCATTGCCAGCCATACTTCAGATGTTGCAGATGCAATTTGTTCCGTAAAAAAATCTGTCATAGTCATTTTATTTTATGTTTTATCAGCATTTTTTCCTCCAGTTTTCTGTGAGTGGTCACACCCCCAGAATGATGTCATACCAGGGAGCTGTCAATGTTTTACCTACAACAACAAGGAATTCTGGGTAATTTATAACATTGAAGTAAATGTGTCTTACTCAGAAGTACATTCCCATATGTTGATAGTGGTGATCACTTATATGTAAATATAAATAGCAAGGCATTCTAGGTAAAATAAATTGTTTTCCAGTTTCCTTAGTGTGAGATGCTGTCTCATATTTCTGTAGTGGTATCAACAATATAAGCTTTTGTATGTTTATTTCACAACAATGCATCGTGTGCACTGTATCTAGCTGCAAGATTTCTATACCGAGAGATGTTGTCTCCAATTTCTTCAGTGAGCACAGAAATATAATAGCCTGTATAATAATGTACACAGAGAGGCATTGTGGGTACAGTACATAGATGATTTGTCTATCTAAAACTAAAAAAGTGACACTGTCCCTTTAATAACTTTGTTTCCCTGGTATGATGTCACAGCTGGGTGTTGCGACACTGAGAACAAAAGTTCAGGTTATACAAATGAAGCAAAGCACCAAAATAAAAGGATTTCTTTCATGGAAAACAGCATTGTTTGGCAGTTTGAATGGTAAGAGACTGATTCACACCTACAGAGTACTATTCCCATTTGTTATAGAAAATGTTGGTAAATCCCTTTAAAGAGGACCAGTCCCAGCACTGATCCCTAAGGTACCCCACTGGTTATCCTCCCTTTCTTGGAGTGAACTCCATTTACCCCCACCTTCTACCGCCTATCTCCTAACCAATTTCTTATCCAGTTTTCCACCTTTGGACCCACTCCCAAGCTACCCAGCTTGCTTATTAGACTTCTGTTTGGAATGGTGTTGAAAATCTTACTGAAATCTAGGTAGACCACATCCACTGCTCCACCCTGACCTGAATCGTTTGTCACTCAGTCAAAGAAATCTATCAGATTCACTTGACATGACCTTCCCCCGTGAATCCATGTTGCCTCAGCTCTGGTAACGAGCTGGATTTAAAATACTACACAATCCTTTGCTTCAGCAGTATAGACAGCAGATCAAAAAATGTTAACAACCACCTAGCCAGCCAGTCAGCTAGTGAAAATGTATCACCAAATTTTAGAAACCTGCCTTTCAGCCAACTAATATTCCTCCAGCTACCCAGTCTCATATACAGTACCAGTGTAGGAACCTGTCCATGAGCAGCAACCGGTTCCACTGCCTCTTCCACCCTCTCTATTCAGGGCCATACTACTTCATCTGCCAAGATTAGATAGTGTCTCATATATCAAGTGTAGCCCATCCTCTGGGGCTTACTTTTATTGCCCATGTCCATCATTCCATCCATTTTTCCTCCCGCTGCTGCTGGAATCATCCAAACTCCTGGTGCCCTTTGGAGTTCCCCAAATTCCCCCTTGCAGTCCATTAAGTTCTTTAAGCCTATTTCAGGCTAAAATCCTTGATCGTGAGTTGCCGGCATTGTTTTGGTGCCGCCGGTGACCGCACATGTGCAAGAAGTGCATTTGATGTCCCAACCACTAAATTTGTGGTCAAACAAGAAGTCTCTTGGTGGTCTCGGCACCCTGGTACACTAAATAAGGGCCGGTGACCTTGGCAAGGTGGTGCAGAAGCCACTCAGAAGTTTTTA
This sequence comes from Neoceratodus forsteri, assembly GCA_016271365.2. Lineage (NCBI taxonomy): Eukaryota > Metazoa > Chordata > Ceratodontiformes > Ceratodontidae > Neoceratodus > Neoceratodus forsteri. The sequence goes on from CM057455.1 coordinate 536,843,564, forward strand.
AACAAAGATTGAGTGAAGGCATTTGGGGGGGTAATTAATATTCATGAGCCTAATAAATATGCATGAGTTGATGCCTGCTGCCTACAGGGACAGTATAACGGTGGCAGCTACAGCCAAAGTACAGAAAATATCTTAATGAAAGAGAGTTTGCTTAAAAGAGAAGTGTTGGGGCTACAAGGGTGTGTGACAAGTATAAATAAATCATTTTATTCCTGGCTGCACCAGACTTTTAAACTTGTGGGATTGCACGATCTGGACAGTAGCCACCATCTCGTTAATGGATCAGTCAATCAATAGCCTGGATTTCAACCAGAGACTCTTGGGAGTCTAATACAGACTTGTGGGAGATAATCTGGGACAAAGTTTGGGCACCTAAACTTCAGTCAATTAAAAGACTGAAATTGTTTTAGGCATTCTAAACAGCCAGTTGGAGTCCAAGGACTTCTGCCTTTATTTAGAAAGGACAGTCTGAATAGGGAGGAGTTCGCAAAAAGTTTGGAGAATGAGCAACTTGAGCTATCAAGAGGCTGCTCCAAGGAAGGAGCATAGGAGAATCGGTGGGGAAATGCCTGACTTGCCTTCCTGCTGGGGTTCTTCTGTTTGGGACTGCCTTACTCCGGTAACAGGACTGCTATGAAAAAACAGTTGTTAACTGTGGCAGCAAGCTTCGAGACATTTAGAAGTACAGCTTGAGATTTTGGACCAGCAAGAAACTCCTGTGACACGATCGGCCCAAGAGCATGTGAGAGACTGCTTTACTGAAATAAAAGGTTTGTTCAGTGAAACTACTGCTGTACCAACTGGCCTGAGAACCCAATAGAGAGTCAGAAAAGTTGTTGTTCCTGCTAAATGTGCTGAATATTTATTGTGAGTCAAGGCTTTTTTTGCCAGTGACAGAACTGTTTGCCAGCTGGAAGCTTTTACCAGCAAATAAACTGAACTTTGTCAGAAGTATTGTTCAGCCTTGGGCCTATGCCAGCCTTGGCCCAAGCTGACTATTACCTCACCAGTGACTGCTTTCTCAGTGAGAGACCAGCTTGGGGATGCAGCCACTGTGCAGAGACAAATCGCGGGTTGGACCACCTGGAGGGAAAGGCCATGAAGTAGAGGTGTGTCATGTTGGCCCAGCTTCCTCATGTTCTTTGATGATCAGCAGCAGGTCTTTATATTGCCAGGTCCATTCCAACTAACTGGTGTCATGAGTAAACTCAGGGTAGCTCCCTGCAACCTTTCTTCTAATCATTTTGGCACCATCTGATTCTTTCAGTGTTTCACAGGATTACAAACGACTGGGCCAACTGACCAGCATTACAAATAATCAAAGCTTTGTTTGTGCATGTTAACTGCCTTTTTCCTTCCATCAAGGGCCCCAACAACAGCTGCAATGCCGACCACTCCTGGGCACAATTTCTGGCCAGCCAGCATAACATTCTGAATACCCAGTGTTGACAGACTGTTTATTTTGGGACTAAAAGTGCATGCATAATGACCCGAATCAAATCAGTATAGTAATCATTCAGTTAAATTCATGCCCCTTCTTTGTTCACGCCCCCTTAGGAAATCTGATTTGTTGTTTCACACGTCACCTGGCTCATAAGCATATTATTAGTTGGGTTACAGTATTGAAAGTGTATACTTGCTTTGCTAACCTTGCCTTTACAGGGGGTCCCAGTGAAACTGCTAAAGGTCAGACCCTGGTGGTAAGTGCAAAGGTTGTGTGCATATTATTAATGTTCAGTGCTGACTGTGTGTTAACTGCTGCAAAGGGTACGAGGTCACTAGGTGGGTCTGTGGGTGGTTATAGTTTCCCAGAAGGCTATACCAGGGTAGGTAGATGCCCCAATTTCTATTGCTCTGGGTGGAGGCACCAAAATATTGAACCCAGGCCCCTCAACCTGTTAGGAGAAATACAGGCAAGGGTAGTAACCTTAGGGATAGCACCGCCTAGGGGTTACACAAGTTTAAGGAAACTGGCCCTAATGAAACCATGATGTCTTTTGTCTTGAAATTTGTTTGCCTACTGGAAAATGTCACTAGCCTTTCTTTTATTATGGTCTCCAGCAGTTTACCTACAATGGATATTAGGCTAACAGGCCTGTAGTTCCCTAGCTCTTCCCTACTGTCACTCTTGTGGCAAGGGATCTACATTTCTGATCTGTCTGGCAGGGGAACCAGGATCCTAGGTGACAGGTTTAAATACTTCGTTGGCAAGCTTTTAAACTAGCTAAGGGGGAAGGCACTGAAAAGGAGAAGGGCATTCCCAGCCTCCCCCCCCAAAACAGGGTAGCTACTGTACATAGACTTTGACTTTGACATAGAAACATATACTTTGATGGCAGATAAGGACCGCTTGGCCCACCTAGTCTGCCCACTTCCCTACCTACAGGATAGGCCACAGATCCTAGTTAACCAACAGCCTATTTCTTCCTACCCCCACCACAAGAATTGCCTTATGTCTGTCCCATGCATTCTTGAATTCTTCCACAGTTTTAGACCCCACAACCTCTTCAGGAAGGCTGTTCCATGCATCCAATACCCTCTCTATGAAAAAATACTTCCTCACATTGCCCCGAACCACCCTCCCATCTTTAAATTGTGCCCCCTCGTTCTTGCATGTCTCTTTTTCTGAAAGATGCTACCCTCTTGGACTTTGTTGATTCCACTGAGGTACTTAAAAGTTTCTATCATGTCCCCCCTCTCTCTTCTTTCCTCAAGGGTATACATATTAAGCTCCTTTAGTCTCTCCTCATATGGCTTCTCTTGCAGACCCTGCATCATTTTAGTTGCCCTCCTCTGGACTGCCTCTATCCTGTCTATGTCCTTGCGGAGATGGGGTCTCCAGAACTGGATGCAGTACTGTAGATGGGGTCTCACCAACTGTCCGTATAGGGGGATAACAACTTCCTGTTTTCTGCTGGTGATGCCTCTCCCTACGCATCCCAGTATACCCCCAGCCCTCCCTACTGCCTTCTCACATTGCTTGCTAACCTTAAGGTCATCTGATATGATTACCCCCAGTTCCCTTTCCTTTTTTGTTGTTGTTACTACCCCCCTCCATTGTGTAGTCTTCCCCTGGGTTCTTGTTTCCCAGGTGCATTATTTTGCACTTCTTTGCATTGAATCCTAGCTGCTTTGATTCTGACCATTCCTCCAACCTTGCCAAGTCCCTTTTCATTCTTTCCATGCCCCCCTGTTGCAGATATTTGTATCATCTGCAAAGAGGTATACTTTTCCTTCCAGCCCCTCTGCAATGTCACTTATAAAGACATTAAAAAGGACTGGACCCAGTACTAAACCCTGCAGTACCCCACTAGTAACCCCTCTTTTTTCAGAGTGGACTCCATTTACAACTACCTTCTATGTCCTGTTGTCCAGCCAATGTTTTACCCAGGCTACCACCCTGGGACCCACTCCCAGGCTGGTTAATTTGACTATTAATCTTTTGTGTGGGACTGTGTCAAATGCCTTGCTAAAGTCTAGGTAGGCCATGTCCTCAGCCCCTCCCTGGTCTACTACTTTGGTCACCCAGTCAAAGAAATCTATTAGATTCATCTGACATGACCTTCCCACTGTGAACCCATGCTGCCTTGGGTCCTGTGCCCCACTGGCCTCTAGGTACTCAAAAATTATTTTCTTCAGAAGTGACTCCATCACTTTCCCTACCACAGAGGTCAAACTGACAGGTCTGTAGTTTCCTGCCTCTGTCTTGGTCCCACTTTTGAGAAGGGAAATCACATCCGCCTTCCTCCAGTCCTTGGGTATCACACCATCCTCCCATGATTAATTAAAAAGAGTAGTCAGTGGTTTCACTAGTTCCCCCATTAATTCTTTTAGAATTCTGGGGTGAATTCCATCAGGCCCCATTGCTTTGTAGTTAGTGAGATAAACACCAAGGTAGAGAGGTCAATAGAGAGCAGGACAGGAATAAATGGAGAAAAGGAAAAGGCAGTAAGGACAGGAGTGGGGCTAAAAGGGGTAAGACCATCAAAAAATGGAGGGCGATGAGTACCAGTGCACATAGCTTGGGTAACTATCTTCCTGAACTAGTGGCCTTGATGGAAGAGAGACACCTGGATATCATGGCAGTCACAGAAACATGGTTCACAGAGAACCATAACTGGGATGTCAACATACTGGGGTCCACAATCTACAGGATGGACAGGGAGGTTAAAAGAGGGGTACAGTAGCTCTCTACATAAGGAAAGGGATCAAAGCAATGGAACTAAAGTTTAAACAAGGAGGAGAGGAGGCACTGTAGGTCACCTTGGAGACAGAAATTAGCACCACAGTGAGCACAGGGGTTGTATACAGACCTCCCAACTCAGGGGGAGGAAATGGACAAGGAAATGATAGAATGCACCCTTAGAATGGCAGAAAAAGGGTAGATACTGTTGGGGAACCTTAAAATGCCAGATGTTAACTGGAGCACATTTGCTGCTGCCATATCCAAGAGCAGGGCCATTCTCGATGCAGTACAGGGGGCATGCCTCAGACAGCTAGTGTTGTAAACCACTCAGAAGGGAGCAATCTTAGACATGGTACTCTCAAATGGGGTTGGAGAGAGGATCTCAGATTTAGAAGTGGGTAGCCATCTGGGAACAAGAGACCACCAAACAATGTGGTTCTCGATAAACACAGCTATAGAGCAAAGCCATACAAAAGCAAGGGTACTGGACTTTATGAGGGCTTACTTTGGCAAAATGGAAGAGTGCCTAAGGAATGTACTAGCAAATGGGTAGGAAGGAGAGGTGGAGGAACAATGGGGAAAATCAGAAGTGCCATCAGAGAGGCAACAAGTCTTTGTGTGAAGCAAATAAATGCAACAAAGGAAAACAAACATTATGGTTCTCAAAATAGATGGCATGGAAGGTTGGGGAGAAAAAGATAGCATTCAGGAAGTATAAGGAATCACAGAAAGAAAAGGATAGAGAACTGTATCAGTTAAAGCAAAAGGAAGCGGGGAAGGCAGTCAGAATAGCAAAGGCCCAAACTGAGGAAAAGATAGCCAACTCAGTTAGGAAGGGGAATAAAACCTTTCATAGGTACATTAGGGAGCAAAGAAAGACCAAATGAGGGATAGGGGGCTTAATAAACGGAAGAGGGTGGGTAGAGGGTGACAGTGAAAAGGCAGAGATACTGAACAAATACTTTTGGTCAGTATTCACAAAAGAAGAGGAGGGGAAGTACCAAAACCAAACAATAGAAGCTCTCTGGATAGGGGGATCTATACCATTCCATTCAAAGGAGAAAGGGTCCTGCAAGAACTCCTAAAACTGAAGGTGGACAAAGCAATGGGGCCTGACAGTATTCACCCCAGAACTCTAAAAGAACTAAGGGTAGAACTAGTGACACCACTGACTACCCTGTTTAACAAATCATGGGAGGATGGTGTGATACCTGAGGACTGGAGGAGGGCAGATGTGATTCCTCTTCACAGAAGTGGGAGCAAGGCAAAGGCAGGAAACAACAGAACTGTTAGCTTGACCTCAGTGGTAGAGAAAATGATGGAATCACTTCTGAAAGAAAGAATTGTTGAGTACTTGTAGGCCAGCAGGGCACAGGACTGAAGGCAGCATGGATTCACTGTGGGAAGGTCATGTCAGACGAATCTAATAGATTTCTTTGACTGGGTGACCAAAGAGTTGGCCAGGGATGGGCTATGGATATGGCCTACCTAGACTTAGCAAGGTATTTGACACAGTCCCACACAAAAGATTAATAAACAAGTTAGCCAGCCTGGGAGTTGGTCCCAGGGAGGTAGCCTGGGTAAAAAATTGGACGAACAACAGAATGCAGAGGGTAATAGTAAACGGAGTCCACTCTGAAGAAAGGGGGGTTACTAGCGGGGTACCACAGGGTTCAGTACTGGGACCAGTCCTCTTTAATGTCTTTATAGGTGACATTGTAGAGGGACTGGAAGGATAAGTATGCCTCTTTGTAGAAGACACAAAGATCTGCAACAGGTTTAATACACAATGGGGGTGGAAAGCATGAGAAGAGACTTGGCAAGGTTGGAGGAATAGTCAAATATATGGCAGCTTACTGTAGATTCAATGAAAAGAAGTGAAAAAGTAATGCACCTGGGAAAGAAAACCCAGAGGAAGAGTACACTATGGGTGGGAGGTACTAACAACAACAAATATGGAAAGGGACCTAGGGGTTGTCAAATCAGATGACCTAAAGATAAGAAAGCAATGTGAGAAGGCAGTAAAGAGGGCTGGGGGGTTTACTGGGTTGCAAAGGGAGAGGCGTCACCAGTAGAAAAAAAGAAGTTGTTACCCCTTTGTACCAGCAGTTGGTGTGACCCCATCTGGAGTACTGCATGCAGTTCTGGAGACCCCATTTCCACAAGGACATAGATAGGATGGAGGCAGTCCAGAGGAGGGCAGCTAGAATGGTGCAGGGTCTGCACCAGAAGCCATATGAAGAGAGACTAAAGGAGCTTAATATGTATAACCTCCAGGAAAGGAGTGAGAGGGAGGACATGACAGAAACTTTTAAGTACCTCAAGGGAATCAAAAGAGTCCAAGAGGGTAGCATCTTTCGGAAAAAGAGATGTACAAGAACAAGGGGACACAGTCTGAAAACAGAGGGGGGATGACTCAGGGCAATGTGAGGAAGCATTTTTTAACAGAGGGGGTGGTGGACACATGGAATGGCCTTCCTGAGAAGGTAGTGTGGTCAAAAACAGTTGTGGAATTCAAGAATGCATGGGACAGACATAAGGCAAATCTAATGGTGGGGTTAGGAGGAAGTAGACTGTTGGTTAACTAGGATCTGCAGCTTATCCAATAAGTAGGTATTGGGCAGACTGGTTGGGCCAAGTGGTCCTTATCTGCCATCAAAGTCTATATTTCTATCCTCCAGTCCCTGAGAACTGTCCCTGTCTCCATTGAGTTATTGAGTAGCTTAACTAGTTGTTCAGCTGGGACTTGCTCCATCTCCTTGTAATCCAGGGATGTAGTCTAAGCACACTGACTTATCCACTTTTAGTGCACTTAAGCACACCAGTACCCTTTTAATAGGAATGAGATCCACATTTACTCCTTCCCTTCCCTCTTCTACACTGATGGTACAGTCAGGCATTGGCCGCTTGTCCTCTACTGTGAACACTGTGCAAAAATGTATGCTCAGGATATCAGTTTCACATTTAGCTTTATCTTCCTACTCCTCTCATGACTTCAGCTAGACTTTCCCTTCCATTGTCTTCCTCTTCTTCATGTAACAAACCAAAGTCTTGTCTCTCTTTTTCATATCTTCTGCAATTCTCAGTTACTTGCCAGTCATAGCCAGTCTCACTATCCTGTTGGCCTCTTTTATCATATTGTGAAACTCCATCCTGTCCTATTCTGCGTGGCTGTTTCTGTATTTTTAAATGCTATTTTCTTAGCTCTCCCAGACTCCTCTACTTCTCTTCTGATTTATAATAGTGTTTACCCCTCTCCATTGTGCCTACTACCTCTATGCAATAATTTCTGATCTACCTTATCCTATTTTTTATCAATTCCTATTTTAGCATCAGCTCATATCCCCACTAGTTTCCCCTCCATAAGCTCCATCTGTTTATCCAAAATCAGCCTGCCTGACATCCAGTACTTTATCCTGGGACTGATTTCTTTCTGCCTCTAGTTTGATGATAAATCAAACTGTCTAAGGGTTGTTGGTTTCCAGTGGATCCAGCACCCTCAACTCCTCCACATTGTCCCTAATGGTAAGTACCATCTAAAGCATGGCTGTTTCCATAGTAGACTCCTCTACTAGCTGTACTAGGAATGCCTCCTGAAAAACGTCTGCCAGCTCTTGGCTTCTTGCACTTACTGATACTGGGATCTTTCAGTCAATATCTGGCATGTTTAAGTCCCCAATAGCAACATCTCACTTAGCCCTGCTATGTCACTCCTCCCATTCTTTTTCCTTTTCTATCCCTGCTGAACATAGTATACTCAAGCATGTGTCCTAGTTGTGGTAATGGGTAGGCCATGTGTCCACGATTGCCACCATGTCCGGGGGTGCCTCAGCCACCACTGCCTCCAGATCACTGATCTTATTTCCTAAGCTTCTGGCATCTTTGCACATAGACCTCCAGATTACCTGTTCCCCATTCTGGTCACAGCCCATTTTCTGTTCCCCCTGATCTCCTATTCAGCATTGCCCCATCTCGCTTCTCCCTTCTCCTATCTGATTTCCCCCTGCTTTCTCTTCTGCAACTTTTCCCAGCCTTTCCCCATTTCCACTCCCTTTATCTTCATTTTCTCTTTCTCATTCCTAGTGGTCTAGTACTAGACATCTCTCAATTGAATGCATGCATGTATTTATAGTACTATCAATATGCCCACTTTGGTCACTTTAAAGGCACTTCAGCTATGCTCTTTAAACCTGCACCCTAACATCCTGGTGCCCTCTTCATATGGATAATGGGCATCCTGCTTGAACAGCCTTCTACAGTATTCCTCCAACAGTGGCCCCACTCCTTCAGGTGCCACTATGCATACTGCCTGTACCAGCCCTTCAGTCATACAGTACCTTGAAGTGAGTGATCAGAGCTCTTTTACAAGCTCCCTTGTTGCAAACTGGCAGGACATCATAAACTGGTCAATAAGGCTGCTGCCTGCTTGAGCTTCTCCATAGTTTTCTGTAACTGGACACCAGGGACTTTCTATTTGTGGCGGGGTGAGAGATTAAGCATTACTAGGTGCTAGAGAGTTTAAGATAACCAATATGATTAAGGGGTACCACTAAATGTAGGAATTAATTTGTTTTGTGATGGGTAAGAGAGGAGGAATCAGTGGATTCTGGGGTCTGATGGTTTAAGGCAAGGTGAGAATGGTGGAAAAGACAAAGCATTTTAAAAGTATTGGCCGGTATTGTCTGGGTGTAGGAGGAAGGATATTGATCAGTGGGGGAGTGGGGAGAATTCTATGACAGAAGGCTTTTGAACAGGATTGCTTTCATCTTACAAGGGAGGGTGCTAGAAATTTGGGCAGAAATTAGATGGCTATGTGGACAGTCTTTGAAACTGAAGGTGGTAGCTTCTACTTGGAACCCCTAGTAGGTGGAAGGTACAGAGTGAACAGAGCAGAAACACCCCCAGAAATGGAAATAGGGCAAGAGGAAGTCGATGTTGAGGGAGTGAGGGGAAAGTAAAGATAGTGAGTCAAGGGACTGGGTAGCAAATGTACACATACTTGAGGTAGTTGTGGATGGGATGTGGAAGGAATGGATGGCACATCGAGAGGATCCGGTAAGAGGGAAGGGAGAGAGAAGGATGCATGGTGGCTGGATTGCCTAAACACAAGAAGTTTAACAAGATCAGAAAAAATGCAGGCTTTGGTGGTAGAGGGTTATCTGTGCAATTAACTAAGTGTAGAAAGAGCTGTGAAGTAGGGGGAGTGGCTTAGCTAGAATGAAGCCAGGTTAAAGCCAAATTTAAAAACTGCCCTATATAGCTTCTGCCAGAGAACAGGCAGAGAACACCAAGAAGAAGGATCTGCTGTTATAACTATACTTCTCTACTGGGACTATATTGCCCTCCTTCCTTCCCCTCCACCCCCCACACTAAGACAGTTCTACTTTTATAGGCACAGGATTTGACTGACAACAGGGACTTCCTGTTTGGGAGCAGGAAGTGAGTGATCACAGAACCATAAAAGACTCACCATCTTAGAAGGAAAAGAGTAGCTCTCTGCCCCCCCCCCCAGCTGCTGGAGGTCTGATACTGAGCAAGTAAGGATACTACTGAGAAATATAGGAACTTCTTGTCTCAGAACAGGAAGATCAGGAGCTTAAAGGGCAGAGAGGAAGTAAGTAAGTAGGGAGAAAAATTAAAAAATAAACAGAGAAAAGAGTAAGTATTCCAAACAACAGTTAAGGGGCCAGAAATAAGACATGATGGAAGTGGTGCAGTGCAGTGGCTTTGGAGCAGCAGTCTTCCGGGAGATGTTCTGGAGGATGTGGTGTTGTCCCATCTGCAGGCACCTTTCTGGTCTGAGGGAAAAGGAGGTTGCTCATCTCCAGGCTGAGCTGGCCAGGATTTGGAGGACCTCCTCTCCCACCCAAGGACCACAAGGGCTACTGCCATTGCCTCAGAGGTTGCCAAGAAAGAGGAGAAGTTGGACCACAGTGGGCTTAGGAAGGGTGAGGGTGATGGAACAGAGGAACATCCCTCCACTTGTATCTCTCCACAATTCATATGCCATTCTGGCAAAGTGTGGTTACTCTATGGAGGCACCCGCAGTGGAGACCAAGGGGGATGCTGGGAACCTCCACAAAGGAGACCCACAGAAGGGTGGCATGGGACCCCACAGGGGAAGGAAACAACTCCTGGTGGGGGAACTCCATTGTTAGGGGGTAGAACTGAGGGAGGAAGGGGAGAGGGAGGTAAGGTGCCTACCTGGCACCACAGCTTGGAGGGACAGGGAGCAAATTCTCAGGATCACTGGAGCAGCTGCAGGGGGAGGGAGGGAGCTGGATGTCATTGTCCACCTAGGAACAAATGACCTGGCTGAGAAAGGGATCAGAGCAGTGCAAGAAGAGTTTGTGGAGTTGGGGAGGCTCCTTAGACAAGTAGCATGCATGGCAACCTTCTCAGAGGTGCTGCTTGTCTATGACGTGGATGAGGCAAGGGTGTTTCACACCATGGGATTCAATCAGTGGTTGAAAACTGGTGCAGAGCTCAGGGATTTGGCTTTATTGGGGACTGGGGTCCATCTGGAGTGATGCAGACCTATACTGGTGTGATGGTCTGCATCTTTCCAGGAGAGGAACCAGGATCCTAGGTGATAGGTTTAAATGCTTCATTGGCAAGCATTTAAACTATCCAAGGGTGAAGGCACTGGAAAGGAGCAGGGAAATCCTGTCCTCCTCCCAAAAAATCAGGGTAGTAAGTGAGGTAAACACCAAGATGGAGATGTCAATAGGGAGAAGGGCAGGGGTAAATGGAGAAAATGTCAAGGGCACTAAGGACAGGGATGGGGCAAAAAGAGGTAAGACCATCAAGAAATGGAGGGTAATGAGTACCAATGCCCGTAGTCTGGGCAACAAGCTCCCTGAACTTGTGGCCTTGATAGAAGAGGGATGCCTGGATATTGTAGCAGTCACAGAAACATGGTACACAGAGAACCATCACTGGGATGTTAACATACCAGGGTACACAACCTACAGGAGAGACAGGGAGGGTGGAAGAGGGGGAGGAGTAGCTCTCTATTTAAGGGAAGGGATAAAAGCAATGGAACAAAAGAGTAAACAGTGAGGACAGGAGGCACTGTGGGTCACTTTAGAGACTGGAAATGGTGCCACAATCTGCACAGTGGTTGTATACAGACCCCCATGTCAGGGAGAGGGAACAGACAAGGATATTACTATTACTACTTGGTATGAAAGAACAGAAGAAGGCCAGAGCCCATCGAGACTGTTCCCCACAATATGTGGGACATTATTCATCTATTATCCCTCAACCAAACATCTAATTTGTTTTTAAAGACAGTGGCACTAGTTGCCTCTACCAATTCTTGTGGCAAGGTGTTCCATACAGTGGATGCTCTTATTGGAAAAAAAGTTTCCCCTTTTGCTGGTTTTATAAGTTTTTACTTCAAGCTGTTTATTATGCAGTCTCGGAACATGTCTCCTTTTGGAGAGTGTTAGACCACATTTTTCCATTAGATCTGGTGAATTTATTAAATTAAAACCATAAGCATATCATCTCTTAATCTTCTAGTTTGAAGAGAGAAGAGACCAGTAGCTTTTAATCTGTTCTGATAATCCAAGTTTGTTAATCTTGGAATCATTCTAGTTATTCTCCTTTGAACCTGTTCAAGAATTGCTATGTCTTTTTTTTGGTTTGTATTCCTGAAAGGGGAGCCATAGTCTAGATACGGTCTAATGTATGCCCTATACAATGGAATAAGGCATTGTTCAGTGCGACTAACAAAAGTGTGTTTTATTTGCCTCAAAAGTCTGTTGGTCATGCAAGCAGTTCTAACACAGTGATCATTTGATGTAAGTTTATTATAAAAATATATCCCTAAATCTTTTTTACAATTTGATGAGTGAAGTGGTAGTCCGTGTATATGATATATCGTTTTTGGATTATTTACACCGAAATGCACTACTAAAGATTTGTCTTGATTAAACTGCATATGATTTTCATTTGCTCAAAGAGTTAATTTTTCCAAATCCTTCTTTAATGCAGAAATATTTTCTTGATTATTAACCTTGCCCCCCAATTTAGTATCATCTGCAAATTTAACCATGAAGTTATTTAGCCCTGTTTGTAAATCATTGATAAAGAGGTTAAACAATGTTGGTCCCAAGACCGACCCCTGTGGTACACCACTTGTCACACTACCCGATTCAGACAAGATATCATTAATTCTGACTCTCTGAGAATGATCCATCAACCAGTTTAAAGTCCAGTTGACAATATCAGGTGACAAACCTAGATTGTGCATTTTAGTAATGAGTTTTTCATGTGAGACTCTATCGAAAGCTCTACTAAAGTCCAAAAGAATTACATCAGTAGGGATACCCACATCTAGTAGAGTACTTATATTATTGTAAAAAGATATCAGATTGGTGGTTCAGGAATACTTGGGGAGTAAACCCATGCTGATTTGAATCATAAATTCCTAATTTTTTACAATCTTGATCTATTAGAGACTTCATTACTCGTTCCATTAATTTACAAGCCACTGAGGTCAGGCTAATTGGACGATAATTTTGCACAAAACCTCTATTGCCTTTTTTAAATATGGGAGTAACTATTGCTGAACGCCAATCATTTGGTACAATGCTTTCTTGTAAGGATTTATTAAAAATAATTGACAAAGGTATAGAAATATTTATAGAGGTTTCAATCAGAAACCATGGATGAATACCGTCTGGGCCCGGACTAGAATTTTTTTTAGTTTTTTGATAGTCTGTATAATGTCAGTTGAATAGAACCTATGATAATCTACGTGGTGAACTTTAAATGTACTAATAGGTGATTTTTGAGAGAAGACAGAACAAAAGTACTTATTAAAGAGATTCGAGGTTTCTATATCAGATAGAGAAGAGCCATTGGTTATAATGGGACCAATGGTCCTTGATGCACCTTTTTTTACTATTTATATAGGGAGAAAAGATATTTGTGACAGTCTTCTGTGTGAACTAGTTTAAATTCTAGCTTATTTTTTTCCAATTTAATATAATTTTTTAAGTTTTTCGCAGACAGTCTGTATTTATGTAATAGAGTAGTTTTAAATGGAGCAGAACTATTCATAAGTTTCCTAAAAAGTTTAATTTTTATTTTAATCTGATTTTTAATTGTCTTGTTGAACCAAGGGGGAATTTTTCATTTATTATTAAATTTCCTCTGAGATGGAATAAAGGTATTTTCCAAATAATGTACAATGTTTTTAAAAAAAGTCCCAAGCTTGTTGTGTTGTGCAATTAAGAAGATAAGATTCCCAGTTTATGTTTTGTAAGTATTCATTGATTTTAGAAAAATTTGCTTTGTTATATTTTTTTGTATAGTATAACTTCCTTTGTGTAGTTTTAAACTGTTGAATTTCAAAAAGAATAGATGAATGATCACTGGTCCCAGGTGGATCCCAAATTTCTAAACTGGTAATTTGTTGCTCTATGTTAGTAAATAATAGATCCAAAATATTAGGACCTTGAGTGGGTTCAGTAACAAGTTGTTGTAATCCAGTACTAACTACCACATCTATTAGTCATTTCTCAGCATAGGACTGTCCTGAGAATGAGTCCCAGTTAATATGAGGGAGGTTAAAGTCACCAAATATTACAGTATCTTGAGATTCTGAAAAATGTGTAATTTCTTTAAACATATCAGTTGTGTAATCTGAATTTGCAGATGGAGGTCGATAGATGTTACCAATAGTTATATAGGACTGCTCCTTTAATAAGATTTTAACCCATATACTTTCCAAAGGAAAGGGAGAACACACTTCAAAAGAAGGAATATCATTTCGTATGTACATGTACATGTACATACAACTCCACCACCTTGCCTATCTAATCTGTTTTTATAATATAACTTATAACCTGGAATTTCTCTGGACCAAATTGAGGATGCATCCCACCAAGTTCCGGTTACTCCCACCACACCTATATTTAAAGTTTTACATTTGGCTTCAAGTTCTGCTAATTTGAGTTGGTTTAAAGATCTTGCATTCAAAGCTAGGAATTTACATTTAGTTGTAATAATATTTTGGTAAGTATTCAGAGACTTGGGAATAGACCCATTCTCCCCCATTGTTTTTAGTTTAAACAATGATTTATGATTTTAGTGATACTTCTCCCCATAAGTGTACTACCCCTACGACTGAGATGTAAACCGTCCCAGCAAAACAAGGAAGAATGATCTGAAAATGATTCCCAGTGGGTAATACAGGGTATATCCTGCTTAAAACACCACTTTCTCAGCCATTAATTTAGGGCTTTGATTTTCTGTGTCATGGTAGATGTTCCTCTCGGGACAGGTAGAATTTCAGATATACATACACAGCATCCCCTATCAAGTAACAGGTTACATAACGCCACATAGTCCCGTTGTAACTGATTAAATGGGGTGTTGTTTATATCATTAACACCGGCATGTATGACAACCAGTGGATTTTCCCCCGCATTTTGTAAAATTTTAGGCATCATGGAGGTAATGTCAGATACCCTGGCCCCAAGGAAACTAGAACAAGTGCGGTTGCTCTTGTCACTATTGCAAACCACCCTGTCAATGTGCTTAATGATTGAATCTCCCAGGACTAACACTTGTTTTGAGACAGTAGGGGTACAAGAATCAGAAACCCATGATTGTTTAACACACTCTGGAGCGATTAACTTAATATGTATTGATTTGGTAGCTTGAGACTTACTAGGACAAGTATTCATGGGCATTAACTCCTGATTGAAAAGTGTTTTTGAACCATTATTATCAACTGATGGTGATGCACAGGATAAATCATGTAGCACTTCATTATTTGAAAAAGTAAATTGCTCAAACCTATTACGAGTTTCAATAGGGGCACTATTCTGTATTTGACCTCCCCTCCTTTTTTTAAGAGGCTTTGTGACAATGGTCCAGTTATCATTATCATGAGAAGAGGGTGGATAATCATCCACCTTATAAGAGGGGGCAGAGGCAACAGGTATACTAGTACTAGCCATTACAATTGTCTCCTCATCAAGAGGCATAGAAATGCTACCTAAATGTGAAGGAAATTGTTCATTAGAATGAAGTTGTTCATCCATAAGATCAATGTAACTTTCCAGTTCCCTAATATCAGTAGAAACTGGTTTAATATTAAGCAGAAACGTTATCTCTGCTTCAAGAGTAGTAATCAGATGGCAATTAGCACATACATACTCGTTCCCATACTTTCCCTCACTATACATCAAACATTGCATACACTTACTAAGTTCTTTTTCCATTATTAAAGGTGTATATTTACTAAGTAGATGATATGCTAAAATTATCTTATCCATGTTTGTCTAATGCCAGCAGTTTCAGCGTGCCCAGTGGACACAGCAGAGATGCATAAACACAAATGTAGCTTCTTTTAGTTAGCTGCTTTCTGATCTACAAGCAAGGCAAGCAACAGGAAGTTGTAATTTGAGTCACCTGCTTTTACAGTGTATAAGCCACACTCCCAATTAAGCTCTTTCTCCTCCTGCTGGTTTAGCAAAGTCAGCTGATACAGTACCCTTCCCAGCACAGATCACACACTGACTTTCTTTCTTTTCTTTCTTTTTTTTAACCCTAAAGAAGACCTCTTCTACTTCTAATAAAGTATCCTTCTACTTTATCTCAACAGACACTGACTCCTGCTGAGATATAAGTGTTAAATTAATAAGAAAATGTAGTTTCTTTCAGTTAGCTGCTTTCTGTTCTACAAGCAAGGCTAGCAACAGGAAGTTGTAATTTGAGTCACCTGCTATTATAGTGTCTAAGCCACACCCCCAATTAAGCTCTTTCTCCTCCTGCTGGTTTAGCAAAGTCAGCTGATACAGTACCCTTCCCAGCACAGATCACACACTGACTTTCTTTCTTTTCTTTCTTTTTTTAACCCTAAAGAAGACCTCTTCTACTTCTAATAAAGTATCTGTCTACTTAATCTCCACAGACACTGACTCCTGCTGAGATATAAGTGTTAAATTAATAAGAAAATGTAGCTTCTTTTAGTTAGCTGCTTTCTGCTCTACAAGCAAGGCTGGCAACAGATACAAGGCATCCTTAGGATGGAGAGAAAGGGGGCATACTGTTGATGGGGGACTTGACTATGCCAGATGTTAACTGGAGCACCTTTACTGCATCCACATCCAAGAGTAGGGCCATTCTTGATGCTCTACAGGTGGCATGCCTCAGACAACTAGTATTGGAACCCACTCATGAAGGAGCAATCTTAGACCGCATACTGTCAAATGGGGACAGTGAGAGGATCTCAGATCTAGAAGTGGGTAGCCATCTGGGAATGAGTGACCACCAAACAGTGTGGCTCATGATAAACTCAGCTACAGAGTCACGCCATAAAAAAGTGAGGGTACTGGACTTCAGGAGGGCTGACTTTGGCAAGATGGGAGAGTGCCTTAGAAAAGCACTAGCAAACAGGCTAGAAGGAGGGGTGGAGCAACAATGGGGAAACATCAAAACTGCCATCACAGAGGCAACAAGACTTTGTGTGAAGCAATAAATCAAAGCGAGAAAAAAAGCCACTATGGTTCTCAAAAGAGGTGGCGGGAAAGTTAGGGAGAAAAAGATAGCATTTAGGAAGTATAAGGAAACAGAGAAGGAGCAGGACAGAGAACTGTACCAGTTAAGGCAGAAGGAAGCAGGGAGGGAAGTCAGAATAGCAAAGGCCCAAACTGAGGAAAAGTTAATCAACTTGGTTAAGATGGGGGGAAAAACCTTTTATATTTACATCAGGGAGTGTATAAAGACAAAGGGAAGGATGGTGAGGCTGAATAGAATGGACTGCGGGTAGGCAGAGAGGGACAGTGAAAAAGCAGGGATACTGAATGAATACTTCTGCTCAATATTCACAAAAGAGAAGCGGGGGAGGTGCCTAATCCGATTAACAGAAGCACTTTGGATGGGGGGGGTCAATCCCAGTCCTTTCACAGGAGAAAGGGTTCTTAAAGAACTCCTAAAACTGAAAGTGGACAAAGCAATGGGGTCTGACAGAATTCACCCCAGAATTCTAAAAGAATTAAGGGGAGAACTAGTGACACCACTGACTACTCTTTTTAACAAATCATGGGACAATGCTGTGGTACCTGAGGACTGGAGGAAGGTGGATGTGATTCCCCTTCTCAAAAGTGGGAGCAAGACAGAGGCAGGAAACTACAGACCTGTCACTTTGATGTCTGTGGTAGGGAAAGTGATGGAATCACTTCTGAAGAAAAGACTTGTTGAGTACCTAGAGGCTAGTGGGGCACAGGACCCAAGGCAGCATGGGTTCACAGTGGGAAGGTCATGTCAGATGAATCTAATTGATTTCTTTGACTGGGTGACCAAAGTAGTAGACCAGGGAGGGGCTGTGGACATGGCCTACCTTGACTTTAGCAAGGCATTTGGACACAGTCCCACACAAAGATTACTAGTCAAATTAACTAGCCTGGGAGTGGTCCTAGGGTGGTAGCCTGGGTAAAACATTGGCTGGA
The DNA here is from genome assembly GCA_016271365.2 of Neoceratodus forsteri. NCBI lineage: Eukaryota > Metazoa > Chordata > Ceratodontiformes > Ceratodontidae > Neoceratodus > Neoceratodus forsteri. The sequence goes on from CM057455.1 coordinate 536,861,222, forward strand.
CAACAGGACACAGAAGGTAATTATAAATGTAGTCCACTCTGAAGAAAGAGAGGTTAATAGTGGGGTACCGCAGGGTTCGGTACTTGGTCCAGTTCTTTTTAATGTCTTTATAAGTGACAGTGCAGAGGGACTGGAAGGAAAAGTATGCCTCTTTGCAGATGATACAAAGATCTGCAACAGGGTTGATACACAAGGAGGCATGGAAAGGATAAGATGGGACTTGGCAAGGTTGGAGGAATGGTCAGAAGTATGGCAGCTTGGATTCAATGCAAAGAAGTGCAAAATAATGCACCTGGGAAACAACAATCCAGGGGAAGGTTACACAATGGGAGGCACAGTAACAACAACAACAAAAATGGAAAGGGACCGGGGAGTAATCACATCAAATGACCTTAAGGTTAGCAAGCAATGTGAGAAGGCAGTAGGGAGGGCTGAAGGGGATACTGGGATGTATAGGGAGAGGCATCACTGGCAGCAAACAAGAAGTTGTTATCCTTCTGTACAGACAGTTGGTGAGACCCCATCTGGAGCACGCATCCAGTTCTAGAGACCTCATCTCCACAAGGACATAGACAGGATGGAGGCAGTCCAGAGGAGGGCAGCTAAAATGGTGCAGAGTCTGCAAGAGAAGCCATACGAGGAGAGCCTAAAGGAGCTTAATATGGTATACTCTTAAGGAAAGGAGGGAGTGGGGGGATATGATAGAAACTTTTAAGTACCTCAGTGGAATCAACGAAGTCCAAGAGGGTAGCATATTTCAGAAAAAGAGATGTGCAAGAACAAGGGGACACAATTTAAAGATAGAGGGGGGACAGCTCAAGGGCAATGTGAGGAAGTATTTTTTTCACAGAAAGGGTGGTGGACATATGGAACAGCCTTCCTGGGGAGGTTGTGAGGTCTAAAACTGTTTGAGAATTGAAGAATGCATGGGACAGACATAAGGCAATTCTTGTGGGAGGTAGGAAGAAATAGGCTGTTGGTTAACTAGGATCTGCAGCTTATCCTGTAGGTAGGGAAATGGGCAGACTAAATGGGCAAAGCGGTCCTTATCTGCCATGAAAGTCTATGTTTCTATGTTTCTATGTAAGTCAAATCAGTGGCTGTCACAAAGACGTGGGCCAGTGGTAACAATGCCTGGGATGTAGCAGTTCTGGGATGTACCTTACTTGGGAGACACAGGGACATGGATAAAGTAAGGAGTAGCCTTATACATTAGGGAAGGTATTGAGGACACAGTAGATGGGACTGTAGAAAAGGAGGGGAAGGGGGAGTGGAATTAATCTGGGTGTGACTGCCAAAAATTTGTGGTAGTAGGGTTAGATTAGCGGTGGTTCACAGACCAGCGGGGCAGAAAGAGGAAGAAGACTGAAAGTTGAGGGAAGAAATCAAGAGAGCCACAAAAGGGGATCTGTTTTTAGTAGGGAACTTATTTATTTAAAACTTACTTATTTACTTTGGTGGTCCCTGATTTTATTTGATCTGCTGCAGATGTTTTTATATGTGTAGTTGTTTTTATGTATTTTATGGCTATGTACTAGCGCTATGATTTTGGAATAGTGCTATTTTATAAATAAATGTGACTGATTGATTGATTGATTGACTTGAAACGGCCAGATATAGACTGAGATATGCCAGCTGCAAGGTACACCATATATTAGGCACTGTTAGATACACTTCAGAACTGTTTACTGTTCTCCTAGTGACTGTCAGAGAATCACTGGGGTCCAATGACCACATCACTATGTTTTGAACTGGCAGAGGGAACACTGGACCACCCACCCAAAAGCAGTGGTTATGGACCTCAAACATGTCATTTTGGGAAGATGTGGAAACTAGTTAGAGAAAGATTGGCAGGTGTCAACCACATCGAGGGGGTGGATGAACAGTGGTGTAGGATTAAGGTAAGTCTTAGAGGCAACTGAATCTTGAGCAAGGAAGGTTGCCAAAAGAAACAGTCCTGAAAGGCAGATCTGGTTCTCAAAGGGGGTGAGGGAAGATGTGACAGCAAAAAAAAGGGCCTTTATTGAGTACAAGAGGAACAAGAGGTAGGAATCCTGCCATGATTATCAGGCTAAACACAAAAAGCCAGGGGTGGAGGTCAGGAGATCAAAGGCAGAGATGGAGCTGCAGATTGCTGAGGGAGTAAAAAGTGAGGAAAAATATTTTTTTAGGTACATAAAGGAACAAAGAAAATGGGGGAATAGTTTAGTTAGCTGAAGGGGAAGGGTAGTGGAAGAGAATGAGCGGAATGAAAATGTACTAAACAATCACTTCTGCTTGGTATTCACATTAGAGGACAATGTATTAATAAATGTATTTATTTTAGATTTTTTTGACCTGGAAAGGAAGGCTAGACAATTCTGTCTATTTTCATCCTTGTCCCCGAGGGAGGGGTAAGATACAGATGTTAACCAACTGAAACTGAACCAGATTAAGCTGTTGGTGATATTTTCAGTGAATGGGAGAAATCTGGCCAGGACACCGGGAAAATATCCCTACTCTTGGCAGTAGAGGGCACCACTGGTCATCGGATGAAGATGGCCAACATGGAGCAGACTGGAGCTGCAACTACAGGACAGGAGGAAAGTACCTCCATTCCTTGCACCTTTCCAATGGAGACTCCAACTGTTCATTTATTTAATTTATTTATTTATTTGTTAATTCGGATACAACCTTTGAGTATACACTCTTTTATAAAGGTTCCACGTCAGGATGTAAAACAGCAGAGACATAACAAAAACATGACAGTTAACACAAAACATAAGATTTCTATGTAATACGGAAAACAGATAAATAATACATTTGAGTGACCTAGACAACTGAAATTAAACAGCAGGAGGAGATTCCCAATTAGCAACATACAGCATAGCTGCCCCAGGGGACGTGTCAAGTTAGAGTATTGGAAAAGGGTAGGAGAAAGAAAGGGGGAGAGTGCAAACAAGGGGTAGACTAGAGAGACAGCGAGAAAGAGAGAGGAGAGAGAGGGAGAGAGACAGAGACAGAGAGAGAGAGAAAGGGATTGGGATAAGCAGAATATTTGGGGGGGAGTGGGTGGAAAGCGGAGGTGTTGGGGGAGTATGGAGGGGAGGGAGCTGGAGGAATCTAGAGAGAGGGGGTGGCAAGGGATGGCAGGTGGGGGTCCAGGGAAGGTAAAACCGGAGGAAAGCTCAGATAGACAAGTGGGGTATCCGGGTTGAGGATATGGACTCAGGTAAGAGAGTCAGAGGTGTTTAAAAGGGGGTATCCAGGTTTAAGACATGGATTCAGGTAAGACAGTCTCAAGCATTTGAGTTCAGCAGGTATTGCTTCAGATTTTCTTTTAAAGGACTGAACATTTGTTGTATTAAGAGCTGCAGCAGGGATCTCATTTAGCCATAGTGGAGCTCGGTACATGAAAGATATTTGCCCTAGGGAAGTTCTATGAAATGGGACATCAAGCTGTGTTGTCACTGTTCTTCATGTCTTGTATTTGGAGCTTGCTTCCTTTATCAGGTCTGCAATGCAGGTAGGGGTTAGAAAGAGCATGACCTTTCTCCCTAGCAGGCAAGTTTGATATATGATTCTAGATTAAAGTGGTAGTATGTGGGCCAGACCATACAGGGTACAAGTGTGCATGAAGCGGTCAACATTTAGCAATAGTCTACAAGCCTTGTTAAGGGCAGTGGCAACCCTTTTAAGGGCTGTATCAGTGGCAGCGCCATAAACCACCAGCCTGTAGTCGACCAGGGAGACGACAGAGCTGGAGTCTGAGAGCCGGAGGGCTTCAACAGTTAGGCTTTTCTTGTGCTTAAACAGGATCCCTAATTTAGTGTTCACAGCTTTCACGGCCATGTCAATGTGCTGAACATATAAGAGGGTATCATTCACAATGACACCCAGGTACTTTAAGGAGTGAACCTGTTCCAGTGGGTCAGTCAGGTGATTTGTGATTGTTAGTTCTGTGCACCTCCTTTTTAGCTAGGGGCTAGAGAGGAGCATCGTCTTGGTTTTTTTGTAGTTTAGTAGCAACCTTTGTGAGTAGAACCAGGTCTCCAGTTGCTGGAAGGATGATTGTAGCTCAGCCTGTAGGTGTTCTATGCCAGAGTGACAGCTAAGTAGGACAGCATCATCGGCGTATAGAGTGACTTTGCTAGTGCAAGCATTGGGTAGGTTGTTCAGGAACGTGCTGAAGAGCAGTAGACCCAGGACAGACCCTTGAGGCACCCCTAGCAAGACTTCCTTGGATACAGATATGGAGTGACCTATCTTGACCCTTTGAGACTGGGAGGTTAGATAGTCCTGGAACCATAAAGCAGCATTTGGGGAAACACCAAGGGCATGCAGTTGAGACAAGAGGAGTGGGTGGCAGACTGTGTCGAATGCCTTTGTTAGGTCAATGAAGATGGACCCAACCAGTTTTCCCTCATCCAATGCCTTATGGACATACTCAGTGAAATCCACCAGTGCAGTGTCTGTGCTGTGGCGTTTCCTAAAACCATGCTGCTGGAGACATTGCAGCTGGTATTTGTGAATATAGTCAGTAAATTGGTCTGCCCAATCCTTTCCAGTGCTTTAGAGAGGGGGAGAGGATAGAGATGTGACTGTAGTTTGCAGTCAGTGACCTATTGCCTCCCTTATGCACCAGGGTCACCAGCGCTTGTTTCCGAGGAGAAGGGAATTTGGCTAGCTGGAGTGATTTATTGAAAATCACAGTAATGGAAGCGATGACTTTGTTGATTGCCAGTGCTAGCAGTTTCATGTCAATGTTGTCAGATCCCATTCTGGTTTTCCCCAGGACCTTTTTAACATAACCAGTGCTTCTTTGACAGTGATTCTCTTGAAGCAAAATTGAGGGTGAAAGTTGATGTCCAGTGGGCGTCTATTATTAGCTTTGATAGGCTTGAGGTATTCAGCTGGTAGAACAGAGCTAAGATCCGTGAAGGTGGAGTTGAACTCTTCGGCAATGGTGTGGGGGTCCATGGTATTTGTGCCATTAATGTTTAGCAGTGATGGCTGTGTTTTGTCGTCCTTCCCTGTGAGTGCCTTTATATTGTCCCAAAACTGCCTTCCATCATCCCAGGTTCTTTCCCATTGATCCTTGTAGAAATTAGCCTTAGCATTCCTGATGAGATGTGTGCATCTGTTTCTGGCTGCCTTGTATCTTTGAAGTTCACTGGACTTACCGGAGGCCCTGGCTAGATACCAAAGGTTGTCCCTTGCCCTCATGTGATCTAGAAGGTCACTAGTAATAATACACCCCAGTTGCTATGGCCATGTGTTTTGTTTTTTTTGAAAAGAGCAAATCTGTCACAAATGCTATTAAAGTTATCAATAAAGTACTGGAGTGTTATGTCAAGGTCATGCAGTACCTTAAGGGGAGACCAATCAATCTGAGAAAGCACCTTCTTGAAAGCTGAGTGCTGCCCTTTCCTGAGAATTCTGCTGTTCACAAAGACAGGTGGCACTTTTTTGAATTTATTGGACCACAGACAGGTGATAGGGGAGTGGTCGCTTAGTGAGTCCGGTAGTAACAAGACTTTGGTAATCCTGTCAGGTGAGCTTGCAAGGAGACAGTCCAGGATAGTGTGCTTACCGGTCTTATGGTTCGTTCAAGTGGGATCTGTGACTAACTGCGTGAGGAGGGAGCTGGTTATGGTATCCTTCTGGTTGGTTGACTAATTACTGAGCCAATTGATGTTGAAGTCCCCAGTCATGATGAGATCACAGTTGTTAACGCCAGCCAAGGACCCTAGTAGTTTAATTAGACTGTCTTTGGCCATTTTTGGTGGGGGGTAGACGCATGCAATGACCAGAGATTTTTTGTGTTCATCAAAAGTGATCCTAACTCCAAGTAGCTCATGGTCAATGATGCAGGTTGTGATGGGGAGCACAACGCCTTGTAGGGTGTTCTGTAAATAAATGAGACAGCCACCACCACCTTTCCCATTCCTATCACATCTAAAAATATTGTAACCTGAGAGCACTATCTCATTATCCCTGACCCAGGCAGATAGCCAGGTCTCAGTTAGGCAAAGTATGTCAGGGTTATGTAGGGTGGCCCACACCTGCAGTTGAGGCATCTTTTGAATTAGGCTGCAGATATTCATCGAAACAAGTTTCAAGCCATTTTTCTTCGGCCTGGCATACCCTGGCCCGCTCATGGGGTTAGGTTGCATTCTTGATGTAGTAATATTAAACCATGCGGATAGTTATGTTCAGGGATATGTAATATAGTAATCTTGTCCAAGGTACCAGGAGTCAAATGAAGAAAAATAATCAAATCCACAGGAAATAGTGAACTACTGGGGACCAGTAAACTGTTGTTACTGTAGATCAAAGACCCAGAACGTGTTAAATTCCTGAAGGTGATGAACACTGGCCTGGGGTATACGCATGATGTAAAAATATTTTGTTAGTGTCTTCCCTTTATTCTCCAAAATGGTTGTGAATAGACCTCAAAGACAAGCACAGATCCTTAAGGAAAAAGTCAGACAGAAATGTGGATTCAATGCAGCACTCTACAACTCAAAACTTGTATAATAGATTTACTGCCTTACTTTTGCTTTTGATGGCTTACAAAAAAAAGTTGATATACGATGAGAATGCTAATATCTGGTGGTGATGTTTTACAGTTTCTTAGTCCAGGAAACATTCATAGATGTCATGTCCAAGAACGGTCCAGTTCCTCCAAGCAGAAACACAAGGAAATCCACAAAAACTAAACTACTGACAGAGACAAACACAGACAGCCAGTCACACTGTAGGTGAGTTGTTTTGCCCATAGATTTGTTCCCTACCTTGGATCAACTCATTGATGGCATGCCTTGGACAGACAAGGATACTGACCACAGCATTCTGTATTCCACACTGCTGAGCGACTCACAATTTGTTGAGGCTGAAGAACACTTGCTCCAGTCACTGGCTTTGAAGAAGAATTACTTGTTATCCCTTATTGCTGAACAAGAAGAAGCTTTTCTTATAAAAAAGATGCAACTTTTATCATCGACTGGACCAGACGCCAAAAGCAGTAGATCCACATTCACCTGTCATTCTGGCCACAATTGACAGGCCAGGTGACATCATGGCATCAAAAGACTTGCTGCCACTGAGCAGTGTTCTCCTGGAGAGATCGACTCTGATACCTCCAGAATCTCCTTCTTTGACACTCTTTCCCCTGCCAGCCAGTACATTGTACAATCGGCACCCCTGGCTCTACCTCCCAGCTCTCCTCCACACTTGGCAAGTTCGGTCTCTCTCAGTTTCCCGGTTAGATCTTCCTTGACTCCCTGCTGTCCACCCACTCCAGTTTCACATTGCGGACCCGCAACCACACCTGCTTCTGTGACCCATTCTCCTGCTCCAACAAAGCAATTGTACAGTTCCCAATGGGGACATTGCAGGAATTACACCACAGACTACTCCCTCCCAATTGGAGTAAAGAGGTAGCATTGAGCAGCGCAGGGTGGACTAAAGATGACAGAGTAAGCTAGAGTCCAGTCCCCTCAATTTCATGAGACCAGTCCACAGTTATTCATGGTAAGCTCCATATTACAGTTATTGCTACTGATACCTCCATTGCTGACACTTTTTCTGATCTGCCAGATGACTCACTGTGGATGGACTTGGGCAACCCCCCCCCATGCCAGTGTACTGTCCTCATGCAGACCCTCCCAATTTCCTGAAGCTTCCTGCTGCACTACCAGGCCCTGCATGGTGTGATGCCACTGCACCTGCTGCTAAACCCTACCCACAGACTTCTGACTCTACCCTACAACCTATAGTCACCCATTCCCGTGGGGCCAGTTTCCTTGACATGGAGATTGTGCTCCCTCTAACTTCTGATGTGTCCAATAGCCAGGACCAGCTTCTACTTCCTGGGTGGAGAAAGTGGAGGCAGCAGAGACTCATACTGCTGAGAACATGGCACCTCAATGGGCACCCACTGCTTCCACACTGTCTGCTCGTATGTGGCAATCATTTTGGCAAAGATATGTTTACAAACCCCAACCAGATCCAGTGCAGAGATGAAATGCAGTTTGTCTCTTATATGTAGGAGGATTAGATTCCCTCCAGATAGTGAATATGTTGGCAGAGTCCCACTGAAGGATTCCCTACATTTCTTAGCCAACAAAATGTATGCACAGATTCATTCACCGCAAGACAATTTCTTTGATCTCAGCTTTAAGACCCCTGCTAACCTGGAACAGTTTTGGTCCCAGTACAATCCCCAGAAATCTATTCCACTTTGGACACCATTTTGGGCCATCCCCCTGATTAAACCAGCCCTCTGTACTGTGACCATTTTATTTTGTAATGAAGGGGTCAATGTGTAGGATGTTAAATATTGGTTGACCCAAAGATGCGAAGTGCTTGGGGATCCTACTCCAATAATGGACATATAAGATCTGTGGACAGGCAATTGGAAATGTAAAGTAAAGTTGAGGCATGGCGTATCAGGTCTGCAGCACTTGCCTAATGTGTTTTTCCTTGGCCAAGATAGGGGCCAGTGGTTCTATCCTGGTCAGCCTAAGACTTGCTTTAAATGTGGTTCCAAGAACCACCTCAGTAATGTGTGTGACAAGATCTTTTGTAATCTGTGCCTTGACTTTGGCCATGTTAATCAAAATGGTTTCAATGTTTTCAGATGCAACCTCTGTGAGGAAATTGGCCATTCCTACCAAGCCTGCAAGTGGATAGCTCAAAATTGTGAGGACTGTTCAATTCAAGATGGCTTACTTACTGCTACCCAAAGAGCCTTACAGCAGAGGAAACACCAGGCCTTGGCTCATCAGTTGGCACGTGAGCAGGAGACCCCATCCTGCGGTCTGCACACACACACCCTCTCCATATTCCTATCCCCTCTTGCCAGTTCCTGTTCCCTTTCCATTGACTGATCAGGCCTTCTCCATTGCTCAAGTGAGACAGCACTTGTTAATCAAGTGGTGCCCTTCATTAATCACAATCATTTGCAGCACCAACCCTGTGGAATTCTCTACCTCATCGGTTAAGAGAATGCCTGACCATCATTAGTTTTAAAACAATGTTGAAAACGTATTTGTTTTAATTGACCTTCCCAAATTAGAGTCGGATGATAATGATTTGGTTTTATATATCTGTAAATCAGTTTTATGGCATTTTATAGTATTTATGATTTGTACAGCACCTTGGTTTTGAAAGGCACTATAAAAATAAAGATGGATTGGATTGGATTGGATGTTTATATGAAAAAACTGATGTAAAAGTGAGCCCCATAGACTTTAATGGGGCATGCCCCATAATCTACCTGGGTCTACGTCATTATGTGTCTGAGCATGGGAGCAGATTATGGACTGCTCCAGAGATTGGTAAGTGGACGGGATCCATAGGAGCAAAGTTACAATCCCTTCCACTTCTAAAATAAAAGGAGGAAGTTTGTAAGATATGCACAGAAGCCCTTTCACAAAGGTAAGGCACCATAATGCACGGTGCAAATCCACATTTAAAACTAGTGGGTGAATCTGTTTAAACTGAACCATCATTACCAGACACTGAAGTATATTTAAAGATGATATTGATATAGAGCAAAGGGTGTCAACCCCGGACATTGAGATTATGTTAAAATGTCTAAATACACAATACGCACCAATGCAACTGGAATTTTATTTTCCATCATTCTTACGTCAGTCATGTCTAAAAAAAACAATCTCCAGTTGTCTGCCATTCAGTGGAAAATGACCCCTGGAAATATTCTACTGCCTGTAACAATTCTATCAGAGGGATCTACAATCTCCAGAGTACTGAGAGTTTTCAAAAATATAGGTGTGTGTACAGTGTGCAGATATTCTTTAGACATTAGAACAAGATTATTCTTCTTTGATATACTAAATCACTGAATATGACTTCTATTGTTGTAATTTGTATAATGCTGTCAATAAGTGCTTGTTTTTTCTCTTCTTGTACTATTTCCATTACCCCTCATCCCCAGGATGCATCTGAAAATGAGCTGCTAGCAGCTCAGTATGTCTTTCGTGGTGAAACTTCTGAAATAAAGAAATATTTTTCAAAATTTAGTGTTTACTGACTTTGCAACAACCAAATCTGGCTTTAACTGATGGTCAAACTCCACACTCCCATTTGGGAATGGAAAATAATCATCAAGAACAGGCTCAGCGCCTCATCCACCAGCAGTCACAGGTTACCAGCAATCTCCTCCTTGACCACTGTGCCTGAGACAGACATTTTGCTATGTTTTGGTCTGCTCACTTTATTGCCGCCTCTCCTAGCACCCACCAGCATGGCTGCCACAGATGTGGCAGAGAAACATTTGGCCACACTAATGTCACCACCATTGCAGCCAGCTATTCATTTACTACTACAAGCCACATTTTATTTTAGCTGCAACACCATTTTTGCCCCACAGAACTTATGCACTTCTTTGCCTCCTCCCAGGCACCTCTTCCATTAGTCGAGAGTCTTTTCATAGTCATTTTATATATTCTGATTTATAATATTGAGAAGAAATCTTTAAAGAAACTGTGCAGTAAAACTAAATATCAGCAGGCAGCATTTTTCCTAAGGGATTAGCAGTGTGATCTGAATCTGAACAGAACAGTTTACTGAGTTAATAGTAGCTACAGTAAAACCACCCCAAAATGTTTTTTTTTTATTTTTTTTAACACAATACGAATTAGCAAGACACACATTATGGAGGAATTTAAAAAGTTACTGTAACACCGCCACTTTAAAAAATAAACAAAATAACTACAATTAATATAGAAACAGACTAACACAATACTTCACTCAACCACACCCAACTGTACGGCAAAAATAAAATGAGAAATCATAGAGCATAGACAAAAAATAATTAACAAGAAAGACCGAGGAAAACAAGTATGAGATTTCTACTGCACACAGAGTAGACCTTATAGTGAAAAAAGATCAAGCCCCTGGTCTAAAGTATATGAGCTGCCATGCTACCTGAAACACATCCCCTGCCCCTCACAGCAGTGCTTCATTAGACTAAACAAAATCAGCAAAACCAAAAACAACCAATACTAATCTAGGTGCACAAGACCCTGAAGATCTTTTTTGTGAGAGATTTGGTTTTAAAATACTATAATTTTTGATTAATTTTAAATGTGTGTTGCTCAGACAAGCAGGGACTGACTTCTCTTCAATTCTCTTTTTATAAGACTACTGCATTTAACATGACCTCCGCATGGCACACAGCTCATTTCAGTACCATGTGACCTCAAATCCCATAGTACATAGCGAACTTAGCCTGTGGGTCCCACTTTACTGATGAAGTCATCAAATTCAAAATTTGCAAAGTTATTCCTGAACTGCAAATGGGAACTTTCCAAGGCAGATTAATTTTGCATATTGCAGCGAATTCACAATTAATTTGTGAAGCAAATCTTTCCAACCTAGCACATCACTACTCACTGATCACCGATGCTGGATTTTGGAAATGCTACATATGCCTTGTACTCTGAGCTATTTTCTAAGGGATTGTGCCACCAAGATGTTACCCAGCACAATCTGCAGATGCAGTGGGCCTAGGGGTATCCATGCAGGACTTTTAGACTCTGAGATCTGAGACTACAGACCTTCTTTTAAAGGAGAGCGGTTGAACTCCTATTAATTATACTTCTGAGTCAAAATGCCTTCAAAGGAAGGCTGTGACAAATGTACAGTATATAAGCAAATGACTTACATGGTAGAAAACCACCACTGATAGTGTAAAAAACCCAAGCCCCTCTCCCTGTGACAGGCATTCAAGTGTTGCTGCAATTGAGAACTCACTACATAATAATTGCAATCATGGAAGTGCATGCTGAGGTACTGCCCAGCCTTAGACACATCCTGATGTATAGAAAAATACTGTGTCTTAATATTTAATTAGCCCCAAGAGGTACCAAGCCTAAGCACTAATTGCAATATTCATTGTAATCTGCATACAGCACAACAGTTTGTAGTAATTGCATTAGCTTCATATTATTTTGTATTAGATATATCTTTTTTTAGCTAATGGGTACTATCGTTGTCCTTAGTGTTAATGTTTACCAGGGCATCTGCCTACTCTGCCTCCAACCTGGTACAACCACTGCGGAGGAGTAATCTCGTTCTGTAATAACAGAAGGGACTTGGGGATCATTTTTTCCTCCTGTTCTGTTGCAAAGCAATCAATGAGTATACCCATTCTGAGTATGCAGATACAGTCAAGCTGCTCAGTTGGAATATTACCACTGCTCATGCTAAAGATGTGTAACCCTCAATGCCATATTTCCTTATGAATTTTGCAAGTCTTGTTTTGAAAGCCTGAACAGTGCTAACTTCCACAACCTCACTTTGTAGGTTATTCCATATTGCCGTTTTGTAAATTTTTTCTTTCAAATATTTCTCCTTATCCAGCCCCTCTTGCAGGTACATTTTTCATTTGTTGTCTCTTCTCCTGTGCTATAAAAAGACCATGCACAGCCCAAGGACAAATCTTGTTATGCTTTTCAGAATCTGCAAGTGTGATGAAAGCATATTTACTGGCCTTGGAAAACTTCAGGTATTGACCGTATGTAATTTTTTTCAGTTAATTCTATTTTACCTCCTCTTCTAGCTGGGCCCCTAACAAGACTATTTCACCCTGCCACATCTCTCCAGCATTCCATCTACTTACCCTACAACTCACAAATTTATCATGATTTCTACCTGCAGCAGGGTGGCACTGAAGGCCAGGAAATGGCTGATCAGATGCAAGGTTTACCACGTTGCAAGGTGTGGTGCCTCCAGAGAGTCAGACCTTTTACTCTGCCAGTTGGTGTTTCCTCATATGTTCATCCCAGGGGGTGGATGCGCAATACCACCCAGATGGTCCTCTGCATCATTCCATATGCAGGATAACAGTAGTCTCTGCTTCTCCATCCCCAATGTTGCATCTCCTGGCTGCCTACTCCCTATCTTCTGCTAGGGACCAGACAAACACTGTGCACTACATCACTCCCTTCCTGGAGAAGGAGAGTAGTCCAGCAGATACTCAATCCCCCTCCCCATGGGTGACCTCTGATGTCCCACATTTGATCCTGAGCACCGGTCATCTGTGTTGCAAGCAGTAGTGCTACTGCTGTATCAGCAGGCCAGCATTTAACTCAATTTTAATTGTCCTTGAGCATCGTGTGAGCTGATCGGTGGAGCACTATGCACCAGCAGTAGAATATTCTGCACCTATTGGCTTTTTTTTATATCAAGCTTTTTCCCCTTCACCACCTCCCCTGACAGCACCCCTTTCTGCTCTATCACTGTCCTTAAAATAGACTTTCTGGTTACAGTAGTGGTTGATGGCCTGCATATTGGCTGTGCATGGGCCTGTGTGTGTGTGAGTGTGTGTGGAGGGGTGCTTACAAAATGATGGACCAGGAATTGTTCCCTCCAGCTGTTGGTTTTCACCCTGAGGGTACCGGCAAACAGCAATGTGCACACATGTATGCTGAGGCTACTGTCAGTTTTGTAGCCAACTACTTTAGTGCCCTCCAGAGCCATTGGATAGCAGTTACCTTTTTTTTTCACTGTGACCTATCCTTCCACTGATTGGACAGGACTATAAGGACTATTAATGAGAAGGAACAGTCTAAACACCCACCCCCTGATGAAGCTCTAGCAAGAAAGCACTGGGGCATTTGTACAGTGAGGATCATACTATTCAAATGTTAAATACCACTGTTTTATGGACATTTTCTGCAGTAAACTTTTCAAGCAGCACTAGTTGTCTCGTACTCTTGATTAGTGACCTCAGGTAGATATAATCTCTCCTGAGTGCAGCATTTCCCTGCCTTGCATGTGTTTGTCTGAGGGGAGAGACCTCCTCTGTGCTTTCACCCTACCCTGCACTGCTTCCACCCTCTTCCAGTCATTCTTCAGGTGTGGGTTCCACATTTGCACACAGTAATCTAAGTGAAAATGAACCAGGGACCCACAGTGGCAGAATCACTTGCTCCTCAAGCTGCTAATTCCTCCTATGCATACCAATATCCTATTTTCCCTTCCCACTGCCCTGTTTCACTGTGCTATTGTCTTCAAATTGTCATATACAGTATTATTGTCCCCAGGTCCCATTCCTCTGCTGTACTCCTCAAAGAAATCCCCATTCTGTATTGAGTCCTTGGAGCTCTTGCTTTTATGTATGTCACCTTGAATGTGGTGACATTGAATTTCAACTGCCAAACACATGACCACTGTTACCAGATCTCACTGTCAGCACTTAAGTCTGTGTATTACCTGCAAATCAGCAGTTGTTCCCTTGGATCCTCAAACCAATATCATAAATAAAAAAATGCTAAAAAGGATCAGTCTCAAGACTGATTCCTGCATCACGATATTGGTTACATCCCAGCCTCTGAGTATTCCTCATTTATGACTACTTTCTTGTTTATGTCACTTTCCCAATGTTTCACTCACAATATGATTTTACTTCCCACCACCAGGTTTTTAAACAGTCATACATGCAAGGCAGTGTTAAAAGCTTTACTGAAATCACGGTATAATGAAAGGTGCGCTTTTGAATCTAAGTGCCCAGTCTACAATCATAATCTTGTACCATGACTTGTGGTTTTGTTCCAGATTGCGGGGTCGGGACAGGGAGTTTGCCTACCATCTTGTCTCCATACCCACTGCCACATGTCTTCTACGGCCTCCTCTCTCAGCACCCCAACAGCTGCTTGCCTGGGAAGGCTGAACCAGCAGTCAAGAGGTTTGGAGGATAGGACATCCCTTCTACTCTCCTTTTCAGTGCAATACTGTAAGCAGCCCTTTCATGTAGTACCACTTTCACGCAAAGGGCCGTGTACTGAGGACGTTGTCTGGAGTCTGCCCGGAGTCAGTCCAGTATCTGTAAACTGCTAGCCATTCTGGTCTAACTCCCCTAGCCCAGCCAGCGCATCCTACCCACTTTCACAAATCATTCTTTCAAGGTACTGTACCCTAATGAGGAATGGTCAGCTGCAATTGTATCCTCCCATCTACTCTTTACTGGCTGCATGCTATATCTGTAGCTGTCTAAGGGGGCTACCCTGGGCCTACGTTAAGTACTGCCTACTCCTAACTGAGTCACTTTTCAGTCCTGGGTCTATATACCCATTGAATCTACAAATATTTCTCTGCTACCTCACTAGCCATTGATTATTACCTACAGCACAAATATGCTATAGTCCTACTGCCATTGTTAAGTACTGTATACTCGTTACTGAGTCACCTTACAGTTTTTGGTCTATAGATATCCATTGCATTTACAGTTTGCTGCCTAGTATATTTCGCACATGTCTCTGCTACCTCATTAGCCACTGATTATTATACACTGTGCAAATACTATGCTATAGGCCTACTGCCATTACCGAGTACTGTGTACCTCTTATTTGCATCTCCTTGTATTTGTTTGTTTACCCCTAGTCATTACAAACTGCTGTTCAGCTAGATCACTAGGCTAGACACTGCCTGCTGCTCCACTACAAGACTTTTGACCAACTGCCACTGCTTAATTAACTATATATTCCCTATCTGGGTCACCTTGTATTTGTGATTGCCTATCCATAGCCTTCACTAATTACTTCCTAGTTCACTGTGCATGAGCTCACTAATCATCAATTCTGCCCATAGTACTAGCACTAGCCTTGGATTTTCTGATTTTGCCTACATACACTGGTTGTGTATACCCTTGTAAATGGGGATTAAAGTACCTGTTAATCACATTTACCCTCACTGCTAATGCATCTGCCTTCCATCTTTTCTATATACAACCCTTCTCACCATGCTCCATACCCTGCCTTTCTACCTAACCTTACTTGCCCTCCTTTTGCTGACCTCCCACCCTTGTCAGCCCTACTCTTATACCTCTAATCCTCTAACCCTCTCTCTCTCTCTCTCTCTCTCTCTCGCTCACTTATCTACCCCTCCTCTACCTCCAACTCATCATCCTCACCTCTCCCTCCTCCACTATCCCCCCCTCCTAACTTCTTTCCTCTTCAACCCCTTCCATCCACCCTGGACTTCTTCATACACACCTCTCTAAACCTTGAATTTCTTCATCAAGCCTGTCTCTCTTTTTCACTCCGCCACCCTTCTCACTCTCCCCCCTCTTCAAAAGGGAGGAAGTCTAACTCCGTTCTCTTTCTGCTTTGTATCCTCCTCCACCTTCTTGCTCTCAACATTGAAGCCAATCCCACTCCCCCCTCTCTCTCCCCCTATTATACCAAAAGGCCTCAGTTTCTTTTACCTCAATGCAAGAAGCCCCCTCCCCAAAGCTTAACTCCCTTAAATTATGGATATCTTAGCATGCTCCCAACCTCTGGTGCATTACTGAAACCTGGCTTTCTTCTAGAGTACCTGACTCCAGCTTAGCCCTCCCTGAATTCCACCTCTTCATCAGGACAGAGGCAAGCACAGTGGTGGGATTGCTTTATATATCTGTCAAACCCTATCCTGCTCCATCTCTTTAAGTGAGGCACTCCCATCCTCTCATGAGCTCCTGCTAGTAAAGCTGTCCCTCCCTTCCATCCTCCCCGTCTTTGTCAGTGTTTTCTATGCCTGGCCTATGATGTCTCCTTCTTCCCTCATCAACTCCCTCTCAACTCTCATCTCCCTCTGCCTCTGGTAAGCTTATACTCATGGGGATTTCAACTTAAATTGGCTTTCCCCTGTTTACAGGCCCACTCTCCACAGGATCAAGTCCATGAATCTTTCACAATTAACCACAGAACCCACCAGTCTCAATCCTCAATCCCCTAACCACTTCTTCCTGGACTGGGTGCTCTCATCCCACCCCCACCACATCATTGCTGCAGGCATTCCTCTGGAGGCCTTTTGTGACCACTTCCTAAGCTTCTGTGTCACGAAAGTGTGTCCCCCTCAATCCACCCCCAAATACATTTGGTATAGGCCTCTCAAGTCACTTGACACTGATGCTCTCCTAAATGACCTTGCCTTCTCTGATTGGTCCCACATCCACTCAGCCCCAAACATTGACACAGCGCTTTCACTCTTCATTGCCATCTTTAACAATACCTAGAATGTTCATGCCCACCCCCTCCCTTAGAAAGTCTAGGGTTAAACACTGCCACCACCACTGGATTACGTCTGACCATTTTGAGTTGTGCAAATCCTGAGACATTGCCTGGGCACATTGCAAGTACTCCCAATTCTTGTCTGACCTCCCATACTACAGGTCAAGCAGGAATTCCTGTGCAAAGCCTGTACAATCTGGGAAGGCCCACTACTTCAAGTCCAATCTAAACTGTGTATCAAAATTCTGGAATGTCATCCACTCTTCATTCAACTCTTCAGCCCAGTCTGATGCCCCCCCGGCAGATGGCTCACTGGTCTCCAGCCTCCCTTGCTGCTCATTTTGACAGATTCTTCACAACCTGTGTAATACCCTGTCATCCATCTCCTGATCACACTATCTCTTCTACACCATACTTGCCAGAAGGTTTTCACTCCCCTCCTATCTCCCCCCAGGAAGTCTTCCTCACTGTCAAGTCACTTAACCCTTCCAAGTCCAGCCTTGATGGCTTGGACCATAAACACCTACAAATCTCTGCTTCAGCCATTGTCCTCCCACTATCACATTTTGTAAACCACTCCTTCTCCCTCGGTGTTGTCCCTCAGGCCTGGAAAGTAGCTAAGGTTTTGCCTCTGCACAAAGGTGGTGATCCCTCTCCCCAGGCAACTACGGGCTGATTTCACTTCTTCCCTCCCTTGATAAGCTTCCAGAGTCCATTGTGTACTCTAGGCTTGCTGACTTCCTTGACTCCTCAGATTTCCTCTCACCTTACCAGTCTGGATTTAGGAAGAACCAGTCTAGCATCTCTTCCCTGCTGTGTGTAACTGATTCTATCCTCACTGGGATGGATCAGGGACGTATCATCATAGCCATATTCATTGAGCTAGCCAAAGCTTTTAACTCAGTGTCCCATCCACTTGTCCTGGACAAGCTGAACTCTGCTGGCCTTTTAGCATACACTGTGGACTGGTTCTGCTAATAACCTACGGGCCATTAACAGTCAGGTCAGGTGGGTGGTGTTCTGTCTCTCCCCTCCATCCTAGTGTGATCCCACAGGGATCCATCCTTGGTCTGATACTATTCTCAGTTTAGCTAAATGACCTCCCTTCTGCCTGTGTCTCTTTGCATAGCCACATGTATGTGGATGACACAGTCATCTACACTTCTGGCCCTTCAACCCCAGTTTTGTAGGTCCCACTCCAGCATGAATTCTGTAATCTACTCTGCTGATTACAAGCCAACCAGCTTATGATTCACAAGAAGCAGATCATGTCCATGACCTTTAGCACCAGCCAGAAACTAGCAGGGCTCTTGTCTTCCCCAGTCTTCTTCACCTCAATGGCACCCATTTGAAAGTTGTCCCTGCTTTCAAGTACCTTGGTGTGTGGCTAAGCTTGACTTCTCTGCTGACATTGATGCCATCGATGCCAAACTTCACTTCAGGCTTGGTGCCTTGTACTGCAACAAGGACTGCCTCTTCACCCAGGTCTGCTGGGAGCTAGTAACCAAAATGGTCTTTCCAGTTCCAAGTCTTTCCAGTTTTTGACTAGCCTATGACTCCACTCACTCCTCTTCCCTTGCCAGACTGTTTATCCTCTGTACTGCCTTCTGTTGTTTTGCTACCAACTCTCCACTCTACATACTACACTCTCCACTGCTCCTTCTATTCCACCCTTTCCATCCTTCCACTGCCCTTACATCACCTGTTCCTCTGTTCCACCTTTATAGCCAAATACTGGTTTGGATTCCTTCCCTGCTATCTATCCTCACTCATCTTCCCTGTCTTCTCTTCTTACTATCTACACTTCAAGGATTCCTGCACCTTCACCATGCTCCATCCTCACTCATGTACTGGGCAAGCTGCTTTCTCCAACCATGTCCCCTACATCTGCAATCTGCTCACCTCTTGCCTGCATCTCTCCCCCTCGCTCCACACCATTAGATTCCTGCTAAGTCATATTCCTGCTCTCCCCATGCCTGTCACTCCTCCTCTTAAACCTTCTGTCCTTTTTCTCACAGTATCTCCTTAACCCCCACCTGCCACTGACTAAGTAAATCTGGTCTAACTGTGCTCCTGACCCTCAGTCTGCTCTCTGTTCAGTACAATGTTTAATTTTTGCAATCTAGCACACATTATCAGTGCATACATGTACTGAATCCATGCTTTGTTCATTGTGTTCAATGTAAAATTCCATACTGTTGTTATTTTATGTGGGGCTTCCTATGTAATCTCCTCACTTGGACTGCCTATGTATTTTTGCACATTGCACTTTGCATTTTTGTACTTTGGATGTTTTTAATGGCTTTATGTCTATACTCCTTGTTCCTTCACCCCCTACACCTGTAAATAAGCCTTTGCTCAATGTGCTTTTCCTGGTTACCAACATTTTAAATAAATAGGTAAATAAATGTCAAACCTCTGCCCTTGTCCATCACCTTCATCACTCAATTAAAGAAGTATTTTATGTTTGTTATACACAGACCCCCCACCCACCCATGAGTCCATGCGCCCATATTCTGAAGTCCATTCACCGCAAGGAAATCCCTTAGCCTTTCCTTTACTAGGGTTTCTAGCATCTTCCCTACAGTGGATGTTAAACTGACAGATCTGTAGTTTTCAGGATCATACCTACTGCTTTTGCTTTTGTGGCTTAGCAGGAACCCTTGGTGCCAAGCAGTCCTGATGTGTCATGACCCTTTCTCTTTTATACTTAATAAAATAAAAGCTTACTTTTTTGGTTTGCCTGTTCAGGTGTCCGGGTACTCGATGGTCTCAGAATGAGGATGACCTTTCTTTTCTTCCTTTCTTGTTCCCTTCCTCCTGCTCAGTGGCCTACTTACTATCATGACAAAGGAAGCATTTTCATTTTTTCGGCCACTGGTCTTGGGGATTAGAACCAGACAGTTGTGGAATCCAGAGCTGGGGAGGATCCTTGAGTTATCTTTCAACATCCTGACAGCATTTTCTGTGTTCTCCCTGCCATCTTTCTCCCCACACATATATACCTGGGGGGGAGATTCTAGCAGCATGTGGTCACCCACCCAACAGCCTTTTTTACCATGCCTCAACCAGGTGCTACTGTACCTAGCAGCTCTGGGCAACCCACCTCCTCAGGAGAAGCACATACAAAGGATACTTTGTAGCCTTCTGTGCCAGTCTCCAATCCTGGTATCCTATACTCAAGGCATGAACCCAGGTCACCAGCAGACAAGATGAGTCACCCATTACTCAGCAACATGGAGCCAGCCCTCCAGCATCTGTTTTAAACATATTTGCCACTATGGAACTATGGAATTAACATTTGTGTTTAATAAATTCAATCTAAATTTACTGCAGCTTATTTACCTAATTTCAGTATTATCATTATTCCTGGCCTTGCTGTTTATTAGAAATGATTCTATGATTCAAAGATGTATTTGTCTTTTTCAAAAAGGTGTGGTGTGCTTTGATGAGGGTATAAGGAGAGCATTAAGAAAAGTATTTGTTCATCCACCTGCATAGCTTAACCCAGCATAACATAACCCCCCTTCTCAAAGGCTTTGAGAAGCAAGTAATTATGAAACACATAAGGTGACTTCACAGTAGGGGATGGGGTTTGAGCCTTAATACTATCCAGTGTTTGTTCTCCCTTGGCATTGTATGGACTTGCTGCTTCTATATGGACTTTTGATATGATACAACTGCAACTACAAATGCTTTTAGATGAGTTGTGATCATTTTACTGCATCTTTTTTATGCATAAAAGCCTATTTCTGCACTGAACTTTTTTTGCCATCCACATTTCACTGATATGGAGATATGTGTAGCAACACAATACCTTTTTTTGGCAGGTAACAGCCCTCTCTGAACTGTTAATTAATCTTTTCTACGTCCTGGGCATTGCCATTCCTTGGTTGCTGTTGGACCCTTTGAACTCTGTTCCAGTATCAAAAGGGGACAAAACCTTTTTTCAGTATGTTAGTGAAAAAAGGAAGACTAAGGAAGGGATTTAAGGTTAAAAAGGGAGGGGGAACCATACAGAGATGAACAAAGAAAATGCAGACATCTTTAACAAATACTTCTGCCCAGTGTTCACAGTAGATGGGGAAGGGGATGGAGTGTAAAGAGCACCAGGAGCTTTGATCAGAGGAAAGTGGACATTAGTCCTTTCTTTGAGCAGAGAGTTCAGAAAGCATTCACTAAACTGAAGATGGACAAAGCTTGGGGTCAGACCAGATGCACCCAAGAGTGCTGAGGGAGCTCAGGGAGGCACTAGCTGCACCTCTGAGAAGCATATTTAACAGCTTACTAGAGACTGGCATGGTTACAAAGAACTGGAGAAGGGCAAATGTAGTCCCACTTCACAAAAGTAATATCAGGAATGAGGTGGGCAATTATGAGCCTGTCAGCCTGAGATCGGTGGTGGGTGAGTTAAAGGAAACACTACTAAAAGGAAATGATTATGAAATATAGGGACCCTTACAAAAGTTTCTTTGAAATACTATTGTAATACCTTTAGTTTATCATTATAATACCACCATAATTATCAATTTAGGGGTTTCATAACTGGTATTACAGTAGATTAGTTCCAGTGTGACAGCATTGTACCCAGTGTGATACCATGCAGCAGTTAAAGCACAGTGGTAACAGATCCTTATGATACCACAGTAGTAGGCTGCCCTGCACACCATAGTAATTCCATTTTTGTTGATATCACAATGGATTTGTTCCAATTCCAGTGATATTGTTGCTGCTATCATGACACCACCTGTGCACAGTGGTAGCACAATGACAACCATGGGTTGCAATAGCACCATAATGGTGACACCATTGTAATACTACTGCAACTGGTATATAGTGGATTTGTTTCTATTCCAGTGCACTACCATTGTGATCATTGTAGTGCTATGTGTTAGTGGTATGACAATGGGAACCACTGTCAGTGGTAGCTCACTGCATGCTCTGCCTCAGTGGCAGTACGATGGTTATTCAGATGTTACATGGTAACAAAATGGCCCTATGTAGGTCAGTGATAGCAGGCTGCCCTGATCCATGCTGACCCTTCCAGGCCAACTTGGTTCTTTTCGCTCAACCCCTGGATGACCCCATCTCCCTCTGCCCCATTCCCAGCTGGTTCCATTTCCCTATCACTCTCAGGCCTATACTCCCCATGATGTCTGCACCAGGTAGGCATGTGAAAAACACAATGCGGGATGTGAGTGTTATCTTCTTGCTTAATACTCCCTTGGCAATCATGATCACACCACACTGAAATGAACAAGCTGCAATTTCTAAAATATTGTTTAACTTTAATGAGTCAGCAGCGCATGCATGGTATGCACCATCAAGACCCCACAGTGCTAGTTAGTATAATACAAAGCACTGGGAAGCCTTAGAGAAGCATTCCAGCCATGAACTACATTTAATGTAATGCAATAACCTAAATGTTTTCTTACCTATGTTTGTAATAGTGTTGGTTAGCTGTATATTTTCTTTAGACTACCGTTCTTTGTATTAGATGTCATTGTAGGTACATTTTTTATCTTGTTTTTATTTTTCCCCTATCATGATGTTCCTGTGAATAATACCTTTTTCTTAATGAACATTCTGCATTTTGAGTGTTAAATAAATAAAATAATCACTATAGTAAATTACAAACTGCTTTGGAAATTTCTGCTTGCTCATGAGTACAGTGCAATCTTGTTTACCCATTTGCATGGCATTATCCACTCATGCTTCAGCAATGAAGCACTATCTAGATATTCTCTAGCACCGCAGCTTCATTCCCAAAAGCAGAAACTCAGACTTGAACTTTCAACACTGATGCTCCTAGACCAGGACTCTGCTATTGAACTAGAGGAGCAGAAGTTATAGAATAAGGAATCCCACTATATAACAAGTCTGTATGCATTAAAAGCCACCTAAAATTCTAAAGATAAATATTAACAAGAAAAAGATATGCATACTTACTGTGAATATACTGCACCTGCACTAGAGAGCAGCAAACTCCACCAGCAGCATCCAGGCAAAGCCCTCATTGATAAAAACAAATGGATGTTTATTGTGGCACTCAAATAGCCTAACAAGATTCACACCGAGGACAATCATAATTTTCAACATTACTTAGAACCAGCAGAGAAAGCCAAGAAACAGGAAAATGAAGATGACGGCACACCACAGACACTCTCAATGATGGCATGATATTTATTTTTATGGCTGTAGGCAGAGCCTGCAGCTGTTTTGCCATCACAGCTCTTAAAACGGACGATTGTGGAACCTTCTATTGGACTTTTGGAAGCATCCTTCCAAAAGCCCAGTGGAGCTTGTAACACTCTGCCACGATTGGCCATTATGGAGTAACAGCCGCAGTATGTCAGCTGTAACTTCCGCATTATGGGACAAGAACTGCGCATGCGTGCTTCATGAGCATGTGTAGTTCTCCTGGAGCCAACATCTTGTAAATGGCAGAATGCCATTCACCTTAATTCCAGGTCTGCAGGGCCTCAGCACTGAGGTAACTAACACTTTGAAAGTTCAGCAGTTTTCCACAGAGTCATTCATTCAGCCTGCTTTAGTGAGTGGCAGCAGTGAAAGCATGTGTTTTTTTTAAAGCAGACATGCAAAAGTATTTTACTTTTTGCCTTCTTCTGTAACTCATCAGTAGCCAGTTTCCCTTTTAGAACTTAATGCACTCCTTTTACATAATGCTTTTCTTTTTGTGATTTCAGTGACGCGGTTCATTGCTTTCACTTTCCTTTTTTATCCCCCCTTTTCTTTCTTCTATTCAGTGACTGGCGAGTGTTGTCACTGTGGGCTTAAAATAGAAACCTTAATCATGTAGAACATGAAACATTCAAAGAAAGATAGTGGACACACACTAGAGATATGTGACAACATTGCAATCACAGTGCTGCCAGTAATGTGCCAACAAAATGCTCCACCACTGAACCCACCAGTCTGGTGACTGTACAAATATGTGCCGTAAGGTAAACTAACACTTTGAAAGTTCAGTCATTTTCCTACATACTTATTCATTCAGCCCTCTGTAGCAAGTGCCAGTAGTGAAATTACTCTTTTTTTAAAGCAGATATGTGAAAATATTTTACTTTTTGTGTTTTTCTGTAACTCATCACTAGCCACAACTTCCCCTTTTGAACTTAACATGCTCCTTCTTACACAAAGCTTTTCA
Organism: Neoceratodus forsteri; assembly: GCA_016271365.2. Taxonomy (NCBI): domain Eukaryota; kingdom Metazoa; phylum Chordata; order Ceratodontiformes; family Ceratodontidae; genus Neoceratodus; species Neoceratodus forsteri. The sequence goes on from CM057455.1 coordinate 536,885,393, forward strand.
TTTTGTGATTTCAGTGTTGCAACGCATGGCTTTCACTTTCCTTTTTATACCTCTTTTTCTTTCTTCTATTCAGTGACTGGCAAGTGATCTTTCCTGTTCTTGCACTCTGTCATCCCCCAGTTTGTTCTGGTCATTCAGGTCCTTTTCTTTTTGTTGGACTGAGAGAGGGTTTCCATGGAGACCGGAGGAGGCAGAATCTTTTCAACTGGACTGCAACTCAATAGAGAAGTGGCAGCAAAATGACAGCCGCAGTGAGAAGGTCAAGATTTGCACTATTAGCATAACTCAAGGAAACAAAAAGAAAGGGCACCTAACTTATTAGACATGCTCCAAATGTGAGAGTCTGTGTTGGTTATTATAGTAACACCTGATAAGGAAGGCCCAGAAAGGCCAGTATTGCATGTTGTTTTTAAAAGCCAGTTTTTCAAAACAGCTACACATATTTAGTTGGTCCCCAAAAAATGTTTAACTTTCTTTTCTGGGGAGAAAGTGGTTGTCCAGGGTCTCTTGGTCATTAACTTATGACTACTGTATATTTCAGGGATATTTCTGGGTTATCAGGTCTGGCATTTTTCTGTCAAGAAGAGTGTCCAGACATTTGTTGGAGCAAACAGGTATCTTCAAAATATGGCCAATAGATTTAAACTTTTTTTATGAAATGACAAGAAAAAAATCTAGAAATGTCATTGGCCGAGAGAAGTCACCTGGCCTTGCATTAAACACGTAGTCAGGTGCCCAACCTCATTTTTCTCCCCCCCAATAAAATACTTAAGAGTCATTTTATAATTGTAACAAGCCTCTCCAGGGTGTGCATCATTGGATTTTAATGCACTTCCCAGGGGTGTAAGGATACTCGTCCTTCAGCATCATGCCTTACTACACCACTGGGGCACGTATTAAAATCCTATAATACACACCCTGTTGTGAGATATTACTTACTAACCATCCTTTACTCAGTTACTGTTTCCTTGACATTAACCTTTGTTTAATTTTCTTGTTTTTTCACAGTGATGACAGTATGGCTTAATCATTTTCTACTCCCGGAATTAAACATTTTTATAAGAATTGTTTCATTTGGAAGTGCTCGTTTATTGATAACATCAGTCATTCCATGCAAAAGACTGTGCTGTCACAATCACAGAAAATATATAATTTCTTCACAAATATTTTTGAAAGACACAGTTGACTAAGCACTAGATTATGTTAAAAGGTCATTAATAAGGCAAAGTCAAAAACAGAGCACTTTTAATTGCTATAAATATTACATGATTTGATTTCACATATAACTGCCCTTCACAAAGACCTGTTCATGAAAATATTTTGTAATGGTTGGGAAAGAGGTACATTAGGTAAACAATAACCCAGGACAGGTGTGCATTTCCAGCAAATTATCACATGCCCCTTGTGAATTGGGAGGCAGGAGGCCAGTTGCTAAGTGCCTTGACACTTGAGAAGTGTATTCATTTTCTGGCACTTGCTCTTCGGAGCTCTACAAGCTTGCTACAGCCATATTGGCTCTGGATAGAACTTGTTTTAATAGCTGTTTCTTTCAGCTCAGACTGTAACACCCTCCACCAGACTTACATTGCCCAGCCAGGATCAATATGTCTTTATTGCATGTGGCCATGTCTTACCACAGTGGTGGTGAACCATACAACTGTGTTTAGTTTCTGTGATGGAGCCTAGGATGAAGGCAGTGTCAATCTTCATCACCAAACTATTTTTCCTTGTTCTTGAGCTGCTCAGTAGTCATCCACTTGGTAAGCACTTGTAATCCTGACAAGCACAATCCTGTCACCTAACCCACACCTTTCATCACCACCACAGGCTAGAGTCTACTGTATCCCTGTAGAACAAGCAGGGATGCATGCATTTAAAGTTATCCTTAGCCCAATACAGGGGTGCATCAAGGCATGGGTCAGGTATCATAGGAAAAACCAGCAGAAGTTGTGTAATTCACAAAAAGTGTTTATTAGTATTAGCAGTAACATAAAAAATAAAATTGTTTAGAATAACTATTTACAAAGGCAGAATAAACAGAGAAAATCCATGTGAGTTTTCCTTGGATCTCTGTGTGTCACCCAAAACACTTCAGCTCTCTCTTATAAGTCCTTGCAACCCCTCTCCTTAACAAACATCCTGTTTTTTTCTAAAATGTTCTTATAACTTTCAGGCATATGTAGCATGAACACAATGTCCCAGAACTGAGTCCCCTTCTTCACAGCATCTGAAAAAGGGCTTAAAACTGCTCTCAGGTTAACCCCCTTGAGTTCCCAATAGCTATTTTGCAATCATCTCAAACTATAATTACAGTATATACATTTCAACAGTAACACTATATCATTTCTAAACAAATGGATAATAATAATAATATTTTTATTTATATTGCGCCTTTCAAGTGTCAAGGCGCATTCCAATAAAATAAGATAAAATACAGCATACAGAAACAGTGCTACAAACGTAATATTATAAAAACACACAGACCAAATTAATGGACAGTAAAACCATATGCCTTTTCCCACAAAAAGGACTTAGCCTGTTTAAAGATCCCCACGGTCGTACACTCCCTAGTCCGATGGGGTAGAGAATTCCAAAGGGAAGGGGCAACAAACATAAAGGCCCGGGCCCCAACAGATTTTAACTTCACCCTAGGAATCTCTAGCAACCCCTCATCAGCTGAGTGGAGCGATCTCACAGGGCAGTAAGGAATCAGAAGTTCTTTCGGGTAATCAGGGCCCTGATCATGCAGTGCTTTAAAAGTCAGTAATCTGACTTTGAAGGTGATCCACCACTGAACCGGCAGCCAGTGCAGTTTCCGCAGCACAGGAGTAATATGGGAAGATCTAGGGTTACCTATCAATACTCGGGCTGCAGAATTCTGCACTAGCTGCAAGTGGCATATATCCACCTCTGGAAGCCCAAGGTAAAGTGAGTTGCAGTAGTCGAGGCGAGAGATCACAAAAGCATGGATCAGAGTTGGCAGATCACTGGACGGAACAAGGTGCTTGATTTTGGCAATGTTTCTCAGATGGTAAAAAGATGAATTTACCACCGCTGACACCTGAGATCGAAGAGACAGCCCTGCATCTAATATCACCCCCATATCTCGCACCCATTCAGAGACCTGTAGCTTGACATTCCCAAAAAACACTCCAGATGGGGTGCCGGCCGTAGGTCCCCCTATCTGGAGTTCTGGATCCAATACCAACACCTCTGTCTTTCCAGAGTTCAACTTCAGCCAACTGGACTTCATCCAATCCTGGATTTTGTTTAGGCAGCTGTTAAATACCGAGATAGCTCCTTTCTGGTCGGGTGCAAAGGGCAGGTACAGCTGGGTATCATCTGCGTAACAGTGAAACCTCAGCCAATACCGTCTCACAATGTCTCCTTGGGGAAGCATGTACACCGCAAACAACATGTGGGACAATATAGAGCCCTGAGGAACCCCCAAAAATAGGGAGATGGGATCAGAGGAAAAAAAACCTGACACCACCCTCTGAGTTCTTCTGGTGAGGTATGAAGTGACCATCTGAGAACAATCCCAGAGAGCCCACAAATACATCTCAGGTGCTCCAATAGGACCCCATGGTCAATGGTGTCAAAAGATGATGGCATATCTAATAGTACCAAAATGGACCATTTTCTCTGGTCTCTCGCCATCAGATCATTAAGCACCCGAACCAGCACAGTCTCGTTACTGTGCCTCTTTTGAAAACCTGATTGGAGAGGTTTGTAGAGGCTATGGATGGTCAAGTGGTTCTCCAACTGGGCTGCCACCACCTTCTCGATCACTTTCCCTGCAAAGGGAAGGTTCAAGTTAGGTCTGTAGTTGGCAAGACAGTCTGGGTCCAAATATGCTTTCTTCAACAAGGATGTCACCACTGCCTCTTTCAAGGAACAGGGATATTCACCCGAGTCAAGGGAACACCAGACTATCTGTGCAAGAATCAGTAGAATGGATTCCCCACACCCCAAAATTAGGGAAGTAGGGCCTGGATCTAAACTACAGCAGGTAGCATGCAGCCCTTGGATAATCCGCATAACATCCATGATTTCCAGGTGGTCGAAGGTACTCCAGGAAAATGAAGGGGCGGTGACCCGGTCCTGGTCACTGGCAACCTGCATAGAATGCGTCACACAGATCTCTGACCTAATGTCAGCCACCTTATCAGCAAAGAACCGAGCAATCTCATCACACTGTGATTGTGAAAATGCTCTACGGAGATGTAGACAATAGGGTAGGGTAGGGTTGCACAATCTGGCCACAGTTCTGAATAGCTAAGCTGATCGGTTCTGAGCAGCAATTTCCCCGGACAGGAATTCTGCCTTCTTACGAGAGATTTCTGACTGATAGAATTGATAATGTTCTAACAATCTAAGGTGGCTGGCATCCAGGCCAAATTTCCACCAACAGCATTCTATCCTGCATCCAAGTCACCGCAACTCCCTCATGGCCCCATCAAACCATGGGTCCCGAGGTCAAAGGGAGAGAGGATGCACATGAACTGGAGCAATAGAATCCAGGGCAGAGGTAATGGCGGTGTTATAAACCACAACCAATGCCTCTGGATCATTGCAATGCTCAGGAAATTGTGATTGGTCAAGAACCGTAGCAAGGCCATTGGAAGAAATATGCCACAAAGGGCGGTACTTGGCCATCTCCACAGGGGTTGGCCTACAAGGTGGGGTGCCAAAATTGAATCTCACAGCGTAGTGATCTGACCAGCTGACTGGTTCCACCCCCATGTCAGATGCCTCGATCCCCAGGAGGAAAACCAAGCCAAGAGAATGGCCACCTTTATGTGTAGCAGTGGTAATCACCTGTGTTAGGCCCAATGAATCCATTAAAAGGAGAAAGTGTTGTCCAAATTACAAGAATTCATCATCGACCCATGCATTAAAGTCACCCAGGACCATCAGCCTGGGAGACTGAAAAGCCAAGCTGACAATGAAGTCTGCTACTTCCTTAAGGAATTGCTTCTCATCTCCTGGTGGACGGTAGATGAGAGCAATTTGATCGCCCACACCTGCTAAAACAGCACATTCAAAAGAGATGATTTCCTCAACTGGAACACTAGTGAAAGCCAATTTGGTCTTGAAACAGACCTCAACGCTGCCCGCAGTCCAACCTCGGGCGATGTATCACCGTATACCCATCTGGAATTGCGGCCTCCAATATTGGTCTCACATTATTATCCAGCCAGTTCTCAGTGATGTACACTAGATCTGTCGAACCAACAAGATCTGAAATTACAGCAGTCTTGTTTCAGACAGATCTGGCATTGCTCAACATCATCCGGGTTGGACAAAACCCCTGGGCTGCCTCGACTACCTGCCCATCACTAATGATGGCGCCCTTGTGTATGGGGACCAAACAAGATGGTCCACGCTCCAAGCTCCACTTCACCCCAGGGTGTCTTCTGGGCTTAATCACCCTAATGGGAGTGCTACGCTCCACTTGCCTCCACTGTTCACCCCCCCACCCCCTCTGCCCTCCTACGGGCAATGCCTAGAGCCTAGCAGCATTGGTAGATGGAAAAAACAGAGGATCCCATTATCAGTTACATTTTCACATAATGATTTGCATATATTTTTATATCAGCAGATATGCAGGGTAAAAAAAAAGACAGAACAGCAAGTGGGAGTAAAGAGATAGCAAGAGACAAAGAATTGCAAGACCATCGGAGTGATCAAATCCTTGGTCTCACAGGAAAATTTGGTTGTGCAACCAGACAGACAAGATACGGAAAAGGAAAGAACAGAACAGATCCCTGCATTCAAACTCTCCATAACAACTGGGTCAGGGTCCTATTTAACCCTGTCACATACCCCCTCCTTAAGAGGGAACCTGTTTTATCAAACAGGTTTCCAGAACTTTCTATTAATTCTCTACTAACATTAACATCTAGCTTTCAGAAATTAAGCACATGTGCATCCCTTTTTCTATAACAGTACAGCAAACAGTAAAGTTTAAACTCATATATTTGTTTTTCAACCTTCAGAACCCTCAATTCATGATCCATATCTTGACAAAAAAATCAACACTGCTATTCTCTTTTCCAGATTTGTGTATCACCTTGAATTTAAATATCTGTAGTGCCAGGTACCACCTTGTGATTCTGGAATTTGCATCCTTCATTTGGTTAAGCCAACAGATAGGAGCGTGATCTGTTAAAAATACAAAGTCAGTTCCTAGCAAACAAAACGTAAGTGACTTCATGGCCCTCTTTGCTGCTAAACATTTATTTTCAATGGTGGAGTACCTTTTCTCTCTGTCGTGCAACTTCCTATTTATTTACAGAATAGGGTGTTCCATCCATGCTATATTTTGACTTAGGACTGCACCTAGGCCTTCCATTGATGAATCTGTTTGTAACAAAATGGTTTCTCAAAGTCTGGGCTTCTTAAAACAGAGGCTGAACATAATGCAGCCTTAATGGATTGTAAAGCTTCATCACACACTGGGGTCCATTTCACATTATTTGGGTACCTTTTTTTTGTGAGTTCAGTGAGGGGAGTAGCTACAGTAGTAGCACCAAATCAGTCAAAGGATTTAAAAAAATCCCAATTCAGAACTGTGAATCCTTTAGTTAGGGATTTTGTTTTGTTTGTTAGTGTGTTCACTACTACCAAGAGAGGGTTGTCTTACCTGATAATGCAGTTAAAAATCTACCAGATGGCACTTAAGTACTGTAATAGGAACTGACCTCTTTCTGTAGATATAACAAAATGAATTTTAGAGGATTTTTTTCCCTAAATGTTGTGAAGGATATCTAGGAAATCTCACAAAATTGCTTGACAAATTTGGCGCTACTACTGTAATGCAACAAAGTTGGGAACACATTTTCGATAATAACCAACCAGCCCTTAAAATGACCTGACATGTTTCTTTGTTTTAGGGACAGGACTGTTAGCTACATCTTCTATTTCAGAAATTGCTGGCTTAACATCTCCATTTCCCAACACAAAGCCCAAATATCTGGTTTTCTGCATGCCCAGTACACATTTGGTAGGACTAATAGTCAGATCTGCATTTTTGATAGCTTGGATAACTGCTTGTAGGTGTTCCAGGTTGCTTTTCTAGTCTGGACTGTACACCACAACATCATCCAGGTATGTCACACAATAACCAGTGTGAGGTGATAAAAGTACATCCATGTACCACTGGAATGTAGCTGACACACCATGTAAACCAAATGGCATGGTGGTGAACTGATAGACTCCAACTGGAGGGGCAAATGCAGTTTTGTCTCTGGATTCTTTAGCTAAAGGGATTTGCCAGTAACCCTTGGTGAGATCGAGGGTATTGATATACTTTGTACTCTACAGTCTGTCCACCAAATCATCTATTCTGGGTATACTGATGGATAACTGCCAAATTCTGACACTTGATTGTTTCCTAAACTGAAGGCAGATTCTAACACCCCATTCTTTTTTGTTTACAATTACCATTGGAAAAGACCAAGCCCTCTTCAACTCTTCTATGATACACAATTCTTTCATTTTTTGTATTTCCTTAACCACATCATCTCTTAACCACTCTGGTAACCTGTATATCTTTTGCCTAATAAGGCGAGCATCCCTTGTCACTATTACATGCTCGACCCCTTTTGCTCAGCCTGGTACTGTGGTAAAAGTACTGTTAAATGTCTTTAGCAAATTACAAATGTCTGCAGTTTGTTCTGAAGTTAAGGAAACATTCAACTTTATAGCATCAGCAGTTACAGTTTGTTCCAGTCTATCATAAGCTACATCAGTATCTTCTTTATTAGTTTCTGGTAAAACTAGCAAATCAGATTTTGGCATTTTTTCAACCCATTTATTGAGGAGGTTAGCATTGTATATCATAGTAGAATTTTTCCTTTCAGGGGTCTCAGTCTTGTTAACAGTGCAAGCACATCTAAGCACTTTATAAGGCCCTTTCCACTTCATTAACAGTTTATTTTCTGTTGTGGGTAACAGTAGCAAAACATTTTCACCTGGCTCAAAAACGCTTTCTTTTCCCCCATGGTCATATTACGCCTTCTGCAGGTTTTTCTCCTCTTCTGATTACAATGGGCAATTTCAACATATTTTGCCAGCTTGCTTCTTAGGGCACATCTATAAAACATTATAGATTGTTTCTGAGTGGGGTTACCTTCCCAAGTTTCTTTTATCACATCCAGTGGCCCTCTTGGCTGCCTGCCATACAACATTTAAAATGGTGAAAACCCTGTTGATACCTGTGGCACTTCTCTGTAAGTAAAGAGTAGGTAAGGCAAGTATTGGTTCCAATCTTTCCCTTCTCCTTTTACAAACCTTTTTAACATGTGCTTTAGGGTTTGGTTAAAATGCTCAACAAGACCATCTGTCTGAGGGTGATAGGGGGAGGTTCTTATGGCAGTGATACCTACTAGTCGATACTAGTAGATGTGGCAGCGATCACGGAGACATGGGCCAACAAAAACCACGACTGGGACCTAAATGTAGAGGGGTACACTACGCTTAGGAAGGATAGAAAGGAGGTCAGAGGGGGTGGAGTGGCTATGTTCATTAGAGATGATATAGAAATTGCTATGGTAGAAGAGGCAGAGGGAAACGTGAAGGCCTTATGGGTCACCTTACGATCCCCAGCAGGAGATAAGGTCAAGCTGGTAGTAGCATATAGGCCCCCCGGGATGAGTGATGTTCTAGTGGATGGTTTGCTGGACAACATCATTGCCCAGTGCAGTCCAAAAGGGGAAGGAGTGGTGTTGATGGGGGACCTTAATATGCCAAGTACAAACTGGGGAACCATGTCCTCTAAGGTGGCCAAGGAGCAGAGGCTGCTGGATGGCTTCCAGGATGTGTTCTTAACACAGCATGTGATGGAGCCCACAAGGAGGGGCATGTCCTGGATGTGGTTCTGGAAGATGGGGATCTGGTAGGGACATAGCTGTACAGGACCCCTGACTGGGAGTGACCACAATACTGTCTGGTTTCAAATAAGCATGGGGGAGTGGGGGTGAGATCTAGGACACTGGCAGTGGACTTCAGGGGGGGGAGACTTTATGGGCATGGGAAATATTCTCAAGGATCACTTGAAGGGGATTACCTCAAAGACAAGTGTGGAAAGGAGATGGGAGGTCATAAAACGGGGACTTCATGAAGCAGTCAGGATCTGCGCTAAGTTGAAACGTAAAGGAGCAAGGTCACGTAAACCATGCTGGTGGTCCAGTGAGGTACAGGTAGCAGTCAGAGAAAAGAAGGCGGCCTACAAAAAATATAAAACAACAAGAGGGGATAGGGATAAGGAAATGTACCAGCTTGCATCTAGAAAAGTCACCCGTATGGTGAGGGGAGCAAAGTCCAGTAAAGAGCAGCGGCTGGCACAGGGGATACATGGAGGGGAAAAGGGGTTCTTCCGGTACATTGGGGAGTGGAGAAAAACTAAGGGCCATCTCAGCAGATTGAGATCAGAAGGAGGGTGGGTGGAAGAGGCGAGGGACCAGGCAGAGGTATTTAACGAGTACTTTGCCTCTGTGTTCACTAGGGAGGGGGATGGGATATCTACAAAGCAAGGCATGAAGGGATGGAGCGGCAGGGAGTGGGATCAGGGGAGCAACAGAAATGGAGCAAGAGGAGGGAAAGGTACCCCAGGGGTCACATCTGGATAAGGATAAAAGACCAGTAAGGGGAGGGACGGATGATGCTATCTCCACCAAAGGGTGTGGTTAGCCCTCAAGGCCCTAAAGAAAACAAATCTCCTGGGCAGGATGGCATTCATCCGAGAGTACTATGGGAATTGGCAGACATACTGGCTGCACCTGGCAGAGCTTTCAGCAGGTCACTTGAGACAGGGAGGTACCTAGGGATTGGCGAGAGGCACATGTGGTACCAATCCATAAGGGGGTTGAGGGAAGTACCAGGTAATTATAGACCCATCAGTTTGACCTCGGTGGTGGGAAAATTAATGGAGAGTATTCTAAAGGAACGATTGGGGTGTACTTGGAGGAGGTGGAGGTCTGGATAGTCGGCAACATGGGTTTGTGCCAGGTAGATCATGTCAAACCAACCTTGTGAGGTTCTATGAATGGGTAACATCAGAACTGGACAGGGGTAAGCCTGTGGATGTATTATCTTGGACTTCAGCAAGGCGTTGACTCTGTCCCCACAATGGTCTGGTGGAGAAACTGATGGGGTTAGGGAGTAGGCCCTTTGATGGTCAGATGGATTGAAAACTGGCTAGCTGGCACGCACTCAGAGAGTAGTGGTCTGTGGGGAGCTCGAACCCAGAGAGGTTGGTAGTGGGGTACCACAGGGCTCGGTCCTGGGTCCGATCCTGTTTAATGCATATATCGGACATCAGGAGGGTATAGGGTGTGAAATGAGTCTCTTCGTGGATGACTCCAAGATGGGAGCAGTAGTTGAGGGAGAAGAGGGAGGTGGCCCTGCAAGGGACCTGGACACCCTGGAAAGCTGGGCTCACACATGGAAATTAAATTTCAATATCACCAAGTGCAAGGTGTTGCATCTTGGTCGGGAAACCCTAAACACAGGTACACCCTGGGAGGGAGGCGCTGGAGGCCTCAATAGGGGAAAAGACCTAGGGGTCATGGTGGATACATGTATGAATAACTCTGAGCAGTGCAGGAGAGCAGCTAGCAAGGCAAACAGGATGTTGGGATGCATCGTAAGGGGATCACCTCTAGGAGCAAGGAAGTGATTCTGCCGCTGTACAATGGACTGGTTAGACCACACCTTGAGTACTGTGTACAGTACTGGAGACCACACTTGAAGAGGGACATACAGCTCCTGGAGAGGGTACAGAGGAGGGCAACAAAGATGATACGAGGGCTAGTGGATTTGACTTATGAGGACAGACTTGAGGAGCTCTGCCTGTTTTCATTGGAGGAGAGGAGAGACAGGGGGGACATGATTGAGGTCTTCAAGTACCTCAAGGGAATAAATAGGGTAAACATGGAGGGGATCTTTAGACTAAAGCAGGGAGGTATCACCAGAGGGCATGGTTTGAAGTTGGAAGGTGGAAGGGTGAGGGGGAAAAGAGGAGGTTTTTCACCGAGAGAGTGGTGGACCCTTGGAATGTACTGCCTGGTGAGCTGGTTCAGAGATCCACAGTGGAGGGCTTCAAGAGAGGGTGGGACAGACACAGAAAGTGGATGTATCAGATGATGGCCTGTCCCGGGGGGGGTGGGGATGGATGATAGGGGTTTCTAGAGAACACGGGATGGGAGGATCTCGGCACCCAACTAAGGATCTAGGTTCGAGCAGACTCGATAGACCGTAAGGCCTAATCTGCTGGCAAATAGTATGTTAGTATGTTAGTCTGTACAACTCCTTAAGTAATGTAGCACCAAAATTATTACCCATGATCAGTAATAATTTCTTTAGGTATGCCCACTCTGCTGAAAAATGTTGCAAGCTCTGCTGCCACTTTTGAAGCTGTAACAGTATCTACTGCAACTGTTTCTGGGTATTGAGTAGCATAGTAGCATACTACCATGATAAATCTATTACCTTTTTTACTTTTGTCTAAAGGACCAACAACGTCCATTGCAACTCTCTTAAAAGGCAAATCTACCAAGGGTAGGGACACCAGGGGCACCTTGTCTTTTCTAGTGATTGGGGCTACTTTCTGACACTCAGCACAGGAATCACAATAGGTAGCAACATCTTCATGAATTCCAGGACAGTAAAATATGTACAGCAATCTGGCAAGGGTGCGAGCCCTCCCTGAGCGACCAGCCATAGGACTATCATGTGCTATCTATAACAACTCTGTTCTATACTTCTGCAGTATAACCAATTGTCCTGACTGTTCCTGTGTCTGAGGTTTAACCCAAACTCTGTACAGTAACCCATTACATTTTTCTGTCTCTGCTAGTTTGGCTGCCATTCTCCTGGTAACCACTCCTGGACTTGCTGCTGCAGAATCCATAGCTTTCACTATACTTCCCTGGTACTAGGTCAAGTACCCATGCACAAAACTCCTGGCTTAGAGTATGCACAGCATAAATCCCACTTAGGCTGACACCATATGTTGTTGAGGCACAGGTCAGGAAGCATAGGAAAAACCAGGAGCAGTTGTAGAATTCACAAAACGTGTTTATTAGTACTAGCAGTAATATAAAAAAATAAAATTGTTCAGAATAGCTATTTACAAAGGCAGAATAAACAGAGAAGATCCACCTGAGTTTTCCTTCAATCTCTGTGTGTCACCCAAAACACTGCAGCTCTCTCTTATAAGTCCTTGCAACCCCCCTCCTTAACAGGCATCCTGTTTTTTTTCTAAAATGTTCCTCTTTCAGGAAGGTGCAGCAAGAACACAATGTCCCAGAACCAAGGCCCCTTCTCCACAGTTTCTGTGAAAGGGTTTAAAAACTGCTTTCAGGTTAACCCCTTGAGTTCCCAATAGCTTTTGCAATCATTTCAAGCTATAATTACATACATTTCAACAGTAACACTACATCATTTCTAAACAAAGGGATCCCAATATCAGTTACATTTCCACATGATGATTTCCAGATAATTTTATACCAGCAGATATGCAAGGGGAAAAAAGACAGAACAGCAAGTGAGGGTAGAGAGATAGTGAGAGGCAAAGAATTGCAAGACTGTTGGGGTGATCAAATCCTAGGTCTCACAGGAAAATTTGGTTGCACAACCAGACAGGCAAGAGACAGAAAAGGAAAAAAAAGAACAGATCTCTGCATTCAAACTCTCCATAACAACTGGGACAGGGTCATATTTAACTCTGTTGAAAGGGGTTGTTATAAAGGCAGAAAAGCAGCTCTATACTTCCCAAGCCAGAATGCTCAAATGTGAGTGCATCTATTCACCAGATAAGCAACGATACCAGCTCTTTTCCTAACCTGGGTCATCAGCATTGTTTTGCAATGCCCTACTGCTGACCAGCTGAGACATCCCCATGGCAATTCCTTCTATCATCATTGGCTTCTGTAAGGATTTTATTGTAGAAAGGGCCCTCTGTAACAGTTGGCATTGGGGAGTGGGACATAAGTGATCATTTCCAGCATGTGGATACTGTCTTGGCTGTTAATTTCAGGTAAAGAAACTAATGAGACTGTGAGTATGAGAATACACCTTAGTTATGCTGCCATCTTCTTAAGCCAGAAATATAGGATTGGCATGCAAACAACCAAAATGGTGAATGTAACTTTATAGAAATGCATACATGTTACAACCTGTTACATACAAAAGCTCCCAGCAGCAAAGCAGGACACAAAACTAAAAAAACGGGCTCATTGGCTATGTACTGTAGATGAATTGATTTTCTACAATCCACTGCAGCAGTCATCTTTTTCCCCCAACAGTCTTATTTTTCCTCCTATGCACCAATTGGCTCCAATCAGGTCCATTCCTTGAGCTCCCATCACCCACATTCACTGAGACTTACCCCCTCCACCTATCTTTCACAATTTGAACCACAACCCCAGCTCCTCATGGAGCCATTGAGGTTGCCTAGCCACTCTTGTACAGGACCCAGTAGTGGAGGGCACCCAGATGGTAGTGCATTGCCTGAATGGAACAGGGCCTTCATTGAGGTTTTGTGACCCAATTTTCTTCACAGGTACACTGGTGTGCAATAACATGGGAAAGCATACTTGTGTCTCACAATATCCCTTTTGTCAGGGGGTACTGACTTTGCTCCCACCCAGTTTCTGCTAGGTAGCATGTGTTCTGCGGGACACATATTAACTCGTCCTCAAAGGAGGAGAGCTGTCCATTGTACAGGTATGTGCAATTCCCCTCTTCTAGATGGCCCACAACAGCCCAAGCTAGCTAGTATCACAAGCAATAGTTCTACTAGTGTGCTGACTGGCCAACTATAGGGCTGACATTTTAATGAACTAATGTTTAGTTACCCAAATAGGATTAGAAAGCACTGCCCCCTTTTACTATATCTGCATCATTGAGGTTAATGATGTACATAGTGTAGGGATGGGTGACAGTCTTCCAACCCTGATTGGGCAACTAAACTTCATTTGATAAACAACAGCCCTAGCTCATTTTAAAAATCAGTTCATCAAGATAGTTAATGGGACAATTTTCTAGTTTTCTATCCTGCTTTGCTGTTTGGAGCTTTTACATGTGACAGCTTGCTACATGAATTCCTTATAGAGTAGCCACCATCTTGATTATTTGTCCACTAAGCCTCACTAAAGATGGTGGCATGCAACTCAAATAGCCACCAGAATAGATATGAGCAGATTTTTATTTTTTTGGGGGGGGGGTGACCAAGATGAGCAACAGCAGCCCTCCATGAGAGACCTAGGATGGTGGATTTACAACTGTGTGTCCAAGGTGAGACACTCAGTCATTGGCATGCATGTATATTTATATCAGTTGGGGGATGAGGATATAGCATGCACCAAGCAGGAAAGGAACCTTGGTGTTATTATCTCTGATGATCTCAAGGTAGGGAAACAGTGCAACAAGGCAGCAGGTAAAGCAAATAGGATGCTGGTATGCATAGGCAGGGACATCACCAGCAGGAAAAGGGTGGTTATAATTCCACTATACAAGACACTTATGAGGCCCCAGCTGGAGAACAGTGTACATTTCTGAAGACCTTACCTATGAAAGGATATAGACAGAGTGGAGATGGTTTAGAGGAGGGCAACAAAGATGGTACATGGATTGCATCACAAGTTCTATGAGGACAGGCTGAAGGACTTGAATATGTACTCCCTGGAGGAGAGGAGGGATAGAGGGGATATGAGAGAGATACAAGTACCTTACAGGGAGAAACAGAGTGTAGGAATACACTATTTTCCAGCAAAAAAGATGTTACAGGACTAGAGGGCATGGGATGAAGTTGGAGGGAGGGCGATTCAGAGGAAACATGAGGAAGAATTTCTTCACAGAACAGGTGGTGGACAAGTGGAACACCCTGAAAACAGGAAGTGGTGGGGGCTGAAACAATCACAAGATTTGAGAATGCATGAGATAGACATCAGGGAATCCTGGAGGTCAGGGGTAAGGGGCAACAGACTTCTAGAAAAATGTAAAGGGAACTTACAAGCTCAAATGGGCAGACTGGGGGAGCCATCCTGCCAGTTAGGGTAAGGGGGAGAGATGCATCTGCAAGCTGATAGCTACTCTAGAGAGGCATATTTCCAACCTGCAATAGCAACTGGATGTGCAGTGGGATTATAGGGAGGGGGAGCAGTGAAGACAGAGGCTAGCATAAAGGACGCTGTGAAAAGCACAGCTGGTGTACAAATGATGACAAGCTCCATATCACCTGCCCCAGGGAAGTCCCCCAACTTCTATTAGTACCATGACAAACTTGAGTAAGCTCAGAGCCTGCTGTGTGAGGGAGTTTTTGTGATGGTTGTCTATGTGTAGAATGTGGAGGCCAACAGGCAAGTCACATGGCCTGGACGAAGCTAGGAGAGGGAGGAAGTAAACATGCAGGATGGGGGATAAGCAGAGAATTAAAAAGAAAAACAGTCAGCCTATTAAAAAGAATTACTGAATGTTGATCTGAAGTCTGTGGAACTGCAGTAATAATCTGGCTACTTGGACAATGCTGTTAGTAGCTAAATGTAGAAATACATAGCAAAATGCTATCTGGCTAGTGTCTACTTCCTGATCCTAGTTAAGAGGGTTGTCCAGGGGAGGAGAATTGAGCACCTGAACAACTGCTCTTCTGCAGGAGGGGAGGGATACAGCAACTGGCACTTTGCTGACCTCTAGTGGTGGCTTGGGGATAGGGGCATCTGTGAGCTGTGACTGGTGGAGGAGCAGCTGATGCCGGCATTCTGTGCATAGAAGCATGCACAATGCGGCTCTGTGGGTCACTGCAGCCATTTTTTTCTCATGTTCTTCCCCTTAAAAAAGGCACCAAACTGAACATGTTATTTAGCCCTTGGTTTTGGTGTGCCTTTAAATGATACTGCTATTCACATTCACTTTTCATTCATTTATTATCCCAGTTCACCACCTCTTAAACCCACCCCAATCTTTTCCAAACCAGAAAACTTAAAACTGTGACTCATTTCTTCATTTATTACATGTCTGACTAAGGCATTCGTATTGTCCCCCTTACCCCATACTCCTCATGTGCTCTGATATTCAAGTTTTTAATTGCCTCTTTGTTTTACCTACATAAAAGGCGAAACAGGTACATTTTGCAACATGCAATAAAGATGTGGTGTTGTGAGAAAAAAAGTGTTTGGATTTGTATCTCATCCCTGCAGTTACACTGCCTACATTGATTTTGTCACAGAATGAACAATTACCACATCTAAAAGTGCCATGTGGGGGGGGGGAGGCGAGGGTCGTTAGTGCGTAGAAGAATTAACATATACATGGAAGATACTTGTTACTCTATCTGCTATATTTGTACCTAACATCACATACTAACATACTAAAATGCCAGCAGAATAGGCCTAATCGTCTCTTGAGTCTGCTCAATTTTCAGCACCCACACTGAGGTCAGATTTTGATGTCCCCCCTCCCCTCCCCCTTGGGTTATACTGTCCCCAGTCCCAGATGTTCCACCTGTATTGGGCCTGGTCAGATTTACCCTCCCCCGTAACTGTCCCATCCCCTCTTAAACCCGTCCATAGTCTCCACCTCTATCAGCTCCCTAGACGGTGCATTCCAGACCCTCTCTAGGAGTGTAATGTCCCTCTTTAAATGTGGTCTCCAAAACTGTACACAATACTCGAGGTGTGGCCTAGCCAAGCAGTTGTACAATGGAAGGATCACTTTTGCCTTTTGGAGGTAATCCCCCTGCTGATGCATCCCAGTATCCTATTTGTCCTTGCCGCTGCCCTCCTACAGGTCTCTGAGATGTTCATTTTGACATCTACCACTACCCCCAGGCCCCTCTCCCCCTCCATAACTTGAATCATATGTTCTCCCAGGGTATACCCCTGACCTGGATTTCTGACTCCCAGGTGCAGAACCTTGCACTGCTCTGCATTGAATTTTAGTTTCCATTTTTCCAACTACCTTTCCAGAGCCTCTAGGTCCTCCTGCAAGGCCATCCTCCCCTCCTCCCCATCCACCACTGCACCCAGCTTTGATAAACTATTATTGGAAATTGTCCCACAATATCCTTAAGTTTATCCTCTGTTTATAAAATATGCCAGTTTCTTGTTCTAAAATTGATCTAATCCAATAACTATAGGGACTGTATTCCATAACATAGTTAAGAGTTTCCCCATTAGTGGCAGTTTGATTCCTGGTCCCAAATTGTAGAATCTCTTATCTCTGTTTCCTAGCAGTGAATTCTATGCTTTATCAATACATTATCTGTTATAACACCTTGCTAAAAAAATTTTAATTAAATCCTGCTTCCCATTCTCATAATCACTCATATCATTAGTGTTTCTTTTAAGTCTCAAAAATTGCACATGTGGGGTATTCTCAACAAGGTGTATGGGATGGCAACACTCAAGATACAGGAAAGCATTCCTGTCAATATTTGTTTCTATATAGGCTGGTTTTGATCCCACTTATACCATCCTTTTCTATTTTCAGATCTTGAAAATTCACAGAACTTTCATCAAGTTGTGCAGTAAATTTCAAATTGCTGTTAGTACTTTCCAGATAATGCATGAATTCAGTAAGTTCAGATAGGGACCCGCTCCACACAAAAAAAAAAAAAATCATCAATAAAATGCTTGTAAATATTCGATTTGTCATAAAATAAATTAGTATCAGATGGCAACACAAATTTATTTTCCCAGTTTGGCCAAATAGATATTGCCATCATCTGGTGTGAAGGAGGCCCCTGTCATAGTTCTTTTGACCTGCAAAAAGAAATCTCCTATGAAAAGAAAAGAAAAGTATTGCAGCATAGAACTCTCAGTCAAAATCAAAAACATTTCAATACCTTCTGATGTGTACTGTGACAATTCATATAATGTCCCTTGCAATTCCTCTGTTCCTGCCTGGTGGGGAATGTTTGCATAAAATGAAATGATATCCACTGTCACCAACCATCAGTTATCTTCAATACATAAATCATTTAAAAACAATAACATATGGGTGGTATCTCTTATATATGTTCGAGACATGGGAACAAAAGGTTCAATATAGCCATTGATAAATTTAGCAAGGGACACCATCAGAGAGCCAAAACTCACCACAATGGGACAAGCCAGTGGATTTATTAGCCCCTTGTGGATTTTTGGCAGTCCATAAATTGTTGCACGTATGGGGTGGTCGACAGCTAAAGCAATCATAACATTCTTTATTAATTATGCCATTTGAGAAAATATCATATAATGTATTTCATTTTGAGACTTAAAGGAAACATTACTGATATGATTATGAGAATGGGAAGCAAGATTTAGCTAAACATTTTTTAGCAAGGGGTTACAACAGAGAATGTATTGATAAAGCAGCAGAATTCGCTGATAAGAAACAGAGAGAAGAGATTGTACAAGTTGGGACCAGGAATCAAACTGCCACTAATGGGGAACTCTCAACTTTGTAATGGACTACATCCCTCATAGTTATCTGAATGGATCAATTTTAAAAAAAAATAAACTTGCATATTTTACAAACAGAGGATAAACTGAAGGTTAGTGTGGGACAATTTCCAACAATGGTTTACTGTAAAGGTACAAATGTAACAGATAACAGTAACAAGTAATTTGCATGTAGATATTAATACCTACATACAGATGACCCCCACCGAATGGCACTTTTAGATGTGGAATTGTTCATCCAGTGAAAAAATCGAAGTAGGCAGTCTATTTGTGCATCCAACTTCAGGGATGAGATACGAATCCAAACACTTTTTCTTTTGTAAAAACATAAAAATATAGAATTTGATGGAAGATAAGGACTGCTTGGCCACATAGTCTGCCCATTTCTCCCTACCTCTTTCATGTATCGCAGATCTTAAATGATCTGCGGCTTATCTGCTCTTTCATATCGCTAGAGTTCCTTTATGTCTGTCTCATGCATTTCTGAATTCCCCTACCAATGTTTCCACTACAACCTGTGCTGGGAGGCTGCTCCAAGGATCCACCACCCTTTCCATGAAAAAAGATTTTCTCACATTGCCCCTAAGTCTACCCCTCTATCTTCGTATCATGGCCCCTTATTCTTGAACATCTTTTTTTTGTTTGAAAGATGCTACTCTCTTGTACCTTAGTTACACCCTTGAGGTATTTACAAGTCTCTATCATATTCCCCTCTCTCTCTCCTCTCCTCCAGACTACTCTGCTCCAGGGAATACGTATTGAGATCCTCCAGTCTCCCCTCATATGACTTTTGGTGCAACTCCTGCACCATTTTTGTAGCCCTTCTCTGAACTGCTTCTACTCTGTCTAGGTCCTTCCATAGATGTGGCCTTCAGAACTGAACACAGTACTCTAGATGTGGGCTCACCAATTTTCTATACAGTGGCATCACCACCTCCTTCCTTCTGCTGGAAATACCTCTCCCTATGCACGCCAGCATTCTACTGGCTCTCCTCACAGCCTTCTCACATTGTTTGGTAAGCCTTCTCACATTGTTTGATAACCTTTACAACATCAGCTATGATTACTCCCATATTCCTTTCCTGTTGGTAGCTGTCAGTACCTCGCTCCCCCATCATGTGCTTCTATCATGCATTTCTGTGTGCCATGTGCATAATCTTGCACTTCTTTTCATTGACTCTTAGCTCCTACACCCTTGACCACTTCTTATGCTTGCTTAGGTCCCATCTTATTTTCTCTACCCCTCCTGGAGTGTCAACCCGGTTGTAGATCTTTGTGTCATCTGAAGGATCACATGATGCCTAAGTTTGGATGGTAGCACTGTTTTCAGGCTCCGTCATCTTTCTGCCCTAATTGAGCTCTCTGGGCTAATTTAGGTTTCATTTAGCTACAATTTTGACCTGCCACTGCTTGTGGATTGCTGAAGACTTCTGATTATCTCTGTATTTCGGTTACCCATGCCATGATCCGATGAGATGGAAGTGGATATGCAGCAGACCCAACAGAGACACACTCCTTCTAAAATGTCTGAAAAATCCTACAAGAAAGCAAAGGCTCAAACCCAGCAATCGAGCTGCCAACCTGCTTCTTCCTCCACTGCGATTCCTCTCATGGAGGATTGCTTTTTACAGGAGCTACAACCCTTCAAAGAGGCACTACAAACTATCACTACTGAACTAAAATCACTCAGAATGGACCTGAGGGACCTACACCGGATGGTCAGAGATACAG
The DNA here is from genome assembly GCA_016271365.2 of Neoceratodus forsteri. NCBI lineage: Eukaryota > Metazoa > Chordata > Ceratodontiformes > Ceratodontidae > Neoceratodus > Neoceratodus forsteri. Next base: position 536,905,576 of record CM057455.1, read on the forward strand.
AGGCTTGCACTAGTTCCCTGGAATGCTGGCAAACCCAAACTGACCCCGAGCTCACTCATCTCCATCAACAACTTAAAAAGCTCCAGGACAAAACTGAGGATTTAGAGGAGAGGAGTTGTAGGAACAATCTATTAATTTTTGGGCTCCCCAAAGCAGCTCAAGGTTCCTTGCAAGTTCATTTCAACCAGAAACTCCTGACTAAAATCATGGGGCCTTCCCTGTACAGTTCTACCTATCTCATTGAACGGGTGCACTGTTCTCTCTGCCCACGTCCTATAGGAGGACCCCCCCATGCTCTTTCATTTTAACGTTTCTTAATTTCCTCAAAAAGCAGCATGCCCTTCAAAAATACCAAGAATTGCAAAGCATCACCTAGGAAGGTCAGCCTTTAAGAATCTCTCATGATCTCCCAGCAGAAACCAGAAAGAAACAAGCAGCCTTTCACCCCAGGGTTTCCAAACTAATTGCTGCTAGTGTTAAATTTCAGATATTATACACCACCAACTTGCAAGTCAACCTAGCTGGTCAATGGCACTCCTACAATTCTGCTGAACAGGCCTCTCAGGATGTCACCACTCACCTCCCTGATTTATTCAAAGTTACCTGAGATGCTGATCTTCATTACACAGCATAGCACTTACTCAGTTTGAAAGCATTTAAGCTATTTCACTTGTTTTGCTGTTACTGCTGCTCCTTGTTGTGGACTGCTCTGTTTTGTGGATTAAAGCCAAATTTCTTTCCTTTGGGACTGGGAAGGCCTAGTAATCCAAATACAGGAGAGCTTGGTTACCTAGGAACTTATGTTTTCTGGTGGCTGTGACTGCATTCCAGAAGGACTGTTTTGGTGCAACATGTTATTCTTCGCTTGGACAACATACTGATTTGCTGTCCTCACCACAAGGGCTGCATATAAGATTGCCTTTTTAAGTTTCTTTTGTGTTCCCAAGTCTTTTTATTATGTTTTAACTCACTCGGCCACTAGCAGTGCTTAATTGACATGTTGATATTGTACCACCCTTGTTTGTTTCTTGTTACTAATAATTGCAATCCCTCCTTCTAAAGTGGAGTGCTATCACCTAATGAAGCTGCCCTGTCTTGTTTTGCAAGCCTCCACTGTTTAGTTGATGTAGATTTATTGGGCAGTTGCCCTTTGTGCAGTTAGCTTGTGGGTGCATGGGGGAGTGGGAGGTGGGAGGGATAGCCTGAGTTCTAGCAGCTGCTGAGCTGGAGCATATCGCAGTTTGGTTGTTGGGGGGGTGCCTTGTTCCTCGAGCATTGGAGGAGCCTTCTGATTTGTTTTTTGGGTCCCTCCCTTCCTAGCCTCCCTTTTTGTTACTGATCTTACTTCAAGGGGTGGGGGCAACATTAGGTCCAGCTATTATTGTAATTGCTCTAAAGGGATTCATTGGGTTGGAAGGCATATTTTTCTGAAGTTAATTTCGTGTTCTTGCCTCATTATACTATCAACCTATCTAATTTTTGTTATCAAGCACCTTGGGATAATGGGAGATGGGGTTTCTTATTTATACTGCTATGTTTCTTCCTTAATTTTGGGGAAGGGTGTTTGGGGGGGTCTTTTTTGCTTTTGCTGTTTTGTGGTGGGGGGGAATGAGGAAGGGTGAATGGATTATAGTTGTTACCTACTGGATTTATTTGTATTGTTGGGTGGGTAGTTAATGTGTATACACAGATCTGATTCTTATTTGGCCTATGGTTTTTTCATATGTTGTTGTGACGTTCCTCAGGACAGGGGGATAGAGACTTTGGGAGAGAGGGTGGATGTGGAGTGTGCTTATGGTGTATTGTTTACTTGAGCATACAGTTTAATTGCTGTGATTATGGCTAGCAGGTTAATTAAGTTTCTAACCTGGAATATCAGAGGTGTTAGGGAACAGCTCAAAAGGTAACAGGTGCTTAAACATAATTCTCTGCGTCATGCTCATATTACTTTAATTCAAGAGACACATCTTCTCCCCCATGAGGCACTCAGGCTCTGCAGGCAGGATATTGGTCAAGTCTTCACCTCTGGAGCCTCAACTTCAAGTAAAGTTGTAGCTATTTTGGTGAACTGTTCAGTTCCCCTAAAAGTAGACCAAGTTATTGCAGATCCACAGGGAAGATGCATTTTCATAAAGGGCCTACTCGACTGCAAGAAACTAATATTGGGTAGCATCTATGGTCCAGTAGGAGGCGATTCTGCTTTCTTTATGGAGCTAATGGATAAATTAACCCCGTTCCTTTCCCTCCCATTGATACTGGGAGGTGATTGGAATCTTCCCCCATGCAAGATTGGGATCGGTCCAACTACCCCCTTAGGCCTCCCTTGGCAGCACAAAGAGCCTTACAGGAATTTGAGGACCTATTAGGTCTTTGTGACCCCTGGAGAATGTTAAACCCCTTGTTCCACACTTACTCTTTCTATTCAATGGTGCATCATACTTCCTCTAGGCTGCATTATGTTCTTATTAGCTGTTCTCATCTTCCTGGTCTCTGTAATACTGGAATAGAGCCTATGGGAAGGTCAAATTGCAATTGACCTCTCAGCAAATAAACAATAATGACTGTTTGTATTTCATTATGAATTTCATAGTTTGGGTTGCAGAAAGCAGTAATGTAAGGTGATATATTACCAAATAATACTTCTGAGAAGCCTATAATTTATTTGCTGCATATTTAATTAAGGCAAGAGAACTGTTGATAATAGCAAAAAATCTTCTTTACTCTCATGTCACCCTGTGAAAAGAAAACATGGTATAAGAACAATGTATTTTCATTTTAATAACCTCACAAGAAAGTTAAAAAATAAAAAAAGTAAACTAGCGCAGAGCTGCAGCAACTAGGAACAAATAGCCCATTTTTGTGAGCACCCAACTGCACTGATCAGTGCAGTAGTGTTTGTTTGATTAGCAACCGAGATTACACAGGTGCTATCAACTGGGTGTGACGACATGGTTAGTCACACCATGGGATCTCACAAAAATGGGTGAGAGGTAACCAGGAAATAGCTACTATTAAAATGTGTTGGGCTTCAGTGCTTACACACAGAGGAACTTAACCAAATAGGAGAAACTTGAAGGGTAAGCAGTTAAAGTACTAAAGAACACTTAGAAGTTGGTATTTGAACTTTTAATTATAAAAGCAAAATGATGGCTATAAGACCAACAGGGAAATATTATGATTATGTTTTCACAGACTACAAAGAACACTAACACCACTCTACAAAGCTCACAGTCTCCTTTGAGGTATTCTGTTAACAAAATAAGTAAATAAAAGCCACAAGTGGCCACATTGTAATAGTATTTATTTATTTATTTATTCAATTTTGATAACCGGATAGGCCCACTGAGCCCCAAAGGTCCCTTTTTCAGGGGCGACCCGGAATTAGTTACAGAAGGAAACAAGTTTGAATAATGGAGCAAGGACAGAGTACAACAAATGGATACAAGTACAATTGTTAAGCAAGGGCACAGAAAACAATCTGACAACAGCAAAGCTTCACAAAAAATTATGTTTATGTCATTACAGGCCCAAAATTGTTATTTACAAAAAAGACAAGAAGTTTTAAGTAATATACCGTATAAGGTATGCTGCAAACCAAGAAATATGGGGAACAAGCCTTACAGGCAGTAGTTAAACCCTGTTCCAAGTTGTTAGCAGCTTTGTGTTCATTAACATACTGTGTATGTCTTTTTAGGATGCAACTCAGGATCTAAATAAGTATATATACATTAACCTTATGAAAAATTAAGAATATATATAAGGGTGCACAAGCAATAATCTTTATTGAATGGTATGTGTATACACCAAAGAATTAAAAATGTAACATATATAAAACAATATCATTTAAAAACAAGTGTTGATTATTGACATAAAATAAATGTATTTACAGATGTGTAACAAAAAATAAACCCCATGAACAAGCTCCAAGTCGAGCGAAACACAGGGGGATGAGAAATAAAAAGAAAGATTGAAGAACAATAACTTGGGTGAAAACTGTTTACTTCAAAGGACCCCCCAACATTTCCTTTATTTTTTTTCTTCAATTTTAAAGCCTAGATTGGGGGCCGAAGAACCTGGAAGAGAACCTTTACCCACTAAACAACATTTACACTCATATAAGACAGCCTTCTCAAGTTTCTTTTGTGTTCCCAAGTCTTTTGATTATGTTTTAACTCATTCGGCCACTAGAAGTGCTTAATTGACAAGTTGGTATCGTACCACCCTTGTTTGTTTCTTGTTACTAATAATTTCAATCCCTCCTCTCCTGAAGTGGAGTGCTATCACTTAAGGATACTACCCTGTTTTGTTTTGCAAGCCTCCACTGTTTAGTTGATGTGGATTTACTGGGCAGTCTGCCTCTGTGCAGTTAGCTCATGGATGCATGGGGGGTATGGGGGTGGGGGTGGGAGGGATAGCCTGAGCTCTAGCATCTGCTGAGCTGGAGTGCATCACAATTTGGTTGTTGGGGGGGGGGCACCTTGTTCCTCAAGCATTGCAGGAGCCTTCTGATTTGTTGATTGGGTCCCTGCCTTGCTAGCCTCCTTTTTGTGTTGCTTGCATGCATATGCGAGAAACACATTGCATCACATTTTTTCACAAGCAGGTTGTGGAGGCGTGGCAGTGTTGTGCTGAATGGCAGAAGCCCATTCAGGGACTGGTCTCTGCCTGGCCAATAGAGGAGCATGCCCTGGATCACCACAGTTAACAAGTAGGCCACTACTTCAAAGGAATTGAACCGCTGCAATCAGAGAGTGCCCCGTCAGTATGCAATCAGCTGTTCGGTATGCTTCATGACTGCAGCAGCCAAATACAGAGCTGCAAGTCACCAGCCCCCCCCCCTTTAGTGTGCCTTCCTGGTGAAACACTTCAAGAAAATAAAAATCGATGGAGTAGCACACTCCCCATCAGCATAATCCTCCCCTTTTCAAATTTCTCCTGTGCTGAGGGGGGTGCCCAATCCCCCCTGGCTCTAGCCACCATCTCCCCACACCTCTATGTGCCAACAGGGATGCCCAATCCCCCTGTCGGCATGCACCTTTGTTCATCATTTTGCCAATGGGGGAGCCCACTCCCCGTCGGCATAATGCTCACCCCCCCAATGTCTTGTGTGCTGAGGAGGGTGCCAAATCCCCATTCAGGTACAGCCTCCCCGCAAACAGTCAGGTGGCATGCTGGGAGCCCACCCCAGCTTGCTCAAAACAAAATGTCCCTGTAAAAAAGAAAACCTTCCCAAGATTTTTTTTTTAAATAAACCTGTAAAGTAGAAAACGGTCCCTCGTTGATTTCTCCCCCAACCCACACCCACCCTCTGCGTCCCCACCTCTCCACACTCCCCTCACCCCTTACTTACCTCTGGAACGTGGCGCGATGATTTTCAGTGGACCAGGAACACGTCTGCACTCTTCAAAGCCGACCGCGAACTGAAGAAATGCCGGTAAGCTGTATAATGGCATAAATGTTGTTTTTTTTTCAACTTTGGTGCATATCTCATCCATTTTGGAGAATGTTTTCACCAAATTTTCAACATGGGGTTCTTGGGACCCAACCTCATGAATCCAGTCACTGTTATTTTGTTATTCCATCCCAAAAGGTGATTTTGCAGTCACTGCGTGGAGCCACCTTTCAGGACTGATTAACAAAATGACAGTGTCACAGTTCATGGTGGAGTCCCAAAACCCATGTTGAAATTTAGTAAATAATTCTCAAAAAGTAGCTATTTTATGGTGTGCGTGCACAGTGCGTGCGCACGCTCGTAACTTCGAGCATTTTTAATATTTTCACTCCAGAGTTTCAGCATTGCCATTTTACCACACCTCCTTATGAACAGTACAATTGTCATTTTTCACATTTCACTCAATATGTGTTTCAGACATGTAGCATACAATGGCGTGGTCAGTGTGCAAAATCAATATTCAGGACAGATTAAGAAAATCACAGTGACACTGATCATGAACAGAGGTCTTAAACTGGCTATGTTAAAAATCTGGTGACAAAAGTCCATAAAATGACTGTGTTATGAGTGTACATTGTGCAATTTCCATGCAGCCTCATACGTTCACAAATTCATAATCTTTTCACTCCAGATTTTCAACATTGGCATTTTTCTACACCTCCTTGTGAAGAGTACAGCTGTCATTTTTCACAATCTGGCTGAAATGTGTTTTCACACTTCCGGCACAGAATAGCATGGTCGCTATGGGAAATCAGTGTTCAGGATAGATTAAGAAAATCACAGTGACACTGTTCATGAGCAAAGGTCCCAAAATGCCTCTGCTGAAACTCTGCTGTAAAAAAATCCCCAAACTAATTACATTACGGGTGTGCTTTGCGCAGTTTCTATGCACACTCATGACTTCACCAGTTTTTTTATACTTTCATTCCAGATTTTCAACATTGCCATTTTTTACACCTCCTAATGAACAGTACAGCTGTCATTTTTCACATCCTGTTTGAAATGTGTTTTCACACCTGTGGCACCAAATGCTGCAGTCACTGTACAAAATCACCTTTCGGCTAATAAACTGATAGTGTCTCTGTTCATGCAGTGGGATCACGAAAAGCCCAAGTTGAAGACTTGGAGTAAAAACACCAAGAAACACCCAGGGTGTTAGGGTTTTCAACCATAATGCCCAACAGGTGTCAGGGATGTGACTTGGGATAGTCGACAGTAATGCTCATGCCATTCCACCCATCACCTGCACCCTGCAGCCAGTGACTGCCTTCGAGGTGCGCCTTGGACTCTTTGGCCCCAGAATCCATCTCATTCTCCTATACTGCACCCATTTCAGCATATTTCCTTATGGAATGAGATGAGTAAAGCTTGAACACCCAAGGCACACCTCGACACTTGTCAGTGTCTGCAGGGTAGGGTGAGGGGAAATGTTGTGACTGTTATGGGCAATGACCCAAAGGCAAACCCCAGTGCCTGCCCATCTCTGCAGGGTGGGAGGATTGGCTTCATTTCAGTAATTTACTGCCATTCCTATACTGCATGAGCCCAATTGTCATAGGGGTCTACATCTGGCACAAGCTGCGGCAAGGAACACCTTGCACCAATGCCTGGTGCACCAAAGACCCTGTACCTGATTCACTACAGGAGGAGTCCAAGCGGCTAAGTCACCACACTAGCACTGACTGGAACCCTGCAGCAAACCCCTGGTGCACTGCACAGGTCCACCGCAGGCCACCAGAAACTAACACAGGACCCCCTGTCCCACTAGGTAATGGGCATGTGGACCCAACCTGGTGCGTCAATGTCCCCCCACCATGTTTGGAGCAATTAGTGCCTGGCCACAGAGGTGAGTGGTGGGATGTGCTGGCCACTGGGGAGCAGTCTGGACTGGTGTACGGATGGTTTGGGCACCACCTGCTGGGGCATGGTGGGCACTGTACCACCATTTGTTGGTGCTGCAATAGCACTGATGGGGCAGGCATTGGGGATCAGGAGAGCCACATCAGGATGGGGGTACCAACATGGTACATAGGTGGTATTGGGGAGCTGTGAGGCGTGCCATTGGGCAACTAGGATGGATGCCACACATACGAAGCCACACTCTGGGGTGTATGGTGGATGGACCATCACCCATGGTGTGCTGCACACAGGCATGTCACCCAGGGGAGAATATCTAAGTCCCCTTATGGCTGCCCTGGCTGGGATAAGGACACTTAGAATTTCTCCTGCCAGGTAATGTCTGTGAATTGCAGGATGCAGCTTGCATCGGCTGCAGTCCCCCTACTGGCATGTTGCAGTGCACTGCAGGTGTAAGTCCTGTTTGGGACTGGTCCACTCAGGCCACCTTTGTGAATCACACAGAGGGCAGTCAAAGACGCAAGGTGCACCTTGGACCATATCTGTTCACTGCAGGCACCTTACGTCCGACACAGGGCTTTGAGAATCGGGGCCCCATCTGTCCAACTCCTTCACTTCCACTGCTAATGCCAGCAAGCAACCATTTGGCATTGACAAATGCTTGTGCAGTAAGCTCTGGCCCATAAGATGCTCACAGGTGACCAGTGGGAAGCTCATTAATTAGGAACAAACTCCACCTCCTTTTTAATGTCTTTATAAGTGACATTGCAGAGGGACTGGAAGGAACTGTATGCCTCTTTACAGATGACACAAACATCTTTAGCAGGGCTGATATGCAAGGAGGCATGGAAAGGATGAGAAGGAACTTGGCAAGGTTGGAGGAATGGTCAGAAGAGTATGGCAGCTTTGATTCAATGCAAAGAACTGCAAAATAATGCACCTGGGAAACAAAAACCCAGGGCAAGATTATACAATGAGTGGGGGGTAGTAACAACAAAAAAATGGAAAGGGACCTAGGGGTAATCATATCAGATGACCTTAAGGTTAGAAAGCAATGTGAGAAGGCAGTAGGAAGGGCTGGGAGGATACTAGGATGTATAGGGAGAGGTATCATCACCAGCAGAAAACAGGAACTTGTTATCCCTCTGTACAGACAGTTGGTGATATCCCATCTGGAGTACTGCATCCAGTTCTGGAGACCCCATCTCCACAAGGACATAGACAGGATGGAGGCAGTCCAAAGGAGGGCAACTAAAATGGTTCAGAGTCTGCAAAAGAAGCCATATGAGAAGAGACTAAAGGAGCTTAATACGTATACCCTTGAGGAAAGGAGGGAGGAGGGACATGATAGAAACTATTAAGCACCTAAGTGGAATCAACAAAGTTCAAGAGGGTAGCATCTTTCAGAAAAAGAGATGTGCAAAAACAAGGGTACACAATTTTAAGATGGGGGGGCAGCCCAGAGGCAATGGGAGGAAGTATCTTTTCACAGAGGGGGTGGTGGACGCATGGAACAGCCTTCCTGAGGAGGTTGTGGGCTCTAAAGCTGTGGGAGAATGCATGGGACAGACATAAGTCAATTCTTGTGGGGGGTAGAAAGAAATAGGCTGTTGGTTAACTACTATCTGCAGCTTATCCTGTATGTAGGGAAATGGGCAGACTAGGTGGGCCAAGCAGTCCTTATCTGCTGTCAAAGTCTATGCTTCTATCTCTCCTGTCTGCAAGCTCACCCCAGGCTAATGTACAAAGACTTTATCACATTTCTTATGAGTCTTTCTTAAACATGTTTTATCTATTTACAGGACTGCACCTGAATTGAGGCCAAAATCAAAAGCTAATACTTATAGTAGCAGACCCCCCCCCCCACACACACACACATATGCATGCCCCAAAAAGCTGCTTAAATGGCTGCAATTCATTCAAATCAATTCCATTTTCTTACTTAGTTGGGGTTCAGTGTCAACAAGTGTAAAATCATGTACATAGGGCATAGGGGCTCTGATGCTGAGTATAGGATGGCAGGAGGTACTGATACTCACTAGACATGAAAGGGTCCTTGAGATTATTATATCAGAGGACCTCAAGATGGCAGTACAGTATAACAAGGCATTGGGCAGGGAAAATTGGAATCTGGGGTGCATAAGGAGTGTCATTTCCAGTAGGAGGTGGGATGTTGTGCTGCCATGGTATCACTCCCTGGTATACTCCCAACTGGAGTACTGTGTCCAGTTTTAGAGTCCACACTTCAGAAAAGACATAAGGTGCAGATTTTCCAGAGGAGGGCAACTAAAATGGAGCTGGAATTTTACAGGAATCCCTACAAGGAAAGGCTGAAGAATCTCAACATGTACACTCTGGAAGAGAGGAGGACGCAAGGTGACATGATCAAGACCTACAAAGTACCTCACAGGGGTAAACAGGGTACAGTTAAGGAGTTTCCTTCAAATGAGGATGAGCACCCAAAGCAAGGGACATACAATGAAACTGGGAGGGAGGAGTTGAGGATAGATGTGAATAAATATTTCTTTACTGAAAGGGTGGTAGACACCTTGAACAGACTGACAGGAGAAGTGGTGGAAGCTAAAATGGTAAGAGGCATAAAGCATGCAGGGGATAAACATAGGAATATATTAGAAAAAGGGGAAAGAGAGGGTCAACAGAGATCAATAGGGCTATGGAGGTGGAGTAGGTTCAAGTTCATTGCAGGAAAAATCCATTAAGCAAGCTCATTCACGAGGAGGTCCTGATGGACGCAGGCAGAATAAGACATGCAGTAACATATAGGCAGGAGTTACAAGTAGGTAGAGAACACATGGGCAGATTGGGTGGGCTGAGCGGTCCTTTTCTGCTGACAAATTCTATGTTTCTATGGCATCATGTGCATTCAGGTGCAGTGTTTATTTAAAGTTGGGCCTACTCTACCATACATCCAGATGTAAGATACAGTAAATTACCAAATTAGATGCAGCCCACTTATAGTACAATAAACAGAACCCCAGTGCTTTGAGAAGCATTTACTCTTCATAAGGCTGCTTAAAAAGCTGAGTTCTATTTGCAGTGTCCACACCAGTATGCTGATCTTAAAATCAATGTTGCATCTGAATGAGTACTTGATTCTTCCTCACTTCATTTCTTCCCCACTTTGAAAGCTGCTTGTCCTGAGTTAGTTTTGGGATGGCAGTGCCTCGCCTGTGTTGGAAGATGACCAATAAGCGGCACTGAAATGCATCAGACTTCACAAACTGTGAAGGCAGCTGCCCACCTACCATCTTGTCAAGAAGGAGGCTGCAGCTGTGGCACTGATGACTGTTGAGGTGTGGGGATGGGGAGACCAACGAGGATAGACATAAGGAGATAGAATCATAATAAAAATTGTGAAACATTTACCAGCTTTCCAAAATGCTTACCAGTAAAAGAACACTCTAGGAAGTTTTTCAAATGCAACACAATCCGGTGAGTCTTCTGTCTGCCATCTGACACCAGGCATCAACCACCATAAAATTGCTTAAAGAAGGCAGTGAGGTTATGTGGTTACCAAAATACTGGAGATTATAGATGTACAAGAACAAAGGAATATCACACAGAAGCTGGCACATATCTCTATAGCAGCTGTCTGCTGCTTCTCAGTAGTTATAATTATACCCTTGAGGTACTTGAATGTTTCTATCATATCCCCTCTTTCTCTCTTCTCTTCCAGCGAGTACATATTGAGGTCCCTTAATTTCTACTCATAAGTCTTATGTTGCAAGCTCTGTACCATCTCATTCACACATACACACACAAAAAGGCTGCTACCAACGATTGAAACTGGAACCGGACAATGCAAGCATCAAACAAAAAACAGAACGGCTACCCAGTGATCAACATAAAAAAGGAAAGACCTATATGCTAAGGTCAGATAAAAAGCTTTTAATGAAATAGCTTAAACGAGCAGCAATATAGAGCCACAGACGCACGTTTCATGTCCCAAAAGACGCTTTTTCAATGTGATACTGGCTCAAGGAAACATACACTTTAAATAGTTAATAAATCCATTAACATAAATACCAATTACAATTACTACAGTTAATCTAGCACACTTGAATTCAATCAATAAGAATGTGAAAGACAAGAGCAATGTGAATCACTAATTAGATAACTTTTAACCATACAGAGCTTCGATAAGAATCCATTTTACATCTAGAGCAACCTCATAATTATATTTTAAACAAAATAACCAAAAATAATATATGTACCATATCAAAATACTAAAACAAAATATTCTTATAAACAAATCTAACAAGCAATGACATAATCTATTCACTTTAAAGTCATTTTGTATAACTGAATATAAGAAAACAAAAACCAAAAAAAAAACATATGAAACCCAACTCAAAAACTCATTTTAAATATGGAATGATGCTGAACATTGCATTTAAGCCTTTGTTTATATGTGCCCCTAACAGGCAGTGCCATTTACTTTCTGCTCTCAAGAACCTATTGTTCAAGTCCCCCCCCCACCCCCCGGATGCCTAACATAATCTTTTCAAGACCTTGGAACTTGAACAAATGTCCATCTCCCTTTTGTATAACATGTAAAGCTAATGCATTTGTGATGTCTTTATTAGCAATACTTCACAAATCTCCAGCCTGTTAATATCCTTATGAAGGTGCAACCTCCGAACTGCACACAGTACTCCATGTAAGGTCTGACCATGATTTTAAATAATGGCATCACTACCCCCTCCTTGTGCTGGTGATACCCCTGCCTATGTACCCCAGCATATCACTGGCCCTTCCAGCTGCCTCACCACTTTGACATTTTCATGTCATCTGAAATAAGAACCGCCCAGGTCCCTTTCCTTCTTTGTAACTTTCAGCAACTCCCCCCCATCCTGTAGTTTTCCCCAGGGTTTCTGTGTCCCAGGTGCATAATGTTGCACTTTTTTGAATTAAACTTCAGTTGCCAGTCTTTGGACCATTTTTCAAGCTTCCCAGGTCCCTCCTAATTTTCTACACCCCCTCTGGGGTATCCACTGTGTTACAGATCTTGTTGTCATCAGCAAACACACAGACCTTTCCCTTCAGCACTTCTGCAATGTCACTAATGAAGACATTGAACAGGACTGGCCCCAGGACCAATCCCTGCAGCACCCAACTGGTCACCCCCTCTCCCTAGACTGCACCCCATTTACCACCATTCTCTGTCTCCTGTCTATTAGCCAGTTTCAACCCAGTTTGTCACTCTTTACCCTATGCCCAGCCTACTTAGCTATTTTATCAGCCTTATATGTGGGACGGTGTCAAAGGCTTTGCTTAAATCAAGGTAAGTGTTGTCCACTGCGCCACCCTAATTTATTTCCTTTGTCACCCAGTCAAAGAGATCAACCAGATTTGTCTGACATGACCTCCCCACTGTGAATCCATGTTGCCTATGGTCCTCGGCTCCAATGGCTTCTAGATGCAGCACTATTCTTTCTTTAACAATGTCTCCATAATATTCCCCACTACTGAGGTGATGCTGACTGGCCTATAAATCCCTGTCTCCTCCCTACAGCTGGATTTGTATAGAGGGACCACATGTACCCTCCTCCAATTCTCTGGTACCACCCCTGTGTTGAATGACTAAGTGAACATGGCTGTCAGAGGTACTGCTATCTCCCTTCACAGTTCTGTTACTATCCTTAGGTGTATGCCATCTGGTCTCATCACTTTGTCCACCTTCAATTTAGTCACCTCCTGCAGGATTCTTCTGCCTGTGAATGGACTATTGTCCACCTCTTCATGCCTTTGCTACTGCTGTACTGCTGTGGCCCTTGCTTCTCCCCCTCTTCTGTGAATACTGAACAGAAAGACACATTGGATGTCTAGGAGGGGCACATGACAGTTCTTAGGCATGGCACTATCACTTCCAAACACTGAAACAGCACATATAAGCAAGCGACATTCGGCATTGACAAATGCTTGTTGTTATTAGTCTTACTTCAAGGGGGTGCAACACTAGGTCCCACTTTTGGACCCACTATTATTGTAATTCTCCTAAAGGGATTTATTGGCTTGGAAAGCATTTTTCAGAAGTTAATTTCTTGTTTTTACCTCATTGTACTGTCAACCTATCTAATTTTTGTTATGAGGTGCCTTGGGATAATGGGAGATGAGGTTTCTTATTTATATTGCTATGTTTGTTCCTTAATTTTGGGGAAGGGTGTTTGGGGGGTCTTTTTTGCTTTTGCTGTTTTGTGGTGGGGGGAATGGGGAAGGGTGAATGGAGTATAGTTATTACCTATTTTTTTTGTATTGTCTGGTGGGCAGTTTAGGTGTATACACAGATTTGATTTTTATTTGGCCAATGTTTTTTTCATATGTTATTGTGAAGTTCCCCAGGACAGGGGGATAGAGAATTTGCACGGAGGGTGGGTTCAGAGTATGCTTATGGAGTATTGTTTACTTGAACATAAAGTTCAATTGCCGTGATTATGGCTAGTAGGTTAACTAAGTTTCTAGCCTGGAATGTCACGTGTCAGAGGTGTTAGGGAAAAGCTCAAAAGGTATCAGGTGCTTAAACATAATTCTTTGCTTCATTCTCATATTACTTTTATTCAAGAAACACATCTTCTTCCCCATGAGCCACTCAGGCTCCACAGGCAGGATAAGTCTTCACCTCTGGAGCCTCAACCTCAAGTAAGGGTGTTGCTATTTTGGTGAACTGTTCGGTTCCCCTACAAGTAGACCAAGTTATTACAGATCCACAGGGAAGATGCATTTTCATAAAGGGCTACTTGACCGCAAGAAACTAACACTGGGTAGCATCTATTGTCCAGTGGGAGGCGGCCCTGCTTTCTTTATGGAGCTAACTGATAAATTAATCCCGTTCCTTTCCCTCTCACTAATACTGGGAGGTGAATGGAACATTCCCCCAACCCAAGATTTGGAGCGGTCCAACTATCCCCTTAGGCCTCCCTTGGCAGCACAAAGAGCCTTACATGAATTTAAGGACCTATTAGGTCTTTGTGACCCCTGGAGAATTTTAAACCCCTTTTCCCACACTTACTCCTTCTATTCAATGGTTCATGATACTTCCTCTAGGCTGAATTATGTTCTTATTAGCCATTCTTTTCTTCCTGGCCTCTGTAATACTGGAATAGAGCCTATTGTTCTCTCTGATCATGCAGTGGCCTGGGCAATGCTTGCCTTGGATGCCAACCTTCAATAAGATGCAACCTTGAAATTAAATACACAGCTCCTTAAGGATGAGTATGTGATCTCCCGAATTCCTTCTCTCATACAGTCATTTATCCTATCTAATCAAAATATGGTACCGAGAATAGATCATAAATGGTGTGCTTTAAAATGGGTGGTGATTGTGGGGGACTTCAACATGCCAGGAGTGGACTGGAGTACCCCAACAACCAGGAACAGAAGGGAGCAAGTACTGCTGGATGCCTTCCAGGACAGCTTCCTGCTGCAAATGGTCAGTGAGCCAACCAGGTTAGGGAACACTCTTGACCTTGTGCTGGCAAATGGGGACTTTGTGAGAGAACTTACAGTGGAAGAACTGCTGTCAGGGAGTGACCACTACTCAGTATGACTCACATTGGATATGGGCAAGGAAGGAGTGGAATCTGGCACAAGAGTGCTGGACTTCAGGAGGGCCGACTTTGGGAGGATGGGGGGAAGTGGTAAAAGGGTACCTGGCCAGAATTCAATCTAGTATGGACACTAACCAGAGGTGGGAGCTCATTAAGCTGGGGATAGTGGAGGCAACCAAAACCTGCTGCAAGGCCCAGATCAAGAAGGCTAGGGCTAAGAAACCGAGCTGGTTGAGAAAGAAGGTCATGGAAAAGGTAAGGCAGAAAACAGCTGCCTTTAGGAAATACAAGAAAACAGGGAGGGGGAAGGATAGGGAGGAATGCTTGATGAATTGAAGGAGGTGACAAGGGCAGTAAGGGGAGCCAAGGCATCTACGGAACTCAGGCTGGCACAAGGCATTAAGAAGGGGGAGAAGGACTTCTTTAGGTGCATCAGGGAGAAAAGTAGCTGTAAGGACCACATAGTAAGGATTAGGAAGGAGGAGGGTTGGGTGGAAGCAGTGTGCGATAAGGTAGAAACACTAAATAAGTACTTCTGCTCAGTATTTACTAAAGAGAAGAGGGGGGTGACACCCAAGGGAGGAGAAATGGCAGAAACAGGGGGGAGGGGGAGACAGATGGGGAAATCATGGAAGGCAGAGTTCGGGAGGGTTTGAAGGCACTGAGGGTGGACAAGGCGCCAGGCCCAGATGGCATCCACCCCTGGGTACTGAAAGAGCTGGCAGAGGTCCATGCAGGGCCTTTGGCAGGCCTATTTAATACCTTACTACATTCGGGATGTGTACTTCAGGACTGCAGGATGGCTCATGTGGTGCCCCTCCACAAGAGTGGCCCCAGGGATGAACCTGGAAACTACAGACCAGTGAGCGTCACATCCATCATGGGTAAGCTAATGGAGACTATCCTGAAGGAGAGGCTGGTGGCCCTCCTAGAGGACCGAGGACTACAGGACAGCAGACAGCATGGCTTCATACAGGGCAGATCTTGCCAAACCAACCTGGTGGAGTTCTATGACTGGGTAACTAAGCAACTGGAAAGGGGCCATGCAGCGGATGTCCTGTATCTGAACTTCAGTAAGGCATTCGACTCGGTGCTGGATGGAAGGCTGGGAAGTAAGTTAGTAGGCACAGGGGCAGGTGCAAAGCTGGTGAGATGGGTAGGGAACTGGCTTCAGTAAAGGCAACAGAGGGTGGTGGTGGGTGGGGAGCTCTCACACCCAAGGGTAGTGACAAGCAGTGTCCCACAGGACTCGGTGTTGGGACCAGTGTTGTTTGGGATATTCATTGCAGACATATCATTGGACATTAAGAGCAAGATCAGTCTGTTTGCTGATGATACCAAGGTAGGAGCGGTGGTGGATGACCTAGGGGGATGGCAGGGGTTGCAGGATGATCTGGCAAAGCTTTAAACCTGCTCAGACACCTGGCCTCTGAGGTTTAATGCCAAAAAGTGTAAGGTGCTGCATTTTGGGATAAAGAACCCAAGGAGGAGTTACCAGCTGGGGGGGAGTGCAGCTAGCCCAGGCAGAGGAGGAGAAGGATCTGGGGGTGCTCATTACAGGGTCAATGAACAACTCAGCACAATGTAGGAAGGCAGCTGCAAAGGCCAACAAAATGCTGGGTTGCATTGCAATCAGTATATCTTCAAGGTGGGAGGAGGTGATTCTGCCACTGTATAGGTCATTAGTTAGACTGCACCTGGAGTACTGTGTGCAGTACTGGTGCCTGTATCTGAAGAGGGACATTAAGTTACTGGAGGGGGTGCAGAGCAGGGCAACAAAGATGATCAAGGGGCTGGGGACTTATCATATGAGAGGAGGCTAAGGGAGTTGAACATATACTCACTGGAGGAGAGGAGGGACAGGTGGACATGATTGAAACCTTTAAGTACATGAAAGGAATAAACAAGACTGGTACAGAGGGGCTGTTCAAAGTAAGGGAGGGGAGGGACACCAGGGGCCATGATATGAAACTAGAGGGAGGAAGGTTCAGGAGGGAGATGAGGAGACACTTTTTTACAGAGAGGGTGGTGGCTGGGTGGAATGCGTTACCTGCAGAAGTGGTATCCAGTAGAACAGTGGACAGCTTCAAAAGGGCATGGGACAGTACAAGGGGGAGTGTCAATGAAGGGGAAGGGGGGAAGGGAGGGGTAGCTGCAGAACAAGAGGTGCTAGCTGCACATTCGAGCAGACTTGATAGACCTCTAGGCCTTTATCTGCTGGCAAATTTCATGTGTTCGTATGTTTTTTAAGAGGGGAATTTATCCTTCTAGCCTTTACCTGAAAACGTTGTAGAGAATCAGTAGCCCTCTCCTTGCTCATCCAAATTCATACCCTAGAACAATCTATCTCTCCTACCTCCTCTTCAGACTCCTTACAGGCACTGCTGTCTCTTAGAGACAAATACGCTACCCCACTGCAGGAAAAGATGGACCCACGCTAGCAAAGGCAGGTCACCTGCTCACTCTCCATTTATGGAAGTTGGAAGCCTCAAGAAGCATATCTTCTATTAGGCCCCAGACAGCTCCATGAAAATACATCCTAGAGACAAAGCAATAGTTTTTGAGCAATTCTATTCCACCTAAATAGCCAGCGCTCAACCCCACCACCAAAGAAGAAGTGTCTACCTACTTAGAGTCTTCTGCATTACCACATCTTCTTGAACACCACTGAGCCCTTCTCTCTACTCTCATTTCCTTAGAAGAAGAAGTGGAATCTGCCATAACCAAACTAGCACTTGATAAAGCCCCAGGGCCTGATGATATCCCCTCAAACTTCTACAAACTCTTTCTTAAAGATCTAGCCTCCCTTTTGCTCCATCTATATTGCTTCATGTTTTCTTCAGAATCATTAGACCCCTTGCTTCTAGAGGCCACTATTGTCCTTCTTCTCAAGCCAGATAAGCCACCTACTTTTCCTGCAAGCTGTCACCCCATCTCTTTATCAAACTGCAACATTAAAATTTGAACTAAGATTCTAGACTCTGGAATTCAGAAAGTCTGGTTTTGCTTTCTCAGTCCTGAACAAGTAGGTTTTGTCCCTGGGAGGTCTTCTACTGATAATCTTTGTAAGGTATCCCATATCTTTCATGTCACTGGTTCTTCTTCTTCCCCCATGGCCCTAATTTTTCTTGACCCTGAAAAGGCTTTTGACAGGGTAGACTGGTCATTCCTTTGGTCAATCCTGCAAAAGATGTGCTTCTCTTCCTCGTTTCTACAATGAGTTCAGGTGATTTATTCTTCCCCAACGGCCAAAATTTACTTTAATGGCGTGTTTTCTTCTTCTTTTCCTTTATATACATCTATGCATCACAGATGTCCCCTTTCTCCCTTCCTGTTTAACCTATACTTAGAACCACTTATCAGACATTTAAAATCTTCCCCTAGAATAACAGGAATCCTCTAACACCATCTCTTTCAGTTTATGCTGATGACATTCTCCTCCACCTTTCAAAGCCTATCCCTGAGGCCTAAAGATAATAGACAAATTTGGTAAATACTCTAATTATAAACTGAATCTCAACAAGACAGAGATATACCCTCTCAATCAATTAACAAATAGACAAGAAATCATCCCATTCAGTATGAAGCGGTCTCCCCATTGTATTAAGTACCATGGTAGACATATAACCACTGATCTCTCCTCAAAGCGGAAATCGAATTTAGAGGATCTTCTGGGTACTATTCAACAGGGCCTAACACCCTGGAAGAGCCTTCCTATATTATTATGGGGTAGAATCAATATTATCAAGATGAATGTCCTTCCTAGGCTCTTCTACCCCTTAAATATACTCAACACCTGGCTTCCTTTATCCTTCTTTAAATGTATCCATTCCTATATTACTTCATTTATCTGGCTGGACAAATCTCCCAGACATTCCTATCTCAAACTGGGGCTTCCTAAGGAATCTGGGGGTCTGTGTCTGCCTAATTCCATGCTATATTACTGGACCAGCCACCTCCACAAATGTGGAAAATGTCTCTCTGTGGCTCAAGTGGCATCAGAAGATGAATATGCTCCCATCTGGTTACAAATAGAATCTGAATTAATCTCCAACTACAATCTAAATCCTACTGCTATTTTCTTTTCTCCCTGGAAATCTCTTCCGAAGTGTTAGGCTCTTCCCCAATTGATGTCTCTATTGAGGTCTTCTCGCAACTCTGCCTTTATTTAAGGTTGTCTCCTTCCAAAGACTTTTCTAAGCCTACAGTATCTTTTCTCATTTAAACATCAAAATAGGAGAGCACCCATTATCTCCCAATTGGCTTTATGTAACTTCTGAACTAAGAGTCTCGGACATTTCTACTCAGACATCTATACTCACCTCTCCTGAGCTATTAACTGAATTCGGTCTGGTGCCAGCTAGCATATTTAAGATCTAGCAACTAAGACACCTTTTGGTGCAACAATTCAGTCTTTCATTAAAACAGTATCTACTTGGGGACTTTCTTCAGCAGATTCAAAAACTAGCTTCCAAACCCCATGGTGTTTCCTTCTTATATATGTACTTGCTCACCAACTCTCAACCTTCTTCCTCGGCAGGTTCTAAGATATGGGAATCCCTTATACCAGACCTTGATTTTAACTGGCCATGCCTCTGGAAAGATTTATATACTTACCTAATGCAGGACTGGTTAAGACTTACCCAGTATCATATTTTAAATAATATATACTACACCCCAGTCAAACTAGCCACAATGGTCCGTCTCCCCTCCTCTATTTGCACTAGATGTGGCAAGGCAGAGGGCACTCTGTTACATGTTCTTTGGTCTTATGGGAAGGTGTCTTCCCTGTGGGCACATATTGAAGAATGGCTGGAACACCTCGGTCTACAAGGTCTCTTCTCTCCGGAAATATGTATTATTGCTGATTACTCACAGACTCAGGTTAAGGAAAGGAGATATCATATGGCCCTTATTCCTTAGTGGTTAAAAAGGTAGTTCTTAGACACTGGTTGGACCAAGCACCCATCACATACAATGAATGGCTGCATGAGCTCCCCATTATTCTACGGACAGAAAAATTGATTGCCAGTATATGACATTGTAAGACCCTATTTAATAAAAAATGGGGCAAATTATATTCCCTTTATGTAAACTAAGTGCCTTTTGTGTGTTCCCAGACACCTCATTGGAGATGGATGAATCATATAATTCCAACTTGTGTATTCATTTCTGAGGTATTTACTCTCTGGTTTTATTGCACACTCCACTCAGGGAGGGGAGATGTAGAGTACTGGGTTGGGGAAGAGGGAGTTTGTTTTCTCCCTTTCCATGTTTCCAATGTAATGTACAGTTGTTGTTTGTGATACACTTAAAATCAATAAAGATTTTTCAATTTAAAAAAAAAAGATCTTTGTGTCATCTGCAAAGTGACATGTCTTCCCTTCCAGCCCCTCTGCAATGACACTTATGAATACATTAAAGAGGACTGTTCAAAGCACTTGTAACACCACATCTTTAGCGTATGTTGGAAAATTTAACCATCCAGCCTTTTTTGTACGTAAAACAAAGATGCAATTAAAAACTCGAATATCAGAGCATATGAGGAGTATTGGGTGGGGAGAACAATATTAATGCCTTAGCTGGACATGTAATAAAAGAAGAATGAGAGTCACGTGATGCAGTGCGCGTAGCGGCTGTGCTTTCTGCGAGCTCCGCTACCCGATCCCAAATACTACACATTCGACCCATTTATCTGCGGTTTTGAGGTTGTTTAATTGTGCAGATAAGGATTGCGAGCTGCCAGGGACCTGGTTAAGGCGACGCATGGAAGAAGAAATGAGGAAAGCGCCGCCGAGACATACCCCTCCAGCCACCCCCGGAGAAGGCCGCAAAGAAATCTAAGGCCTCGGTTCTCCAGTTGCAGCAGGGCGTAGGAGAGGAAGCAGGGGCAGAGGATCCATTAACCCTGGCGAAATTTTTGGCGGAATTTCGGCCATTCAAGGCAACATTAGATGATATGGCCTGTGAAATCAAATCTCTTTCCACTACCATGGAGGATTTAAATCGGAAGATCTCTGATAATTTTGTAAGAATTAAGTCGTTGGAGACCTGTAGGGATCAGATGGAGGCCACTATAAATGCTTTGCAACTGAAAATTAACAGGATGGACTCTAAGTTAGAGGATCTCGAAGGGAGAAGCCGTCGCAACAACATGGTGATAATTGGCTTGCCTGAGAAGGTCGAAGGTTCGGATCCTGTTAAGTTTATACAGAAATGAATCATGAAAGTAGTGGGGCCCTCGCCCTTTGGTGCTACATATATTATTGAGTGTGCACACAGAGCCCTACGCCCTTTACCACCTCCGGGGGGACCCCCAAGACCATTTATTTTTCGCTTCCTGAACTATCAAGAGCGCCAGCTATTTATGGCCAAGGTCAAGGAAGATAAAGAATTATATTGGGAGGGGGGCGAAGCTGAGAGTGGTGCAAGATCTCCCATTTACAGTGAGGCAAAGGAGGGCTGCATTTCATGTGGTGGTTAAAAAGCTGATAGCAGCCGAGGTGAAATTCCGCATGGCATATCCTGCCAGGCTCCAGGTGAAAATTCAAGATGAATGGAAATCCTTTGAGTCGTCGGAGTCGGCAAAGAAGCTTTACAGAAGGCCCTACCTGTTTTATTTATGACCCATGAACATGTGCACCACTAGGTGCTTGCAGCATTTTTAGGGGCTACAAGTTTTCTTTTGGGTCTATCTGGATGTCTGATAACCTGAAGGCCTGTGAAGCCTGATCAACCTGGACTTCTAGGGATTATGGATTTAAATTCTCATCTAGGGGGTGACATTTCAAGGATACAATGGTTGCATGTTACTCTGGTTTTCCTTTTATCTTGTATAATACTGTGCAAGATTATTTCCATAAGGAGAGCGGTTTTAGGAGGGTGCTAATCTGACAGCAATGTATATGTCCGGACTGCAACAGAGTGGGGTCGGATCCTAATTTCAATGCTTAATGTTTTTTTTTTGGGGCGGATGTGATCGAGGATGAGCCGAGTGTCCTGGGATCACTGGACCAAGCAGAGTATGTGTGTGGGGGGTGGGGGTTATCTGGGATTGTTGGGCTGTAGTAGTTCTTTTTATGGGCTGTGGGAGGGTGGTTGAAGGGTTCTATGTTTAGAGGCACTACGCAGTCAGGAACTTGGTTTGTTGTTTTGGCTCATTATCATAAGATTGCCCAACTAGAGTTAATAATACTGTTGTTATATTAAGGTTGATATGGATACTTTGATTTGTACCAAGTTTCTCACTTGGAATGTGAAAGGAGCTCGACTTAGCGACAAGCAATATAAAATTCTTAAGCACATAGAACTTACCGAGGCAGAAGTAGTGTTTCTTCAAGAAACACACTTGTTGATATCTGAAGCTCATTCTATGAGGAAGCTGCAGATGGGTCAGGCCTTTGCTTCTCAGGGCACCACGCAGAGTAGAGGAGTTATGCTCCTTCTGCATAGATCTTTACCATTCAGGCCATTACAAATAATTCAGGATAAAGAGGGGAGGTATGTTTTGGTGAGAAGGAAGTTATCGAACATAGAAATGTTATGGGGATCTATTTATGGTCCCAACCTGGATACTCAGGACTTTTTTGTAAGTTTTCTCAAGGCTCTGTTGCCTTTGCCCACCTTCCTGTGGTTCTGGGTGGGATTTCAATCTGACCTTGGATCTCCTCCTGGACAGATGCAGTAAATCCAGGCTCATTAACCCGCAACTCGTGCACTGTCCGAATTGCTAGATCAACTTGGGCTGGTTGATATCTGGCGGGTACTCCACCCGGACTCCAGGAATTTACCTTACGCCCTGTATAGGACATCTTCCCGTCTGGACTATGTTTTTGTTTCTAGATCTCTTCTCAGTGGGGTTCTTAAGTCTGAGATTCTACCTGGGCCTATCTCCGATCATGCAGCCGTAATGGTGGCTATCTCAATGGCATCCTTAATGAGGAGAGGGAGCAGGTGGAAATTTAATAATCAAATTCTTAGGGTGCCCAAGACGGTTAAATTTATATCCGAGCAGATTGAAGAATTTATTCAGAATAATTCAATCAATGAGGTTCATCCAGATATTTTCTGGGAGGCCCTTAAGTCTTATTTAAGGGGAATTCTAATTGGTTTTACAGCGGCAGGAAAAAGGAAAGAAATAGAATTATGAAGGAACTTCTGGTTCGTATTAGGGCACTGGAGGTGGATTCTGCCAACCAGTTCAGCAGGGATAAGGAAGAGGAGTTGATTAAGGCCAGAGATGCCTATCTCAAGTTGTTGGGAGAGCAATCAGAATTGGCATTGGTTAAGACAAAAGCTAAGTACATCGATCAGGTTGAAAAGCCTGGGAAGTTGTTGGCAAGACGCTCTCTCAGTTAGAATCCTCTAGGTTGATTGAGGAAATTGTTTCTGACGAGGATGGTCTGGTCAAAACATCTCCGGCTGAGATTGCCCATCTTTTTTGTCAATATTTTGGGAATCTTTACAGGGAAATGTCAGCGCCGCCTTCAGAGCACCAGATAAGGAGGTTCTTTGAGGGTTTTGACATGCCCGCTCTCACTGAGTGTGAGAGGAGTTCTCTAGTGGCAGATATTTCCTTAGCCGAGGTGGAACTGGCCATTAAGAGCTTGGCACTAGATAAAACCCCAGGGCCGGATGGTTTCTCGTCCAACTTTTATAGGAAGTTTTCCGCCCTTTTAGCCCTGCACCTCCTCAGACTGTTCCGTCATATATGTGCTGGAAATGAGGTGGAGAAAGTATTTTATGAAGCTTTCATTGTTTTGCTTCCCAAACCTAATAGGCCAATTACCAGACCCAGCTAGTTATAGACCCATATCAGCTCTTGAATTGTGATTTAAAGATCCTGGCTAAGGTATTAGCGGACCGTATTAACAAAGTGTTGCCTAGACTCATAGGAGTATGCAAGTTGGCTTTATGAAGGGTAGGTCATTGATTGATCATTTTAGAACTCTGGCTCATGTCTTCTCGGCCTCCGAGGAGGCCCACCCATCCCATGGCGCTGGTCTCCTTGGACGCCGAGAAGGCTTTTGATAGGGTCTATTGGGTGTATTTATTTGAAACTATGCGTAGGTTCGGGTTCCCTGAGGAGTTTTTAGGATGGTTAAGAGCCCTTTATTCTAAGCCGTCTGCTAGGATCAGTTGTAATGGGGTTATTTCTAACTCCTTTCCGTTATGCGTGGGCACAAGACAAGGTTGTCCATTGTCCCCTCTTTTATTCAATTTGTACTTGGAGCCTCTGATTAGGAAGATACTTCATGAGAAAGGAATAGAACCCATTGAGATAAGGGGATTTCCCATTAAGGTTACTGCCTATGCGGACGACCTGCTGATCTATGTATCACGACCGGTTAAGTCTATCCCTATATTACTGGACGTACTTAAGGGTTTCGGTCAAATTTCCAATTATAAGATCAATCCTGATAAAACTGTGGTTTACCCTCTTAATTCCAGGTTATTTAAGAGGGAAGTAATGGATCTGGGGCTTAAATGGAGCCCTAACTCCTTTAAATATCTGGGTTTAGTTTTAACTCATGAGGCGGGGCGTCTCCGTCAGTTAAATTTGGATCCCTTGGTTCATACCATTAAGCATGATCTTAAACGATGGGTTCAATATCCCCTGTCCCTTTGGGGTAGAATTGGTATAGTGAAAATTAATATTTTTCCCAGGCTTTTTTACCCAATTAGCAGATTGGATATATTCCTCTCCCTATCGTGGTTTAAGAACCTTCATACCATGATTGCTGATTTTATATGGAAGCATAAAAAGTCCAGAATGGTGTATTTCAAGCTGGCTGCTCCTAAAGAGTTTGGGGGATTAAGGCTACCCCATTTTGGTTTATATTGTGGGCTACACAATTGAGTAAATATAGTAGATGGGCTCAGTTAGATGTGGCGCCCAACCCGAATATGCTCTGTTATGGTTGGAGATAGAAAGGGCCTATATCAGCAAGTTTGGGATTAATCCTAGGGCCCTTTCTTTATATCTCCTAAAGCTCTACCATTGGCTCTGACAGGGTCCCCTATTGGGGTGGCGTGTTAGGTCCCATCACCAGCTATGTAGATTTCTTAAATATAATCACTTAAGGGATAGGAGCAGCCTGTGTGGAGGAATCCGCATTTCTGATTGGTGGGAGGGTGATTAAACCTGGATGGTTGGAGAATTTAAAGGACTGTTCCTGGGGACTTCTTTGATACTAAGCGGTGGCATAATTCCAGCGCAGACTCTGATTCAGAGTTTAATTTGTGCAATAAGGACATTTTCAAAGTGTTGCAGATTAGGCATGTTTTATTACAACAGGTGGGCCGGACTGGGAACAAACGCCCTCTGTTGATTTTCTGGGAGGATATGTCCCTTGTTGGGACACAGCAGGTGATTTCAAGTTGTATGTGGTATTGTTTCAAGCGGGCCTGCGCTGGAAAGGTTGCATCGTGTACTTACTGGAATGGAATGTTTCTAGACCTTTCTTTAGACTGGAAGGGTATCTGGATAGCTTGCCATAAGTATTTGAAGCATGATCAACTTAGGCTCTTACAATTTAAAGTTATACATAACATGTATTATTCACCTCAGAAATTGCAGAGCCTGGGATTGTTAGATGATTCAAAATGCTACAGGTGGGATGGGTTCAGGAGACCTGTTACATATATTTTGGCATTGCCCTCTGTAGCTCCTCTATGGAATGAGATTCAACGTAAGTTGAACCCACTTCTAGGTCTGGAAGAGTTGTTTAGGCCTGAAATTTGCATACTGGGTGACATGACTGCTGTTACTGTCAAGAAAAGGAGATTTTACATTTCTTTGGTTGTTGTCTCGGTTAAGAAGCTTGTGCTTAGGCATTGGAAGGACAGGTTTTGTCTCCTCTTACAAGGAATGGCTAACGGAGCTCCTGGCTTTTTGGTTGGAAAGAATGATTGCTATTATGCATAACAATCTACCTTATTTTGAAAAGATCTGGGGCTGTTTGAAATTTGTTATTCTAACTAGTTCCTAATGCTATTGTGGTTTTATTTAACTTATTGCGTGTGCCTTGGGTGGGGTGGGGGTGGGTGGGGTTAGGGGGTGGTTTTCTGGGGAGGGAGTGGGGGGATTTAGGGGTATTAGGGGATGTACTCAGGGAGTTTAGGTAGTGGGGTAAGGCAGAGTACTCTAACTGTTTGTGTTGGGGCATTATTAATGTATCTGTATATGTAATGTCGATGTCCTGCTATTACTCACTCTGCTGGAAAATTAATAAAGTTTAAATGGAAAAAAAAAAAAAGAAGAATGAGTGACAGTTTTACATTTTCTGGTTTGGAAAGATAGGGGTGGGTTTTAGAGTTGGTGACCTGGATAATACATTATTGAAAAGTGAATGTGAATGGCAGTATCATTTAAAGGCACACCAAAACCCCAGGCTTAATGACATGTTGAGTATGGTATCTTTTTAAAAGGGAAGAGCATGAGGAAAAAAAATGAAAAAAATGAGACTGTGAATATGTGTATAATAGGTAGAGATGAATTGCTTATGAAAATGTGGTTTGTATATAGTGTATTCTTAGCAAATAAAAACTATGTTAATGCATCAATTAGCGTTGAGGATAATGCAAAAAAGTAGGAAAATATGGCATTAGGGTTTCCAGCCCTAAAACCCCTGCACCACCACAGAAGTGAATGAGGGGTGGAGTCTTCCTAGGGGTTGTCTACCATAACACTCACCCAATTGCAGTAACAGAAAAGCTAAAATGTGGTGGAGACAGGTGTGTGTTTCATGAGTTCATACAATGGGGTGACCATTAGGCTTGACAACCCCAAGGAAGACTCCGCCTCTCATTCATTTCAGGGGTGGGGCAGGGGTTTTAGTGTTGGAAACCCTAACATCATATTTCCCTACTTTGTCACTTTATCCTCAACTCTGATGCATTAACATAGGTTTTTTGCAAATAATTGACTTACTTTTTGAGATAGTGTAATCGTAGCCTTATTTGCCAGAGGGAGCTCTGGACTCTCTGGGCCCTATGCTCCCACCCATCTATAGTTTTTGAGATAGGGTAATTGTATCCTTATTCACCTGTAGGAGTGCAGGGCCCTTCAGGCACAGTGATCCCATCCCTCTAAAGATGCACATATATATGTACCTGTGGAAGGGCCCTATGCTTCCATTTATAGGACAACAGTCACCAAATTGTCAGCATAGCCATCTTGTTACTCCACCTCACGTACTTGGTGCAGAATATTTTCAAATCCCCTCCAAAACATAATTCCACACAACTGCAATGCCATTCCATACCACAGGTTAAAAACAAATTTCTCCTAGGATTTGAAAAATGACAACTGTGATATACATGAGGTGGGGTAATAAGAAGGCTATGTTGAAAATTTGGGGTCAAAATATTTATAATTTCCAAAGTTACGAGCATGCATAGCAAAATTGCATTGAATGGACATAACGTCTTTTTACATATTTTGTACCCCAGATTTTCAACATAGCCTTCCTATGACCCCTCCTCATGAACAATGGCAGTAAAAATGTTCAAATCCCACCTGAAAAGTGCATTTGACAAGTTACTGTGAAATCATCTTTCAGGTGGGCGTTGCATAATGACTGTCATATTGTTCATGAGGTGGGGTTTCAAAAAGACCATGTTGAAACTTTGGGGTCAAAATGTGAACAAATGGCTGCGTTATGCATAAATGTTGACCTCCCCCATTGAAATACATTGAACTGCATTTACTTTAGTTTCTCTTATTGCAGTCGCCAGTTACAGCTGCAAAAGATGTCATTGATCGGAGAGTGGATCTCACACCTGGGACCTGTGAAGGTGTGTGGAGGGGTGTATTGGGGGTGTGGGGTGGTAGATGCTGAGTGGAAGGTGGGGGTGGGGGCTGATTGGCAAAGGATCTTTTTTTCAGGGTCAAAAAAATCATCAGTGATGTTGATCAGAAAATGGGGAAGGGGAAGGGACTACTGAACAACCAGAGATTATAAAATTTCACATGAAGATGGCGATCGGAGAATGGGGAAGGGGAGGGATCACTGGACTACAAGGGAATGTAATTTTTACATGAGGATGGTGATCAGAGAACAGAAGAAAGGGGAGGGATCATTGGATGGCTCTACAATGCTGGTTCGACAAGAAACACGTCAACCAGCATCACAGTGCCAGGTTCCATGTCGACTGCAAGTTGCAGTCGGCATGGCATCGCACACATCGGTGTGTGCTTCTTATGCTCCCCCAACCCCCTGTACTAATAGATACTAACTCCAGGTAGGATTTAGTTCGGGAAGGGGGTGCAGGTCAGGGGAAGGGGTTGCCCGGTCCCAGCGGCACTTCTACAGCAGCATGGCAATGTTGTCGATATCGACGCATGTCGCTGTAGAAATGTCACTGTTCTTGGGGCATACCCCACTGGACTACCAGGAAAAATAATTTTTACTATGGGGACAGTGATTGGAGAATGGGGAAGCAGGGAGGGACCATTAGACTACCAGGGATACATTATTTTACCTTCAGGGGATGGAAATCGGTGGGTAGGTGCCAGTAGACAACAGGGAGCTAAGACAGTTAGAACAGTCATGGACTTTTTTGCTTGCAGTCTTTTCAGTTTGAACAGTAAAGGTCAGACTGTAAGGAATGGTTATTTTCTAATTGATTGATCCTTAGCTAAGCAAGTTACAGGTGACATGATTCTTGCCCCAAAAAGACATACCTGTACTTGCACTCAAAAAATGTTTAAATAATAATACAATAATGGAACTAAGAATATGACTGAGACCTAAAAACAGGTCTTGGTCATTCCTTACCGAGTAGCATTTCTTTGGAAATCAAGTTTTAAAATGGAAAGAAAAACACAATGGCGGACAGCACAAAGTATTTCTCTGAGCACAAACAGTAAATCCTTATCAATTAACATTTTGAATGGTTTTAATTTACCTGCCTGTCAAGTGACTATCACAACAATCATTGTAATTCAAAATGGTGAGATACAATATCTTCTCACCACATTACCCAAAGGCACATCCTTGACACAGATCACATCATCCCTGAAAATTTCAAGAAAAATATTTCATTCTGTCTGGCCTGTAGATGAGGGCAAAAAAATCCCACGTCAACCAAAGAGAAAAAGGTTTTTTTTTTGTTTTTTTTTACAACTCCATATCTTAAAAACCATACAAGATGCAGTGACAAAACCTTCCACATCTTGGGACACTGACAGAATGACCGTGCTTGCCAAATGTTGGTCTATTTCTTCAACAAATGACAAAGTTATTAAGACACAACATTTTGAATTTAACATAGAAGCACCGGTACAACCCTAACAATAGGGGTGCTACCATGCACCTATAATATATTGTTTATATTATAAATTTGTTGTTTGCATTTTTAAGGAATTGTAATCTTTTTATGTTACTTAATTTCATTGGGTCCTAAACTGGAGAGCAGCACCTCGATTAAAAAAAAAAAAAAACCTTTATTATTTCAAACACCTATTCTGAATGAAACTTGGGTGTTTGTACCTTGAAAAAATAAACGCTACATGTGTGAAATTGTTGATACAGATTCCTATGGTGGGGCTAATATGCTGCTAATGGTTGTATTCTTTTATTCATGTAATAGTTTTTTAGCTTTTACCCTAGTTAGGGTCATTATTTATTTAATTCAGTACCTGTGCTGCCTGACTTTTACCTAATTTTTCTTAAACAGCTTTTTGCTGTCCTAAGGGGATAGTGGGTATTACTTGGCTACATAGCTGGATCCACTAGTACTGACTACCCCTATATATTTGGTTTCCAATTCCACCACCTCATTTTGCAGCCTGTTCCCTCAATGTCTCTCCCAGCCTACAGCCCACTACTGGAATCCTCAGTCTTGTCCTCTCAATACAACCCAAGTATCCCCCAAAGCACTTATTTTTCCATTAATCTCACCAGCACCAGACCTCTCCCCTCTGCATTCCCTGAGAAACATATCATCCTCTAACCACCCTTGCCACCCCCACTACAACTGTACCACTACTGTTAAAACTATTGCTAAATATGTGGGGCTGGCAGTATAGCCTACAGGTTAGAGTAACGAGCTGTGAATGAGCTTGGTACATCCAGCAGACCAGACCCTGGTTTGATTCTCACAACCTCCACTTGCATACTGTGTGACTCTGAGCAAGTTACTTAACCACACAGTGCTCCCCGGTCATCCCTGAAAACAGGCAATTGTGCCTAGTGGGCTTTACCTGGTTACCAAAGACTAAAATAAATCCAGACAGTATGAGGTAATGTAGGACCCACTCATCAGAATCTAGAGTACCCGAAAGTGCCCTCCCCATATCAGTAGATGAGGTGCTCACAAACCTTCCATCAGTCACAGACCCCCCAACCAGCCAGCACCCAACAGCCAAGCACTTTCCTCATCTCCAGCACACAGCATGGAAAGTAGCCCTAACACAGTCTGGCAGGCACACAGACACACCAACACTTACAGCCACCACCCAATATGCATCACAGAAAGTGCCACCCAACACCAGCATGAGTTACCCACCACTCAAACCCCCAACCCATCCCCATGCCAGACATAGCTCTTAGCCCTGTCTCATAAATTAGGGACTGGGTGTAAAAACTCAGGGGCAGTTGATCAAAATCAGGAACAAATCTTAAAAATAGTTTTTTGCTCAAAAAAACTGCAACATTGTTGCTTAGGGAGAAAAGCATTTTCTGAAGGAGACTTAGACTGTATTACAGTATTTTGCTTCAAATCACTAGTCCTTCAGAACAGAAATTCCTGTTTTGGAAGGGACTAAAGAAAGTCTAAGGCAAAGGACAGAGAAATATGCAGACAGCACACAGAAGCATGTACACTCACAGAATTCTCACCAACTACACAAGACACCAGTTTGCCCCAACAAAGCAATCCAACTTACAATCCCACTTTCCAAATACAGTACTTCCTTCCCACAAAGTACTGTATACCTGTTTGCGCTCAGTTCTGTACTTGCCATCTCATACTTCTTTTTGCTGCTCACTCCTGCATTATAGCTTGCCGACTGTTAAACTGAAGCATGACAGGAAATTATATAATCCCTAACTTCCTCCCATGCTGCATACAAAGGCTGCAAAAGCAAGGAGACATCAAATGTGTAACAGCACACTAAATTAAGGAGGCATATTAAGAGTCAGCTATAGTGCATGGGAATGTGGAAGGAATGAACATACCTTCTCTTTCCTAAAGACTCAATCTTGTCTCTGCAAGAGTTGCAGTCCTAACAGCCATCTGTATGTAAACTCTTCCTTGTCCAACTTAGGATCCTTTTTTTACATTTCACTGGCTAAGGTTCCGGTGGCACTCCCCTAATGTGGTCTCTGAGAGCCCATAATCAACTCTGTCACTGACTGGGGTTTCAGCTAAACAAAGATGGTTCACAGCCTTTAAATTTCAATCCCAATTTCCTGGTCAGTGGTAGGGTTCTCTAACCCAAATATTGTAATAATCTTGACATTCTCTCATAAGAACATAAGAAATATGATAAGAACATAAGAAGTAGATGGCATATGGGGACCATACAATCCATCTAGTCTGCCCAAAAACATTTCTACCCTTCTACCTGGTTTTATTATCATCAATGTACCCACACTGCCTGTCCCATGCTAGCTTGAATTCCCATACCATTTTTGATGCCACCACCTCTGGGGCAGACTGTTCCATGACTCCACCACCCTCTCTGTGAAAAAGTATTTTCTCACATTGGTTCTAAATCTGCCTCCCACTAGGTGTAGATTGTGGCCTCTAGTACGCGTTGCTTTTTTTCTCTTTGAATAGGTTCCCAGTCTGACCTTTCGATTCCATTTGCGTATTTGAATGTCTGTTATCAATTCCCCCTTTTACTTCTCTGCTCAAGCAAGTATACATTTAGTTCACTGGGTTTTGTTTCATACTTTTCTTGATGCAGGCCCTGAACCATCTTGGTTTCCCTCCTCTGAACCCTTTCCATGTGGTCTATGTCCTTTCTTAGGTGTGGTCTTTAGAACTGCATGCAGTACTCCAGATGTGGCCTGACCCAGGACCGGTACATTGGGATAATTACCTCATGTTTCCTACTTGTAATCCCTCTTCCTATACAGCTCAGGATGCCACTGGCCTTCTGCACTGCTTTCTCAATGTTTGCCCAATTTCAGATTCTCAGTAACAATTTCTCTGAAGTCCCTTTCCATACTGGTTCTTTGAGTAGATGCCCATTCAAGGTGTATGTCTTCCATGGGTTACGTCTACCCATGTGCATCACGTTACACTTTATGGTGGTAAATTCTAACTGCCATGTCCCTGAACAGTCTTCTAACTTCTTGAGGGTGGCTACTATCCTAGATGCACCTTCATCTGTGTCCACCCTGTTGCAGAGTTTTGCATCATCTGCGAATAGGCAGACGTTCCCCTCCAGTTCCTCAGCATAGAAACATAGAAACATAGAAACCGACAGCAGATAAGGACTGCTTGGCCCACCCAGTCTGCCCATTTCCCTACCTAATGGAAAACCTGCAGATCCTAGTTAACCAACAGCCTACTTCTTCCTACCACCACCTTCTAGAATTGCTTTATGACTGTCCCATGCATTCTTGAATTCCACCAGTTTTTGACTCCACAACCTCCTCTATAAGGCTGTTCCATCCATCCACAACCCTCTCTGTGAAAAAATACTTCCTTACATTACCTCTGAGCTGCCCCCCATCTTCAAATTGTGCCCCTTGTTCTCGCACACCTCTTTTTCTGAAAGATGCTACCCTCTTGAACTTTGTTGATTCCCTTGAGGTACTTGAAAGTTTCTATCATGTCCCCTGCTTTCCTCAAGGTTATACATATTAAGCTCCTTAAGTCTCTCTTCACATGTCTTCTGGTGCAGACTCTGAACCATTTTAGTTGCCCTCCTCTAGACTTCCTCCATCCTGTTGATGTCTTTGCAGAGACTGGGTCTCCAGAACTGCATGCAGTACTCCAGATGGGATCTCACCAGCTGTCTGTACAGAGGGATAACAACTTCCTGTTTTCTACTGGTGATGCCTCTCCCTATGCATCCCAGTATCCCTTCAGCCCTCCTTACTGCCCTCTCACATTGCTTGCCACCTTTAGGTCATCTGATATGACTACCCCATGTCCCTTTCCATTTTTCTTGTTGTTAGTATATCACCCCCCATTGTGTACTCTTCCCCTGGGTTTTTGTTTCCCAGGTGCATTACCTTGCACTTCTTAGCATTGAATCTAAGCTGCCATACATTTGACCATTCCACCAACCTTGCCAAGTCCCTTCTCATCCTTTGCACCCCATCTTGTGCATCAGCTCTGTTGCAGATCTTTGTGGTGTCTGCAAAGAGACATACTTTTCCTTCCAGTCCCTCTGCAATGTTGCTTATAAAGACATTGAAGTGGACTGATCCTAGTACTAAACCCTGCAGTACCCCACTAGTAACCCCCTTTCTTCAGAGTGGACTCCGTTTACTATTGCCCTCTTTGTCCTGTTCTCCAGCCAATTCTTTACCCAGGCTTCCATCTTGGGACCCACTCACAGGCTGGCTAACTTGTATATTAATCTTTTGAGTGGGACTGTGTCAGATGCCTTGCTAAAGTCTAGGTAGGCCATGTCCACATCCCACTGATGAATATGTTGTGGAGGATTGGGTCAAGTACTGACCCCTGTGGGATGCCATGGATAACTCTGCCCTCCTTTGATAATGTCCTGTTGACCAGGACTCTCTGGGAACTACCCTGAAGCCAGTTCTTAATCCAACTGATTATTTTATGATCTATGCCTGTGTTTTCCAGCTTATTTGCTAATCTACTGTGGGGAACAGTGTCAAAGACTTTGCTAAAGTCTAAGTAAATCACTTCCACTGCACCACCCTGGTCTACTGCTTTGGTTACCCAGTCAAAAAAATCCACCATACTGTGTTTGTTATTCATGAGTGGCCAGCTGTGAATCCATGCTGCTTTGGGTTGTCTTCCATTATCATTCAGATATTCTACTATCCTGTCTTTAAGCAATGCTTCCATAATTTTACCTAACACTGAGGTAAGGCTGACAGGATGATAGTTCCCAATTTCCTCCTTCCTTCTACTCTTGAGTAAAGGCACAACTCTTGCCCTTTTCCAGTCGTCTGGTACTACACTGCTTTCTAGTGACTTACTGAACAGTTCAGCCAGTGGACCTGCAATCTCTTCCTTGAGTTCATTTAGGATCCTTGGATGGATCCCATCTGGATCCATAGCCTTATCTGTTTTCACCAGGTTGGTCTCATTCCTGTTTTGCTCCTTTTTACTTAACATTAAACCATTGCCACTGTCTTCTGCACTGAAGGCTGACCCTCGGTGGGTCATTTTATGGAGCAGGATGCTTTTATTTTCTACTTTGCCTTTATTAGTCACTGGAATTTCAGAGCTCCTTATGCTTTCAAATTTGTGCAAATTTGTGAAATTGCAACACTGCCTTCAACATATGTGTTCTGCTACCTGGCTGGATTGGGGTGCTTCAGCTTTCCAACATCTTATTTTACTTGCTGGGTAGCTGCATCCTATTTCTGGATTGTATACTGCATTGCAAGATATGGACCCTTCCACACCCTCTCCTATTTCTTATTACTGGGTTCATGCTTTTGGTATGACTATTCATGAGGCCTACCAGGTCATAATGTCATGCACTTAATAGCACATGACATTATAGCTAACCCATAAAAGCGCTGTCTAGGATAGCGAATGGTGCAATACTGTGTATACTGCTGTACATGGTGTTGCACCATTTACACACTCCCAGGCAGAGGATAAGACCTCTGCTGGGACTGGGTTCTGCCAAGCAGCTGCTATGGCTCACTGGACAGAGCCAAGGCAGCAGGAACCCCCCAGGCACTGCGTCTGAGACCGGGTTTGATTCCCATTCTCAAACATTTTATTTTTTTCAACACTTTGTGTGCTCCCCAAGTTGCCCCCCCAGAAATAAGAAACTTTAGTGGGGATCTGGAGAACTGCTCTACGACAGTGGAGGGGTGTAGAGCGACCCGCTGGAAAAAAGTTATGCCACATGATATAAATCACGCTGTATTGGCATGCCATTAGCCATGTGGCATAATGTCTTGTGACATTACAACCCCTTGCCTTAGTGAGGACCAATGTTGTCATATTTGGGTGGATTTGTACAGGTATACTGTGCAGGACTGCTTTAGAGTGCAACAATTAAAACTACTACAAAATCTCTATTATACCCCGCACAGGCTTTGCCTCATGCATAAGTTGGGTTCTAATCTTTGTATCTGGTGTCATCACAAGGTGGGCACATTGTACCATGCCTTCTGGACATGTAATAAGTTACACCCTCTTTGGTTGGAAATTCAGTCCAGATTTGGATCCCTTATTGGCTTACAAGATGCCTTTACTCCCAAGTTCTGTCTGCTCAGACTGTATGATAAAGCAGTACCTGGACCTCAGAGACAGTATATTTCTTTGATATCTTCTGTTGCTAAACTTATTGTTTTTAGGCATTGGGCTGATGAAGTTGCTCCATCTTATGAAGTGTGAAATCAGAAGTTTTTATTTGCTTTCAATGTCGAACGCTCTAAGGCGATCTTATGCCGTTGATATTTTGCATTTCACAAACACCGGGAACCATTGCTAACTTCGTTGACTATTGCAAGCTAGTAATTATTTTTTCCTAGGGGAATTATGGTTTTTGATTTCTCTGTGTCCCTGCTGACCCCTCCCCTTAGTTATAAGGTTATGAGGCTACTACAGTTATTTTGGTTTTTTATGGATGATATCATGTTTGGGCACTTTTCTAGTTTCTATTTGCAAATTCCATTTAAATTCACCACATTCCACTTATACCTGCAGATTCTGGGGTGTAGGGCAGGAGGGGTCTTAGTTGTCTTGGCTTATGTAGAATGTTGTATTGATAATTGTGTTTTTTTTTATTGGTTCTATATTCTTTTTTAAAGAGTGTTTTTTTCCAGTCTTCTTCTTGTATGTTGTATTTGTACTCTTCCTTTTCTGTTTTCCTTTTTGTATACAAGTTTATAAATGTTTTCAATAAAGTGTATTTAATTAGAAAAAAAAAAATTAAACTCTTCCTTGCATCGGAGGCAAATGGACTGACTGTTGTAGAGCAAGGGTCGGGGTCCAATGATATTTAATAGAAATAAAAAAAAAAAATAATGCATACCAGTGAAAATGCCTTCTATTCAAAATTGCAAGTTTGTTTAGAAGCAGGGCATTTACATTTTTGTGCATGATTTCTTTGTTTTATTTAAATGGAGCTTTATGGAGCATAACCTGTTGACCCCTGTTCTAGCTCTGCAATGAGTCTGCCCTAATCATCAGCAATGTGATTGTAGCTGGTAACCATTAACATGCTGGACAGTTTTATTACCTTCCAAGTTATCTGTGAGCTGTGTGCTTTACTCTAACCTTTTCAGAACAGCATAAAATCCCCATAGTAAAATTTAACTGTAGGGTAATAATTCTGTTTACTGTTGCCCTCCTATTCTTTGGGAGGGGGTATAGAACAAAAAACTCCTCTGATTTTTGTTGTTCATACCTTATAGAGCAAGAGACAAAAAAGAGAAAACAAAATACTGTTTGGAGAGAAACTCAAAAAAGATGGTACTTGCCCATGATCAGAGGTACAGTTGGAGCACATGTACCAATGTGGGCAATCCCTGAGCAATGTTCTCCATCTGAACCTGCTGACCTTCACCCCCTGAACTGGTGAAACCATAGTGTTATAGAGCTCTCACAGGCTCTGGGAGGGGATGGAGGCTTCTCCCACTGCAGCAGTGATGCCATTAGGGTCAGCTGACCTGGCATTTCAGCATTGCTCCTCCTACACAGGTTTAAGCACTGCAGCCTTAAAGTACTCACATCTAGGGGTGGGAGGAACAGGGAGCATTTTTTTGGGGGGGACAATGTGGATGGCCAATGGCAGCCAGACCCAACCTGCTCTGTAGGTAGCCCTTCACGTCCACCTAAGTGGCCAGCTATCTTGTGGACCCAGTTCCTGGGCCAAATCTACCCACAACCAATTAAATCACACTGGCAGGGCAGGCTTCAGGGCTTTCAACATAATAATTAGTCTCTGCAGTGGCACAGCAGGAGTAAAGAGGGAATAAGAGGTTGCCTCGATGTAACAACATGACCTTTTCTAAGGTAGAGAGGATGAATATAAAATAAAAAGAGAGGGAAGAGATGCTAAGAAATTAAGGTGAAAATCAGAATGTACCCAAAATCAGATGTCCTCTTGTCCCCAAACTGTATACCCATGCTGTAATGGCCTGATTCCAGCAGTAACATTCACTAAGGGGAGTATTCCTGTACAGGCATTTACTACAACAAGTGGGTTACAGCTGGAGCATTTAGTTGGGGTAGTGTTCAAAATTTTGGGTATATCTGATTTGGTATACCATTGCTACAGTGACAACTTTACAGTGACATGGTCGATGCTGACAACATCACCATGTCACTGTAAAGTCCACCTGGGACCCCGGCACCCTTTCCTAAGGTCCTTCACCCATCCCTGAATCAGTTCCATCTCGGAGTTGATAATCATAAGTGGAGGGGTGCGGGAGGCACAGCCCCCCTCCTGAAAAACAACTTTGAACTTGGCAGCACCATCCCGACTACAATTACAGTTGTGTAGTGGTGTCGTGGAAACGTCACATCAACAAGAAATTGTAGATGTGGCATTGTAGATCCATCTGGTTTTCAGTTAATTCCAGTTTTAATCTAAACACCAGAGCACACCTGAAATTGGAATGCACCTCAGATCAGAAACAATGATGTGCCACCTCCAAGACAAACATTTCTCCTGCTAGAATGACATACAGTTCAGTGTTTGCAAACAGTTATGGTTTTGGGTACATTCTGAGATGAATACCTATACCACTGTGAAACTACATGAGTCCAGGGTTGGATGTGAGGTGCCAAATACTAAAACATGAAAATAGTGTAACACTAGAGCAGTGCAGAATGAGACAATTCTGAATCCATGGAATTATGATGAAATTTCATGAAATTCTATGAAATACCATGACATTTTGCCGACATTTCACTGATTTTTTTAAACATTTTTAATTTGGTCATAACTCAGCTATCTATTGAGCTGGAGCCCTGAAAGCTGGCTTTCTTAATGTCTGTGAGAAGTTCAAATGATGTGCCAAATATCATGACATTAGGATGGAGTGTTTCAAAACTATAGGTGCTCAAAGTCTGTCATTTTATTTTTGTGGGAAAATTCATGAACATTTTTATCTGCATATGCCTCAGACACATATTGGGCCAGATATCTTAAATTTGGCATGATTATGTGATCATAGGTGTTCTAAGAAAGTGAAAACTTCATGACATTAGGATGGATTGTCTCAAGATTATAGGTACTCAAAATCTGTCATTTTATTTTTTGTGGAACATTTCTTGAAATTTTGTGTCTGCATATACCTCAACCATCTATTGGTACAGATATCTTACATTTGTCATGATTACTTGATGGTAGGTGTTCTAAAATGTGCAAATTTCATGACATTAGGATGCATCATCTCAAAATTATATGTGCTTAAAATCTGTCAATTTATTTTTTGCAGGAAATTTCATGACAAATTTTATCTACATATAAATCAGGCACCTTTAAAGATAGAAATGTGTAAATTAGCATATTTAACCTTTTTGTAATAGTTAAAGAATCATCTAAATATAGATAGAATTTTATTAGTGATGTTTGTTACTGGAGTTCAAAAGTTTACAATGTAACTAATTTGCACAATTTTGTGAAAACTCTCAAAAATATGGATGTTTGTAGCTTCTCTGTTCTTGCAGGCTTAGACTTACCATTTGACATGCATATCCAATGTGCATCCCGGTGTCTAACATAACTAGATAAATTGGTTAAGCAGTTTTAAACTTACAGTAAAAACAACTACAACAAAAACATTGGTAACATTTTCTCAAATATTTGTGGTAGCATATAGAAGAATCATCCAAAATTCTTTTTGTTGAA
Organism: Neoceratodus forsteri; assembly: GCA_016271365.2. NCBI lineage: Eukaryota > Metazoa > Chordata > Ceratodontiformes > Ceratodontidae > Neoceratodus > Neoceratodus forsteri. Next base: position 536,944,442 of record CM057455.1, read on the forward strand.
TTTAACATTCAAAATGCATGTATCACTACTTCATTTGATAAGCTGGGCCGAGCATTTTTTTTTATTCCTGCTGTTCATCTTTGTCTGACTATTTTGCCCTCCCCCCAGAGCTGTGTGGAACTGGAAAATTCCAAATCCATGTAATTTTGACAAAAGTCTGCAAAATGCCATGAAAGGGATTTTGTGGTCTTTTTACAATTTAGTAATTTGGTAACAACTCACACACTATCCAAGCTAGAGCTCTGAAATGTGGAATATTTACTCTTTGTGTCCATGGCCACAGACATGCCAAATATCATGTAACTTGGTGGGATAGTTGCAAAATTATAGTTGCTCACATGTCATTTTATTGTGTGTGTGAACTTTCATGAACATTTTACAGTATATCTGCATATACCTTAACAATCTATTGGGTCAGGGATCTTAAATTTGGCATGATATCTTGATGATAGGTGTTCTAACAATGTGCCAGATTTCATGACAATATGATGCATCATCTCAAAATTATATGCGCTCAAAATCTGTCATTTTATTTTTGTCAGGAAATTTCATGAACAAAATTCATCTGCATACAACTTAGATACCTTTGGAGTTAGGCATGTGTAAATTAGCATGGATAACTTTTTTGTTATTCTTATAAAATTATCTAAATATGGAGAGAATTAGATAAGAGATTTTTAAGTTACAGGGGTTCAAAACTGCTATGTAAATATTTGCAAAACTTTGTGAAAACTATCAAAAATGTGGATGTTTCTAACTTCTCTGCACTTGTATGCATAGCGTTAATATTTGACATGCATATCCATAGTCCATGTATCCTGGTGTCTAACACAACTGGATAAATTGGTTAAGTAGTTTTAATTTTGCAGAAGAAAAAAAATGATTAGTAACATTTTCTCACATATTTATGATAGCACATTCTGTAGATGAAGCATTCAGAATTTTTTTTTTCCTTCTGTGGAATTTAACATTAGCTATGCACATATCACTACTTCATTTGATAAGCTGGGCTGAGCTTTTTGTAGTCCTGCTGTTCCTCACTGGGGGACTTTTCCCCCCACCTTCTCTTTTGGCATAGCCAGATTGATTCAGTAGATAAACTGACACCACTGATATCCTCTTTGTTCTTTACAGTGACAAACTCCCTTAAAATGTGAGTCACCTATTCCTTTTTCTATCGACCTACCCTGTTGGAATAGCCAGAATTCTTTCTTCCTGTTGTCCAAGACATTGTATTCCCCCTTCATCTTTTAAGTACCTCTTTATCCTAGACTTGCATATACACCAGGCTCCCTCGATCATAAAGTTACTGGATGTGATCCTTAAATATCCTGCATTCAGGTTGGAATTTTTGGCACGCTGCCTTCTTGCTCCAACCTGGGGGACTACCACTGTTGTGCTACCCAGCTCAGCTGTCCATTTCTTGGTGAAACTGTACATCTAACTCCAAAACCTGGTGACCCCCTGCACTACCTACCTCTTATACCCCTATCCTTTAATTGGACGGTATTGCATTCTCTGGTTTTAAAGTTTCAGGGGTTTATAAATTTGCGGTTTCCATTCTTGCAAAATTACATTTTTAAATGATGTGAAAGTTTGACTACTTTTAATTCAATCCAGTTTAAAGCTGAAAATATGAACTTTTTTCAGAAATGACCATGTGGTACAGAAGTTTAAATGTCTGAACTCTGGTTAAATTTGGATGTAGTTTTAAAATTAGGGGGAACTAATCAAAATGTTAATTTTGGCAACATGTTTGGCAGGATATAATGCAGTCCCATTTAAAGTTAGAAATCTGAAACAATGTGCATATACAAATGTGGTGCTAACCTGTATACCTGGCAATTTTTGTATATTTCAATGAATACTATCAAAGTAATATTAAAATTACAGAAATCCAAATTGTGGCAAAATATTTGGCTACATATAACTCAGCTCCCATTAAAGCTTGAGACTTAATACATGGTGCATATATACATTCAATAAGCTTCTCTAAATCCTATAATGGGGGAAAAAGTTGGGAAAGAAAGTTTAAAATTATCTCAAAATAACTGAAAATTTAATTTTGATCAAATGTTTAGACACCCATTACTCTGCCCCCTTTCAATCTACAACTCAGATGTTTGGCACACTTGTGTAAACCATGGAGTACTACTTATTTGCCAAATGTGGTGTTATTTGGATGTGAATGTTTAACATTATAATGAAATAACTGAAATTTAACATTTTGTGAAATTCCATGCAATTTTGTGAAAATTCCACAGACTTCTGAGGAATCAGAATGGTAATTCCATGGGCATTCAACAGGAAAAATGTTATAGTCCACACATCTCTACCCCTTCTCTGTTAGTATAGCCAGATTGACTCAGTAGAACTTACTGATCCCACTGATATCCTCATTGTTCTTTACAGTGATAAAATCCCTTAAAATCAGAGTTGCCTATTCATGTTACGATCAACCTGTCCTGCTGAAATAGCCAGAATTCTTCCTTCATGGTGCCCCACACATTGTCTTCCTCCTGTATATATTTTTGAGTTCCTTTAAGTCCCAGACTTGCATGTACATCAGGCTCCCTGGACCATCAATTTTCTGGGTGTGATCCTTATCTATCCTGCATTCAGGGTGGAATTGTTGATACTCTGTGTATCCTTGCTGTAATGGGGTGGGGGGTCTACAACTGGTGTGCTACCCAGTTCAGCTGTCCATTTCATGGTGAAACTATGCATCCCTAACTCCTGAACCTGGTGACTCCCTGCATTTCCTTCCTCTCATGCCCTTATCTTTTAATTTGAATCCCCTGATAAGGCTAAGTGAAATTAGCAAATTTCAATTTTATTGAAGTTTCATGAAATTCTACAATCTTCTCAAAGACTCATGGAATTTCAATTTAAGTACAGATGTTATTTTGCAATTTTGAACAGTAAGCAATTAATAAAATTAACACACACAGTCTCTTTGTAAGGTCCAAGAACCTGACAATTTTAATGGAATTCTGTTCTCTAGTTTTTAGGTATCAGGTGTTTATAAATTTGCAGTTTACATTTTTGCAACATTTAATTTTAAAATGTTGTGAAAATTTGATTACTTTTAATTTGATCCCATTTAAAGTCTGTAAATATGAATTTTGTCAGAAATGACCATGTGGAATAGTTGTTTAAATGTTTCAAATCTGGTTAGCTTTGGATATGTTGTTTTAAAATTAGGAGAAATATCTGAAATTTTAAATTTTGGCAACATGTTTGGCAGGCTATAGCACAGTCCCATTTGATGCTAGACATGTGAAATTATAGACATATATAAATGTAGTGATAACCTTTATACCTGTAAAATGCTATAACATTTCAATGAATACTGTCAACATTTATACATAACTAACAGGAATTTAAATATTGGGCAAACTTTTTGCTACCTATACCTCAGCCCCAATTGAAGCTTGAGACTCAAAATATAGAATACATACAGTACTTCTGTTTTATATTTCTCTAAATCCTGAAACGATGGAGAAATTTGGATTGGAAATATTTAAATTGGATGGAAATAACTGGAGATTTAATTTTGATTAAATGTTTCGCCTCCCATAACTCCTCTCCCTGTCATCCTAGGGCCCTGAAATTTGGTACACTTGTGTATGTCATTACTTATTATTAAAATCTTAAATATGGTATCAATTGGATGCACGGTTTTAAAATTAAAGTAAAATAATTGTGAAATATGAATGCAAATTCCTTGAAACTCCACAGAATCGGAATGATAATACTATGGGTGGAATTGTAGATTCTGCACAGCTCTATGTTACACCACTGTGCTACCTTTGTGGCTATGTTTGGGGGAGAGAACCTGCCCAATACAGAAATCTCAGAATTGCATGATACCATTGTAATACCATTGTGTGTGTCTGTGTGAGAAAAAACTATAAAAGTCCCATAAGAATACCACAGTGACATTTTCCTACCACTGCACCAAGGAAAATTGAGAAGTCAACCACAGCTGTGATACCAGAGTACTATTGGGTAGTACCATTGCACATGTTCTGCCTATCCCAGAATTGCCATCAATGTGCCATTTTATTGCCATTGTGATGCATTTGGTAAGGGGACTCCAATGGAAGACAGGATCTGAGGCAGCATGGATTTACAAAGGGATAGTCATGCCAGATAAATCTGATAGATTTCTTTGACTGGATGACCAAGGAGTTAGATCAAGGTGGAGTGGTGGATGTGACCTACCTGAATTTCAGGAAAGTCTTTAACACCATTCCACATATGAGACTGGAATGTAAGCTAGGTAGCCTGGGGGTGGGCAACAAAGTAGTAACCCAGGTAGGAAACTGATTAGGGGATAGGAAATAGAGAACAGTGGTAAACAGAGTTCACTCTGTTACAATTGGGTACCTCAGGGTTGAGTGCTGGGACCGATCCTCTTTAATGTCTTTATTAGCAACATAGCAGAGGAGTTGGAAGGGAGGCTTTGCCTCTGTGCAGATAACATGAAGATATGCAACAGGGTGGACACTCCTGGGGGTGAAAAGGATGGACAGAGATCTGAAAAAACTGGAGGAGTAGTCAAGGGTATAGTGGCTGGGTTTTAATTCAACAAAAGTGCAAAATAATGCACTTGGGCCATAGAAACCAAGAGGTGGAGTACAAAATGGGTGGAATAATACTAACTATGACAAAGCAGATACCTGGTGGTAATCATATCGGATGACCTAAAATTGTCCAGGCAGTGTGACAAGGCAGTCAGGAGGGCTAGTGGGATGCTGGGATGCATAGGAAGGGGTGGCACTGGCAGAAAATGCAAGGTGGTATTGCCACTGTGTAGATCGCTAGTAAGACCCAACCTTGAGTATTGTCTCCAGTTCTGGAGATTTCATCTCATGACAGACATAGACAGAGTGGTGATGATTCAGAGGAAGCCTATCCAAATGTGCAGAGTCTGCATCAAAAGCCCTATGAGAAGAGGCTACTGGAGCTTTTATTTATTTATTTAGCTTTTGTTGACCGGGTAAGTACACTAGACAAGTATTATGCCTATTTTCAGGAACAACCCAGGAGAATACAACATAGGGATACAGAGTGGTACAGAGAAAAATGCAAGTACATCATGACAGCACAACAACATATGGGAGTACAGTGGGTAACATTATCCAAGGGAGTAGCAAGTCATAATACAACTTATAACATGATATGTACACCTTGGAGGGAATGAGGGAGAGAGGGGATTTGATAGAGTTAACAAGGTATTGGAGGAGAGTATTTCTCAGAAAAAAGGTGCTCTAGAACAAAAGAACATGCTATGAAGCTGAAGGGAGGTAGGTTCAGGAGAGATGTGAGATAATATTTCTTCACACAAAGCATGGTAGATGCTAGAAAAGCCTTCCAGGAGAGGTAGTGGGGGCAACAACAGCAGTGGGGCTCAGAAATGTCAGGGATAGGTACTAGGGAATCATAGGGGTAAGGAAGGGAGGAAGAGACAGCAACATAGATCAGGTGGATCTACAGCATAAATGACAGAAAAAAAGAAAAGGAAATGTAAACAGACAAATCAGGCAAACTGAGTGAGTCAAGTGGACCTTATCCGCCATTAGATTCTATGTTTCTATCAGGCTAAACACAAAAAGGTAAAGGTGGAGGTCAGGAGGGCAACAGACACGGAGCTGCGGGTTACTGAGAGAGTAAAAGGTGAGAAACAATTATTTTTAGGTATATAAGGTACAAAAGAAAAAACAGAAGGATAGTTTGAATGGCTAAAGGCGATAAGGGCAGTGGAAGAGGATGAGAAGAAGGCAAACGTACTAAACAATTACTTCTTGGCATTCACAGTATTTGGCAATGGTCCCCTGCCAGAGAGTAGTATCAAGGACATCACACAGGGAATTCATTAAATGGAAAAAGTACAGCTGTTAGTTGATAGGGTAAAAAGAGTATAGACTCTTTCAATGTACACATGGCACTAGGGCCAGATGGCCTGCACCAGGTGTTCTTATGGAACTGGCAGTACTCTTAATCTCTCAGTTTTACTCAATGACATCTGCAGTGGTGCAGCAGATTGGAGATCCAGCAACATGTTGTCACTCACCAATGGGGGGACATGTACAAGCCAGGAAATTACAGTCCTGTTAGCCTTACCTCCTTTGTAGAAAAGCTGACAGTGACTATAATTAAGGAATGCTTGCTAACCTACCTAAAGGGCAATGGACAACAGGACAACAAGCAACATGGGTTTCTGTCAGGGAGGTCATGCCAAATCCACCTGATACTGTTACATAGAAACATAGAAACACAGACAAAGGCAGTATAAAAGGACTAATGATCCATCTGGTATGTTCTTAGTTCCCGATCAAACCACCGTGACACATTTATTATACAAGGTACTAACCCATACTATCCAGCCTTCTGTTCCCCTTCCTACCACTACCGCCATGAGTAACTGCTACACCCTTCACTCTGTCACAGGCCTGCTTTAAACAATTTATGGTTTTGGCACCTACCACTTTGGCTGGCAGACTGTCCCGTGGTTCCACCACTCTTTCGGTAAAATAAAACTTTCTCATATCCCTTTTGAATCTCTCTCCCATCAGTTTCCACTCATGTTCCTATGTCCTTGAATTGTTACACATTCTAAATAGTTCCTCATAGTTCACCTTGTTTATTCCATCCAGGAACCTGAAGGTCTCTATCGTATCATTCCTCTCTCGTCTGGTCTCCAGTGTCTACATGTTCAGTGCATTATGGCAATCCCCCTGTGATCTACCCTGCTGTCCCTGAATCATCTTGGTCACCCCTTGTTGCACCATCTCTAGCCTGTCCTTGTCTTTCCTGAAATTACAACTCTGGAACTGGGCACACTACTCCAGGTGTGGCCTTGCCAATAATCTAAAATGGGGTAGTAATACCTCTTTTCTTCTACTGTCAATACCCCTTCCAATACATCATAGATCCTATTTGCCTTACTATAGGTCTTGCTGCACTGACTTGATTGTTTAAGGAAGTCAATAAGTATAACTCTTAGGATCCTTTATTCAGCCATAGTGCTCAGCTTTACCACCCATCCAGTACTCTGTCCTGGGGTTCTAGTTCCCTAAGTGCATCACCTTGTATGTTTTGACATTGAATGTCAACTACCAGACCTTAAACAACCTCTCTAGCTTTTGCAGGTCAGTCTTCTTCTCACTGATTACCTCATTGCTATTTAACCTCCCACAGAGATTATTGTCATCTGCAAAGAAACACAACTGTAGTAGTAGTAGTAGTAGTAGTAGTAGTAATAAATGTTATTTAACGAACTGAGTAAGACGATTCTCTTTGAGCTGAAACTAATTTACAAGAGATACCTTTTTACACAGCCCTGGTTACAAGTGAAAAACACTAAATACACACTTAACATAACTAAACAATACTAAATTAATTATCATAAAATATGAATCAGGAGCATAATATATTATAGGGGTGCAGTCACACCCCTATAGTTAGGGTTGATTTGCTTGCTTAATGTTAAACCCCATTTTCTGCACCTTAATAACTTTGATTTATTTGATGAAATAGCCCAAACTTTGGCATGCATGGTCAGGCTGCTACAGTCTGAAGATGTGGAAAGTTTTATGATGGTGTCTTGTATGGTTTTTGAGAAAGAGAGTGCCAAAGAACAGAGAAAAAACATGTTTGGTTTCCCTATACTTAACACTGAGTATTTTTTTTTCTCTCACATACAGCCTAGACACTATGGAATTTTTTCATGAAATTTTCAGGGTTTCTAAATATACAGTACCATTTGCTTGTGTTTTTTTTTTTTACAGTTAATTTATCAGTTTGTGTGAGGGGAGCATGTTGTTGCTAGGCAGCAAACCGAGTGCACAGACAGGGAGTGTAGTGGGACTTATAGTCCATTGGGGGTTTCATAGTCCATTTGTAAAAGACTACGGAAACAGCTGTTGTGCACTAAATTGATACCTCTTGAAGGCAGCAGGTGCTAAAAGGGGCAAAGTAAAGATTAAAGCAACAAACACCACAAAAGTAATCTCTTTGGTGAAGGACTCAGTTCTGGGCGGTGTAGTCACATGACCCGTGTGGAACGTTAGAGTCACAGACTACTAAAGGAGCACCCAGAGTGAGCACATGCCACTTATTGCTGGAAAAAACTGTGAGACAGTGCTAATACTGTGGGACAGTGACCTCTTTCTAAATACCATTTGCTTGTGCTTCTTTTTACAGTTAAATTACCTGTCTGTGTGAGGGGAATGTGTTGTTGCTAGGCAGCAAACTGAGTGCACAGACAGGAAGTGTAGTGGGACTTCTAGTCCATTGGGGGTTTCATAGTCCATTTGTAATGGACTACAGAAACAGCTGTTGTGCACTAAATTGATAACTCTTGAAGGCAGTAGGTGCCAAAAGAGGAAAACCAAAGATTAAAGCACCAAACACCACAAAACTGATCTCTTTGGAGGAGTGCTCATTTCTGGGCAGTGTTGTCATGTGACCTGTGCTCAACTTCTGGGCCGCAGACTACTAAAGGAGTGCCAAGACCGAGCAGGCACGAGCGTGAGTGGAGCAAGCGTGCAGTCATCACACAGGGAGACATGTGCAGAAACATGCACTTTCAGCATGTGCCTTGCATGTCTGGCATGGACAGGAGACAAGTGCAGGAAGCTAACCACCAACCACAATAAATTAAGGTAAAGCAAACAATATATAGATCTACCTGTAACCATAGTACTAAGCAGGTATATACCACAGAGGTTTACAATCGATCTGATGACATTTTAACACTTATGTGTAATGATTTAACTATCTTTTAAATGTGGGAACTGCTTTATGTACACTACAAATGCTGAAGAACACGAGGCAGACAGATACATCTGCTTAAAATGTATTGAAACAGGGCACCTACTAGATGAAAATAAGAGTTTGTGTGAGCAAAACAAAGCACATATCTTGAAATAAACTAATGCAAAACCTAAGGAGAAAAGAAAATGGGTTTATACAAATAGCAACATTGATAAAGATTCAAGTATGGAGGAGGAAGTGACAGATAGTGCTATGGAGGAGACATCGAATGAATGGACTTCAGTAACTAGAAACCACAGTTGTAAAAGAAGAAGGGCCATGGGACGTGAGGAGATATTACTTTCAAATAGATACGCCCCCCCCCCACCAAGGTGCTCAGGAGGTCGGAGAAGCAGAGAAAGATAAGCCAGAGTACAACAGGGGTGCTGAAAAGAATGATAAAAGTGTTTTAGTAGTAGGAGATTCTATCTTATGAAGGACGTACACAATAATATGTGTTAATGACAAAGCAACTCATGAAGTAAATTGCTTGCCAGGTGAGAAGATTCAAGATTTAAAACAACATCTCCCTAACGTCATGGATACCAATAAGGAAAGTCAAATTGTGGTTTTGCATGTGTGTACTAACAATGTGGGAAGAGACCACGAGAAAGACGTTGGGCGGAGGCAATAATATCAGGAATATTACCTGTGCTAAAGAGGCACACTGAAAAAAATAGAATGGGGGACTTCTGATGATGTCATCAGCGTTAATGGTCGCTTAGATGGAGAACTCTGGTGCCAGGGCAACATTAATTAACTACTCCATAGCCATCCAAGTGAAAAGCAAAAGAAAACCTATTTGAAATTTATCTGGGGAGAAGCAGGCAATATAGGACTAAAAAATCTTAAAAATCTAAATCTTTGGGCAAATCAACAGAAAGGGGATCAACTTCAGGGAGAGGCCTAAGCCCAGCACTTTCCTGATCCTCTGTGTTAACGGGATCTGGGGAGGAAGATGATGACTCCGGCTCGGACTCAGTGCCAGTTATGCCAAGAGCAGATAGTCACAAAATAATTAAGGTGCTGCAAAGAATTGACTCTAAAGCAATGGGCATTCAAACCGATCTTAAAAAACTAGAAAATCACACAGCAATGAAGGAAACCCACATTGATATCTTGCAGAATGAATCCATGGCTTTTAGCCACTAGTTCATATATCTTCACAAATGAGAGAGAGACCTGACAATGAGTGCAGAAGACGTTGAGGCATGGTCAAGATGAAACAATGTCAGAGTTTCTGGACTGCCAGAAGGGGTAGAACAAGATAACGTGGAGAGTTTTATGGAATGCGGAATCAGAACAGAACTGAACTTAGACGAGAGCCTGGCAGTGGGCACTGAATGTGCCCGCTGATCAGTTACACCCAAACCAAGGTCAGAGGCCCTACCTCAGTCAATTATAATAAAATTCCTCAAATAACCTGTAAAAGAAAAAAATCTTGAGAATGGCTTGGGGAAAGAAGGACCTAAATTTGCATGGAAATAAAGTATATGTGGGCCAGAATTTCCCACCAATGATGCTGGCAAAATGGAAAAATGTTTTAGTTTGTAGATAAACAGCTCAGAGACAAAAACATTAAGGTACAGTTGAGATATCCAGCAAAATTGTGGATTCAGGATGGAGAGGGAGTGAAACGATTTGATTCTCTGATTGCTGTGATGCCATATTTGGAAAAACACAAAATCAATTTACCTGACATGAAGGAGGAGAAAGTGGAGAAAGAGACTGAAGATGTGCTGTGGACAGAAGCCCCAGGTAACAGACAAACCCATAGAAGGAGGGAAGGTGCCCTGTTACCCCTGCTCACAGATGTGGTGAGGAGGATTGAATCCAAAAAACCAGATTGATGGGCCTCCATGGCAGATGAGCAAAACTTCACATAAGAAAATCCAGCCTGAAGAGAGGAACCTTTATTAGGGAATCAGTTTCCTGGAGGGACTTCTTGTAAGACTGGACTTAGATGGTGCCCTTCATAACAAGCACCTCAGACGCTCAAATTCATAACACCTCTTCCAAATGTTGGTAATATTCATTTTTTAATACTAATCCACCAGAATTAATCACACATGCTATGCAGAGTAAACTAACACATCTAAGATCTAATGAGACCTGTCGAATAATTAATGAATGGGCTGATATGCAGGTTGTAATATGGGACTGTAGCGCAGTTGAATCCCTATCTCCACTCGAAAGGACTTCTCTTTTCCTTTACTTTTGGACTGCTCTAGTGACATTCTACATCAGATTTGCAAATATAACTGCTCCAAAATTGAACAGAACAAAACAGAGAGTTGATCTATAGGCTCACAAATTGGTTTATAGTGATAAATAAGTAGATTAATTAAGACCCACGTCGAACAATTTTGTTACTCAATTCTTTTGATTTGTACAATAATCTGCATAAGAGTCTTCTTAACTTTGAATGTGCAAAGTTATATAAGAAAGGAGTTGTCATTGCCCAGCCTCGGGTCAAAAGCACCAATTCATGAAGGGTTAGATAAATGAATCAGGAATATTATTATTTACTTTTGTTTTATAGCTATATGCCAAATGAGTTAAAAATGACAATAAGAGCCAGAGGATACAAATTAGAGATATAACCCCATTAAAGGGTTACAAAAGTTATATTGCATCTTAGATTCACCCCATTTCTTGATACATATTTGTGTTTCTCTTTTTTCTCATAGGTTTATAACAAAAATAGGGGTGATTAGGAAGTCCATGTGACCCTATTGGTGTAACGGCTAGGGATTTGAAATATAATGAATTAACGATGGCTTATTACCACAAGAGTTGTCCGGGATAACCATTACTACCATGGGGTGACCTAATTTTTGGAAGTCACACTTGCAATTTTTAGGAAAGGTTCGGACGGCCGGATGAAGACCAGTCCACCCAACCCATATCACCAAACGGTTGATATATCCCATCAGGGCTAGATAAGCCCTATACAGTTGCATAGTGATTCCTGTTTGAGGTGTCAACTGATGGTTTGAGTGCAGTCTGGCACCACTATTGTTCTACAGAGTTTAAACTTCTTGTTCCAAATGCTGCAGCCCCCAAGTTTGAATGGGACTGCAGTTAGTTAGTTAGTTAAATGTGTTTTTGGAGGATTGCTCTCCATGTTCAATGTTACAATGCTTTTATTTCTTGTTTTTGTTTGTTTGTCTGCTGGTGTAGACATCAAAGGAGTGATGGGAGGGGAGGAAAAAACAGACAAAAGAAGGTCAAGATATACACTCATAAAACTGTATAATGACATCTATAAAGATTGGTTCTGTTAACATTAAGGGAATTAACAATGTAGTTAAAAGGGCGAGAATTTTAAATTGGCAGATTAAAATGTGATATTGCCTGTTTGCAGGAAACAAGATTATCAGCTAGTGAACATTTGAAATGAAAATGGACTTGGGTAGGTACAGTCTATGTTGATTACCACCCTACAGAGAAGAGGGTAGTGGTAACAGATTTAATAAAGAGGGGAACACCAATACAAGTTAACAAAGTCACCACAGGAGGTAATGGTAGGCTAGTTCTGATCTCAGGAATGTACAGTCATATTACAATACATATCTTAGCAGTCTATGCACAGACACCATCCACAGGAGAATTTTTAAGGTATATTTTTAAATTGATATCAGAGCTGCCAGAAGGTCATCTAATATGCATGGGGGATTGGAACTGTGTTGAAAATAGCACTTTGGACAGATCTCCAAATGGCTATAAACAACAGAAAGCCTGTTCCAAGTTATTAAGGAATTTATGTCTGGAAGCAGGACTGGTTGATCCCTGGTGAATGTTGTATCCCCATAAGAAAGACTACACATATTACTCAGCCTCTACGAACACATATTGCAGACTAGACAGATTTTATACACATAAAAACTTAGTCCAGCTATTCCAAGATGTAACGATCCACCCAGTGATCTTTTCCGATCATGCAATGATTACAGCAACACTAAAGTGGGAAAGGGGACAGAGGAAATGTTCATGACATTTTAACTCAGGATTATTAATTGATAAGATATATGTAGACCAAATTAAAGAAACCATTAAAAACTAAATGAAAATACAGAAAAGGACTCACAGTTTAAAATATATATGGGATGGGATGGAATGAAAGCAGTCCTGAAAGTACACATAATTTCCTACACAGCTCATAAACATAAAGTGTACCAAAAGAAAATGAGAGATACTGTATCCTAACACAAATTCGGAGAAAAGAGACACAGCACAAAGATAACAGACATTAGAAACTTTTAATGGAACTCAAAAAACTCAGACAACAATATGATGAGCATATGCTCAAGAAAATGGAAAATTCACTTAGCTATACAAAACAAACATATTATGTTAAAGGAGACCATGCAGAGAGATTACTAAAATTGAAGCTTAAGAAACAAGCAGCAGAAAGATATACCCCTGGGATTCAGAGGGTGGATCACCAGGGAACTAAGACCCATCAACTCCGACAGATTGCAGATGAATTTGCAAAGTTTTACAAACAATTATATAAAGAGGAAAAAGGATTAGAACATGAACAGAAAATACAACACTTTCTAGATAAATTAGAATTACCCAGATTATCTCAAAAACAAAGAGTCATGCTGGATTCCCCCTTCCAGAGAAGGAAGTGATAAGAGCAATAAGGTCCTTTAAAGCAGGGAAAGCACCAGGTCCAGTGGCTATGGTATGGAATTTTACAGAGGATTTATCAAAGAACTAACTCCAGTAATTACAAAAGTTTGTAATACAGCACATGAACAAAATGCCATGTCAGACTCTAGGAGCGGGGCTCTAATCTCAGTTATAACAAAGCCAGGAAAAGATCCCACAATATGTTTCAATTTCCTTCCAATATAATTGTCCCCAGAACCACCCCCCCCCAAAATAAAGACACTGACAAGGTTGTATGTGGTTGCTCAGTTCAGCAATGATTTTACTGATATTATATTCAAGTTCACACATCATTTCCATCCTTGTACATTTTCCACTTTTAAGTTTTCCACATCCCATTCTTATACATTATTATATACATAATTATATACATTAGTTATATCCACCCAACATTCTTATTCAATTCATTCTTTCTATCACCTTCTTCTTTCCTTCTGCCCCCTGATGTACATCATGGGGAGCCCAGTCTCCTGCTCTTTTGATGTCAAGGGGTACGTGCATACACACCGTGCCCCTGTTTCTTGCTTATCCAACCTTTTCCATGTTTATTGATTCCCCCAGCTTATTCTCCTGTCCTCTTCCCCCTTTTCCTGTCATCCACCCTCGACAGCCCAACTGTAGCCTCCCGCTGTGTTCCACCTACCACAGTGCCCACTGTGCTCCACCTACCACAGCGTCCCTCTGCTGCCTTCTTTAGGGAGGGTAGGTGGGGAACATTTGGAGCAAAATTGTGAGCTCCTTCCTTTGTTCAGCCCCTTATCAGTGGCTTGTTGGGCCCTGACCCTTATTTCTTCCAACAATTCTTTGCGGCCACCTCTTTCTGTTCTACCTTCTCTGGTCCCTCTCCCTTTGATGACCTCATCCTTTCCTCCCCCTTCTGTGACTTCATGACTCCTCCTCTCCTCCCTCCCCCTTTCTCTCTCTCTAATCCTCCCCTGAGCCTCCCACCACAACTTTTTCAGGGTCTGGTGACAATGGAGTGTGCTATTTTAATTGAGCAACCCACTTTGTCCCCAGAACCCCCCAAAATAAAGACACTGACAAAGTTGTATGTGGTTGCTCAGTTCGGCAATGATTTTACTGATATTATATTCAAGTTCACTCATCATTTCTGTCCTGGAACATTTTCCACTTTCATTTATAAGTTTTCCACATCCCATTCCTATACACTATTATGTACATTGTCCTAGATTCCCCCTTTTCCCTCACAAAAAGACAGAGACCATTGTTTGTTGTTGTGCTCAGATTGACACTTAATTTATTTATATATCATAATTCCATGTTTCATTTCATCATCTTATTATTATATCTCTCAGAATTTCATTTATTTTCATCCATATATCAATCTCTGTTCATCCCTCTTTCTTCCTCTTTTTCTCCCCCAGGTGAAAACCTGGGTGCCTTCTTCTTCTCCTTTTCTGTTAGGTAACTGTGAAAACTGAGACTGCTTTCTCCTTCATCTTCTTCCTCTTTGGTGTTATTACTTTTCTTCCCTCCTCCCCTCCCTTTCTCCTGCCATCCACCTTTAGCAGTCCATAACCATATTATTGTCTGCCATCCACCTTTGTAGTCCAACTGTCTGAATCGACTATTTGTCATCCACCTTTGACAGACGCACTATATGATCCCTCTTGACTGTCTTCCCCTCTTGCTCTGCCTTGTAGGATCAGTGGGAGGGATCAAAACTCCAGCAAAAGGTGGCTGAAACCCCCTCTGTGCTGTCCATTATGTACCTCCACTTGCCCTTCCCCTTCCTGTTGCCTGGCCATTGTTCTATCCCCTGTCCCCTCCTCGTCCTTCTCCCCTTCCCCTTCTGAGCACAACCATCCTAATAAAAGGGAAGGGGTGCACCAGGACAACCTGGTCTGCCCATAAAGGGCAAACTCCATTGTCCCGGATTTCCCCCTTTTCCCTCACAAAAATACAGAGACCATTGTTTGTTGTGCTCAGATTGGTCAATTATTTATATATCATAATTCCATGTTTCGTTTCATCATCTTATTATTATATCTCTCAGAATTTCATTTATTTTCATCCATATATCAATCTCTGATCATCCCTCTTTCTTCCTCTTTTTCTCCCCCCAGGTGAAAACCTGGGTGCCTTCTTCTTCTCCTTTTTGTTAGGTAGCAGTGAAAACTGAGACCACTTTCTCTTCATCTTCTTCCTCTTTTGGTGTTATTCCTTTTCTTTCCCCCTCCCCTCCTTCCCCTTTTTCCTTACTATCAGTCTCAGCTTGCATTGGATGACTGGCTTTCCCCTCATGGTATTACTCTCCCTTACCTCAGGGAAAATCCTTCTTAACCCTTCTCTTTGCCTTTTTTTTTTATATTCCGTTTTTTGCATGTCTCATCCATGCTTCTATAAAGCCCATCATTTCTGTGTTAAACATGTCTATGGCTAGATCCGACAGGTGCACCCCATCTGATCTGTAGAAATCTTCTACCCATTCTTCTACACCCCACAGTATTACCTGTCCTCCCATATTCCTTACCAATGTCTCTACCCTTCTGTTCATCTTTTTCCTGGCCCTATCCACAGTTCTATGGCTGTGCTCCTGCCTCCAAACCCTCCTTGGTATCATATCCAACCAGGTAAGGCTTACCTGAGGCCACCACTGCTGTATTGTTTCTAGGTCCCTTTTTATCTGCAAGTATGTGTCTACCCATGGCTAGCCCGCAAGGTCATTGCCCCCCAAATGTATATTAAATTAAGTCTGGACTGGGTCACCATTCCTTAAGTTCCTTCAAGGTGGGAAGCAGTTGTGCCCATCTCATCCCCCGGATGCCACGCCAAACCAACCTACACTGTTTCATATCTTGGTACAGTTGCTTTCCTCCAGCCTTTTTCTCTGCTCTCCTTTCTGCCCAATAAATATGGGAGTGGCCGTAGATCCAGATTTCCGTGGTCCTTCCTCTTCCTATGGGGTTTAAGCAAAATTAATTATCTCATATATTGTCTTAATTTCATCACCACCATATCCCTCTCCCTGTCCTCCCCCCCCCCATCCCATTCATCCCCACATTTGTAACAAAACACAGGTAATATGGTACTTTTCTCACTTCAGTGCTCAGATATATCTCTTATAACTGGCAGACCACCAGCGTCCTTTTTCCAAAATACTATCCACAGTTTCGCCTGCTGCTGCCTATTGTGAGGCAGCCCCAATCCGCAAGGAGTGGGACGAGTAGTTAACCGGGTCCTCTCCCAGGAATTGCATGCCTTTCTTGAGCAATGCTGTGACTTGATAACCGGTGACCCATCTTCCATCATCATGAACAAATAATCTCCCTATTCTGGTCCCATGCTCTGCGGCGAAAGCCCACAAAGTCTACACTGGGCATACCATGCCCTCTACCCGTCTCTTTAGTGTCACCATGCAACCCTGCCCCCGTTGATCTGTCTTTGACCTATTAATCTTGATCTGTATCTCTTTCATCCCCCAACTTATATTTTCCCATTCTAATCCCCCTTTCTTGTCTTTTTTGCCATGGCCTACCAACTCATTCACTCTCATAGCCCCTGCAAACATTACAGCATAAATCGTGTGAAATAGCTGGGCCTCTGTCTTTGATCTGCATACTGCCGGTAGCACATCCTTTAGTTTTGCTTGCCACTGTTCCCCTATTGGTCTTCTATTGTCTACTGGCCCTTGCTTCAACCTTCCCCATCCCTGCATCATCCTTCTAATAAACCATGATTTTGTTGGGTCCTTCCATTCCTTTAGGCTGCAGATAAACACTAATCCCTGCTAAACAGACCCCCACTGTGGTGTGGGCTATTTGTTTTTGCCATTGTTCCATGGTGAACTTTCCCAATTGTTCCTCTGTGAGTAGCCTACTTACCTCCATATGGTGTGTTGCCCTGAATGTTTGAAACACTCGCCAGGCTCCATCATAGGCCCTCAGAGTCCGAGGTGCCCATGAGCTGTGAAACAACAGTTCTGCTCCTTCTTGCCAATGTCCCAGATGATAGTTGGTATGGGCATTTTTTGCTCCTCTGCTGCTGGTGCCAGCCTCCGGAAATGGTCCAGCTGCAGACGGGAAAGGTTGTGAGCCAGGGTGTTGTGTACCCCTTCTATGTGTTTTGCTTTGAATTACATGTTCAGCTGCAAGGCCCTTAACACTAAACATCATAAAACTTGCATGACTGTTTCTGATCTGGCCCCACTGTTGTTTAGAACCTCCACCGCTGCTCTATTGACACACCAGAATGTCACTCTCTGATCCCGTAACTCTTCCCCCCACACCAGGGTACGTGCCCAGATGGGCATGATCTCTAGCAATGTTATATATTTTACCTTGCCATCCCTTACTAAGTCAGACAGCCATGGTTCTGCAAACCACCTGCCCTTCAGGTAGCCCCTCATGCCTATGCCCCCGGCTGCACCTGTGTAAAGCTCGAGTTCTGTGTTATACACCCACTCTTCCTGCCAGAAAGAACAACAATTATATTCCTTGAGAAATTCCTCCCATATGTTAAAGTCCTCCCTAACACCTCTTGTCAGGTCTACCCAATGGTGTGGTTTGGTCATCCCGGCTGTAGCCCTTGCTAACCTTTTTGTGAATGCCCTTCCCGGTTCAATAGCCCTGCAGGCGAAGTTCAGGTGCCCCAGTACCTGCTGTATTTGTTTTAGTTGTACACTTCTCCTGATGGTATGTACTAGGATCAATTCTTTCAGTTTCTCTACTTTTTGGGCAGGCAGCCAGAATATTTCCTTGGGGCATCTATTTCAATATCTAGGAATTCTAACACCCTGCAGGGCTCCTCTGTTTTTTCCGGTGCCAATTTAACCCCTAATTCCTTGCACAGGTCTTGAAATTTGACCAGCATTTTTCGTCTCCTTTTTACCACTACTGATGAAAAGGAAATCATCCAAATAGTGAATAACCATTCTATGACCAGTTTCCTCTTGATATATCCACTGTAAACAGGTGCTAAACGCTTGAAATGTTGCACATGCTATTGAACATCCCATGGGCATGGCTTTGTCAAAATAGTACTGACCCCCAACTTTAAAACCCAAGAGGTCCCAGTCTTCTCTCCTGACTGGCAGCAACCTAAATGCAGATTTGATATCCATCTTTGCCATCCATGCAACCTTAGTAGCCCAGAATATCCAGACTGCATCTTCCAATGTTGAATATGTTACCCTACTATACTCCTCCCCGATAAAATCATTCACCGAATCCCCTTCTGGAAAGGATAGGTGGTGAATCACCCTATATTCTCCTTCCTGTTTCTTGGGTACCAAACCTAATGGCGAGATCCTCATGTTCTGTAATGGGGGGGAGTATCAAATGGGCCTTCTACTCTTCCCTCTAGCTTTTCCTTCTCTGTCTTTTGTCTTAACATCTCTTCCTTCCCTTTTACCGACCCCAGGTTGCGTGCCTCTCTCCCTTTTCTGGGCCCATCACACTGCAATGAAAAACCTGTGCAAAAACCTTTTTTGATCATCCCTGCCACTTTTTTGTTTGGATATCTGTCCAACCAACCTCTCCATGCCTTTATCCTGATGGGGATTCTGGCTATCCCAAAATGCTCCCTGTCTTCTCTCCCTTTTTCCCTCCCAGGTCCCTGTCTCTCGCTCAGTGTTCGGCTTTTCCAATCAGTGATTCCGACCTCCTCTGCTCGAGTTCCCCATACCCTCCCTCTCCAGTTCCATGCCTGCCCGTTAAAGCCCTGTCCTTCACGAAAAAACTGTTGACCTGAACCCTGACCCCTGGATCCTTGTGCTCCCTAGGCCCATGTCATTCTGCATCTGTTTGCTGGGCATGTTCCCCCACATTTCCAACATGCATGCCGAAAACAACATTGAGGCCATGAACAAAAGGCCCTATTGTAAGCCCAACAGTACCTCTGGGGCACACCTTTCTTCCCCCACTTCCCTTCGGGTGTGGACTGATCCGTTACGAAGTCTGTCCATAAGTCTAGCTGGTTCGTATCCCATCTCACATTCCCGTATGTTGCCATTCTTTTCCAAAAAAATTAATCATAGTATGTCCATCCAACCCCCCCTTTTGCTTTTGCCCACCTTATTATTAGGGAGTATGTGATGAGTGGGATGCCCAATTCTGGCCTTTTTTTCTAATACAATGGCTGAGAAAGTGGCAAAACCTACATACCACCCATCCCTAGTCTTCCCTTTTGTGAATTTGTCTTCCTCCTTCTTCCCTAACAATACTACCGCTGCTGCCATTTTACTCTTCCCTATGTTCTCCATTTCATCATACTTCGCTGCTGCTTCCTGGCTCACCAATGCAAATATATCCACTTACTCTCCTTTACTTATCTTTTCCTTTGTGGCCAGTGGAACATGTTCACCTACCCTCATCCCGGGGGCACCTATCTCCCTTGTTCCTTTTCCTTCTTTCTCTATACCTCCCTCCTTCCCTTTCGGTACCTCTTTCTCTGTCCTGATCTCTGCCAGGGCTGACTCCATTTGCCCTAGGCCTCCTATCCCAAGTGCCGACACAATTTGACTAATATACTCTTTATACTGTCACCCACTGCACTGGGTGCATTACTTGGGTCCTTGTCTGAGCTTTGTTGCCTGCCATCCTCCTGGTGCCCCGTTACAGCACCCAGTGGTTGAGGGAGTGGGTGTGCCACTAGCGGCTGTGGAGGAAACACTGTGTTCGGGAGATCTGGTCTGGGTTCCTCCAGGGGGATCCCGACTTGGTCTTGGGGAGGTACTGGCGGTACCGGGTAGCTAGAGTGCAGAGGTACTGGATCAGCTACCTTGATGGGTCCCACTACCATTGGTTGTATCCTGGTGGGACTGCATGGCCCTTCGGCCAGCCACTTCCTTCTGCCCCCTTTTTCTCATCCCACTTTGCTCTTCTCCCTGGGTCTCCCCAGTTCCTCCCCTTTCACCAGCTCCCACATCCTGTTGGCTTTTTCCACCAATTTGACTATAGCCCTGTAAGTGTCTTCCTTAGAGGGCCTGCTCTTCTTTGGTGCCATATCATTCATCCTCTCACACAGCGAAGACAACTGAAGAGAAGAAAACAAGATTCTGTTGTTAACATATGTTTACATCATGCCCTCGTGTGGCCATCTTACATTGCACTCGTACCACAAGCCCTTTCCAGCTGACAGACCTCGGTCCCCCGCTTGAGCCCACTTTCGCTCCCTTTCTCTCCCCCATTACCTGACAGGCCCCTTGTCTCGTCACCATTCCCACTCCTGCAGACCTCGGGGTGATCGCGCCCTCCACGCGTCTCTGGTGTCCTTTCCTATGTACTCCTGGTCCACAGCCTCCTTTTATGTGTTTTTTTGGGTTTGAGACACCTTTGGGCCTGTCCATTCCCTTGTCATGCCCGGCCCCATGGGCCTCCACTGTCTACTAGCCAGCATGTGGTTCAAAATCCCTTCTTGTCTGCCTTTTTGGGCCTGCCAAGTCTCCCCCCTGTTTCATGCTGTCGGGTGCCTC
This sequence comes from Neoceratodus forsteri, assembly GCA_016271365.2. Lineage (NCBI taxonomy): Eukaryota > Metazoa > Chordata > Ceratodontiformes > Ceratodontidae > Neoceratodus > Neoceratodus forsteri. The sequence continues at coordinate 536,965,380 of CM057455.1, forward strand.
CTCGTGATGCCCTTCCAGGCCTGTCTTTTTGGCCTTGTCCCCTTTGGGCCACACTCATCTGGCTCACAGGCTGATCCCGATCCCTCATTTTGTGGGCCCTGCCCCCTTTTGGCCTCCTGCCACTTGCGGCTATTGTCGCCGCCCTCCCTGTTTGCGCCCCTTTTCTTCCCCTGCAGCTCTGGTCTTTGGCTGCTTCCTCCCCCCATGCCTGTTGTCTGGGCTCCCCCCTTTTGTTTTGGCGTCGTTGCCTGCCTCCCACTTCCCCCAAGCAAATTCTGTGTCCCGAACCATGTGGTCCTGTGGCATGTGACGTCATTCCATACACCTCGTGGCCTACTCCTTGCAGGCCCCCCTTTTCTCCACACCCTCCCAGCCTCCCCCTACCATGCCTTCCTCTGCCTACTATCCTCTGGGTCCCCACCCTCTCCCTTAGCTCACTCCCCTTCCCTCATAGCCGTTGTGTGGCGTGTGACGTCACACCCACGTGGCCTCCCGCATCCGTCCTTGCTCCATATCCATGCTAGGCCTCACTGCTCGGGCCTCATATGTGCGCCTTCTCCATGCAGTGCTCCAAGCCCCATAAGGCAACCAGCTGCATGCACAGGGTCCCTTGCTTTCATGTATCCCCACTGATTACCTCCCGGTTTCTTTTTCAACCCCCTTTCCTTCTGTGCCGCCCAGGCCCTTACCCGTTTCCTCTGTGCCCTGCTACAAATCGTCACCAATGTGCAAAACCAACTGCCAACCCTTCTGTACTCAGTGCCCTTGCCCCTCTTTTCACATAGAAGAGCTTCGCATCCCGTCATAATGCTCACCCTCTCTTGTCTTTCTTTACACTTCTCCCTCATACCCTTTACCGCTGCCATATGCATCGCCCACCTAAATAACAACTGCTGCCTGTGCCAATAACCTCAAGTTCCTTCTGTTACAAGCCTGCTTTGCCTCCACTGCCGTCTGTACACCATGCTCAAAAGGACAACACAAATGCACACTATCCTGGAATATGCAGTTGTTTTACGCTGCTTTAAAAAACATTTTTTTTTCTTTCCTCTGACTCCAACACTGTCTTTGTACCTCTGTACTGCCCTTCAGATGCTACGTATTTAACATTCTGCTATGGGCTTCAATCCCAAAATCTTACATCACAGTCATACCAAAGGACCCCTACCCTTCTGCCTTCTTATCTTTCAGGTTTTACATTCTCCTCTCTCTCATTCCTTTCTTTCTCTTGTCCTTTTTTTAAAAAACTCAAACACTTTTCTACCATGCTGTTTGTTTTTCCTTACTTCTTTCCTTGTTGCACAAACCTTCCAATTAATCTGCCAATCGGACATACTGCAGTTCCAAAAGATCAAAACTCCAGCAAAAAGTGGCTGAAACTCCTCTGTGCTCTCCATTATGTACCGCCACTTGCCCCATCCCTTCCTGTTGTCTGTCCATTGTTCTATCCCTTCCCCTTCCTTCCCCCCTCCCCGTCTGAGCACAACCATCCTAATAAAAGGGAAGGGCTGCACCAGGACAACCTGATCTGCCCCTTAACGGGCAAACTCCATTATTATATACAGTACATTATTTACATCCATCCAACATTCTTATTCAATTCCTTCATTCTGTCACCCTCTTCTTTCCTTCTGCCTCCCAAACATACATCATGGGGAGCCCAGTCTCCTCCTCTTTTGATGTTAAGTGGTACGTACATACACAGTGCCCCTGCTTCTTGCTTTTCCATCCTTTTCCATGTTTATAGATTTTCCCTCCCCCCCCTTTCTCTCCTGTCCTCCTCCCCCTATTCCATTAGCCCACCTCCAGTTTGCGATGGATGGTGGGCTTCCCCCCTCCCCACCCCTCTCTCTCACCCTCTACATTTCCCCTTGCTGCCATGGCTGTCTCACCCATTCCTCAAAGGTGTTTGCCATTTCCTGATTGAACAAAGTCAGCCCCAAATCCAAGAGATGTACCCCATCCCCCCGAAAGTTCTCATTGACCTTCTCCTGAATGTTATGGTGAAAAACCATTCCCCCTTCGGCCTCAAACAACCTGCCCACATGGTCATTCATGCACTTCCGTGCCCTGTCTATACCTTTGTGACACTCTTCATGGCACCACACCCTTTGTGGCATGATCTCGGACCATGCCAATGTAACCCCTGGATGCCATTTCTTTATGTTTAGGACATCCTCTTGTATTTGATAAAATATGTCCAACCAAGGTCTTGTCCCCAGATCGTTGCCTCCTAGGTGTATCACCAGGAGATCTGGCTGCCCATGAACCTTACCAACCTCTCTGAGTTCTGGTAACAGCTGGGCCCACTTCAGCCCCCGACGGCCTTTACTTATCAACCCGATTGCATTGCTGTCCAAATGCATCTGCTTGCACCTTGTCTCCTGGCAGCCCATTTTTCCTCCCAATGGATAAAGGAATGCCCGCAGATCCACACGTTGACCTTTCTGGGTCTCTCTGCATAACAAACGCATACTTTGTTAGATATCGCTCATTGCTCTCCCCCACCCTTCCCTCCTCCCTTCCCTCCATCTGCAAAGGGAACAAAATAAAGATAACGTTATTGTTGTATATTCCATATATATTTTTATAACATTCAGATTTCCACCTGCCCCTCGACTGGATCTCTTCTACCTTGCCATATGTTGCAGCCATCTCCGAGGCCGCCCCAATCATGAAAGAGTGAGAATACCCCTCCACTGCTTCCCTTAGAAACCTGAGTCCTTTACGCAGTACTGCCATCACCTGGTATCCGGTAATTGGCCTGCCATCCCCATGTATGAACAGTAATGGACTCCCCACACGGGGCACCCTTCTGCATTCACATACAGGGCCCTCACAGGGCAAATGTTTGCATTGTGGTGCTTTCTTAACCAGACTCTGGCACCCTGACCCCTGTGGTCTGTCTTTGATCTCCTAAGATGCACTGCCACTCCCTCTTCTGTCCATTCCATATCTCCCCACTTTAAGCCCCCTCCTTCCTCCTTCTTGCCGTGTCCCACTACTTCTCTCAACCTAAAAGCCCCTCCATACATGGTGGCATACAGGGCTTGGAAGAGCAAGGCTTCACTTTGTGAACTGCAGATGTGCTATAAGGCCCCTAGCAGCCACTCTAACAGTCCCTCATCTATCAGTTTCCTGCCATCCTGCCTCTTGTCTAACCCTCATCCCCAGCCCTGCATCATTCTGCAGATCAGGTTAATCTTTGTGAGACCTTCCCACCCCCTCAAGGTGCATATCTGCCCTATCACTGCCAAATGCACCCCACATGGTTGCCTGAGCCATGTCCTGCCGCCATCCATTCAAAATGAATTTGGCTACCTGTTCCCCCATTACTACCCCCACTTACCTGTCCACCATACTGTTCCGAAAACTTTGGAATGTCCTCCAAGAGGTTTCAAAAGCTCTAAGGGTCCTGGGGGCCCAGGAGTTGTGGAACAATGATTCATCTCCCCAGTACAATCATCCATGTGTACATCGGGACTGTGGCCCGCCAAACCTCTGCTCCAGGTGTGACAGTCATGAATTTGTTCATCTGCAATTGGGAGAGACAATTAGCTATCACATTGTCCACACCATCAATGTGCTTAGCTCTGAATGACATATTCAAAGCCAAACCTAAACACACCATCCTCCTCAACACCCTCATGACCCTGTCTGACTTTGTTCATTTTCTGTTAAACACCTCTACAACCACCCAGTTATCACTCCAAAAATGTAACCTGCCTATTCCTGAGTTCCTCTCCCCAAACTATCATTGCCAACCATAAGGGTAACAGCTCCAAGAAAGCGATATCCCTCATCACCTTTCCCTGCACCCACGCTTCTGGCCATGGCTCTGCGGACCACTTTCCTTGAAAATAACCCCCCATGCCAGTCCTTCCTGCTGCATCGGTATTACTGTCAACCCGTACTGTACAGCCATTCTGTCTGACAGAATGTCTGTCCATTGTAGGCTTGTAGGAACTGTTCCAATACCTCCATATCCTCCCTAACCCCTTTATTAAGGTCCACCCAGTGATGCGGCTGCTTCACCCCTCTTGTTGCCCAGGACAGGCACCGTGTAAATGTGTGCCCAGGTGAAATGGCCCTACAAGTGAAATTGAGGTGCCCTAGCAGCTGCTGGGCTTGCTGAAGCTGCACCCTCCGGTCCCCCACCATTCTTAATAAATCCTGCAGCCTCTGCACCTTCTGTTTGGGTAACCTGTATAATTCCTGTACCGTGTCCAACTCAAAAACCTAGAAACTCTATCACCCGACTGGGCCCTTCCGTCTTGTCCTTTGCTGGGGTACCTCCATTTCATGGCATAACTTTTTGAAATCCTGCAGCATGGCTGCCATCTCTCCTTCCCCTCTCTAATGAATAGAAAATCATCCAGGTAGTGTACTACTGCCTGATACCCATATCATACTTAGAAAACCCACTGCAACCAGGTGCTAAACATCTCAAATGTGGCACAAGCTATTGAGCATCCCATGGGCATGGCTTTGTCAAAATAATACCCACTGTCTACCTGAAAACCTAGCAGGTCCCAGTCCTCTGGCCTAACTGGCAATAAATGAAAGGCTGACTCTATGTCAGTTTTGGCCAACCAAGCCCTCTGCATGGTTCTAATGAGCCGAACCACCTCCTCCAAGGTGGCGTATGTAACTCTGCTGTCCTCTTCACCTATGACATCATTAACTGAGTCTCCTTCTGTGTAGGATAGGTGAGGTATCACCCTATATTTTCCCTGTTGCTCTTTTGGCACTAGCCCCAGAAGGGATACCCACAGATTCGGTAATGGGGGGGATCTCAAATGGTCATTCTACTCTCCCTGCCGCCACCTCCTTCTGTAATTTTTGTGCCAATGTCACCTCCTTTCCTTGCATAGATTTGAGGCTCTTCGGCCTCATCCTTTTCCTATCCCCTTGAAAATGTAAGTTAAAACATGTTCTTAAACCTACCTGTAATGTTCTGGCTGCCCCGCGTCAGGGTAGTCCCTCAACCACTCCTCCATTGCATCAACCTTGATGGGTGTCTGGGCCAGCTGAAAAACACCCACCACTGGGCACCTAGTTCTCCTGTTGTTGTGTTTGGTAATGCTGCCCCCTCCTTCCTCCTGCTGCCCTTCTTTTCTTCCCCTTCCCCCACTGTTGGCCCCTGACAGACCCCAGAGAGTTCCAAAAGGGCTGCTGATATGCCTGTTCTTGTTCCCCTGTGCCTTTGTCCCAGCTATATCTGCATTTGCTCGCTGGGTGATACCCCCCACATTTTGAGCATACATGTCTGAAAAGGCAGTTAGGCCATGAGCAAAATTCCTGATCGTAGTCCAAGCAGGCCTTTAGCACTGTCCTCCCTCTTTTCTCTCCCTCCACCTCCTTGTTGGTGGGTCCCATATAGATTTCCAACCACAGGTCTATCTGTCTGGCATCCCATTTGACGTCCCCAAAATGAGCCATTCTCTTCCTAAATTTCTCATCATATTTTAGCCCACTATGGCCCCCTTTTTTGTATGCATTCTTAATGATGAGGGAATAAGTCAATAGTGGGGTCAAGAATTCCAGACGTTTTTTAAAGGCAATGGTAGTGAAGTATGTAAACCCTGTGGACCAAGTGTCCCAGGTTTTTCCCTTCCAAGACTTGTCCTCTTCCCCTTTCCCTAGCAGTACTACCACAGGCGCCTTGTCCTTCTTTTCAAAGCTATCCTTTTCCTCATATTAATCCATATTGTCCACATTTGCCAATGCAAAGATGTCGACATATTCCCCTTTCCAGATTTTTTGTTTCATGGCTGCAGGCACATGGTTCACTAACCTTACCCCCAGTGCCCCAATCTCCCTTCATATGAGGGGTACTTCTCTTGTCCCCCACCCCCTGTTCCTGCCCCTTTCCCTTTTATGTTATGAGTCACTTTCTCCAGTTGCCCCATCCCATTCTTTCCCATACTTTTTAACATTTGTTCCACATATTCCTTAACATTGCTTTCTATTGTCACCACCTGGTTACCTGATGTGTTGGTTTGCAGGCTGCTGGGCCCCTGCTGGGGCACTCCCACTGGGCTGGGTGCAGGTATTGGACCTCTTAAAGGCAAGACCGGTTCCGTCAGAGGGAGCGAAAACAAAGGAGTGGTTGGTTCCGGTGCCATCTGTGGGTCAGGTATGGGCTCCGGGGCTGGCACTGGGATTGGGTTACTGAGAGCTGGACCTCAAGGGGTGGCCAGGTTAGGCACTGGGGTCGCTGGCCTGGGTTCAGGTGCCTTAGGCCTCTTTGGCACCCTCTTGACCTTTTCCAGCCCTTTCCCCTGCCTCCCCTTACTTTTCGTGCCTTAATCCACCCCATCTGGTTCCGTCACCTCCAACAACCAGTTCAACTTTTCCACCAAATCCATCACTGCTCGGTAACATTCTTCTTTGCTGGGTTTGGATTGCTTTGGCACCATCCTCATGGAAATCTAACACTAGGAAAAAAACACAGTAATCATTAGTTCATGTTTCTTTTTTTAATTTTTTGAGGCTGCCCCTTGCCCCAGCTTCTGAAGGTGTACCCAACCCATATCCCTATGTCACCTGGCTGCCAGTCGCGTAGCCCTTTGTGCCTGCTCCCTTCCTGTTCCTTCACCAGAGAACCAGAACCCCCCTCCCTTGTGTTGTACTCTGGGGAAAACCACATTTTTTAACTTTTTTTTTTTTGAAATGGATAACCTTATGTTTGTAAAATCCCCTTGTTTTTCTTTTGTCGCTGCCTGCCGTATATTTGGTAATTACAGGCAGTAATGGTTGTAACAGTAAGGTACCATTCTTCCCAACCTATAAGGCCTGCACACACCAAACTATGAGCCCCTTTCCCTCTAGCTTCTCTGTGTGTCTTGCGCTATTCCTTCTCTCTCTTTTATTTCTTAACTTTGTGCTTTCCCAGTGGCCTGCCTTTTTGCAGTACCAAATTGCTCATTACATCATAGTACCCCATGCTTCCTTCCTTTCCATTGTACTGCCTTTGCTCCGGGCTGCCTCCCACATTTTAGGCCATATATGTCCATCACCTTGCCCCCCCCCGCCATCCCATGTGGAAGGCCCCGGCAGTCCTGCCACTCTCTTCCCTTCATTTCCTTTCCATCCTTTCCTTTCCATGTTTCACAAGGTGAGCCCCCTTTGCTTTAAGCAGAAAAAAAACCCTCCTTCCCGCTTTGTTCCCATGCGTGGTTCATCCAGGCCTTCCATCGCATGGTGATGACGTCAGTCACCATCCCATGCGGTAGGCCCTGGTTTTTGTTGCTCCTTCCCCCTTGTTCCAGTGGTGCGCTTTCTGTGTCTTCCTGCTACTCCCGTTGGCACTGGCTTGTTACCATCTAAAAGGAATGCCGGACCCCCCCCTCATTTGCTGCCTGCCATCAGCCGGTTCTGGCCCTGGGCCCTTCTTAAATGCTGCCCCCTTCTTCCTCCCTTCATAGGATCCAGTCCTTCTGCCCACCAAACAACTCGAACTACCATTTCCACTTCCCCACTTGAGGCAGTTTTCCTAGTTACCTGCCTCCCCTTAAACCTGTGGCAATCTGCGGCCTTCCAACACTCTCCCTTCAGAGGCCCCTACTGTTCTGCCTCCTTCTTCTTTGCACCCATTGTGAAACTCCTGGCCACCCCCTCCAGCCATTTTTGGAGACATTACGAAACCACCAAAGCTTTCAGTTCTCTCCAGCTCTCCACATTTCAGCTTGTAAGTTCTCACTGCTGTTGTTTAATGCCATGCTGCTGATCATCTTTTAGCAATAATTAGAATCACTCTTACCTTTTCTTGGCATTACTTCTGGTACTTACAGCAGCTTCCTACAATTTCTCTCAATTCTCCTGTAAATTTATTTTTAGTTCCTTTACCTAAGGCTATCGTTTACCTAGCCTTCATAGATAGCTATGTATTTTAAAAACACCAAATACCTATCTGAACCCAAAAGGCCCACTGACTCAAAATTGCCTAGCCAAACTGATGTGCTTCCAGAAGCAAACTTTTGGAGCAAATGTGTGAGCTCCTTCCTTTGTGCAGCTCGTTTGGCCCTGCCCCTTATTTCTTCCCACCAATTCCTTGCTGCTACCTCTTTCTGTTTTACCTTGTCTGGTCCCTTCCTGTTTGATGACCTCATCCTTTCCTTCCCCTTCTGTGACCTCATGTCTCCTCCTCTCTTCCCTCCCCCTTTCCCTCTCCCTTCCCCTGAGCCTCTCACCACAACTTTGTCAGGGTCTGGTGACAATGGGGTCTGCCCTTTTAATTGGGCAACCCTCTTTATTAAACCAAGATGCTAAGATTTTTACAAAAATAATTAGTTTAACAATGCAGCAAATTATAGCATCATTAGTACACACAGATCAAACAGGATTTATTCCTGGTAGGCAAATCAGAGATAACATCAGACTTCTTTTGATTACACTGACAGCAGGTTTGCCATTATTTAAATTAAAAAAGGAATCTGAAATTAAGAAAGATTGTCTACAGAACTGAATTTGTAAAACGCCACCATATCATACACTCTGCAATAGAGTACACGTTCATACACTGACAGCAGCCCAGAAATTTCCTCTCAAAACATTAAATGCAATTGTAGCCCTAGATGCAGAAAAAGAGTTTGATTGCTTGCACTGGAAATACTTAGAGAAAATCATACAGAAATTTGGCTTTGATGAAAATATGCAAAAATGGTTAATGAACATTTATAATACCCCATGGGCACAAGTTAAAGTTTATGGAACTACATCAGCACCTTTTAAAATACAACAAGGTACTAGACAGGGATGTCTCTTGTCCCCCCTCTTATTCGCTCTGAGTATGGAACAGTTACAGGAGATGATGAGACAGTCTAGAGAGGTGAGGGGGGTGCAAATGGGAGGAGAGGAGATAAAAATATCCTTATATGCAGATGATACATTGTTATATGTAGGATATCCAATTAACAAACTTCCCATGCTGAGGGAGATGTTAAGGATGTTTGGGGAGATAGCAGGATTTAAAATAAATGAGGAGGGGGGACCACGTGATGCAAGCTACCGGATAGTTGCTTCTCTGTATAGCTCCAGCCTCCCGTTGCTATATTTTCATTTTCTGGTATACTTTCTCGATCTCTAAACCTCGAATTTTGAGTTATTATGGCTCCCTACAACTTTGTGCCCTTGCAGGGTGATTTCGAGAGAGAATGGACGTTTACATGAAAAAACAACAGCAGAAACACTCCCCGCCTGTTACAGCAGAGAAGGCCTCAAAAAAATCCCGGGCCTCGAGTGGAACAGAAAAGGGAGACGTTCTGAATCTAGGGGCGGATTAGGAGCCGCTCACATTGTCCAGATTTTTGGAGGAATTTAAATCTTTCTGAGATGAGATCAAGGAGATGGCATCAGAAATGGAATCCCTCACGAGAAAAATAGAAGAAATAACCCTCGCTACCTCAGACAACACAACTAGGATCTTCTCTCTAGAGAAGCAGGTCAAGAGGTTCGAGCCCGAGATGGCAGCAATGCATCAGAAACTGTCTAGATCCGAGGTCAAGATTGAAGACCTTGAAGGTTGTAGCCGGAGAAATAATGTTGTGATCCTCGGGTTACCAGAGGGAGAAGAGGGCCAGAATACCATAGCTTTTATCCAGAAGTTGGTCAAGAACATTGCAGGCCCTTCTCTATTTGGGGCTAAATATATTATTGAGAGACCTCACAGGTCATTAAGACCGAAGCCCCCTCCCGGAGCAACGCTTTGACCTATAATCTGTTGTTTCTTAAATTTTTTAGAGCGACAACATTTCCTGTACAACGTGAGAGAACTCCAAGAAGTTCTCTGGAAGCAAGTTAAGCTTAGAATAATGCAAAATATCCCGGGTTCAGTCCATTTGAAGCGAGCAGCTTTTCATCCTGTTGTATCAAAAATTATTGCAGCTGGACTTAAATTTTGTATGGGATACCCAGCCAGGCTACAGGTACTGGTGGCTGGTTCCTGGGCTACCTATGAAGATCCGGAGGCAACGTTTGCTGGTTTAAAATTAGCACTGCCAGATCTCTTCAGGGACACATGTAAGGCCTTAGGGCTTTCTCGACAAGATGAGAACAGCTTTGAGAAGGCTGGGTATTCATGTAAAGGGATCTTCTGGAAAGCAATGGTTACACATTCCTGGACTCTCACTTCAGCCCGAATATGGGGCAGAAAGGACTTTCCTTTTCTTTTTACAGTGATCTAGTTGTGGATGCATGCTCTTACTTGTCTTGTCTGGGTCTGGGGTTTCGGGCCCTTCGGTTTTCTAAGTGTTCCAATCATGAAAGCATATTCCTGCTTACTTTGTCTGGGTCTGGGGTCTCAAGTAATCAAGCGATTTCTTGCTAATTTTTGTATTGGCAGAAAATAATGCCTATTTAGCAACATCTGGTCTCCCCCTCTCATGTGGAAGTTTAGTAAGGAAGGGTTTGGTGGAAGGCTTTAGCCTTTTGGGAAATCCAATTATAAGGGCTGAGATGTCCCTTCCTCTGTTAGGCATCAGGGTGCTGTTACACACTCATAACACAGGAGGGAGTTTGTGCTCCATGGTTGTGAAGTGCCAACGGCTCCTAAAGTAGGAGATAAGCTGGGATGTACTGGGACAAAGGAGCAGCAACTGGGAGGAGAGGATTGGGGGCTTGTCCCTATAAGGCTGGAGAGCCTGCTGAGATGAAGGCCCGTTTAATGCATTTCAAGAAAGGGGAATGTATTATAAAGAATACAGTGGTTGGGGGACGGCTTTTCGGGGGCTGGGGGAGGAGTAGTAAACGGAGCATTGCTGAACATTGTTGTGATAAGAGGGGTTTGGGTGGATGGTTTTGGATTATGTTTTGGAGATACGGATGATGTGGATTGTCGGGGTAATCGGGGGTGGGGAGGACAGGAGTTCAATGGGGATGGGAGATCTGCACAGCAGATTCAGAGGAATAGAATCACCTGTTACACTTCAGCAGGATATGTTAGATATTTTACCTGGATTATACCTGATATAATAGATGGCTCAGAATCTTAATATTGCTACATGGAATGTGAAGGGGATCAGGAAAAAACTGAAACAATATCAGGTACTCAAACACCTGAGTTTGTTACGTGCCCAGATAACGTTCATACAAGAATCTCATTTAGTGGATTCCGAAGTAATACAACTTCGAAGACAACAGATAGGTCAGGTTTTTCATGCTTCAGGGGAAACAAATAATTGTGGGATCATGATACTGATTAACAGAAATTTCCCATTTGTCCCTTCTCAGGTATTTAAGGATTCGGAAGGCAGATATGTCTTAGTGCAGGGCTCTATTTGGGCCATGCCATTGGTTTTAGGTAGCATATATGGTCCAAACACAGACAATCCCTGTTTTTTTATGAAATTGATTTCCACAATTCTTCCTATACTCCCTATTCCAATTATATTAGGGGGAGATTTTAATTTAGTTTCAGATCCGAATCTGGATAGATAAAGCACTGGGTCGAGGGGACCAACACCTGGACACAGGGCCTTTAAGGAGATGATGGATCAGAGTGGATTGTGTGATGTCTGGAGGGTCACACATCCTAATATTAAGGAATATACTTATTGCTCGCCAGTTCATGGCACGTAATCTCACATTGACTACCTATTAGTTTCTCATGAGCTCTTGCCAGGGGTTCTAGCCACCTCGATCCAACCAGGTCCAATATTGGATCATTCTTTAGTCTTGGGTAATTTGGCTTTTCTTAATATCCCCAAAAGAGAGACCAGATGGAAATTAAATTAACAATTACTAAAAGATGAAAAGTATAGAAGAGAGGTGAAAGAACAGATAGAGTTTTCCTTTTCCACCAACCCAATAGGTAGTGCAAGACCGGATATTTTATGGGGAGCCTTTAAGGCTTATATAAGGGGTATTCTCATTAGTCTAGCTACAAGGAGGAAGAGGGCACAGGAAATGGAGTTACTCTTTTTATTGTCTCAGATACGTGTACTAGAAAGTATACACACAGATATAATTTCTCAAGAGGAATCACAGAAGTTATTAATATATAAAGATAAGTATCTGTGAATGTTAAGAGAAAAGGCTGAGTTGGCAATAATTCATACAAAGGCCAGTTTTACAGATCAAGGAGAAAAAGCGGGGCGCCTGTTGCCTTTACCTTTAAAACAACAAGAATCAGCAAGATTTATACCCCCAATAAGGTCTCAGTCTGACGGGACCCTGAAGGTATCCCCCTCAGAGATAGTCCAGGAATTTGCTACCTTTTATGAACAATTATATAGGGACATGGATAGTCCTCCGCCTATTCAAAAACTGGATGAGTATCTCAAGGAAGCTCATCTTCCGTTACTATCTGACTCTCAAAAGAAATTCATATTGTCCCCTTTATCACAGGAAGAAATAGCAACTGTTATAAAGGACTTGCCTATGGGTAAAGTCCCGGGTCCAGATGGGTTTTTGGCCTTATTTTATAAAGTTTTTACGGAGCAACTACTTCCCGTGTTGCATCGGCTCTATTTGCATATCTTGTCTGAAGAGGTGGCAGATACACATCTGTTTGAGGCATTGATAGTTTTGTTACCTAAACCAGACAAAGACCTAGAAATGGTTCAGAGCTATAGACCAATATCTTTGCTGAATCAAGATGTCAAAATTCTCTCGAAGATAATGGCAGATAGACTAACCCTGGTTCTTCTGGATCTTGTGAGTATGTCTCAAGTGGGATTTATGAGAGGACGTGCATCTTCAGATCACCTGCTTACTCTCTCCCATGTCTTCTCGGAGTCCAGGGATGCCATATATCCAGCGGGGTTGGTCTCCCTGGACGCCGAGAAGGCATTTGATCGGGTTAACTGGACTTTTCTTTTTCAAGTCCTCAAGGCATTTGGATTCCCATCCATGTTCATAGATTGGATCAGGGCAATCTACCGGTCTCCTACAGTGAGGATTTCAGGGAATGGAACCTTCTCCAAGTCTTTTACACTGCGGTCAGAAACGAGACAGGGATGGCCTCTCTCTCCATTACTTTTCAATCTTTACCTGGAACCCCTTATTCAGCATATTCTCAGCAATGAAGGGATACAAGGTATTCCCATTAGGAATGAGGTAGTGAAAGTAACAGCGTACGCTGATGACCATCTCTTACATTTAGCTAATCCATTAATATCTATCCTGAATATGCTAAGGGAGGTTGATAGATTTAGTAGTTTCTCAAATTATAAGTTAAATCCCAATAAGACATCCTTTTTCCCTCTTAACCATAAGGTCTTTAAGACCAACATTATTTCTCTGGGACTATGCTGGTCACCCCGGGCTATTAAATATTTAGCCATAAAATTAACGAGTAATCCCTCTTTGTGGTTTAAGGAGAACCTGGACCACCTTTTGCAGGAGATCACTCAAGATTTAGAGAGATGGGACAAACTCCCGTTATCTTTATGGGGTCATATTAATATTATTAAGATGAATGTGTTTCCCCGTTTATTTTATCCTTTGTCGCATCTTAATTCATTCGTCCCCCTAAGTTGGTTTCAGAAGACACATGAACTCTTTACCAAGTTTATTTGGTCGAATAAGACCTCCAGGCTGGCATACCACAAGTTAGCTGCACCTAAGAATGAGGGAGGGTTGCGGATTCCTTACTTGCCCATCTACTACTGGGCTAGTCATTTGGCTAAATACCTGAGATGTGTAAGGCCGGGTACAGATAACATGAACCCGGTCAGGCTTAAGATTGAATTAGATTTTTTCCAATCTATGAACATGGACCCCCTGACTATATTTTATCTAAAAATTTCTCAGATGCAAGATATTAATAAATGTCCCACTATCACTTCACTAAGAGTACACTAGCAATTGTGCTCTTTCTTGCGTTATAATCAGAGTAACAATCTCACTCAATCTATTTGGAATTCCCCGACTTTCACTATAAACAAACAGAAAATTTCCTGTTCATGGTTCCCTCACTTAGGAGAGGGGATAGTAACTTCATTTCTGGATGAAGTTGGTGAGTAGATCTAATTTTCTCAGTTCATACACAAGTTCAAAATACTTGAGTCTCAGACTTTTAAAGTGTTTCAACTGAGACACTTGTTAACCACAGTCTTTGGGGCCACTCCACCCCATCCACTGACCTTTGCTTTGGTATCTGAACTTTCCCCTTTACTAGTCTCTTCTGGTGTGATTTCTAAGATTTATCAAGTCTTGTTCCAATGGAGGTTTGGATGCGGTGGTGGCCCCACCAACTTCTGGGTTTCATTTTTCCCCACTATACTTTTAAGTGGCCCATCCTCTGGATGTACTGTCATAAATATGTATCACAAGATAGATTACGTCTCATGCAGTTCCATATCTTGCATAATTTATATTATACCCCAACCAAACTGGTAAAATGGGGCCTTCTTGATACCGATAGGTGTAATAAGTGTTCCCAGGATGCAGGATCACTTTTCCATTTTTTCTGGTCATGCCCCCGGATAGCATCATTATGGGAGCAAATAAAAACCAATCTGGATCCTTTACTGGGTCTACAGGTCTATTTCACACTGGATATTTGCCTGTTGGGGAATCTCTCCTCCATAAAGGTTAAAAACTGGAGATTTTACATAGTCTATCTATGGTGGCGCTCTCGGTTAAAAAAGTCATTTTCAGGCGTTGGAAGGAAAGGACCAGCCCAACATATCGGGAGTGGATCCATGAGATCTTAGCAAATATATGTACAGAGAAGGCTATTGCTAGCCTTCAAAACAGGTTACATAGGTATAAGGATATCTGGATCCCCTTCATACTTTAATTATGGTGGCTATGAAGTAGTGTGTAGCCGAGGTTACCATCTTAATTACTCTTGGTATAGGTAGTTAGCGGTGATAACAGTGCTAGAATGAATTGCTGTGCCGGGGAGGTGGGGGAGGAAGGGCTGGGGCAGTATGATTTGATTTGTTTTATGAATCCTATGTCAAGTGCTCATTACTGCCTCCTGTAATGTGAAAAATGCGGTGAATAAACTTTGAATTGAAAAAAATAAATAATTAAATGAGGAGTAAACAGAGGTATTTCCAATAGGACCAGGAGCTACAGGTCCTCTTCCTGCAATTGTGAATTAGAAATGGGTGAGTTCTGTGAGCTATCTGGGCATATGGATACCTAGGAATATAACAAAACTGTATGATGCTAACTATGGGAAATTACTCAAGGCTGTACAAACTGATTGTAACAGATGGAAAGAGCTGCCACTGTCTCTGTCAGGCAGGATTGAATATATCCTCATGAATATATCATCTCACTTTTTATTTTTTAGTTTTATTTTCATCTCTACCTTTGAGATTACCTAAATTGTTTAGGATGTCCCTAAAAAAATGCTGGCAAGATTTTCATGGGAAGGGAAAGACCCCCCTGAATAAAATGAAAAGTGTTATTACTCCCTAAAACACAAGGTGGTCTGGGTTTACCAGACCTTCCAAGATATTATTGGGCAGCGCAAATACAGGCCTTAATACCCTTTATGAAAAGGGATGCACAACCCTTGTGGGCGAAATTGAGAAACTGTCATGTAACCTCCAACATGTGGGAGCTCTAATATGGATGGACTCTGTGGGGGGAGCGCGTCAATTCGCTCCCGACATTACACGCCGCGACAACTTGCTCCCGACAATATGCTCCCATCAACTCACTCCCGATGTCAACTCACTCCCGATGTCAACTCACTCCCAATGTTATATTCTGAGTTTAAAGTTAATGCAGCTCAACAAAACAAGCAGATACAAAACTTAAACTCAAATGTACAAATGAACGAAAAACAGAGCATACAGAATGAAAAAGCTTGCCAGGATCTTAAATATACACTCAGAGATCAACCACATACCATACACACCCTACAAACCAAATCAGATCTTGAAAACTGGGCTGACGGAATAATCTCTGTTTCATCAGGCTGCCTGAAAAAGCTAAAATGGGAGACTGCATATCATTTTTTACAGAAAATAAAGTATACTGCAATGAGTCAGGGATCTGGGCACACTAGAATGGCAGGGATACAGAATCATAATCATTAATGCTGGCACTCACAGTTCTTTAAACACTTATGATGCTTTAATAAACTACATGTACCTGTTGAACAGGAGATCAGACAATATGGAAAAGACTGGGATTTCAATATGCGCATCCAACACATTTAACATCATTTTGTAATTCTACCACCTTAAAATACAGTTTTTACATATGCATGGTACTGCTAAAGTATTCTTTAGCTAAACAATATTTAGTCTGCTTTTAAAAAAAAAACACCAATCGCATTATCGCATACTGATGTGGCATGGACCTGTTTTCTCCTGAAACAACAGCATATTATGCAGTTCCACTTTAAATAAAATATTGCTTGCATGTAGTCATGTGTTACCACGTGAGAAATTGTACGATAACATTTTGGAAGGCTGGATTGTTACACTATCATAACCTCTTTCCCAATTTTGACAATAACAGGTACTTACTACTCTACAAGTGCTCACTTCAAGGCAGTACCCACTAGGTTGTAAATGTAGGACAACTGAGCACATCGCAGCTTACTCTAGGAAACTGTTCATTACCATTAAAATACTATTTTTACAAGATATATAAATTTGATACCTGTAGCAGAAGAAGAGTCGTTGCATTGGCGATCTCTCGGTCCACCACCTAGCCTCAAATAGTACACAGTCTCCCCCTACTGCAAGAGTAGGGGATTTTTTATGATTAAAAACAAAACATCAAGTTGAAAACATAAATTAAGTACATCCAGTACATACGAAGAAATCATACAAAAGAAAACAAAAAATCTGTACATAAGTTTCTAAATATATGTAGTACTGGGAGTACTGGGAGTGAAATACATGGATTGTAAAGTACAGGAATTAATTGACGTGGATATGAATTGTCGGGAGTGAATTGTTGTGGTGCATATTGTCGGGAGTGAGTTGACATTGACCCCTCTGTGGGGTTCAGAGGGAAAGTGGTGTGTTGATTCTTTTAGACCCCGCTAATGACTAAACACTTTAATAGAGGCTCTTCAGACATATGTTGGAGGTGTAAATCTCAAAAGGGAAGTCATGCCCACATTTTCTGGGCCTGCTCAGCAGTGACACCCTTTTGGAGAGAGATAAGTGAGATAATTAGTCAATTACTGGAAACACACGTACCACATGAACCACAATATTTATTATTTGGGCTCCCACCCCCCCAAAAAACAACAAAAAGCAAATTATATTTATATTATATTGTGATTGAGGCAGCCCTTAAAACAATAACAAAAAACTGGCTTATAGATCAGTCCCCTGGAATAGACTCTTGGTATGGGATTTGCCTTCAAATAATGAAAATGGACAAAAATGACTGCTAAACTCAGACTAAGTTTTGAAAAGCTCAAGGGACAGTGGTTGCCTTTTTTTCACTATGAGGCAAACAATGAAAACAAGATCTTGACAGAGATATTGGCAGTTCAATACCTTTCCTTAGAAAATGTGTTTATTCTCTCCCCCCACCCTCTTCCCTTTGACCTGCTACTGATAAGATTGACTCCTAAGTCATATGTGTGTGTGTGTGTGTATATATATATATATATATATATATATGTATATATATATATATATATATATATATATAACAGTAAAAATATAAAAACATCAATATTTCACCACTAAATAAAAAGTGAATGGATTGTGACTGCTCCCCTTCAATACCAAACTAATACATTTGTTCTTTATTAACACACCATTACACCCTGATTTTGATTTGTTCATTATTTTATTTGTTTGATTTAATGTTATGTAGTTATGTCTAATGTGCAATTGATATATGGATGCTGGTATTCTGTTAGCTCCCCATAATAGATTAAGAGACCTCTGAGGATAGATGAATATACGTTACTGATATGGAGGAGAACAGAAAGGAATATTGTAATTGTATCACTGTAATGTTATGTATGTCCTGTTTATTTATTTATGTGTAATGTTGTTGCAAATGTACTATATTGAAAATTAATAAACTACTATTACGAAAAAAAAAAGAAAAAAACAAAATGATACAATGCATAAATATTAGGCTAGAAAATAGATACCAAAAGGAAAACATCACCTTCATAAATTCTTCGGAAGCATTTTACCAACAAAAAAACATGTATGCAAAGGACGGCCTCCATTTGAGTTCTAAGGGCATAAAGTAGGCTAGCTAGCATTATAAACACTAAATTACCACCCAGTCCTTTAGACTCAAACTGAAGCCGGGGTGGGTCGTTACCCAATAAAGGTGCATATAGACATGGTAAACAAAGTATTATATAAAAAAAGAAACAGTAAAATGCTGCTTAAGCAACATTATGATAAGAAATAAGAAAGAGGAGTTACATACTAACATACTAGCATACATATGTTAACATAATCATCATGGTGGTCATGCTGGACTGCAGGTGATGTGAGGGGGGAGCTTTGCCAGCATTATTCGTATTGTTTTTAAAAGTTTTAACCTTTTAGTTTAGTTTAATGGTGAGTAAGGGTCAGGGGGCTTCTAGTAGGTAGAGTGAGGAGCCAGATTCTTTTATTTTTTTAGAAAGAATGCAGAGTTGTGAGGCATACCTGTGTCCAACTGGGATTTGAGTGGAGTTGACATGAAGGAGTACTGCAGGTGGTGGAACACCATGGCAGCATATGTCAGCTGTTGTTGCATGGAGCTTGGAGGAGAAGACAGAGGATCTGATTGTTCTATTCAGTCTTTGAACAATTTTGAGTTGCACTGAGAGAGATGCCATCTGGCTTCAGGGGAGCCATTGAGGTTGTGTACAGGAGCTATTGAAGGCGTCTGTGGTTTCGATGAGGGTTGTGACCAGGAGTAACCAGGGGAAGGACCTCTGAGGAATTTACCACCTTGGAAGTGTATGAGACAGCTGAAGTCAGTTACTGGAGAAAATGAGCTGTGGCCGAGAACTATTCCGGGTAGCGGTCTGTAAGTTCTGGCTGCTACCTGGTTAGTCTGCGGATGTACTGGACAGGTCACCAGTCATTGGGAGTAGTGAGAGGCCCTCAGTAATAGTGACTGAGTGTTCTGACTGCAAGCATGGAACCCCTGCCTTATGTGAGAGTCAGGCAGGGGAAGACTCCAGAGTTGGGTAGGATTGTTAGTCTTAGACCAATGGAAGAACCGATGGGAAAGATTCTCTCCTGGGTGGCCTGGCTGTATATCTAGATTTATAGTGAACATTGATGAGTCTCTTTTTCCTTGAGCTCCATTTTTATGGTGACTGATACCTGAAGTATTTTGGCTGGACAGTAGTGAGAGACTGTACTGCTGAGACTTTGGGATTTTGGCTAGATTGCGGTGCTCTACCTTTGATGTGATTCTACACTGACTGTGCTCAGACCAATAGCTGTCCTGTGAGAGAGGACAGGAATTTTTTCTTTGTTTGCATTAAACTGTGTAGATCCTGAACTGGATTTTTAGAGAACACCTCACAGACTGATTATCTTCTTTATCCTAAGAGGATAAATTAATTTATTTTTAGTGGGTGGTGGGATTGGGATATTTGGAGTTTTTTGTAGGAATGGCTTGGGGTTGAGTGGATGAAAAAGTGAAATTTGGGTGTGAGAGTGTGTCTGTGGGGTTTACGTTGTTTGGTTATTTTTAAATATGTGCCTGGGAAAGAGTCTGAGAAGGTGCAGCTACTTGGAGGCCCTCCTACAGAACCTCCATTTATTTGAGCTTTCACTACTCCCTTCAGAGCCCTATGGGAGATGCTGGGCTCTAGAGATTGCCCGGGGGAGGGTCCAGAGGGGGACCAGTCCAGGTGGCTGCTGCAGAGTCACAGATATGGGTGGTGAAACTGAGGAGATGACCTGGGGTAAAATGGCCACTAGAGAGGGGTCCTCCTTGTTTGGTGCCCATACCCAAGGGCTGCATGGAAGTTAGTGGGCAGGTAGCTGATCCAGCAGTCTCCCCTCATCCACTAGGGCTGTGTTATGCAATGCCAGATCAATGAGGAACAAGGCTGCCATAATGTCAGATTTTATTGCCTCAGTAGACCTGGCTTGTCTCACTGAGACCTGGCTGGATGAAAATGCGGTTCCCATGTTGGAGGCAGCAGTGCCAGCCTGGTACTCTGTGATACACAGCCTGAGGAAGGATCACAGAGGCGAGGGTGGCCATTTGTTTTAAATCTGATCTGGGCCTCACGGTGCTGCCTATGGGTCCCACAGAGTCTTTTGAATGTGTTGCTGCACGGGGTGCTCATTACAGGATCTTACTGCTCTATTGCCCCCCGTGTTGGGAGGGCACATTTTTAAGAGAGAGCAGAGAGCTAATCACTGGCCTGGTCTTGGAGTCCCTTAGATGGTTAATTCTCAGGGACTTTAATGTCTGGGTAGACAATGAGCTCTCCGTATTTGGTAGTGCTCTTCTTAGGAGCATGGAGGTGCTGGGCCTAAAGCAAAATGTTACTTCAGTGACTCACTCACATGGCCACACATTGGACTTGGTGTTTTCATTAGGTCTTGAGACCACTGACTTTAGAGTTGATCTGGTAGTTAGGTCAGATCACAGCACTGTGAGGTTCAAGTTTGGGGCCCCCCTGAAGCCCTTGCCAATGTGGAAATGGTATGGTACCACCCTTTGTGGGGTTTGTCCCCATTAGGGTTATTGGCAGTGCTGGACGTATCAAGTGTGGAGGCTGCATGTGCGATTGGAACAAAGGAGGCAGTGGAGGCCTATAATGGGGCCATCGCTGCCTCCTTTTATTCAATTGTACCCATTTATGTTCTACCCTTATCTACTTGCCAGAGACCTACCTGGTTTGATGGGGAACTTAGGGAGTTAAAGATTAAGGGTTGGAAGTTAAAGAGACTTTGAAGGGGCTCTGGCATAATGGAGGACAAATTGGCCCTGATGTCCCATTATAAGGATTATCAGGGGCAATCTCCTGCAAGAAGACAGAATTTTTGTCAAGGGAGATTGTTGCAGGAAGGAACAAACCAGCTCAGCTCATTCACATGCTGGATGGGCTATTGCATCCTGCTTGCCTCCATGTGGGAGGAGTGGGTTCAAGCACTAGGTGTGATGAGTTCACGCTGTTCTTTGCTGACAAAGTGTCCTCTATAAGAGCTGAGATCTCCTCCAGTGTCACTCACACGGATTGTGGGATCCACTCTGAGACGTGCCAGAGCACTCCTCCTGTCTGGATTGGGTTTGATCCGGTTGGAGTTGAGGAGATGGTGGAGGTTGTCTTGAGTCTGAGGATAACACATTGTGACCTGGACCAAGGTCCAACATGACTTTTGGTCAGATGTATGGACCTGATTGGACCTGTTGTTGCTGAGATCATCTGGAGTTCCTTGAAGAGTGGGGTCTTCCAACTGGCTTTGAAAAAGGCCTTGGTTAGTTCCCTATTAAAGAAACCCTCACTGGACCTGGACTGCCTTGTCAACTACAGGCCAGTCTCTAACCTCCCATTTTAAGGGAAAATTATAGAAAAAGTGGGAGCAAGTCAGCTTAAGGAGCAACTTGGCTCGTCCTCTACCTATGATGTTTTCCAGTCTGAGTTTAGGGCTGGGCATAGTATGGAGACCTCCCTGGTGAAGGTGTTTAATGATCTCCTAATAGCAAGAGGCAGGAGAGATCATTCCATCTTAGTTCTCCTGGATCTCTCGGTGGCATTTGACACTATGGACCATGAGCTGCTGCTTGACTGACTGCTGTTTTGGTATGGTCTGTCTGGTAAGGTCATCAAATGGTTCAGGTCATACTTGACAGGCAGAGTGCAGAGGGCAGTGATGGGGTTGGCCTCATCTAGCCCGGAGCATCTAACCTATGGTGTTCCACAGGGGTCAGTATTGTTGCCCTAATTGTTCACAGTGTATATGCTGCCACTGGGAGACATTATCAGGTGGTATGGCCTGGGTTTTCACTGCTAGGCAGATGGTACCTAGCTATTCTTGTCCTGTGCACCAAGTAATAAGATGGCAGACTCTGTACTTAACAACTGCCTGTCTGAGATCTGGACTTGGATGTCCAATAACTGGTTGGGACTCAGTCCAGAGGTGCTAGTGGTGGATCCAGGTTATCATGGAAGGGATGGGAGTCTGTGGAACTCCTCTAGTCTTGCACTGGGGGAGTGCCACTGACACCATCCAAATTGGTGAAGAATCTGGGTGTGATCCTCAACAGCTGCTTGACATTTGATGCTCAGGTGTCGGCCATTGTTAAGAGTGGATTCTATCATCTGAGGAACATTGCTTGGATTCGGAACCTGTTACCCCCTGAGGACCTAGCCTCACTAGTACATGCTTTCGTAACATCCAGACTGGATTACTGCAATGCCCTGTACCTAGGACTATCTGGAGTTAACCTCCGCTGACTGCAACTGGTGTAGAATGCAGTGTAAGATTATTGATAGGTGATTGTAGGTATGATCATATTACATCTGTCCTCTGCAAACTGCACTAGCTGCCGGTTAGATGGAGGATTGCCTTCTAGGTCAGATTACTGACGTATAGAGCACTACATGAATGAGGAACAGTGTACCTGCAAGATCTCCTTGTCTTCACCTTCTGTCTTGGGCTCTCCATTCCACTGAGGGTTGTCTCCTTAGTGTTTCTAGGGTTAGAGTGCATCACTCTGGTGATAGAACATTTTCAGTGACTACACCTACTCTATGGAACTCTTTACTTAAACAGCTGTGGGATGCACCCTCGGTGGACACCTTCAAAAAAGGACTAAAAACTTATTTATTTAGTCAGGCTTTTAATTTATAGATAGTATGAATCAGATTTTAACTAGTTAGATAGATAGTTTTATATATATTGTTGTTTGGATATTGCTGCTTGCTCCAACTTTGTAGTTTTATGAATGTTTTACAATTGTTGTATTGTGTTTTAATTGCAAAGCTCTCTGAGTCTCTGGAAAGGGGCACTATAGAAATAAAGTATCTATCTATCTATCTATCTATCTATTTATTAAGATGCCAGCAGAGTAAGCCAAAAGGACAGGTCAGACACCATTGCTGCCCTCTGCCTAACCCGTAATCTCCTCCACCAGAGTTACACCTCCATTTCTGGCATTCCCCAATTTTAACTTTCCCGTATATCTGTCCCTACCCTTCTTAAACCCTTCTACTGTATCAACAGCCACCAGTTCTGCAAGCAGTGCATTCCATGGGGCCACCACCCTCTCTGTAAAGTTATGTCTCCTAGTCTCACCCCTGAGCTGCCTGCCAACCAGCTTCATAGAATGACCCCTGGTGGTCCCTTCCTCCCTTAGCTGGAACAGACTATCAGTGCTGACCCTGTTCACTCCCTTTAGATATTTAAAGACCTCGATCATATCTCCCCTGTCTCTCCTCTCCTCCAGGGAGTACATGTTCAGCACCTCAAGTTTCTCCTTATATAATCTTTCCTCCAGACCCTATCTCATCCTGGTTAGCCTCCTCTTCACCCTTTTCAGGAGGCAGTGTCCTTTTTCAAGAATGGGCTCCAACAGTGCATGCAGTACTCCAGGTGCGGTCTGACCAGGCAGTTATAAAAAAGAAGAAACACCTCCCCTCACTTCGAGGTTAGCCCCCTGGCAATGCACCTGAGCATTCTATTCACTTTAGCTGCAGCCCTACTACACTACTCAGTGTTATTCATTCTGGTGTCCACAAACTCCCCAAGATTCTTCCCCCCAAAACCTGCAGTTTATCCCACCCAAAAAGTACTCATGATCAGGGTTCCTAAGTCCCAAGTGGAGAACAGTGCATTTCTTAGCATTAAACCTCAGCTTTCAAGTGTGTGACCACCTCTCAAGAGTCTCCAGGAACCCCATAGGCCCTTCTACCCTCCTCACCATCCATGACTGCCCCCAGCTTAGAGTCATTAGTGAAGAGTCTCATTTTACTCCTGATACTGTCCCAAATGTCCAAGATATAAGGATTAAACAGGAGTGAGCCCAACACTGACCTCTGTGGGACCCCACTAATGACTGTTCTAGGAGATGATACCTCTCCCCCAACTACCATCCTCTGAAACCACCCAGTTAGCCAGCTTCCTATCCACCCCACCATCTTTTCCCAACCCCATTTCCCCCCAGCTTGTCCAACAACCCTGAATGTGTCACCAAGTCAAATGCCTTGCTGAAGCCAGATAGAGGACATCCACTGGCCTTACCTGGTTCAGTGCCCTTGTCACCCAGTTGTAGAACTCCACGAGGTTTATCTGGCACAATCTGTCCTGGAGGAATATCATGTTACAGTATTACCTAACAGTGATATCAAAATGGCCTTTATCACAGAAACATGGTGGCACCATGAGGATGACTGAGGAACATTTGTCCCAGGTTAACAGTTGTACAGGCAGAATAGAAATGGAAAATAGGGAGGAGGGGTGGAAGAATTTATTCATGAAGCAATTAAATCACTTGACATCTCTGAAAAAATTAGGAAAGTCAACAGTAAGATGGAATCTATATGGATTAGGGTTGAGGGCATGATGGGGAAACATATTCTCTATGGCTTGTGTTATTGACCACCTATACAGATGGCAACACCAATAAAAAAATTTTGAGGGAATTAGAATGAGCATGTAAACTAGGACCATGCATTTTTATGGGAGTCCTAAACTGCAGTGATATATGTTGGGATACTCTAGCAGGAACCAAACCTGAGAATAAAGACTTTTTAAATACTATAGAACACCTAGGACTAACACATGTAAAATCCCCAACCCACATAAATAAAATACTTGACATCATATTAACAACAGAAGAGGTCAGGCTTACTGACTGCATCTTACTTTCACTGTTAGGAATAAGTGACCATAATGGTATTATAATTACTGGTTACAGTTTTTTTCCATAGGAAAACCAGGTTATAATTCTAGCGTTATAACAAGCTGGTTATAATGATGAACGTGCACCCAGTTTCCCTACTTCTGTGCATGCACCTACCATGATCTTCCTGTTCCCAGCACCGTATAAATGTCGTCCCCGCTCCTCAGTGCTGAAACATTCGCCGAGTAGGCGGTAAGTTATTTAAAAAAAAAACAACTATCAATGTTCACTAACCTGGTGCAAATATTTTTTGTCCAAAACAAAAAAAGTAAACACTGCTTCTATTTAGGTGAGAGACACTACAGACTGCACTAAAACTCCAGCAGTCCACGGCTCCTCTCGCTAGAGTAATTCATGTATAGTATTTTGCATACTTGCTGTGGTGAAAAAAAAGATCCCCAGCAATTATTCAAAATAAAAGATGGGTAGCTTGTTAAAAATCTCAGATTTTACGCATACTCTCGGGGTGTGATTCCTTCATAAACCCCTCAAGCTTCACTCCTGTGGTTTATGTGGCATCCTGCCCCTTGTGAGGGTATAAAATCCTCATTATAACCAGCTACCCATCCATTATTCTCTATATATTTAAACAGGCCCTAAAGACCCATCTGTAGTATCAGGCATATTCTACTTGATGATATTTTATTGACTGTTATGAACCCAGTATTTATTGTATCTGTGTTTTATTGTATTGTTTTTATTTGAAATGTGTTGTTAAGGCACCTTGGTTTTAGAAAGGTGTGGTAAAAATAAAGACTATTATTATATTCACAAATGAACAATGGTGTTCTAATATATGTGGATTTAGAGAAACATACAATTATAATACAGCAAACCACAATCTAATAAAAGAGTAACTAAGTATAATTGACTGGGAAAGGGAACTCAAAAATAAAAACAAGGAAGAAATGTGGAGAATCATTAAGTCACATAGATTAAAGATCTGTGACAAACATATTAAAAACCAAAAAAATATAACCAGCAAGGTATCAAACCAAAGTGGCTCACAAACAGTGTAAAGAAACTAATCAGAAAAAGAAAGCAATCTATAATCTATTTTAAAAAGATAGAAGGGACATCAATTAGCAAAAATGTAAGGATATTCAGAAAATTTTAAAAACATGAACAAGAGAAATAACGAAAGGAAAGGAGAATGGCAAGTAACAGTAAAATGGACAACATGTGAGAATCTTATGGCTATGTCAATTCACTACGAAATTCAAACAAATCAGTTAACATGATTATCACAAATGATTACTTTATAGACAAACCTAAAATAATGACTAATGTGTTTAATGAATATTTCTCTTCAGTATTTACTCCAAAAACTAACTACAAAGTGTCTTTAAACACTGAGGTAACTGCTAACATTACAATCACAGAAGAGCTTATAATAAATAAAACTACATAGTTAAAAATACCAACTCAGCAAGACTAGACTCTTCCCCAAAACTATTAAAACTACCAACACCTTACATAGCCAAGCCATTAAAATACCTATTCGCAAAATCAATACTGTAAATAATAATAATATGCCATCTGATTGGTTATGTGCATCAGTGGTACAGTACCTATATGTAAAAAGGAAGTAGGACAGAATGTAATAATTATAGACCTATAAGTCTGACATCGGTTCCAGGTAAAATATTAGAATCCATCATAGAAGACTTTATAAATAACCACTTAGAAACAAAGGATGTTGTAGTCAGTAACCAACATGGCTTCAGAGTGAAGAGATTGTGCACCACTAATCGTTAATGCTTCTATGAAAAAATATCAAAAGCTTTAGATAGTGGATTACCCATTGACTGTATATACCTGGATTTCTCTAAGGCATTTGGTACAGTTCCACAAACAGCAATCATCCAAAAATTGGTAGAAATTAAGCTAGACTATAAGATAATTAGATGAATTCAAAGCTGGTTGGATGACAGGAGTCAGATTGTGTGCATAAATGGTTACTATTCTGATCAGAGACTGGTGACAAGCAGGTTGCCTCACAACGACGTCCTTGGGCCTATCCTGTTCCAGATTTGTATCTCAGACATGGATACACATGTTATAGACTGGGTCCCAAAATATGCACATGACTTTGAAATAGTGGGAATTGTACAAACAGCAGGTCAATCAGATTTATAGAATGATTTGAATAGAATACTAACTTGGGCAAATAAACAAAGGATGTCCTTCAACAAGTAAAAATGTTGCTTACTACATTTTGACAATCAGTCAAACATAGCTACATAACAGCTAGATGGAGAACGGTTAGGAACATCTGAACAAGAGTAAGACCTTGGGGTGATATTTAATAATAAGCTAAACTCAAGCTCACACTGTGACAGCCAGATCATAAAGGCCAATAGAATGTTGTATACAATTAAGAAATATTTCAAGAGCCAGAGTAGCAAGGTAATAAAGCCACTATATAGGAATTATATCAGACCATTATTGGACTATGGTAGCCTGGTCTGGGACCAATAAATAAAGATATGACAGACAAACTAGAGAGGGTTCCAAGGAAAACAACAAAAATGGGTTATGATACAGTATAAGGCATCTATCATACCAAGAACTTCTAAAGCATCTGGGAGTAATGACACTATAAACAAGAAGTAGTCAAGGAGATTTATTCTTCTGTTATGATATAATGCAAGACAAAAATCTACTAAATGAGTTGGGCTTTGTCTTCAAAAATGACTGACTGGGAACAAGTGGACACCCCTTACAGCTTAGACAACAAGGGTTTAACACAAGTAGAAGAAAGGGCTTTTACACAAAGAGAGTGATACACCCCTGAAACAAAGTTCTGTTGGATATTATTGTTAGTGAAACCAAGCAGCAGTATAAAAATAGGCTGGATGTATATATTACTGATGGAAACATACCGACCTACTATGGGTGATTGAATAGGAGCTAGCAATGGCTGAATGTCTTTTTTTGCTCATCATGCCATTGTATGGGCCTTTGTATGATCTTTAAAGAGCCCATGCCAAGGGTGTGCATTTGGAAGGTTTGTTGAAAAAATATTATACTGCTTTAAAGTTATTACTTTTTTCAGTTAACGTTCTGCTGCACCTGGTAAAAAAAAAAAAAAGCTATCAAGAAAGGTGAAAAAAAAAATCTTAAAAGGTTAAAAAACATATCACGAGTGGTTATTTGTATGATTTACTTGTTGTGGGGAAAAAACAGTCAAGATGGCCAGCATTTCCTTTTTACTGTTTAAACTTACAAACAATAAAACTGCATATACATTCTATTCTGCATTTAAAAAAAAACACCGGAACCTAGCTAAAGGGACCCATTTAGCTAGAATCTGGTCTTTGCTTCTTTTTTAAATTTTGCAGAAATATGTTTTCTAGGCACCCAAAATCCAGAGTGCCCAGCTTAGTGACAGGAGCTGTTGTCCCATGTTCTCTGTATGTGAACAGTGGGACTTTCTTGACTTCTGCAGTCACAGCTGTAACTCATGCTGTGGGATACAGTGGGAGCAGCAAGTTGCCATTTCCCTGGTACCTAGTGGCATCCACTTCCTGATCCTTTCTCTATGTAATGTTGTCCTGGTGTTTAGCTGCAATCCCCGCAATCTGATTGCCATCCCCAAATATTATTTGTATTTTCTTGGTGTCTAGGGGCATCTCACCACCCTCCTATTGCTGTTCCATAGACAATTTATCTTTCCTTGGTGTCTGTTGGCATTCTTCACTCTCTTATTACTGTCCCAGAAGTTAATTTATATTTCCCTGGTGTCTAGTGGCACATTCCAGACTCCAGTTGCCATTCTGTGATTACATTATCTTTCCCTTGGGTCTAGTGGCACCCCCCACCCTCCGATCACCATCCCTGTAATGTTTGCTGTCTTTCCCTAGTGTCTTGTGGAATGCCCCCACCCTCCAATTGCTGTCCCCATTTAGTGTTTGACTTGTCTAGTGGTGGCCCCACACTCTGATTGAAGGCCCTGTAATATTTTTGTATTTCCCTGGTATCTAGTGACACCACCCACCCTCCAATCTCTGGTCCCGTTTCTTGTCAGTCTTTCCCTGGTGTTTAGTGGCACCCACCCACCAGCCGATAGCAGTCCTCATTAAGTCTGTTGTATTTCCCTAGAGTCTAGTGGTACCCCTCACCCTCCAATCACAATCCCCATAATGTATCTCATTTTTCCCTGTTGTCTACTGGAACCCCACCCTCCAATTGCTGTCCCTGTTACTTGTCAGTCTTTCCCTGGTGCTTAGTGGCACCCCCACCAGCTCATTGCTGTCCCTATTTTGTTTGTTGTATTTCCCTGGTGTCTAGTGACACCCACACCCTCCAGTCCCCATCCCTAGTACTTGTCAGTCTTTCACTGGTGTCAAATGGCACCCCTCCCACCCTTCGATCACCATCCTTGTTAGTTGTTGGTATTTCCCTGGTATCTAGTGGAACTCCCACCCTCTGATTACCATTCTAGTACTGAAATAAAGAAAAATGAACCTCAAAGTTCTTTTTCTTTACCTGTAGAAAAGGTCCCTCACCGATTTCACCCCAACCCCCTCTTCCTACTCAGCATCTACCACTCCAAACCTCCCAGTACAACCCCACACACCCTCATTCACCTGAACAGGTCATAGGGTGAAGATCCACTCTCCAGCTGAAGACACATCTTGCTGCTGGAACCATTGACTGAAATATGAGAAACTAAGGTATGTGCAGTTGAATTTAATTGGGGTTTTATCTCTGATACATACTATTGCCATTTTGGATATTTTGAGCTGATAGAAACATAGAAACATAGACTTTGATGGCAGATAAAGACCGCTTGGCCCACCTAGTCTGCCCACTTCCCTACCTAGAGGATAAGCTGCAGATCCTATTTAACCAACAGCCTATTTCTTCCTACCCCCAACAAAAAAATTGCTTTATGTCTGTCCCATGCATTCTTGAATTCTCCCACTTTTAGACCCCACAACCTCCTCAGGAAGGCTGTTCCATGCGTCCACCACCCTCTCTGTGAAAAAATACTTCCTCACATTGCCCCTGAGCCATCCCACCTCTGTCTTCAAATTGTGTCGCCTTGTTCATGCACATCTCTTTTTCTGAAAGATGCTATCCTCTTGGACTTTGTTGATTCCACAGAGGTATGTAAATGTTTCTATCATGCCCCCTTCTTTCCTCAAGGGTATACTTATTAAGCTCCTTTAGTCTCTCCTTGTATGGCTTCTCTTGCAGACCCTGCACCATTTTAGTTGCCCTCCTCTGAACTGCTTCCATCCTGTCTATGTCCTTGTGGAGATGGGGTCTGCAGAACTGGACACAGTACTCTAGATATGGTCTCACCAACTGTCTGTACAGGGGGATAACAACATCCTGTTTTCTGCTGGTGATGCCTCTCCCTATACATCCCAGTATCCCCCCAGCCCTCCCTACTGCCTTCTCACATTGCTTGCCAACCTTAAGGTCATCTGATATGATTACCCCCAGGTTTCTTTCCATTTTTGTTGTTGTTACTACCCACCCCATTGTGTAATCTTCCCCTGGATTTTTGTTTCCCAGGTGCATTACTTTGCACTTCTTTTTCAACATGGCCTTTTTGGGACCCCACTTGGTGAACAATGGTAGTGAAATTATGCAAATCCAGCCCAAAAGGCGATTTCATGGTCAAATGGCAAAATCACCTTTTAAGCAAGACTTGAACATTTTTACCACCCTTGTTCATACAGTGGGGTCATAGAAAGGCTTTGTTGAAAATCTGTAGTCAAAATATGTAAAAAATGGCAAAGTTATGTGCCTATGTTGAAATTTTCCTACACTTGCTTATAACTTTGGTAATTTTAAATATTCTGACCCCAGTTTTTCAGCAGAGCTATTTTTTTATACCACCTCATGAATGTGACAGCTGCCATTTTTCAAATCCTAACCAAAAAGGTGTTTTTGTACCTGTGGTACAGAATAACATTTTGATACCTAGGAATGACCTATCACTACCAGGTTCATGAGGTGGGGTAAAAACAAGGCTATGCTGACAGATTGGTTGGTATGTTGGCAGAAATGCAAGCACAGGGCCTGGATAGGCCTGCTTTTCTACAGCAACATACATGTACATATCTATGGAGGGATGGGAATGCAGGGCCAAGAGGACCCTGTTCTTACACAGGCAAATGAAGATATGATTATGCTATCTTGGTAAGTAAGGAAATTCTTTGCAAAAAAAAAAACTCCATTAATACACCAGTTAGGATAAGAACACCACAAAATAGGGAAATGAGGCATTAGGGTTTCTAGGCCTAACACCCCCCCACCCCAAAGCAGCAAAATGAAAAATAAATTAGGGTTTTGCGTCTCCAGAGTCTTGTCGAATCAGTGGTGGGGTTTTCAATGGGGATTGTCAACCCTAATGCTCTCCCTTCCCCCCAAGCCTCTAGCCTCCAATTTGAAGAATAAGGTATAGTTCCAAGCCAATGCTTCATAATGATACACCCATCACAGGCAGAGAAATATGTCTTGCCACACGTTGTCAATGCAATTTGTTGCACCATTCTTCACATTGGTAGCTGTGTGAAATCAACTTCTGGAATGGATTAACAAAATTACAGTGCCCATATTCATGAGGGGATTTCCCAAAAAGCCCTTGCTGAAAATTTGGTTAAAAAATTCCAAAAAATGGCTACATTACGAGAGTGCATTGTGCAGTTTCTATGCGCGTTCGTAACTTCTTCAATTTTTCATATTTTCCCTTCTGATTTTCAACATTACCCTTTTTCACACCTCCTCTTGAACATATACAGCTGTCCTTTTTTCACATCCTGCCCAAAACATGATTTCATGCCTGTGGCGCAGAATGGTGCTTTCGCTGTGCGAACTAAACTTTCGGGACAGATTAATAAAATGACAGTGACATTGTTCATGAGGTGGGGTCCCTAAAAGGCCATGTTGAAAACCGGGTGAAAAAAATCCTGAAAATGTCTGAGTTATGTGCGTCCATTGACTTGCAGCAGCCGTGGAGCCTTTCGGTTCCCGTATCTCAAAAATGATTCAAGATACGGATTATTTGCTTTCTGCAGCTTAGTCCACCTTTAGGTGAACTAAGCAACCGTGGAGGTTTCTATGTCATGATTACCACTGTAGTAGAATTCTTTCCATAGTTTATATGGCTACTGAGATATTACATTTATTTTATTTATTTATTTAAGTTTTGGAATTACAAATCTATGAGTCAAGCACTCATTTACAAAGGCTCCACATCAAGCAAGACAACACTGAACACATGAGCTACAAACTGAGCAAGCAATACAGTTAATATGAGCAGAAATTGGAACCAGACAGTCATGGAGGCACCTACAAGGCATGGTAAAACAAGCATTGAACAATTAGGGAAGTTACAGATGTATTAATAGCATGAGCTACACAATGTTGTGAGAAAGCTAATAACAATTATATAATCCAAAGCCAAACAATAAGGTAACAAGGTAAAGACCAACAGGTAGCCCCCAATGACCTGTGGGAAATTATGGACAACAAAACTGTAAGAAGCTAGCGGGTAACAGTCTGAATTAGACACAGTAAAAAATGATATAAATTAAATATATATATATATATATATACACACAGAGAGAGGAAAGAGTAAATATACAAAACAACAATTAAGGGGCCACTAATAAGACTTGATGGGAGTGGTGCAGTGCAGTGGCTGTGGGGCAGCAGTCTTCTGGGAGACTTTCTGAGGATGCGGTGTTGTCCCATCTGCAGGCATCTTTCTGGGCTGAGGGAAGAGGTTGCTCATTTCCAGGCTAATTTGGCCAGGATACAAGGGAACTCCTGTTCCACCCAGGGACCACCAAGGCAAGCGCCGCTGCCTCAGAGGTTGCCAAGAAAGAGGATCAGTTTGACCACAGTGGGCTCAGGGAGAGTAAGGGTGGTGGAACAGAGGCATATCCCTCCAGTTGTACCTCTCCACAATTCATATGCCACTCTTGCAGAGTGTGGTTCCTCTATGGAGACACCCACAGTGGAGACCAAGGAAGATGCTGGGATCCTCCACAAAGGAGACCCACAGGAGGGTGGCATGGGACCCAACAGGGGAAGGAAACAACTCCTAGTGGGGGACTCAATTGTTAGAAGGGTAGACTTGGGGGAGGGAGGGGGAAAGTGAGGTAAGGTGCCTGCCTGGCACCATGGCTTGCAGGGACAGGGAGTGAATCCTCAGGACTGCAGGAGAAGATGCACATGGAAGGGAGCTGGATGCCATGGTCTACCTAGGGACAAATGACTGGGCTGGGAAAGGAATCAGAGAAGTGCAGGAGGAGTTTGTGGAGTTGAGAAGGAGCCTTAGACAAGTAGCACACACAGAAACCTTTTCGGTGGTGCTGTCTGTCTATGGCATGGGTGAGGCTAGGGTGCTCCACACCATGGGATTCAATCAATGGTTGAAAAACTGGTGCAGAGCTCATGGCTTTAGCTTCATTGGAGACTGGGGGGGTCACCTGAAAGGGATACAGACCTATACTGGCACGATGGTTTGCATCTGTCCAGGAGGGGAACCAGGATCCTAAGTGATAGGTTTAAATGCTTCATTGGCAAGCATTTAAACTAGCCAAGGGGGGAGTGAAAAGGACCAGGGAAATCCTAGCCTCCCCCTCAAAAAAATCAGGGTAGTTGGTGAGGTAAACACCAAGATAGAGAAGTCGATAGGGACAAAGGCAAGGATAAATGGAGAAAAAGGCAAAGGCAGTAAGGACAGGGATGGGGCAAAAGGGGGTAAAGCAGTCAAAAAATGGAGGGTAATGATTACCAATGCCCATAGTCTAGGTAACAAGCTCCTTGAGCTGCTGGCCTTGATGGAAGAGGGATGCTTGGATATCGTGGCAGTCACCGAAACATGACACACAGAGAACCATAACTGGGATGTCAACATATCAGGGTACACAATCTATGGAAGGGACAGGGAGACTAGAAGAGGAGGAAGAGTAGCTCTCTATATCTAAGGGAAGGGATCAAAGCAATGGAACAAAAGGATAAACAGGGAGGAGAGGAGGCACTGTGGGTCACCCTGGAGACTGGAAATGGCACCACAATTCGCACAGGGGTTGTATACAGACCCTCATCTCAGGAGGAGGTAATGGACAAGGAAATGATAGAAGGTATTTTTAGGATGCCAGAGAAAGGGGAGATATTGTTTCTGGGGGATCTGAATATGCAAGATGTTAACTGGAGCACCTTTGCTGCAGGCACATCCATGAGCAGAGCCATTCTCGATTTTTTACTGGGGGCATGCCTCAGACAGCTAGTGTTGGAACCCACTGGGGAGGGAGCAATCTAAGACCTGGTATTTTCAAATGGGGACAGAGAGAGGATCTCAGATCTAGAAGTGGGTAGCCATCTGGGAACAAGTGACCACCAAACAGTGTGGTTCATGATAAACTCAGCTGCAGAGTCAAGCCATACAAAAGTGAGGGTACTGGACTTCTGGAGGGCTGACTTTGTCAAAATGGGAAAGTGCCTCAGAAAAGCACTAGCAAACAGGCAAGAAGGAGGGGAGGAGCAACAATGGGGAAACATCAAAACTGCCATCACAGAGGCAGCAAGCCTTTGTGTGAAGCAAATAAACAAATCAAAATGAAAGAAAAAAGCACTATGGTTGTCAAAAGAAGTGGTGGTGAAAGTTAGAGCGAAAAAGATGGCATTCAGGAAGTAGAAGGAAACACAGAAGAAGCAGGGCAGAGAACTGTACCAGTTAAAGCAGAAGGAATTGTGGAAGGCAGTCAGAATAGCAAATGCCCAAATTGAGGAAAAGATAGCCAACTTGGTTAAGAAGGAGGACAAAACCTTTTATAGGTACATTAGGGAGCATAGAAAGACAAAGGGAGGGAAAGTGAGGCTGAATAAAGGGGAGGGTGGGTGGGCAGAGAGTGACAATGAAAAAGCAGGGATACTGAATGAATACTTCTGCTCAGTATTCACAAAAGTAGATGCAAGGGAGGTACCTAATCCAATCAGTAGATGTACTCTGGATGGGGGGGGGGTCGATAACTGTCCTTTCACAGAAGAAAGTGTTCAAAAAGAACTCATAAAACTGAAGGTAGACAAAGCAATGTGGCCTGATGGGATTCACCCCAGAATTCTAAACAAACTAAGAGGAGAACTAGTGACACCACTGACTACCCTTTTTAAGAAATTATTGGACAATGGCGTGGTACCTGAGGACTGGAGGAGGGCGGATGTGATTCCCCTTCACAGAAGTGGGAGCAAGACAGAGGCAGAAAACTACAGACTTGTCAGTTTGACATCAGTGGTAGGGAAAATGATGGAATCACTTCTGAAGGAAAGAACTGTTGAGTACCTAGAGGCCAGTGGGGCACAGGACCCAAGGCAGCATGGATTCAGAGCAGTAAGGTCATGTCAGATGAATCTAATCAATTTCTTTGACTGGGTGACCAAAGTATTATATGAGGGAGGGGCTGTGGACATGGCCTACTTAGACTTTTGCAAGGCATTTGTCACAGTCCCACACAAAAGATTAATAAACAAATTAGTCAGCCTGGGAGTGGGTCCCAGGGTGGTAGCCTGAGTAAAACACTGACTGGACAACAGGGCACAGAAGGTAATAGTAAACGGAGTCCATGACTAAGAAAGGGGGAACTAGTGGGGTACCACAGGGTTCAGTACTGGGTCCAGTCCTTTTTAATGTCTTTATAAGTGACATTGCAGAGGGACTGGAAGGAAAAGTATGCCCTTTTGCAGATAACACAAAGATCTGCAACAGGGTTGATACACAAGGGGATGAAAAGGATGAGAAGGGACTTGGCAAGGTTGGAGGAATGGTCAGAAGTATGGCAGCTTAGACTCAATGAAAAGAAATGCAAGGTAATGCACCTGGGAAACAAAAGCACTGGGGAAGAGTACACAATGGGGGGGGAGGTAGTAACAACAACAAAAGTGAAAAGGGACCTAGGGCTAGTCATATCAGATGACCTAAAGGTTAGCAAGCAATGTGAGAAGGAAGTAGGGATGGCTGGTGAGATACTGGGATGTATAGGGAGAAGCATGACCAGTAGAAAACAGGAAGTTGTTATCCCTCTCTACAGACAGTTGGTGAAACCCCATATGGAGTACTGTGTGCAGTTCTGGGGACCCCATTTCCTCAAGGACGTAGACAGAATGGAGGCAGTCCAGAGGAAGGCAACTAAAATGGTGCAGGGTCTGCAACAGAAACCATATGAAGAGAGATTAAAAGAACTTAATATATTTATCCTTAAGGAAAGGAGGGAGAGGGGGGACATGACAGAAGCTTTTAAGTACCTCAAGGTAATCAACAAAGTTCAAGAGGGTAGCATCTTTCAGAAAAAGAGATGTGCAAGAACAAGGGAACACAATTTGAAGATAGAAGGGGATGGCTCAGGGTAATGGGAGGAATTCTTTTTTCACAGAGAGTATGGTGAATGTATGGAATGGCCTTCCTGAGGAGGTTGTGAGGTCAAAAACAGTGGGGGAATTCAAGAATGCATGGGACAGACATAAGGTAATTCTTGTGGGGGTAGGAAGAAATAGGCTGTTGGTTAACTAGGATCTGCAACTTATCCAATGGGTAATGAAATGGTCAGACTAGGTGGACCAAGCAGTCCTTATCTGCCATCAAAGTCTATGTTTCTATAAGCAAAAATACAGTAAGCTTAGTGAGGTAAGGGATAAGGGTAGGTGATGGATGAGTTAAGTGCAATCACAGAAGCTGCCAGTAAGGAGGTGCTGCCGTAGCTGAGATTTGAAGGAACCCAATTTGTGTATAGCCAGCCAATAGTGCAGGAGGAAGGCCGTTCAGCAGCACTGGGGCTCTAGACATGAAAGCACACAGGCAAAGAAATGTCCTACAGAAAGGGTCTGTGAAAGACAGATTAGCTTATTTCCATGTGTTCCTTGGAATGGCAGCTATGGTGAGAAGCAATTGCAAGGAGGGTGGAGAGAGATCAAGGGTGATTTTTTTAGCTAGAAGACAGGATTGGTAAGCAATCCTCCCCTGGAGTTTAAGCCACTCTGCACTTGAGTAAAGGTCACAGGTATGGGTGAGTCTAAGTGCACCGGTTACCAGACAATAAGCTGTGTTGGGATGAGTAACCTTTATATGATTAACAGCAGTAGTAGAAAGTAGATCCGTAGATTACTAGACCATATTCAATGATTGATAGTACTTGTCACAGCCAGTCAGAGGGCAATGGGTGTCATACAATGTCTGTGCCTAAGGAGCAACCCAGTCCTGATGTTGACCTCTTTGCAGACAAGATCTACATGCTCCCAAAATGATAGGGAGCTGTCAAGGGTCACCCCTAAGTATTTAAAGCTACTGACTTGATTGACCAGCTGATGGAGGTTATTAAGGATCCTGAGGCTAGATGATTTGTGTCTGTTTTGGGAACTTGCAAATAACATTACTTTGGTCTTTTTGTAATTGGAAATTAGCTTCTGATCAGCAAACCAGGATTCGACTTCAGTGAAACATTTTTGAAGGGCATTCTCAAATGGGAGGGGATCAGGGTGGCTAGAAAAATGACTGTGTCATCTGCATAAAGACGCAGGTTCCTAGAGCAGACAAGGGGGATGGAGTTAAGAAAAAGACTGAAAAGTAGTGGCCCCAGAATTCAGCCTTGGGGGACACCAGAGCATACTGGTAGGCTGGAGGAGAGGGTATCCTGGATTTTGACTTGCTGAGTCCACCCACCAAGGCAGTTAGCAAACCAGCTAGTGGTGTCAAGTGAAAAGCTGAGGCTAGGGAGGAGAGCAACAAGTAGGTCATGACTGGCAGTGTCAAATGCTTTGAATAGGTCTATGTACACAGACCCAACCAGTTGGTCTCAGTAGAGGGCTTTATGGGTATAGTCTGTATATTCCAGTAGGAAGGAGGTTGTTCTGTGACCTATTTTGAAACCATGTTGTTGCTGGCTCTGCAGATTGCACTTTGCAAGCTAGGCTCTTAACTGATCGGAGACAATCTTTTCAAGGGTTTTAGATGGGGGGGGATTGAGATTGGGCGGCAGTTGGAACACGAGGTCCTGTCACCTCTCTTGCAGACAGGTGTCACCACAGCAGCCTTCCATAATTTGGGGAATTGGCCAAAACAGAAGGAGTGGTTCAATAAATTGGTGAGGGCTAATAGGACTGTATCCAGGGCCTGGAGAAGGAGTTTCAAGTCAAGAGTGTCACTACTATATTGTGACTTACTCAGGACTCGTGGCAGGTTGATTTAAGCCTCCTTAGGGGAGATTATCCTAAAACGGAAGGGTGGGTATTACCAGGAAGTGACTGGAGCAGTATATCATTTGGGGGGGTGTATTAGTGGAGAAGTCAGGAGGGAGGATTTCACTAAGGTCTGTGAATGTGTCATTGAATGAGTCGGCAATGAGTTGATGGTCTTGAATAATGGAGCCACTAATGTTTATCAAGGAGGGGGAGGTATTGGGTTTGCCAGTAATGTCCTTAATATTATTTCAAAATTTACTTCCATCTCCCCAGGATGATGAGAGACTTTCCTGAAAGTGGGGAGTTTAACTAGATGGATCTCATGAGTGCAAGAGTTTCTAGCCATCATATACCTCTGCCAGTCAGCTGGCTTACTGGAGACATGTGCAATGTGCCATAGGTTATCCCAAGCAACCATGACTTTAAGCAGATCAGGGGTTATCCGGGGATGAGATTTGCCTTTGGCAATAGACTTGGTGTAAGGGGAAAACATATCACAGGCCTTGTTGAAGATGAAAATGAAGTGGGTTAGAGCCTGGTCAATGTCAGAGGTGTTGACAGTCGGGGACCAGTCACAGCTACAGAGGTAGGCCCGGATTGCATGAGCATACCTTTTTTAAGGGTATGGCAGTAGGCTACCTTAGCAAGGAGTTTGGGGGAATGGTTAGACCAATGGCAGGAGACAGCAGAGTGGTCACTAAGTGAGTGAGGTAAGACCTCTACACTTGTGAACCTTTTGGGGTGGTTAGTGAGTATGAAGTCTAGGAGCTAAAAGGGCACAAAGGCAGTAAGTAAGTAGGGAGAGAAAAAAAGAGAAATAAACAAACAGACGAAAGAGTAAGCATTCCAAACAACAGTTAGGGGGCCAGAAAAAAGATATGATGGGAGTGGTGCAGTGCAGTGGCTGTGGAGTAGCAGTCTTCTGGGAGACGTTCTGGAGGATGCAGTGTTGTCCCATCTGCAGGCACCTCTCTGGGCTGAGGGAGGAGGTTGCTTATCTCCAGGCTGAGGTGCTCAGGATTTGTGGGACCTCTTCTCCCACCCAGGGACCACCAGGGTCACTGCTGTTGCCTCAGAGGTTGAAAAGAAAGAGGAGCGGTTGGACCAC
This sequence comes from Neoceratodus forsteri, assembly GCA_016271365.2. Classification (NCBI taxonomy): domain Eukaryota; kingdom Metazoa; phylum Chordata; order Ceratodontiformes; family Ceratodontidae; genus Neoceratodus; species Neoceratodus forsteri. Next base: position 537,004,456 of record CM057455.1, read on the forward strand.
AGTAGGCTCAAGGAGGGTGAGGGTGGTGGAACAGAGGCACATCCCTCCAGTTGTACCTGTCCACAATTTCTATGCCATTCTGGAAAAGTGTGGTTCCTCTATGGAGGCACCCACAGTGGAGACCAAAGATGATGCTAGGAACCTCCACAAAGGAGACCCACAGGAGTGTGGCATAGGACCCCACAGGGGAAGAAAACAACTCCTGGGGGGGACTTCATTGTTAGGAAGATAGAACTGGGGGAGGAAGGGGAGGGGGAAGTAAGGTGCCTGCCTGGCACCATGGCTTGGAGGGACAGGGAGTGAATCCTCAGGATTGTAGAAGAGCTGCACAGGAGGAGCGATGTCATTGTCCACCTAGGGACAAATGACCTGGCCAAGAAAGGATCAGAGCAGTACAAGAAGCATTTTTGGAGATGGGAAGGGGCCTTAGACAAATAGCACACACCGTAACCTTCCCAGAGGTGCTGCCTGTCTATGGCACAGGTGAGGCTAGGGTGCTCCACACCATGGGATTCAATCAGTGGTTGAAAAACTGGTGCAGAGCTCAGGGATTTGGCTTCACTGGGGACTGGGGGTCCACCTGCAGGGATGCAGGCCTATACTGGTGTGATGGTCTGCATCTGTCCAGGAGGGGAACCAGGATCCTAGGTGATAGGTTTAAATACTTCATTGGCAAGCATTTAAACTAGCCAAGGGGGGAAGACACTGGAAAAGAGAAGGGAAATCCTAGCCCCCCCTAAAAAAAATCAGGGTACTAAGTGAGATAGACACCAACATAGAGATGTCGATAGGGAGAAGCACAGGGGTAAATGGAGAAAGTGACAAACACAATAAGGACAGGGATGGGGCAAAATGGGGTAAGACCATTAAGAAATGGAAGGTAATGAGTACCAATGTCCATAGTCTGGGCAACAAGCTCCCTAAACTGGTGGCCTTGATAGAAGAGGGATGCCTGGATATCGTAGTAGTCAGAGAAACATGGTATATTGAGAACCATGACTGGGATGTTAATGTACCAGGGTACACAACTTACAGGAGAGACAGAAAGGGCAGAAGGGGGGAGTAGCTCTCTATGTAAGGGAAGAGATAAAAGCAACTGAATAAAAGAGTAAACAGGGAGGAGAGGAGGCACTGTGGGTTACCTTAGAGACTGGAAATGGCACTACAATCTGCACAGGGGTTGTATACAGACCCCCATGTCAGAGAAAGGGAATGGACAAGGATATGATAGAAGGCATACTTAGGATGAAAGAGAAAGGGGAGATACTGTTGATGGGGGACTTTAATATGCCAGATGTTAACTGGAGCACCTTTGCTGCAGCCACATCCAAAAGCAGGACCATTCTTGATGCCCTTCAGATGGTATGCCTCAGATAGCTAGTTTTGGAACCTACTCATGATGGAGCAATCTTAGACCTCGTACTCTCAAATGGGGACAGTGAGAGGATCTCAGATCTAGAAGTGGATAGCCATTTGGGAATAAGTGACCACCAAACAGTGTGGTTCATGATAAACTCAGCTACAGAGTCAAGCCGTACAAAAGTGAGGGTTCTGGACTTCAGGAGGGCTGACTTTGGCAAGATAGGAAATGCCTTAGAAAAGTACTAGCAAAAGGCTATAAGGATTGGTGGAGCAACAATGGAGAAATATCAAAACTGCCATCAGAGAGGCAAGTCTTTGCGTGAAGCAAATAAACAAATCAAAAAGAAAGAAAAAGCCACTATGATTCTCAAAAGAGGTGACGGTGAAGGTTAGGGAGAAAAAGATAGCATTTAGGAAGTATAAGGAAACACAGAAGGAGCAGGACAGAGAACTGTACCAGCTAAGGCAGAAGGAAGCAGGGAGAGTAGTCAGAATAGCAAAGCCACAAACTGAGGAAAAGATAGCCAACTTGGTTAAGAAAGGGGATAAAAACTTTTATAGGTATATCAGTGAGTGTAGAAAGACAAAGGGAAGGATAGTGAGGCTGAATAGAATGGATGGTGGGTGGGCAGAGAGTGACAGTGAAAAAGCAGGGATACTGAATGAATACTTCTGTTCAGTAGTCACAAAAGAGGAGGAGGAGGTGCCTAATCTAATTAATAGAAGCACTCTGGTTAGGGGAGTCGATCCCAGTCCTTTCACAGAAGAAAGGGTTCTGAAAGAACTCCTAAAACTGAAGGTGGACAAAGCAATGGGACCAGATGGAATTCACCCTAGAATTCTATAAGAATTAAGCAGAGAACTAGTGACACCACTGACTACCCTTTTTAAAAAATCATGGAAGGATGGTGTGGTACCTGAGGACTGGAAGAAGGCAGATGTGATTCCTCTTCACAAAAATGGGAGCAAGACAGAGGTAGAAAACTATAGACCTGTCAGTTTGACCTCTGTAGTAGGGAAAGTGATGGTATCACTTCTGAAGGAAAGAATTGTTGCGTACCTAGAGGCCAGTGGGACACAGGACCCAAGGCATCATGGGCTCACAGTGGGAAGGTCATGTCAGATGAATCTAATTGATTACTTTGACTGGGTGACCAAAGTAGTAGGCCAGGGAGGGGCTGTGGACATGGCCTACCTAGACTTTAGCAAGGCATTTGACACAGTCTCACACAAAAGATTAGTAGTCAAATTAACAAGCCTGGGAGTGGGTCCCAGGGTGGTAGTCTGAATAAAACATTGGCTGAACAACAGGACACAGAAGGTAATTGTAAATGGAGTCCACTCTGAAGAAAGAGAGGTTATTAGTGGGGTACCGCAGGTTTCAGTACTGGGTCCAGTCCTTTTTAATGTCTTTATAAGTGACATTGCAGAGGGACTGGAAGGAAAAGTATGCCTCTTTGCAGATGACACAAAGATCTGCAACAGGGTTGATACACAAGGAGGCATGGAAAGGATGAGAAGGGACTTGGCAAGGTTGGAGGAATGGTCAGAAGTATGGCAGCTTGGATTCAATGCAAAGAAGTGCAAGGTAATGCACCTGGGAAACAAAAACCCAGGGGAAGATTATACAATGGGGGGGGATGTAGTAACAACAACAAAAATGGAAAGGGACCTGGGGGTAATCATATCAGATGACCTTTAAGGTTGGCAAACAATGTGAGAAGGCAGTATGGAGGGCTGAGGGAATACTGGGATGTATGGGGAAAGGCATCACCAGCAGAAAACAGGAAGTTGTTATCCCCCTATACAGACAGTTGCTGAGACCCCATCTGGAGTACTGTGTACAGTTCTGGAGACCCCATCTCTGCAAGGACATAGACAGGATGGAGGCAGTTCAGAGGAGGGCAACTAAAATGGTGCAGAGTCTGCATGAGAAGCCATATGAGGAGAGTCTAAAGGAACTTAATATGTATACCCCTGAGGAAAGAAGGGAGAGGGGGGACATGATAGAAATGTTTAAGTACCTCAGTGGAATCAACAAAGTCCAAGAGGGTAGCATCTTTCAGAAAAAGAGATGTGCAAGAACAAGGGGACACAATTTGAAGATGGGGGGATGGCTCGGGGCAATGTGAGGAAGTATTTTTTCACAGAGAGTGTGGTGGACATATAGAACAGCCTTCCTGAGGAGGTTGTGGGGTCTAAAACTGTGGGAGAATTCAAGAATGCATGGGACAGACATAAGGCAATTTTTGTGGGGGGTAGGAAGAAATAGGCTGTTGGTTAAATAGGATCTGCAGCTTATCCTTTAGGTACGGAAATGGGCAGACTAGGTAGGCCAAGCGGTCCTTATCTGCCATCAAAGTCTATGTTTCTATGTTTCTGAGGGAGCTGTTACCAGTTCTGTAGTTGGTTCTTGTGGGGGAAGAGACTAGTTGTGATAGATCTAAGGCTGCGTCATGTAGTGGCGCTGGCAGGGCGGCCAGCCAGTTGATGTTGTAATCACCCAACAGGACACTCTCTGATCCATATGGTAGATTGGAGACACTTTCAAGGATAGTATTGATGCCAGGAGTAGGATTACAGGGAGAAATATAGACAGAGAGGGCTATAAGTTACTTATCCATGTGGCCAATTACAATTTTGAGTGCCACGGTCTGAGCAACAGTCCCATTTACTATTTGTGGCAGGACAAGACCCTGGAGGAAGTTAATTAACTATATGGCACAGGCCCTTCCCCTTTTCCCCAGCCGGTCAACCCTGCAAGGGGTGTAACCATCCAGGGTGACTGCAGAGTCAGGTACCTTAGGGGGAGAGGCAGGTCTCGACCACTGTAAGTACGTCAGGATGGTGCTGCATGACCCAGGCCTGAAGAAGTTAAAATTTGGGCACAAGGGTGAGGAAGTTAAATCAGGCAAGGTAATACCCCCAGTCACTTTCTTGGTGGTGAGGGGTTTCAGTCCAGGACCCACGTTGGGGTGGATGTTCCCAGAAAGTAGGAGTAGGAGTAGGCAATGCCTGTTGACTAGGAATCTAAGAAGCTTATGACTGGCTGAGGACTGGCAATTATGGGATGTATGGCTAAAATTAAGGAGAGGTCAGGAAGGGGTAATTAAGCAGGTGATTTACAAGAATAGGAGGGTGCAGAAGGGTGTGTGGTCGACCACTGGCAGTGCTAGCTGTACCAATAGTCTGCACTGATGAGAAAGTAAGGAGTAGCGGGTGAATAGGTGGGGTGCAAGGTGTAGGAGAGAAGGGATAAGTCAGAAAGACAGGTGGGCAGAAGAACTTGAGGGAGAGACTAGGAGATACAAGATAGGGAAGCAACTGGGTAGTTGTTAGGAGACCCCTATTTATGGCAGAGTATAACTTGCAAATGACAAACAAGGGACTGAGAAAAAATTAGGGTAGGAAGTCACTTGACAACTACTTCCTATATAGTGGGGGCAGATCAGGGTGGGCGGGGCAGTTGACAAGCAGTGTCGATGGGCTAGCATGCCTGACAGTAGCAGCACTTGTTTCTTGAAGCAATGCAGTCTATGCTAGCTCTGTACATGGTGTGTTCCACTGGCGCTCAGCTCCATTTGTTGATCGAGCAGAGGAGAAGGGGCAGGTTCAATGAAGGAGCCAGGGGAGAGAGGAGAACAAAAGGATTAGCTACAGGGCAGGAAGCCACATAAACGTTCTTGGAGCCAAGCCAAGCGATGCCTGCGCCAAGTGTAACAGGCGTCCAGGATTGGGAACTCTAAAATGGAGTAAGGTAAAATGGCTACAACTCTAACAGTGCACTAGACTATGAGTAAAATTGCAGTACATTGCTTAACTGGAACAGAAGAAACAATGCTGACTCAATAGTGCAGGTAAACACTAAATGCTGCTGTAAGAGTTACAAGGGTTACTTTTCATGACTATAGGGCTATGGATATGTCTGTACTTCTCTGTAAGTGGGAATGTAGGGCCCAGAGGGCCTGCTCTTCCATTTATGCATATCATTATGCAACAATATGTAATGTGAGGGGAGTGCAGGACCCGAAAGGCCCACGCTCCCATAACCACATACCAGTTACATTACACATTCTACAAAAGAAGGGAAATTCATTGCAAAAAAAACTATGTCAAAAGCATCAGTTAAGGTTTTTATTAAAGCTTCAAAAGCTGACAAATTTTGCATTAGGGTGATTAATCCTATCATCCCCCCACCCCCACTCTCCATACACCAACAGGTGTCGGGGTGTTCCTTGGGGTTGCTGGGCCTAACTGTCACCCCATTCTCCTATGCTGTACCATCTCATCTTGTTTAGACATGGAATGGGGTGAAAGTTAGGGATGACAACCCTAAGGCACACCCCAATGCCTGTTGTTGAGTAGAGGGTGGGGGGGTAGGGATGGTAACTCTAACATTGAATTTCCTAGCTTTTAATGGTTTAATAAAAATCCTAACTAATGCATTAATGTAGTTTTTTGCAATGAATATTATATATACATTTATGAAAATACATATACAGACACATATGAGGAAATAACACATACTGTCATCATACCCCGCAGGCTGTAAATACTATCTATAAAATTATACTTTACCCAGCTCCAACACTGGGGCTGTTATTTCCTTGCTGTTTTTACTTGCTGTTGAAAATGTGAAACCTATTTTGCTGTGATTTCAGTGGGGCTGTTATTTCCTTGCTGTTTTTACTTGCTGTTGAAAATGTGAAACCTATGTTGGTGTGATTTAAGTGGGGCTGTTACTTACTTGCAGTTTTTACTTGCTGCAAATTTTTGCCCAGCCTCCCTCACTCTCCCGACTGTTAATTAAATTCCCTGTTATTTGAGTCATTTGAGTTTACCATAGTAGCAGGTGTAGGTTATCGGATCGCACTCATCTACCTTCCACACAGCGATGAGAAGCGATTCCTTCAGGAAGCTGTAGACTTCATCATCGATATGGCTTTTGAGTCACCCAGACTGATGGTTCTGGGTGACTTCAATGCCTGGATTGACGATGAACGCTCGAAATTTGGACAGAACTTTATCCAGTTGATGACATCTCTGGGCCTTACACAGGTAGTTACCACTGCTACTCATAAACACGGACACTCCCTTGACTTAGTCTTCCTCCTGGGGATCAAAGCCTTTGACTTGGCAGTGGAACAAGTTGGGTGGTCCAATCACTACACTGGGGGTTAAATTTTAGCACTCCCTATTGTAGGCCTACCCCTGTGGAGATGGTTGGGTACCGTTCTTTATGAGATGTAAGTTCTCAAGGCCTAGTGTTGGTGCTCTACCTATCGTCCCTCCCAGTGGCAAACAATGACCCAGAGACCCTCATGATGGCTTATAATTCAGCCATTTCAGTGGCTCTGGATCTCATTGCTTCAGTCTGAGTTCATCCTCTCTCCCTTCACCCTTGATCCCCATAGTTTGATGGGACTCTGAGGGAGATGCGGTGACTAGGATGAAGGTTAGAACATTGCTGGCGGAAATCCATCCTTGATGCCAACCACCTTAGATTGATGGGCCATTATCAAGTCTATCAATCTGCAATCACCCGTAAGAAGGCAGAGTTCCTGTCCGGGGAGATTGCAACTGCTCAGAATCGACCAGCTCAGCTGTTTCGAACTGTGGACAGACTGTGCAACCCAGCCTGTCTACAAGTCTGGAAAGCCTTTTTGCAAATACAGTGTGATAAACTTGCTTGATTCTTTGCAACTAATGTGGCTGACATCAGGGTGGCATTCCAACCTGCACACTCTATGGGCATTGCTTTGGATCAGGACAAGGCCACTGCTCCTCAGCTTTCCTGGAGTACTTTCGATCGTACGGCGTTCATGGATGTTATGCGGATTATCCAGAGTGTATGCCCTAGGTGCTGTAGTTTGGACACAGGACCAACTTCCTTGATCTTGGGTTGTATGGATTCCATCGGTCCGGTCCTAGCATGGATAGTCTGGTGCTCCTTGGAATCTGGTGAGTTTCCTAGCTCATTGAAAGAGGCGATGGTGACACCACTCTTAAAGAAAGCTTCTTTGGACCCAGACTGCCATGCGAACTACAGACCAATCTCTAACCTTCCCTTTTTAGGGAAGATGATTGAGAAAGTAGTGGTTGCACAGCTGGAGGACCATTTGACCATCCATGACATCTATGAACCACTCCAGTCCAATTTTCAAAAGAGACATAGAACTGAGATGGCACTGGTTCAGGTGCTCAATGAACTCCTGATGGCTAGAGATCAGAAGAGCCATTCCATCTTTGTTCTTCTGGATCTCTCATCAGCGTTTGAAACTGTGGACCATGGGGTGCTGTTTTGCCACTGGAGTTACCTCTGTGGACTGGCAGGTACAGTCATCAGGTGGTTTATATCATTTCTCATGGGAAGAACTCAGTGAGTGGTGTCTGTTTTTTTTTCCTCGGACCCAGTTTCTCTGTTGTGTGGGGTATCTCAGGGCTCAGTGTTGTCCCCCAGCTTCCATTGATCTAGCTATCGCTGCCTTGCTTCCCGATTGGTCACCTTCTGCCTGTGCTGCCCCTGACTGGCTCCCTAATTTTGCTGTTAATTTTTAAACTGTGTCAAAAACTGTACTGTGCTGCTCAGTTTCTTTCTCTGTTTACTCCTCTCCCTGCTTTTATGCACCCCCATTCATTCCTGTTCGACCCCTCTAGTCCTGTGACTATCTCTTCTTTTATTTTTCGTGTCTCACTTTCCTGGCACCAGCTCTTGAATATCCATTGTTTCTGACCTTGGCTGCCCTCTCCCCTCCCTGCTTTAGCTAAGTTCTCTGCCTTTGTATTTTTTTCTCTCGCTTCATGCCCCTCTGTCTTAATCTCTTTACAGGCCTCGCCTACTTTTGTCATGCGCTGCACTTAAATTAATTCTCCTCCTCTCTCTTCTCCCACTAGATCGAGCCCTGAATGGGCTGCCAGGTCCATCTCTCGGCAGTGCCGTGGCTACTGAATCTGGCCGCACCAGCTGCCTCTCTCGCTCACCTCTGAGTTCCAGTGCACCAGGGTAAGACTCCTCCTGGGGTCGAGGAAGCCGCTGGCAGCTTTCATTGGTCTAGCTCTCACTGCCTTGCTTCCCGATTGGTCACCAGCTGCCTGTGCTGCCCCTGACAGGCTCACTGTATCTCTTTGCTTTTGCTCTGCTTGCCGGGCACTGCACCCATTGAAAATCATAGACTTTTGACATCATTTTTTGCCCTCCAGCCCACTCCCCCACCTTAATTAAATATGTCTAAACCCCACCCCCATTCCTGCTCCTCCCACCCTTCCATAGCCCATTGGTTCTCCTGTCACTGGTCCTTTTCTGCCTTGCCCTCCTCCGTTTGCTGCCTCTCATAGTGCCTGCCTGATTTTAGCACTTTCTTATACTAGGCTCTAGATCTACCCACTCTCTGCATTTGTTCCTTTTTACCCACTGTCTCCTTTGTAAAATGCTTACCTCTTGGTCACTCCTCTCCCTTGTCTTACCCCTTCTCCTTGCTCTTCCTCCCATCTTCTTCCTCCTTGGCCCCAGCCATCCCTGCCCCCTCTCCCACCCCACCTACTTCCATGACAACACCTACCTCTCCAAAGGAACCCTCCACTACTCGCCCAGTCCTCCCCCTGGCCCACCTATTGCCAATACTTGGCTACTGCTTAATTCCCCTAGGCCTGGATTGTGGGCTGGGGTAACCACACTGCAACTTGCTATGTCTCACTGGGACTGCTGTCTGGGACCAACCAACCACTCCCACTCTAAATGCTGCCTCAAATTATTCCTTAAGGAACTATGCCTTGGCTCTTCAAAACTGCTCCTCCTCCTCCTACTGCTCTCAGGCAATGTTCATCCAAACCCTGGACCATGCAAACCAAGCAGCAAATCTAATACAGGTGCTCTTCATCTTGTTTCTCTCAACATTGTAGCCTGCTATCTAAGCTTGATGCTTTTTAATCCTTCATCAGGCAACACAACCCTGATGTCCTAGCAGTGGTTGAAACTTAGCTGATGCTGAAAGTTCCTGATCAGGCAATAGCACTGCAAGGATACAATATTTTTAGACTGGACCGGGTCACCAAGAAAGCAGGGGGCTGTGCCATCTACATTAAAGAGTCCCTATTGGTGCTCCCCCTTGCACCCCCCTAAGTTTGACTCCTCAGCTCAGTAGCTATCCATTAAGAATTCTCCTTGGCCCAAACCAAAAAGCCTTAATGACTGGAACCATCTACATCCCATCTAGGGACCAGGTCAAAGGTCTTAATGATGTCCTCAGGTTTATCTATGCCCAAAATCCAGGCGCTGAACTTGTCCTACTAGGTGACTTCAACATCAATTGGTTACCATTGGATATAGGGGAGCTGAAAGATTCTATTGTCTCTGCTAACCTCTCACAGATAGTGGTCTCACTGACTAGAACTAACTGTAAGATTGGGACTAGCACCCTTCTGGACTGGGTACTTATCAGCCACCCATTCTGGATCCTCAGCACCACCGTACTGCCGGATTCCCTCAGTGACCACTCCCTTGTCACATGTGAATGGTCCAACAAGTTTCTCAAACTCCCCTAAATTCATTTACAGTAGGGTCCTCCCACGTGGATAACTTTCTCATCTTAAACATTACCTGAATCTCATTGACTGGCAACCTGTTTTCAAGGCTACAAATGTTAACTTGGCCCTTGATGTCTTCATGGCCACTTTCAACAAGGCCTGTGACCTCTTTGCTCTGGTTAAAAAAAGGAAAGCTAAGACACTCTGTAATCACTGGATTAATGCCAAGCTCCTATCACAATTGAAACTAAGGGACCACCTTTGGGAAGTGGCCAAAGCCACTGGCACACTGCCCGACCTACAAAAATACAAACAGGCCCAAAATGCCTGTACCAAGGCCATCCGACTTATGAAAAGCTCCTTCTATAAGGACGCACTTACCAACTCCTTGGGAAACAGTCATGCTTTTTGGGATAACATTAAGGGAATCACAGGGATACAACCAAAAACTCTCCTGCCATGCTGAAAGTTGATGGGATCACTACCCTGGACCCCCTGATCATTGCCAAAACCTTTAACTCTGTTTTTACCAACCTTAGAGCTGTTCTCCCCCCTGACTTTTTCAAAGTAGACAATAGCTTCCCTAACATCCATCCTGCTAAGGCCAATACCTCCCATTTCTACTTTCGGGAAGTCTCCTTGAACGCCATGCACCGCTACATCACTACTGCCATCTCCAAATCCAGATCCAGTGGAGAATCTCTTGACCTGAAGATACTGTCGCTAACTCTTGAGGAAGTTCTTCTACCCTTAACCAGTATTCTGAATCTCTCTCTCCACTCCAGTCAATTCCCAGACCTTTGGAAAATTGCCTCGGTCATACCGGTCCACAAAAGTGGCGACAAGTCTAGCCATTCAAACTATCGCCCAATCTCGATTCTGCCTCCCCTCTCCAAGGCACTTGAATGAATCATAGCTGACCAACTAACCGACCATCTGGACAAATACAACTTACTGTGCACTCATCAGAATGGTTTCAGAAAGGGTCACAGCGCATCCTCTGCTTTGCTCGAATTCACCGGGGCAGTACATAATTATCTTGATAAGGGCATGCTTACCAGGGTGGTTTTCATAGACCTCTCTAAGGCTTTCGATACTGTCCACCACCAGCTGTTGTTCGACCAACTTCGGGACATTGGTCTCTCCCCTGACTTGGCCTCATGGTTCTAAGGCTACCTTGAAGACCGCTCACAAAAGGTGAAAATTGCCAATGCCCACTCTGACACCTTGCCAGTTCATTCGGGTGTCCCGCAAGGATCAATCCTGGCCCACTCATCTTCAGTCTCTTTCTAAACTCTCTACCACAATCCTGCACTGAGAATATCATCCTCTATGCTGTTGATGCTGTTGTTTTCTCCTCTCACAAGGATCCCATGTGCTTACAATGGAATCTCCAACTTGCCTTTGGTACCGTTGAGTCGTGGTTTTCTAAGCATAAACTTGTCTTTAACCACAAAAAGACTAAGTCCATGCAATTCTGCAACTCCCACAATTGGCACAAGCATCACCCCTTGGCTATCTTGACATCACATGGGAATACCCTGGAACAGGTTCCACACTTCAAATACCTAGGGATACTGTTGGACCCCAACCTCTCTTACAGTGCCCATGTCAACTCTGTGGCAAAGGCAGCGAACACCAGAATTGGTCTCCTCTACAGACACAGACAATATCTCACCCCAGAAGTCTTGAAGATCGCTATACAGAGTTCCGTGGTCTCAATTATTGACTATGGTCTCATCTTTTATGGCTCTGCCACAGTGACTACCCTCATACGTATCTCAACCACCCTCAATAAGTCTTGTCGGCTCATCTCTGGAGCACAGTCTCACCCACACCTGCGATCTGTATTCTAAAACTAGCTGGCTCCAGCTCTCAAATCGCATAAAGTACCTGACCTGCAGTATGGCCAAGAAAATCAGCCTTGGCCTTGCACCTCAAGGGGTCACTGCCCTGCTACAAAATAACAGGAATAGCATGCAGATCACCAGGGGTTCAAAATCTCAACTCCTGCAAGTTCCCCACTGTCACACCACATGGGGTCAACGTTCTTTCACTTACAAAGCTGCTCTTTTGCTGAACAGCCTCAACCCTTCCATCTCTACTGCCCCTACGCTGGGCACTTTTAAGTCTAGACTACGGTTGCACCTTACTGCCTCCAGCTCCTGTGACTGTCCCACATGACTGTAGCTGACATGTCTCTGAGGTCACTTCTGCCTCTCTCCTCCACCCATCCAGCTGCCCCCTAACCCCACTGATGCTCTTATTTCATCTTCTGCCCCACTCACCTGTCTTCAACCCCCCACCACCCCCTCTTGTTGCCAGCACTCATCCCTGTTTTGCATGACAACCGCCTATGGCTGCATCATTGTTGCCCTTCCTTCACCTCCCTTTCTCTGTCTTCTATACCATTATTTCCTTCATCTAATCTCACCCTCACTGCAGGTTATCCCATCTCATCTGAACAGCTAGTAACCTTGCCTTAAAATGTTATTTAGTTCTATTCCATAACTTTAGTGCCATATTGTTGACTATTGTCGTAACATTCCTACCACTGTATGTCTCTTGCCTATGATGTGGAACCTTTGTAAAAGAGCCTTGGTTCAAAGGTATTTGTAATCCTAGACTTCAATAAATAAAAATAAATAAAATGTTGTTCGTGGTGTATATGCTGCCCCTCGGAGACATTGTAAGAAGGTATGGGCTGAGGTTTCACTGCTATGCTGATGATACCCAGCTCTACATTTTTTTTGCACCTGACCAAGATGGAGCTCCCTCAGACTTTAATAGCTGTCTCACAGAAATCCAGGAATGGATGGATTCCAGCTGGTTGACGTTGAACTCAGAAAAAACTGAGGTGTTAGTTGTGGACCCAGTACACCAGATAGGGGGATTGGGGGTTTGTTTGTCCTCTGGACTTTTTCTTGGTGGCTTCCCAGCCTCTGAACAGGTGTGAAACCTGGGGGTAATGTCGGCTGTCATCAAATCTTCCTTTTACCATCTAAGGAATATCTCCAGGATTAAGTATCTAGTTCCATCCGGTGATCTTTCTACTCTGGTTCATGCCTTTGTGTCCTCGTTCTTAGATTATTGTAACTCCCTTTACCTAGGGCTACCTGGGGTGGAAATCCACTGCTTGCAGCTGGTGCGAAATATGGCTGCCCAGCTTTTGATGGGATTGTCTCAGTCCTGTCATATTTTGCCGGTGTTATGTGGACTGCACTGACTGCCAGTACTGTGGTGGATTACCTTCAAAGTCAGTCTTCTGACTTTTAAAGCCCTAAAAGGACTGGGCTCGAACTACCTGAAAGAGCTCCTGGTCTCTTACTGCCTTGGGTGATCACTCCACTCAGCTGATGAGGGGTTGCTAGAGATTTCAAGGGTGTGTTTGAAATCTTCTGGGGCCAGAACATTTATGCATGTGGCTCCAACCCTCTGGAATTCTCTACCCCGTCAGTTACGGGAGTGCACAACTGTGAAGGGATTTAAGCAAGCCCGGAAAACTTTTTTATGGCACCAGCCATTCAGTGATTGACTGATAGCATGATGATACTGTTGATTTTACATACTTTATGTTGTTGATGTTTGATTTGTGATTTTAAATTTGTTAGGCACCTTGGTATTCAAAAGGCAACATAAAATAAAGATTATTATTATTACATCTGATTGACAGTAGCTAAGCACAGGGAATAGCAGGGGCTGAGTAGCAGGAAGGGCATAAAGGGTAGTAAGCCCACCTTCGGTGCAACAAGTTGCAGTAACTTAGAAGTGCAGTCACCTCGGAGGCTACCATAGTGTAAATTAAAAAAATTGACATCAAGTAAAAAGTCTTCCAAAAAAGCAAACACAGGGAACTAGAAGGAGAGTTACACATTTAGGGGGAACTAGAAGGAGGGCTTCAGAAACAAAGAACTAGTGTAATAGCTAACAGACAATTAGTGTATCAGTGTAATTTCACAAATAGTGTAATAGCTGTAAAACTGAAGATTAATGTGGGTTGTCATGCAATGCAGTGGGTGCGGGGCAGCCGTATCCAGGCAGACCTTCTGGATGCTGAGATGCTTTCCTATCTGCAGGCATTTCTCTGGACTGTGGGATGAGGTAGCCACACTCAGAGTGGAGGTAAAGTGGGTCAGGTGTACCTTCACCCCCATCCAGAGATGGGATGCCACTGCTTCAAAGGATGCCAAGAACAAGGAGCACTTGGACAATGGTGGGCTCAGGGAGGGTTAGGACAGTCAGGGAGAGGCACATCAAAAATCCTATTCCACTCCAGAACTCATATGCTGCACAGGCAAATGGGGACAACCGGACAGAGGCACCTGGAGAAGTGGAAGGGAAGGATATGGAGGTCAACCGAGGAGGTAATCTCAGTAGGGGAAGCAGTGGACCCCAGAGGAGGAGGAAGTAAATCCTTGTGGGGGACTCTATAATATGGGGTACTGAGCTAGAAACATTTGAGGAGCAGGACAGGGAGCTGAGGTGCCTACAAGGTACCACTGCATGGAGGGATGGGAGGAAGAGCCTGGGGATCACCAGGAAGGCAAGACGGGAGGGAGAGTTGGAAGTCATTATCCACCTAGGAACTAATGACCTGGCAAAGGGGGAATCTAAGTAAGTTCAGGACGAGTTTAGAAAATTAGGGAGGGGTCTCAAGCAAGTAGCTACATCTGTCACCTTCTTGGAAGTACTACCTGTGAGAAGCATGGGAGAACATAGGGGCACATGCACCAGGAACTTTAACACATGGTTGAAGAACTGGTGCTGTGAGGAAGGGTTCAGATTCATTGGTGACTGGGGACCCACCTGGAGGGATGGGGGCTTGTTCAAGCCTGATGGCCTGCATCCATCCTGGAGGTGAATCCAAGCACTCAATGGCAATTTTAAATGATATGTGGACAAGAATTTAAATTAGCTGGGGGGGCAGGTCAGCAAGAATGGTACCTAATTTCCCAACCCCCATAGCTAGCAGTGGAACCAGAGAACTCAGGGAGGAGATATCACTGAAAAGCAGTGTGCAAAAGATAGATATAGGCACTAAAGGGGATGATAGGCAGAAAAAGAACAAAATACAATAGAAGGGCAGACAGCAGGGAAACCAGGGATAAAGGACAATCAGAGAAGGGAATGGAGTAGAACAGCAAAATAGACCAGGGAGGTCACATAATGGAAAGTCATGTGTGCCAATGCCAGGAGCCTTAGCAACAAGATGGTGGATTTGGAGGCTACCATGGTGTAGTCAGACCTGGACATGGTGACCATCACAGAAAAGTGGTGTAATGATAACCACGAATGGGAGCTGGCCATACCTGGCTACAATATATTCAGAAGTGACAGGGCAGGCAGGAAGGGAGGAGGAGTGGCAATTTATGTGAAAGATGGCAAAAAGACCACAGAGATCCAGGAGGAACAAAATGGGGGGGGAGACACTATGGATTAAACTGGAAAGGAAAAGGGGGTCAGCCATCCACACTGGGGTGGTCTACAGACCACCAGCCCAGGAGGAAGAGACAGACAGGGAGTTAATGCTAGCCATCCAAAGGATGGTGGACAAGGGGGAGGTGGTGCTGGTTGGATACTTCAATATTCCAAATGTGGACAGAAGCCTTCCAGCAGCAGCATCAACTAAGATCAGATTTATCCTGGATTCCCTTCAGGGTGCCTTCCTTAAGCAACTGGTCATGGAACCAGCTCGGCAGAAGGTAATACTGTACCTCATGCTCATAGACAGGGACAGTGTGATGGGGTACCAGTGGGGAAGCAGCTGGGGAACAGTAACCACTGGTCACTTTGGTTTGAAATCACAGAAGGAGGAGAACCAAACTGCACAAAAACACGTATCCTGGATTTTAGGAGGGCAGATTTTGGGGAAATGGGGACATGCTTGGAAGAGGCTCTAATTGGAATGGTGAGGGAACTGGGAAGGAGGAACAGTCGGCAATATTTAAAACAGGGATTACAAGAGCAACACAATTATGTGTTAAGCAGGTAAGAAGAAGAAAAGGAAGAGGAGGCCATTATGGTTTTCTAAGGATGTTGCAGAGAAAGTGAAAGTCAAAAAGATTGCATTCTGGCAATATAAAAAGACACAGGCAGAAGGGGATAGGAAGAAGTACCAGAAGAAGCAAAGGGAGGCAGGGAGGTCAGTAGGGGAAGCCAAAGCTCAGACAGTAGAGCAGATCACAAAATCAGTGGTTAGAGGGGACAAAATCTTTTACAGGTACATCAGTGAAAAAAGAAGGGCGAAGGGAGGGATAGTGAAACTGAAGGGGGAGAATGGGGGCAGCATGGAAGATGACAACAGTAAAGCTGACATACTGAACAGATATTTCTGCTCATTCTTTACTGAGGAAGGGAAGGGGAGGGTAAAGGGTCTGAAGGGGATTACAAGTGGTGGGAAGAGCATGGAAATTTACACATCCCTTTACATGGGAAAGAGTCATAAAGGAACTGGAAGGAATAAGAATCGCTAAAGCAATGGAGCCAGATGGGGTGCACCCAAGGGTCCTAGAGGAATTAAGAGAGGTGGTGGCTGAACCTCTGGGAATCCTGTTTAGCCAATCACTGGAAACGGGAGTTATCCAAAGAATGGAGGACAGCAGATGTAGTCCCCTTATACTAAAGTGGGAACAGAGTGGAAGCGGGGAACTACAGACTAGTCAGCCTGACCTCAGTAGTGGGGAAGATCATGGAAGCACTACTGAAGGAGAGACTGGTGGAACATCTGGTTGATAACGGACTACAGGACCCAATGCAGCATGGTTTTACTGGGGTAGGTTATGCCAGACCAAC
Source organism: Neoceratodus forsteri (assembly GCA_016271365.2). Classification (NCBI taxonomy): domain Eukaryota; kingdom Metazoa; phylum Chordata; order Ceratodontiformes; family Ceratodontidae; genus Neoceratodus; species Neoceratodus forsteri. Next base: position 537,021,133 of record CM057455.1, read on the forward strand.
CTCATCGAATTTTTTGACTGGGTGACAAGGGAGGTGGATCAGGGGAGGGCAGTGTATATGGCCTGTCTGGATTTCAGCAAGGCCTTTGACACTGTGCCATATAGAAGGCTGTTAAATAAACCGGGGGATATGGAAGTGGGCAAAACAGTAGTGCAGTGGGTTGGTAATTGGCTGGTTGGCAGGACACAGAGGTTGGTGGTAAATAGCTGTCACTCTACAGAGGGAAGAGTAACCAGTGGGATGCCACAGGGATCAGTACTCAGACTGGTCCTATTCAACATCTCCATCAGTGACACTGTGCAGGACCGAGAAGGCAGAATTTCCCTGTTTGCTGATGACATGAAGCTCTGTGGTGGAAGTGGACACGCCAGAGGGTATAGACAGAATAATGAGGGATCTGCAGAAGCTTGAAGAAAGATCAATGGTTTGGCAGTCAAAATGTAATGCAAAAAAGTGCAGAATAATGCATATGGGGCACAAAAACCCTGGAACAACATATCAGTTGGTGGATGAGGATATAACATACACCAAGCAAGAAAGGTACATTAGCGTTATAATCTCTGATGATCTCAAGGTAGCGAAACAGTGTGACAAGGTGGCAGGTAAAACAAATAGGTTACTAGGATGTATAGGCAAAGGCATCAAATACAGGAAAAGGGACATCATAATTCCATTATACAAGACACTAGAGACACCCCACCTGGAGTACAGTGTCCAGTTCTGGAGGTCTTACCTATGTAAGGACATAGACAGATTGGAGAAGGTTCAGAAGAAGGCAACAAAGATGGTACAGAGATTTCATCACAAGTCCTATGAGGACAGGCTGAAAGACTTAAATATGTACTTCCTGGAGTAGAGAAGGGAGAGACGATATGATAGAGACATGCAAGTACCTTACAGGGAGGAACAGAGTGCAGGAAAACAGTATTTTCCAGCAAAAAAGATATTCCAAGACTAGAGGGCATGGGATGAAGTTGCAAGGAGGTGATTCAGAGGAAAGGTGAGGAAGAATTTCTTCACATGAAAGGGGGTGGACAAGTGAAACACCCTGCCTGAGGAAGTGGTGAGGGCTGAAACAATCATGGGATTTAAGAATGCATGGGATAGACATAAGGGAATCTTGGAGATCAGGGGTAAGGGGCAACAGACTTCTAGAAGTCATCTTACAAGCTCAAATGGGCAGACTGGGTGGGCCATAGGCCCTTATCTGCCAAAAGTATCTATGAATGTGGTAAAGCAGCCTGTAAAGCAAATCTTTCTCTAATTTTCTTCCAGAACAGCGTGGTATTACTGTATATACTATACAATACAATGGCAAAAGGAATCCCTGAGCTCTGATTGGTCATGGATGCCTGGGACAGTGATGTTATCTCAGTATAACATCATGGTATGAAGCCCAGGCACACACATGATCACATTTTACCAAGGGAGTTTGGTTGTATTGCAAGTGATGTTGCCTCAAGCTTAGTTTCATATAGAAACCTTATTTACTCAGTTGGGACAAAAATATTTGTCATGGCTGAAACATTTCAAAGTTAGGCAGAGAACCAGTGTCAGGACATCTTCTTTACTGTGTGGGGACATCTTTTAACTGTATCAGTTTTACAGTTTTATTTTTTATGAGGAAACACCACCTATGAATGCACTGCATCATGGGTATGCAAATACCTAATTGTCTGGTATCTCACAACACACTACAGTGATACCAGACAGTTGATTATTTGCATACCCATGATGCAGTGCTTTCACATGGGGAGTGTTTCCTTTAAAAAAATTAAAAATTAAAACTGTACAAATGATACTATAAAATAGATGTCCCTGCACATAAAAGGGATGTTCCAACACTTGTTCTCTGCCTAGCTATGAAATGTTTTAGCCATCTACATGAGCTCATTTTTCCCCCACAATATTAATAAATAAGAGCCATTGTATAATAGCAAGTGTGTGTGTGCGTGCATGCGTGCGTCTCATGCCAACCACTTGAGGCATGATATTATATCAGCATGACACTTATCCTGTCATGAATTATTGCTTAAACATTACATTTCAGGATATGTTGTTCACAATTTATGGACCCAGGTAGCAGAAAAAACATCTCCCTATGTTTCCTCTTCTAAATGGGACATCAAGTTCAATAGCACTAGATGATCTTAACCCAGGTTTATAAACATTTAAATATATGTTTTAAAGTATATAGTTAGGGACATACCCCTTACAACACCTAAACATAAAACCTGCCAGCTGTAACTATCTTCTGTATCCCAAATGTAACCAATTCAGTTCTCTATACATGGTACCATGATGAGTGTATTGTGGTGCACCAAGGATAAACCTGGCAAAGCAATTATAAATACATCAACTAGTTGAGCATCTTGAATTAAGTGGATCACAATATCCGAAGCAGCATGGATTAATGGCAGGAAAGTCATGTCAAACTCTGATTTCTTTGACTGGGTTACTAGGGAGGTAGATCGGGGGGGGGGGTGGATGTGTCCTACCTTAACTTCTGTAAGGCATTCAACATCGTTCCACATAGGAGGCTTGTCAACAAGCTGAGCAGCCTGGGACTGGAATACAAGGTAGTGAACTGGGTTAGAAATTGGCTGAGGAAGAGAACACAGATGGTGGTGGTAAACGGGGCTAAATCTGATGTAGGGGTGACAAGCGGGGTGCCACAGGGTTCAGTACTTGGACCAGTGCTGTTTAATATCTACATCAGCAACATTGCAGAGGGTCTGGAAGGGAAGATGTGCCTCTTTGCAGACAACACAAAGATCTGCAATAGAGTGGACAGCCCAGGATGGGTGCAGAGAATGAGGAGGAACCAAGCTAAAATCAATAATGGTCCAGAGTGTGGCAACGAGGATTCAATTGAAGAAGTACAAAATTATGCACTTGGGAGCAGGAACTCAGGAGAGGACTACATGATGAAGGGGGAGATCTTAGTGGCCACAAAACAGGAACTAGATCTGGGGGTCATCATATCTGACAACCTAGAAGTGGTCAAATAGTGTGCCAAGGCAGTGGAGAGAGCAAGTGGGGTGCTGGGATGTATAAAGACAGGTATCACCAGCAAAAGAAAGGAAGTCATAATGCCACTGTACAGGTCATTGGTGAGACCTGATTTGGAATACTGCATCCAGTTCTGGAGCTTGCATATATAAAAAGACATAGACAGTGTGGAGACAGTTCAGAGAAGGGCAACATAAAGTGTGCAGGGCCTGCACCACAGGACATATGAGGAGAGCCTGGAGGAACTCAATATGTATACCCTGGAGGACAGGAGGAAAGGGGGGCATGACAGACACCATCAAGTACCTCAAGGGGATTATAAGGTACAGGAGGGCAGCATCTTTCAGAGGAGAGGCTGCTCTAAAACAAACAAGAAGGCATGACATGAGAATGGAAAGGGGTAGACTAAGGGGCAACGTGAAGAAGTACTTTTTCACGGAAAGGGTAGTGGATGCTTGAAATGGCCTGCCCAGGAATTGTTGGGGGGCATGCACAGTGGGGGATTTAAATGTACATGGGATAGACATAAGGGAGCCCTGGGGGGGGGGGGGGCAGCAGCTGGGGACCAAGTAGGGTAAGCAGCAGCTAATTAAAGGTAGGTTATATGGGCAGGCTGGATGGGCCTGGCGGTCCTTATCAGCCACCAATTTCTATGTTTCTAACCTTGGCAAGGTCTATCCCCACCACCCTGCCATATCAAACATCTACATAATCAAAAATAGGGGCAATCATGGAGTTTAGCTCTTTAAGATTTCTTTGCAATGATAATTCCTTCCTTATTTTATATGTAACCTAGGGTCAGGGAGAAAATATCACTTGGCATATTGGCTAGGTTCGGCTTCTCTGACCAGGGGTACCCAAGTAATCCAGAAACTAGAAGCAATAACAGATTGTCCAATACCAGGAGATGGGATTCTAAAGTGTGGCTTTATTCAACAAGACTGAATAAAAACATAGATGGACCCCGAAGGGGCTACACTCCTAGTAGTGCAGATAAGGTGCTGACACAGACACATATACATTCTCGGATCCTAAAATTCAATATGTCATGGACTCTTTAGTGGCAGACTACCAGCATCTACCCCATCCCAACATCCGGGCACCCTCTTCAGGCACTGGCCAATACCTGAACGAAAGGTCTCTGGTGTCTCAAAGCGAATATGTAGAGGTGAGCCCTGTTACACCAGGTGGGGTGTCTCCCACCTTTTGTTCCATAGTCCCATACCTGGCCATTCCTTTGTTTACACACACGCGTCATTGGCTACTGTAGTGCAGGCTGTATATGGCTTTGTAATGCAGTAACTGTCTTTCTCCTGAAGCCCCCCCCCCCAACATACAACAGTCATTACATCTCACTGTTCCATAAGCCCTGGACTTGGCATCCTGACTGACCCACAGCCCCAGAGACTTATTTACTCACTGTTTTGGTGAATGACACTGGCCTTTTTTCAAAGCTTCATCACTCTCATTATTGCAGATGTCCAAAAACTCTGAAGGAATCTCATTCTTCAAAAACTGTAGTGCCCCAGCACTCTCTATCAGGCAGCTTCTTCCTTTTTCTAAGCCAGGGGGTTGCCCCTGGAAGTTGGTTCCTTGTGCCTCTCTTATGGTGGAAGCACATACCCTAAGGTAGCTCTGAGTCAGAGGTGAGGGCAGGGGAGCCTGCCCCTGCAGGGCACCCCCTTCCTTCCCTGCACTGCAGGGTCTACATCCTTCTCTCTCTTGAGCCTACTCCAGACTTCAGCAGACTGACTTTGAGAATTCCCCAGCTTTCTACCTAACTCCCTGCTGCAATATTCCATTGTGGCTTATGCAGCTGTGACAGTTCTAAATGATGTCATAGTCCCAGCTCAGCAGAGACTGAAAACAGAGCAAGACATAGTGAAATCCATTTAACTGGAGTTTCACTAGCTGCATGTCCCTGCCTGCCACTAGGTCTAACTAGGGTTCTAGTAACCCCGGGTAACGGGGGGGTTACATATAGAAGGCACCCAGTTTTTGTCAGAAGCTCTTAATTACATTATTAATATGTACATTCCATTTACACTTATCATCAACCTGAATTCCAAGATACTTATTTGATTTAACCTGTTGAAAATGGTCCTATCCCTTGTGGTTATGCTCAACATGTCCCCTTGTCCCCAATATCATTACGTATTTGCCTGAAAAGTAGTACTTTGGATTTCTTTGCATTAAAAACCAGTGTGAGTCTATAAAATTAAAAAAGCTGTAATGCATCAAATGCTCTTCGTAATGTATTCTGGATTCGATTCACACTTTTCCTTGTTCTGTACACAACTGTATTATATGTGTATAGGTGGAAAATTATCTCTGGATCAGAAAATGAAAGGTTATTCGTATAAATATTAAATAATAAGGGATCCAATATTAATCTCTGGGGCACTCCTGATTATGTTTCCTTCAACTCTAAATGATATTGTCCCAGAAACACTTTTTACCTGAACCCCACCAGGTAATGTCGAAACCAATCTACAGCTTTTGACGAAAGATCCATGGCAGCTAACTTATCAAGTAAAATCTGATGATCTAGAGTGTCAAATGCTTTGGCAAATCTATAAATATTGACCCAGCCATGAGTCTGTCCTCCAAAGCCTGTTGGATGTCTCCAACCACCTTTAACAAAGCTGTCTGAGTGCTATGCTTTTCTCTGAATCCTGATTGATTGGGATTCATCAGACCATTCTCACTCAAAACCTTTAACTACCCTGCCACATTTAGCTTAGCTTAGATTTCCATCAGTCAACTCAATCAGCGATGATGGGGCTGAAAGAAGCCTCTCCATTGCTTTCTGTCTTGCACCAGATCAAAGGCTTCATTCATCTTTAATCCTTTCAGCTGCAAGTCATTCTTGATGGTATATATCCAGTGTAATTGCAATCTTACCATAGACTTTAGTCCATATATTTCTGTATGCAAGGCCATGAGTGGAATTCTATCCATATACATTCTCGATACATGCCCATACCATCGCAATAATCTTTATTGAATCTTCAGCAGCAGAGTTATTTGCTGTCCAAGCCACTTCTTTATTATCTCATTCTTTATTTTCTGCATTCTTGCGATACCCTGCACTGTCACCAGCTTCTCAAAAATTTTGGAAATAACAAGAAGAAGCAAGATAGGTCTGTTTGTACAACTTGCCCTAAGTTATTTCTCCAGTGTCACTGATGAACATATTGAAGAGGACAGGACCCAGGATATATATCCATGGCATCCCATTTGTGACCTCCTTTTCTTCTGATGTGACATCATTAATCACAACCTTGCAATGACTACTCTACTTCAACGAATATCATATCCATCTCACTATGTCCTTTGCCACACTCAGATTCTCCATCTTTTCCAGCAATCTTCTGTGAGGCACTGAGTCAGAAGCTTTACTGAAGTCAAAATAGAGTAAATCTATGGTGTGGCTCCTGCCATAACCCATGCTGTTTACAATCATGGAGTCCTTTGCTCTCCACATAGTACACAAGGTCCTCTTTTATCAGTTTACTGAAAATAAAGTAAGACTGACAGATTATAGATCCTTGCTTCCTCTTGACCCCATCCTTGTGGAGAAAACAATGTCCACTATTCTCTAGTCTTTTGGAGCTACCCCTGTCTTTAATGAACTATTGAATAGCCATACCTGGGGTTAAGCCAGCTTTTCTGCCAGCACTTTGAGTGCCCTCAGATGCATTCCATAAATCCCCGAGCTCTCATCTATCTTGTGGACTGATAGCGCTTTGCAGACATTTTCACTGGTAAATACTGGCTGACTCATCTCAGGAACCCTCTTTATGGCCAACAGGGGTCATTAGCCAGTAGGGCAAATTGATTCAAAAGTGCACTTGCCTGCAAATGGTTGCACTAGCCCTCAATTATAATGATGAATTTTGATCACTTATACAGGAAACAATGCAAGCCAAGAAATACTCTGATTATTGCACATTTATCCTACTCCCACATTGCTTCCAGCTACCCAGCAGAAAAAAAGACTGTAGCACCATCACACACACAGTGAGGCCCCCCACGTGCCATTGTTTTGTACCATGGCCTTCTTTCTTCTCCCCCCCCCCACCAAACCAGAGGACATCACAACAGCAAATGTTCAGTCAAGCAGTCCTAGCTCTGCACACACAATAGCTTACATCATTATGCATATCACTGCACTGTCCACCACCACCCACAGGGCAATGAACAGAGTCAGGCAGAGAAAGACACTCTCAGCCCCCATCCTATAGTCAACTGGAGCCCTGCACTTCTGGAAGTTTTTGTACAGTCTCAAGTGAGCCAGGATCACATCTGCGATTTATTTGGGGTGGGGGCTACACAAATCTAAGGGTCTGGGGAAATAGTAAATATATTTTTATTTTTAAAAGCGTTGATTTTAATATGCTCTTCTCCAACAATAACAGTTTTTTCTTTAACATTGTCTTTTCATCAGCCCAGAGGAAACGGTACACAGGCGTAATGTTATATTATCTCTATTTCTATTCAGGATTATCTGTGTACCCCAGGAAGGCCTATTTTAAGCTTCCAAATTATGTATTTTATTGAGGTTCATTTTTGTACCATACATGATACAAAGCTTTGTTTTTAGGATGAAAAGACATGCTGGGTGGGATTGTATGGATGGTGATGGCTGATATGGTATATTTAGAAGAGCTGGGGACCCCCTACACTTGCCAGTAATGGCAGCTATGGATCTGTTGATAGTAATTTCAGAGTCTGGTCTACAGTGGTGTCCAGGGAAAGAACAGAGTTAAGAGATTTTGAGTGGAGAGGGACATTATGGTGAGGATTGGATAAAACCCACCACCTGCTGGGACAACCCTGTATACCTCATCACATTTTGTCACTGAAATGTTGGACATAGACACTCAAAATGTAGGGAAATTAGGGTCACTGGTCTTAATAATATGAGAAAAATTATTAGACAGAGACACATTCAGAAAACTGGAAGCTAATGACTTAACAGCACTCTACCCCTTAGCCCCACCCAGGACACTAACTGAAAGTCCAAACAGTGGAGGGATAATGACTCACATTGAGTCTTCTGTGGGATCCCCTATTGAACTGCCAGATAATTGCAACTCTTAATGAGCTATTAATCACATCAAACCATCTAGAACATTGAGAGAGATTAGCATGAGGACTAGAGCCTGCTAAAGTAGAGACTTTTTAACTTCATCAACAGCTATGAAAACCTGTACTAGTCAAGACAGACAGATAGAGAGTTAGCTGCACTAGCCCTGGTCAATTTGCGCTAGTGTTTGGGCTAGTAAAACAATGTTAAGATCAACCCCTGACCTTGATGCCACTGTCTTCTTTTGTGACAACAGAGCAAAAATAATCATTATGGCCAGTTGCCTTTTGCATTCGTCCTCTATTACTCTACATCCTTTAGATAGCCTATAAATTCCCCCTCCTTTCTTTCTTTTCCCCCTTCTATACCTCAGTGACTGCTTTTCCTTGCCCTTGGCCTAAAGGAAAGGAAATGGAACATTGTTTAGCCAGGAGTAGCACACTAAGCCAAAGATTGTTTTCAGATGTGACCTGGGAACTCAAGGAAGTTAAGTGACTTATTTATTGAAATGTTTCACCAGGAAGGCACACTAAACAACAAGTTGCTCATCTCCCGTTATGACCTGGGGGGGGGGTCACGACTTGCTAAGGATCACACAATATGCACCTAGGTGTCTGTAGGATTCAAACCCAGGTCTCCAGATCTGCAGCTCAGAGTCTTAACCCACTGCGCTATATTGCCTTTCCACAACATGCAGCTCAGTGTCTGCATTTGCCTCCATAACTACCTTCTTTTTGTTCCTTATTTTCAATTATTTTACTAAGGTGATTGACAGAGGACAAGCAGTAGATTTGCTCCACTGCAAGGCCTTCAAATCAGTATCACAAAATGTCTGCTAAAGAAGTTGGAGGACTTGAGAGTAGAACGGGGTTTAGTTTGATGGGTAATATGTTACCTTTGGGGAAGGCAACAGAGGGTAGTGGTGAATTGTGGGATAGGGAAGTCACAGGTGGAGTGCTGCAGGGATTGGTCCAGGGTCCTGTCCTATTTAATACATTTGTAAGCGACACAGTGGAAAGTATCCAGAGAATGCTGTTTCTTGCTTATGACAGAAAGCTATGCAGCAGCATAGATCATAAGAAGGGGTACAGGACCTCCAGAAGGACCATGGGAAACTAGAGAGATAGTCTAAGGTCTTGCAGTTGAGAATCAATGCCAAGCAGTGCAAGGTAATGCACTTAGGGGATGGAATCCATGCACAAAATACTGAATGAGAGTGAATAGACTGGCCACTTCAACAGAGGACAGGGATCTGGGGATCAAAATTAATGACTTCCTCAAGTAAACAAGTCAATGCAACAAAACATAAAGTAAGGCATTGAGGATGCTGGGTGTATAGAAAGGGGATTTTACAGTAGGAGAAGGAAGGTGATTCTGCAACTGTACACATTCCTGATGAGGCCTCACCTGGAGTACTGTGCCCAGTTCTGAGTCCTCACCTAAAGAAAGACATTGGATAGATTAGAAGTCAGTAGAATGAAGGGTCACCAGAATGATGCCAGGTCATTAGGGCAAGGCCTTGCCTGAACAGTGTCCAGTTCAGATCCAGTGAAGCGCAGGTTTTGTGTGCATTCCAGGTTTGATTTGTCTAAATTAAGGTTGAACCTCCACTTTTCCATCAGGAGACATGTTTGCATCGTTGATGATGGGGCTTATTCCTTGGTTCTCCACTGTAAATATGGATAACTGTCACTCTATTCCATCAAACTGCTGCTTCTACTACAGGCAGGCACTTTACGAACATTCTTTTTTATTTTACTTTTGTTTTAGTAGCTTTAAAAAAATTTAACTTTTAAACTGCACCCACAGTGAATACATCACAGCATACTTATCAAAGGATACTTGACCATATCACTTGGGTTGTTTCTGCATTGGAGGCTATCATTAAGTAACACTTATCAAAAAATGCTACCCCCAACAATAAACACATATACTGGCACTTACCACCATGCCTATACTGGTTAGCGTGTGGGGAAAACTAGGGATGAAGTCCAGTCATCAACAATGCAAACGTGTCTCCTGGTGGAAATGTAAGGGGTCAGCCTGAATTTAGACAAATCAAACCTAGGACCCACACAAAACTTGCACATCATTGGATCAGAACTGGACACCATTCAAGCAAGGACCTGTTTCCCAGAGGAGTGAGCTGAGACACTGGTACAGTAGCAACCTGGGCCATGATCCCACTGCAGTAAGTGAAGCAGCAAGATGACTGTGGTGCTGCTCTGCTCCATGCTTCTCTTACGCTTTTTCCTAAAATATAATGCTATTTACAGGGATTTCATTTAATATTATTAGTAATTTCCTTGCTACAAGCCTTGTATCATTTTTATATCTTTAAAAGTTAAGAGCTCACTACATAACTTTCACTTGCAAGCTCATCCACACTGCTTGGAGTGCTCATTGGCATTCCTTGTACTGGTTTTGGCCAAAGCCACTTGGTCTTGGATGTCATTCTTGTAAAACGGTGCCATTGTTTGAACCCTAAGCTATGCTATAGTCTTGCTAGTATTTTGTTGAAAAGACTGAGAATTAGCTCAGTAGCAACTTGGAAAAGTCCTGAATGCCTGACCAGAGGAGGTTCCGAAATATGAACACTGGAGGAGACAGGAGGAGACCAGAGGAGCTGTTCCTGTTCCCAAAGGGGATATTCAGCAGCACAAGTAGTGCTTAAAGGCAGTTTCTTATAGTTTGCCAATGTTGCCAATGTTGTCAGGTGCTGGGGGTCTATATATTATTCTTACAGAAAATAAATACTATGCTCAATAGTGTGTTCTTTTTGTTTGTTCCTCTGACTCTAGATGAATTCGTACAGCACAGAGGAAGGAACAGTGGAGCCTAGGAGGTTGAATAGAAGAGAACAGGAGATGAGGAATTTGATACAGCCAACTGTAGGAGACCTCCGGTGGGCAAGAAGCACTGGAATATTTGTGTAGAACTCTGAGAGTGTTAATGAATATATCACTCCCTTCCCTGGTGTCCAGATGATTGTTCCATACTGCCTTTTTCATGGCCAAATTCTGGATGTTGGAGCTTCCCCTCTGGGATCTTCCATCTGTTCCTCCTCCCAATGCACTTACTCCCTCTGCATCTCTGACCAAAAATCATTTGCTTGCCTCCTCCTTCCTCCTCTGCTGGACATTCAGCTTTCTCATTCCACTGTCCTAAACTTTGGGACAGGCCCCCCCATCCATAATGCCAGCTCACACAATTCCCTGTCTTCCATATTGCATATTGAATATATGACCCCCTCCTGTACCTGCCAAAACCCCCATCTTCCCTCTCTAACAATACCCCTTCTACACCACTCAACCCTGAGATACAGGTCAAAGGTTCCCCATATGAGAGTTTGGAAAGGCAGACACCTGATTGCTCACTCCACCTGCAATCCCATAGGTCCTGACCCTAACTAGGCTACTCCTTTTTAGTTAAAGTCAATTGTGCCCTAGATTGTCTGACTACCTGTGTATTTTTTTCTCTGTTGCCTGTATGTAAAATTCCACAATATCTATGCTGTAATATTGTACTTATAGTAATTTAATGCAATTTTTGATTAAATGTTATCTCTGCTATGTACCATATGCCTTTCACGTAGGCTAATATTTTCATGTATCATGCACTTGTACATCTCCCACTTCCTTTCCCCCAAGGATGCTTCTACAAATGAGCTTTGCTGCTCAGTATGCTTTCCTGGTGAAACTTTAGGATAAATAAATAAAAATAAAATATCCATCAGTGTTTGTAACAGCACTCTGAACTCCGTATTGTATTTCTGTTTTGTCTAAAGAAGACACACTTCATACTTTATGGCTTCCTCATAAAACAGGAGGATAAAAGGCTATGTTATCTGACTTATTAAAAGAGACCAAAACTGGTCTGTTTCTAGAACGTTGCCACAAGAGGTGTAAATTAAAAGTTCAGCCTTCGACTTTTAAGGATTGTTTGCTTGCAAGTAGATTAGACTTTAATGGAATACCTGAAAATTCTGAAACTTTGAAACTGCCCAGTTCACTTTTAACACTAAAATATGGAAGGTGGTTAAAAACCTAGAACTCTTCTTACATAAACATTATGGATATGATGCTTGAGGAAACTTTTTTATTCTTTTATTTTATGTATTTTCCTTTTATCTGTGTTAATACTGAGCAGAGAGCTGCTTTAATGACTAAATGCACACATTTCATAAAAAGCTTGAATTCCCTTGAATTTACATCCCTGTGTCATGATTAGTGTTTCCTGAAAATATGCAGTTTGGATTTGTGGTTTTCTTTAAATCAGCATCTGTTCATGTGCTCTGCAGTAACTGAAAACAGTGAAGAAACAGTGAAGATGTTTCTGTCCTTTTCAGTGAGTAATGGCATCATACTTGTCCAGCCTACTGCTTCAGCAATTAAGCCCCTGATTGACTAAATAGGCTGTTGCAGTTCCAAGTTAGAGCAGTCTGTAGAGATAATTGTTTCACTCAAAGTTTGTTACCAACCCATCTGGTTTGTGTTTAAAGAAATTAGCTTAAAAGTATTCTGTTCTCATGAACAGTTGATCATTTGGGGTTCAGTACTGAACTGAAGTGGTATGAATGAATATCTGAGAAATTACCTTGTCTGTATCACAGATGTTAGTTCTCTGTCATCCAAACTATGCATTCTATTCTGGTTATATGACACAGGGTTGTTCAATAGATATAAAATAAATCCACATTCCTTTAATTCATAGAAGCAGTGTGTCTTTGATGTAGCTTCAGTAAATATGTTTATGTGATACCAATGTTGTTTTCATGTCAGATTGACAAACCTGTGTCTGCCACACTCTGTTATTTCAGGAACATGTACTGTACTGTATGAACTCATAAAATTCAGTTCCTTGAGAGTTTCTGAGTTAAAATACATCATGTACCTGGATGTGTATGACTTGAAATACTATATGGCATCCTGATGCCCCTGTCTCCTGCCTGACAGTTGAGGCAGCAGCTCTCTGCTTCCCCCTTTCCCATGCCCCAAAACCCCACATCTCCTGCCCTCATGTGAGGCTGTTGCAACACGCTGCCCACTGTCTTCACCACATAGTCAGGGCTACTGCACCCTGCTGCCTCCTGTATAAACAGTTTAGGCTGCTGCACCCTGCAACTCTCTGTCCCCCACCCTATGACACAAGATGAAAGTTTTTTTTTTGTATTTTCTATTGGGTAGTTTTGGGCAGTGTAACAAAGGATCTGACTCTAGTGACAGGGAGCAGCATGGTGCAACAACTGTAATTGTGGGTGCAAGAGGCTTTATGGTGCAGCAGGGCACAGTGGTGTCAGGGTACAGAAGACAGAATGGTGCAGAAGCCTTGACTGTAGTGCAGGACACAGTGGGGAATCAGGGCACAGCAGTCCTGACTCTGTGATGGGGTGCACATGATGCAGCATCCCTGCCCATTTAGGGCAATAGAAGTGGGTAGCAGGGTGCAGCAAAAGCCCCACCTTTGGTGGTCTAGGGCAGCATGGTGCTGCAGCCTAAACTGTGAAGGAAGAGGCCCTGGGACTCTAGTGCTTAGCAGAGCACAGCAGCCCTGTATGTGGAGACAGGAAAAGGGGGCAACAGTGTGCATTGGCCCTGACTGTGGGGGTGGGGGACAGAGGGAAGCGGTGTTTAGCAGCCTCAACTGAGAGGCAGAAGACAGGGGCATCAGGATGCCATATAGTATTTCTAGTTATACACATACAGTACATGATGTATTTTCACACAGAACCTCACAAAGAACTGAATTTTATGAGTTCATACAGTACATGTTCCTAAAATAGCAGTGTGGCAGACACACGTTTGTCAATCTGATATAGAAACATAATTGTTCTCACATGAACCTATTTATTAAGGCTACATCAAAGACACACTGCTTCTATGAATTAATGGAATGCAGATTTATTTTATATCCATTAAACAACCCTGTGTTATATAGCCAGAACAGAATGCAGAGTTTGTATGACAGAGAACTGACATCTGTGATACAAAGGTAATTTCTCATAGACATTAATTCATACCACTTCAATTCAGCACTGAACCTCACATGATCAACTTTTTATGAGAACAGAAAGATGGATTTTAAGTATAATGTATCTCTCTAAATGTAAGCCAGATGGGTTAGTAACAAACTCTGTGTGAAAACAACTAGCTCTACAGACTGCTCTAACTAGAAACAGCAACAGCTTATTCAATCAATCAGGGATTTAATTGCTGAAGTAGCAGGTTGGACAAGTAGGATGTCATTGCTCACTGACAGGGACAGAAACATCTTCACTGTTTCTTTACTGTTTTCAATTACTGCAGAGCACATTAACAAATGGCGATTTAAAGAAAACCACAAAACCAAACAACATAATATTATCAGGAAACTAATCATGACACAGGGACATGAATTTATGTGAATTCAAACTTTTTATGAAATATGTGTGCATTTGATCTTTAACAGTAGAAAATGTGTCCATTCTAATGCCACCCTATGAACATACACTGGCATTGTAGAGCCCTTTACACAATGTTGTATAGTTCATTTCATAGTATAGTGAGATTCTAATGTTATTAGGTGTACTACTTGATACATTTGCTTTATACTAGCCAGGATTCATTATTCTTAATTCTAGTATTCAAGTGGTAGGGTCCTTTGGCTTTCTGACACCTTGTTACAGAAATGAACAGTGTCTTTTGTGATTAAAAAAAGCCTTATAAATTTCAGACAGTGATTAATATGCTGTTTGGGTGCTGCATCTGGAGTTATAGATTATGGATCTAGACAGTGACTCTGTGCAGTAACATAGAAACATAGACTTTGAAGGCAGATAAGGACCGCTTGGCCCACCCAGTCTGCCCATTTCCCTACCTACTGGATAAGCTGCAGATTCTAGTTAACCAACAGACTACTTCCTGCCACTCCCCACTACCCCAGTAGGTGTGTGAGGATGCCACCTGGGAAGGCCTGGTGGAGTGTATTGTGGACTGGCTGTTTTAAACCCTCCTGAAAGAGGATTTCTATGGCCCTATAGAGAGGAGATATACTTTGTTTCAGGCCCATTATCAAACTTTGACTCTGAGAACAAAGCAGAATGACCCAATGTGAGAATATAGACCTAATTCCAGGACCCTATACTTGATGCCCACAGTACAGGCCAGTAGAGAATGCATTACTTGGGGGTGGGGTAATCTATCAGGGTATGAAGCAGCATGCACTGCAGAGTGCTCTGTTAGGCCCCCCCAGGCATGGTCATTTCAAGTTGGTAGCACAGGCTGGCTTATTTTAAGACAAAAGGCAGAGACCTGTTAATTCAGATTGGGACAGAGTAGTTTAAAACACTGACCTTTAGTCTTCAGACAAGAGGTTTCATTTCTATGACTTGGTTAGGTCATATTGATGGTCCTACGAATTGGATATATACCAGCCAAAGAGGCAAGTTAATTCCTATGAGAGCTTAGACAGACTTCCTCATGAACAGCAGCACAAATTGATACATATCGGATCCTTTGTCAAGGACCTCAGTTAGTGCTGTAAATGGAAGAATACCTTGAATTGATGTTTAGGACAGTTTGGGGTCAAGTGGTCCATTATGTAATTAAGTTGGATGAAAGTCCCTAGTGGATCCTATGTGGCATTATACTGTTACTGTAATAATCTAGGCTTGCACTTTTTAGTTTTAATCAGTAATGGGATGGTACTGAGCTGTGCTTTGTCCCTGTTTTTTAGGAGAGTGGGTCTCAGGAGTGACTGAAGACCAAACATATTTAGTTGCAGTCATGGCCTATAGACCCCATTTTAGCACTCTGTTTGGCTTGGTCTTTCTGGAGGCAGGGAACGTAATCTAGTCATTTGCATCTGAATTCTAATAGTCATGTATGCTGATCCTTTTGCCTGCTTATATGCCTAATGTTGCAGCTTGATTCCACCAGACACTAAAGGATGTTTAGTGGCTGTAGGCCTGGAGTTATAATCAGCCAAATTTGATAAAACTCACTTTGGGAAAGTCTAGTGAACCTTTGAGAATGATGGCTCTTATTTTTAGTTCATATGGGGCTAAATATAATGACCTCTTGGCCATGGAAACAAATTATAATGTCTATTAATGAGGTTTGTATATGACTATCTGATAGCTCTCTTTTGACTCAGTTCAAAAACTGTTATTGATGAGAACAAGGAAAACATTTTTTGAAAGCCAGTGAGAAACCAGATCCAAATTCTGATGATTGAAATTGAATGCATATACGTTTATTGAAATTCCAGAATGTAATTTATTCAGGAACTAAGCATTTGTTTGAAGGCACAAATGAATTGAGCATTAACAGGTATTACTCTCTTTTAGTCTTTTAATTAGGTTTCCATATGCATTGTACTACTGTTTTCTTCTGATAAATTGTTTGTTTGTTCTTACATATTTTCTTTTGCACTGTAATAGAGTCAAAAAATAAACCTTGAAACCTGTTAAAATCGCTGGTACAGTATTCATCCTCCATCCACATGAGGACAAGGAGGACTGCAAAGGATTTTCTCAAACTGATAGGTCTTATGTCAGCCATGCCCTCTGTAGCACCATGGGCAAGGCAGCACAGGCGAGACGTTCAATGGTACCTAAAAGAATACAAGTTCAACTCAGTCATTCCTGACTGTCCTGATCCCTGTACCAATGAGCACTGACCAATGCAAACCATGTTCACTTGCCAGTATTCACTGTGTAGTTGTTGGGCATACAATAGATAGTGCAGCAGTTACAGTATGCATGCATTCTGAATGTGCACTATGACGATGGGACTTGGTGTATACTGATACTTTTAACATAATCCCTTATTTAAATTTCTCAGATGAAATATTGTTGAATTCTGCATATAATATTATTGATGTTTATTACTGTATTTTATGCCAGATTTCCAAAGCAGTAAAAGTGCAGCACATATTTTTTTTTTTTGAGGTGGGTGTATTTTCTGTTCATGCTGGGGCATGGTTTTCAACTTTTAGTGTGATATAGATAAGAAATAATGTGAAGAAACCATTTTAAATATTTTAAAATTGAAGAATTAGGACTTGTTGGAATTTTTTTTTGCATTTTCCATTTTGACATTAGTAATGTCTCCTATTTATGTGCCCATACTTGTCATGCTTTCTTCCCATACATTAGCTTATAGTAGCCCCCATGACACCCATCCTACCCATAACTGCTTGTTTTTGCATGTTTACTGTGCACAGGGTGAGGCTGTGGCTCCAGATTACAGGTGAACTCATCCACTGAACACTTTCTAGCAATGAAACAGCATATGTTGCTTTGTTAGTCCCATTTTTGCAAATTTGGGTGTTGCTGACAGCGGTGGCTCAAAATCCACAACATATTCTTTTGGCAGGAGAGTTTTGCATTCAGAGCTGCAGATGCAAGATGCACTTTTTATTGTGAGGTGCAAGTGCCAGGGGCTGCTAAACTGATCATCAAGTAAAAACAATGGCTACCTACTGTATATCTCTAAGAAAGATTCCTGGCAAATTGATATGTGAGGAGACCAGGTACCAGGATGACCATTGATTGGGTGATGGGTTTCCGCTAATTAACTTACTCACATTTATTAACCCATTTTATAAAATCCTATAATTGTACAGTGCTTTCATCAGTGCAAAATGAATACAAAATGTGAAGTAAGCACTGGACATTTATAAGTTGGTCATTGTGAAGCGCTTACATCACTCCCTGTTATTGACCATTTATTTTTACAGATAAAATACTCTCAAATGAAACAAAATAAGGTTTTAATACTATCTCAGGTATCAGGTGACAAATACAAATCACTTAACCTTTGATCTTGTTGATTTTTAATGTCTCTGGACACCCTTTGACAACTTCACACCCTTTTATAGTATTCAGTAGTGTGTACTTTTCTCCTTAGGTCATCTCTCTCTCTCTCTCTAATTTCTCTCTTTCTTTCTCTGTACTGTTTTATTCTTCCTGTGTGCTACTAACAGCAACAGCCTCCTCTCTCTCCTCCCTCTCTTGGTACTGTGTTTAAAGCAGATTGGGATGCAGTTCATAGGAAATGCCCTTTAGAAGACTTGAAATCATTTCCTTCTCTCCTTTCCTTTTTTTGAAATTAATGTTTTTTATTGAATTTTTAAAAACAGCAAACAGCAGTAAAAACGATTATATTCTGAAGAGGGGAACAGTGTATTTCATTTGCAAACGCAAATTAAACAAGACTAGAAAAACAATGAAAAATAATAACAGATATAACAAACCTGGAATTGTGTCACAGTACTGTTCTGTGCATCTATTCATGTCTGTGCTGTCAGTGATATAACATATAATGAGAGGAGAAATCAGTAGGGGGTATCAGCATCAGTTCACATTTAAAAACATGTCAAGCAATACACTAGCTCCTGTCAACCTTATGTATAAAAGTCAGAGAGGGAAATTTTGAAGAATACCATTGGCAAACCAAGTAGTTGACCGCCAAGATATGAAATGGGACCATTTATTTTTGAATAAGTTTTCCAGTTCATGGCAAAATAAGAATCACACTCATGTTTGGCAACCATTCCCAGTGCATCCACCCACTGTCAATGATTAGGAGGTTGCTGAGCTCTCCAGTAGTGAGTAACTATATGGTTGGATTCAGTACAAGGATTCACGAACAAGGAGCTGTATCCTGCTAGTATAGTATATAAGGTAGTCAGATATTTCCAAGTGTCAAAAGTGGGCCCACATTGGGAATGGTGGTGCCCAGGATTGATTCATGTATGGAATGGAGCTCAAATGAAAATAATGAATGTCATGGACAATCCCATATTATGAGAAATAATAATCCCCCCTGCTGATCAGTACACCAGCAATTACTATCTTATTAGGAATGGTCCCCAAAGGACTATAATAAACTGAGGAGTCTGGTACCATCTCTGTAGGAATTTGATTTGTATACTTCAGGACATAAGGTCCCTACAGGTTGAATGGGCTCCTTTCTAGCAAATACACCACTCATCCACTGTAAGGGTGTGGCCTATATCTGTTTCCCACTTCTGTTGAGTATGTAAAATTTCAGACAAGTTGATAGTTCTGATTTCCCAATAAACAGCACCAGCTTACCCTCTTTTCAAGGTGGAACATCTCTTTAATGACTGGACACCAGACTGGTAAGCAGACTCAGTATCTGAAGCAATATGGAGCTGTAGTATACTGTGTAGTTGGAGAAATCTCAATAGCGCAGATGTCAGCAGGTCAAACATTTCTTGTATAGTCTGAAAGGTGCGTGTATGTTTGTGGCCCTCCTTCAGCACACTGCCCACCCAAATGTTGCATTTGGCTTTCTAGGATGGCCAGGAAATTGGGCCTTTCCATATCCTGAAATGAGAATAGTTCCATAGGGGAACCCATGGAACAGGATTGAGACAGTCAAGCTAGTTGAACAGTGTTTTAGCTAGGATCTTGGAGTCAACACTGATTTGTAACATGGGAATGGTAACTGGCTGGGAGGAGGGGGTCTTTACCTTTTTGGGGAGTACCATGATAAATTCTCACTTAGGGTGTGGGGCAGAAGTGTTTCATGTATGGTGTGTGAGTACATTTTGTGTGAAGGGGTGTTAGTGTGTCTATCAGAAGTTGAGAATAATTGGTCAAAAATCCATCCTCACCTGGAATTTATTTTTGGCCAAGAATCAGACAACTGTTTTAATTTCTGCTATGGTGACAGGCATATCTAATACATGTTGGTCAGTTCCCAGGATTGTGGGATTGTTGGAAGAAGGAGAAGGTCCAGAATTACTCTATGATCTGGGGCAAAGGGTGTGGTAAAGTTTTTTGTCAAAGGCAAAGAGAATTTCCCCAATTTTTGCTGAGCTAAAGAGGACTATACTCATGTGGTCATGAAGCCTTCTGATATGCTTTTTAGCTTGTTGACTTCACAGGCAGTATGCCATCAATTTGCATGCCTTTCACCCTTCCCCCTACAACTTTTACATGTAATGTAAAGTAAAGCCAGTTCAGCTTTCCTAGTGTGATGGACATCCATGCAGATATGCATGGCAGTAATGCTGCTGGATCAGACATTTAGGGTGGTTTGGGGATTTCTAGGCCTTAATCTTCTGCAAGAGTTTCATTTCCATATCACAAAATTTGGTTTCTCTGTTATGGTGCCAGTATGCTACAAATATAATAATTTGGCCCCACTGGCAAGTTTTACAATTTGTATCATGCTCAGTGTCAGATATCCCATGTTGTTTTGAGAGATAAAATGTCTGCACTGTTCTTCTGCTCAGAACTGAAAAGAGGGGTCACAAAGCAGGAGTGGATTTAAATGCTAGCTAAGAATTTGGGTGATGGGGGGGGCTTCAGATATTCGGTATTTTTTATTTGGCCCCAAATAAGTGTTTTTTAAATAAGGCATTGTAACACTGTTAAAGTCCACTCCTTCCTTCCCTTTTCAAGTACAATAGTTAATTCTGCCACAAACACCTCCTAACAGCCTTTTAGTAGCCAAAAAAGGCAACACACAACTGCCCTGTTCAGTGGTCAGGTGAAAGATCGTCATCATAGATTGACCAAAGGCTGTAGATGAGGTGACATCTTGTGTCTTGATTTGGAAAACTAAAATGGTACTGGGGTAAGTGCATTGTATGTGCACCCTGAAGGAGAGGAGAGTGACATGAGACATGATACAGACCTATACAAGTACCTCAGATAGGTAAAGAGGACACATGGGAGAGTCTCTTTTAAATGATAAAGAGCACAAGTACTGGGGCAATGGGGGCATGTGTTAAAACTGAAGGGGGAGTTTAAGAGAGATGTGAAGGAATGTTTACTCACAGAAGTCATGGTAGATGCCTAACAGAAACTGTCAGCATAAGTGATGGCAGCAAAAACAGTGTAGGGCTTCAAGCATTTGTGGGACAGGCATAGGGCTGGAGTGTATTTCACAACAGGCAGGGAGGCAGCAGGGTTGCTTTAAGGTCTGCAGAAGAGAGACCAATAAGGCAGAGATGGACAATCTAGGCAGACTGTGTGGGCTTAGCAGTCCTTTTCTGCAAACAGATAATTTATTTTTAACATTACATATTTTCTCCCCCTCTGTTGAGCAGGCCCATGACCTCTAGCTGCCAGCACCCATGTCCCTGAGCCAGGTCTGGCATGCGGATAATCGCCCCATGTCACAGGGGTCAGCCTCCCCCCCCAGACAAGTCACCTCTCATGCTTGGGGATGCAGGGCACAGCCATCAGCAGCGAGATCACCCTGCTATTTTTTGCTGTTGTTTCCCCCGGGGAGCCAGACATGCAATGGCAATCTAGGCATGTCCATGCTGATGCCCACCATGCTTCCCCCCACCAAAGCTCTGCACACAACTGTAGCATGGCTGGCCTTTGCCAGTCACCGCTGCAGTGCGGCGCATGATCCATACCCACCCCAGAGAAAGGAGAGCAGTTGTAGAATGATCAATCCTTCATCTTCCCTGCCAGCTCCTGGCATCCTGAGTCCTTTCCCAAACCCAGGTCACTGGTGTGGTGCGAGGTGTGGCATCCAACACTTCAACCTTCAGCACCACTGGGCCAGCCTGAAATGGATAATTAATAACCAGAATTACACAATAGTAAGTGCACTAAAAAATTATACAGTACTTAAAGTAATTGTATCTAGTTTAAGAGGGGCCTCATGGTGGTCCTGCAGCATATATGCTGGGGAGTGGAGTGTTACCCTTTAACTTAAATATTTAATGTTATAGAAAAAAGAAAGGGTGAGCCAAAAAAGAAAAGTAACACAAAGTACTATGCCACCTGTTTTGTGTGGGCAGATCATATTTGTAGCCAACTACTGGTAAGTTTAGCTGAACGAACACTGTCTGTTCAATGTGTTCAGGGTCCAGCTTGGAATGGTGTGGCTCAACAATGTCACCAGCAGTGCTAAACATCCTCTCAGATGGTGCACTTGTAGAAAGGCAGCTTAGATATTTTAAAACAAGTTGTGCCAGCTAAGGAGAGAAGTTCATTTTCCAAATCCAGTAGCCCAATGGATCAACATCAAATGGCTCAACTGATTCTGCAAAGTAGCAATTAAATACATTTTCTGCAGAGATAGGCTGAGGCTGTGAGTGTTTGTGTTGCTGTTGGTGCAATTATGTACTGAGTAATGCCCAGTCACACACCTCTGCACTGCCACTATTCCATCTTTCCCCATCTCCACCAGTACCATCCTATTTCAAACCACCACATGGCTGGAGCATCTTCTTCCCCTTCCAAGTGTCTCACTGCCTGCATGGCACTATTTAACTCTTCACATAGCTGTTGCCTAAAATCAGTCACCCTGTGGCTGTCCATGGCTATGTGAAGGATCTCGAATTTGAACTGATGGTCCAACATGGTAGCAAATACAAGATGGTAGTTATCCATGATGTGGCAAACTTTGCATAAACTTCTGCATTAAGATGGTTAGTTCTGAGGGATTTTAATGCTTTGGTCAAGGATAGACTCTCACCATTTGGGTGGGATCTCCTCCAGAGCATGGAAGCTCTGGGTCTGTCGCAAATTGTCACCTCAGTGACCCACTTGTATGGGCACACTCTTGACCTAGTGTTCAACTGCATCTTGAGGTTGATGACCTCAGGATTGATCCGGTCATTTGGTCAGATCATAGCACCATGAGGTTCACACTTACCCTTCCCCCCTAGTATCCATCCTCTGTGGAGATGGCGTGGTACCACCCTTTATGGGGCTTGTCCCTAACAGGACTTCAGGATGTACTGGACCTATAGGGTGTGGAAGCTGCTTGTGCAGTGGGTGTGGAGGAGGTGGTGGCAGCCTATAATAGGGCTGCTGCTGCGACCTTCAACTCCATCACTCCTGTACATGCTTGGCCCTTATCTACTCACAGGTGGTCCCCATGGTTCAATGGGGAGCTCAGAGAGTTAAAGATAAAGGGCAGAAGGTTGGAGTATTGCTGGAGAAGACTAATTGAGGGCAAATTGTCTCTGAAGTCATATTATGGTGAGTAGCAGAGGGCAATCTCTCAGAAAAAGGCAGATTTTCTGTCAAGGGCAATTGCTGTGACAAGGAATAGACAGGCTCAGTGCTTCTGTACAGTGGACAGACTGTTGCACCCAGTCTGTCTCCATACTGGGAGAGCTAGTTCTAGCACATGGTTCAATGACTTTGCTCTACTCTTTGCCAACAAAGCGTCCTCTATCAGGACTGAGATCTCCTCCTGTGTTGCTCATGAAGCTTGTGGGATTGAGCCAGAGATGTGTCGGGGCATCCCTCCTGCCTGGGATGAGTTTGATCCAGTGTGAGTGGATGAGGTGGTGAAGATAGTTCTGAAGCTGTGACCTACTCATTGTGACCCAGACCCAGGTCCAACCTGATGTTTGGTTGGATGTGTGGACCTGATTGGACCTGTTGTGGCTAAGATCTTCCAGTGTTCTTTGAGGAGTGGGGTCTTCCCTGTGGCCTTGAAAGAGGCCATGGTTAGACCCCTTTTGAAGAAACCCTCACTGGATCTGGACTGTCTCATCAACTACAGACTGGTCTCAAACCTCCCATTTTAAGGGAGGTTTTTAGAAAAAGTGTTAGCTGCTTGGCTTGAGGCTCGTCTTGCTTTCTTGGCCATGTTTGAGTGCTTCCTATCTGGATTCAGACCTGGGCATAGTACAGAGACTGCCCTGGTGAAGGTTCTTGACAATCTCCTAACAGTGAAAGATAGGGGAGAGTTGACCATCCTTGTTCTCCTTGATCTCTCTGTGGCTTTTGACACTGAGGAACATGAGGTGCTATTGGACCATCTGCGGAACTGGTGTGAACTAACCACAATTGTCATCAGCTGCTTTAGATCCTATTTCATGTGTATAGTGCAAAGAGTGATAATGGGATTATCCTCATCTAACCCAATGCCTCTACACTGTTGAGTTCAGCAAGGCTTGGTCCTGGCACCTCTGTTGTTTACGGTGTACCTGCTGCCATTGGGAGACATTATCAGGCAGTATGGATTGGGTTTTCACAGCTATGCAGATGATACCCTCTCTACCTGTTCCGTGCACCTGGAAACCAGATGGTGTCTTCTGTATTTAACACCTGTCTGGCTAAGATCCAGAAGTGGATGACTTGTAATTGGCTATGACTCAACCCAGACAAGATGACAATACTGGTGGTTGATCCTGGTCACCAACAAGATGGAGGAGGATTGGGAAATTATCCTGACTTGAAGCTGGGGGATATCCCTTTGATCACCTCCCCTCAGGTTAGGGATCTGGGTTTGTTCCTTGACAACGGTTTGACACTTGATGCTAAGGTGTTGGCTGTCATCCAAAGTGGGTTTTACCATTTGAGGAACATTGCCCAGATCCAAGCCCTAATACCATCTGAGGACCTTGAGACCCTAGTGCATGCTTTCATCACATCTAAGTTATATTAGTGCAATGCTGTCTACCTAGGGATATCTGGAGGCAACCTCCACCATCTGCAGCTGGTGCAGAATGCAGCAGCCAGGCTATTGAGTGGTGCATTAAGATCTGAGGATATAACGCCTGTGCTCTGCGGACTGCACTGGCTGCCGATTAGGTGGAGGATTGTCTTCAAGGTCAGGTTAATGACCTATAAAGCCATACATGGCCAGGGACATGGCTACCTGCAAGGCCTCCTGGTTCCTCACTGCCTGACTCACTCTCTCTGTTCCTCTGAAGGTTGTCTTCTAGTGGTTCCCAGGGCTAGGCTGTGGCAGTTAGGTGACAGGACTTTTTCGGTTGTTGCACCAGACCTGTGGAATTCACTGCTTAATTGTTTGTGAGAGGCATCCTCAGTGGAAACCTTTAAAAAGAGCCTAAAAACTTTTCTGTTTGGTCAGGCCTTTGATCTTCATAGTGGAAATGTTGTGATATTTATTGTATTGATAGATATGTGATGTACTAGTTTTTTTTTTTTATAATCATACTTTATTCTGCAAACAAGATGACATATGAAAATTAACAAATGTCTAGCACCAGGCATAAAAAAATAAAACATAATTAAGACTCGGAGAAAAATACAATACAATTAAGTACTTAAAACATTAAACTCTAAAAAGACAGTCTGACTCTTGTCAAAGTGACATTTAAAGAACTAGAATACAAAGAATATATACCAATATTATATAAGATGGAGGGCTGATTGCTAAATCATTATACTTGTAGGTAAGATAATATTCTATACTACAAGTAATTGTGCAAAATAGATTGGGAAACACTCCAGGTTTATAAGTATACTAATACTCAAAATTTATATGGGACAAAGGCAGGTTTAACCTCCAACTGGAAATTAACCCAAGGCCTCCAGGACTCTAAACACAAAGTTTCCTTATCTATAAACTTATAATTGTTTTCCTCCACTCCATAAACATAATTTAAGACCTTGTACCACTTATCTTAGGTTGGTACCTGGGTTTGTAACCAAAATTTGGTTAAAGCTTTTTTCGCACACAGGATCAGGAGCAATAACAACATAATTTGAAGTCTAGAAAGCTTGAGAATCTCAAGGGGAACCAATACCAATAACAGCTTGGAAGCCAAAGTTAATTGCCCCGTAAACATCCTTCGCAGATCCCTCTGGACCATTTGCCAGTATAACTCCAACCTTGAACAACTCCAAATGATGTGCTTCTGATCGGCTTGCAATTCTCCATATGCACACCAGCAGCTCACATATTGTGACCCTTTCTATTTAGCCATCTGCATAGGAAAAAAAACGTGACCTGCATTTCCAGGAAAATTCCTTTATATAAGGTGAGGTTGATAATCAAAAACTTATTAATGCTAATTGGGACAAATCTTCCCATGTGCTTGCTTCCTCCAATTCCTGCTCCCATCTACAGAACATAGTTTTAACAACATCCAATTTGGTAGCTCATATATCTGCATACCATTTCCCAATTAAATGGCTAAGCACCTACCTTTTTGTGATGTTATTATAAGTCCCTGGGGCACCTACAACATCCAGAAAGGAGTGAAGGTAGGGTATAGTTTGCAAATAAGAGCCCAGTTGCAAAAATCTAAAATATTCTGCCTTCTCCAACCCATATTGTGTTTGTATCACTCCAAAAGAAAGATAACCCTTTGAGTCAAAAATGTGAAAATAATACTCCAGCCCCAGGTGGGCCCATGGTCTATGAAATACCACCACTTTATAGAATTGAGTGTCTCTATCCCAGGCCAGTGCTGTTATCAGTAGACATTGTTCCTGAGAAAGATAATTCCAATACTGATACCAGACCATCATTACCACCCTAGTATACAGATAAAAATGGAAAGAGGGAATCATTGAATAGACACAGCATGTAGAATTTGGCCTACATTATGCATATCATTCAAAATGAATTTTATATCTTTCCAATATGCCGAATATACTGGGTTAGTCCAATAACAGATTTTGATGTAGTAGGGTTTTATTTTGACTTTTTTTGTGGTTATTTATCTACTCTGCAATGTATCTGCTGATATTTTTCTAATATGTTGCTATGAATTTGTGCAACACTCTGAGCCTCCGGGAAGGAGCACTATAAAAATAAAATATCTATCTATCTATCTATCTATCTATCTATCTATCTATCTATCTATCTATCTATCTATCTATCTATCTATCTAGCCATCTATCCTCAGTGACCTCTTATGTACTCATTGTATTGTCAGCCAAAAAACATTGTAATGATCTTTAGAGAATATGCACAGCCGGGATAACCTGACTAAGTAAGGCTGTACTAGCACTTAGATCACATGTACTACTCTCAATTGGCACAAGAACCTTCAATATGCCCTCGAGAACTAACCAGTCATGATGTCCTATGATCTCTTCAATGTCTGCCTCCATATAATTTTGTTTAGTGCCTGCTTTTGCTCCAGCAGTCTTGAAAGCATCAGGTATGAAGAATTTCACCAAGTACTAATGTCTTGTATTACACAGTGTTGGGGCAGACCAAGGCATTCCTGATCTTCTCTGAGTTTGTTAGTGGCTTTTAAAGAATGATGGATTTCACTGCAGATGGAATAGGCTGTGGATAATATGTTGTTGGTTCTTGTGGTTGTATGCAGTGCATGAGTCACCATTAAATTCAGTGTGTGTGCAAAACAACGAATACTCACCAAATGTCTAACATTGATGGCTTTCACCATGTTTATGCCATTGTCGGTTAAGAAAAACAATAACTTTTAAATTGTTGTTAACACTACTTGAAGACCACAACATGTCTTGCAGGAATGTGATAATATTATGTGCTCTGTGGTCTTCCTCCTTCAGTCTGACGTTCAGCAAAGCTGACCTAATGTGATTACTAGAATATGGGAAGGGGGGTAAGGGTGAGCCACAAAGTGATGCATTGGCAACAGCAGCAGCAGCAGGCTGTTGCACACACCAGTGTGCGGTTAAGGAGTGATAGGTATGCAGGGAGTTATTGCTAGTCCAGATACCTTTTTTGAAATTCAGTATACTTTTTTAAGGTTTCAAACACAAACAGCAAGCCAACCACAAACAGCAAACACATAAAAAATTCTCCCCCCACCTCCCATCCTACCCCCTATAAGCAGAGTAATGGCTATAAAAACCAACACACTGACCAACTAATGGAAAACATAGGGGACCCATGATACTAATGAATTAAAATAAAACATGGATAATAAAAATGAAACCTCATAGAGTTTGTGTCAGTCCAGGAGAAGAAATAGAGTATAAGCTGTGCAGTTTACTCCATCTTTTTTCATTCAAGTCCATTCTATTATGAAGGCTTGCTATCATCTTCTCTATCCTTAAATTAAACAAAAGCTCTTGCAACCATTTATGGTATGTAAGCAATACTTGATCAGGCCAGTGGTGAAGGACAACCCGTTTAACAGACTGGGATATCATGGATACTTTATTTATTTATTTATTACTAGGATTACAGATACCTTTGAACCAAGGGTTCTTTTACAAAGGTTCTGTGACAGCAATGGGTGCAAGCAAAACAGTGGTAAGATACAGTACACGGTCAGGAGGTTAACATAGACGTAAGCAGAGGTAAGATACAATACCGGTCATGAGGTTACCTTAGTAGCAAAAGACAGTACATGTGTATAGACTAGCACAGTAGCAAACAGTCAGTGGCAAATAAAAATGCACAATTAACAAGGCCACTGTTTTTCGGTTTTTACTGGAAAATCCGGTAAAATTCTGGAATTAGGGCTGCCTGAAAACCGGTAAAAACGAAGATTTCATGGAATCTTGCATTTTCTATCAGATCAGTAAATCTACAAAAAAGTCTGTTTTTCTCTTAATTCCTTCCTGTACTGTTTTCAATTTCTTTATTTAATGCTGTGTATATTAAGCCTTCTTAAATTCTGATTATTTATGTACATACTAAAAGAATGATAACAGAATCCCGGTAAAATCCAGAAATTAGAGTAACAATCACCAGTGAAATTCCAGAATCTTAAGTCTTGAAAACGGAATTTAATTGTTTTAATCACCGTAAATCAGTGATCTTGACAATTAACAATATGGGCGTATATATAACGAGACATAGACACAAATGAAAACCATCCTGGGGGTGACATAAGGGAGCAAGGGTGGGGGATAAGAGGGGGAGGGGTGGGGAAAAGGGGGATAGGCAGTCAAGGATTTGACACTGTTGTAAGTGCAACTACATAACGATAAGTGTTAGGTAGTCTGGGGTGGAGCAACAAGAGACAGGGTGATAGGGAGAGGGAGACAAGAGGAGAGGAGCGGGAGAGGGGTGGAATGGTAAGTGGGAGAAGAGAGGTGGTAGAATGGTAGATGAGTGTGGGAAAGAGATGGGGAGAAGCAGGGGATGGATTAACAGAGAGAAGTGAGGAGGGTAGAAAGGCAGGAGGAGGGAGAGGTGAAACAAAGCCGCAAGCCTAGGCAGAGCAGTCACTACTGCTGAAATTCATGACACCAAGTGCAGTTGAACCTCCAGATCCATGGTGTTTCCTTTCCTGCACCATTATTCCTGTATAATCACCAATAAGAGACACACCAGGTATAATAAGCCCTTCTAGACCTAAAGGGGGTCCATGCTGGCTTTGATTTGAGCTCATAAGAGAGCTACTTTAACACAGTCCCAGAGGACATGAAAAAAGAGCCCTCAGCCTGTCCGCATCTTGTACAAAGAGGGGAGCTCAGTTTACCTATCTTAGTCGACTTTAGAGGAGTGTAATAGATGTTATGTAAAATATAAAATTGGGTAAGGTGAAGTTTATCATTATAAAGATCTTTCTGTATCTTCTTCCAATTGAAGGTACACTGTTGAAAAGCTGAGGACCAGTATACAGACTGAACCGTGACATTACAGAACAGTGTAGGGAAAAGAAAGGCTGAAATTCATGACACTAAGTGCAGTTATACCTCCAGATCCATGAGTGACTGCAAGAAGTCACTACGATTGCTTAACCATGGCACAGAGCCAAATTGTTGAAGGATTATATGGCGAAGTTGTAACACCTTGAAAACCTGTTTAGTAGGAAGCTGAAGCAAAGGTAATAGATCCTGAGAGGACTACAGGTGACCATCTCAAAGTGGATCTCACACCCGACTCACATCTAATTGGGGTAGCCAAGTTTCCGGCAGAACTGCCCCCCCCAACACACATTTTGAAATTGGGGTCTTGAAGAACAAGCTGAGTAACAGCTAAAAGGGGTTTATAACATAATCGTCTACATAGCTCAGCATATGCTCACAAGGAGGCCCCCACAACTGAGTCTCAGAGATTCAGTGCCAGGGATTTGAGAGGTGTATGAAATAGAGCAAGAGGGAAAAAAAACAATGTCAGTAATTAGGGTTCTCTATAATTTTATCCAGATTGGGATCAAAGAAATAGGTATACATCCATCGATGTTCGAATAGGCCAGCAGAAGAATTTGCTAGCATGGCTGATGAGATAATAAAATAGAAAATTGGGTAGCCAAAGGTCTCCTGAGGCTTTGGGTACTGATAAATGTTTTTTTGCACATCTCAGGGGTTTTCCTTGTCAAATAAAGTCTGAAATGACTCTGTGGAGGCATTGAAATCAGGAGAGTGGGAGTATGACATTCACAGCATGAAGAAAGTGAAAAATATGAAGAAGCACATTCTCTTTGACTGTATTTATCTGACCCCAGAGAGTGAGCGATAGGGATGACTACCTTTTAAGGTCACATTGTGTAGCGGTGATGAGTTTGCCTAAATTAAGTTTTTTGAATAGTGCAACACTCTTCCTAAGAAATATACCCAGATACTTAAGCCTAGTAGTGGCCCAGGTCAACCCCATATTTGTAATGTTGGATTTCGAAACATAAGGGGTCAAGGACATCACAGCGGTCTTGTCAATATTAAGTTTGTACTAAGAGTACCTCCCATATTCTTCGATAATTGAAAAGGCTGCAAGGATAGAAGGCTGGGGGTCAGTAACATGTAACAAAATGTCATCTGCATAGGCGGGCAATAGCATGTCAGCGTTCCCCACCCTAATCCCCATTAGAAGTGGGGAGCTCTTAAGCTTAAATAATACAGTCGCTCAATATAAATTAGATAAGAAAGGTGATAAAGGGCAGCCCTAATGAGCTCCAGAACACAAGGCGAAAACCGAGAAAACCTTGCTACAATAAATTTTAGCGCTGGGGTGGAAGTAGAGAACCTTAATCCAGTCAATGAATTTATAAGGGAAGCCAGATTTACAAAGGGTGGTTAAAAGGTAGGACCAGTTTACCCTGTCAGAAGCTTTCTCCATGTCCAGAGAGACCAGGGCCTACAGAGCTCTGGCCTCCCAAGACGTGGAGAATATATATGACAATTTATGAAGGTGATCAGTCGAAGAACTAAATTGCATAAAACCAATCTGTTTGGGACAGATGAGCACATCCCATACTCTGTTAATCCTGGCAACCAGAATTTTAGCAAGTATTTTTATATCACAGTTCATAAGGGAAATGGGTTTGTAACTGGTGAATCTATCCAAAGGCTTACCTGGCTTGGGTAGGACCACTATCATGGCCTCAGGAAGGGTAGTGTCAGATACACCAGCTTCACATATATAAAGAAAGAAATGGTGAAACAAGGGAACTAGCTCCTTAGAAAAAACTTTACAGAAATTTGAAGAGAAGTCATCCATTGGATTAGGCACCTCTCCCTCCTCCTCTTTTGTGAATACTGAGCAGAAGTATTCATTCAGTATCCATGTTTTTTCACTGTCCCTCTCTGCCCACCCACTGTCCATTCTATTCAGCTTCACTATTCCTCCCTTTGTCTTTCTATTCTCCCTGATGTATCTATAAAAGGTTTTATCCCCTTCTTAACAGAGTTGGCTATCTTTTTCCCAGTTTGGGCCTTTGCTATTCTTAACTGGTACAGTTCTCTGTCGTGCTCCTTCTGTGTTTTCTTATACTTCCTAAATGCTATCTTTTTCTCTCTAACCTTCCCCGCCACCTGTTTTGAGAACCATTGTAGCTTTTTCTTTCATTTTGATTTTGTTATTTGCTTCACATAAAGGCTTGTTGCCTTTGTGATGGCAGTTTTGATATTTCCCCATTGTTGCTCCACCTCTCCTTCGAGCCTGTTTGCTAGTACTTTTCTAAGGCACTCTCCCATCTTGCTAAAGTCAGCCATCCTGAAGTGCAGTACCCTCACTTTTGTATGGCTTGACTCTGCAGTTGAGTTTATCATAAACCACACTGTTTGGTGGTCACTTTTTATCAGATGGCTACCCACTTCTAGATCTGAGATTCTCTCACTGTCCCCATGTGAGCGTATGAGGTCTAGGGTTGCTCCCTCATGAGTGGGTTCCAAAACTAGCTGTCTGAGGCATGCCACCTGTAGGGCATCAAGAATGGCCCTGCTCTTGAATGTGGCTGCAGCAAAGGTGCTCCAGTTAACATCTGGCATATTCTGGTCCCCTATCAACAGTACCTCCCCTTTCTCTGCCATCCTAAGGATGCCTTCTATCATATCCTTGCCCATTCCTTCCCCCTGACATGGGGTCTGTATACAACCCCTGTGCAGATTGTGGTGCCATTTCCAATCTCTAAAGTGACCCACAGTGCCTTCTCTCCTCCCTGTTTACTCTTTTTTTCAGTTGCTTTTATCCCTTCCCTTACATAGATAGCTACTCCTTCCCCTCTTCCCCTCTTCCCCTCTTCTCCCCTCCCTGTCTCTCCTGTAGGTTGTGTACCCTGGTATGTTAACATCCCAGTCATGGTTCTCTGTGTACCATGTTTCTGTGACTTCTACGATATCCAGGCATCCCTCTTCCATCAAGGTCACCAGTTCAGGGAGCTTCTTAACCACACTACAGGCATTGGTATTCATTACCCTCCATTTCTTGATGGCCTTACTCCTTTTTGCCCCATCTTTGTCCTTATTGCTTTTGTTATTTTCTCCATTTACCCCTGCAATTCTCCCTATCGACATCTCTATCTTGGTGTTTACCTCACTTACTTCCTTGATTTTTTTTGAGGGGGGCTAGGATTTCCCTGCTCCTTTCCAGTGCCTACCCCCTTGGCTAGTTAAAATGCTTGCCAATGAAGCATTTAAACCTATCACCTAGGATCCTAGGTCCCCTCCTGGACAGATGCAGATCATCATGCCAGTATAGGCCTGCATCACTCCAGGTGGACCCCCAGTTCCCAATGAAGCCATATTCCTGAGCTTGTCACCAATTTTTCAACCACTGATTGAATCCCATGGTGTGGAGCACCCTAGCCTCAGCCATGTCATAGAGAGGCAGCACCTCCAAGAAGGTTACCGTGCGTGCTACTTGTCTAAGGCTCCTCCCCAATTCCACAAACTCTTCCTGCACTGCTCTGATCCCTTTCTTAGCCAGGTCATTTGTCCCTAGTTGGACAATGACATCCAGCTCCTTCCCCCATGCAGCTGCTCTGGCGATCCTGAGTATTCGCTCCCTGACCCTCCAAGCCATGGTGCCAGGCAGGCACCTTACCTCCCTCTCCCCTTCCTTCCCCACTTCTACCCCCCTAGCAATGGAGCCCACCACCAGGAGTTGTTTCCTTCCCCTGTGGCATCCCATGCCACCCTCCTGTGGGTCTCCTTTGTGGAAGTTCCCAGCATCCTCATTGGTCTCCACTTTGGGTGCCTCCATAGAGGAATCACACTTTTCCAGAACAGAATATGAATTGTGGAGAGGTACAACTGGAGGAATATACCTCTGTTCCACTACCCTCACCCTCCCCGAGCCCACTGTGACCCAACCACTCCTTTTTCTTGGCAACCTTTGAGGCAACACCAGTGACCCTGGTGGTCCCTGAGTGGGAGATGAGGTCCCTCAAATCCTGACCAACTTAGCCTGGAGATGAGCAAGCTCTTACCTCAGCCTAGAGAGATGCCTGCAGATGGGACAACACCGCATCCTCCAGAATGTCTCCTGGAAGACTGATACTCCACAGCCACTGCACTGCACCATGTGCATCATGTCTTATTTCTGGACCCTTAACTGTTGTTTGGAATATTTACTCTTTCCTCTATTTATTTTTTTCTCCCTACTTACTTACTCTGTGCCATTTAAGTTCCTGATCTTCCTGTTCTGAGACCAGAAGTTCCTATATTTCTCAGTAGTGTCCTTACTTGCTAAGAGTCAGACCTCCAGCAGCTCAGGGGGACAGAGATCTACTCTTTTCCTTCTAGGATGGTGAGTCTTTTCTGGCTCTGTGATCACTCACTTCCTGCTCCCAAACAGGAAGTATCCATTGTCTGTCAAATCCTGTGCCTGTAAAAGTAGAACTGGCTTAGGGTGGGGTTGTGGAGTGGAAGGAAGGGAAGGAGGGCAATATAGTTCCAGTAGAGAAGTATAGTTATAACAGCAGCTCCTTCTTCTTGGTGTTCTCTGCCTGTTCTCTGGTAGAAGCTATCTAGTGCAGTTTTCAAATCTGTCTTTAACCTGGCTTCCTTCTAGCTAAGCCACTCCCCCTACTTAACAGCTGTTTTTACACTTAGTTAATTGCACAGATAACAATGCCCTTCAGCCACCTGAGACAAACACCTAGATAACTGCACAGATAACAATTCACTTCAGCAAACTCAGACATACACACTTTTTTTTGTTTTGTTTTTACCCTAAGTTGAAGATCCCAGTAGTTGAGTTCTAGTTCTTTAGTCCCAGTAGAGAAGAATAGCTATAACAGCAGCTCCTTCCTTTTGGTGTTCTCTGCCTGCATGTAGTACGGCATAAAGCGTATGACATACTGATCTGGTAGGGAACAGGCAGGTCCCATAGATCTATATCACTGCTCAGCACTCCCTCAATGACACCCTGGCTTTTTAAAAAATAATCTATATGAGAATAAAATCCGTGAGCTAGGATTAGTATGTGTATTCCTGGATTGATGAGTATAAAACACGCTAGGGGTCACAAAGCCCCACTGTGTCCACCATGTAGCAGAGAGAGTGCAGAGCAGGAGACAATCCCACCTGTGTTCCATAGGTCCTTTCCAAATCTGGAGTAAACAAAATATTCCATTCCCACCCCACCCCAGTATAATAGGAAGAGAGAGAAAATGAGTTAAAAGAGTGGATAATTCGGTGAACAAGGAAGGTGTATCAATGCTGTGCCCATAAACCCTGCTGAACAAAACTTCTGTGTGGTCTAAAATACCTCTCACAAAGATGTAGTGCCCTTGTGGGTCTTCTGGACTCTGCAGGTATTGAAACTTGACTTCCCTGAATAATAAAATAGCTACCACTTTACTATTGGTACTATTAACAGCAGCAAACACCTGTTCAATTGAGTGCCTACAAAAGAGAAGCTCTTTCAAGGCATGCAAATGGGTTTCTTGTAAAAAGGAAATCTGACAATGCAGCTGTTTCAGGTTTTTGAGAATCTGGTATCTTTTCACCCTGGAGCAGACACCTTTCACATTCCAAGAAGCATATTTAATATTAGAAGACATATTTAGATAAAGCACCTAACTCAAAAACACAGTGTCCAAAGAGAAGGATTGAAAAAACTGAGCATAAAAGCCATTCCTCCACTAACTCCTCCACCCATTACTCTGAAACACATACCCCCCACAAAAAAACTGTAATAATAATAATAAAAAATAATTTGCATACTCTAAGCGACTGACCTACCCACATTATCTGGTGCATAATGAAAACTCCACCCTCCTGAGTGACATCCACACATCTGCCCCCACTCCCCTAACCCAAAGCAGATATCTAACATGAAGAGAAGAAAAATCTATATATATATATATATATATATATATATATATATATATATATGAAAACCCACGGCGCTTCATAAGTAACAGATGACAATCAAGCACTGGGGCATATTAATAGAGCAGACAATACCTTACTAACAATAAGAAACAGGTGGTCAACAATAAACAGAGTAAAATATATATATATATATATATATATATACGTATGTTCATGGCAAAAAAGTCTGTTTAATGCATCAGTTAGGGTTGTTCCACAGTGAGAAAAGTGAGAAAATTCATGTTAGGGTTGAAAGTCCCCCTTGCACCCCCAACCCACTCCTCCAACTGGCATCGGAGTGTGCATTGGGGTCATTGGTCCTAACTCTCACCTCATCACATATGTAAGCAAGTTGAGGTATAGGAGAATGGGGTGAGAGTAAGGACTGACTATCCCAATGCACACCCCGATGTTGGTTGGGGCGGTGGGCAGGTGGGTGCAAGGGGGGCTATCAACCTGAACACCAAATTTCCTCACTTTTGTCGCTGTGGAACAACCCTAACTGATGCAATAAACAGAGTATTTGCCATGAATTTCCCTTCTTTTTGAGAATGAAGACT
The DNA here is from genome assembly GCA_016271365.2 of Neoceratodus forsteri. Classification (NCBI taxonomy): domain Eukaryota; kingdom Metazoa; phylum Chordata; order Ceratodontiformes; family Ceratodontidae; genus Neoceratodus; species Neoceratodus forsteri. The sequence goes on from CM057455.1 coordinate 537,056,975, forward strand.
ATAAATAATAATGTAATGTGGTGGAGGGAGCCTGGGCCCTTTGGGTCCCGCACTCCCATCACATGATGTCTTGTGACATAGTAATGGTAACTGCAATGCAAACACAAGCACTAATGGTTACGCACATGGTGACACAAATGTAAATGATAAAGCAAATGTTAAAAGAAATGCAAGCACAAAGTAATGCCAAAGTGAACAGTGATGCAAATGGAGATGGACAGCATACAGAAATGCAATTGGTAACATGCATGGTCACGGTACCGCTATTGTAAATGCAAATGTTAACTGTTACAGCAACAATAATGCCAAAGGGAATGGAAATGCAAATGCAAACACATTCAGAAACACAAAGCGTAATATGCATGGTCACGGTACTGCACTTGCAAATGCAAATGGTCATGGTAACAGCAACAAGAACACCAAAGGAAACAAAAACAGAAAGGCAAATGCAAGTGCATATGGAAATGCAAACCATAACGTGCACAGTCACGGTACTGCTATTGTAAACGCAAATGATAACTGTAACAGCAACAGTAATGGGAAAGGAAACAGAAACGTAAACGCATGCGCATATGGAAACGCAAACCATAATGCGCATGGTGACAGTACCTCAGTTATAAACGCAAATGGTTACAGTAACAGCAACAATAATGCCAAAGAAAACAGTAACACAAAAGGAAATGCAAAGGGTAACGCACATGGTGGCGTACACGGGAACGCTATCACAAACTGGCATGGAAACACAAGTGTAAAGCCTACATGTAACACTAAGTGGAGCTCACACCCTATTTTTCCCCAAAAGCTTAATTGAGAAAGACAGTGAAAACAAGGAATGTATGCATGATAATGTGCCTCAGAGCAGAAAACGAGCAGTTGTAATACTAAAATGCTAATATCTCAGTAACCGTACGACATAGAAACAAAATTTCAATTTCACATGATTCATGACTTTCCTGGCTAGGTTTTCACCCATAGGGCTATGCATGGTAGTGACGAAAATTCAGTATTTAGCACCGTTTCCGAGATACGAGCCCCGAATGGCATATTCCACCATCTTAGTCTATGGAAAAAAAGGTCAACTTCAGAGTACTATAACTTTGCATCCATGCAATATTTTTTCACCAAACCACCAAAAGGCACATCTGTAAGCTGTTGGCTGTGATCCCTCCAAATTTCAGCCCAAAAGAGCAAACCGTTCTTTTGCAGCAGGCTGGCAAGAATTCCTGTCATTTTGCCATAGCCTAGAAAAGTAGTGTCGTGATTTGAAACTCCTTTCACAAAAATTTGTGAAAGTGTCACAAGTGCTACACTACTTTGCAACACTACTTTTCCCAGAAATTTGAAAAACATATTTCTGGGGTGTTTAACCCCAAAATAAAGACATATCTATCATCCATGGGGCTCGAATAGGTAAACACAAAAAGAATTATGTCCCTAGATGGTCCCAATTTTAAATGCCAAGCATTTCTGTGATCAGTAATTGAAAACAAAATGGTGGATTTGCAACACTACTGGGGCCATTTGTGACACTAAAAAGTGCATTTGCGAAAGTGATGAGCTTTTTTTGTTAACTTTTCCCATTGACTTATAATGGGAACTTGTTTTTTGAATAACTTTTGAACCATTTAATATTTTTTAACAAAATATTCAAAAGGCATATCAGGGACCCTGGCCACACATTCCCCGAAGTTTTCAGACTAGTCACGTAAACTGTGCGACCTGTAGGCACGAGCATTGAATGCTCAAAAAAAGTAAATATGCACACATATGTCACTTAATAACTCTGCAGCTGTATATCCAACCAGTACAAAAGTTGGCAGATCCCAAGATCTATGGTTATGCCCTATGCCTGCCAAATTTCAGGCAAATCCATTGAATGGTGGCAAAGTTATTAAGGTGCAAACTTTCACCCTTTAACCTTAAAAGGGCTACTCAATCCTTACTATGGTAGCACTACCATGCTACCATAATATATTTATATATATATATATATAGATAGATAGATATACACACACACACACACACACACACACACATACAGAGAGATAAATATACATTCCATAATTTGAGTCAAACTTTTGACCAACGGAGCTTTATCACAGAAATTGCTAGAAACATAGCTCCTACAGTATATCAGTTAGGTGACTAATGAAAGAATAAGAAATGCAGTAACAGTAGAACCAGCAGTCCTATAAGGTGAACCTCTTCTAATAAAAATTTTACTTGCGGAGGGGTACCAAAATATAATATACAGTAACATTTACTTTCCTTAATACACACTGTAACAGAGAAAGGAAAATTCTGAACATAAAATAACATAGTACCTTCAGCCGTACTAAGCATGTGAAGTATCAAAAAAATAAAGGAAAGTTCTTAACAGTATTTATAAGCCATCAAATCAGGTACTAGCTTCATGGAGCATAAGGAATCAGGATTTAAAATAAATCATCCAGACATTTGTATGGGATGTTTCTGAGTGTGTAGTCCGAGTTACCAGGAGCAATACCTGTAGATCTATATCTGGTCTCAGAAATGAATAAGGGACAAAGAATTCTGACAGTTGAGGGGGATCTAATCAGAGATTGTTGGGTAAGAGGGTAAGGTGGTTCTGATCCCAATTAAGATACTAAACAGATGGGAACAAGGCATAGAGTCCTGTGTCCAAGCCAAGAAAAAGGGAAGAGCAGATTAGGCTGGCAATCAGAGAGGTCTACACAGCAGAAGATCACAAAGATGGTAAAAAGGGACCAGACTTGGGAGTCACGTGATGCGGTGCACTGTGTAAGATGCCTCTCTGCTCGCTCCAACCTACCACCCATTTTATATACCCTTAAAAACCCTGTTTTTCAGTGCTTTTTACCGAAGATCGCCTGACTGTCACCTTCCTGAACGTTTCTGCCCTCTTTGTAAGAAGACGATGGATGAGGAGATGGGGAAAATCGCTTCTAAACATACACCTCTTGCAACACCCGAGAAGGCCTCTAAGAAAGCCAGGGCCTCCTCCTTGCAATCCTCGCTGCCTGCTACTACTGAGTGCCTTGGTGCAAATCTTCTCACCCTCTTGAGGTTTCTAGAGGAGTTTCAGCCTTTTAAGGCTGAAATGCAGAATATGGCAGGGGAAATTAAAAGCATCTCTAACACCCTGGAGGAGCTCTCCAAGAAGACGGCTGACAAAGAAGCGTGTATACGATCTGTTGAAAAGAGGCAGGACAAAGCTGATCTGGAGTTAGTGGCTTTGAGGCAAAGGCTAATGAAGATGGAGAACAAGATGGAAGACCTGAAGAGGCGCAGTCGCTGCAACAATGCAGTAATTATCGGCTTGCCCGAGGGCAAAGAGGGTTCAGACCCCATCAAGTTTATTAAAAAGATTGTGGAGAAGGTGGCAGGCCCTTCCCCCTTCGGTGCTAGCTATATCATAGAAAAAGCTCATCATGCACTACGCCCTCCTCCCCCGGTTGGAGCCCCCCACCAGGTCATTCATATTTCGTTTCTTAAACATCCAGAAGTGACAGCATTTCTTATACAAGGTCAGGGAGGTGCAAGATTTGCAATGGGAAGGTAGAAAACTGAGGGTGGCGCAAGATCTGCCCTTATCTGTGCATCAGAAAAGAGCCATGTTTCATAATGTGGTCCTCAAGCTGATCGCCGCGGGAATCAAGTTTCGCATGGGTTTTCCTGCAAGGCTTCAAGTTTGCCTGAATGGCTCCTGGGTGACCTATGAGGAGGCGGAGCTGGCAACCGCAGGGCTCAAAGAAGCGTTTCCTGATCTATTCAAGCCTATATGAGAACTGAACTGGCGAGGATATGCCAAGTTTCCATTTGGTGGTGTTGTCTAGCTGCAGCAAATTATAATTCTCTACAATATCTTTGGGGCTATGCCCCTGACAAACTGTGCATCTGGCTACTTAAGCTTACACTACAACTCTCAAGTGGGGTCTTTTTTTTGATAAAAAAATGGACATTTCGTTCCCAATCTGGTTCTCACCTCCAGGACTGCCTAATATTTTGCTGACTCTCATTTTTTACTCTGGCTCAGCCCAGTATCGTTTTGGTTTACAAGTCAGGTGTTAGCGGGTTCATGTGTGCTCTTTCTGGTTTTAATTAATGAGTACTTGAGAGGGGTCACTGTACTCATGTTAAATCCCAATTTGTTAGATCTGGTAACCCATTTTCTCATGGGTGATGTCCCGATTTCATGGCAATGGGGGGGGGCAAAGGTTAGTTCTCTCAGAACTTAATATGAGCCTCTGTTTGGAACTGCGGTCTCTTCCTGGCCCTGTTAGCATGGCCCGGTTCTTTCCATGTTTCTCTCCCTTTCTCGTTCCCTGTTACCATGGGGCAATAAATATGATTAGCCTGAACACCAAGGGGGATTCTGCATTTAAGAATAGATGAAAACATCAGGGTTTTTATACGACTTTACTGGGCGTTGGTTCGCCCCTTCTCTATAGCCCTACTTAAGTGCTGTTTCTGGAGGATTCCCTTTTTTCTTCCTTTTTTAAAATCTCCCTTTTAGAACTGTGACGGTCACTGTCTTTGGTCTAAGAAATGCAGTCTGGACAGAGACTCTGGAGCTCTCAGTTCTCCCCTATATCACAGAAGTCAGTAATGGTCTGCCTGCTCTTGGCCATCAACGTCTGATGTTCGTGGGCTGTGCCACAAGAGGGCTTCTGAGATTAATCTTTACACATGATGCCAATGTTTTACATGCCTCGCACTCTGCAGGCCATGTTGTTGTATGGCTCATGGGGTTTCTGCAGGGAGGATCGCTTCCTCTAAGGGGCTAATAAAGCCAATTCCCCGGTATTATTCAGGGTGCTGTCAGGCAACCATTGCTGAGGATAGGCTATTCTTTATGGAGTTTTCTGTTTACAAAGGGGTAATTTTGTTCCTGTTTCCTGGTTTAAGAGGGCAGGGTGGTTGGAGGGGAGAGGAACTTTTCAATCTGCCGGTCATCATGTACCATGTAAAATATGGAAGGGTGTGGGAGGAGGGGGGATTAGGGCTCATGGGGAGCTTCGGGCGGAGGGGGTCTGGGGGTTTTGGGAATGGATTTAGTAGAGGCAGAACTGGGGGGAGGGTAGAACAACCCAGCGCATATCATGTTTGGAGTAGTACAGATGGAAAATGGAAGTATATGTGTGTGCTTCGGAGGATTTCTGACTGGCAAAATGAGTGATGGCTAGAAACATTCAATTTATTAGTTGGAACGTTAAGGGGGTGAGGCATAAGACCAATCAATAAAAAATTCTGAAACATATAAACCATCTGAAGGCAGAAATTATGTTTTTGCAGAAGACGCATTTGCTCAAGAGGGAGGCTGACAAAATGAGACGGCAATAAATTGGGCAGATGTTTGCAGCGGAGGGTACAACCCACAGTAGAGGGGCCATGATCCTTCTGCATAGGTCAGTTCCATTCAAACCTCTTCATGTTATATCTGACCCTTCGGGCAGATTCTTGTTTGTAAAAGGCAGATTGCATACCCTGGACATTGTCCTGGGTGCTATCTATGGCCCTAATGTAGACTCCCCTAGCTTTTTTGTTCAGATAATAAAAGCCCTAACTCTATTTTTTGATACCCCCATGGTCATAGGGGGTGACTTTAATCTCGTTTTTGATCAGGCTCTCGACAGGTCTGGCCAATCCTGTCAAGGTCTTTCTCCAGCACAAAGAGCTTTCAGGAACCTGATGGACTCTATAGGTCTTTGTGATATATGGCATGTATTACATCCCAATGCAAGGGAGTACACTTTTGTTTCCCCAGTGCGTGCAACTTCCTTAAGGATTGATTATATCCTCATTTCTCAAACCCTTTTACCAGGGGTTATAAGTTCTAGTTTTGTCTCAGGGCTCCCGTCGGATCACTCTGTGGTCACCTGACTAATAGCCCTAGCTTCATTGCCAAATAAAGGGGGCAGGTGGAAGTTGAATAACCAGATTTTGAAGGAGCCAAAGACGGTTCAGTATATAACATCCCAAATAGAGCAGTTTATTGCTTCTAATTCTAACTCCATGGGGAAGCCTGATATGGTATGGGGTGCCTGTAAAGCATATTTAAGGGGGATTATAATTGGCCTAACATCGAAAAGGAAAAGGGAGAAGGCATCTCGGATTTCTGAACTTCTCTCTCAAATTAGGAGTATGGAGACTGTTCTTTCTCCATCCTCCTCTGAGACATTCAAACAAGACTTAACGAAATTGAGAGAAGCCTACCTAACAATGCTAACGGAACAAGCTGAATGTGCAATTTTGAAAACAAAAAGCGTTATATACCGATCAGGGTGAGAAGGAGGGCAGAATGCTAGCGCTGTGCATTAAGCAACAGGAATCCGCCAGACTCATTCCTGCAGTCCATTCTCCTAATGACAATTCCCTTAAGATCTTGCCCTAGGAGATAACGGAGGAGTTTACAAAGTATTTCCAGGATTTATATGGCCCTATGGCCAATTCCCCATCCAAGGAAAGACTTTATGAATATCTGAGTGATATTCAGTTCCCAACTCTTACACAATCCCAGCAAAAAATTCTTGAGTCTCCCATCTCTGAGAGTGAGATTGAAAGGGTAATCAAATTCCTCCCATCCGATAAATCTCCGGGCCCTGATGGGTTTACTTCCAATTTTTATAAGGTTTTCTCTAAGCAACTGATTCCCATTTTGCTGCCACTTTTCCAGGCTATCCTTTCTGGTCAGGTGACTGATCCCTCCCTTTTTGAGGTGCTGATCGTCTTGTTGCCAAAACCAGACAGACCGTCAGATCAAGTTTCAAGTTATAGACCGATCTCCCTTCTTAACCATGACATTAAAATTCTGGCAAGATTACTAGCCGACTGTTTGGAGGCAGTACTTCACTTTCTAATCGGGGCAGATCAGGTTTGTTTTATGAAAGGGAGATCATTGGTTGGCCATCTGAGGGCTCTGTCTCACGTTTTCCCGGCATCCAAAGATGCTCCTCATCCAATGGTCTTGATCTCGCTGGATGCCGAGAAGGCGTTTGACAGAGTCCATTGGGACTACCTATTTGTTATGATGAAAGTTTTTGGTTTTCCCATGAAATTCCGGAAGAGGGTTAGTTCTTTATACAGGTTTCACTCTGCCAGAATCTCATGTAATGGGGTTATTTCTAGCCCCTTCAAATTGCATGTAGGGACCAGACAGGGGTGTCCCTTATCTCCCCTTCTCTTCAACATTTATTTAGAGCCGCTTATCAGGAGGTTATCAGGTGCCCAGGGCATATCGGACATCTCTCTAGGGGAGCAGGTGGTTAAAGTGGCGGTCTATGCAGATGATCTTTTGCTGCAGGTAACCCACCCACTCACATCTATTCCCACTATCCTAAAGCTAATAGAGGATTTTAGTAAGGTCTCAAACTATAAACTTAATGTAGGAAAGACTGTGGGTTTTCCTCTTAACCATAGGGTTTACAAACAGGATATTATTGCATTTGGACTCACCTGGAAGTCCGACTATATTAAATACCTGGGGCTGCTTTTAACAAGGGATATAGCACAGCTCAGACTATTAAATATCAATGCACTGGTACACAAAATAGATCTTTACCTTCATAGGTTGACCCTACTTCCCCTCTCTCTATGGGGCAGAATAAATCTAATCAAAATGAACGTATTCCCTCGCCTGTTCTACCCCCTCAACATGCTAAATATATGGCTCCCCCTGTCCTGGGTTAAAAAGTGCACAGTACGATCTCCACTTTTATATGGGGCGATAAGAAGGCTAGGATGGCATACCATAAATTAGCTGCCCCGAAAGCTAAAGGAGGATTAAGACTTCCCCATATTGGTCTATATTATTGGGCCAGGCAGGCCAATAAGTATCTTAGATGGCTGACCGTGGATCAACTGTCCGTGGCTGCTGCATACATCCCGACTTGGTTAGCCATCGAGTCTGCTTCCATTAAAAAACATGGTTTTCCCCCTGCTGCATTGTTATACACCAAGGTTAGTTCCCTACCAGAGTCTCTACGTAGTTTCCCTATAGCTGTTTCAATCAGGGATCATACTCAGTTGTGTGCATTTCTGAGATATGAGAATCTCAAGGACTTATTTCAACCCGCAGCAGGTAGTCCCAATTTTTTATTAGATAGTAAGCGTCTCCCAGCCACTTGGCTTCCTCAGATAAGAAACTGCCATTTAGAGGAGTTTGTGTCACCCAATAGTCAATGGTATTCTTCAGCCGATATTATGCATAAGTTTACGACACCTTGTACAAGTATCTTCAAGATTTTCCAGTTTTGTCATCTCCTGGTTAAGGTAATGTGCTTGACCCCCCCTCCAGCTCCCTATATCAGTTTTCAGGTTACTCTAACGGAGCTGGCGGGTCTGCTTCATGCCGTATCTAAAATATACAGTGCTCTTTTTACTTGGGCTAACCCTGACAATTACGCTCCCATCTCCTTTTGGGCCTCTCTCTCTTTCAGGGCAGAGATCTGGATTGGTCTCTCCTGTGGCAAAATTACCATAAGTTTCTCAAGCAGGATAGACTCAGATTAATGCAATTCAAAATTTTGCACAATATTTATTACTCTCCGCAGAAACTTACTAGGCTGGGTCTTGTGTCCTCTCCCCTTTGCACAAGATGTCAGTCTCAAGAAGGAGATCTTCTCCATATTTTCTGGAGCTGTTCTATAGTCATCCCACTCTGGACTACGATTAAACAGCATGTTGATCCTTTGTTGGGACTCTCAGACTTGTTCACCCCCGAAATATGCCTTCGTGGGAATTTCTCCGCCATTTCGGTAGTGAACAGGAGGTATCACATAGACTTGATGTTGATGTCTGTTAAAAAAGTGGTGCTAAGATACTGGAAGTATACGGAGGTACCAACATATGTTGAATGGCTTCAGGAGTTGCTTACAAACCTCAGAACTGAAAGGACTATTGCCAGTCTATATAGAAATATAGAAACATAGAATTTGACAGCAGATAAGGACCGCTTGGCCCACCTAGTCTGCCCATTTTCCTACCTAACAGATAAGCTGCAGATCCTAGTTAACCAACAGCTTCCTTCCTCCTACCCACCACTAGGACTGCCTTGTGTCTGTCCCATGCATTCTTGAATTCCCCCACTGTTCTTGACTCCGTGACTTCTTCAGGGAGGCTGTTCTATGCATCCACAACCCTCTCCGTGAAAAAATATTTCCTCACATTACCTCTGAGCCATCCCCCCCTCTATCTTCAAATTGTTCCCCCTTGTTCTTGCACATCTCTTTTTCTGAAAGTTGCTACCCTCTTGGACTTTGTTGATTCCCTTGAGGTACTTGAAAGTTTCTATCATATCCCCTCTCTCCCTTCTTTCCTCAAGGGTATACATATTAAGCTCCTTTAGTCTTTCTTTGTATGTCTTCTGGTACAGACCCTGCACCATTTTGGTTGCTCTCCTCTGGACAGCCTCCACTCTGTCTATGTCCTTATGTGAGATGGGGTCTCCAGAACTGCACACAGTACTCAGATGGGATCTCACCAACTGTCTGTACAGAGGGATAACAACTTTGTTTTCTACTATTGATGCCTCTCCTATGCATCCCAATATCCCCCAGCCTTCCTTACTGCCTTCTCACATTGCTTTCCCACCTTTAGGTCATCTGATATAATTACCCCCAGGTCCCTTTCCATTTTTACTGTTGTCAGTATCTCACCCCCCATTGTGTACTCTTCCCTTGGGTTTTTGTTTCCCATGTGCATTACCTTGCACTTCTTTGCATTGAATCTGAGCTGCCATACATCTGACCATTCCTCCAACCTTGCCAAGTCCCTTCTCATCCTTTCCACTCCATCTTGTGTACCAACCCTGTTGCAGATCTTTGTGTTGTCTGCAAAGAGACATACTTTTCCTTCCAGTTCCTCTGCAATGTCACTTATAAAGACATTAAAAAGGACTGGTCCCAGTACTGAACCCTGCGGTACCCCGCTAGTAACCCTCCTTTCTTCACTGCATACTCCATTTACTACTACCCTTTGCGTCCTGTTGTCTAGCCAATTTTTTATCCAGGTTACCAGCTTGGGGCCCACTCCAAGGCTAGCTAACTTGTGTATTAAGCTTTTGTTTGGGACTGTATCAAATGCCTTGCTAAAATCTAGGTAGGCCATGTCTACAGCCCCTCCCTGGTCTACTACTTTGGTCACCCAGTCAAAGAAATCTATTAGATTCGTCTGACACGACCTTCCCATCGTGAATCCATGCTGCCTTGGGTCTTGTACCCCACTGGCCTCTAGGTTCTCAACAATTCTTTCCTTCAGAAGTGATTCCATCATTTTCCCTACCACTGAGGTCAAACTAACTGGTCTGTAGTTGCCTGCCTCTGTCCTACTCCCACTTTTGTGAAGAGGAATCACATCTGCCCTCTCCAGTCCTCAGGTACCACCCCATCCGCCCATGATTTGTTAAAGAGAGTAGTCAGCGGTGTCACTAGTTCTACCCTTAGTTCTTTTAGAATTCTTGGGTGAATCCCATCAGGCCCCATTGCTTTGTCCACCTTCAATTGTATTAGTTCTTTCAGAACCCTTTCTTCTGTAAATGGACCAGTATCGATGCCCGTCTTAAGACTGTTTCTCTTGTTTGGTTTAGGTACCTCCCCCTCTTCCTTTGTGAATACTGAGCAGAAATATTCGTTCAGTATCCCTGCTTTTTCACTGTCCCCCTCTATCCACATTCCCTTGCCTTTATTAAGCCTCAGTATCCCTCCTTTGGTCTTTCTTCACTCCCTAATGTACCTATAAAAGGTCTTATCCCCCTTCTTAACAGAATTGGCTATCCTTTCCTCGGTTTGGGCCTTTGCTATTCTGGCTGCCTTCCCAGCCTCTTTTTGCTTTAACTGATAAAGTTCTCTGTCCTGCTCCTTCTGTGTTTCCTTATATTTCCTGAATGCTATCCTTTTCTCCTTAACCTTCCCTGCCACCTCTTTTGAGAACCATAGCGTTTTTTCCTTCGTTGTGTTTTATTAATTTGCTTTACACAAAGGCTTGTTGCCTCTGTGATGGCTGTTTTGATTACTCCCCATTGTTCCTCCACCCCTCCTTCTTGCCTGTTTGCTAGTGCTTTTCTAAGGCACTCTCTCATTTTCCCAAAGTCAGCCCTCCTAAAGTCCAATACTCTTGCTTTTGTATGACTTGATTGTATGGCTGTGTTTATCGTGAACCACACTGTTTGGTGGTCGCTTGTTCCCAGATGGCTACCGACCTCTAAATCTGAGATTCTTTCTCCATCCCCATTTGAGAGTACCAGGTCTAAGATTTCTCCCTCCTGAGTGGGTTCCAATACTAGCTGTCTGAGGCATGCCCCCTGTAGGGCATCAAGAATGACCCTGCTCTTGGATGTGCCTGCAGCAAAGGTGCTCCAGTTAACATCTGGCTTATTCAGGTCCCCCATCAACAATATCTCCCCTTTTTCTGCAATTCTAAGGAAGCCTTCTATCATTTCCTTGTCCATTCCTTCCCTCCCCTAAGATGGGGTCTGTATACAACCCCATGCAGATTGTGGTGCCATTTCCTGTCTCCAGGGTGACCCAGAGTGCCTCATCTGCTCCCTGTTTACTCTTTAGTTCTGTTGCTTTGATCCCTTCATTTACATAGAGAGCTACTCCTCCTCCTCTTTTACCCTCGATGTCCCTCCTGTAGATAGTGTATCCTGGTATGTTGACATCCCAGTCATGGTTCTCTGTGTACCATGTTTCTGTGACTGCCACAACTTAAGAAGTTTGATAAGATTTGGGGCCCACTGCAAACTCTCTATGCACTAGAAGTTTAAGCACTGTTAGGCTATATCCACAGGTATAGTGTTAAAGGTGTAAAGAGGTGCTGGGTTGTTTGGGGTGGGTGCTGGGTGGGGTGGGAGGGGGTAGGGGAGAGCGAATCATCCTGCATCTTGTATCCGATGTATGGGGTTATGTTTTACACTGTTTTGATTCGTTCTCAGTATTGGAAACTTTAATAAAATTTGAATTGAAAAAAAAAAGAAGGGACCAGACTTCAATAACTAGGGTATGGTGCAATTAAGTGAGTTAGTAATATTGTTGTCCGATGACCAAAATTAAAACCACTGCAGAAAATAAATCATGTGGAGCCTAGACAAAATCTAGCAGAATCAGGGCAAAGATAACTGTACAACAATGATATAGGGATCCCATTAATGTTCTCCAGCCACAGATCAGAGTAACAGTATTAGATCTGACAAAAAATCTTCTACATAAGCTCCCGAGGCAGAAAGAAAGTCATCAAATGCTTCCACAAAATGACTATCCCTTGAGTCAGCTGGACTTAAAAAGCTCAGGGAACAGGACTTTCACTTCAGCAGCCGTTTGGTCCATTGACTCAAAGGACATCCAAGATCTGGCATGCTGAACTTGCAATTTGGCAGAGTAAAGCATTTTGAAATGAACACCTGCCACAATCAGCTTAGACACTGTATAGAGATATGCGGCCCTTCGCTGTCTCACTGAGCTTGGTAGATCTTGGTAACCCTCAGACAGGTACCTTCCCAGGTGACTTCTTGCAGCTCTCAAACTTGATGTAAAAGGTGCTGCTTAAAAATGAATGGTCGTGGCAGGGATTCAGTCAAGGGCATAGCCTTTAGAGAGTGATGAGCTCTTTCAATAACATATACAGATCCATTGGGGACATACCTGCTAACTTGGTGCAGAGCTTCTGGGCAAAGGTGATAGGGTTAGGACACTCAGCATGTTCTGGGAGACATATGATCAAAGCATTTTTTCCTGTGGATCTGACCCTTCCAGTCTTTGAGCTACGCTTCTAGACAGGCCAATTTTGCTGCAAAGCAGTCAACTCAGGATTGACCTGAACATGCCAGTCCTCCAGCAAACTTGTTCTGGCTCCATTATCTCCCACCCAGTGAGATAAATCAGCTATGGAGGTCTGCATAGCTCAGATTTCTTCAGTAAGCTGCTGAATGGAGTTCTTTAAGGGAGCAACTCCAACAGAATTTTGACTTCAGTGAGCACCATTGCAGAACTATTAGTGCAGCCCACAGCTGCAGTCTGGACCTTCAGATGCTTGGAGACTTTGTCGGGAGTGGTCGGTGGCATATGTTTTGGAGGAGCAAATTTCATTTCAGCATCCATTTCTAGACCCAAAGGATGCAAGATCAGGCGCCAGTAAGTAGGAATCGCCACCAGAAGTAATTTTTGCTAAAAAGATTGTAGAATTTTAGTGTAAATTTAAGAATTTATACAGGGAGAGCGGGAGCAACTCAGGGAAGCAGCTACTCAGAAGCAAGCATCATGTGACTCACCTACTCCGGATATCTGATGTGCAGTGAAAAACACCATCAATAGCCTCTGCAAGCAGAGCAGCAACAGCAGATCGCATGCCATCATACATCTGCGGCAATATGCTCCTTGAAAATGTAGTACAAAATGGTATCTGATAATGTCGTGCAAATAGTGGAGAAGCCATCAAAAGCCAGTATCTTCCACAACTGAGATAGGCTGGAGATCCAATGCAATCATCTTGGCAATCAGCTATGTGATTTGCTGTGCTGTTGGATGTGAGGCATGATACTTTGGACGTGCATGCAGAGCATCCATTATTGGAACTGCTATGGGAGACATCGATGTGGATCACTTCACTGGTGGTGTGTGAAGTGCTGATGAATGTCTCTGCCTTGTAGTATCACTGGATTCAAAAGTGACCAGAGTAGAGGGACTCTGTGTTGGTGAGGGAGGAAGGAGTGCCGTAACCACTGGGTTGATCAAAATCAGATCTGTCAGTACTACCACTACTGCCATGAGTACATGCCTGTCTACTGGAGGGGTTTGGTCTTAGTGAAACCAAGGGTCTTGATCAAGACCCAGATGAGCTTTGATACAGTTGAGGATGCTTAACCTTCAAGTGGTTCTGTAATAATGCTGTGATTAAGTTAGAGAGGGATTTCCTTCAGCTATAGTGCTGTTTCAAAAAGAACAGACTGCCTTCCTTGTGTCCTCCTTTAACACAATGAAATGCAGCCACACTGCACTCTTTTTTTATTTGAAGTTAACCATCAAGTACAACACTTCAACCTTAGTCCTACATCTTTGTATAAAGACATATAATGGTACAGGGGCATGAAAAGTCCAAAATACAAATGCCATACAGTTATGACTCAATAATTTGCTTATCACACATAACATAGGGGAAAGGAAAGAGAGAACCACTACATGCCCTCCAATCAAGTAGTATAGAATCCTTCCCCTACCTCCCCCACCCCCTTACCCCTCCCACCCCTATCACCCAGAGCCACAAATACATCCAACAGTGTCACCCTCTCTCAATCATACCTGAGCCCTAAAATGTTTCCTCTTAGAGTTGCTACCGGGCAGCCTACTGGGACTTTATCCTCCCTACACTCCTACCCTAATTTCAACCTGCTTCATTCAGAGGAAAAGGAGAGAGACCAAAGTGTAAGAAATTTGTCCCATCTAGATTTATACAGGGGAAGCTTACCCCTTAAACTAGCAATTGCTTTTTCAATTCTTAGGTAATATAATAACTCCTTGACCCATTCAAGGTAAGATATCATATGCTGGTCCTTCCAATATCGAAGTACAAGCCATTTTACTGACAAGGAAATAATGGCCATATAGTATTTTTTTCTCTTTGAAAGAAACAGTAGAGTAATCCCCCAGAATACAAATCTTGGTGAGAAAAGGTCTTGCAGCCCTAACAGTGGATCTGCTCTGTCCCTAATAACACTCCAAAGGGATGCTATTTTGGGGCAGTCCCATAGCGTATGAAGTAGTGTTCTGGGGACTGCTTCACACCTAAAACACAAGTTATTCTGTGTCTTCCCCATTCCAAGCAACTTAGCCGGAGTGTAGTAAATGTTATGCAGAATATTAAACTGCATTAGTCTTAAGTGGTCATTGTTGATATACTGATAAACTCCCTCCCAAATTTTCTCCCAGAGAAAATTCTCTTGTGGGAACTGCCGTATCCAGTAACTAGGTTGGCCCAACACCTCTGAGTTAAGTACCAGGTATATCCATGACACCAGGCGGGATATAGCATGCGGCTGGTTAACACAGTCAAGAAACTGCTGAAGGGGAGAATGCTGCTGTATATTCCATCTTTTTAAACCAAACCACTTTATTAACACATGCCTAAGTTGGATGCCAAAGAAGAAGTATTTATTAGGAAGCCGTAAAGAGATTAAAATCTCTGGTGTCTCTTTCAGTATACCTTCGAGAAGCAGATCGCAGACTTTAATTTGGAGGTCCGAACATTCCTTGGAAACCCTTATAACTCCCTCCCCAATTTTAAAATTTGGATTATTAAACACCGGTTGTGATGGATCCATTTGGTTATTGTATTTCATGGCCCTGCAAAGTAGTGAGTGCACCTTTAGCGAGGTGTATAAAACTGTACCTTTTAAATCACTGGCTAACCTACCCGGGCCAACAAATAGGAGACTCTCTGGGGGATATTTACCTAGTAAGTTTTGCTCCAACTGCAACCAAATAGGAAAATTGGAGGCACTACCTGAATCCCTTGGGTTAGCCCCCCAACACATATACTTAGCCATGTGACTGGCTAGGTAATAATGGAAAAATTTGGAGAGTTTTAGGCCCCCCCACTGCTTAGGAGCACTAAGCCGATAATATGCTCTGTGTGGGGTTTTACCCCTCCATATAAACAGTGAGATAACATTGTGAAGTCTACGGAACCAACTCAAGGGAAGATAAAGATTTAACATATTGAGTGGATAAAATACCCTCGGCAGCACATTCATCTTAATTACACTAATCCTCGCCTGAAGGGATAAATGCAAGGAGCTCCACCTATTCAAATCTAGTCAAATTTCTTTAGATTGTCTAAGTTCAGCTTTTTCATCTGGGATACAGATGTAGAGAGTGTTACACCTAAATACTTGAGTTGAGTAGACCACATCATTGACAGCGGGGTGATATCATCTCTGGAAAGCAGGGGATTCAAAGGCCTTACCTCTGATTTGCCAATATTGAGTTTATAATTCAATACTATGCCAAAATTGTGAATTATCTGGAGGGCGGTTTGGATGGACTCGCAGGGGTTAGAAATATGGAGAAGGATATCATCTGCATAAACTGATACCTTTAAATGAAGGTTCCCTACCTTAATCCCCTGGATTCCTGGAGAGGCTTTTAACCGTCTTATTAACGGTTCCAGATACAAGTTAAATAGTAGTGGAGAAAGTGGGCACCCCTGTCTGGTGCCAGATTTTAAGGGGAAAGCCGAAGAAAAAACTCCATTACAATACACTTTTGCCCTGGGTCCAGAATATAATGATTTAACCCAGGAAATGAAGGAGGAAGGAAAACCCATTACTGCTAGAGTATCAAAAAGAAATACCCAATCTACCCTGTCGAATGCTTTCTCTGCGTCCAGGGAGACCAACGCCATTGGTTTGTCTGCCTCCCTGGACATGGAGAAAATATGTGCTAACTTACGGATGTGGTCCGATGAGACTCTACCCTGCACAAAACCAACTTGCTTAGGACTGAGTAGCCCCATCCAAACCTTAGCCATCCATACAGCCAAAATTTTAGCAAATATTTTTATATCATAGTTCATCAATGAAATGGGACGAAAATTCATGACCTTGTTTTTCTCCTTACCAGGCTTTGGCAATACAGCTATAATGGCCTCCAAGACAGTTTTATCCATAATTCCCTTTTGGCATATAAAGTTAAATAAACATAGGAGGATAGGGGTTAATTATTTTTCGAAAGTTTTATAGAAGTTGGACAAAAAAAACATCTGGGCCCGGAGCTTTGTCTCTGGCTAAGGAATTGATAATATATTTAATTTCCTGAGAAGAGATAGGGCTCACCAGGAACTCTTGCTGGGCTACCTCTAACGCAGGCAGTGACGTGGCTAACAAATGTTCCCGGATTTCTTTGGGTGAAGGAGCATTTTCTGGGGGGGGGGGTGTACAAGTGCATATAATATTGTTCAAATTCTTTAGCAATTTGTCTAGGAGTTGTTAAGACAGCATTGTTTGATAGGGAATAAACATAGGGAATCAATCAGGATTCCTCCTGCTTTCTTAACCTCATCGCCAGGAGGTGACTAGCTCGATCTCCTTGCTCAATTAATTTGGCTTGAGTTTTAAAGAGGGCATATTCCGCTCTCTCTCTCAATATTTCCGCCTACTCACTTTTCAGAACCTCTAATTGCCATATCTCTTCTTCTAAGGGAGGATTTGATAGTGAACTTTCTAGGGTCCCGATCTCCTCTAACAGGGCTTTAACCTTAGCTTCCTGTTTCCGCTTTTTGGTAGCCGATATTCCAATAAATTCCCCCCGTAAACAGCACTTTAATGCACACCATATTTTATCAAAATCAGAGATAGAACTGTCATTCTGGGCCATAAATTGCTATATAAAATCCTTAATCCTTTTAATTGTATCCTCACGGCTAAGAAGCTGGGAATTTAGTTTCCAGATAGTATCCTTATGAATATGTGGAACTAATTTAACCTCCAACCAAACTGAAGAGTGGTCAGAAAGCACTCTGGGGGCTATCCCACTTCCCACTAAACCTGTCATAACCCTTTGATCCAGCAGGAAAAAATCTATTCAGGAGAGAGATTTATGCTCAGGAGAATAATAGGTATAAGCCCTTACATCCAGGTTCAGAACCCGCCAGGGATCTCACAGACCATATGTAACCCTTAAGTCTCGAAGGGATCTCTGGGCTGGGGAAAGAATCTGCCCTGTTAAAACAGACCTGTCCAAATTGGAATCTATAACTAAATTCCAATCTCCAGATAATATCATAGGGAGACTACTGAAGGGGGCAAGGGTTAGTGAGAGGTTAACAAAAAATTCCGGGGAGTCTCAGTTCGGCCCATGTGTAGTACCGACCAGAACTTCTCTGTTTTCTAAAATACCTCTCAAAAAGAGGAATCTTCCATGTGGGTCAACTACCTTCTGTAATTCTAGAAATTGAGTCCCTTTGGTAAACAATATTGCAACCCCACACTGGGATGTGGATTTCCCTGCTGCATATACTGTCCCAATCAGTCCTCTCCTTAGCAAGCTATTTTCTCCTTCTAATATATGCGTTTCCTGAAGTAGAGTGACTTGACAATTCAGCACTGCTAGGTGCTTAATTATTTTAAGCTGCTTTACCCGGGACCTAATGCCCTTAACATTCCATGATATAATTTGCATAATGAAATGCTTTATTAAGGAAGCTCATATTGGCAACTCTTGCACTTAGCACCCATATATACTGTTCCAAAAAGTGGCTCCACTCCCTGTCCCCCCTTCCCTCTCCTCAACCTCCCCCACCCTCCTATCCCATGTCCTCCACTCCTCCCCCCTACTCTACATCCATATAGGTCCCTATGCTCCCCTTTCCCACAACCCCTAAATCGAACCCCACTCTCCTTTCCCCCCCTTACACACTTTGTTCTATCCAGTGGTACGACATTTATATCCCCCAGTCCTAAAGACTGAACTCCTACCTCCTTCTCTGGCATGATGACGTCCATGCCGCCTGAAGAGTTCTCTCACCCTATGCCCCTCCTCCCTCACTCCCCTCTTAGGAATTATTTTTGTCCCCCAGAATACTTCCCCCAAACTTACAATGGTAATTCCGGGTGAAATAGATGCCTAGGCGTAAGATTCCATAATCTTATTATCAAAAGATTACAAAAAGAGACCAGATAACTAGCCCTATAAATATTTGAAATCGAAACTTTCCAAATCAAGATGCAATGCTATTTGCCACTAACAAAATTTAAACCCAACCACTTCCAAATCAAAATTGCTTAAAATAATATCTAAACTGTTATTTCAACACTTTGGTTACATAAACATTTGGTTACATAAACATCAAAAGAGAGAAATGCCTTCACTAAAGATATCATTGCTTCACTCCTCCCACCAATTGCTGACATTCCTTTCAACCTTTGAGTAAAATAGGAGGTACTCCCCCCTTATTTATCATATTACTTTATGACCCTGGTCCCATATTTGTTTAAAAGTCACAAGCCACCTCAGTATGCTTGCAAACCTTCATTTCTATTATCTAAACCCAGGATATCCTTCTAATTATATAAAAGCCAGAAATAGAACAGGTCCATGCAATGCACATCACACAGCATGAGTTCAAAGTTGCATCCAATGTCCACTAGATGGCACTGCAAACTCATTTAAACAGGTCTGGGAACCTATGTTTGCAGAATTCAGTTGTTTTATCCACTGTTTCAAACGAGTGCCAAGTTCCCTCGTAGAATATCTGTAACTTTGCTGGATATCTGACTCTAAATTTAATACTCGCTGAAATGATCTTAGTGACTACAGGATGGAGGGCAGACCGCTTCTGACAGACCGTGTATGGCAGGTCTTGTGCCACCCTTATCCTTTTCCCTTCCCATTTAATTTCTTGCAGCTCTTTTAATTTGGCAATGATGTATTGCTTATCCAGAAAGTTGAGCAGTTTGAACAAGAAGGGCCTTGGAGGGGAGCCCACAGATGGCATAGGCCTTAGGAAGCGATGTACTCTCTCAATTATATAAGCGGGGCCATTAGGAGAGGGCCCTACTAACCTCTTGCAAAGTTTCTGGGCAAACGCTACTGGTGCTGGTCCCTCTTCCCCTTCAGGAAGTCCCAGTACCACCAAATTGTTGGTCCATGATCTCCCCTCGAGATCTTCTAGTTTATCCTCAGCTTTCTTAAGCCTTTGCCTCAGCTGCCCCAATTCTGGCTCTTGACGCTGCCACCAGTCATCCAGTGAGGATATATGGGCCTCGTTATCCGAGGTCCGAATAGTAAGCTGATCTAAAGTCGCCCTCATGCCCCTCAACTCAGAAGCTAACACCAGGAATGTATCCTTTATGGGTGTTAATTCTTCTAAGAATCTCTTCTCACTAAGCACTTCTGGCTTAGAAGTGGCTGAGCTCAGGTCTTCTTCCTGGGCTTTAAATCGTTTAGGCTGCTTCTCCTTGGATGGAGTAGCGGGGAGGGTGTGCTTCAATGCGGCCTTCTTCATTTCGGCATCCATCTCCCCCGAATTCTCACCTCTTCAGCCCGAAAACTGTTCGGGTTAGTTGCTGCTTTCTCCCCAGTTTTATAAAAACTGCAGGGGACGTTTATAAGGATTTGTAGAGCTGAATTTGAGCGAGGTTGACACCGGAGCTATTCGTGATCGAACCAACTCAGGCAGCCATCACACCGGAAGTCCACTGCACTCTTATCACTGCAGTTACCAGTGATTCTGGTAGAACCACATCCCCCAGTTTTTTTTTGACAAATGTGCTTGTCTTGTCCTTATGTTCTTGTCCTGTTACCACTGGCCCTGATAGAGCCATGCCAGTGCTGCCATCACTCAACTGTCCTTCAGGCTATGATGGAGCCTGCTGAAGAACCATCAGTGTTGCTTGTTTGGTATTCTTAAGCAGAGGAGCACCCTTACACTTACTGCTACTTCTACTACCCTGGGTACTAGTGCTACTCCCAGAGGCTCTTTTGCCTGCCACCTTTATTTTTCCTGCCCTCAAGGTACATAGCATACTGTCACTGATCCTGAAAGTCACTCACATTTGTCTCTGATGAAGAAGATGGCATGTCAATGGGAAATTCATGTGGAGGGAAATACTCAGAGCCAGATGACTGCTTCTCCTCTACAGCTTTTTCAGGAGTACTGAAAAGCTGAGAAGCAGGAGGCATAACTGAATCAACTAGTGTTCATACTAGTAATATTCACTGTGGCAGGGACAACAGACTGTGGTGATAGTGTCACAGTAGTGGCAGTAGTGACAGGGTTCATAGTGTCAGTAGTTGCAGGACTGACAGTCACAGTTGCAGGACTAGCTGTAGTAGTCATGCTGCCAATTTCTGCAGAAGACAGGGTCTCTATGGTGGTGGTAAGGACAACAGATGCAATGTAGGGCTGGGCTGACTGTTCCACAGGAGATCCAGAATGCCAGATCAAACCCACAATCCATGGACCTAGATAAATAAGGACTTGACTGCAGAAGTCCGGTTCCAGGTCAGTGGAAGTACCATTTGTGCCATTTTATGTATTGTTGCCATGGGGATGCCATTGGCACGCTCGCTCCATATATGGCTGACAGCATCTAATCAGGCAACAGATGGTCATGCTCATGGTATATAATCATGCTGAATGTGCAATGCGGCCAAGACAGGAGGAGGACGGTTGGAGGAGCACCTCGCTCACTCAGTGCAGCAGACAGCCACCAGAAGAAGTTGCCAAAAAGGAAAAAAAAACACGAACATGAAAAGAATATACATTTTTGGAGGGGAGGGAAGAGAAACTGGGAGACAGAGGGAGACTTACTGTGGCAAAGGGGGGAGAGAAACTGATCATCGGAGAGGGTAACAGGTGGAGAAAAGAGGAATCTGGAGGGATTGGGAAGATAGTGGTGGCCTGAGTGGCTGCCAGGGGGAGGCAAAAGGCAGGTAGTGTGACTGTGTACATGAGCAAGGGCAGGCTGGAAAATTCATTGACTTGTGTTATTGCAGAAGATCCAGAGGAGAGAGAGGGAGAGAATACTGGAGGCCCAAGAGAAATTTTACAGTTACAGAAAATCCAAAATGAAAGTTGTTTTTTCCTTTTCTTCACCTCAAACAGTGTAGCTGTGTGTACATGAGCAGGGTCAGACTGGCAAAACCTTTGAATTGTGCCATTCCAGATCCAGAGGAGAAAGGTAGAGAGTAATGGGGGTTGAAGAGAAATGTTACAGTTACAGAAAACCCCAACTGAAAATGTTATTTCTTTTCTTGGCCTCAGACTGCGTAGCTGTGTACATGAGCAAGGACAGGCCGGCAACATCTTTGACTTGTGCCATTTCAGATCCAGAGGAGTGAGGGAGAGACTACTGGGGGCCCAAGAGAAATTTTATAGTTACAGAAAATCCCCAATATTTTTTCCTGGCTTCAGTGTGGCTGTATCTACAGGGCAAAAGCAGCAGTCTAGCAAAATAAAACATTCACTTGTGCCATCCAATCACAAATCACAATCATTTGTTAACATTCATTCACAATTTCATCCAGAGGGGAGATAGGGATACTGCATGGGGGCCCATGAGAAATGTAGCAGTCCCAGAAATCCCAAATAAAATTTCTGTTCCAGGTTTCAGTGTAGTTGTGTGTACAGGACAAGAGCAGCAGGCTGGCAAATAAATATTTGACTTGTGCCATCCAGAGGGGAGAGAAAGAGAGAGAGACTGCGGGGGGGCCACAAGAAATTTAACAGTCCTAGAAATCCCAAATAAAAGTTTTTTTTCTGGTTTCAGTCTTCCTGTGTACAGGGCAAGGGCAGCAGGCTGCCAAAATAAATCTTTGACTTGGGCCATCCAATCACGAATCATGTTTACTTGTTAACATTCATTCATGAGTTCATGTATTAAAAAAAATACAGTTCAGACAAACAACATACAAGCTGATGCACCTGTGCTGCTGGATGTGGGTGGCCCAGGGGATAATCTGACTTTGTGACTCATAGCAGGCTGTTTACACTACAACACAAGTAAAGTACAACTACTGTACACACAAGTGTCATCATCATCATCCATCTATCCCCATTATTCCTCCTTATAATCATTAGTTTTACAGTATATTGCATTACATTATGTATAAGCATTAACTAACCCCCAGTGTGGGACTGTGCTATGCACCAGATGTGTCTGCATCTACAATTCAAATTCTGAGGCACACTTAACAGTTGCTGAATTTAGTCATTTAACAGTAACTGTACTGCAGGAGTCAGTCAGGTAATCTTGGAAGAAAGTAGTGGTGGACTGCTGTGCTGTTGGTGTGCTGTGTACAGTCATGAGTCACGACTGTAAATTTGTCCCTGGCTTGTGGATGGGAGTCAACAGAAGGACATAATGTTAGCTAGAGGGATTTTTTTTTACAGGTTAGAATACTAAGAAGAAATGGATCAAAGTACAGATGAGGCACATTCTATTTCTCAGGTAGAAAGTGGCACTGCAAAAGACAGCAATCAGCCTGAAAAGGGAAAACAAAATCAAACCCCAAAAAGTGATTTCTTTCACATTTAGGGTTTTGTCTTCCAAGTGAATGCTTGAATCGAAAAAAGGTGAATGTCTTAGACCATCATCAGTCCCAAAGTAAGAAAAAAAGTTATGAAATTAAAAAAATAAAGGCTCGGTGAGTACCATCCACAGAGGCACCCAGCAGTATGGAACAACTGCATACTATAGTCCAAATACAGTAAGCAACTGCATTTCATGTCATAAACTTATGTGGTGATACCTGGTACCACTGTCTGATCTGAAAGGTAGGGTACTGCTGTCTACTACTAATACTACTATCACTTTTTGTCCTCAAGAGTCACAACTACTATAGTACTTGTCGCTTTTTGTCCATACTCCAATCCTCACTGCTACTACTTGTCACTTTTTTGCCCTCAGCAACTGATCCTGACTGTAGTTTTAATTTTCATACAGTACATGGCTTAGCAGACGCCTGAAACCCAGAAACAGAATACTAGTATATTTCTCATGTCGCCCATATTTGGCTGCAATTACTTTACAGAAAAAAATGCTACTAAATTCATATAATTTCTTTATTGATTGTGTGTGCGTGGTGTGCTAGCCTGGTTACATCTCACTGAGATTATTACTATATTTTATTTTTGATACTTAAGTTACTTAGCAGTGGCTAGCAGCAATTGTGGAACTAGGAAGGATGTATTTGTGTTGTGTGTCATCAGGTCTTCAGGTGGCAGTAGCAAACTTTTTTAAGACTGCACTGCACTGCACCTGATGAATGTGATGTGTGACTGGCTGCCTGCCTAGGTGGTGGTGATCATTATGTCTTTCATTTTTCTTTAAGGATTCAGCATGTTGATCAGACTCAGTAGAAGTAGTCATAGTACTAGAAAACATTACCACCTCTTGGACCAGGTAGTGTACCATATACCACAGTACACCGGGCATGCAAAGCAGTTGCATTATTCACATGGGTAGGTGGTGGGGCTCTTAGTACTGCTCATTTGATCATTCATATCCATTTCTTTGGCCTTGACTGGAACATCCATCAAAATAATACCCATACAGCATCATTAATAAAAAAAAATCTTAGCTGTCTGGCAGTACTTGGTGGTGCTATGATATAGGTATTTGCATCTCTGTCTCTCTCTCTCTCTCTCTCTCTCTCTCTCCTCTCCCTCTCTCTCTCTCATTCTCTCCCTTTCCCTGTCTCTCCTAGCATACTCATGTCACAGACCCGAGCAGGATATACCACCATTACAGGTCAGCCATGAAGGGGCTAGTAGTGAGTGATTACTTTTTTTATTTAGCAGTTTTACATTAATTTTTATACAAATAATCCATTAAATTATTTCCTTTGGGCCTCTGTGTCAAATATGACCAACTGTGGCCACTTTTATGCATTTCTTTGCATTTTTTTCCAATATGTGTCAATAAATCATAACAAATCAGAACTTCACTGAGTTCCATTTCTTATTTAATAAGACTCAGAGTTTTACCGAGTTCTCCCAGCCCTAATGTGATGGTACTAGTGAGAGATGGGGACAAATTGGTTGTTTTGGTGGGAGTCAAGTACAGTGTCCTTCTGCTTGTGCTTCTTGTATCACTTTCTCCTGTGACAGCCACAGTACTACTATTGCCAGAAGAAATAGGTCTGGAAAGGGTAAACAATAATTTTGAGCATCAAATATTGCCTAACCATCTTTAACCCTTCACCAACCTGTTCCTCCATTGTAGATTTGTGTGGGCTGGAAAAAATATGTTTTTTACCACCTCTAGCTATCAATGACTATGCCAAAAATTTCCAAACACTCTCAACTACTGTAATACTTTTAAATGAACAGAAGATTTATTTTGGCACAAAATAATTCTTGCAGGACAGGCAAGGGTGTGCCCTAATCTACTGGTGGTGGGAGTGTTCAAGTTCAAGTTTAGGTTTACTGCTCAGCATTTTATGCCATTACAAATCCAGACATAAATAACATATTAATAAAAATCATGTCAAAATGACATTATAAAAACAATTCTCAATGTTAAAAAGTACATTAACAATATTTAAGAACCACATAGTATCAAATCATCACAAACCCATTACAGTTCTGTCTTACAGTTTAAGTTAATTTCCCATATATCTTTCTTATATTTATCCTAATTTATTTAGAAGAAACAAAATGTATGTCATTTTTATCACCATCTATTGCACAAAAGCACAAATTATTTCACATAGGTGATGGCTTTAAATGGAGACATTTAAGTTCCATGTATCTTAGGAGGGGGGCCACAGGGACAATCACTTCTTCTTCCTGTGTTTTTAGTAGAAAATTCAGAATATGAAATGGTTGATATGTAAGTTTTTGGATTAAACCACCCAAGAGGGAAGTCCTCATTTTTTCATACAGAGGGCAAAGCAGGATTACATGTAATAGGTTATCTTCACTTAATCCACATTTACAATAAGCATCTTTGTTTTTATTTTTCTCAGATTTTCCTTTCCTGACACTACTTGTAAAGCATACAAAATGGAATCTAGTAACTGCTTTCCTGTGTTTAGTATTTTGTAATATTTCCAAATATGATTCAAATTTATGTGATCTTTTATATTTAGCTAACCATGGGCACACGTTTGACAATCTACAAGTCTCCAGGTTCTTTTGTATGTATACATTAGTTATCCTGGAATTAATTTCTTCTTTAATTTGGACTGATGAAAATCTTAGACAATCTATTATGATCGACATCAAACCTAGTGGTTTGATAATTTCTTCTACTACTTGCATACAGGGAAAAATTTTATAAGAATGGAGATATGTTAGGCCTTCCTCTAAACAAACCCAAGGAAGTGTGTTCTGATTCATTCTAAAAACTTTTAACCAGTAATTTACCAGTCTTTGCTGAATGTAGCATTTGATTGAGACCTTACCTAACTCTGCCCTCACTAGCAAAGATGGGGTAGAGATTGGGAGTCCCAGCATCTTCTTATAGAATTTGTTCAAAGTCAGGTCAAGTCCCCTTTTACTGTTGTAATTGATTCCCCAGATCTCAGCTCCATAAAGAAGCTGGGATCTGATTTTAGCATCAATGACCATCAAATTCCCTTTAATAGAATTCTCTCAGAACCTTGAGAAAAAAAGACAAAATAGCAGGGACAAACTTCTCTGTCTTTATCTTGATTTCTGTCTGATGTTCATTCCAATTCCCATGTTTGCTAAAAGTTATTCCTAGGTAACAAAAACTCTTTACCTCTTCTATTTTATTATGATTTATATAATATTTATAGTTGTACTTATTCTCCCCAAGTACCAGTAACATTTTTTTTTATAATTTATCTGAAGATCTGCACTGAAACAATTTGCATTAAAGTTATCTAAACTTCTTGTTAGGCCTAAGTGGCTAGTTGAAAATAAATCTACACCATCGGCATAAGCCAGATAAGGTAAAACTCTTTGACCAGTTTTTGGCAGATGAAATTATTCATTCTACATTTTGTTCAATACCGTGCAAAAGAACAGATTAAACAATTGTGGTGCTAGTGAACAACCCTGTTTAACTCCTATATTTGAACTAAACCATTTATTGATTGAACCTTTATTGTTATATCTAATACTAACATAATTATCCTAGTGCATTAACCTAATTATTTCCAGTAATGAAGGATATACTCCAAGGTGTGAGAGTTTTTTCCAAAGGAGAATTATATTTACTTTGTCAAATGCTGACTTAAGATCGATAAATGCACAATATAATTTTGGTTTTTTTACTACTTTATACTTGTGGATTAGATGAGCCAAAACAAAAACCTGATCAATTTTTGAATAATTGTTTCTAAATCCAGCTTGTGCATCGTTGATTATATTATTAGACTCTACCCATAAATATAATCTTCTATTAATAATTTTAGTAAATAATTTTCCTAGAGTGTCAAGTCAACTATTTGGCCTATAGCAGCCGGGATCCTTTCTATCACCCCTCTTAAAAATTGGAACAATAATACTTAAACTCCAGCTACTCAGAAATAATCCAGTTATCAACACATAATTGAACAGTTTATGAAGAAAGGGAATCCAGTGTTGTTTATTCCTAATTACAATGTCTAAAGGTACCCCATCCAGACATGGTGCCTTTCTTTTTTTGAATATTTATTGCATTTTCTATCTCTATTATGGTTATCTCATCAGTGAGTATATATTTTCATTCACTGATCTTCAACTGTGTTTTTTTAAAAAATAATAAGGTTCATCCCTACAAAAAATTTGTTTAAAATAAATTTTCCATGTGCTGGGCTCAGTATGTGCCTCGGTTTTGTCAAAAGTTTTAGTTCCAAATTTAACAATTTGCCAGAACAATTTATTATCCTTTAAGTGGACCGCCCTTTTTAATTCCATCCACAATTGTTTGGCATATTTCCTTTTATTTTTAATTAGCACCAGCTTATAGGTTCTCCTTATTTTATTCTTTGTTTTAGTGTTCTCTTTATTTGGTTGCTGTTTTAATAATCTAAATTGTTTGTTAAGATATTTCCT
This sequence comes from Neoceratodus forsteri, assembly GCA_016271365.2. Lineage (NCBI taxonomy): Eukaryota > Metazoa > Chordata > Ceratodontiformes > Ceratodontidae > Neoceratodus > Neoceratodus forsteri. Next base: position 537,084,473 of record CM057455.1, read on the forward strand.
GGCTTGTTTGCATTCTATATTATACCAGGGTTGTCCTTCTTTCTTCTTTATTTTTATCTCTTTCGTCATTATATGGGCTACAGCATTTCTGATAAAATTATAATCAAATATTAATTGATTAGGACAAGCATTGCCCACTGATTCTGATAATCTCTTTAGGATACCTGCATTTTGTAAAATCTCTTCAAAATTCAGTGCCTCAATCATGTCCCACTCAACTCTATTTTTCCTCAACTGGATCTTTAATGGTTCATATTTGGTTAGTTTAATAATACCCAATTTCCTAATTAAACTAAGTTCAACTGCTAGATGCTGACTCTTAGGTCTTGGATTCAGATATAATGAATAACATTGGTGAATTAAGTTTAAATTTATCCATACAAAGTCGATGGTTGATGAGCCATTGCTCCCGCTAAATGAATATTCACCCTCTAAATCCTGCAGTGTGCTTCCATTCAACAGACATAAATTCCTGTCTATCATTAGCCTATGCAGCTCAATTCCACTTTTGTTTATTACGGGATCCTTTGCATTTCTTATAATTTGTACTTTAGAATTTTCATTTAGAGACAGGACCTCCTCTATATCTTTATTACAGGCCCTTAAATTGCCTAATCTGGCATTAAAGTCACCCATAATTAGCAATCCACATTCAGGAAAATCATTTTGAATGTTTGTCACTACATCATTGAGAGTCGTAAACAGGTCTAAATCACCATATTTACTTCTGACAGGATTATGATAAACATTAATCCTCACTCTCCTTCTCTCCCTCAGCCAAGGAACTGCCACCCAGGCTCCCAGCTCCTAAGCCATGGGATTCCCGGCTACAGGGCAGTCAGCACCCCTCTAGCCAATGCTCAAGACTGCAGACATGGACCCAAGGCCCTACAAGGTACGGCAACTGCTGCAACTTTTTTCACCCGCCCCTCCCCCACCTCCGCTGATTATTAACAGTAGCTCCCACCAAAATATTAGTCCACATCCCCTGGCACAGTGCCCCACCAATAGAGATTTAGCTAATGAACCCCCTCTTCTCTGTCCAGCCTATGGGATCCAATTCTCAGGGCCTCGCTTAACTAAAACACATAGGCTCTCCTTGGCTGTGCCTTCACCACTAATATTTTTAATGCTATCAAATTTGGGTCTACCTGGATTGGGAAAGCTACTGATAAGCTGCATTATTACAGCAACCACACTGGTCCCTGAGCTAATTGAGTGGCTCTGTTTTTGAGGTACCATCATGTCAGGCCCTATATGGCTCCTTATACTGCCCCTTCTTCTGCTGATACCAGTTGCCCAGCATTGGACACCTGAACTAGCATCATGTTTGGTCTACAATGGCATCTTGTACTGTATACCACATGGAAACTTATCCTTTAATTGCCTCTGTGATTCCAAGTACCAATACCTCGAACCCTGCTCTTGGACCACACATACCAGTAGTACTTATAACACTCCCCCACCAGAAGGCCCACCTCCCACCATGCAGACTTCTATATCTTCCCTGACTATTGCAGTAGGGGTACTAGCTCTTGTTACAACAGATCAGCTCTTCTATGGTGGCTACTTTCCAGTCCTTAAAAACATCAGATCTACTAGACGGGAGAAAGGCAGGAATTACAAGCTTATAATTAGCACTCTTAGAAAAATCCTACTTACCCTCCTGCTATGTTCAGGCAATGTAGAACTCAACCCAGGCCCCCTGGAAGCTATTGCTTTGCCAGCAGAACTAGAAAATTTAAAAGGAATAAGCATCTTGCATATTAACGTATGTAGCCTCCTTAAAAAGATAACCTTAATACAAACCCGGGTAAATCATACCTCCCCTGACATACCTGTGATTTCCAAAATTTGCTTAGATGCTGCACCACTCATAGAGAAGTAAACATCCCCAACTATACCTTGTTCAGAGCTGATAGGCATGCCAGAGGAGATGGGGTAGCTATCTACTGTACATTAAAGACAAATTTTCTGCCTTCTGCTTATCCTTGGCATCTGTCACCAGTGAATTCGAATGCCTAATTCTCAAAGTGGAAATTACACAGACTACTGCACTCTGCGTAGTAAGATGCTACAGACCACCGTCTGCTGGCCTACAGCTTGTGTCATATCTAAGTGACAAGGTGGGACAGGGGCTGCCAGAAACTATTATTTTAGGGGACCTCAACTTTGATTGGCTCTCTAACACAGTTGCCCCCCTTGCATTCTTCTGTGATGAACATAGACTGATGCAACTTATTACTGAACCAACATGCCCAAACATGAAGAACCCCAGTAAAAGTACACTTTTGGATGTGCTAATGGTGAACAAATCTCATTTCTTCTCCCACGCTGATGTCTTCTTCTCAGATGCCAGTGACCATTGTTTTATTGCAGGAGTAAGATCCACCAACAACCCAGCACCCATCAGCAAGTTCTCTATGAAGAGATCCAGGTGCAACTTCAATGAACATGCCTACCTAAATGAGCTTAAGTACTCCCCTCAGTGGCAAGATTTCTACTTGGCCAAAATGATTACGTCAGCTTACAATATCTTCCATGACATTCTATCAAGGGCCCTTAATAAGTATGCTCCCCTGATTAAAGTTCAAACTAGGACCAAAACCTGTAAATGGTTCACCCCTCAGATCAAGTCCTTGCTTCTAGAAAGAGATAAGCTCTGGAAAAAAGTGCACAGACTGAACACTGCAGATGATTGGAACCAGTTCAGGAGACTACAAAATTTATGTACCAAAACAATCAGAGAATCGAAGGGCACCTTCTTCAAATCTGAACTTGATTCTGCCAAAAAGAGCCCAATCAAGCTCTAGAACACAATCAAAGGTCTGCTAGGCCACTCCTCAAGAAATTCACTCTCTACCAAGATTACCTCTGGCAACTCGACTATAACCGAAAAGATGGATATACTTGATGTATTCAATAACCACTTTGCTACTGCAGGCATGGCATTTGAAAACTCCCCTGAAAACATACTCTGCTCCCAGACTGCCAGCCAACTGTCTGAAACTCCGATAGCTTTGCTGCCTTTCTTGCTTTAACCTGCATCACTGAAAGAGGTAGAAGACCTCTTACTTCAGTTGGATACTAGAAAAAGTACTGGGGCCGACACCCTTGACCCTTACTTCTTAAAAATTGCCTACCACGTACTAGCAATACCCGTCACCCACCTTTTTAACTTATCCCTGTCTCAGGGCACCTTACCACCTATATTGAAGACAGCACATGTCATAGCACTGTTCAAATCAGGTGACCCTGGTGATCTCAATAACTACAGGCCAATTTATCTCCTTCCTGTCCTGTCCAAGCTCCTAGAGAAAATTGTAAATGCACAGCAGAGGACTCACCTTGAGTCTAGGGAACTGCTAAACCCTATGCAGTCCGGATTCAGAGCTAAACATAGCACTCTCTCAGCCCTCGCCAAAGTTACTAATGACTGGCAGCATAATCTTGAGAGCAAAAACTTTATTTGTGCTGTTTTCCTTGATCTAAGCAAGGCTTTCAACACCGTCGACCATAGTCTGCTCCTCTCCTCCCTTCAAACCATAGGTGTGGACCCCTCCTTTCTGCTCTGGTTTACTGACTATCTTACAGAGTGCCTTCAACAAGTTAAAGCCGAAGGAGGCCTGTTCCCCTGAAAAACTCTGCAAAGAGGGATACCTCAAGGTTCTATATTAGGGCCCTTACTTTTTGCAATCTACATTAATAACATTGACTACTGGATAAAAGAAACCAACATCCATCTGTTTGCAGATGATACAATTCTCTATGTGAGTTGCCCAACACCTGAAGCTGCCTGAAATGACCTACGGTCAGAATTCAACCATTTGCAAAGCCAACTCCTCCAAAAAAAGCTACTCCTTAATGCCAAAAAAACTAAAGTGATGGTCCTCTCCCCTTTCATCTGTACAGCTAACCCTGTGTCCAGTGGGATAGTTCCCCAAATTACCACTGTTCTAGGTGAAAAACTAGAATTTGTTACAACACTCAAGTATCTGGGAGTTTGGATAGACCAAAGACTCTCCTTCATTGAACATATCGAGGACTTGCTAAAATGACTTCGGCAAAGGCTTGGCCTGTTTTTTAGAATCAACCAATTTCTCACCAGAGATGCCAAGAAACAACTGGTCCAATCCATTTTCCTATCATTGGTTGATTACACTGATTTCCTCTACAGCCAATGCCACAACTCTTACACGGCTAAACTGGACACACTCTACCATCGAGCACTGAGGTTTATAATGGGACTTCCCTTCGACATGCATCGTTGCACCCTATATGCGGCAGTGGGGTGGACATCACTAAAGTTCAGATGCCACAGAAATGTCGCTCTCTGGACCTATAGAGCCATCTCTAATAATCTGCCTTACTATATCTCCTGCTGTCTTCCCCTGAGTATAATTGGGAAATACACGTTAAGAAGTTATTCAGCTATTACAGTTAAAGTACCCAAAGCAAAATCCCACTTCGGCAGGGCCGCCATAAGCTTCGTGCTACCTACCTTATGGAACGATCTACAAAAACCCCTCAAAGTAAGCACTCTAATCGGTATAAATGCCTTCAAGACGCTTTATTTCCATACAATCAGAGAAGTATGTAACTGCTTCACCCACTCAGACACAGTACCGGTATCTGCACTGGTATATAGCCACGCCTAGACCCAATTTTAAGTACTGACCCCCCAGCTTGCTCCTCACAAGCCTAACTGTTCTGTCTCTTATCCCCCTGTCTTATCAATTCTAGGCCCATCCATCCCTTTATCCTTCATTTCCCAACCTCTGATAGGAGCTCACTAGCCCTGGGTTGTGATATCCTACCATGCCCCATACTTTATAGCATTCAATCCCAGGGCTCACACATACTCCTTTTCTCCATCCACCTTCTCTACATCCCATTTTACCAACTCCTCTCTGTGCACCTTGCCCTCCTAGCCTTTTTCCCCCACCTCCCTCCCTTCCCCTTACCTTAGTCTCTACCTGATGTATATTTTTTTCTTTTGTTACTTCCTCCTGCAACCTTAGATAACCTGCTTTATCTTCCTATAGACACTTCTATGTATGTAAATACCCTGTAATCTGTACAATATCTGTATAATTCTATGTACATATGAACTTCTTTTTCTTCCTCTCTGTAAACAGTATTATCTGTACTGCCTTGTAAATACCTGTGTTGACCTGTATATACAATTGTTCATGCTCCACCCAGGTCCATCTTGCAAATGAGCTTCTGCTCAACGATGAACACCTGGTTAAATAAATAAAGACTTGATTAATTATGAACCACAAATTCTTGTCTCTGTCCATTATTTTAACTACCTGTAGACCATTACTATTACTGCTTAATTCTTCAGTTTTTATATCAATATCCAATTTAATAAAGATAGTTATCCCTCCAGACCCCCATCCAAATTTCCTAGTTCAACTATCCAATTTGTTATAAGATTTAAATCCATCCAAATATGAATTTGAAAGTGCCTATGTTTCTTGCACACAAATCAGATCAAATAAATTCAGATACTGAATTGATTCTGGATCCCCTAACTTCTCTCCAAGGCCTTCCAGATTCCAAGACAAAATCTTGAACATATCATAATTATTTATAGACAAATCTGATTTATTGAGATCAGGCATGGATAAGGGATTAGAGGTTAATCCCTGTGACTTCCCTCTAACAAAGTCTGTTTGTCATTGATTCAATGAAGATAATATTTCATATCTATTGGCTGTCTCAACCATAGTCTCCCAGCGTTTTCCCTTCTGCTGTATGGATGGAAAAAAAATCCTCAGGTTTACTTCTAATATTTTCAGTACAAAGGTGAATACTTAACTGATCCAAAATGAGCTGTTTCCTATTTAATTCACTAACCAAATGTTTATGTTTAACCTTGAAAACAACCTGTCCATAATATTCTAATCTTTTAACACTATCAATTTCAGAACTACCAACAAAAGTTCCCAAGCAAAGACCCAAAAAGTCTATCAATTTACTTTTTAAATTAAATTTGTTCTCTTTATACCATTCTTGTAATCCAAAAATGGAAAATAATGTTTCCTGCTGAGTTACTGCATATCCCTTGGCAGTGTAGAATTCAGGAAACAGTTCATTCATAGTCAATAAATCCCCAACATTAATCCCCATTTTCTCAAACTCCTTAATATTTTTGCCAACTGCCTTTAAAAGATGATATTGATTAGAAACCAACAAAACCAGCTCCAGAGTTGAGACTGGTATAATTATACTAATACAATGTTTGGCTAAAATACAACCAACCAGTAAAGTTGTTAGTAAATTACTCAGTAAATCAATTAATTTCTCCTGAGTTTCTTGTGGAATACATAACACATTAAATAATGGTAACACAAAATCACTTCCTAAGGATTTTAACAAAAAGCTTCTAAAACATTTATTATCATCTTGAGTCACTCTATCCTGACTGTTCGGTAAACTAAATTCTTGTAACATAATGTCATCTCCCTTATTTGCTAATACAGGTTTTTTATTTGGCATTTTCTTACTTATCTTTGATTTTTCCAACTTCTCCGAACTAATTCCTTTTAGTGCTACTTTAACACTTTCTCTCAATCCCTGAAGTTCATTTAAATCTGGGCTAATACTTGCAGCACTTTCGAAGTAATGGGACAGTATCAGTTTTTGTTTGACTTATGGTTGTTTCAAGAAGTCCTTTAAATTTTACTGAGGCTTCATTATTTTTCTTTTCTTCTTTCCCCTTTCCTTCTTTGTACCCATCAGTTTTTATCTTATCCCCCTTAGTGCTCTTGCATTTGCACTTACTCTTGCATTTGCATCTACACTTGCCTTTACTGACCTTAAAAATCTCTCTAAATCCTTCTTGTTCTCCCCCTTTTCCCATAAAACTGGAAACTTCTCTGCCATTTCTTTTCAAATCCTAGTGTCTCTTAAATTTTTATCGGGTAGCATTATGCACTCCAAACCATTACTAATAATTGACTGCTTTGAGGAGTTATCTTTCACCCTTGAAGTATCATTACATCCTAAAATGTAAGACTCCTGATAAGACTCCTGATAAAACTGACCACTACAACCCGGAGTTTGACCCAGAGAGGTGTTAATCACACTTTGATTTAAAATTAAGTTGTCTCTGGTACATTGAGCAAACATAATCTCTACCTCATCCTCTCCCACAAATCCTTTACCAATCAAATCAAGCCTACCCTTGTTTTCCAGGCACACCCCTTTGTCGAAAGAAAGATCTTGTTTAATATCCAATAACTGTTTAAAAATAAAAATGTTAGAATTAAGTGGATCTCTCAATACATTAACAATATCCCTGGTTAATCCCTCAAAATCGGGAACACTTCTATTCTCTGGACTCATTGTCCATGAGGTGTTAGTATGTTCAACCCCGACTGAGTGATCTAAAACCTCCGTCATCTGATCCCCCCCCCGGGGTACTTCACTAGTGTATTTCCCTTTATATCTTTTTTATTTATATGGGATTTTTTTCCAGACTGAACAACGTCCGTCTGTGCAGGGTCACTAAAATCTGACCTTAAAGTTTCTCTCATACTTTTCACCTCTGTGCCTAGTATGGTCAAGTTATGAAAGATATCTGAAAAATCAATTTTGGTATAATGGGTCTTTGTGGACTCCTTGCTGGCCCTGCATTTGGGTAGACTAGGCCTATCTGCCGCATTACTGTTAGAATGACACGCTGCCCCATCATTATTTGTAAAGGATGCAAAGTCTGTTATTGTTGTAGACTTTAAATTATCTTTTTTATCTTGAATTGGAACAATATTAAAAAAATTCAAAATACCTTCATTCAGTGTAGATGCTAATTGAATGACAGCCTTTTTCTCTTTAATTTTCCTACTACTTTCTTGCAATATAGACTTATCATTAAATAAATTATGCTATTTACTAAGTGACTTCATGGTCAATTTTTTTAGAGAGAGTGGATTTTTATGAATACCATTAAATGGCCTTCCTTGCTTAACCAGGCTCAGATTCTCACTAATGGGCATTTTGCTTCTAGTAATAGGAGGCATATCAAAAAAAAAATACTAATAATTATACAATTGCAAGTCCAAAAAGTCCAAACAGCAGAATTTTAATGCAGTTCTTCCTCTAAGAGCAAATACTTCAAGTGCCTCTTCAGATTTAGATATTACAATCTGGAATCTTGTGAAAAAGCCCAAGTTGAAAATTAAATCTTAGGCTGAAAGCTGGGATTTATCAGGTGTTATGGTGGCTCAAACGTCCCCAGGGAAGTTTGTTGGAGGGTTCTAATAAAGTGTAGAATAACACAGTCTCCAAAGTTCGTTACATCCAAACAATACACTTTCAAGCACCTGAAACCCCAAAACAGGTTTAGTGCATTCAGTCTCACAGATACTCACATGCTGAGAGGATCTCTAAAGTTCCTTTCTATTTAACTGACATTTCCAGTAGTAGAGTTCTAGTTCTTTACTCCCAGTAGAAGAGTTGTATCAACTGCCTCCTTGCTCTTGCTGCTCTTCAGCAGCAGCTCAGTCCACCTCAGCAAGATGTTACAGCAATAGAGGGCATACAGAGCAGGATCTGGTGGGAGTGCAGTCAGCTGACTGCCCACCAAGACTGCTGGCTGCTACTGACTTTTGTGAAATCTTTGTCCAAACCCAGATTACACCATCAATATATATTTTTTGTTTGCACTTCCTCCACCTTTGCCTCCAATATTTCTGACATGGATTACCCCCCTGTGGTGGGGCCAGAGAGATGATTGCTGCCCCCCCACCCGGCACAATCCAGAAATTGAGGGAGGCCGGTGCGGGACAAGTCTAGTCAATCATGGAGCCTACCAGCTCCAGTTTTCCATGTTTTCTCCACTTGCTCCACAAACATGCAGTGGGCAGAGTGGCTGGGTTACATGGAAGCAGCCTTATGCCCTGGGCCTTGGGTCCTTTTCCCATTCTGGTGGCATGCATGTGCTGACACCCAGCCACTATTGTGTGTCAGTCAAACAGCATGCTGCACTGTCCTCCCTACCCAAGGAAGAAGAGCTGTCTACAGACACTCAATCTTCCCTCACCCCTGCCTGCCCCCGAGGGACCCGAGTCTGTTCCTGAACAAGGGCATGGCATGAGGTGCAGTGTCACCTGGCCAGTTTCACCACCAATGTTTTTAAAGACAGATTTCTACAGCAGAACTACTGTAGTGGATCTGTTCATGAAAAGGGATACCAAAGTGTGATGTGAGGGTCAATTTTTTTTAATTATTTCTGAATTACATTTGTGATGCATTTCAAGATATTGACCCAAGTATGAAAAAACAAACATATTGGGAGATGAAAGCCTCATAGGTTCATGAGATAGGGATCTGAGCAGTGCAGAAAGAGTTTATGGAGTTGGGGAGGGGCCTTAGACAAGTAGCAGACATGGTAACCTTCTTGGAGGTGTTGCCTGTCTATGGCATGGATGAGGTTAGGATGCTCCACACCATGGGATTCAATCAGTGGTTGAAAAACTGGTGCAGAGGTCAGGGATTTGGCTTCATTGGGGACTGGGGGTCCACCTGGAGTGATGCAGGCCTATACTGGCATGATGGTCTGCATCTGTCCAGGAGGGAACCCAGAATCCTAGGTAATAGGTTTAAATGCTTCATTGTCAAGCATTTAAACTAGCCAAGGGGGGAGGCACTGGAAAGAAGCAGGGAAATCCTAGTCCTCCCCCCAAAATCAGGGTAGTGAGTGAGGTAAACACCAAGCTAGAAATGTCGAGAGGGAAGAAGGGCAGGGGTAAATGGAGAAAATGACAAAGGCAATAGGGACAGGGATGGGGCAAAAAGGGGTAAGGCCATCAAGAAATGGAGGGTAATGAGTACCAAAGCCCATAGTCTGGGAAACAAGCTCCCTGAACTGGTGGCCTTGATGGAAGAGGGATGCCTGGATATTGTAGCAGCCACAGAAACATGGTACACAGAGAACCATGACTGGGATGTTAACATACCAGGGAACACAACTTACAAGAGAGACAGGGAGGGTAGAAGAGGGGGAAGAGTAGCTCTCTATGTAAGGGAAGGGATAAAAGCAACTGAACAAAAGAGTAAACAGGGAGGAGAGAAGGCACTGTGGGTCACTTTAGAGATTGGAAATGGCACCACAATCTGCACAGTGGTTGTATACAGACCCCCATGTCAGGGGGAAGGAATGGGCAAGGATATGATAGAAGGCATCCTTAAGATGGCAGAGAAATGGGAGCTACTGTTGATGGGGGACCTGAATATGCCAGTTGTTAGCTGGAGCACCTATGCTGCAGACATGTCCAAGAGCAGGGCCATTCTCGATGCCCTACTGGTGGCATGACTCAGACAGCTAGCTTTGGAACCCACTCATGAGGGAGAAATCTTAGACCTCATACTCTCAAATGGGAACAGTAAGAGGATCTCAGATCTAGAAGTGAGTAGCCATCTGTGAACAAGTGACCACCAAACAGTGTGGTTCATGATAAACTCAGCTACAGTCATGCCATACAAAAGTGTCTGTACTGGACTTCTGGAGGGCTAACTTTGGCAAGATGGGAGAGTGCCTAGAAAAGCAATAGCAAACAGGCTAGAAGGAGGGGTGGAGCAACAATGGGGAAACATCAAAACTGCCATCACAGAGGCAACAAGCCTTTGTGTGAAGCAAATAAAAAAATCAAAATGAAAGAAAAAGACATTATGGTTCTCAAAAGAGGTGGTGGGGAAGGTTAGGGAGAAAAATATAGCATTTAGGAAGTATAAGGAAAGACAGAAGGAGCAAGACAGAGAACTGTACCAGTTAAGGCAGAAGGAAGCAGGGAAGGACGTCAGAATAGCAAAGGTCCAAACTGAGAAAAAGATAGCCAACTCTGTTAAGAAGGGGGATAAAACATTTTATAGGTACATCAGGGAGCATAGAAAGACAAAGGGAGGGATAGTGAAGCTGAATAGAATGGACGGTGGATGGGCAGTGAGGGACAGTGAAAAAGCAGTGATACTGAACAAATACTTCTGCTCAGTATTCACAAAAGAGGAGGAGGAGGAGGTGCCTAATCCAATTAACAGAAGCACTCTGGTTAGGGGGGTCGATCCCAGTCCTTTCACAGAAGAAAGGGTTCTGAAAGAACTCTTAAAACTGAAGGTGGACAAAGCAATGGGGCCTGATGGAATTCACCCCAGAATTCTAAAAGAATTAAGCAGAGAACTAGTGACACCACTGACTACCCTTTTTAACAAATCATGGGAGGATGGTGTGGTACCTGAGGACTGGAGGAAGGTGGATGTGATTCCCCTTCACAAAAGTGGGAACAAGACAGAGGTAGAAAACTACAGACCTGTTAGTTTGACATCTGTGGTAGGGAAATTGATTGAACCACTTCTGAAGGAAAGAATTGTTGAGTACCTAGAGGTCAGTGGGGCACAGGATGCAAGGCAGCATGGGTTCACAGTGGGAAGGTCATGTCAGATGAATCAAAATTGATTTCTTTGACTGGGTGACCAAAGTAGTACACCAGAGAGGGGCTGTGGACATGGCCTACCTAGACTTTAGCAAGGCATTTGACACAGTCCTACACAAAAGATTATTAATCAAATTAACCAGCATGAGAGTGGGTCCCAGGGTGGTAGCCTGGGTTAAACATTGGCTAGACAACAGGACACAGAAGGTAATTGTAAATGGAGTCCACTCTGAAGAAAAAGGGGTTAGTAGTGAGGTACCACAAGGTTCAGTACTGGTCCAGTCCTTTTTAATGTCTTTATGAGTGACATTGCAGAGGGACTAGAAGGAAAAGTATGCCTCTTTGCAGAAGATACAAAGATCTGCAACAGGGTTGATACACAAGGAGGGGAGAAAAGGATGAGAAGGGACTTGGCAAGGTTGGAGGAATGGTCAGAAGTATGGCAGCTTGGTTCAATGCAAAATACAAAATAATACAACAACCCAGGGGAAGATTATACATAGGGGGGAGGTAGTAACAACAACAACAATCATTTGGCAATGCTGAATGTTGTCACGCTGGCATTGGCATTGGTAGTGCTGGAGTTAGAGATGCATAATAGGAATGGCAGTGAAGTACTGAAGTGACACCAACCCCACCACCACCCTGTAGAGACAGACATGCATTTGGGTGTGCCTTTGGGTTTTCAGCTACAGCGCTCATGCCATTGTACCTCACCGTACCCTGTAGACACTGACAAGTGTTGTGGTGTGCTTTGGGGTCTTTGGGCATTATACTTACCCCATTACATAAGGAAATATGCAGAGGTGGGTGCAGTATAGGAGAATGGGGTAAACTTTGTGGCTGAACACTGCAAGGTACACCACGATGCCTGTCACTGGCTGCATGGTGGGGGGGTGGAATGGTGTGAGCATTACAGCCGATGATCCCCAGTCACACCCCAGATGTCTGTCAGTCTCTAAGGGGGGGTGCTACAGTTGGAAACCCTAACACTGTAGTTGTGTGTTGGTATTTTCACTCCAAATTTTTAACATGGGCTTTTTGTGACCCCACCTCATGAAGAATGTCACGATCAGTTTGTAAGCTGAAAGGTGGTTTTGCACAGCGGCTATGCCATTTGGTGACACAGGGATGAAAACAAATTTTGGGCAGGAACGTGGAACATGACAACCTGTGTTGTTCATGAGCAGGCATACAAAAATGGCAATGTTGAAAATCTGGAGTGAAAAAAATGGAAAATTGGTGGAATCATTAGCATGCATAGAAACTGCGCAATACACGTCCTTAACCCAATTATTTGTAGGAGTTTTTTAGCCACATTTTCAACACAGGTATTTTGAGACCTCCCCTCATGAACAGTGGCACTGTGATTTTGTTAATGTGTCCCAGAAGGTGATTTCTCACAGCAACCACATCATTGTGTGCCACAGCTGCGGAAAAGCATTTTGGGCAGGCTGTGAAAAATGACAGCTGTACTGTTGATAAGGAGGTGTGAAAAAATGGCAGTGTTTAAAATCTGTCATAAAAATATTGCAAATTTGTGAAGTTACAAGGGTGTGTGGAAACTGCTCAATGCACGCTTGCAACAAAGTCATCTTATGGACTTTTGCCACCAAATCTTCATCATAGGCATTTTAAGACCTCTGCTCGTGAGCAGTGTCACCGTCATTTCCTCAAACTGTCCCAAAAACTGATTTCGCACAGTGACCATGCAATTCTGCACTGGACATGTGAAAACACATTTTGGTCAGGATATGTAAAATGACATCTGTACTGTTCACAAGGAGGTGTGGAAAAATTCCAGTTTTGAAAATCTGGAGTGAAAATATTACAAATTCACGAACTTACAAGCGTGCGTGAAACTGTGCAACACATGCTCGTAAAACACTCATTTTATGGACTTCCATTGCCAAATTTTCAACATAGGCATTTTAGGACCTCAGCTAATGAACAGTGTCACTATCATTTTCATAATGTTTCTCAAACATGGATTTCCCACAGCAACCAAGCTATTCTGTGCTGGAACTGCGAAAACACATTTTGGCCAGGATGTGAAAAATGACAGCTGAACTGTTCATAAGGAGGTGCAGAACAATGGCAATGTTGAAAATCTGGAGTGAAAATATTATAAATTAAGCGAACTTACGGCGTGCATTTCAAACTTCTTAGCACACTCGTAACTTCAGTCATTTATGGAGTATCATCACCAAATTTTCAACATAGGCATTTTAGGACCTCTGCTCATGAACAGTGTCACTGTCATTTTTGTAATCTGTCCTGAACACTGATTTCCCACAGCGACTGCACTATTCTGCACCGGAAGTGCGAAAACACATTTCGGCCAGGATGTGAAGAATGACAGCTGTACTGTTCACAAGTAGGTGTGAAAAAATGCCAATGTTAAAAATCTGGCATGAAAATATTGCAAATTAGTGAAGTTATGAGCATGCGTAGCAACTATGCAATGCATGCTCATAAAACAGTCATTTTTTGGATTTTTTTCACCAAATTTGCAACATAGGCTTTTGGAGAGCCCACCTCATGAACATTGGCAATGTCATTTCATTAATTGGTCCCAAAAGGTGATTGTTCATAGTATGCTTTACAAGCTCAAACAGGCATATGCCCTTTAGCGAGCTTACCACCTTCACTATTGGTGGAATTCATATTTAGTTTTACCCATATAATTATCAATTTTGTTTTTAAAGGTATCCAGTGTATCACTTTCAACAGTATTTGCTAGTAGTGAATTCAACTTGGTACAATTCTCTGTGTGAACCATTTTGTTCTTTTAACAGTATTATTTTTTTCTCCAGCCATCTGATACACATGAGATCTTGTATCTCTACTTTTATTTTAATACATTATTCCTACTGTTTCTTGTAAATAAGGATCATTTTTGGTTTTAAAAGCCAAACACAAATCCCCTCTGGTTCTTCTGTAATCCAGGGAATATAGTTCAAGTTTTTGAAGTCTCTTAGAGTATTCCAGATTATCTATTCCCGAGCACTAACCTGTATACAATATTCCATGTGCGGTCTCACAAGATTTTTATATAATGGCATAATGACACTAGCTTCTTTACTTTTTATATTCCTGAAAATGCAACCCAAAATTTTATGACATTGTTTTACTTGATTTTTAATATGTATATCAAATGAGAGGTCATTATTAATTATAACACCCAAATCTTTCTCATTTGTAACTTTTTCCAATTTGTGATTATTTAATGTATATTTATGGTTTGGGTTATTATAACCAAAGTGCATAATTTTACATTTTGTTACATTACATTTCATTAAAGAGTTATCTGTCCATTTACTTAATCGATTTATATTTTCTTGAAATTGCATACATGACTGATAATTTGTTATTATTACACCAATTTTACAGTCATCTGAATATTTGCACATCCATGCAGTATTATTTGTCTGCATGGATGGCACAATAATATTAAACAGAATGGGGCCCAGGACAGAGCCCTGAGGCATACCGCTAGTCACAATGCCATAATCAGATTTGAAGCCCCTAATAACAACTCCCTGCTTCCTATTATGCAATCATGATTTAATCCAATTTATTATATTTGGGTGCAGTTTGATCTTAACCAAATAGTCTACTAGGACGTTATGAGACACCGAATCAAATGGCTTGCTATAATCAATGAACAATACATCCACTAAGAGGCCTTTATCAATTGCTGAATTAACAGATTAAAAAAATTGGAGCATATTAATAAGGCAGGATCTATTTTTACTAAAACCATGTTGTGTGATATCCACCAAACCTTTATCCTGGATATGATTCAATATTCTATTTTGTAATAAGCATTCCATTAGTTTCCCAATAATAGATGTCAAACTAATTGGTCTATAGTTTTCAACTTTTGATCTATCACCACCTTTAAGTATAGATGTTACATTTGCTTCTGTCCAAGAAGGTAATAATTTACCCTCATTGATAGATTTATTAAATAATATAGTTAAGGGGCCTATCAGTACTTTGGCCACTTCTATTATACATTTTGAGGGAATCCCATCTGGTCCTGGGGAACTATTTGGTTTCATCATTTGTTTGGCAGATAGAACTTCTTGTGAGTCAAATTCAATTAAATTATTATTTACTGATGGTATATTAGTTATATGTTGTTTTGGTTGGAAAGTATTTAAAAAGAAATTGTTGAGCTCACCAGCCATATCAACATTATCATCCATAATATCGTTATCTGAAGTTTTCAATGGACCAATTTTATTTTCATTATTCTTCATAGATCCAATATAATACAATTTTTTGTATTATTATATTTAGATTCTAAAGCTAATTTTGATTCAATTATTGCTTTTACCTTTCTAATGGCTGATTTTAGTTTTTTGGATATTGATTTATATTTATCCCATGCTGTTTCATTATGAGATCCATTACACTTGTTATACAGTTTTTTTTCTTTTTATTAATACGTTTTTTTTTTAAATTCTTGTATTCCACCATAGAGGCAATCTTTTATTGTTATGTTTTTTTTTTTCTAGTAGGAACCCATTTTGTTATACAATATTGAATTTTAGTATTAATAATTTCCCAGGTCTTTTCCAAATTTTGACCTACGAGGTCCATCTACCAATCCCATTTTGTCAACCATGTATTAATTTCTTTGTAATCTGCATGACAATTTTTTTTTAACTAAAGTTATACTTTTGGTTTTATGATTCATAGTTTGGATTCTGGTCTTGATCATTGAGTGATCACTATCTCCTAACGGTGGAAACATTTCTGGTTCAGACCAATCTGCTTGATTATTAGTTAAAATGATATCCAAAATCCTATTCCATCTAGTTGGTTTTTTAACTATTTGCTTCAAATTATGGTCAATTACTATTTCAATAAATCTATTTTCACAAGATCCTTGTCCTTCAGATGTGTCCCAATTGATGAAAGGAAAGTTAAACTCACCCACCAAAATGTAATTTCCATCCACATGAATGCTTTCTATATCATCTAAAAATGTATTGGTTTCAGTTATATTTAAATTTGGTGGTCGGTATCCAAGCCCTATAGCTAATACTTTATTGGGCATTTGTACATTAATCCAAAGCAGTTCAGATGAATCATCAACTACTTTGTTTATTTCTGTTACTTTATAAGTTTCTTATACATAAAAAGCTATTCCCTCACCAGTTTTATCTTTCCTGTTTTTTAAGAATTTTGCAATAACCAGGGATGTCTATATTCCAGTCTGCTTCTTGAAACCACGTTTCAGTTATACCACATACTGAAACATGATTTGTTAAGAGAAGGACTCTTAATTCATCGATTTTGTTTTTCAGACTTCTTGCATTTGTCAGTAGAATTGTAAAAGACTCATTTGTGATGATCTTTGTATGACCTAATTTTTTATGTTCACAGCACATCTTCTTAACCTGGAAGGAGACTACTACTTTATTCAGCTGTGAGCTGTGTGGAAAATTTCTATATTGCACTTAATATCTGCAACAACGTGCACTATTGCTCAATTCTGTGGGAGGTGAAACTAACTACCCTTGGTAATTGCTTTATATTTACATATTTATTTAGTGTTTAACCAAGAAGGGGCTTGCAAACTCTGTTTATCTTATGAATAACTTCAGAAGGATTTAAATACTGCATTTGGGTTGAACCTTGGAGGTAGCAAGATTGTATACTAGGATTTTCTGACAGTTAAACTATTTTTAAATAAACTACAGGTGGCTGAGGAGTTGAATAAGGAGCTTGCAAACTCTGCTTATCTTGGAAGTAACTTCATAAGGGTTTAAATACTGCATTTTGGTTGCCCCTTGGGGGTAGCTGGATTGACTACTAGGATTTGGGGACTGATACTTTTTTTAAATAATTTACTGGTGCGTAGGATTTTGTGATAGTTAAACTATTTTTAAATAAGTTACTGGAGGTTAGTTGAATTACTATAAAGAGCAGTACTCACCAGGGTGGTGGAGCAGTGGTGTCTTTGATTGTTTCTTACAGTCACTAGTGGTTGTGGACTACCCACTCACCCTCCCCCACATCCCACCCCTCCAGGCATGGCATTTTTTTTTATAGCCAAACTTTTGACATCACTTCCTCAACAGGTCTTGGGGCAGAACTGTCATATTCTTAGTAACCCAGCACAGTGCATAAAGGGTAAGTACACACCAAAAAAAAAATTATGCATATTACGTACTGTATATTATAAGGGAGAGGGACATGTGGGGAGTGATGCAATGCACTGGCTGTGAGGCAGCAGTTTTCTGGGAGACATTCTGGAAACTGCATTGCTGTCCTATTTGCAGGCAACTGTCAGCTCTGAGGTAGGAGGTTGCCCACCTCCAGGCTGAACTGGCAAGGACTAAGGAGGCCTCCCCCACCAAAAGAGCACCACTGCCGCAACCACTGCCTCAGAGGTTGCCAAGTATGAAGAGTAGTTGGACCACTGTGGATTCTGGGAGGATGTGGGTAATGGAACAGAGGCTAAGCACCCTAATTGTACCTCTACACAAACCATATGCCAGTCTAGCAGAGAAAGGTTGCTCTATGATGGCACACTCAGTGAAGACCAAGAAGAATGCTGAGGACATCCACAAGGGAAACCCACAAAGGGGTGGCAAGGGACACCACAAGGGAAGGAAACAGCTTCTGATAGGGGACTCATTTGTTAGTGGGTAGACCTGGGAAAGGAAGAGGAGAGGGAAATAAGGTGCCTGCCTGGTGCCATGGATTGGAGGAACAAGATGCAAATCCTCAGGATTTCAGAAGCAGCATCATAGGAGATGGAACTAGATATCATTGTCCACCTTGGGACAAATGACCTAGCTAGGCATGGAATAAGTTCAGTGCATGATGAATTTGTGGAGTTGGGGAGGGGCCTCAGACAGGTAGCAAGCATGGTTACCTTGTCAGAGGTGCTGCTAGTCCATGGCAGGGGTGAGGCTAGGGTACTGCATACCATGCAGTTTAATGAATGGTTGCAAAATTTGTGCAGAGCACAGGGCTTTGGCTTCATTGGGGACTGGGGGTACACCTGGAGAGATGAAGGTCTATACTGGCATGATGGTCTGCATCTGAAAGTGACAGGTTTAAATGCTTCCTTGGCAAACTTTTAAACTAGCTAAGGGGGGAGGTGCTGATAAGAAGCAGGAAATTTTAAGCCTCCCCCCACAAAACATGGCAGGTAGTAAGGTAAACACTGAGGTACAGAGCTCAACAAAGGGCAGGACAGGGGTAAATGGAAAATAGACAAGGGCAATAAGAGCAGGGATGGGGAAAAAAGGCTAAAGCCGACATTAAATGGAGGGCAATGAGTACCAATGCCCATAATCTGGGAAACAAGCTTCCTGAGCTAGTAGCCTTGATGGAAGATGAACAATTGGATATTGTGACAGTCATGGAAACATAGTACATGGAGAACCACGACTGGGATGTCAACATACCGGGGTACACAGTCTACAGAAGGGACAGGGAGGGTAAAAGAGGAGGTAGAGTAGCTCTATACATCAGGGAAGGGATCAAAGCTGAAGAACTAAAGAAGTCAAGGGGAGGACAAGAGGCACTCTGGGTCACCTTGGAGACAGGGAATGGCATCACAATCTGCACAGGGGTTGTATACAGACCCCAGTCTCAAGGGGAGGAAATGGACAAGAAAATGATAGAGGACATTCTCAAAATGTCTGAAAAAGGGGAGACACTGTTGATGGGGGACCTGAATACGTCAGATGTTATCCGGATGACATGTACTGCAGCCACATCCAAGAGCAGGGTCATTCTCGATGCCCTGCAGGGGGCAGGCCTTAGACAGCTAGTGTTGGAACCCACTCGGGAGGGAGCAGTTCTAGACCTGGTACTCTCAAATGGAGAGAGGAACACAAATTTAGATTTCAGTAGACAGCTGGGAACAAGTGACCACTGCACAGTGTGCTTCACAATAAGCACAACCATAGAGACAAGCCATAGAAAAACAAGGATACTGGACTTTAGAAGGGCTGACTTTGGCAAAATGGGTGAATACCTGAGGAATGCACTAGCAAATGGCCAAAAAGGAGAGGTGGAAGAACAATGGAGAAAAATCAAAACTGCCATCATAGAGGCAACAAGCCTTTGAGTGAAACAAATAAAGAAAATAAAGCGGAGTAAAAAACCATTATGTTTCTCAAAAGAGGTGACAGGGAAGGTTAAGGAGAAAAAGGCTGCATTCAGAAAGTATAAGGAATCACAGAAGGTGCACGACAGGAAACTGTATCAATTAAAGCAGAAAGAAGTGGGGAAGGCATTCAGAATAGCAAAGGCCCAAACCAAGGAAAAAATAGCCAACTCAGTTAAGAAGGGGAATAAAACCTTTCATAGGTACATTAGGAAACATAAAAAGGTTAAGGGAGGAATAGTGAATATTAATACAGGAGAGGGAAGGTGGGCAAAGGGAGACAGTGAAAAGGCAGAGATACTGAATGAATACTTTTGCTCAGTATTCACAAAAGAAGATGAGGAGGAGTTACCTAAACCAGACAATAGAAGCACCCTGGGTAGGGGGGTTGACACCAGTCCATTTACAGAAGAAACAGCCCTGAAAGAACTCCTAAAACTCAACATAGAAACATAGACTTTGATGGCAGATAATGACCGCTTGGCCCACCTACTCTGCCCATTTTCCTACCTAGAGGATGAGCTCAAGGTGGACAAAGCAATGGGGCCTGACAGAATTCACCCCAGAATCCTAAAAGATCTAAAGGAGGACATAGTGACACCACTGACCACACTTTTTAACAATTCATGGGAGGATGGGGTGGTACTTGAGGACTGGAGGAGGGCAGATGTGATTCCCCTTCACAAAAGTGGGAGCAAGGCAGAAACAGGAAACTACAGACCTGTAAGTTTGACTTCAGTGGTAGGGAAAATGATGGAATCACTTCTGAAAGAAAGAATTGTTGAGTACATAGAGGCCAACGGGGCACAGAACCCAAAGCAGCATGGATTGACAGTAGGAAGGTCATGTCAGATGAATCTAATTGATTTCTTTCACTGGGTGACCAAAGTAATAGACCAGGGAGGTGCTGTGGATATGGCCTACCTAGACTTTAGCAAGGCATTTGACACAGTCCGGCACAAAAGATTAATAATCAAGTTAGCCAGCCTGGGAGTGAGTCCCAGGGTGGTAGCCTTGGTAGCAAACTGGCTTCACAACAGGACACAGAAGGTAATAGTGAATGGAACACATTCCGAAGAAAGGGGGTTACTAGTGGAGTACCTCAGGGCTCAGTACTGGGTCCAGTCCTCTTTAACATCTTTATAGGTTATATTGCACAGGGTCTGGAGGGAAAGGTATGCCTCTTTGCAGATGACTCAAAGATCTGTAACAGAGATGATACACAAGGTGGGGTAGAAAGGATGAGAAGGGACTTGGCAAGGTTAGAGGAATGGTCAGACATATGGCAACTTCAAAGCAAAGAAGTGCAAAGTAATGCACCTGGGAAACACAAACCCAGGAGAAGAGTACACAATAGCAGGGGAGGTACTAACAACAACAAAAATGGAAAGGGACCTGGGTGTACAAACACACGAACATACAAAATTTGCCAGCAGATAAAGGCCTAGAGGTCTATCAAGTCTGCTCGAATGTGCAGCATGCACCTCTTATTCTGCAGCTACCCCTCCCTTCCACCCTTCCCTTTCATTAACCCTCCTCCTTGTCCTGTCCCATCTCCTTTTGAAGCAGTCCACTGTTCTACTGGATACCACTTCTGCAGGTAATACATTCCACCCAGCCACCACCCTCTCTGTAAAAAAGTGTCTCCTCCTCATCTCCCTCCTGAACCTTCCTCCCTCCAGTCTCATATCATGGCCCCTGGTGTCCCTCCCTTGCCTTACCTTGAACAGCTCCTCTGTACCTGTCTTGTTTATTACTTTCATGTGCTTAAAGGTTTCAATCATGTCCCCCCTGTCCCTCCTCTCCTCCAGTGAGTACATGTTCAACTCCATCAACCTCCTCTCATATGATAAGTCCCCCAGCCCCTTGATCATCTTTGTCACCCTGTGCTGCACCCCTCCAGTAACTTAATGCCTTCTTCAGATACAGGTGCCAGTACTGCACGCAGTACTCCAGGTGCGGTCTAACTAATGACCTATACAGTGGCAGAATCACCTCCTCCCTCCTCGAGGATATACCCCTTGCAATACAACCCAGCATTTTGTTGGCCTTTGCAGCTGCCTTCCTACATTGTGCCGAGTTGTTCATTGACCCTGTAATGAGCACCCCAAGATCCTTCTCCTCCTCTGTCTGGGCTAGCTGCACTCCCCCCAGCTGGTAACTCCTCCTTGGGTTCTTCATCCCAAAATGCAGCACCTTGCACTTTTTAGCATTAAACACCAGTTGCCAGGTGTCTGCCCAGGTTTTAAGCTTTTCCAAATCATCCTGCAACCCCTGCCATCCCCACAGGTCATCCACCACTGGTCCTACTTTGGTATCATCAGGAAACAGACTGGTCTTGCTCTTGATGTCTCATGATATGTCTGCAATGAATATCCCAAACAACATTGGTCCCAACACTGAGCCCTGTGGAACAGCGCTCGTCACTACCCTTGGGTGTGAGAGCTCCCCACCCACCACCACCCTCTGTTGCCTTCCCTGAAGCCAGTTTCCTACCCATCTCACCAGTTTTGCACCTTCCCCTGTGCCTACTAACTCACTTCCCAGCCTTCCATGCAGCACCGAGTCGAATGCCTTACTGAAGTCCAGATACAGGACATCCACTGAATGGCTTCTCTCCAGTTGCCTAGTTACCCAGTCATAAAACTCCACCAGGTTGGTTTGGCAGGATCTGCCCCATATGAAGCCATGCTGTCTGCTGTCCTGCAGTCCTTTGGCCTCTAGGAGGGTCACCAGCCTCTCCTTCATGATAGTCTCCATTAGCTTACCCACTATGGATGTGACGCTTACTGGTCTGTAGTTTCCCGGTTCATCCTTGGGGCCACTCTTGTGGAGGGACACCACATGAGCCATCCTCCAGTAATGAGGTACATACCCCGAATGTAATGAGACATTAAATAGGTCTGCCAAAGGTCCTGCAAGGACCTCTGCCAGCTCCTTCAGTACCCTGGGGTGGATGCCATCTGGGCCTGGTACCTTGTCCACCCTCAGTGCATTCAAACCCTCCTGAACTCTGCCCTCCATGATTTCTCCATCTGTCACCCCTTCCCCCTGTTTCTGCCATTTCTCCCCCCTTGGGTGTCACCCCCCTCTTCTCTTTAGTAAATACTGAGCAGAAGTACTCATTTAGTGCTTCTGCATTATCGCACCCTGCTTCCACCCAACCCCACTCCTTCCTAATCCTTACTATGTGGTCATTATAGCTCCTTTTCTTCCTGATGTGCCTAAAGAAGTCCTTCTTCCCCTTCTTAATGCCTTGTGCCAGCCTGAGTTCCTTAGGTGCATTGGCTCCCGTTACTGCCCTTGTCACCTCCTTTGATTCTGTCAAGTACTCATCCCTGTCATCCCTCCTCCCTGTTTTCTTGTACTTCCTAAAGGCAGCTCTTTTCTGCTTTACCTTTTCCATGATCTCCTTGCTCAACCAGCACAGTTTCTTAGCCCTGGCCTTCTTGCTGTGGGCCTTGCAGCAGGTTTTGGTTGCCTCCACTATCCCCAGCTTTATGAGCTCCCACCTCTGGTTAGTGTCCATACTAGACTGAATTCTGGCCAGGTATCATTTTACCACTTCCCCCATCCTCCCAAAGTCAGCCCTCCTGAAGTCCAGCACTCTTGTGCCAGATTACACTCATTCCTTGCCCTTATCCAGTGTGAGCCATACTGCATGGTGGTCACTCCCTGACAGCTGTTCCATCCACTGTAAGTTCTCTCACAAAGTCTCCATTTGCCAGCACAAGGTCAAGGGTATTCCCTAACCTGGTTGGTTCACTGTCCATTTGCAGCAGGAAGCTGTCCTGGAAGGCATCCATCAGTACCTGGTCCCTTCTGTTCCTGGTTGTTGGGGTATTCTAGTCCACTCCTGGCATGTTGAAGTCCCCAACAATCACCACACTACCATTCTCGCAGGTCCTCCTGATCTGTCCCACTAGTTCCCTGTCTAACTCCTCCATCTGAGATGGTGACCTGTACACCACTCCCATTCTAAGAATCCTATTCTTGGAATCCTGAATTTGCATCCAACATGACTCCACACTACCCTCCTTCCCTTTCTCTCTTACACACTTCAGTCATATCAGATGACCGAAAGGTGGGTAAACAATGTGAGAAGTCAGTAAGGAGTGCCAGGGGGATACTGGGATGCATAGGAAGGGGCATCAGAAGTAGAAAAAGGGAAGTAGTTTTCCCTCTGTACAGACAGTTGGTGAGACCCATCTGGAGTACTGTGAGCAGTTTTGGAGACCTCATCTACGCAAGGACATAGACAGGATGGAAGTTGTGCAGAGTAGGGCAACTAAAATGGTGCAGGGTCTGCATCAGAAACCATATGAAGAGAGACTGAGAGAGCTTAATATGTATACCCTTGATGAAAGGAGGGTCAGGGGGACATGATAGAAACTTTCAAGTACCTCAAGGGAATCAACAAAGTCCAGGAGGGTAGCAACTTTTAGAAAAAGAGATGTGTAAGAACAAGGGGGCACAATTTAAAGATAAGGGGGGGATGGCTCAGGGGTAATGTGAAGAGATTTTTTTTTCACGGAGAGAGTGGTGGATGCATGGAACTGCCTTCCTGAGGAGGTTGTTGGGTCTAAAACAGTGGGGGAATTCAAACATGCATGGGACAGACATAAGGCAATTGTAGTGGGGGGTGGCAGGAAGTAGGCTGTTGGTTAACTAGAATCTGCACCTTATCCAGTAGATAGGGAAATGGGCAGACTGGGTGGGTCAAGTGGTCCTTATCTGCCGTCAAAGTCTATGTTTCTATGTTTCTATTTAATTTATTTTTATTTATTATTATAGGTAGTGGCCTTATAGGGTAAGTTGCCCCCCCCCCCTTCACTATTGGTTTAAAACTTCAAGAAATGAATTTTCCAAAATATGACAACCCTTCCTGCTGAGATGCAACCCATCTGGACAATAGTACTCATTTACATTGTTAAACTCTTCCCAGTATGTGACAAATTTTAGGTTTTGTGTTAAACACCATTTTCTTAACCATTCATTTATTGCTTTAATCTTGTTCACACAAAACTGTGTGGCCTTTGGTACTGGTAAGATTTCTGATATAATAATTGAACAGTTTTTCTCAATTAATTTGTTGCTGATTGATACAAAATCTTCCTTAGTCCTATGTATTGAGTGAGTTGGTATATCATTTGTCCCTACATGCAATAAAACAAATGGATTTTTTGCCAGATTTTGCTAGAATGTTATCTAATCTAATTGTTAGGCCTCTGATCTTGGCACCCCTGTAACTTAAAACTGATCTGTTGTAGTTATCAGGGTTACAAATTGGTCGGTCGAGATGTTTTATTATGGAGTCAACTATGACAATTAGTTGTCTTGTATCATTTTTCCTCAACTCCATTGGATCCATTTGATCTGCTTGTATAGGATTCATGTTAGTTGTTAAATCAATAAGTGGAGCTGTTGGTAACTCATTAGCAGTACTTTGCATTTGCTGAGCATTAATGCTTTCATCAATTATTTTGGTTGTTGCATTATTTATCAACGAAATTAATTGTGAGTCACACTGAGATTCATTTATTAATGAAACATTTTCATTAACAATTGAATTTAATGGATCAAAAAAATTTGATAATGGAATTTGATACTAATCAGATTTGGAGGCTTTTGAACCTTGAACCTGGAACAATGTTTCATCCATGTTTGGTGGAGTGTCTTCAACTCGTGATCTTTTTTTAATTTTTTTGATCTTTAATAGGTGTTTGAACATTGTGATCTTTATTCACTTTATTCTGAAACACTGGGTCTGTATTGATTCCAATAGAAACAGTATTTATGCCTGCATTTATTTGAAACCTCTCTCCCATATCCCATTGACTTTTCTCTAAGTGTGTCAGTCTTTCATTAAACAAGCTAATTTCATGTTTTAATACTTTATTAAGAACACATTTTTCACAGTTGTATGACTATGGGAAGATCCACTTGCTCTGGAATTATTGCAAACATAGCAAATAATGCACATTTGATGCCCGGTTTACCATCTGTTGTCATAACAAACTCCATGATACTATCTAACTTATATATATTTATCTTAAAAACAGAATGCTATAATCTATATAGTAGCACTCTATGTATTGCAGAAGACACTTACTGGGACCAATCTCTTATATTGCTCAAAATTGCCCAAACACGCCAAAACACACGCGCGTGCGTCTTCGCACGCAGAGAAGCGGGCTCACCCTGCTCACACTCGCACTGCTCACTACAGAGCAATTTAAATCATCCTGGTAACCTGGAAGTGCAATCCTGGGGTCACAGTGTGACAAAATGTCAGTTTTTTAACACTATTAGCTATAAAGCCAGTGAATACCACTCATCCGTGGTACTGGCGAGCCTGCAAGCAGTAGGTGTCTAAATAAACTGAAATAGCTCTCCAGAATGTTGAGTTGTAGTTCGGGTAAAGCCCAAAACCACAAACCCACTCTTCCTGCCTTTAATAAATTCAGCAGGGCTCTGTACCACACAAGGTGCTTAAATTGAAAGACAATAAATAATTTTGGTGGCTCTGAAACCATCATATTAAAAGTGCTCACTTTGCTGAGTAGCACTCAAAGAGTGCTGCAGCCTGGAGTGTTTTTAATTTGCCTGCTCACTACAGAGAGATTTAAATCATTCCAGTAACCAGGAAATGCAATCCCAGGGCAACAGTATGACAAAATGTCATTTTTTTAACACAATTAGTTATAATGCCGGCAAATACCACTCATCCATGGTACTGGCGAACCTGCAAGCAGTTGGTGTCCAAATGAACTGAAATAACTCCCCAGAAAGTTGAGTTGTAGTTTGGGTAAATCCCAAAACCACAAACCCACTCTTCCTGCTTTTAATAAATTCAGCAGGGCTCCGTACCACACAAGGTGCTTAAATTAAAAGACAACAAATAACTTTGGTGGCTCTGAAACCACTGTATTAAAAGTGCTCGCTTTTCTGAGTAGCACTCAAAGAGTACTGCAGCCTGGAGGGACCACAAAATCACCTTTCAGAGCTGAAAAATGCCATGACATTGACTGAATTCATGAGGAGGGGTCCCAAAAACCCCATGTTCAAAATTTGGTGCCAAAATTCCAAAAAGTGCCTGAGATATGCATCAAAGTTGAAAAAAACCTATTCATTCCATTATACAGCTTACCGGCATTTCCTCAGTTCGCGGTCGGCTTTGAAGAGTGCAGACATGTTCCCGGTCTACCCAAGATCATCACACCAGACTCCAGAGGTAAGTATGGGGTGAGGGGTGTGTGTGGGGAGGCAGGGTGCGTAGAGAGTGGGTGCGGGTTGTGGGAGAGGGCAGGGAGATGGCGAGGTACCATTTATTTTTCACAGGGTAAAAAAACATCGCAACAGAATTTTTTATACAGGGTATTTGGCACACTGGAGTGGGCTCCTAGCATGCCACTTAAGTGTTTTTATGGGGGGATGCAGTAGCTGACAGGAGATTGGGCACCGTCATCGGCACATACAGAAGGGGAGTGGGGAAATGAGCTGAGGGGGATTGGGCACCCCTTTGGCACAGAAGAAAGGGGGGACATCATGCCAATGGGGAGTAGGCTCCAACATCTGCAGATATAACTGGGAAAAGGGGGACTGAAGCCGACGGGGATACAGGCCCCTGTCAGCAAAGAAAAGCAATTTTTGACTGGCGCATGTTGCCGAGGGGGATATGGCACCCCCTCGGCACACAGTGGAAATGGGGGAGGGGGAATTATGCTGATGGGGAGTGGGCTTTCCCATTGGCATTGTGACAGGTCGCTGCAGCACTCACTGCCGCCATGTTGCCTGCATGTCGGGAGCTGTGATGTGGTCATGCTGCATAAGATCTTCGCTCTCATTGCAGCGGATCTTTTCTCAGATGTTGTGGCCACATTAGATATGCAGGGTGTCGGCCCCTAATGCTGGCTGATTGGGGAATGAGGGACTCACCTACTGATGCATGCCCTGCATTCGCCCAACAGTGACGGCGCCTCCAAATCTGCTACTACAGCAATATGTTGGCTGCGCATGCGCGAGCCAACATAAAACTGGAAAGGGACCTGGGAGTAATTATATCAGGTGACCTTAAGGTTAGCAAGCAATGTGAGAAGGCAATAGGGAGGGCTGGGGGGATAGCGGGATATATTCGGAGAGGCATCAGGAGCAGAAAACAGGAATTTGTTATCCCTCTGTACAGATAGTTAGTGACACCCCATCTGGAGTACTTTGCCCAGTTCTGGAGACCCCATCTCTTCAAGGACATAGACAGGATGGAAGCAGTCCAGATGAGGACAACTAAAATGATGCAGGGTCTGCAAGAGAAACCATATGAGGAGAGACTAAAGGAGCTTAATATGTATACCCTTGAGGAAAGGAGGGAGAGGGGGGACATGATAGATTTTAAGTACCTTAGAAGAATCAACAAAGTCCAAGAGGGTAGCATCTTCCAGAAAACAAGATGTGCAAGAACAAGGGGACACAATCTGAAGATAATATGTATTCCCTTGAGTAAAGGGGGGGGGACACGATAGATTTTAAGTACCTCAGTGGAATCAACAAAGTCCAAGAGGGTAGCATCTT
This sequence comes from Neoceratodus forsteri, assembly GCA_016271365.2. Taxonomy (NCBI): domain Eukaryota; kingdom Metazoa; phylum Chordata; order Ceratodontiformes; family Ceratodontidae; genus Neoceratodus; species Neoceratodus forsteri. Next base: position 537,112,622 of record CM057455.1, read on the forward strand.
TCAGAAACACGAGATGTGCAAGAACAAGGGGACACAATTTCAAAATAGAGGGAGGATGACTCAGGAGCAATGTTAGGAAGTATTTCTTCACAGAGAGGGTGGTGGGCACATGGAACAGCCTTCCTCAGGAAGTTTTGGGGTCTAAAACTGTGGGAGAATTCAAGAATGCATGGGACAGACATAAGGCAATTCTTGTGAGGGGGTAGGAAGAAATAGGCTGTTGGTTAACTAGGATCTGCAGCTTATCCTGTAGGTAGGGAAATGGGCAGACTATGTGGGCGAAGCGGTCCTTATCTACTGTCAAAGTCTATGTTTCTATTTTCCTATGTAAAAGAGCTGTAGTGTAGTAAGTGTAAAGAATGACACAACACATCATGGTGCATGTAACACCTGACACAATATATTTGTTTTAGTAGTAAAAATGTTAATAAACATGTAATGAGTTAAACAAAATGGTTATATTAAATGCACGCTGAAAATAGAAAATAGAGTTAAAAATCTACGTTTCGACCTTAGGTCTTTTTCAGGAAATATCTAAAAGAGAAAAAAACCAACAAGTTAGTGTAATGAGTTAGATTAAAACATCATTTATTTATTTATTTATTGAATTTTGTTGACCGGGTAGGCCCACTGGGCCCCGGAGGTCCCTTTTTCAGGGGCAACCCGGGGGTAAAGATAATGACAAACAGGTAACAGAGCAGTACACATTAATAAATGACATATTGTTATACAGTGAAGGTTTCCGTAGGGTTACAGTCAGATAGGTGGTTCGGGAACATACATTCAGTGAGACCTCCTAGATTTGTATATTTGAACATTAACATGCACATACAGACAATGAGATCTCTTCGTGTCAGAATTTTAAACATAAGCATGCACAAAGCCTGAAGAACATGGGAGTGCATGAGATAGTGGCTAAGTTGCCAAAAGTCAAGTCACCTTCCTAGGAGGGAGGAGCAGTGGGGTCCTGTCCTAAGGCATTGGCAAGTACTCCTGATGAGCAGGTGTGCTTTGAGTTTGGACCAGAAGCAGGGGCCAGACCCTGCCTCATGTATCTCAAGTGGGAGGTTGTTCCAGTTGGAAGGGGTGGTGAGCACTAAGGGACCTGGACCCAGCTTTAGTCCTAGTTTTAGGAACCACGAGGAGGGTTTGTCCTGAGGTGCGGAGGCTCCTTAGATTGGATTTAACCCTGACAAGCGCTTTGAAGCTGGGAGGAGGGGAGGGGCCCAGTAGCTTATATGTTAGGCAGAGAGTCAGGTAGATGAGGCGGGCTTCCAGTGATGGCCACCTGAGCTTGGCTTGGGCTTTGCAGTGGTGTGTTCTAGGGTGGGACATTGTGGTGAACCGCACAATCTTGTTGTAAAAGGTCTGGAGCCTGCTAAGTTCCATAGAGGCCACACCTTGGAGAATGGGGGCTGCGTAGGTGAGCTTAGGGAGTAGGACGCTGGTTGCGATGGCTACCCTGGCTTCAGGGATAATCTGGTCCTTTAATCTATGGAGGAGACCAAGTTTCACATGGATGGATTTGGTGAGTTGGTCAACATGATTTTTTAGAGTGAGGCTTTGGTCTAGGGTTAGACCGAGGTACTTCATACAGGTGACCACCTCGAGTTTGTCTCCCCCTCTGGACTGCAGTTGAAGAACATGAGAAACAAATATTTGTAAGAATGAAATTACATTGCAAATTTGATGTTTTGCACCACGTACCGTGTTGAATGTAACAAGTGACACCACACTTATATTTCGCTTACTAAAACTGTAGCAAACATGCCTAACAGCTAACATACTAGTGCTACTGACTGACATACTGCTATGAAACATGAAAAAATGACAATTACATTACTGGTAAGTGTGATGCTTAACACCACATACTGCGGTGAATGTAACAAGTGACACCACACATTTGTTTCAGTTTTACAAAGTTTACTGAACATGCCTAATGGCTAACATGCTACTAATAATAACTGACACAGTGCTACAAAGCTTGGAGAAATCTGACAATAATAACAGTACTGTCAGGTGTGATGGTTGACACCACAAGCCATGGTGAAGGTAACAAGTGACACTACACTTTTGTTTCAGTAGAAAAAGTTTGCTGAACATGCCTAATGGCAAACATGCTACTACTAATGACTGACATAGTGCTACAAAGCTTGGAGAAATTTAACAAAATGAATGTTACTGGCGGGTGTGATGTTTGACTCCACATACTGTGGTGAATGTAACAAGTAATACCATACTCATGTTTGACTTACTCAACTGTACTAAACTTGCCTAACAACTAACATACTACTATTACTGACTGATATACTGCTGTAAAACCTGAAAAAATTCAATAATTTCATTACTGGCAAGTGCGATGCTTAACACCACATAAAGTGGTGAATGTAACAAGTGACACCACACATTTGTTTCAGTCTGAAAATGTTTACTAAACATATTTCTACTAATAACTGACATAGTGTTACAAAACATGGAATAATTTGACAATAGTAACAGTACTGGCATGAGTAATGTTTGACACCACAAATTGTGGTGAATGTAACCAGTGACACCAGAAAGAAAATCCATTTTAACCCTCCACCCCATATACACAGTGTAATCCCTTTTACAACTGATGCCCAGCACTTTCCCTAGACATGTAGTTGTCACTGAAATTTATTTTCTGAAAATTTGCCCCACAATCAGTCAATGATGGTAACCAAAACCTACCTGTTTTGAATGTAACTGCAGCCCTTGTTGCATGCAATGCTTATCTTCATGTAATATAGACCTACAAAATGGAGGAGCCACATGCAAACAAAGGGTTTTAAACCACAGCTCAACTCCTCCCCTCTATGGCTGTTGCTTGGTTCTGAAGGGCAGGTTATGATTTTGCAACTGTTACAGATGGATGGGTAAACATTGGCCTGATGTGACTCCAAGCAGAGTGAGGGTCAGAGGTTGCTCACCCTTCTGTGGGAGAGCTAGATCAGGCAGTAACACAGTCATTTATCACAAGGAGGCAAACTAGGAGAGCAGCCAGAAAATCATTTAAAGTGCTAATAGCACAATTACAGATTTGGGGGTCATGCGGGTGAATGTAATGTGCTGTGACACCAACTGTTACATTCATCACACAAAATACAAAGCTGCACAGATTAAAAATGGAGCATTACAATGGGCTAAAAAGGGTCAGATAATAAAAAAACACAACTCCAGATTAGTAAGCAGATTTACTTTAGTAAGGCAAAACAGTAAATAATGCTTGCAAAACAATTAGTAAAACATGTGTTTTTGCATGTCACACTTTTTCAGGTAAAGAAGCAGCAAAATGGAGTGGGACACCCCATCAAAAAAAAATATGGATACCCTAGAATTCTATAGTTAAGTTATTTATCTGCACATAAAACCAGCTTTAAGATTTAGTCAAAAACATATGACCGACACTTCTTGATTTTTAAAAATGTGTTATGCACTGGATGGTGGGAATTTGGTAACCCTTTTTAATGAACAGACCCTAATACATTTTAAATGTACAAAAGTATTGATTTATTTTAGCACAAAAAAATTCTTGCAAGCAGCATGCAGGGCAGGCAAAAATGTACGTGCAGTGCAAATGTGTGACGTCACTATCTGTCCCTAAACTGTGGGTAGTGGTAGTGCAGTCAGCTGACTGCCCTCCAAGACTGCTGACTGTTATTGACTTTCATGAAACCTGAGCCCAGCAACAGATTACACCACCAATATTTTTTAAAGACAGATTTCTACACCAGAACTACTGTAATACTTTGCAAATGTACGGAAGTGTAGATTTATTTTTGCACAAAATAAATTCTTGCAAGAGGCATGCAGGGCAGGCAAGGGTGAGTGTGCAGTGCAACTGGGCTGCATCACTACCTGGCCCTAAACTGCAAGGGTTGGAGTGCAGTCAGCCGAAGACTTCCAAGGTTGCCGGCTGATACTGACCTTCGTGAAACTTGAGCCCAGATTATATCAGATTATTCAAGCCAGAACTAAAATACTTTTAAATTTACAGAAGTTTTGATTTATTTTATAACAAGGCAAGGGTGTGCAAGTGACTGTGTGGCATCACTTCCTGACTTTAAGCTGTGGGCAGTGGCCTAGGAGTGCTGTCAGTCATATGTATGTATATATATATATATATTCAGTAACACAGTCTCCTTCTCCTTCACCTCGGCTCCACAGAGTACAGAGGCCTGTGAAAACAAGGTAGTTAAACTGCAAGTCTCTCTCTGCCCAGCTTCTGCTAAATAAATCACTAGATCAGATGATTTCTCTGGGGGAAAAAAACTCCTACTTGTACCAGGCACTAAAAGAAAGACAGTACACTAACAAAAAAGCAAATGTTTTTTGATGTAATACAATGGCCCAGATATTCAAACTGCACCCAAAAAGTGTGCAATAGCAGGAGCAAGTGCAAGTTTATTGTGCCCATGTGCAAGAGATGTGATATTCAAAAATGGAGCAGACCAAATTGCACCTACTGCCGACGACTGAATATCACACCACCTGTGCCATAGCGCAACTAGGAAGGGGAAGCTGAGCAGATCTGATGCACCATAGCGCAACAAGGGATGTTCAGCTGAGCAGTCCAGAGGCACCATAGCACAACCAGGGACCCCCCTAGCAGCAGAGCAATGTAACTGCACAACCAGGGAGGTAGGGGCCCACCACCCATGCCAGAGATGGGCAGAGGAACACACAGCAGAACAGACATCGTCCCCCCACACCCCAAGCACTGCACAGCTGGGGGAGGGCTGGAATAACCACTGACCCATGGAGACAAGCAAACAACCCACAGCCGGGCCATGGTGCCCCATCACACCTACTGGCAAGCTGTGACTGGCACACAAGGAGGGCAGGCCACCCCATGCCACACCATCCCCCCCAGTGCAGAGCACACCCTGCACCATGACCCCCAGACACCCCCCCATGAGCAGTGACCACCACTGCAGGAAATCCTATGCATGCCACCACCCCCACTGTGACACTGCAACCCTGTGCACCACAGAACCATGCAAGCCAGCCCCATCATGAGTACCCATCAGTGGGTGACAGCACATGGCAATGCAACAACAGCAGACACAGTGCCACCATGCACAGTCCCCCCGAGGTACTGCTGAGAGACCAACCATGCGTTGGCACAAGAGGTACCCCACACGGGACAGGGCATGCCCTTGACACCATCACCAGTGGTACAGCACCCTGCACAGTAGTCCAGTGACAAACCCCGACCCACCACTGGCCACAACAGCCAGCACAGCCACCCACAGTGGTGAATGGAAGCATGCACCACACCGGATGCCACATAGTGTATGGACAGACACCCACCCATACCCAAGGGCACAACAACACAGGGATGCAGTGGTGGGGCAGCCAAGCCCCTTGGGCGTCCATGTAAGCTGTGTACACACAACCCACAGTCCTCCATGGCACTGGAGTGCCAGCCACCCTGCGCAGGCACTGTGGACCCGTACACCACCAGCAGTCGCCCGGAGCACAAGTCACAGACAGTGGGGCATATCCCCTGCAACACACACAAGGCACAGCATGGAGGTGGGACAATGACTGTGGTGCCCACAGTGCCACCTGAGCCAGGCATGCACCACACCAGTGACAGGGGCAACCCAGCAAAGTGACGGGTACAGTGGCCGCCGTGCAGGGACTGCCACCACTGACATGCCAGCAGACCATGCAGGTCACAGACATGCATGTGTGTCAGCTGCACAGTCCATGGATGGGTCAATAGGTGCGCCATGGACACAGAGCATGCGCCATGGACCACTGCACACAGTCATCCAGTGCCCAGGGCACAACACACACACCACAGACACTAACTGATAGCTACCCCCACACTATAGTCACCTCCACATGGACACACACACACATACCCATGACTGCACCACCCCGATGCCATGCTCACCACTGCAGCTGAGCACCTATAGCCCACTGCAAATCAGAGACCACCACAGTATTTATATCAAAATTAAATGTATTGCACAAATATAAAATTCAGCTATTTACAATATCACAAAAACTATATACAAGGTTGGGGGAGCCACAAACAATGTGGGGGTGGGTAGGGGGCAGGGGTGGACAAATGGGACAGGAAAGGAGGGGTGTGAGAGTGGGTACAGGGGGGTAGGGGAATTCAGGGACTGAGAGATCCCTAGCAGGAGCGCCATTCCCCTCTCTGACTCCTCCGGCCTCTGTGCCTCCTCAGGACCCCGGTGTTATCTATCCACCTGAGGATGTCCAGCGACACCCGGGCCACCAGTAGTAATTCCCTCAGAGCCTCCAGGATTTCCTATAGATAGTGGGTACCTAGGACAAGAAAGCACAGTCAATAGGTGTGAATGCACAACCCCATACAGCCTGCCCACTGTGCATGGCGTACGGCCATGGGACATACCACTGTGATGGTGTGTGACCACCCGCAGTGATCATGTCCACAGGACCTGCCCACCCAGGTGCATACAGCCATGCGGAACGCTGCACACACCCACCGGCCAAGTCACGCACAGCACCACCATGGCCGTTTAGTGACATGGCTATGTGGTGCAAAGGCAGTGGCACAACCATGCAACTGGTGCACGCATGGACCACCATTGGCACACTCCCAGACATGCATTACCACTGGACAGTGTTGACTGTATCAAGTTGCGTGCATGGCAGTGGTGTTGATGAATGGTGGCCATGCCCCACTGCCCACCCTGTCACACAGCATACAATAGTAATCATGGATGTATGGCACTCTCCCTCATCGGGCTGGTCAGGTGGGTGGTGATGGCCCTCGCCCCAGCTGGCTGCACCATCCTCCTCCCTCCGCCGCTCCTGTCTCAAAATGCGGCATTCTTCCGGGCCTGTGGGGAAAACAAGGAGAGAAGAACATCAATACAATCCTGAAGCAAAGTCTCCCTGCCCCAAGGTGTGTGCCCTCCCACCCAGCCAGACCCACCCACCCCACACCCTGTGAACACTGCCCGGCAAACCCCAGATGGTCCCTCCCTAAGTGCTGGACACATACAACACTGTTACCCATATGGACGATAAAAGTGTGTTGATGGAACCCCTACCTGGCCGTGGCACCGTGCCCCTCCTGTCATGTGCCCGCAGTCGTGCCAGTAGCTCCAGCTCCCTCCTCCACAGATCCCCGTAGCGGTGCCTGCACTGCTCCATGCTCCTCCCCCATCCAGTGGCCTCCTCCAGGGCAGTGGCCACCTCCTGCCACACCTTGGTCCTGGCCTTGTCCAGCGGCACCTCCCAGAAGAGAGGCCCATGATGTGGCTCCACAATTGCCACCAGATTGGCCAACTCAATCGCAGACCACTGCGCTACCCATCTGCGTGCCATTCTTCCAGTCATAGTAGGCAATATGGTGCTCTGCAACACGGCTTCCCATGTGCAGATGCTGTGTGGTACAGTGCTGCCATTCCCTATCGCACTGTTACCGAACAGTGCAATAGAGGTGCACCCATGCCTAACGCATGGCGCCAAGGTGGCAAAGGTCGGGCACAGGGTCAAGGGTCTCTGGCACATGGCCACGCACAGCGCCATTGGAAGACAATGCATGTAGCGTGATTGGCTGGCTATGTGCCAGTGCCATAGCGTACTACTGAGCAGTTGGGCCATTGCACCTATGATGGCCCAGTGCCACAGCGCCATGTAATGACCATTGCTATAGCGCCACTGGCACAATGGTGGCCATGCCCTGCATTGCCTACCGTGCACAGCACATCATCATGGTGGAAGATGCCTGCATCTGCAACCCGGGCATGAGCAGTGAGGTGTACTACGCATGTCACAGAACTGCGCCATTGGCTCAGCACGTTCAACACAATTGCACAAAGCGCAACAGCGTGATATTCAGCCGTCATATGCAAATCATCTAATCAGCCATTCAATGGCGCAGCACTGCAATTTGCATCTACTTAAAGTTGCTCCTCGCCTCATTTGCATGGATTGCACTATAAAAGAGTGACAATGTGCTGCAGTGGCCATAGTCGGTTACTGCAGTCTATTGGTGAGTTGCATGCTGTTTGGGAGTGTGGACTGTGGATTCAGGGACATGCATGGGACTGCACAGTCACAGGTAACAACTGCCATTCTTACAGGCTACATAATGACCGAGCAGGTTGTTGGAGAGGAGGAACACAGTGGTGGAGAGGAGGAGGCCTAACTTTACAAAGGCCGAGACCGAGGCCCTGTTCGAGGCCTACCTGGATCAGGAGCCACTTCTCAGTGGATGGCGGGGAACACCTCAGGCCCGTGCTGCTGCATGGGAGGAGGTGGCACATGCTGTGAACCTGCATGGCAGCCACCAGCGCTCCGTGCAGGACTGTAAGAAAAAGATGGGCATGGACAGGAGGAGGATAAAGGAGAAGGTGGCTGCCATCAGGGCAGCACGTGCTGCAACAGGTGGGGGACAGCCGGAGGTGGTACAGCTGACCCCACAGGAGGAGAGGCTTGTCAGAAGCATGCAGCGCAGTGCCATTGAGGGTGTTCCGGCTGGTGGCTTCCAGACGGGTGATGGCCCATCACTGCATGGTAAGTCATGGTCTATCTATGGGGGGGGCAGGGTAGGTCACAAGCACTAACGCGACTTTGCTTTCCATTACAGATCCTGAGCAGCTGCATGGGTCAGCGGTGGTGGGCCTGTCCACTGCGGACAGTCAGCTGGAGTTGGAGAAGGGACCATCCACCTGTACAGGTATATGTGGATCACTGCGACAGTGGGGCCGCCTGGCTGTCCACACTGATGTAATTGTAACAGGTGTGGATGAAACCCTGCCTGTGTCCCAGCATGCTGGCATCCATGGATACCAGCATGCTGTGGCTGTGGCCAGTGCAAAAGTCCATCACCAGTGATGATGACACGACCGTCATGGGCAGTGACACATGTATGCCATGGGATGGCCACACAGCAGGGCAATTCATGCCCATGGCTGTGGGTGGTGCCACCGTGGAGGCCTGCATGTCAGCACAGTCCAAGGCTGTGCCTGTCAGCACCAGTGGGGCAGCACTGGTGTCTGTTCAGGACAGTGGGCCTGTTGATGTCACTGCGGTGGCACCACTGAGCCCTGGGGAGTGGCAGCCAGAGGGGCAGCATCAGCAGTTGCCCAATGGGCTTGGGGGTACAGGGTTCAGCGGCGGCATCTGTGCACCACCTGTGGACATGCCCAGACCTGGTCCTGGTGCACAGCACCCACCCTCAAGGGGTGCTGATCATCGGGGCTGTGCACACCCAGAGGGACAGGATGCTAAGGAGGCTGACCACCACTGCAGGAAACCCCATGCATGCCACCACCCCCATTGTGACACTGCAACCCTGTGCACCACAGAACCATGCAAGCCAGTCCCACCATGAGCACCCATCAGCGGGTGGCAGCACACGGCAATGCAACAACAGCAGACACAGTGCCACCATGCACAGTCCCCCCAAGGTACTGCTGAGAGACCAACCATGCATCAGCACAAGAGGTACCTCCTCTTGGACGAGCACACCCGCCTTCTGCAAGCATCGGTTCCGCAGCAGATGCAGCTTGTGATGTCCGTGGATGCACTGCATGTGGCTCTGGAGTTGGCAGAGGAGTGTCACAGCAGGGACACCACACTGATCCTGGCAGGGATGGACCGTTTGTGGGAGGATGTGACCACTGTCATTGACAGGCATGCACAGGCATTCATTGCTGTCATGGCCACAATGGGCACACAGTCAGGTGCCTTATGCATTGCGGACACCACACAGTGCACTATCCACCCCTCATTCCCGGAGTTGTGTGACTCCCACCCTGTCGACGCCGGGTTCAGCTGTGGGCATCCCAAGCACTCCTGGTGCAGGCATGTTCGGTGTGCTGTAGACCCCTGCGCAAGCACAGTTGCATTCAAGCAGTGGAACCCCTGGGGGGACCATCGGTGCCACCCCATGAGGCCAGTGGTCAGCCTGTCAGTACTGGCAGGTCTCGGCGGGGCCGCCCACACATCCGTGGCAGCCATTGCACTGTGTCGTGTGACTGACCTGTCTCCCAGCGCGGCTACTGTCTGTTGCTGCCCTGTGTGCATTGTGTGTTTCAGTGGGCAGTGCACGGGTGGGTACCCGGCCCTGCACATGGACACACACAGTTCACCTGCACACCCTCCTGGCTGCTGTCCGCAGTTGCGTGTGCATGATAATGCCTGCATTGTGCTGTACACCACCAGTGTGCAATGGTGCTCAGTATCTGATACACTCACATGGACAGGCAGTGGGCGTGGTGGCCTGTGGACATGTGTGTTGCTAGGGTGTGCATTCTGGGTCGGTGTGCCTCCTGCCCTCTGTGCATGTTTGTTGCATTGTGTGTGAGTGTGTATGTGTGTGTCCATCCATGTGGCATGTTAATCCTCACCCATCCCTGGTTGTGTGTGTGCTTCTGTGCCCTGCCACTTCAATTGATGGCATGCACCCCTGGTGTGTGTCCATGCGTGTTTGTGGGTTGTGCCTTAGCCACTGTTGGTTGCGCATGGCCCCATGCCTTACCTGGGTTGGCTGAAGTGCTCCTCCGTGATGGTGTCCTGGTGCAGCTGTGCCAGCCGGAGCAGTCGGGGTTCCCGTCAGCCAAGGGGGGGCTGCCCATGACCATCACCACCGGCATCCCCATCGTCCCCATTGCTGTCCCCCTCTTCGACCTGTATGGCTATCCCACATTCATTGGCCATGTTGTGCAGGATGCAACGGACCAGGAATAGCCTGCAGACCTTTCAGGGTCTGTACTGTAGGGCACCACCAGAGGTGTCCAGGCAATGGAAATGTGCCCTAAGCATCCCGAACACCCACTCGATAACATTACATGTGGTGGCATGTGCCTTATTGTAGCGTTCCTGCAATGGGGTCGCGGGTCGCCAGTAGGGTGTGAGCAGCCAGGAATGGAGTGGATATCCACTGTCACCTGTGTGTAGAGGGCAGAGGTTAGTTCTGTGATCAGCATCACCCTGCCCCAAGCCATGTAGGCCACTACCCATGCCACCTCTGGCCATGCCCCCCCAGGCCCTATGATTGTCCATGTGGTTTGCATACTCATCCAGTAGGTGTCCAGTGGGGATGTCCCCACTCTCGAATCTGTGGCACAGTGCTGACTGGTGCCAGATGAAAGAATTGTGTGCTCCCCCAGGGTGCATGGCACAGACATTGATTATGTGCCCCCTGGCATTGCACACCACCTGGCAGTTGATGATGGCATAGCCCTTGTGATTTATGTATGCGGCCTCCTCGGGGCCAGGTGGTGTGCGTATGGCCATATGGGTGCAGTCTATTGCCCCTAGCACACCAGGCATACATGCTACCCTGTGAAACTCCTGTATGTTTGCTGTGCGCTCCACCGCTGTGCTGGGGAAATGGATGTACTCTGCAGCATGTAGCAGCAGTGCACTGAGGAACTGGGTGAGGTGGCATGATGTGGCCGACTGGGATATGCCTGTGGTGTCCCCAGTTGGTCTCTGAAAGGCACCCGTGGTGAGCAAGCACATGCAGGCTGTTACCTTAGTCTCCACTGACAGGGCATGACTCCGTCATGTGGGTACCTGCATCACATCACTGCACAGCTCACAGAGCCACCTCAGAATTGCCATATTCAAGTGGTACCGGCCCACAATCTCAGTATCAGTGTACAGCTCAAAGCTGGTGTGGGCTCGGTACTGCCTGTTGGGGGCATACTGTCAACGGGCCGTTCCACGGCCACACCCCCCTGCCGCCCACCTTCTCACCCCCCTCATAATTGCCTCCATTTGGAAGGTGGCACTGGCCATATCCCTGGCCTGTGTTCACCCCCGGCAGCTGTTGCTGTATTCCCCCCACTGTCCTGGCTGCTACTCCCCCTGCTCCGGGTACACCTGCCTGTGCTGGCCTCTGTGCTGTGTGGCTCCCCACACCTTCCCTGTGCCTGGCTGTTCAGACTGCCCTTTCCCTGGCCTGCCCTGTTTGTGCCTCCTGCCGTCTGTCTGGCTAGAGTCCTGCCTCATGTGGCTTCCCTGTAGCATTCTTGCGCCTCTCCCTTGCTCCTTTTTATTTTGGCTCATTTCCGCTATGGCGCAACTTCCGCTTGCTGCCCTATTGCGCATGGCACAAGTCGTTGAATATCGCACTGCGCCATTTATGCATGGTTCCCCCCCTTCAGTTGCACATGCCTTCATTATCATTGCGCTGTTGCTCAGCATGATTTTGGGGGCCAACTGCCTCCTGCTGAATATCACAGAATGGCGCTATTTCAGACTTGCGCAGGTGCAACCCTATTACGCATGGCTGAGCTCTTTTGAATATCTGGGCCAATGTGTTTTGTGCTTAATGTCTCCCACTCTCACAGCTCTCTCTACCATATTTTTATCTTCTCCAATGTGGCAGTCACATGATCTGGCTTTGACAAAAGCTCAGTGATTGACCAACAAGTCCCACAAGATTGACCAAAAAGCCAACCCGAATACCGTCCGAATAGTGCTGCTATTTGGTACTCGGGTTCCAAATGCCAAATAGCACATCATTCATGGTATTCAGAATTTGATATTTGTTACTCACACACCCCTAGCTGAAATTCATGATGGTCTGATTGTGGCTATGGAAAACCTCTGGTGAATCTGTGTTAGGAGCATAAACATTAATCAGTTCCAAAGGCCCTTCAGAATTGTTCACTTGTTTGAGTAATCAATGACCTTCAGTGTCATTTTGGTCCTTAGTAATTGCCATTGTAAGGATTTATGTACAAAGATGGACACTGCCCATGTCCTACAGTGGTTAACTCAGTCAGTCTCTAAAGCCTTCACTACCTTTTTAGCCTCTTCCTTGGTCAGGTGGGTTTCTTGAAGGAATGTCACTGTGGCTATAATGCTGTAAAGGTGAGAAAAGATTTACTTCCATTTGATAGGGCTAATAAGCCACTTGACATTCCAAATGAAAAAGTTAATGTCACCGATTGACATAAATTTATTGGATCTTATGACCATTGTGATTTGAAGAATGTGAATAACTTTTTTAAAGTATGAAATATGAATAGTATTGGTGGAACTCAGAAATCAGAATGACCTGAAACTGAGAATTGTATTTAAAAAAGTGGACTACTACAGTCCCCTACTGAAAAGAAGATACTCCTGCAGAATTGTTTTAAAACTCGGTTCTGCCACTTTTAGCAAGATCTACTAATTTACTCAGTATGGGGACTATGCACTATACCTATGTAGCACGTATGCATCCTTAGCTGTTGGAGCCATGCAGTTGGTGTCCAGCCATAGCTGGTGGCATGCTTAAAAGGGGCTTGCACCCTTTAGGGGTACTGGTTCTCAGCCATGGGAGGGGGAATGGGAGGCAGGTCCCAACTGTATGCCATGAATGATGGGGTGGAGTGCCAGTGGAGGAGGGTGCAGGCTACACATACAGACATGCTGCTATAGCCACCATGCGCTTTCTCCATCTGGTAACTGGCAGCCTGACAGGGTAATTAGCCACCCCTAGACAGTTGGCCCACATACTCTGAATGCTATGTAGCTGCATGGATTTAGTATGCCTGTACCCACAATCCTCCACTCAGTGCAGAGCAGGGGATCTAGTCAGCCAGGAATATGGGCCTTTGATTGGATGCCTGATTCTGTTCACCACCTCCCCATCTCCTACTCATGCACCCTAACATGTCTGTGTGGCACAACCATAAACAGGCAGCCAGAAGTAGTACATGATGCATGGTGCATGCCTCTTCTGGGGTGTGGGTGGGCTGGGTATGTGTCTATCACTCATCTCTGGTCCACAAAGGTGCATTGGCCTCTATAATGGTAATGGCTGTAATCATATCTACAATTGGATCCAATCATGAAAGCTTAAAAGATTTAAGTTATATAAATATAACACACACACTCTCACACACACACACATAGAAGCTGCATGTTTTCAAATCTATTTTCATCATATTTTTTTCGAGACATTATTGACATCAACTTGCCCTAAGCTGGTCTGCACATTTTCTGGAATAAATCGATGACAGCACTCTAATTACAGTCTGTGCCAGTGACTCATAAATACCATGAACTAGGGCTCTAGTAGTAATTGATTTTCCTTCATTTGGGTTAACACACAGGTTAAATAAATTTAGGTAACATTGATAAAACTAACAAGGTTAAACTACCATTGCTCGTATCAATAAATGTTTTTTATACTATAATTAATCAACTTCCCTGACATCTGAAATACAAATACAAAAACATTGTAACATGGATCATGTTACAGTATAAAATGGAAGCCCTGTTGTGATTACATTTTTATATTATTAATACCAAAACCTAACAGGAATTGATCCCTGACAAAATGATAAAGTGCTGTGCTCTTCTTCACATTTTTGATAATATATTTAAATGAATTCCTGGTGTGTGCTCATGTGTCTGTAGAAACCATATTATTAAGGATCTTGTTATAGTATAAACCCTGTTATACTGATATTGTTATATTCCAAACAATAAGAACATGAATTGATAACTGATAACATGCTAGAGTTGTACTTATCTTAGCATATTCAGTTTCATATTGAAGTTTTAACACAGTAGCACATACATTTTACTTTATAAGGGACACCAGGTCCATCAAGTGCACACCCCTGCTTCATAAGCAAGAATCAACACTTATGGCATGACAGCCTTGCACAAATTATTAAAGCTTTCACACCCAGTCAGCTGATTAGCAGAACTTTTCCCCAAGTTTACCTTTAAGAGCTGTGCTGTTTAATGAATGTTGCAAAGATTTTCTTCATCAGCAAATTGTTCAATTTCATGTATTAATTTATTGATTTACTTATGTATGTACTGTATGTACAGTACATACTGTATGTATGCATGTATGTATGTATGTATTTATTTATTTATATGTATTTTTTATACAGGATAGTTATTGCTGGGCATAACCCATTTCCAGGAATGATCCTATGGGTTATAGTTGTGAACTTTATATATCTTAGCAGATTGTAAACCCCCTTAAACTTTTATAGAGCAGTTTAGTTTAGTTTAGTTTATTAGTCTAGGAATTAATACCTTTGAGCCAGGGCTCTTTTACAAAGGTTCCACGTCACAAAGAACATTTAGCAAAGCACGATACACATTACAGGTAAAACCAGACAGGAAAGTTACATCATAAATTTGCTATTAACAGTTTAAGGCAGTAACGTTTTTAAGTTTCATAGAAAAACAAGCTATAACAAGTTCAAGCGAGTAGACAATTTCGAGGTTAAGGAAACTTCCAGGGAGAGGGTGATCATTAGGCGCCAAAAGGAGGCTAGAGAGGAGGGAAAGGTGGTGAGCGGAGAGTAAGTGAGAGGGGACAGGAAAAAAGGGGGGGAGTGAGTTTGGGTGGGAGACAGGAAGTAGTAGAGGTACCAGAGGGTTCATTAGTCAGGGAGGAAGAGGCCTCAGATGTGAGGATGGACATGAGGAGTAGTCTTTATCTAGCGCAGTCACAGTTGCTAGTGGTGGTGAGGTGGGCATAGAGCATGGATTTGAAAGCTTCAAGCGAGGTTGAGGATAGAGTAGGTGGACTAAGCGCATTGAACCATGTCGGGGCCCTGTATGAGAAAGATCTTTGTCCCTGTGCAGTCCGGCATCTCAGAACCAGGAAAGGTTGGCGTTCAGATCTGGTGGAGGGTCGTGAGCCAGGATTCAGTCAGAGTAGGTTTTGAATACATAATGGAGTCAGTCCCAAGATAGATTTTTTTGCCATTGTGCAGGTGAGATAAATAAGACGATTTGATAGGTTCAACCAGCCTGATTCATAGTACAGATCCCACGTGTGAGTCAGTCTTTGAGCCCCTGTGAGGAGCCGCAAGCCTTATTTAGAGTGATTGAGATATGCCTTAGAGCAGTGGAGGTAGCTGAGCCATAAATAATAAGGCCATAGTCAATGATTGAGATTATGGAACTCTGTATAGCTATTCTCAATGCCGCTTGATTTAGAAATTATGATTCGGAATAGTATTCGGGCATTGGTTCACTGTTTTCTACAGTGTTGTCAATATGGGTTGTAAGGTGAGCCTTGGTCAAAAGTGATGCCAAGGTATTTGAAAGTATTTACTTGGTCCAGTGTAATTCTGCAGAGAGGTTTGTATGGTGAGTGGAGTATGCCTATTTTTGTTTTGGTGATTGGAGAAGAGCATGGCTTTTGTTTTATTGTGGTTTAGCACAAGTTTACTATCCAGGAGCCACCTTTCAACACTAGAGAAAGCAAGTTGCAGGCTTTTTGTGGGAGTTTGATCCTTGTGGGAAGAGAGAATTACAGCATCATCAGCGTATAAGATTATTTTCTCCTGGCAGATATCTGGGAGGGAGTTAAGGAACAGGCTAAAGAGGAGCGGTCCAAGAATTGATCCCTGTGGTACACCCGAGAGAACTGGTTTGAAGTCGGAGAGTTCATTAGAGATTTTACAGCCTGTGACCGATTGGACAGGTAACTTTTACTCAAGCACAAGGACCTTCGCCAGGCCTAGGCTAGAAAGTAGGGAGGTAGGCCATGATGGACTGTGTTGAAAGCTTTTGTAAGATCGATAAAGACTGCACCTGTTTGGCACCCTTTGTCCAGGGCTGAGTGGACTTGCAGAGAAATCAAGTAAGGCTGTTGTTGTACTATGTCCTTTCCTAAAGCCGTGCTGTTGATTACAGAGTAGATTGTATTTGTCCAGGTAATCAGAGAGTTGGTCTGCCACTATTCGTTCAAGTGCTTTGGAGAGGAGGGAGTATTGATATTGGTGGATAGTTTCCTGTTGAGGTTTTGTCCCCCCTTTGTGCACTGGCGAACTATGGCAGATTTCCATTTGTTGGGAAATTGACTTTGGCAAAGTGACAGATTAAGAATTTTTGCAAGGGGTGAATTACTTCATCCAGGGTGAGAGACAGAGATTTTAGATCTAGCGTGTCACTACTTGTTCTGGATTTGGAGCAGGCCTTTCTATGTACTTGTGTGCTTCTGGCACTTGATTTTCTTGAAGTAAAATTGTGGTTTGTCACGAGGGGTGTTTTGTGATACTAGGCTAGCACAGGTAAATCCGAGAAGAAATCTGGGGGGAGGACCCCACTAAGGTCTGTGAATGTCTTATTAAGCGCATCTGCAATAGACTTTGGGTCAAGAGTGGTGGATCCATCAACTTTCATAATGGTAGGTGACGATTTTGATTGTTTACCCATTATGTTTCGGATGTTGTCCCAAAAAGCTCTTCCATCACTCCAGGTGGATTCAAGGGCATTTTTGAAATAGGCGCTCTTCATTTGCCTAATTTGTGAGGTACATCTATTTCATGCCTGCTTGTATTTTAGGGTATCATGAGGTGAGCCTGTGTCTCTGGCAACTGCCCAGAGGTGGTCCTGAACCTTGAGCTCGGCAAGTAGTTTGGCATAATCCATGGATTTGATAGCGCTTTGATTTTCGTTTTTACTGGGGCGTATAAGTCGATGCAGAGTTGGAAAGATTTATGAAGTATTCTAGTGCGGTATTAATATCAGTTGATTCAAGGATTAAGGCCCAGTCCTGTTGTAGGAGATGGGTTTTCAACTTGATAAGATTCCCATAAGGCAATACTGTGCTTGTTATAACTTTGGGGGGTGGCTTGAGAAATTTATTAGACCAGGTACAGGACACTGGGGAGTGGTCACTGAGGGAGTCAGGGAGGACTTTAATGTTTTTTATCCGGTCAGGGTGATTTGTGAGAACCCAGTCAATAAGGGTGCTTGTACCAGTTTTGTAATTTTTCCGGGTGGGGGAGGTTACCATCTGAGTCAGGTTTGCTGCTAGGATGTCATCTTTGTAAGAGCCAGTGTCAGAGGCGAGCCAGTTTATATGGAAATCCTGAGGAGGAGCTCATTTTCAGAGGGCTGCAGACTAACAAAATCAAGTACAGACTTAATACTGGCACGGTGGTCTTTTGAGGGATATAGACTCGCCACTGTGAGAACTTTGTTTTGTGCACCAAGAAGCAGTTTGATAGGGAGGAGTTGCATCTCTGTATTGTGGGGTGCAAGCTGTCGCATTGACAGGAGAGGTTGTCCTTTTGTAGATAGCACAGCCCCCACCTTTCTTGCTTGCCCAGTCAAGTCTGAAAAGATTGTAGCTTCAAGCGAGACCGCATGATCCGGTGCTGGGAGATAGCCAGGTTTCCACAATGGCTAGTATATCAGGTTTTTTTGTCCAGCGAGAGTTTGAAGAGATGCCAATTTGGGAAGGAGGCTGCAGATATTTAGAGTGATAATGGAGAGACCACTACCAACTTTCCCTGTTTTTGTCGGCTTCAGTACAACAGGACCAGGGTTTGGGTGTATCCCACCAGATATTAAAAGTAGGAGGAGCAGGAGTTTCAGCGATGCCATTCGTAGTTCATAATAGGTTGGAGTGAGTTTCTGCTTGTACTTTTTAAGATGCTTGGATTGTCTTCTGGAGTCCCAGTAGAGGGTGATCGTTAGTGAGTTATAATGATGTGGCAGTTTCCAATTAGGAAATATGGCTCTTTGCACCCAGGTATTAATTGGGTGATGTTTGTTTAAGACTTCCAGAGTAAAAGCCATGGTACAATGTTTTGGGTAGTAGTATAGAAAGGTGAGAGTAGGTGGAAGGGTAGGGTAGGCGGAGGGGGGGAGTTGGCATAAAGGGAAAAGGAGGGTGAGGGTGAGCAGGAACAGGTGGTGGGGACTAAGCCAAAGCATTTTTTCAGCGAGGCAGGAGAGCCAAGAAGTAGTGTGGGCTAGGCAGTTGGGCAGGCAGTAATCATGCATTTACAAACAAATGGTATAAATGCCTGATGGCACTGTCAAAAGCAATGAAAGAGTTTGATTGTCAGATGTAATGTGGCTGTAGACAACGTGCTAAACTTTTTACTTTACATAGCTAATGCAATATAAGAATTTTGACAACAACTGATCAGGCAAAGTCTTTTTTTTTAAACTGTTAAAACTTGTAAAAATGTATGTTTCTATCCTCATCCCTCTCAAAACACTCTGTCACAACCCATCCTTCTCCACAGCCCCGACCACCATCACTGATGAACCCCCTTCCCCCACTGACTAAGCAGCACTCAATACCACCATCCTCCTGTCCTAGCCCAGACAAATTAATGAATACAACATCCCTTCCCCTACCTGCTCAGCAGCACCCAATATCACCCTCCCCCAGCAATTGTTAAATGAGAGTGACACCCACCCCCTCACTCACTCAGCAGCCAACCATTCCACCACCCAGCCATACCACCCAACAGAAGAATACTGCCGCATGAAAGTGACAGTGACTGGAAAACACCCTCCTCTCACCACTTCAACTGGATGCTACCTGAAAATGGTAGCATACAAATTCTAGGTGAAGGATAATGGGCCTTTGCCTGAAAGTGATGTAAAGGTTGCTTCAAGGGGGATCCCAGAAATGGGGAAGGTGGTAATTATGTGAGCTAGAGTCAGAAATGGTACTGTAGCCCTTAAAATAGGTACAGCTCCTGGGACAGATGGGATGCACCCAAGGGTGCTTATGGAAGTGGCATCAGAACTAGCTGAACCTCTAGAAAGGCTATTCAATAACTCAGTACAGTCATGCATGGTTCAGAAAGATTGGAATGTAGTGTATGCAGTCCCACTGTACATGGGAAGAGAAACAGAGCAACCAGGAAACAACAGGCTTGTTTCTCTTACCTCCATCACAGTTAAACTAATGGAGACACTAGTCAAAGAAGATCTGTTATGGACTACCTGCAGAAAAATTTGATGCAGGATAGCAAACAGCATGGGTGTGTGGCAAGGAAGTCTTGTCACTGTCATTGTTATTTGGCTAGGTAACTAGGGCAGGGGATAGGGAACAAGAAGTGGATTTACTCCACTTCAGCTTTACTTCAGGAAGACGTTTGACTCAGTGCCACACAAAAGGTTGTTAAACAATACTGAGGATATGAGTGCAGTGAAGGACCTAGTTAGATGGGTGGGTAGCTGGATGGGGAGGACATAAAACGGTGCTGGTAAATGTAGTCAAGTCAGGGGAGAGAGAAGTCAAGAGTGGGATTCCACAGGGTTCAGTCCATGGTCTGATCCTTTTCAATATGTTCATCAGTGACATAGAGGGAATACAGCACAAGACATGTCTCTTCACAGATGACACTAAGCTCTGTGGCAGTATAGACAGCAAGGAAGGGATAAGGGAATTGCAGAGGGACCAGCAAAGGTTAGAAAGGAGGTGGTCCAAGGTTGAAGTTCACTGCCAAATGCCAGGTGATGTGTCTAGGGAACAAGAACACCAGAATAGATTATTTGATGGAAGGGGTTAAGTTGGACATTACAGCTCAGGAAAGAGACCTGGGAGTGATCATATGTGACTCCCTAAAGTAACATGTCCAATGCAACAAGGCCTATGGCAAGACAGCCATAATGTTAAGATGTAGTGAGAGGTGGTTCATGAGTAGGAGGAAAGAGGTACGGCTACCATGCTATAGATCACCAATGAGGTCACCTCTGGAATACTGTGCCCAGTTCAAGAGCCCCCACTTAAGGAAAGACAAAGACAGACTGGATATGGTGCAGCATAGGGCAAATGAAATTATTCAGAGCCATCATAGCAGATCCTATGAGGATTGTCTTAACACTCTGAAAATGTACTCGCTGGTGACCAGAAGGGAGAGAAGCAAAATGATAATGACCTTCGGATGTCAGTATTGCTCAGCTGGTAGCACTTTCACCTCTAGGATAGAAGATTATGAGTTCTAGTCCTACACTGGGATTGGGTTTATACCATTAATGCTGACACCCGAGTGCAGTACTAAGGCACTGCTGCACTGCGTGGTGTGCCATTCTTTGGACGTAATATTAAGCTGAGATCCCATCTGCCTGTTCTGTGCTTCTTCAGGTGGACATTAAAAAGCCCATGGCACTTCTCAAAAAGAGAAGGGACATTTTTTTTGAAAATCTGTATTATAATACAACATGCAAATGAGCATAATACAGAGAAAAATAAAATTTTTCATCAAACTACAGTATATTGAAAAATAGAGAACAAAAGTGAAGAAAGAAAAAAAGGACTATCATTCCATCGATAGTATTCATGCCATTAAATATAAATGAAAAACCAAAAAGTTCAGTTTCAAAATGATTTAAGCTAAATCTCTGAGATTCTACTGTCTATGGAATTCATTTTAATCAATGAAAGGCCTTCCATCATTCTAAGTACTTGGCATTGGTGACTATCTTCCATTCTGTATCCTGTATGGATGATATTTCATATAATACTGAATATAACAATCCCTCTTGGGTTATTTGTTGTTGCTGTAGGACCAGTTTATATTGAATCTGCCATATCCAAAATTGTAAGCTTGCTAGCACTACTCTCATACTGATAGCACTGTAAGATTGCCAGACCACTGGGAAGACTCTTAAAAATAGTATTTCTATAGTTAAGTTTGCAAATAGTGTATTGTTCTATCTTCTATAAAGTAATTCCCCAAATTCAGTAATATATGGACATTCTAGGAATATATGTGCCATTGTTTCTATCACTGCTGTACATGACAGTCTTGGACAATATTGTTCATTTTTTTGTGTGTTTCAAATTTCCTTTTATGGTCAGCTGGACAAGTGCACTTAGCCACACTCTATCCCACATTTTGCTTTAAATTCTATCATCCATTAACAAATGTCCTATCAGGTTTTGTTTCACTAGTGTGTATTGGGAAAATGTGGAGGCTCATGGAAGTGATTCTGCAGAATTGTTTCATACAGTTGTTTTCTCGGAATGGTACAATACATATTTGATTTGTGGTTATCTTCCGTTTTTAGGGCTGCAGGTGGCATAGCCCTGTAGACCTATTAGGGCTGCAGTGGGCATAGCCCTGCTGACCTATTGCATTGAGAAAATGACTACATCATCCTTGCAACTGTACAACTTGAAAAGGTGTTAATAGTGGCCTCCAAGCATCAGAACCAGAAACTTTCTGCTTGCACAATCTTTATTTTTTTTTTACTTTTGCTGCACTCCCGCTAACAATTGGTATATCTGAGTAATTTTTTTTTTACTTTTGCCCTGCTTACATTAACAATTAGTATGTCTGAGTAAAAATCTTCACTTCCTTTAGAAAAGGAACTCTTTTAAGATTTGGACTTTATGATACCTGCCGCCTGCCCCCTCCCCACCCACACCAGACCGAAACAGATGTCCTTGCCCAACACACCTACTAGCTCCCATATTGCTACCCTCACCCCCATAGCACCAAAATAATTTAGTCAATGCAAGTCATCAGAAATTGGTCCTGTGGAGCAACTTGGCTCCTTTTTGGGCTAGGTAGAATGAGTGAATGAATGGATGACAAGCTCTTCCTATAGTACCACCTGATTGGCAGCTGTTAGACAACCAGGTGTTACTATAAAAGGACTTCATCATTCATTTATATCTCTTAGTCCAAAGAAGGGCACAAGATGCTTCGCTGTGGAACCGATCTCTCCTGATTTGCATTTACTAAATTATAATGTGTTTTGCATGGTAGTCCCCACACCTCCACTTGCCCCCAAATATTTAAAATGCTGGATCAGGAGAGATCCCCCACCCCCACACACACACACTGTGCTTTTAACCAATTGCAAGTGCATAGATATTTTGTGGTCTTGCAATCAGTTGACATGGAAATGACTGTGGTGGCACAATTAAAAGAGTATGACTTCCATTCTGGAATAAATAGTAGCTGCAGGTGAATTCTGTGGACAAACGCCCATTGTTCCTGTAAATTGACCAACAACCAACAGCAGAGCAATACACAAAATGTAAGAGACCAGATTTCCAAAAGGGCAGACGTAATGCCCCAATCCACATGCATGTGTTCCAATATGTCCGACAGTCATGGAAACATAGACATTGATGGCGGGGAAAAAAGTCCATCAAGTCACCCTCTCCCTCATATTAAAATGTTGCATTTTATTTTCGATAGTTGCACTTACTGCATTTGAGGCAGAGGCAAGCATTCAAAATCAGATGCAAACACTAGTTGCATATCTACATAACAATGCTCTTTGTTTTTTTTTTTTTCTTTACTCATTTTTTTTTTCAGATACAGAACAGCAAATAGACAGTTGTGCACAGTGGACCTCAATGTCCTATATATCACAGACATGGATAGAAGAATACATGACAAACATCTTCATAACTGTTTCTGCCCTCCAAATGTAGGCGGTGACCTAATCTTTGTAACTTTCAGCTGTTGCTTGTAGCCTATAATACATCACATATTATAGTCTCACTTGATACTGTCATTTTAACAGCCTCTTCTCTAACAACCCTCATGATGTCACACGTGTCCTTGCCTTCAACTGCATCATGTTCCTCCCTGTCATCCAAATGACTCCACTTACCTGTTTTAACTGACGTGTAATCCTGCATCACACATACTCAGCCTGATGAATACAAGAGGTACTGGTCCACATGGACTCAAAATGATGTAATTGCTTAAATTTAACTGGATCCAATGTAAGAGACACTAGAAAGTGCACACAAAGTTTGGCATCACAGATTACTGACAGGACTCAGACCTGATAAAAGAACATTTATTAAGCACAAAACATTTAAAATGATACAGCAGCACCCTCCCCACAGAATGTGTTCTGTACCATTTTTAATGTTTTACAGTAAATAAATGTTCTTTAAACTGTACCTATCATATCAGGTCAGAGGCCTGTTGGTAAATCCATGATGCCAGACTTCATGTGAACTTTGCATAATATTTATGCAAGCTCTGAAGCCTGCCATCTTAATTATATTGAATCAAGGGCAACCAACAATGATGTATATCTCAATTTTATTTTTGTTTTGTAATGTTTAATTGTTGGACTGTCTAGGTGAGTAACAGCGTGTTTGGTTTGAGTGCTTAATGGAATAAACTTTTTTTTAAAAAGGCTGGCAATGTTACTTTACAATGAGGCTGCACTAATTGCTGTCTTCATTGTCGGAATGGGTATTGCTGGTATCAGGTTATTAGGTGTCATTTTGCTCAGGATCCTTGTGTCACCTTTTTTATGTAGCAATATGTCTTTATAGGGCATGGGATAGTGGTTGAATTTTATCTGCCAACTGTATCTTCAATTTGCCTGTAAAAATGAATCATGCCCTCCGATCGATCGTCAACTAGTAATGGTTATGTCAATACTGTTGCCCCCCCTGCCCGCTTCTGTATTGAAAAGTTAGCATAGCAAGTGGCACAGTACTTACTTACATTCTGGTGCCATACATTCTCCACCAGTGTCATTCATTAGTTTGGCTGCTGAAAATACTCTAAATTAAACATTCCAGTACTGATTGAGGTCATTCATTTTTTATTTTTGTTGCTGTTGCTTATTTTAACTTATACAACTGTCTAGTTGCTTAATGACAAATTGCTAGTTTCAGCATATATGCTGTGACATTCACATGGTCAACTGTAGTCAAAATAGTACTCAAATGATAATTCTAATAAAAAAATAAAGAGAGAAAATAACAATATGGTTGTGTCTGTTCATGTACTCCACTAATGGCTATTACTAGTCGGACAATGTACACTGTCAGAAATTGATAGTCAGCTGTTTGATTACCTTTTGCATGTTTTTAGTGTTTTGAATACACACCCTTTCTTTTACGTATGACAGAATACAAACTTCCTCGATTGCTGGCATATCAAACCTATAAGGATGGTGTACTGATAGTAGAAACTGGCGCTGGATCAGACTAACCACTCTCTTTGGAGTTTTTTTCCCATCAAGTCATGCAATTGTAATATGTTTTTTGATTATTTCTCATTGATGGATAGCTGCACACCTTACCACTCCACCCATCCACTCCACAATAAGGAAAAAATAAATAAATTAATCAGGGAAGCACTCATGCCCCACGATGTATACATTTATGGTGATATTAGACATTCATGTTTGTGTTTTAGAAAAGAGCCTATCATATTCAATTGCAGTAGGTCATTTCTTGAAGATGCAGTTGCACAGGTGCCATCCATCCATCTGACTCCTGGATGATTTTATATTTCAGATTACCCTGATGTGCAAGTATTTCAGCAGCATGATCAGTGAGAAATGCTGCTTATTATTATGGTGTAGACAACTACATGTGCTGTACTGCATATTAATTGGAGTAAGGAGCAGCAATACAGCTTGGTTCATCCTGCAGGCAGACAAAATGCTGACCCCCATATAATCTCCATTGTCATACACCATAGCTTTTAGTACATCACCAGTCCAACACACTGATGCTGAGTCAACATTGATAAGTATGCATCTGTTGCTATTGGCCACTGTTTTGTTGCCTACAAATATAAAATAAGTAACAACGGGGGGGCGTGGCTAACGCTCAACCAAGATGGCCACTTAGCTCTACATCTCCGATAGCACAAGAGCCTAGAACCCTAAATTGACACTGTTTTGGGTGGTTTTCTAAAGAGGGAAGTGAATCCTAAGTGATCCGAAGATTTACTCTATCAACTGGCCTACTCCGGGACAAAACAGTCCATAATTGAGCTAATTATGAGCGTTCGGAGCTGTAACTCTAGCAACTAAGCAGACAGTATGGTGCAGTTACTAAAAGAGAAAGAAGAACCTTCGATCAGGGAGATGTTTACGACTATTATGGCTAGTATTGATACGCTTACTTTAGCAGCAAACAATTCTGATTTTTCCATACAACAGACAAATCTTAGAGTTGACGTAGTAGAACAAAAGACTGTGGGGCAAGAGGATGCACTCCAGAATCAGGTTGCAATTATGAGGGAACAAGCGGCCCAAATTCGGTCTCTACAAGAAAAAGTAGATGACTTAGAAAATAGAAGTCGTCGTAACAATTTACGCCTTCTTGGTTTTCCGGAGGGCTGTGAGGGTGGGAGAATGCTACCCTTTTTACAGCAAATGCTTCCAGAGATTCTCCAATTACCCTAGGGCACTAAGATCATGATGGAGAGGGCACATCGTACACTGCAACCCAGACCAGCTCAAGGGGAAAGACCTCGCTCAGTCATAGTACGAATTTTGAACTTTGCCGAAAAAGAAGCTATCCAAACAAGGGCTAGGGAGCTAGGCCAACTCCGATGGAAGGAACATAAGATTATGATCTTCCAGGATTACTCAAGAGAGCTAGCAGTCCAACGTAAGGCCTTCTCCGAAGCACGACGGCAGCTACACGCGCTGAATATTGCCTTTACCCTGAGGTATCCAGCAATGTTACAAATCTCTATAAATGGAACGGCCCATCAATTCTCATCTCCAGAAGCGGCCTTGGCCTTTATTGGTACTATGCACCCAGATGGCCCAAGCTCTTTGTCTTCTGAGCAGGCCAAGAATATCTCTCAACAGCACTTGCCACAAGGGGATCCTTCTGATACTTCCCTCCCCCCACTCCCCGGGCGGGACTGGAACCTAGAATTGTGAAAGTCAGGAAAAGGCCACCAACCTCACCACATTCCAAATGGGGCCACCCACGGGAGAGGAACCATGCCCCTGCAACACAGGCCCAAACCTTCTCGGCCTCAGCTGAACCCGAAATAGAGTATGTCAGCCCGTACTTTGCCCATAATTGGCTTTCGATTTTGAGTGGTCTTCCTGAAGCAGAGGTATGTGCTGAAATGGACACTGAGAATGGAGACCCAGACTGCGATAGCCCCGAAGATACACATGCCATTTGGGCCCACAATGCAAAGTCAAAGTCAGTGTCAAAGTCACCTGATCTTCAAGCCCCAGGCTCTCCTCCAGACCGAATCGCTGATTGCGACCCTGCAGAGCCGAAACCACTAAACCCTCCATGAACTATGAGACCCCACAATGCATAACTGTTTAATTCTCAGATAAGTATTTGGGGACTATTGGCTTAAAGACATTAGAGACCGGAGGTGGGATGTACTTGGGGGGGACTGAGGTCTATATGGCTAAATATAGGTCGATCCAGTTAGTTACTGCGGGCTGGCTCTAACATTAGTTAGCACTGTGTATATTATGTTAGCCCTGGTCGAGTGTTTGCTGGGGTCTGTAGGTTCTTTTTTTTATTTTTACAGACCGTAAAGGCTATAGATAAGGCCAAGCCGACCAGCCCACTAAAAGGTGGTCACTCGGGGACTTATCTCGGGGGGATAAAATTGCCAGATAACACCATTTTCCAGTCTGGAAAGCAGTGGTACCCCCCCCCCATTGCGCTTCAAGGTACACCAGTTCTCATCAAGATGACTTGAAGGTTTTCCTTTCGGCCTTTTCCCCATACTGTTCTATGAGTGAGCTTTGCTTAGTATGTCCGTTAGAGGACTACTCGGAGCACAGTTTATCCCCCAGTTATATACATTTTATGGGTCCCAAGATTGTGCGACTTCCCTCTTTGTCACTTCTTTTTTTTTTGTTTCTTTTAATTTAATTTGGCATGCAGCTATCCGGAATTTGCACCGGGCAATTTCTTTTGGTGCTTGGGGTACTTATACTACATAATGTAGCAATAAGGGAGGACTACTGTATTGGATTACAGGCTTTGAGATGACGCAGACCAAGTACGTGCGAAATGGACCATATCCGATACTGTGATCCCATATATCAAACAGCATTATTGCTGCTTTGTCAACCACTCAAGGTAATACTAAACCACTTTATATAGTAGATGTTTTTACCCGGTGCCGAATCCTAATGCTATGAAGAGCAGGGTTCGCTTTGAAACTGCCTGCCATATATTTGTGACAAAGTGGCGCTAATCCTGTAGCGGATTGCGGGGTCTTTTCTTCTTTCATTCTCTGACGTTTTTGTTACAGGGTGTGGTGTTTCAGGAAAGACTCAGAGACCTGTTCGGCTGACACCATATGCTAACCTCAGCTTTGGCAGACTGTTGTTAATAGATCAATGACTATTAAGAAGGTTAGGTTTAAGGATATAACTGAGCCTGGGCCATTATTGTGACAAACATATTGTATACCAGGTTAAGAGTTCCTCAAATGTTTGTACCTCCCCACCTGAAGGGTTTGCAGGTATATCCGTTTTTGGCTCTTGCAAGAGTTGGATAGCTGCTGTCTCTGAGCTTTAACTTGGTGCCAGATAAGTCAGTACAAGCAACTTAATAACAAGCTGTTTTCTTCCCTTTTGGGAAGTTTCATTCCCCATCCTCAATGGCGTTATGGCATACCATTGGCTAGGGCTCTAGCCGGTTTAGTCCTTCCACATCCTCTTTAATATTTTGTAGGATAAGTTAGTTAGTTAGTTAAGACTTTTAGACAGTATATAGTCTCTAGACTCCTGTTAGATAAACCCACGGCCACTGCTCAAGTTTCCTTCGTAAGGACAGGTTATCGACCCATGAATACTGTACGAATAGAGGTACTCCTACTGTTTTTGTCCGTGGCCTTGTCTCCCCTGTCTCTGTGTCTTTGTTCTCTGGTATACCCCGGGGGCCCTTAATGAAATGTCTGATATTGTGATACACACTTGGAATGTAAGGGGGCTAAACTCCCCAATAAAATGAAAAAAGGTCCTGGCCCACCTGAAACGTAACCGTTCTCAAGCGGTGTTCCTGCAAGAGACTAAGTTCTCTGGGGAGGATCATACTTGTATGAGGAAAGATTGGGTCGGTCAACAAGTTCACTCCAATGCCCAGACTAGGAAGCATGGGGTTCTCATCCTTGTCCATAAATCTCTAGCCTGGACACTGGAACAGACCCGTTCAGATCAAGACGGCAGATGGGTATTAGTTACTTATAGTACGCCCACAGGCCCACTCATCCTGTGTAATATATATGCTCCCAATGAAGACACCCCTCAGTTTTTTCATTACCTGGCAGAAATAATTTTGGAATTTAACCCCCCACAATGCCCCCTGTTAATTGGTGGGGATTTTAACCTCACGTTGGTACCTCTCCTGGATAGGAACGATGGGGGGAAGGAAACACACCTTAGAAGTGGGAGGGCTCTCCAGCAAATGATCACTGACCAAGGGCTTACAGACTTGTGGCAGTTATTCCACCCCAGGGTAAGAGTCTATACGTTTCATTCAGCAGCAAATGCTTCATACAGCCGTCTGGACTTTTGGCTCGGCTCATCCAAATTGACAACTAAAACCCTTGATGTTTCAATTCTTCCCTGCTGCATTTCAGATCATGCCCTAGTCCAGCTTCTTATACACTAGGATCCAGTGGCCCCCCTGACTAAACAATGGAGATTGGACCCGCTTCTACTGAAAGACCCTGACTTTACTCCTTGGGTTAATAGGAGGTTTCCTTTCTTGCTGAGAACCCTATAAGTGACACCTCTGCCGGTAATATGTGGGAAGCTCTTAAGGCCATGATACGAGGTAGCATTATGGGGTTCGCTGCAACCAAACGTAGGCAAAGGGAAGTGCAGCTGGTCAATCTTGAACAGAGATTGGCTATGGCTGAGAATATTTTTAAAGCTATGCCCTCTCCATCTACTCAGTCATCTATAGGTAAATCCATTTTGAGTATTCGGTTTGAAATTAACCAAATTCTAAATAGAAAAGCTGAACCAGCTATCCTTCACCTTAAACACACCTTTTGGGAAGGTGGGGACAAAGGGGGTAAAGTACTTGCCTATCAACTTCATAAAAAGCAAGCCAGCAGATATATCTTGGGGTTGAGGAACAAACAAGGGGAGTTGGATACCTCCTCTAGAGATATTAGTGATATTATGGCCTCCTTCTACAAAAACCTTTATTCCTCCACACATACTCACCCTAATAAAGACACACAGGGTTTTTTGAATACTCTGGGATTGCCTAAATTAAAGAGGGAACAAGCACAACTTCTTGATCTCCCTATTTCCAGAGAGGAAGTGCTCGCAGTCATTCAAGACCTGAAAAAAGGGAAATCTCCAGGCAGTGACGGCTATACGGCTGACTTTTATCAGATTCTGGCCCCCACTATTTCACCCCTACTAACCCAAGTGTTCCAGGAGATAGAACTTAAAGGTACCCTACCTCCCTCTATCCAGGAGGCAATCATAGTGGTTATTCCCAAAAAAGGAAAGGACCCCACTAACCCGGGAAACTATTGCCCGATCTCACTTATAAATTTGGACAGTAAGCTATATGCCAAAATCCTAGCCTCCAGACTTAATCCCTTACTGAACCTTCTTGTACACCCATCACAGGTGGGATTAATATCTGGGTGGCATAGTTCAGATCATTTTAGAACTCTGTTGAACTTGATCCCCCTTGCCAAGTCCCTACATACACCTACAGCTGCTGTCACAGTTGACTTTGAAAAGGCATTTGATTCCGTGGAATGGGACCACCTATATATGACTCTGTCCCACTTTGGGTTAGAGGAAACATTTCTTTCTAGGATAAAAGCCATCTATGAAGGCCCACTAGCTAGGGTTAGCACAAATTCAATGCTTTCTGACCCATTCCCTTTGGGCAGAGGTACGAGGCAAGGATGCCCACTCTCCCCCCTACTGTTTGTGTTGGCTGTCGAACCTCTGGCTGCAGCAATCAGAAGTCAACCAGAGATAAAAGGCCTGTTAGTGGGGAACACGTGCTATACAACCTTTATGTACGGTGATGACCTTCTTCTCCTGCTGGAAGATGCCCATAAGGCTATCCTTCCCCTTCTTACCCTCCTAGAAACCTTCTCATCTTATTCAGGTCTACGAATGAACCAGAGTAAGACAGAAGTATTTCCTCTCAACTCCCGTTGTGTACAGAAAATGATACCTGTAGATACTTTACTCTGGGCACCAGAAGGGATTACATACTTGGGGGTTTTCTTGACCCCATCTTTGGAGACAATATGGCAAGCTAACGTACAGCCCCTCCTTACCTCCATTAAGACAGACTTCGATAAGTGGAGATTAGTTAAGCTTACTCTAGCAGGGAAAATTGCAGCAGTAAAAATGATCTCAGCTCCTAAACTTTTTTATTTGCTGATGCATCTGCCTGTTCCCTTACCAAAACAATGGTTTCAGATATTTGATAAATTAATTGGGGATTTTCTATGGGAGGGATCTAAACCCAGATTTAGTCAATCTAAGCTGAGGTCACACTGGAAGAAGGGCGGATGGAATCTTCTCTGGCCGGAGGGCTACAGTTGGGCCTTCCTTATGGCTCAAACAGTCAAATGGGAACACGCTCCTTCACCCATCTCACCGCAATGGATACAACTAGAAACAGACATTATGGGCCTGTCTCATCCCTCTTCCCTTTTTGTAAAGAGGAGCAGCCCTAAAAGAGCTGGGGCCAGTAAAATAAGTGTAGACTTTATTTCGCCCACAGTAATTGCATCTAGAGCCAATTGGTTCAGTTCTCACCATAAGATGAGGTTAGACCCCCTCCCACTTTCTCACATACCGATTTGGCAAAACCCAGCTATCACTATAGGAGGAGCTGAAGTTATATGGAAACATTGGGTGGAGTTGGGCATAACTAAAATGAGTGATCTGTTAACCCCTGAACATAAAGCCATGCAGACTTTTCATTCCTTACAACATCTATGGGGTATCCCACACTCAGACTTCTGGAGATATCTTCAGCTCAGGGATGCCACCCGACATCTCTTATCTCCCAACTTGAGTCATGACAAAGGTTCTCCCCTGGCCAAGTGGCTATTTTGTTCTAGGGGCCTTGCAGGTCGTATATATGCCACTCTTAGAGATACTCTTCCATCTCAGTCAGATGAAGCAAGACAGAGATGGGAAAAGATGCTGCAAACCCATATACTACTGGAGGTCTGGGATAAAGCGTGGGTAGATACACATACCTGGTATACAGATGCCAAGTCCAAACTAATCCAAAATAAAATTGCACACTTCTGGTACAGAACTCCAGCCATCCTTCATAAAGCTAAAGTACTGGAACAGGATAATTGCTGGAGATATCAGGAGCCGGGAGGTGATCTAGAGCACATCCTGTGGTATTGTCCAAAGCTCCAGCTCCTTTGGCAGGAAATACAAAAAATTGCCTCCAGGGTTTTACAACAATCAATCCCCCTTAACCCTCTCTTCTTTCTGTTGGGGATCTGTGTTGATATGCCCAAGCTGCCCCCATTGAGGTACAGATGGTTGGCTTTTGTGACTCTGCAAACAAAAAGAGCTATTCTATGCAATCGGAGAACCCCTCTAATTCCCACAATGTCAGAAGTTTTGGGGTCTCTGTCCACCGTGGCCAAGTTAGACAAGATATCTTATCTACAGAAGACTAAGCTTTCTACCTATGAAGCCTGTTGGGAACCCTATCTTAAATATCTGAATGCGCCCAATCTCCAACAGGGGATAGGTTGATTATCATCACGGCCTTATAGTAGTAAAAAGTAACACTGTAGGAGATCCCTCATAAGGGGACTCTGAAAACATGAGAGGAACCTACAGTACCTCTCTGCTGGTCTGGAGATTATAGCTATGAGTCTCATCCTAGAATTTACACATGGTCGTATATACGAGGTTATAGAGAGTGTTTAACTCACCCAAGTACAGATTTAAGCTTGGGATGCATTTTGTTTGTGTTCCAGGGCCAGACTGATCCCTCACAGAACATATGCACACTCTTATCCAACCTACTTTAGAAGTCATGGAAAGAGATGGGTTTGGCCTCAGAGATACAGAATTTTTGTTTAGATGTCTATGTCCAGTAAGATAAATTTTTGTGATGGCACCTTGTCCCGGTAGGTACCCTTATAGGTTACTGACTTGGCTTGGGGGAAGCTAGGGTAGAGTATTTTCTTTGCATCTAACACTTGCCTCTGGGTGTCAATCTATGGTCGGGGAAGCTCCTTAGTAAGAGATGAGTTAACCACCCTTTGAGCATACAGAACTCATTGTTACATTTCTTATGTCTACAGTCAAATATCTGAATAATGTTTTCCACGTTCTTGAAGTAGAGGGATACACTGCTAGGGAATATATTAATGTAGATCTAATCAATAAACTGTCAAACGTATGTACCCCTCATTTTCCCTCACTTACCCACTAAACCTTTCCTCCCATCTACTGTTTTAGTACTATGGACTTATGTAAAGATGTAAGGTGGCTGAATATATCTATGTACAGAAAATGTGACTGTGTATGGCAGGATGTCTTCCGTCTTGTCTGTTATTTTATTTGAAAACAATAAAAATTATTATCGAAAAAAATAAGTAACAATAAATAAATAACGGAGAATACACCCAGTTGCTGTCAATTCTGTTCACAGACCCTATCTAACTGGTAGTTTTTAGTTACCCATGTTCTATAATGGGTGTTTTGGCCATTGAAGTAGTACAGAGAAAATGGCATCTGTACTGGAAGGGGACAGGATCAGTTGTGTTCCAGGACAGTAGCTGCTTCTTGTTGTTTTTACAGGGTTTCTTGTGGATTTTACTTGGTAGAAGGTTATTTCTTTTCTTTCTTACTTCTAAGGGGCTAGCAGGGTATTGTTTTGGAGGCTGTTGGAAGTTTGAAAACTGGTTTGGTGGCTGTAAGTGGGCTAATTTGTTGGATGTTTCACTGTGTAACAGGCTGCGCTGGGGGAGGCCTATTTCTTCTGATTTCAAACCTATTTGGTGGGATTTGCTTGGGGCTGGTTCTTTGGCTGCAGGGTTTGGAGGGGCAGACACAGGGCTCATACACTCTCTCAAGAGTCGGGTGTAGGCCCAAGACCCACCCCCCCCAGAGCTCAGCTAATTTATAGGGGAACACCTGCCCTGCAATTGGAGGAAAAGGCTGCAGGTGCAGCTCATGTAGTTCTAGCCACTGGGGATTGGATTTAAAGGCTGGGAGAGAGGAGCTTAGGGAGTTGTTCACTTCCCTTATAAGTTTACTGTGTTGTACTGCACCTAGTAACAGGGTTACCAGTTTACTGTGGCACTGTATCTAGGATTAGTGGGTGACCTGATTAGGCAGTAGAGGTGTATCTTGGACTAGTGGGGAACCTGGTGACTCACCCAAGGAAACCTACTTGGAGGGAGATGGGACCACACGTCATTAGGGCTGGCATCTTTGGGAGGATGGTGGGGTGCACAGGGTGTGGAGCAGCCATGATACTGGACTGGGCTTGGAAGTTCAGTGGTTGCCCAGTGTGCTACCAGCTGGAACAGCTTAGGGAGGAGGTTGTGGGGATTAGGAGACAGCTGGGGGAATGGGGGAGGTGTGGTTGGGGAAGGGGGCAGGGGATCTCCCGCGGGGTTGCACCAAGCTCTAGGGGCTGGGACATAGGGAAAGGAGTGCAGGAGAATACTCGGGGGTCACATAGGGACCCTGGCAGAGGGGGCCCAAAAGGAGGACACTACCAAGGAAGCGGGCAGGTAACTGGAGACCCTCACAAAGGGGGGCCAGAGTGAAAACATTCTCAGGGAAGTAGGCAGATGGCCGGGGCTGGACAGAAGGAAGCAAGGCGAGGAGGTGGATCGGACCATACACTCAGTAACCACTTCAATTCTCTTCTTCTGCTTGAGGATGAGGGGGGTGATGTAGCCATGACAGTGGTGGTTAGAGATGGAAAGGGAGTTGGGGGGCAGGAGGTGGAGGCTGGATAGCAGGAGGAACAGGGGGGAACCTGAAATGCAGGAAATTGGGGGGAGCAGTGAATCAGAGCAGGAGGGGCAGGGGGAAAAGGGAGGAAAGTGCAAGGAGAAGGACCAGTTGGGAGGAAAGGGCAAGGAGAAGGACCAGAAGTACAAGAAGGATACAGTAAAGGGAGCTGAGGGTTTAGGCCAGGGGAGCATGACAAGCAAGGAGGGACTAAACGAAGACAGGAAGGAAGGGAGGGAGGATGAGCCAGGCTAGTTTAGCGGATGGGGGGAAGGACCAGTCACGAGCAGTGAGGAGGGAATTAGTGAGGTACAGAAGGATACTCAGGAGGAGGAGAGGCATAGGATCGGAGGGGAGGGGGTGGCCAGGGTAAATAAGGAGGGGGCAGCATGTGGCACCCAGATAGGGGAGGAACAAGGAGCCGGCTGGGTGGAGGGGCTGGTAGAAAGGATGAGGGGCATGGAAGGGGGAATGGAGGAAAAAGGGCAGTCAAGGAGTGCTTCTGTTGGGGATTCTATGATGAAATTGTAAGTGGGATAGGGATGGAGAAGCCTGGCCAGTTAGAACAAAATGCTTCCTGGACTAACGGCACAGGGCCAAGCACAAGGTATATCAGCTGGCAAAGGATTGTGGGGGTTCCCCAGACATACTGGTCCACCTGGGTACAAATGACATTGAGGGAAATAGTGAGCTAGAGATACAGGCAAGATTCAGGGAGCTTGCCAGGGTCTGTCATGACATAGGATGCACAGTTTCCTTCTCAGAAATCCTGCCAGTGCCAAGGGCTAGTGGGGAACACAAAAGGAAGATTAGGGAGATAAACCAGTGGCTCAGGGAGTGGTGTGAGGCCAGTTGGTATGGGTTTATGGGGGACTGGGGGGAGACCTGGGAGAATAAGGAGCTATATGCTAGAGATACGATCCATCTCAATTTGGAGGGGAGAGGAATCCTTAAGTTGAAAATAGAGGGGTTCATCGGTGAAAAGTGGGGTTAAACTAGTGAAGGGTGAGGGATGGGAGAAAAGGCTTTGAGGGGGTGCCGATAAAGGAGGAACTCTGTCTCTACTCCCCTAAGGAGCTGGAGGAATGTGGGAAAAGGCTGACTGGTAAAGTGCAGACCAGGGGAAAACAGAATCCCCATGGGAACACGAGCAGGGGAAATGGAAGTATAGGGAAAGGTTGGAAGGTAGTCCTGCTAAATGCCAGGAGCTTGGGCAATAAAATGCCTAAGCTCCAGGCGATGCTAACTGAGTGAGCGGTGGATGTGGCAGTGGTCACTGAGACCTGGGCCACCGCAGGACATGAATGGGACCTGAACCTGGAGGGTTACACTATGTTCAGGAAGGACAGGTGGGGAGGGAAGAGGAGGAGGGGTAGCAATGATAGTCAAAAACTGCATTGGCATAGGGGGAGTAGAGGAGGCGGAGGGAACCGTGGAGAAGATTTGAGTCACCTTGATAACATGGGGGGGCAAGAAAGGAAAAATAGGAGTGGTGTATAGATCCCCTGCACTGGCGGAGGAGTTGGAGGAGAGTCTGGTGGCAGATGCTGGGAGACACTGCAGACTGGGCAGGGGAAGGGTGGTGGTGGTGGACTAGAGGGCATGGGATGAAGTTGGAGGGAGGACGATTCAGAGGAAACGTGAGGAAGAATTTCTTCACAGAACGGGTGGTGGACAAGTGGAACACCCTGCCAGAGGAAGTGGTGGGGGCTGAAACAATCATGGGATTTAAGAATGCATGGGATAGACATAAAGGAATTTTGGAGGTCAGGGGTAAGGGGCAACAGACTTCCTGGAAAACATAAACTGAACTTACAAACTTAAATGGGCAGACTGGGTGGGCCATAGGCCCTTATCTGCTGACACTGTCTATGTATGTATGTATCTATGGTGTTGGGGACTTAAACATGCCAGGAACAGACTGGGAGACTATGACATCCTCGGTGGCCAGGGAACAGAGGTTGTTGGATGTCTTTCAAGATGCGTTCCTAACTCAGCAGGTGGGGGAACCGACCAGGGAGGTGCGGGTACTGGATGTGGTCCTGGCAGACAGTGACCAGATTGGGGGCCTGGAGGTAAGGGACCCATTGGCGGGGAGCAACCATGCCATGGTAGGGTTCTGCCTGGACCTAGGAGGGGTAGAAGGCTGCACAAAGACAAAGGTAACTGACTTCAAGGGGGTGGATTTTAAGGAAATGGGAAGGATTCTTAAGGAGCATTTGGATGGGATTGGGTCAGACATGGACGCTGATAGTAGGTGGGAAATCATCAGGAGATGGGTGCAGGATGCTACCAGCACCTCTGCAAGAGTAAGACGAAAATAAGGGAGGGCCCGAAAACCCTGCTGGTGGACCAGGGAGGACCAGGAGGTGGTGCAGGGAAAGAAGGCAGCCTATAGGCAATTCAAGTGCTCAAGGAGTGAAAGGGATTGAGGGGAGTACGAGCTGATGGCTAGAAGGGCCACTAGGGTGGTAAGGGTGGCTAAGGCAAGGAAGGAGCAGAACCTGGCCAGGGAAATCAGGAGAGGGAACAAGGGGTTCTTTAGATACATTGGAGAAAAACGAAGGGTGAAGGGGCAGATTAGCAGGATTAAAACAGGGGAGAGATGGGCACAAGACCCGGGGGAGCAGGCTTAGGTACTAAATGAGTACTTCACATCAGGTTTCACCAAGGAAAATGGGGGTGCTGCATCATACACAGGAGGAGACATTGATGCTGAGGAGGGGGGGACCCTTAACAATCGGCGGGTCTGGGGAGAGGGGGAGGCATCACTGGCAGGAGGGGGGAAGGCTAAGCAGGGAGAAGAGGTAGCGGAAGAGGAAATCACAGCACAGAGAGTGAGGGAAGCCCTCAGGTCCCTTAAGATGGAGAAAGCACCGGAGCCGGATAAATTACATCCCAGAGTGCTGAAGGAACTTTCGGATGTCCTGACGAAACCCCTGGTGGAGCTTTTCACCATCTCTCTGAGGACAGGATGGGTGCCCCAGGACTGGAAGGTGTCGCATATAGTGCCTATCCACAAGGGGGGATCAAGGGAGGTGGCAGGGAACTACAGGCCTGTCAGTCTGACATCGGTGGTGGGCAAGGTGATGGAGGGCATTGTCAAGGAGAGGCTGGGGGGGACCAGGAAAGGTCAGGGTGCCTGGATGATAGACAGCATGGATTCGTCCTGGGGAAATCGTGTCAGACAAACCTTGTGGAGTTCTATGACTGGGTGACGAGTGCCTTGGACCTGGGTAGACCAGTGGACGTCCTCTTTGTAGACTTCAGCAAGACATTTGACTCTGTTCCTCATGGGGTCCTGTTGGATAAGCTGGGAGAAATGGGGATGGGGAACCAGATGATCAGATGGATAGGCAATTGGCTCCAGGATCGGACCCAGAGGGTCATAGTTGGTGGGATAGTCTCATCCCCAAGGAGGGTCATTAGTGGAGTCCCACAAGGATCAGTCCTTGGGCCCCTCCTGTTCAATGCCTATGTCTCTGACATAAGGACAGGTATCAGGAGTGAGATGAGTCTCTTTGTGGATGACTCAAAATTGGGGGCGGTGGTGGATGGGGAGGAGGGAGGGTGGCCCTACAGGGGACCTGAGGCTCTGGAAAGATGGTCTAGAAAGTGGAAGCTGCGGTTCAATGCAGGGAAAAGCAAGGACTGCACCTGGGGCCAGAAACCCGGGCCAAGTGTACACCCTGGGGAATGCTACAAGTCTCAATGGCTGAGAAGGACCTGGGGGTGGTGGTGGATGTCAAGATGAACAACTCGGAGACTTGTAGGAGGGCAGCAGCCAAGGCCAACAGGTTGCTGGGATGCATCACCAGGGGGATCACCTCCAGAAGGAGGGAAGTGATACTCCCTCTGTATAACTGCTTTGTGAGGCCACATCTCAAGTACTGCGTGCAGTTTTGGAGGCCACATTTAAAGAGGGACATTAAACTCCTGGAGAGGGTCTAGAGGAGGGCAACAAAAATGATTTGGGGCTTGGGGGACAGGACCTATGAGGAGAGGCTCGAAGAGCTAAATATGTACACATTGGAAGAGAGAAGGGACCGGAGGGACGTGATAGAGGTCTTCAGGTACATGAAGGGGTAAATAGAGGAGGAACAGTCAGGGTGCTTTGAAGGAAGGAGGAGGGGCCACTAGAGGGCATAGGTGGAAGCTGGAGGGGGAAGATTCAGAGAGAAAGGAGGGGTGCTATCACTGAGAGGTGGTGGAGCTATGGAATGGCTGGCCTAGAGGGCTATGAAAGTGAGGTAGAGGTACAGGGTCTCCCACAAAATCCAATGCAGTGAGAATATCAGGAACTGGGAAGGCAGAAGCCAGAGAAGGCGAGGGGAGCAGCAAGGTCAGCTCCCAGGGTGCTGGCTGACCAAACGAGCAGATGCGAAAGACCATTAGGCCTATTCTGCTGGCATTTTAGTGTGTTAGTACTTCTCATCTGCAAAATACCTATCTGATAGGTAATTTGCATCTTGTACATGGTAAAAAAAAATAAGTCTGAGTGGAGACCAGATGACTATCATAATACAGTATCTGTTATTCTTAATTTAATCATATTTATATATTTGTTTGCTTGTTTGTTTATTAAATTATTTATTCTTGCAATGTGATGTCTGTTGATTTAATCTGATGTTCCATTCCAGCTCAGTTTAGTGAGCATAGGAAGCTCAAAAAAAATGAATAAAATGTTATACAATATGCTGGTCCTTTGAACATATTTCCTGATGAATTAAATACCTTACAACCTTGAGATGCCAGATCGGGTTCATTTGATATAAATTAATGATTTAGCTGGATGATGTTGTACTGTATGTTGTAAAAAAATCTCAATGTTCCAAAATGCACATGAAGTACTGCCCCATGTAAGACTCACCAGTAGGTTGCTACTGTATTAATGAACTGTGTATGCAGTTGCAAGCTACAGTACCCTAGCATGTTACTATGACCATGAGTGAGAACAGCAGAATGTGAACCAGTATTTTACAAACAGACTTTACAGGAAATGTTGTTTTCAGATCACATGCAGTTCTCCTTTAAAATTGTCACTCTGTCCTGATACAATCCAAGTGTTCTTGATTTGACTGAATTTGTCCAATGGATGGCAGGACTGGGTTTCTGTGTGGCTTCTATGTCAGCTGGCTGACTCCTGGTCCCCAATGGCCACTTCTTTCTCACAGGTACTACTGCTTCACACATCAAAGGTATGGAGGAATTGCAGGGCACATATGAACATACAAATTTAGGAAAGAGGAGAACTTTCCCCTGCAAGTTCTTCCCCACTGATTCAGTGGAAATACCCTGCCACACCTTTTTCTTCAAGGTATTTACTGTTCATACCTAGTTTCAGCTTGAAAGTAGAAACCTTGTCCTATGACACATCTTGTTCCGTCAGCCTGTTCCAAGTATCCACCACTTATTCTGTTAAGTAGTTCTTGATATTTTCCTTGAATCTACAACTTTTAAAGGATACTTTGAAATTACAACAAAATACTCTTACCTCAAGTATAAAACTAGCTGATCGTAAAACTAGCTTGTGGTTTCTTTCTTCCTTACATGGTTTCATATTTGGTTTGTCACATTATCTATTTTCTCAAGTCTAATACAGTACATCTGTGCATTGTATGCCTGTTGGCTAAACTATTCAAGGAAAAGAAGCTCCCCTTCATCTAAAATACCACTGCTACTATACATGGTACTGGAATGCAAGTGGGAAAGAAAGCTACGACTTTATGTGGATATGGACCTCAGCTGGTAAGACCTGGCTGAAATAAGGAGTACCTTTATTCAATGGGATCACATGATTGCTTTCTCAAAGACAAAGAATACAGTGCATTGGTTAGCTGAGAATATGCTATATCAATCAACAACCAGCAAAATAAAATAGTTCTTTAACATAGTATGTGTAAACAGCAACTTGCACATTAGCATGCTTTTTAAGGGGAAACGTCCATGTAGGATTAAATTTATCATTATAATTACCAATGGAAATCTGCTTTACATAAACTCTTGACTGAACCTGTAACACTGATATGGCCAGAATTATAACCCATTTAGTTGCCCCTACCGTTACAGCTGGAGGCATCCATTTTCTAAATCACAGGCACAGGAAATTACATCACAACAAGGGAAAACACATGTAGCCGATAAATTGTTTAACCAGAAAAGGCACACTAAGCTGAAGTTCGATTATAGGTGCGACCTGAGAGCACAGGAAAGTTAAATGACTTGCTCAGGGTCACACAATAATGCATGTGGGGACTGTGGGATTCAAACCCAAGTCTCCAGGTTGGCAGCGCAGAGCCTTTAACCACTGTGCTATTCTGCCTTCTTGAAGGTAAGAGGAAAAGACAAAAAACAGTCCCTGGGGATTTGAGCTTGTCTTTAATCCTGAAGGGGTTGGGCCTCTTGATGAGCTGTCACAAGCAACCACTTAATAATTTAGAGATTGCACCTGGGAGCATCATGGAAGTGAAGAGGTTTTATCTCAAAAAGAAGGAGTCTACTGGAGATTTTCTGCTGGAAAGACAGAGTGAAACGGTTGGAATCATGGAATAAAAAAAAAACTGCTTTTTTTTTTTTGTTTTACTTTGGTGAAAGAAACCCTATTTCTTGACAGTGTTCAAATAAAGGTTTATATGCCAACCTTCAGAAGGAGTAGTGTCGGAACATGAGGAAAAGTGAGTGTGTATGTGTCTGGGTGTGGGGGCTGTAGTAATAAGAGACCGTGATTGCTTCCCTTCTGACATTGCATTCATTAAAGGGCACTTTGAATGCTCATGGGCAAATTGTGGGGTGTCCACCCCCCTCCCACACACACACACACCTATAGGTTCTGGTACCTATGTTTTGAAGGGTCCTCTACTGACAGCCATCTATCTTACACACCAACACATAACAATTATTTTTTTGCAACTTATTTACCCAAGATAGTCCAGCTGAGATGTGACACCTCATTTCCAGTGGGGTTCTGCTGCTATTCATTTCTACTTCTCGGTCTGCAGGAGCACTGGGAGGTTATGTGACATACTCAAGGTCACACAGTTAGTATTTAACTTTACTGAGGTTTGAACCTCTCATCTCCTATGCTCCAAGTTTGTGCTCTAGCCACTGGATCACACTTCTATACATGAAAGAACATGATACCAACAAAATAAATTAAAACACAACTACTTCAGTACTAACAAATACTTGAACTGCGTAGGTACAGGAATAAAAATGATGTACAGTGTTACCACAGTAGCAGAATAATCTGCAAATCACACAGTGACAAAACATTTGACTATGTTTCAAGGGTGCAGTATATTGCAGTGGTTTAAGGCTCTGAGCTGCACGCCTGGAGACTTGGGTTTGAATCCCACACATCCCTACTTGCATTATTGTGTGACACTAAGCAAGTCTCTTAACTTTTTTGTACTCTCAGGTCACATCTGGAATTGAGCTTCAGCTTAGTGTGCCTTTCCCCGCCCACCCCAGAAGCATAAAAGTGCCAAAAAATTAAAAATGTGGAAATGCAATACTGACTGGGGATACTCCCCTGGACCCCACCATCAACAGCACCCCGAGGAATGTTATACACAAAAGTGTAAATGAGGTCAATATACAAAATGTTTTGAAATTGGTGACTTACTCCCATAACAGCCATTCAAAAAAAAAAAATCAGAGCTGCTGGATATGTCCTAAGTTAGCGAAAGGAACTAAAAGCAGATACACTGATGCGTACTTCATTTGTAATGTACCCTTTGAAAAACAGAATATGTATTAAAATATGTTCTTCTTTCCTGCTAGTTCCAGAATACTTCTGCAAGATATCTTACAATCCCTTATGGTTTTACCTGTTGTTGAATCTCTCTTTTTGCCATTATGTTCCATCCATAGATGTCTTTTGCACCATTCTAACCCCCCACCTGACCCTCCCACTCAGTACCCATTAACCCCCCCCAAAAAAGTAACAGTGGCACTGGGTGATGCCCAATCCCCAGTGCAGGAGTCCTCCTGCCCCCCCACCGTGCATGCGTGGTTATTTTTATTATTAATTTTTTTCTTTCCTTCCCCAACCCACCGCTCAGCACCCCCGTTGGAAACATAATAGTGACACTGGGGGTACCCAACCCCAGTGTCATGATCAGCATCTCGATCCTCTTTTTTATTTTGTTTCCTTTTACCTGTAACAAGAAAACTGCCCATCAATGCCTTTTGTTCCATTTCTGCCTGAACCCAATCCTTCCACTCAACAACCACCACCCCACCTCTTAAAGCCCTTACTTACCCACAGGGGGTCCTACAGTCACAGTCAAAGACATGGCCAGATATTTCATGAAATTTCTGTGATATTTCTAGAGAAATCTCCTGCTTTCTCCATTTACACAGTAGGGGCAGCTGAGAGAAACTCTTTAGAAATTTCACGAAATATCTGGAAATAGCTTGCCATTTCTGTGGCTACTATTGTATACCATAATACTCTCTGGACTGCAGACACATCTTCAGTTTTCAAAGCCGGACCACATACTGAAGAACTAGGTATGCCATTCAATGTATTTAAATGGGGTTCTGAACTTAGAGGCATAACTTGGGCATCGTTACATATTTTTGGCTCAAAATTTCAACATGCCTTCTTTAGGACTTCACCTCATGAACAATGTCACTGTTAGGCAAATTTGTCCCAAAAGGTGATTTTGCAGTCCCTGCAGAAAATCACCTTTTGGGCAGGAGCCGAACATTTTCTCTGCACCTGTTCATGAGGTGGGGCCATAAGAAGACTATGTTGAACATTTGGTGTAAAAAGATCACAAAACAACAAAGTTATGAGCCTACATTGAATTTTGAGTACCCGGCCTTGTAACTTTGGTAATTTTCAATATTGTTACCCCCAAATTTACAACATAACCATAGCCTACTAGCACCTCATGAATGTGGCAGCTGTCATTTTTCAAATCATGGTCAAAACCTTTTTTTTTTTTTTTACACCCTGAAAGTTATTTCACAGTCCCTGCACAAAATCACCTTTCAGGCAGGAGTTGAAAATCTTCTCTGCCCTTTTTCATTAGGTGGGGTGAGAAGAGGGCTATGTTGGAAATTTAGTGTAAAAATATTAAAACTCAACAAAGGTTTGAGGCTATATTAAATTTTATGAATGCAGGCTTGTACATTTGGTAATATTCAATATATATACCACAAAGTTTCAAAGTAGCCATTTCTTTACAGCACCTCATGAATGTAACAGCTGCCATTTTTAAACTCTTGCCCAAAAATGTGTTTTAGTGTCCAAAAAGTTGATTTCAGAGTCCCTGCACAAAGTCCCCTTTAAGCCAGGACTTGACATTTTCTCTGCCCGATTTCATAAGGCAGGGTTACAACAAGGCTATGTAGAAAATATGGTGTAAAAATATTAAGGAACACATTTGCAATATTGTTTCCACAAATTCTTCAGCTGCAGCCCTATTGGCTCTGGCCAGAGTTTATTTTATATTATCAAGACATATGGTGAAATCAGGATTCAGTTTTTGTTGTCTAATATTTTTATGAAGAAAGGACACTGCCCTCCATTCCTGTAGAGTATCTGAAATGGATGGTTTTAGCCAAATTATCCATGCTTTTGTAGAGTGTTGCAACACTGGGACCAAGTTAGCATAGTAGAATATGCAGTAATAAAAGACTATAGGATTCACCATTCACAACCCTCCTTTTTTTCCTTTCAAATAGGTTATTCTCTTTTAAGTGGATTGAGGCAGCTTCCCCACAAACATCGAA
Source organism: Neoceratodus forsteri (assembly GCA_016271365.2). Lineage (NCBI taxonomy): Eukaryota > Metazoa > Chordata > Ceratodontiformes > Ceratodontidae > Neoceratodus > Neoceratodus forsteri. The sequence goes on from CM057455.1 coordinate 537,156,806, forward strand.
AAAAAAAAACAACTATATAAACATTTCTCTATTTTTGTTGGTGGGGGGATTATAAGTTAAATACAAAAATATAGGTACCAAGTAAGATTTTATCATAAAAATCCACTTTTTCTTGCTCTTTTGCCACTTTTTCCACATTATAACCCTTTGTTTTCCCAGACAGATTTTATTTACCCAGTTGAATGTCACCATCTCTCCTTTCCCAAAATATACTCCTAATTTCTTACAAGGTTTCTGTTCTACTTGGTTGTCTGCTGCTCTGTGAACTTCTTCATTGACAGTTCCTATTTCTATGCAGTGACTTTTTTAAAAGTTTATTTTTGCTCCTGTCACCCGTGTGAATACATGTATATTATTGGCTATGGTTCCTGACAAGCTATTTCATACCACAAGACACAAGTCATCAGCATATGCTACAGTTTTTATGCTAGTAGAGTTTGTGAAATGTTCTCCTTGTATTCCTGGGGATTCAGCCAAAATTCTGATGAAAGGATCCATAGTTAAAATATGTAAGAGTGGACTCAGAGGATAACCCTGTCTGAGACCTCTTTTTATATAGCATTTCTGTCCCATCCATCTATTTTCTTGTGGGAGCATGAAAGTTTCCTTATACCATAACTTTATCCATACACTACAGTCATGAGGGAGCCAATAGGCTGCCAAACATAACCACAGATGGTCATGATTCCGTTGAAAGCCTTTGCTTGGCCATAGTGTATTAGATAACCTGAACTATGACCTTTATTGCCATTTTCTAAAGTTTCCCTGAGCAGTATTAGAGCAACAGTAATTGTATGTCCAGGTATAGAACAAAACTGTGCACAATACCATCTCCCCTCTCCTGCTGCTCTTGATCTCCTCCCACTGCTCTATTATATTCTCTCTCCCCTGCTTCTGGTTCTGTTTACCCTCCAGGAGACACTTTAAATCCTTCACTGGCACTTTCTGTAGTCTATGCTCTATTTCATTTCTCAAAAAACTTTCTCAGCCTTAATTTGGCTCACTCCTTACCTCCACCCCTCCCCCAAGATGTCCACACCCTCTGCTCTCTGTCTCTTTTTCTGTATTCTTCTTAGACTCTGTCAATCCTTTGATTTTGGTGCATTGGCCCTTGCATTCGAACAAATTTCCCTGCAGCATGCCGGACCAACCCCTTGCCCACTTTTTATATTGCCTAGTCCTGAATATGGCTTGCTCCTCTCCTGCCCGTCTGCTGCCCTGGCCATCTTTAGCTCCTGTGACATGTACTGTCTCTTCCTCCACCTCTATTCACTCTCCCATTGGGTCTCTTCTCCCTCAGTCCTCCTCCCACTCAATTTCTACACTGCCCAGCTCCTACTCTCTGGGGATATTAAAAGTAAACCTAGACCTGCTGCTGCTCCCCTCTTAATATATCACTGTCATCCTCTATGGGACATTAAGAATGACCTTAAATTGCCAACTTAAATATAAGGAGCCTTCTTTTTAAAATGGCTGAATTACAAGCTTTGGTCTCTATGTACAAGCCTGACATACTGGGCATCTCTGATACCTCGCTAAAAAGCTCCACCCCTGACCACAGCTGCCTTCTACCTGGCTATTCTTTCATCCACCATGATCGTACCACCTCACAACTTGATGGAAGTGTTCTTTTGTATTATTGGAACCTCTATACTGCCTCACTCCGTGGCCAGTCCAATAGTGATCTCCCTACTGGGTGGTTGCAGCTGAGATTACAGTTGCCACCAACATGAAGCTGCTTGTTGGTTGGTGTTATAACCCACTGAGGTCTGGTGTCTCAGGGCTTGTTGAACTCCTGAACATCCTTGCCTCTTTCTCCATCTCCAGAGACACCATTCTAGTAGGTGACTTTAACATTGACTCGGACTCCAACCCCCTTTCTGACTGCTACTTTATTACACAGCAACATAACCTCAACTAGCTAATTACTTCCCCTACACGCCTCAACAATTGGACCAACAATCACAGAACCCTTGACTGGACCTTGACAACTCAAGCTGATAAAGTGACCCAAGCAGACACACTGTCTGATGCCATTAGTGACCAGTGCCCCATCTACCATTTCTGATGCATCAACCCCTATCCCCTCCCCCATCTTTCTGACTTTCCATGATTTCTCTAGCTATGACTTGCTCAGAATATGGGATGACCTCTTAACCATTGACTGGGCCTCCCTCTATCGTGCTATCAGTGTTGCCCTTGACATCTTTGTCTCAGCCCTCTCTCACATCCAAGACAAGCATTTCCCACTCACAACTTGTAGAGTCTGTGGGGGTGACATGCATTGGCTCTCTTCTGACCTTCTCTAGCTGATGAAGGACCATGACTCCAGGTGGGCAGTATATAAAGTTGGCCCATCACCTTCCCTTTGGAATGACTACCGTCACCTGCAAAATCTATGCAAGCACAGCATTACAGTAAGTCTAGAAATGTAGCCTACTTCAAATCACTGCAATCCAAACACCTTGGTAATGCTAAACAATTCTGGTCCTCCACTAATGTCTTGCTCTTCCCCTCTACTAAGCAGTCCCCTTCCCCTCTAAATACCCAACAAGGCCCTTTTACTGACCCTGCTGCAACTGCGCTGCACTTAGTACTCATTTCTCTAAACTTAGCAGCTAGTTGGCTAAACTCCACCTCTCCACCCCTTTGCCCACAACCCCACGCACCACTTCCACTAGCTCCCCTTTTTATTTTAAGACCATGTCCCCTATTGGGATGCTTAAGCTCCTCCTTAGCCTACCAACTAGAGTGAATGCTGGTAGGGATGGACTATCTCCTATCTTCTTAAAACTTATGACACAAGTCATTACCTATCCATGTACCTTCATTTTTAACCTCTCACATATTACAACCACTGTCCCCACTGCCTGGAAGGAGGCCACAATCATTCCCATCCATAAGTCAAGTGACATTAATCTTGTGGACAACTACCAATTCATCTCCATCCTGCCCCATCTTGGAAAGCTCCTTGAAAAGGCAGTAAGTACCCAAATCTCTGAGTATATCTCCACATATAATCTCCTTTGCCCTCAGGAACATGGCTTTAGGAAGGGGCACAGCACTACCACAACCCTTGCCCTCTTCACGGGTCATGTTCTAAGGAACATGCATGATGACAAGCTCACTGGTGCAATGTTTGTCAATTTGTCCAAGGCCTATGTCTTTGTCAACCATAATCTCCTGATGGTGAAACTTGACACCCTTGATTTCTCCCTTCCCTCCATCACCTGGATCATTAGCAATCTCTCTGGTAGGTCCCAAAAGGTCTGCCTTGGTGATGCCACCTCTGCCCCTTTTGCCTGTCACAGTGGGTGTCCAACAGGATTCTGTACTTGGCCCCCTCCTCTCTTCCCTCTTCATTAACTCACTCCCAATGCAGGGCATCTCCTGTAAATCACTCCTTTATGTTGATGACCTAATACTTTTCCAGAGTGACCTATCCCTTGCTACCCTGTCCAAAACCCTTACTACCAAGTTTCTCATTCTCCATCCTTGGTTCTCTTCCAGCAAATTATTGGTCAATGCTTCCAAAATGAAAGCCATGCTATTTCGCTATAGACCAAAACTCTCCATCCTTCCAAAATGAAGACCATGCTATTTGGCTCTAGACCAGAACTCTCAACTCTTGCCCACTCTGGCTGCCCTCTAACTGTCCTTTCCCCAGATGGTTCCCACCTTGACACTGTTCTCATCTTCAGTTACATTGGGGTCATCCTGGACTTGTCCTTTACATTCTCTAACCACATTGTCTCACTGATTAGGCACATCAATCAGAAGATTGGGCTTTGTAATTGACTAATCGATCACCTTACAACATAAGCCTGACTATCTGTTGCCCATGGCAACCTTCTCCCCCTCCTTGATTATGGATGCCCAATGTACTCCATCACCTCATCTGCCAACTTGAGCCAGCAGGACACTACCTATAAAAGGATGTGCTGCTTTGCCCTCGAAGCCCCTCTCTCCATCCACCACTGTTCAATCTACCAGTTCCTAAACTGGCTCTCCCTCAAGCACAGTGCTTCTATATGCTGGCTCATTCAGTAAGGCATTCCTTACACAAGCCCCCCTACTCTCCACTATCTTTCCTGATCAGGGCCAGAACCTTAAGCCACAGTCTGCATCAGTGATCCACCTCCAACTTGATCATCCTAAAATAACTACTAGGATGGGCCATAGACTCTTCTCCATAGCTGGACACTCACTATGGAACAACCTCCCCTCTTACCTACATTCCCCTGATCCCTCTCTAAACCTAAACACCTCACTAAAAACCCACTTCCTGTCCTCCTCCTCTGCCTGCAACTGTACACAGGCCACTAACCCTGCTGTTCCTTCCGTGCTGCCCCATCCCACCTCCTCCTCCACCCTCCAGTGCTCTCTCCATGCCCTGATTACTGACTCACCACTCATCTTTTCTTCCTGAACAGCAATTGAGTTTCTTCCTGAAACTTATCCCTCTTGATTGTTAGATGATTTACCTTCATTGCACTCTTCTAAGTATGTATTTAATCTTATTTTGCTCACCACATTAGATCAACATAGTGTTGTTTATCTGTATTTATTCTCACCATCTCTGTATTTTTATTCTACCTACCACTGTATTATCTGCCTGATTGTACTTAATTTCCTGGTATTCATCCTGTTATTGATCCTTGTATGATTCCTCTGTTTGTAATGAATGCAGTTTACCTTGTATGATTCCTTCATTTGCAATGACTGCATTTTACCTTGTTTGTGCCAGTCCCTGTCCTGGGCCATGCCTGAAAAAGGTCTTTGGATCAGTTCACCAACATGGTTAACATGTGAATGAATGAATGCATGAATAAATAAATTATGCACTTTCGTTCTGTGCATTGCCTACACCCTTCAAAAGGATTAATTTGATCCTTTTTGTCTCGCATTCCAAACTTTTGTTTGAACTCAAGTGTTTTTAAATGATCATATTGATGCAAAAACATTTCCATTTGTATTTGTTTGATTCGGTCAGAATAGTCTATTTCCTCTGAAATTTGTAATGATGTCAATTTATAAAACTGATTCCTTAAGTCCATATATGTTTTATTTTTTTTGTTGGCTCGTTGCTTTGTTATGGATGTAAAAAAGTATTTTAAACTTATTTTATTGTCCTTCCTCCATGAAATCAAGTCATATAAACAAATTACATAAGTATGCCTTTTTGCAGATGACACAAAAATCTGCAACAGGGTTGATACACAAGGAGGCGTGGAAAGGATGAAAAGGGACTTGGCAAGGTTGGAGGAATGGTCAGAAGAATGGCAGCTAGGATTCAATGCAAAGAAGTGCTAAATAATGCACCTGGGAAACAAGAACCCAGGGGAAGAATACACAATGGGTGGGGAGGTAGTAACAACAACAACAAAGGAAAGGGACCTGGGGGTAATCATATCAGATGACCTTAAGGTTAGCAAGCAATGTGAGAAGGCAGTAGGAAGGTTGGGAGTATACTGGGATGTATAGGGAGAGGCATCAGCAGCAGAAAACAGGAAGTTGTTATCCCTCTGTACAGACAGTTGGTGAGACCCCTCTGGAGTACTGTGTCCAGTTCTGGAGACCCCATCTCCGCAAGGACACAGACAGGATAGAGGCAGTCCAGAGGAGGGCTACTAAATGGTGCAGGGTCTGCAAGAGAAGCCGTATGAGGAGAGACTAAGGAGCTTAATATGTATACCCTTGAGGAAAGAAGGGAGAGGGGGACATGATAGAAACTTTAAGTACCTCAGTGGAATCAACAAAGTCCAAGAGGGTAGCATTTTTCAGAAAAGAGACTTGCAAGAACAAGGGACACAATTTAAAGATAGAAGGAGGGCGTTCAGGGGCAATGAGAAAGTATTATTTCACAGAGAGGGTAGTGGATGCATGGAACAGTCTTCCTGAGGAGGTTGTGGGGTCTAAAACTGTGGGAGAATTCAAGAATGCATGGGACAGACATAAGGCAATTCTTGTGGGGGGTAGGAAGAAATAGGCTGTTGGTTATCTAGGATCTGCGGCCTATCCTGTAGGTAGGGAAATGGGCAGACTAGATGGGCCTAGCGGTCCTTATCTGCTGTCAAAGTCTATGTTTCTATGTTTACAGACTTTCTGTCATTTTTGACATGATTGAGGTCCGTTAAAATTTTATTATCGTCTAACGGGCTAGCATTTAATCTCCACATTCCTGGACCCGTGGATTGATTTGCGGTGTCTGACAGTTGCATACATACTATACAGTGGTCAGATGATTTGATTGGTATGACATGGGGTCTTGTAATTGGAATGTAATCTGATACAAACCAGGAGTCAATATGTGTTGATAATTTACCCCTGAAATAAGTATGTTTTGGCTTTGCCATTTTGTTCCCTTGTGCATCAATTAATCCTGCTTGTTTTATCATTGTTTTTAAAAAGGATGCATTGCAATAATTTTGTTTTTGTTAGGACTTTTATCTGTTTGTAGTAACCAGATATTAAAATCACCACCAAACAGCACTGTTTTTGTTGTGCATAAATATGGTTGGATTTATTTTAACAGTTCAATTTGTAATACCTTTTTTGAGGGGCATAGATATTGATTAACCTGTATGCCTGTGATTGGTATATAATGTCTAAAAGTAGTGCTTACCCTGGCCAAACATCAACTAGTTTCATTACATTGACATCTGAAGTTTAAAACAAATGCCTAAGCCACTACATTGGTCCTCTTCTATAGATCAATGACTCACCCCACAACCATTCCTTCTGTGCTTTCTTTAATTCTTCCATAGTACTTAATCTGGTATCCTGAAAAAAATAAGTTTCACATTTAAATTGCTCCAAAATAGCAAAAGTGGCTAACCTTTTAACTTCTGATTTTCTGCTATACACATTTAATGTTGCAAATGTTAAATTAGGCTCATGAGTTCAGTGTTTGATTTGAAGCACTACTTCTTCTTTTTGATCTGGTTTCCCATTTCTTTTTTTCTTGGAAATGTTCAATGGGCCTGCTTCTTCAATTTCTGAATAGGCATAATTTTGAGGTGAGTATGTCAAAATATCCACATCTTCATCATCCATGAGATAATTCGAGTTTTGTAGGGTAGAAAATTGGTTTTCTAGAATGACGGGGTCTTCCAATTCTACCCATTTCAATTTTCTTCTCCCTCTTTTCCCTTTTCCTGCAATTTGAAAAGGTTTATTCGGGGGTGGGGGTGGCATTTCTGTAGTGGGTGAAGTCTGGTTGTGGCATAGTGGTATCCATTGTAGCACCTTGCACTGCTTTTGAAGGGATGTCTTCCTCAGGAATATTTACAGGTGAAGATGTAGATGCTGTTCTGTGGATCATAGTGTCGATTGGTCTTACTTCCTTTTTAGTGCTGGGCTGAGAAGTCTTACGTAGCTTGGCAGCTTTGTGTATATAACAGTCCTGCTCTCCAAAATCAGAAGAGTTATGAGCAGCCCATGGGCAGGATCAAAATAAGTGTTCAGTGTCATCACAAAGATTACATTTAGGGTTAAAGACACAAAGCACACTTTTATGCCCCAAGGCCCCAAATAATGTACATTTGATTTTGTCACAAGTATTATTTAAATGAGTCAATAAGCCACATTGATAACATGATTTGGGCTGGCTGGGACAAAACAAAATACCATGGTCTCTGCCACCTCCCCCCAAAGTGGTATCCTGTGACTTTGGCAACTGCGATTGGGTGCCTACCGAAAGGTAGACTCAGTCACGGTGCCTGTCATCAGGGTGACTGGGGAAGGTGGGTGACCAGATGGGGAGGTGCACAAAATAGTGACATTCTGTTGCTACATGCCTAAGCATGTGGAGGGGAGCAAGCACACCAAGCATGGGGTGGGAGGAGTTGTAAGGTGTGACACCACAGTGAGCTGCTGAGCTGCTTCTGTGGCATGGTGGGTGGATTCAGAGCCTCTGCGGGAATGGTGCTGGGTTCAGGTCCATGCACAGGTGCCTTTTGTTTCACCCAGCCTGAATTATTTTTTCATTTGGTTTTGCACCTCCCTGACATACACCCCTCTGGAGTTGAGAATCCTTAAGAGGGGGGGTGCAAAGGGCACAGCCCCTTCCATAAAACATAAAATACCAACTCTCCAGTGCCATTTTGCAGTGTGCCAGGGAATACATTGCCAAAATATTTTTCCGGCAAAATGCCATCACACTAATGGCGATCACTCATTGGCGATTGCCATTATCACATAGATCCCCCCCAAAACATTAGGGAGATGTTGTATGCCTATTTTCGTTTGTTTAAGCTGGTCTCAAAATGTCCAGCCTTCCATCTAGAACCCTTCATCATCGATTATTGGGTCAGGGGTGCATTGTATACTGCATCTTCTTTGCAACTAGTAAATGATATCATTGACGTTGACCCCTTCATTATGAAGCAGAATCATTACAGTCTTAAAAGGCCTTTGATAAACTCCCACACACTGAATTACTAAACACCCTAAGAGGGATAAAATTGGACATAAACATAGTTAACTGGATAGAGGAGTGACTGGGGATGAGAAGACAGAGGGTTTCAGTAAATGGCATAGTATCAGATTGGGCTCATGTGACAAGTGGTGTTCCCCAGGGCTCAGAGCTGGGACCCTGTCTCTTTAATATTTATGTTACATCAGTCAAAAATGATCACCTCAACATTTGCTGCCAAAATTTGAAGATGATTGCAGAATAGAGGCAGTAGTCAATAACCAAAAAGATGCAGTTATGATGCAAGATGCTCTGGAAAATATCCATAGATAGACCATCACAAACACATTAGAACTTAACTTGTGGAAATGCATAGTGTTGCACATGGGAAAGAAAAACAGGAAACATGGGTACAGTATGGGAAGCCACAGTCTTTTAGAATCAACAGAGAAATGGGATCTGGAGTTCAAGATCAGTGCTGACCTGCAATTCAGTTCACACTGTGAAAACATTGTGAAAAAGACAAATTAAACCATGAATTGCATTTTGAGACACATAGGAAGCAGAGATAGTAGAGTGCTGTTGCCACTGTATGGGTCCTTGGTCAGACCACAGATGGAGTATTCTGCACAGGTCTGGACACCATACAAAAAAAGGGAGATATACACAAGCTAGGAGGTAGTATAGCACAGTGGTTTAAGGCACTGAGCTGGAGATCTGGGTTTGAATCCCACAGCCTCCACTTGCATATTATGTAACCCTGAGCAAGTCACTTAACTTCTCTGTGTTCCCAGGTTGCACCTGTAAACAAGTTTTCAGCTTAGTGTGCCGCTCCTGGTAAAACAATTGGAAAAAAAAAAAGATAGAAGGCATACAGAGAAGGGCCACTAGATCAGTAGCAGGCCTTAAAGATGTCCTGTATGAAGAAAGATTAAAAAGGCTAGAACTTTATACACTTCACTATAGGAGGATCAGAGGGATATGTACATGCTGTACAGTGCCTTATATGACAACTCACTATGGGAAGATCTAGGGTTGACCCTAAAATACTGCAAATATGAATCTAGAGGCCACCCTTTGCAACTGTCTATGGGAAGATAGAACCTGCTCAGGAGAAAGCAATACTTTAGTCAATGTGTGGTCCCCCTATGGAATAGTCTCCCTTTGGAAGTAGTAACAATAGGGACAATAGATACTTTTAAAAAGAGACTTGACACATTCTGTACAAACAAAACCACACTAACTTAAATCTAGATTGGCAAGCATTAAGGACAAAAGTCCATTTGGCTTGTAAATACCTATGTTTCCTATAAAAGTGGGCTTCGTAAGGGATACAGCTATAAAGGGCAACCACAAAGCACAGTCTTTTATCATGGGGTAAATACTCTAAAATATATCCAGTAATGTTGTATTTCTAAAACTAATGTCATAATTAGAGTTGCCAGGCCTACGAATAAAAGCATAAATGTTGAAGGGAGAAAATTTCAGAGAATTATTAATCAGTTCTCTACTCACATACTGTCTATCAATAGGTTGTTCCAATCCTCCCTTGTACCTTAACCGCACTGCATTCTATCTTTTTGATGACTCCACTGGATGGTGGAATAAGCCAGCATAGATTAATGGCTTTTGGCGTGGTTGACTCCCAGTAGCATTTGTATCCATGAGGATATTTTTATTACTAACCTGTGTTACAGGTTGGTTTAAGTCTGCAACATTCATATCCAGTGGACATTTAACAATATCAGTAAGGATAGAAAAGGGGTCTGTACCTTGCTCCATTGCTCCAGTTCCTTGCTTAGACAATCCTGTACCATGGTTTTCTGGATGTTGGCAGCTTGTCTATCTGTTGCTGTGATGGTGTAAAGTTAATTTCTGATATATCCAACTGAATCTATCTAAAATCAGTCTCTCCAGGATGGGGGATACTAACATCAGGAATCCACTGACCATTCAAATTTAGTATTCATCCAGCACTTTTCAGGGCAGCCTCCGGTGACCAAGTGTCTCTCAGTGTTGTATTTGGAGTTGGATTTTCAGTGTCTTGGCACTGCACATCAGTAGAGGCACTAAGTTCATTTTACAGTAAGTGAAGCTAACATTTTTTGCCCAGTACTCCAGAAGGACCAATGGATAGTAGTTTTCTTTTCTTTTCATCCTCCAACTTGTTTGTTTCATCTGCATAATAATTTTCAGCGTCCACCATCAGACGTATTAATTGTTTCTTTTTTCCTCCAATTCATTCTGTAGTTTCATTCTTCTATTAAATCCTCATCATTCAAATCTCCATATCCTGAAATTGTAACTTGTGAAAACAAATTTATGTCTTCCAGCTCCTCCCAGTGTCCACCTCGTACTCCTCCATCTTCGTCCACCATACTGGGTTGCTCCATTGTGCTCACATGAAGTGAAACACCACCTGCAGCAAGAGTAGGGGAATTTGTTGTCTAGGCCAGATTTCCCCATTCACTAAAATACACAGCTTAATCTGGTTCCATTTTAGTTGGGTCGCATCTGTACCTCCTCCCAGGATGAATCTGAAAATAGACAGTATTGTCTAGCCCTCCTTTTCTCATCACCAAAACAAACTAAACTAGGTTCCAGAAAGGAATAAATAAGCTAGACTGCATGGAAATATTCAGCAGGAATGGCACATCAAGAACACGGGGACATCAGTTGAAGCTGATAGGGAGGGAGAGATTCAGGATGTAGGGACGTGTAAAATCTTAATTTACAGAGAGAGTGGCTGAGCCATGCAACAACCTACTGGCAGAGGTGGTGGGTAAAATAACAATTAATGGTTTAAGATGTGGCTGGGACTGAGTAAAAGGCTTACTAGTTACTCAGGAAGATTGCAGTAGGTCAGGGGGCAAGGGGAGATTTGAAAGACAACCTCCAACTAGACAATAGGTGCCAGGATATGCTAGGATATAACAAAGCACACTGGATGAGCCAATGGTAATTTTTTGCCAACATTTTCTATGTTAAATTACCATAAGCAATTTCTGAGTTCTCAATTAATCAGATGACAAAGGTAATGAGAGGTGGATCTGTGCCAGTTGCCATCTTTCATATTCTTTTATTGTGCGGAGGTGGGCTTAGAGTGGAGGCAATGGGGGTAGGGGGTGTCATTGCTTTTTTTGACTGCAGCTGGAGGGGAAAGGTGGGATTGGGTGCTGATGAGTGAGTAGGGGAAATGCTATTTTATCTTTTTTTTCCATCAGGGAAGGGGGGTATTTTGTGCTACTGAGAGGGTGGGGGAAGGGGGGTTCTTTAGGGATATTGTTCATGGATGTGAGAAAAGGGTTGGATTGGGTAGTACAAGAAGGTGGGATTGGTAACATAAAAAACTCCACAAACTGGCACTTTGCTGGTGAAGTGCTTCACAAAGCAGGACTTCAAAGGTGACATGCCACTTCAAGTAGTCTTTTACTGGCAGAGTGGGTACTTCAGTATGTGTGGTGCTATATGAAAGGCCAAGCAAATTATAGGTACTTTGGGAAGTGCTCTGCATAGTGAAGTTTTTTTTCACTTTGATGTGCCCATACTGTTTCCATGTCCATATTGTCTACACTGCTAGTCTTTTTCATAGGTTCATCAGCCTCTTGATGAAAAAGTGCCTCCCAATGTTAGCTCTGAATATGCAGTGATTGAACTTCAGGTAGTGCCCCCATGCCCATCTGAAGCACAATGAATGAAACCATCTGCTCACTGTTGATAGCTTTCAGTATGTAGAAGTCGGACAACATGTCACCCCTTATATTTATTTTCTTCAGAATGAACATGTTAAAGGCCTCCAATCTTTCCACATACCTTTTGTCCTGATCATATTGGTGGACCCCCCCAGTGCAACCGCTTTATTGCCTCAATGCCCTTTTTGTATTGGAGAGCCCAGAACGGCACACATTACTCTATCTGGGGCCTGATCAGGGCCTTGTAAGGTAGAATTATTTTCACTGCTTCTTTTGTTATGCTAACAATAATACCTGACAGAGCGGGAGCTATTGGTCTATACTGGACCCTGGGGCATAAAGAGGACTGACACTGCAGGTGTTTGACCTCATAGCTCCTGGTTGGTCCAATATAGCCCAATACTGCCAACCCTGGAGGGGCCGCATGTCTCTTTTTTAGAGGATTAAAAAAACGAATGCCATAAATAATGTGTAAAATGAATTCTTAGTCTATTATTTAGTAAAGTATTACCTCTACTGGTATGTCTGCCACTAGAGGACACTGCAGTGTTTGATAGTTATTTCTTATTTTCAGATTTGTAGCTTAAATGTTTTTATTACATATTTATGTTCCAATCCTTATCTCCCTCCCATTTTTTACCCCTGCTGTGTTTTAAGTTGTCATCTCCACCCTGATTAGTCAACACTGTTCTCTGTGCCTCATTTGTGTACCGCCGGCTCGAAGATGAAACCAGCTGCACTTTCATAGTTTTTGGACCCACAGATGGAGGCACGCTGTGGGCTTAGGTAGAAGTGAAAGTGAGCTGGTGGCTGGAGGTGGAAGGGAAAGTTGGCAAGTGGCTACAGGTTGGGAGGTCGGGTACTGTACCTATCATGTTAACGTCATTAAGGATGAAGTGTAGGAGAGAAAGAGAGAGAAGATATTTATTAAAAAAAACTTAAGAACCATTACTTGAGCTTTGCTGGATGAAAGATGAGTTGGGCTGCGTTATAGCAGCGGTGAACACATGATGTGCTAGCGCTAGTTATTTCAACAAAAAAAAAATATTTTTTAGTTCAAATTTACATGATTTATACAATTATATATTCTACAAGTATGCAGCTGCTGACACGTAAGCATACATTATGCATTATGCATACATTACCTGCTTCAAGAATTTATGTGTTTGTTTTACTGTAAAAAAATTTCAATAAATACATTAGCTTCTAAATATGCTGCTGTGGAGATAATTATGATGTCATGAATTGGGGATTGTGATGTCATGTGTAGAGAAGCAACTACAGAAGATATAGTCTTGGAGACATGGATCTTGTTTTCATGCAACTGCTTTCAGTAATTAAGAAAATGGGGAATTAATTGCTTAAAATATATGAAATAATAAAGAAAATGGGATGGAGCTGAATATCAATCTTACTTTTTTCAGTTTTCCTTATGCTGTCAGGGGCACTTTAAGGCTCAGACCTAACTGTGGCCCTAATGGTTTACCTAAGCCGAATCCCCAGTGTTGGCAGGTGAAATTTTGCCTGTCCAACATTGAAGTGTTTCTCTCAGGGGGCTGCATCCCCCACCTCCCAAAGGATTATGAATTCGAGTTGAAGTTGATTTAAAGGGGGGAGGTTGACACAGGGTGAAAGGATGAGTTTTTGCCCTCAGGTCCACTGCAGCAACAATTTTGAAACCTGCTGAAATTGTCACTGTGGGGGATTTCACCGTAAATGTTTCAAAGTGTGGTTGGCATACCGATCCTAAAAGGAACATGATACTAAAGAAAGAAAAAAAATTGCATGGAATAATCTTTAACCAGTCAAAGCTCTTCCTTGATAGCTAAAGAGTTTACCCTTCCTAACACTTTTAATAATAGAAAAACAATTTGAAAGTTTTTAATAATAATGTTATAATTCACTGTAAAAAGAAAACTAAGAAGATCACCTTGAATAAACCTTAAGTCTGACAGTACACTTTTTATCCATGTAATACATAACTTTTTATACAGTACCTTATGCATTTAAAAAGAACACAATATGGGGCCCAATTCCAAGTTGCAGTATGCCTGGTGCAAGGTGATTTACACCAAACTCCATGGTGCAAATTGCACCTTGCACCATGCGTTCCGCAAGTCGTGATTCCAAGTGGCGGCTTGCACCATGCCGCATGTGGGTAGTGCCAAAGGTAAGTTATGCCATCCACTACACAGACAACCCACTGCAGCATGGCACAAGGGTGGGTTATGGCAGCAACAGAGCCCTATTCCGGAAGGGTGGCTGCCGTAACCCGCTTGCATGATTCCAAGACAGGCTATGGCACTGCGGGGTTAGCCCAGCATGGGGGTGGTCTAAGGGGCATCCATCATGGCAAAATGATAGATGCTCCCCCACAGTGCCACAGAAAGCACTTCAACCTGCCTGACAGAGCCCCCCAGCACAGTTATGCCCCCCACTCCCTGAATATTGGGGACCTCCCAGGTCCATAATTTTCCATGCTCCTCATTCACCTTTGCCATCCAGTTGCCACCGGACCAGACACCCCCCAAGGCCTCCAGGTGATTGCGGCACTGATATGAGCCAGTGGGGCTCTGGGGAGCAGTTAACTGCTGGCTGTGACTTGCAACACCCAGGTCCATTGCGCCATTCCCATGGTGCAACCCTGTGGCTGCTGCAAGTCATGAGGCATAGGTGCCGGGGACCCTGCCTGTCTTAGAATAGGGCACAGGGTCCCCGGCATAGCACTGCATGGAACAATTTTCATATGCCTGTGAGTTGCTCCATGTGACTTGGAATTGGGCCCATACATTCTCTATACCTCCTGCACTAGATGAACACTCCTGCACTACATGAACAGGGAATCTGAAATGCACTGGAAATGTGGGCAAATCTAGCAAAAGGTAAATTCTTGGGAAAGATCTCAAACTTATACAACATATAAACATTTTTCTTTCTAAGATCCAAGATGTGGTGCAGATAAAATCTGTAACCAAGCCAAGCCTCATTTAAAGCATACCAAGGTGAGAACTAGGACCTTGAAATAATATCCAGTTCCACATCTTGGTTTTTGCATTCCAGTTTTATTCTATATGTATCAATTGCAGCTAAGACTAATAAAAAGTTCCGTTTTGAAATAATTATAAAGATAAGTAAGCAGATATTCTTTCAATAAATAATGCAGCTACAATAACCATGGTGGTGAGCTTCTACAACCTAATAACCCCCAATTGTCATTCTCTTGCATGAAATAGGATGTCAGGAGAGGATCTTGTACACTTAACCCAACAGTCCAGGACTAAAGAAACATCCAAAGTTGTATAACTGTCTACCTGTAATCTAAGTTCAGCTCTGAAATAGGATTAGGGGATAGACTTGATCAGTCCAAGAGAAGATTTGAAGAGCCGAATCAGATTTTTTTTTTGTTTGAAACCATGTGTGGTGCCCAAATTCCTATTGTATATAGGGTTAGCAGACTTAATTTTGAAGAAAAGATTTGGTCAGAGGTCTAATGCTATTACTGCCATATTTATAATTAATTGTTTTAAAACAAAATGCAGTTTATTTTTTTTATTTTTTCCTAGCATAGGATGAGGGGATAGACTTGTTCAGTCCAAGAAAATATTATTTATATATATTTTTTAAAAACACAAAGCAATTTTTTTATTTATCCTAGTACTAGCAAAACGAAAGCACCATGAACCATTGAAAGAAACAGCCCTATGATACAGGCTGTTTGTTAACTAGGATCTGCAGCTTATCCTGTAGGTAGGGAAATGGGCAGAATAGGTGGGCCAAGTTCTCCTTATCTGCCATCAAAGTCTATGTTTCTATGTAAACATATTAATTTACCATATGTATAAATAAATCCCCACGTTTCCATTATGAAGAACAGTTCCCCTTACCAAAAATCATCACATGCCTTTTATTACTGTTAATGGTCAGGAATAATTTTTGTGAATCACTGGCCAGTCTAATTTTCTTTGAAGACCAAATTGTGAGAGAGAGAGAAAAAATAAGTAATTCTTCAGGATATGTTAATGCAGGTACAGTCAACAATCCGATTTTAGGAGAATCAGATGGAACAATAGCTTCAAGAAGATTATTCATATACTGCAAATGCTGTATTAAAAAGAGTTGGAGCCAACAAACACCCCCCGACAAATGCTTTTATTGATTGGGAATTTGTTGAAGACAGTGCCAGAAGGACATAATCTCACCATAGTCCAAGTCTCACTTTACAGCTTTGAAAAAACAGACATAAAGGCATATGCAATGTCCTTTTTTTACATTAATTGCCACTATTCAGTTCTTACAATTAGTCAGAAGCTGAGGAAAAATCATCAATAAAAGCAACATATAACTTCTTGCCTCTAATCAGACAATATTTCCCCTAGAAATGTCTAAAAATAAAACAACTATCTGTAGTGGAACAACTCTCCCTGAAACCAAATTGTAAAGGTGAAAGTCTGACAACAGCAGTGAGTTGCTCATGTAAACAGGTGAGAATAACTCTAGAAAATATTTTCTCTGATATATCCAACAAATTAACTGGCTGATACATTTCAGGATCTAATTTATTACCTTTTTTTGAAAATTGGCATGATTTCTGAACCAAAATATGAATAAGGGAAAAAAAACTCTTTTAAACATTTATTAAAAAAGAGAAGAAAATAAATCAACCCACATTAAAGGAACCTGTGTATAAACTTCAGCCAGAATTAAATCTGTCCTTGTAGCTTCATTATACTTCAAAGAAGTAAAGGCAGAAATAGCTTTACATACAGAACAGCAATTAGTTGGACAGTATATGAGACTAAAAGACTCACACTGCAATGCCAGCTTATACAATAGTAAAGTAAAATGACATACCCACAAATCTGCCAAAATGTATATATCTACACCATTCACAAGGTGTGAAGTTTCCATGGCAAATAAAAGCTAAAAAGTTCATGTGTTATTTTTACTAATAATTTTGAACATAACCTTCCAATCTTCTGCACCCAGAGGCAAGCTTTAATCTATGACCTTCCAACTTTCTGGCCTCAGAGGCAAGCATGGTACCTACAGAGTCACTGGCACTGACATAAATAGACACTGAAATAAAGTAACATGAAGATCTACCTACATTATTAAAATAGAAATAAATTTTTGAACTTAAGAAAATGTTTTTGTATTAAAGAACTTAATTAATTCCTAGATCTAGTACTGACTAACAAAGAAGGGATCACAGATCTCCAGGTAGAAGGTCACCTGGGGGCCAGTGACCATCACATGGTATGGTTCAATTTGGCTACTACATCTAAATCATCCCATTCCAAAGCAAAAATATGGGACTTCAGAGGAGCTGACTTTGATAAGATGGCCAACAGAGTTAAGCTAGCCCTGGCAAAAAGAAACACAGGTGAGGAGGTACAGGCAAAGTGGGCAAGCATTAAGGATACAATACTTGAAGAAACATCCCATTGTGTTAGACAGAAAAGGAAGTGCAAAGAAGAAGGAAACCACTTTGGTTCTCAAATACAGTAGCAGAAAAGGTCAGAGCAAAAGGCTGGCCTTCAGAAAATATAAGGAACACAGTGGGATGAAGATAGGAGGCATACCAAACTGCCCTAAGGGAAGCAGGTAAGGCAGTAAGGCAGGCAAAGTCCCAAACTGAGGAAACACTAGCATGAACAGTAAAGAAGGTGACAAGACTTTCTATAGATACATTAGTGAAAGGAGAAAGTCCAGAGGGTATTGCTAAGCTTAATGGAGAAAAGGGAGCATGTGAGGAGGAGGACCCTGTAAAGGCATCTATCCTAAATAGATACTTTTGCTCAGTATTTACTGAAGAGAAGGTAGGGCAGGGCCCACAGCTCAGCATCATGGACACAGGGGAGGGAGGTGAGCACTACTCCCTTCACAAAAGAAAGGGTCCTACAAGAGCTTGCTAAGCTCAGGTGGATAAGGCAATGGGACCTGATGGCATACATCCCAGGGTACTTAAGGAGCTAAAGGAGGAACTAGCAGAGCCATTAGCAGAATTGTTTAGTGAGTCTCTGAGCACAGAAGAGGTCCCAGAAGACTGGAGAAGGGCTCATGTGATCTCACTCACAAGAGTGGTAGCAGGAGAAGGTGGGGAACTACAGACCGGTCAGTCTTACCTCAGTAGTGGGCAAGATTATGGAGGCACCTTAAGGAAAGGATAGTGCAACACCTGGAATCCATAGGGCACAGGATCCAAGACAGCATGGGTTTACAAAGGAAGGTCCTGTCAAACTAATCTCATAGATTTCTTTGACTGGGTAACCAAAGTGGTGGACCAAGGGAGCAGTTGATGTCGCCTACCTGACTTCAGCAAAGCTTTTGACACTGTTCCACATAGAAGATTGATAAATAAGCTAGGTAGGCTCGGGGTGGGTCAGAAGTTGGTCAACTGGGTGGCAAACTGGTTGACTGGCAGAAAACAGAGTGGTGGTAAATGGTATACAGTCAGAAGAGATGCAAGTCACAAGTGGAGTACTCAGGGATCAGTCCTGGGGCCAGTCCTATTCAACATCTTCATTAGTGACCCGCAGATGGACTAGAGGGTAAGGCTTGTCTGTTTGCAGATGACACCAAGATCTGCAACAGAGTAGATGATCCAGATGGGGTGGGCAGAATGAGAAGAGATCTGATAAACTAGCAGAATGGTCAGAAGAGGGCAACTGGGATTTAATGCAAAGAAGTGCAAAATCATGCACATAGGGAAGAGAAGCCCTGAAGCCACTTATAGGCTGGGAGGAGTTGCTAGCAGTCACAAAGGAAGAAAGAGACTTGGGCATCATCATCACTGATGACCTAAAATCATCCAAGCAGACCTCTAAAGCAGTAGGTAAGGCTAGGGGGTGTTAGGGTGTATTAGTAGGGGTATCACAAGTCGTAAGAGGGAGGTAATAATCCCTCTGTACAAGATATTGGTTAGGCCCCATCTGGAGTATCATGCAGTATTGGAGGCCACACCTTCACAAGGACATTAACTCAAATTGAGGCAGTCCAGAGAAGGGCAACCAAAATGGTGCAGGACTGCATCAGAAGACATATGAGGACAGATTAACGGAGCTCAATATGTATACCCTTGAGCAAAGGAGGAGAGAGGTGATATGATCGAGACATTTAAACACCTTAAGGGCATAAACAAGGTGAAAGAGTCTAACATGTTTAAATATAAGAAAAATAGCAGGACAAGAGGACACAGCATGAGATTAGAGGGAGGCCGATTAAGGGGAATGTGAGGAAATTCTTTTCACAGAAAGGGTGGTAGATGCATGGAATGGCTACCACAAGAAGTGGTGGCTAGTGAATACAGTGCAGGGCTTCAAACAGGCATGGGATAGGCATAAGGGAGCAATACAAATGACTATGAATAGATAGGTCACTGACAGAGCAAAGGCCGATGGCACATTTATAAGGTAGAAAAAGAAATGGGCAGACTGGATGGGCCTTGCGGTCCTTTTCTGCAGTCAACTTCTATGTTTCTATGTTTCTAAAAAGGATTGCACTACATGGAGGTAATAAAACTGCAATTGTGCTGCTTATAAAATTTCAGTTTCTGAGCATGAATTTATTTTTTACACTGCCAGATCAACGGTCTAACTGTTCCTAATTAGGCTGGTTGACTGCATGAGCAGTATTTTGTTGAGAAAAACATGTTATTTTGGTCCGCTACCATGCAATGTGAAGTAAGCAAGAGTTCTAAGTAGGAGTTTTGGAGGGAGAATACTGAATGAGAAAAACTGCTGCATCCACTCACTCCATTGACTGAGTAGGTTTGCCTACTGGAGTCTGCTGATGTAATTTGTATGATGTAATATGAATGCTATAGTACTTTCAAGCAGGGGGTTTGGTGGTATTGGAAGAGAAATGAGTGACAGGGAGGGAAATCCAAATGGTGATCTGTGTACAGATGACAAACTGACAACAGTAAGAGAATGGGATGTGGAATTGAAAAACTGTTGGTTGGATTGCAAGACCTTGCAGAGGAGGAACTGTGTAAAGTAGGGAAATAGCATTTATATATTTGTTGTGTGGTGGCTGGGGATGGAGTGTGGGGAGGTTGCCAAATGTGTTAAAATTCTTAAAGTAGTGGTGTTTCAGGACTGGTAGTTTTTTACCATATTGTTTTTTTTTTGTTTTGGGGTGATATCGTCACTCAAAATTTTCAACATAGCCATTGTATCACCCCACCTATGAACATGACAGGTGTCATTATTCAAATCCCCCAAACATCTTGTCATGCTTTTGCAGCATAATTAAATTTTTGCCCAGGATTTCATAAATAATACATGTCATGTTTACAAACTGAAGTCATAAAAAGACTAGGTTGACAATTTAGTGTACAGATTACAATCTAACAAAACAACATTATATGTGACCCTCTTCAATTCCCAATCGTTACGATTTCACTTTTAAAACTATTGTTATTTTTTTTTTATTTTAGCATCTGAACTATCTACAACTACATAGCAAAAACAAGCAAGCAAACATTCAGCATTTACAAGTGCTTGTTTTAATAGATGGTGACTTATGAAATGTCTGAAATTTTAGATTCTAGAACTACAAGGGATATTGGAACACATGCACATAATATAGCAGATAGAGGATTTAACTGATATCACTCAACACCCCTTGGGATGTGGTTCACCTCTGAATGCAAACAAACCAAGCAGAGCAGTTAGCACAACAGATATTCAGCTAGAAAGTGATGGTTGCCCACTGGTTGAAACAAATCAGGCTACCAGCTAATATTATAAATGAAAACTCCTTTTCAGGATTCAAATATAAACTGGATAAGCACATAAATGAAAATATGGGACAGTAATCCACTGCAAGTGGGGATAGCATTTATGGGCAACATAAGCCTTCTGCTGTCCTAATACCATAGTATGAACTATAGTATAAGATACAAAAAATAGATTTGGGATAAATCAGGAAAGTACAAACACCAGAAAAAGACTAAGAAATGACAGGATGGAAAATAAGAACAAGAAAATTGTATCAGGTTATAAGACAATAAAGCGAGGAAAGAGAACAGACCATTCTTTGCTCCTTGACAATTAGATTTGGAACTTATGTTCTTATGGAATTCTACTTGAAAACCTAAATAGTTTACAGAGAGAGGAAACATTCACTAATAGAAATTATGCACCTCAAATGACATGGAAGAACTTTGAGCAATAAAGAAATGAATAGAACCCTTCAAGAGAAATTATTTTAGTGGGGGTCTCTATCATTAGATATATGGATAGGGCTATCTGCAGACAAAAGAGAAAATGCAATATTATGTTGCCTATCAGGTGCATTTATGTGTGATATAAATTAAAGGTTAGAAGGATTTCTTAAAAGGATGGAGAAAAACCCTCTAGTTGCCTTCACTGTGGTGTCAATGATGTGGGTCTGCAAGTAGACAAGGACATTTAAAAATACTTAATGGAAAGTGGCAGCAAAATTAAAACTAGAAGGGGTTCCCTAGTTATTTCTTAAATGCTACCAGT
Organism: Neoceratodus forsteri; assembly: GCA_016271365.2. Lineage (NCBI taxonomy): Eukaryota > Metazoa > Chordata > Ceratodontiformes > Ceratodontidae > Neoceratodus > Neoceratodus forsteri. The sequence continues at coordinate 537,178,408 of CM057455.1, forward strand.
ACCTACAGCAGGACAAGGGAGAATAAAAGTAGTTAAAGGAATTTATGCATGGTCGAGAAGTAGGACCAAAAGAGAACATCATTATTTATTGAGGAACTGGGATGTGTTCAGCTGAAAACAAGGAAAATACAGAGATGATAGATTATACCCAAATAGATAATGGGCACATATGCAATGAAGGAAATAAAAAAATTTGACCAACACATGTTTAAACTAAATAGGATTGAGGTACCTTTGCTGCTCATACTGTGAGTACCAATAATGAAGTGTCCACTATTAAAACAATAAATGCTACCATGCCGTACACACATCTGGGTAGCATGAAAAGTACCACAAGTCCAAGAAAGAAAATTAACATGTATCCTGATAAATGCACAGAGTTTACATAATAAATTCAAACATCTAGAAGTTTTACTTGCCACAGAGAAATTTGATATAGTAACAGCAACATAAACATGTTGTATGAGAATGACATCTGGAATAAAAACATTAAAGGATACATTCTGTTTAGAAAAGATAGAGCTGGTAAATGAGGAGGAGGAGGAGGAGGAGTTGCCATTTATGTAAAGAACATTTTAAGGGTAAGGGAAAGAAATATAATGACCATGACATCAATGCTTGAATTGTGCACAATTCAAGTTGAAGTGAAAGGAAACACATCCTATAAGTTACAATCATTTACAGGCCACCAGAATGCAATACTGAGCTTGATCAGGAATTTAGGAATTTAATTATTTAAGCATGCTAGGAAATACAGTCACTACAGTAAATTTAAATATGCCAAACATAAACATCAGCTGTATGGCTGAAAAAACAGGTATGGAAAAACTGTTCATAGTCAACCTTAGTATATCTGAACATGAGCAATACATAAGGGACCCTATAAGAGAATAGACACTTCTGGATTTACTTTTATCCCAGCCAGAAGTTAAAATCAAAAATTGCAAGGCATTATAGATCCTAAGCTACACAGACCATTCTATGGTTCAATTTACCATAATTATGACTGCTACCTAAGAAAATCAAACAACTCTACTTACAATTTTGCAAAAGCAAACTATAATTAAAAATAACAAAGGAAGCAGGAATGTGGTATTGGAAAGACAATTTTTGTTGCCAAAAGCATAAATGAAATGTAGGGTATATTATATCAGACAAATGAAGGATCTTGGGATATGATATGTATCAGAAATAAGGAAATACAACCACAATGGGAAAACACTACTTTGGCTGAATAAAATGTAAGAGATTAGTAAATAAAAGGACGACAGATATTTAAATAACTTAACTCCAACAAAGCCAATATACTAACGAGTATAAAAAAATCAAAATACAGTTAAATGACAGACTAAGAGAGAAAAGTCAAGGGCAGAAGAAAGAATAGCAAAAAATGGTGGATAATAATTAGTAAGGAACTATATTCTTATATTACAAACAAAAGGAACACTACTAAAAATGTAGGACTATTAAATAGTAAAAGAGAAATGATAACAAAGGATAAAGACATAGCTCAAAGACTGGACACATTTTTTGTTCAGTCTTTAATGCACCAGAAGTCTACTATGATGATGAGTATATGCAACCAGAGAGAGCAGACAGTCCTATGTCCTGCTCCCCCCTCCTTGTCCCAAAAACTCATACTCTGGCAGGTGATCATGCCTTTGCTGTCTGCACCCCTAGATTCTGGAATACCCTACCTGCACCCATCAGATGTAGTTCCACCCATTGGAATACCCTGCCTGCACCCAACAGATGTAGTCCCATCCATCCCATGTTTAAGAGCTCTATTTGGTCACACCTGAAGTCTGCCTCAGCCTGTAACTGTCCCTAGGCTGCTTGGTACCATCAACCCTGGCTCCATCCACTTCCCTAGTTCCTAGCCCCCTCCCCCTGAGCTCAAATAGGGGAACCATTCACTCGAATGGTTTCTTGCACCTCAGCACTTATCATCCTTATACGGGGACAACCACCCAGTGTCCCACCTTAAATGCTCATGTGTTATACCAAGAATTGTTATTACTGTTTGTATCTTCTTACCTGACATGCTGTAAATGCTTATCTGATCATCCTTTACTTGTTAATTTGTTTTACCCTGTTCAATGCCTGTATTTCACTATGTTGTAATTGTTCTCATTCTGCTTTTAAACCTACTCATATAATCTTCCAGTTTGCACCTGAAAATAAGCATTCCTTGTCTAGTGTGCTTACCCAGTAAACAAAAGCTAATAAATAAATAAATGGGAAAAAGATCTGAAAATCACTATTAATGATGCCCAGTGGAAAGTATGCTGGAAACTGGCTTGTCTGCTACCCAAATATGAGGAGCAAACTCATGCAAAACAAAATCCTTCACCACTGGTACAGGACACCTGCTATGCTTTATAAATGCAAATTATTGAACAATAATTTATGCTGGAGGTGTCAGACTCAGGAGTGAGATTTGAGCCATATTTTGTGGTACTGCCTTCTACTCACTCCATTTTGGACAGCTGTCTGCCAGCTGGCAACACATGTTGGCACTAAGATTCGGCTTGACCCACTAATTTGCATACTTGGTCTCCCCCCCTCCCAGGACGCTAGACTAGCTGCTCATTAGCAGTGCTAGCTAGCACTGCTTGGTATACAAGCTAAATGCCTAATACTACTCCGATGGAGGACTCCGGAATTGCCCTCACTCTCAGAGCTATATCAATCCCTTACACAGATAGTCTCCTTGAACCATTTGTCACATGTCATAGCTAACACACTACCAAAGTACTACTCATGCTGGAATTCCTTTATCATGTTTTTAAAACCTAGAATAGGTATAGGCTGACTTCTCACCTTGTTAATACCTGATATTACTATATGCTTGCTCCCTGGCTGCTAACTGGAAGTCTTGCTTCAGGCTACCTAAAACGACTGACCCTGTAGAGTCTGCATAATTATTTTAAGAAATATTTTCTGGTTGCTGGTTCTCATGCATGTTGATTATATGTTTTGTGTCTTTATAATGCTTGGGACAGAGAAGTCACCACAGGACATGGATCTTGCTGAACATGTGAATTTTATGTTACTCTTACTTGGTGGCTAGTTCTCCTATCCCTGGTAGGTGCTATTTCTTTCAGATTCCTGAATGTCCATTTATCAATCATGACAACTGGTGTTTAACTTCATGTACATATTCTGTGTACCTATGTATGTGGCTATATATGTTCTTGTTATGTAAGTATACATTTTTCATGATATGTCTGTTATGCTGAAAACAATAAAAATTATTACAAAAAAAAACATTTCCATGACTTGCGGCGAAAGAATTCAGCAAAAAGAATTCTGCAGATAAAATAAAGACACTTCTGGGAATTATTTTTAAAAGCTAACCCCAGAATCTGATTTCTAGTGCCCTGATTAGGTAATCACATGTGTTGGTGTTTACCAACTGTAAGTATTTTTTTAGATATTTGAGTTTGTTTGCCTCGTTAACTGAAAACAAGATGTCAGAATCTCAACACAACTTTCTGCATTTGTGGCAAAAAATGCATTCGTGGCAAAAATGAAAGTTGTTTTTAAGCTGCTATCTAATGATTCCCAAAGGAAATAATGGGAAAATTTGAAATTGAATAACTTTTGAATGGATTAATATATGTTCACCAAACCTTGAAAAGGTAAAGCTGTGACCCAAACCCCATATACTCTAAATATTTCAGACCAAACCCCCAAGTTTTTTCTGAGAAACACAGTGACAAATAATTTACATAAAACATGATAATGTTCATGTTTTATTTACATTCCATATCTACACACCTGCACATCCAGCCAGAAAGAAACATCACATCCAGAGATTTCTGGTCCCCAATGGTGCATGCAAAATTCACATAAATCAGTGAAATGGTTGCAAAGTTATTAAAGTGCAAAATTTGGGGCTTAACATAGAAGACACCATTGAACCCATACTATAGTGGTGCTACCATGCCACTATAATATTATAGGGACACGATAGTGCCCCTATAGTTACGGTTGAGTAGCCAGTTTAATGTTAAACCTCAGATTTTGCACATTAATGTCTTAGAAACATAGGAACATAGAACCATAGAATTGGATGGCAGATAAGGACTGCTAGGCCCACCTAGTCTGCCCATTTCCCTACCTAATGAATAAGCTGCAGATCCTAGTTAACCAACAGCCTACTTCCTCCTACCCCCCACTAGAATTGCCTTATATCTGCCCCATGCATTCTTGAATTCCCCCACTGTTTTTGATTTTAAGACCTCCTCAGGAAGGCTGTTCCATGTATCCACAATCCTCTCTGTGAAGAAATACTTCCTCACATTACCTCTGAGCTGTCCCCCCATTATCTTCAAATTGTGCCCCCTTGTTTTTGCACATCTCTTTTTCTGAAAGCTGCTACCCTCTTGGACTTTGTTGATTTCCTCGAGGTATTTGAAAGTTTCTATCATGTCCCCCCTTGCCCTCCTTTCCTCGAGGCTATGCATCTTTAGTTCCTTTAGTCTTTTTTCATATGTCTTCTGATGCAGACCCTGCATCATTTTGGTTGCCCTCCTCTGGACAGCCTCCACCCTGTCTATGTCTTTGCAGAGATGCGGTCTCCAGAATTGTACACAGTACTCCAGATGTGGTCTTACCAACTGTCTGTACAGAGGAATAACAACTTCCTGTTTTCTACTGGTGATGCCTCTCGCTATGCATCCCAGTATCCACCCAGCCCTCCGTACTACCTTCTCACATTGCTGGCCCACCTTTAAATCATCTGATATGACTATCCCCAGGTCCCTTTCCATTTTTGTTGTTGTCAGTGTCTCACCCCCCCATTGTGTACTTTTCCCCTGGGTTTTTGTTTCCCAGGTGCATTACTTTGCACTTCTTTGCATTGAATCTAAGCTGCCATATATTTGACCATTCCTCCAACCTTGCCAAGTCCCTTTTCATCCTTTCTACCCCACCTTGTGTATCAACCCTGTTGCAGATCTTTGTGTCATCTGCAAAGAGACATACTTTCCCTTCCAGTCCCTCTGAAATGTCACTTATAAAGACATTAAAAAAGACAAGCCCCAGTACTAAACCCTGCGATACCCCACTAGTAACCCTCCTTTCTTCACTGTGGACTCCATTTACTATTACCTGCTGTGTCCTGTTGTCCAACCAGTGTTTTACCCAGGCTACCACCCTAGGACCCACTCCCAGGCTGGCTAATTTGTTTATTAATCTTTTGTGTGGGACTGTGTCAAATGCATTACTAAAGTCTAGGTAGGCCTTGTCCGCAGCCCCTCCCTGGTCTACTGCTTTGGTCACCCAGTCAAAGAAATCAATTAGATTCATCTGACATGGCCTTCCTGCTGTGAATCCATGCTGCCTTGGGTTCTGTGCCCCTCTGACCTCTAGGTACTCAACAATTCTTTCCTTCAGAAGTGATTCCATCATTTTCCCTACCACTGAGGTCAAACTAACAGGTCTGTAGTTTTCTGCCTCTGTCTTGCTCCCACTTTTGTGAAGGGGAATCACATCCACCCTCCTCCAGTCCTCAGGTACCACCCCATCCTCCCATGATTTATTAAAAAGGGTAGTCAGTGGTGTTACTAGTTCTTCCCTTAGTTCTTTTAAAATTCTGGGGTGAATCCCATCAGGCCCCATTGGTTTATCCGCCTTCAGTTTTAAGAGTTCTTTCAGAACCCTTTCTTCTGTGAAAGGACTAATATCAGCCCCCATCCAGAGTGCTTCTATTGACTGGATTAGGTATTTCCCCTTGCTTTTCCATTGTGAATACTGAGTAGAAGTATTCATTCAGTATTCCTGCTTTTTCACTGTTGCTCTCTGCCCAACCTCCTTCCTCTTTGTTCAGCCTCAGTATCCCTGCCTTAGTCTTTCTTTGCTCCCTAATATACCTATAAAAGGTTTCATTCCCCCTTTTTTAACTGAGTTGGCTATCTTTTCCTCAGTTTGGGCCTTTGCTATTCTGACTACTTTATCAACTTCCTTCTGCTTTAACTGATACAGTTCTCTGTCCTGCTCCTTCTGTGTTTCCTTATGCTTCCTGAATGCTTTCTTTTTTTCCCTTTCCTTCCCCACCACTTCTTTGATGGAATGAGCTGAAATTTTGCATGCGTTGTCTAGTAGGTAAAATATTGATGTGCAGAATTTTTTGTGACAGAAGCTTGTGTAGATTCTTTACTTTACTTTATTTACTTTATTTACTTTATTTAAACAGCAGTTTGGAAAACCTTTGAGCCATAGGCTCATTTACAAAGGTACCTTGTCACAGTAAGACAAACCAAAATACACAGTATAGCAGTACAACACATAAGTATAACAGTAAAATTAAGACATAGATACAAACAAGCTGGTACAGGTAGGATGGATGCAAACAATACCAGAGTTATGTCATCCTTAGCAGCTTAGTAATAAGCTTTGTCATAAGTATTGAGTACGGCTTTGACTAGTGGCAGTTACAGCATCGGGTGTTAATAAGGTGGTTACGAAGGAAGTTTTGAAGCACGATATAGTTGGAGCTCGGAGACAGAGGGGGCATGTAAAAAGGAACCAGGAGGGGCCCTAAAGCTGAAGGCCTTTGGCCGTGAGAGGTCCTAGCTCTAGGGATAACAAGAGAGGTTTTCCCAGAGGTCCGAGTATGAACTAGTGGGACAGAGTGGCGTGATGGTGGTGGTCAATCCTGGTGGGGAAAGCCCAAGGAGGGTCTTTTTTGTAAGGGTACAGGTAAGATATTTGAGGCACTCGTCGAGATCAAGTACCAGTGCTTTAGCATATAGTAGACAGGTGTGTGTCATCCTAGGTGCTCCAGTAATTAACCTGCAGACCTTATTCAGAGTAGTGTGAATTTTATGTAGTGCGGTCTGATCAGCAGCACCATACACCGGCAGTCCATAGTCCACTAGGGACAGGATAGAGGAGGTGACTGCTAGTTGAAGAGCCTCCGGGGGCAGGCAGTGTTTATACCAATGTAAGATGCCCAATCGGATATTAGTGGCAGTGGCTAGGGCAGCGATGTGTCCATGGAAGGAGAGGGAGGGGTCAAAATGGATCCCTAGGTATTTATAGGAGCAAACTTGTTCGGTGGGAATGAGGACCCAGAGGAATGAGGAGTTTGAAGTTGCAGGACTTGTTTTGGGGATGAGTGAAGAACATGGTTTTGTTTTTTAAGATTTATCACCAATCTATGTTCCTTGAACCAGCCTCAGCTTCAGTGAAGGACTTCTGCAGCGAGTCCTGGAGGGCAGTAGGGTTACGACTTGAGGCAAAGATGACTGCATCATCAGCGATAATAGAATGTTCCCGAGCAAGAGTGTGGAAGGTGTTAAGGTAAAGGGAGAATAGTAGGGGCCCAGAATGAAGCCCTGGGAACCCCAGAAAAGATGGGACAGATGTCTGAGTAGGTCCCATTAATTTTACACGCCAGAGCGGTCAGACAGATAACTGGTGCACCAGGAGATAGGCCCAGCAGCAAAACCAGACAGACTAAGGGCATCAAGAAGGAGGGGGTGGGAGACAGTGTTGAAAGCTTTCGAGAGGTCAATGAAGACAGCACCAGCCAGAGAACCAGTGTCTAAGGAGGAGTGGAGAAAGTTGGAGAACTCTAGGAGGGCTGTGTTGGTACTGTGGCCCGCTCGGAAGCCATGCTGCTCAGGACAAAGGACATTGTTGGTGGAGAGGTAGTCAGAGATTTGAGAGGCAACCACTTTTTCCATGGCCTTGGAGAGAGGAGAGAGAATGGAGATCGGTCGATAGTTTCCAGCCACAGTCCTATTACCACCTTTAAAGTTAGGGGTGACAGTGGCGACTTTCCAGGCAGTTGGAACCTTCCCCAGGCAAAGAGAGTGGTTGATGAGGCATGTGATCGGGTAAGGACTGTGTCTAAGACCAGCCATAGGATACGGATCCAGGGTGTCACTGCTCTACTATTACTCTTGAGGGCAGTGACAAGGTCTGCCTAAGTTCTTGGCAGAAACAAGGCGGAGGAGAAAATAAGGCGAGAAAGATTTAGCAGGTGCTGGGGAGGAGGGTCAAAAATTTGTAGGAGGATAGGGCTAAGGTCAGTGAATGAGGTGTTGAGGTTGGCTATGAGGGCTGGGTCTGAGGAGATCACACCATTAATGTTGATCTGGTGGGTGGGGGAGTGTGCACTCCCATTTAACTGTTTAATGTTATCCCAGAAGGTTCTGGGATTCCCCATGAGGCAGTGAGTGAGGACCGATAGTGCTCAGACTTGGCCTTTCTGATGGCCCGAAAAGTACTTGTTTCAGGTGGCAGCATATAACCGCCTGTCATTGGGCCGGCCAGTCTCAATGGCACAGTGCCATAGGTTGTCCCTATGTTTGAGCTGGTGGATCAAAGCTGGGGTAACCCAGGGGGCATTCTTCCTTTTAGAATGGCGGGTCAACACTGGGGCAAAGATATCACAGGCATTATTAAAAGTTTGGGTAAAGAAGGAGAGAGCTGTGTCGATGTCAGGAGTTGCCTGTATAGGAGACCAGTCAATTTGGGACAGAAGTTCCTTAAGTTTTATCAGTCCACCAGGTATTAGACGCCGCCGGCATGTGGACTGTGCTATGGGTTTGGGGACTGAGGTTGACCAGTGGAATAGAATGGGGGAGTGATTGCTGAGAGAGTCTGGGAGGACTTGTACATTGGGGATCTGATTAGGGCAGTTGGTGAGTACCACATCAAGCAGGGTACTGGAGCCTCTTTGGGGTTAGTCCTGGTAGGGTGGGTAACTAGTTGCTAGGTCTATTGCAGAAAAGGAGTCTTGGGTAGAGGAGGAGGAGGGCTGAGCCAGTTGACATTTAAGTCACCCACCAGAATTTGATCAGTGGAAGGAGGTAGAGAGGTAAGGTATTCTGTAAGAGAGGCAATGGCCTGCATTTGGTCCCTGGGGGCACGTGCGATGGTCAGATAAAGGGTCCCTTTAAAGGTCAGGGGTTAGTTTCAAGCGTAGGCGCCTGGGTCCTGGGTCAAGGATGGGAGTGGGCAGGGCTGATGCGGGAGAGATTCCTTGACATAACTAGCGAGCTGCCACCCTCCCCAACACGGTTGGACCAGAAAAGGGTGAAACCAGGAAGGGAGACTAGGGAGTCAGGGGAGGATTTTGACAGCCAAGTCTCAACCAGGGTGATGACATCAGGGTTAATTGATGTGACCAGGCATTGTAGTGAGTCCAACTTTTTTAGGAGGCTACAGATATTCATGGAGACCATGCATAGGCCTGTGGTGCGAGTTGGGGAGCTCCTGGGAACCGGGCCAGGGTTTGGATGAATGTTCCCTGACAGGAGTAGTAGCATGACTAACACCCTGGCTGGGAGATGGTGAGAGGTTTTCCTACGATTGACATGAGAGGGAGGGGAGGGGAGGCTAAGGGAGCAGGGGTGGGCAGGGAGGTACAGGAGGGGAAAGCAAGAATAAGAAGACACCCAGATGTGCCTGAGGTGAAGAGAAAGCTAGGGGGGGGCAGGGGATGGGGCACACAGAGGTCCCATGGGGCAGGAGAGGAGGTTCAGGAGCAAGGGAGGAGGGTGCCAGGGCACAGTGTGGACTAGCAGATGGGTAGTGGGTAAGTGCCCTGCTAGTGGGGATAGGCACAGGCAGAGCGTGAGGCAGGGCAAATACATTGTGGTGAGCAAGATCCCAGGGAAGTAGTGCTGTACAGGTAGGAGTAGGAAGTAGTGAGGGAGCATAGGTCCCTCTAGTGGCAAGCACGTATAACTTGCAAATGGGAAAGTGGGGAGATAGGTTCTGGGCAACAGGACGTGATATCACCGGATGTGATGTCACAGAGATTCTGAGATCTGCATGTGTCATTTTAAGAAAAAAATATTTTTCTTCCTATACTTAACATCGTGTTTTTTTTTTTTTGCTTTCACCAGCAGCCTACATGGAAAGGAATTGTTGCCACAAACTTGCAGGGGACAGGTGTCATGTCCCAAGGTAGTGCCTTTGATAAGTCTCATGAAAAAATATCAAAGGTTCCAGAGTTATAAGACTTTAAATTTTTGTGTTTTCCGACTTGTGCATGAGCAGTAGGGCTTTTGAGATAACATTATGTGGTGAAAGTAAAATTTAGATGCTGCAAGTGCCCGTTTTGCTTTCAGGCCACTTGTTTGACATGGTACCAACAATTTTTGGTCAGGCTGGTTTTTGATCATGACTTTTCCCCACAGTTGCTTGCTAGGAGGAGGAAGGTGTTACAGGTAGTTAAACTGCTGCAACAAAAAGGAGTTAAGGCCTTTGTGGAATACCCGGCTAGGCTGAAAGTACAAACAGAAAAGGGCCTACTGAGATTTCATGAGCTGGCAGAAGCTAAGAAGTTCTTGGAGAGATTGGGGCTGCACTTACCAGAGGAACAAGGTCGTCGGATTCAACAGCAGCTGGGGGGAACAGAACTGGTATAAAAGAGGACCAAAAAGAGTGAATGGTGGTTCAAGTAGGGACATGATAGGTGTGTGGGACAAGCTCCTTGCTAAAAGAAACCTCCCAGGCACAGAAACAGAGCGAGGAGAGAAGGAACACGACGATTCTTCTAGAAAACAGGACGTCATGCTGAATAACAACCAAACTGCTGAAGGATGAAGGAGTGAAATGAGAATATACTGCAAGTACTAAATCAGAAAGACTCTGATGTGGACTGGAGGGAGTAAAGCGTGTTCATAGTGGTTGAGAGGAAATGAAAAGACTTTAACAATTTGGGGCTATGCTTGCACAATAAGACTACATGGCGTTTAAATAATAACTAACTGATCCTAATGGGGGAACGAAGGGGGGGGTTATCCTCTCTCGACTTCCCGCAGCAGCTATAATGCTATGCACTTATAGGGTGTTCCTGAGGAGTGGGATTCGATGTGGATGGGTTTGAGAGCAAATGTAAATGTGGATGTAGAGGAAGGAGGGTGAGGGGGAAATGAAACAGAAGAGCAAGAATCATATCTCCTTCAGGGATAGTTTTACTTTCTATTTGACTGAGGGAGTGGGGAGAGGGTGGGAGTGAGAGGAGGGGAATATAAAGGGGCTAATTATCAGAGTAACATTTGACAAGGGGCCACTGAATATGATTTGAGGTAAGAGTAAATAAGGGCTCCCATATTGGGACTGAAATGGGGAGATGGGCGAGGTCCCTAGAGGGAACTATATAAAGCAGTGGCTATTATTTCAGAAACGATATAAGGATATAGTTATAGGAAATCCCAATCACAAGGATGAAAAAATAATTAACAATAGATGGGGACAATAAGATAGGAGGTTTTGGGGGTAGGGAAAGAAGGGGACACTATGGAGGGACTATAGAATAAGATAATAAAATTGGATGGGTTCTTAAAGAACTGAGGAAGGAGCAGGGGATTGGGGAAAGGGGGAATGATTCTTGGTTGGTTGCTGAGGGGTGTGCTTGCCTCCCATGGGAGGCAGGATTCGCATCTTCCTGGGGGGGGGGATCCCCTTAGTGGGAAGTGGAGGAGGAAGATTCCTCTGGCCCTATGAAAGACATGAAATTAAGAATAGGTCAGGAGTTAAATGTGCATATGAAAGACAGTTAGACCAGTGCATAATATCATTTTCTTTCATACTGTACTTGGGCACACAGCGCTCTGATAGTAAAGCTTTTCTGATCAATAAGGTAATTGGTCATACAGAAAAGTGAGGAGCTCCTAGTTACGAACAAGAGCTCTCTAGAGGGGGTCTCCCATTGTAGAAATTCTGGTAACCCCTCTGAGCTTGCCCTCACCTGTATAAGGTGGAGGCAGGAATAGAGCCCCAAAAAGTGGGACTTCTTCCTTGGGGGTCAAGGATAATGCATTTGTTAAAAGCCCAGTTGGCTGTAAAGTTATGCTACTGTTATCAAGAAATGGTTGTCATGTTAATTTGTATCTGGGATGTGTTCTGATGCAAGAAAGAGCTAAATGAAATAAAGAAGGGACATGAGAGGGAGGACTTTCGAGGAGGAGGAGTCTGTGGAGGCCCTGAGAATATATATCTAAGTAACGATCGTTTTGATGGCAGGTAAGGGTACAATTATCTGTTCCTATAATGTCAATGGCCTCACAAACCCTGTTAAGGGATCTAAGATATTGAGCCAGGTAAGGAAAGCCTCGGCAGATTTTTTATTTCTCCAGGAGACCCATCTGTCAATGAAGGAGCACAATAAGTTCCTAAAATTAGGTTTTGGGGAGATGGCAGCATCTTCCTATAAGAATGGTAGAAGGAGGTGTACGGTGGTGTTGGTGCTGACTAACTCCCCATTTGAAAAAATAGAGGCTAAAACAGATAAGGAAGGACGATATGCAATGTTAAAAGGCAAATTTAGGGGCAATGTTGTGACACTTGCATCCGTGTACTTTCCCCCTGGCTCAACATTACCTGAGTACCGTTCTTTTCTGGCCACTCAGTTAGAGTGGGGGAAGGGGGTTATAATCTCTGGGGGGATCTTAATTTACCCTTAAACCCGGATATGGACTCCTCCTCGAAGATAAGAAGGAAACCACACAGAACAGCTAGAAAGATCCAGAAACTGATAGGAGAAATGGGATTACTAGATACTTGGAGACACCAACATAACCGACAGAGAGACTACACCTTCTCCTCTGCAGCCCACAACACATATTCGAAGCAAGATTATATATTAGTCATGAAGACTGAGGTGCAGAGAATCAAGGATACTTGGATAGGGGACCTACTTTTGTCTGACCACGCACCTATATACATAAAAATAGACCGGGGAAGATACGCCGGAATACCATATGGCGGCTAAACACCTCACTCCTGAAAGATAAGGAAATTAGGGACCAAATAGTAGAAACCTATAAAACATACCTCCTAGATAATACAGAGCAGGATACCTCACAGGCCGTCAGCTGGGACGCCGCAAAAGCGGTCTTACGAGGTAAATTTATTCAATTGGCCTCGAGCAAAAAGAGGGAATGAGAGGCCAGAAAACTCAATTTAACTGGGTTGATAGCAGATTTAGAGAGGCAACAGAAACAAAAGTATGACAAGGAGTGGAGGAGACAGTTACTAGACTATAAGAGGGAGCTGACGGGAATTTTGGACTATCAGGTGGAGCAGAGGCTGCTCTTTTTGAGACAGCAACACTATGAGGGGGGGCCCCGGTCATTGCGCTACTTGGCTAGTAGGCTGAGGGCAAAATGGGTGAAAGCAACAATAACGAAGGTGTGGCACCCAGGGATAGGCAAAATGGTCCAAGGGGTTCATAAGGTAGCAGACACCTTCAGGATATACTATACTAACCTATATACAGAGGATACAAAAGCGGGAGAAGACGACATAAAGAGATTCCTGAGATCATCTAAACTACCGTGCTTAACTAGGGAACTGGGAGAAAGGCTAATGGGTCCTGTGAGATCAGAGGAAATAAAGGAAGAGATAAAACAGCTTAAGGTGGGTAAATGTCCGGGTTCTGATGGACTCCCCACGGAGTTCTATAAATGCTTCAAGAATCAGATACAGACACTTTTGGGGAAGGTTTTTGATGAAGTTCTGAGGGATGAGGCTTCAGCTCCCCCTTCTTGGGCCTAGGTGGTGATTTTGGTGATACCCAAGCCGGGAAAGGACCCAACAAAATGCCCTTCATACAGACTGATTTCCCTATTGAAAACTGACTATAAAATACTTACATCTCTCTTGGCAAGATGTATTCAGGAGTATGTTCCCTCTTTAATACAGATTGACCAATCCAGTTTCATACCGAGTAGACAAGCACAGGATAACTTATGCAGAACAACACATATAATTGATCAAATCTCTATGCAAAAATGACCGTCGCTGATAGTAAGTCTAGACGCTGAAAAAGCATTTGATAGAGTGTCTTGGTCATTCCTGAAGGAGGTCCTTTCCCAGTTTGGGTTCCCGACACAGTTCATAATGGCCATATTCAAGCTATATGAGTCTCCGAGAGCATGGGTTAGAGCGAATGGCCATATTTCTGAGACTTTTAACTTAGAAAGAGGAACACGACAAGGGTGCCCTCTCTCCCCATTATTGTTTGCCCTGTTCATTAAGCCCCTTGCTCAGAGCATTAGTCAGTGCCCAGAGATAAAAGGGATCAATATGGGGGGACAAATTCATAAATTGGCTTTGTACGCTGACGGTGTTCTTTTGTATGTGGCAGACCCTGAGGTGTCTTTGCCAGCAATATTCAGTCAGCTAGATAAATTTTCTGGGCTATCTGGATACAAATTGAACAGTAATAAAACGGAAATTCTGTGTTTTAATTATACCCCAACTGAGGAGCTTAAAAGAAAATACCTGATGTTATGGGATCAGACAGAGATAAAATATTTAGGGGTAAAGTTGGGTAGGAACAATGCACAATTAAAGGAGCTGAACTATCTACCCATAATAGCGCAGCTTAAAAGTGACTTTCAAAGATGGTCTCTCCCGCCTATCTCACTCAGTGCCAGAGCACAAGCCCTCAAGATGAACGCATTGCCACGCCTCCTCTACTTGTTCCAATGTGTCCCATGCTTGTTAACTCCGGTGGATTTGGAGACCTGGCAGAGTATGTTTTTTCCTATTTATGGAAGGGTAAAAAACCCAGACTGAGAAGATCTCTTCTTTATCTTCCAAAAGAGGAGGGGGCCTTGTGTTCCCATGCCTACAGGGCTACTGGGTGGCAGCCCAGATGAGGGTTGCATTACTATGGAGCAACCTGGGATATGACACCCACTGGAAGAGAATAGATCTCTGGAAACAGAGGGATCCTCCATTGCTGGCGGTGATGTTTGGGTCTGTGGACACGGATGAAATATATGGTTTCTTCAGCACAATGGCTGTGTTGGAAGGGTGGATGAGGGGAATAAGTAAGGGTGCCACATTGGGAATCTCTGGAGGTATAGATGGTGGGCTTACGATCGTCAGGTTATACCAGCAACGGTTGATAGATGGTACTAGAAACAAGCTAGAAGGAGTCTGTGTGCACCTTACGAAATAATGATGGGGAATACCCTGCTCTCCTTTGAAACAATTCAAGAAAAATATGGCCTGAAGCAGACTGATAAAATCAGGTACTACGAATTAAGAGACTACTTGAATATACAAATTAACAGAACACTGGTGGAGGAGCTGGCACTAGAGGAGAGCAGGCTGTTCCAAAGAGTTTGGGGTGCAGGAGGGACAGACCACGCCATCTTGCTGCTGTGTAATAATTATGTGGCAGATATGGTGAACACGTCTCAGCACATAAAGAAAAAATGGGAGCAAGACTTTGCGAATCCTATCACAGATAAACACTGGTCTCTGATGTGGAGAAGCACGTGGTCAGCTTCTAGTTCCTTGGTGTGGAGGGACTTCTGTTGGAAGTTGAGGGCCAGATACTTTTTGGTACCAACACAGATGGTGCATCTGAAGGGGGGGGCCACAGCTGGGTGTTGGAGGGTTTGTGGAGAACAACATGCCTCACAGGCACATGTATTTTGGTCTTGTCCGAGTATCACCATATATTGGGTGGAGGTCAGGAAACATTAAGAGCAGATATTCTCAATTCAGACGCAGTTGGGGCCGGAATATTTAGTATTGGGATTAATCCCAAGGGAGGTTAGAGACAAGGATGCCAGGTACCTATGGAAGATCTTGGTTGCAGCAGCTTTAAAAATCATCACAAAAAACTGGTTGCAGCCGAGATCCCCAGGGTTAGAGGAATGGAAGGATATGGTCAAATCCATACATTTGATGGAGAGGTTAACAATCAATCTCAAACAAAAACCACAGATATACCAACAGAAATGGACTAGATGGTTACTCCACAACAGTGGTTAAGAGAGAGATGCCCGAACTTAACTAATGGAGATACTAATTCCTTCCCTCAGAGCCAGAGAATATCCCCCAGTAGACTCCGGATATAGGAATTTTGGATAATGGATAACTGGTTGTAGATAGTGGAAAGACGGAACGCATCCCAGACAGTTACAATCACTGTTATTGTTATAGCTAAACTGTATTAAGTTTGGTTACTATTAAATAAAAGTACTGTAATACCTTTGTGACTTTGTCAGTATAAGGGGCTTTTACCCCAAAGAATAATAAGCGAATGATGTAACAAATGCAAGCAAATGAATGACAATAAACTAAGTATAAAAAAAAAAAAAGATGGCTATCCTGACAATTTGGTCACTGTTGTGTCATAAATGGAAGTGCAGGGCCCGGAGGTCCCTGGGATTCTACAGCTACCTATGTATACACATGTATGGAGGAATGGGAGTGCAGGGCCCGGAGGGACCTGTGCTCCCATAGACAAAATAGTATACAATTATACTATCTCAAAAAGTAAGGAAATAAATTACATAAAAACTGTGTTAATGCACTACTTAGGGATAAAGCCACAAAAGTAGGGAAATGTGGCATTAGGGTTTTAAAAACTAACACCCCACACCCACCCTGCACACACCAACAGGCATTGAGATGTGCTTTGAGGACATTGGCCATAACCCTCACCCATTTCATAAGTAAATAAGCTGAGATAGGTACCGTATAGGAGAATGGTCTGAGTGATAGGGCCAATCACCCCAAAGCACACCCCAGACCCCTGTTAGTGTGTGCAGGGTGGGTGTGGGGTGTTAAGTTTGAAAACCCTAATGCCACATTCCCCTACGTTTGTGACTTTATCCCTAACTAAAGCATTAACACAGTTTTTTTGCAATTCATATATAGTATAATTGCCGGATAGCACCCCTGTAGTCAGGGTTGAGTAGACTGTTTAATGTTAAACCACAAAGTTTGAACATTAATATCTGTGGTTCGCTTTGTGTTGTCAAGTAGGCAGGTCTTTATGTGTTGAAATTTTTAATTTTTTTTCTCTTTTTGGCACAGCTTGCTGCCGGTCCATCCATCCAGGTCATGGCCCCCTCCACTCCCACTCCCACATGAGCCAAGACTCCTCGGATACCCCCTGGATTGCCCCCCCCAGGGCAGGGTAGCGTCACCACACAAGTGCTGCCAATGAAGGGATATGTTCAGGAGTCGACCTGGGAGCTCATTAGAGTGAAGGGCAGGCATCATCATGGCAGCAGGCTGCGTGTTTTCTCCCCGGTAGGCACGGATGGGGACATGCAGTGATGGCTTGCATCTGCCCTACCCCTGAGATTGCCAGGTGTCGATGCTTGTGGCATTATCCAGTCTCTGCTGGGTTTCTCCCTTTGGCTAAACACTCCACCATCCTCCCCCCTGGAGAAGGAGAGCAGTCGTGGGATGCTCGATCCTTCTTCCCCCAGCCAGCCCTCTGGTGCCCTGGATCTGTTCCCGAACACAGGTCGCCAGCATCGCAAGTGGAAATCCAACTGTTGCTCCAATGGGCAGGCATGTGTTGAAATTTTTGTGATGTCTGCTTGTGCAGTTCTTGAAATACACATATGTTATTTTAAGAAAAAAAAACAATTTTCCTCTACATAAAATAGTTTTTTTTTTTTTTGCTCTCGTTTACAGTCTACATGGAAAGGAACTGTAGCCCCAGACTTGCAGGAGACATGTGTCATGTTCAAAGGTAATGCCTTTGACATGTCTGGTGAAAACATATCAAGGGTTCAAGAGTTATTAACATTTAAATTTTAGTGTTTTTTGACCTGTGCATATATAGTACATTTTTTGGATAACATTTTGTGGTGAAAGTAAAAAACTGATGACGCAAATGCCCACTTTGCTTTTGGGCCACTTGTTTGGCATGGAACTAACTATTTTTTTTGTGAAGTGCCAACTGCCATCTTGTTGACTATTTTCACAAACTGACAAGCATAGAAAATAAATAAAAATGCTGGGACTGTAGTAAACAAACATCAGAACCTAGCTAAATGGGACCTGTTTAGCTAGATTCTGATGTTTGTTTTTGAAAATTATTGCCAAAAATGCCTTTTCTGGGCACCCAAAATCCCAGGTACCCAGCTTGGCAAGAGGAGCTTTTCACTGGCATTCTCTGCATGAGAACACCAGGAGTTTCTTTAATTCAGCAGCAGCAGCTGAAGTCGTGCTGCCAGCTGCAGTGTTAGCTGTGAGTCGCCCTTTTCTCTGGTGTCTAGTGGCACCCCCCTGCCCACCGATCATTGTTGCTGATGTCTTGTGGCAACCTTCCACTCTCAAATCTCTGTCCATGGTGTCTAGTGGCATCCCCTACCCTCCAATCGCTGTCCCCAAATTTTTATTTAATACTCCCTCCACCCAGCAGCCCATTGCTTGATTCACAGTGATGACATTGGGGGCCCAATCCCCATGTTTGCATCACAATCCCCCCCCAGCAGTGTGTGATGGGGTGAAACTCACCCTAGTGTCCCTAAATATTTATTTAACTTGTCCCTGTAAAATGAAAATGATGCTCTGACATCTTTTTTCAAACCTGAAAAAAAGAAAATAGTCCCTCATCACCCCACCATCCGCCTCCCCCATCCCAACCCTCCCACTGAGCACCCACCACCCCACACACCCCCTTACCCAATATGTATCACCAAAGGTTGTCGGCTGCCATCTTCTATGGACCAAGACACGACTGCACTCCTCAAAGCCAAACCATGAACTGAGTAAGTGCTGTATAATGTATTTCAATGGTGTTTTGAATTTATGTTCATAACAATGCCACTTTTGGGACTTTTTTCACCAAATTTTCAACATGCGCGATCATTCACTGAAAAGGGCTCATTAGGACTAATTTCGTAAAAGAGCTCAGCTGGGTTGCCAGCCACAGAGGTAAGTGGAGGGCTATTCTGGTGGCCCATGGAAGTACTAGATGGGGGGCTAGATGTGGGGATGTGGGTGGGGAGGGGTTACTAATACCAGACAGGGTGGAGGGTCCACTAGACGCCAGGGATTTTTTTTTAATTACATGAAAATGTCTCACCACTTATGAACAATGGGGGGAGGGATATGAATCTTGTGGTGGGGGATCATTCTTCATTTGGTTGGTTCTCAGCCGGGGGACTGGGGTCACTAGACACTAGGGAAATTACTGTATTTTTATTTTAAATTATATGAATGGGGAATGGGGCTGAATCTCATTGAGGGGGAATTCTTCCTATTGAGGGCCGGCAATCAGCCATGGGGGGTGGGACCACTACACACCAGGGATGTGGGGTCTTTGAGAAGGGGGAAAACATTTTACATTTTTTTTTATAGCAAATTGTCCCCCCCTCCCCCCAGGCTCTCAAATGTGGAATTTGGCCTGCAGGTGTCAAAATTAGCATTTCATGGGTGAAATTCTGCATTTTGCTGTGGGGATTCTGCACCCACAAAATATTTCACGTAATGCAGGGATTATGTGAAATATTTCTCTTGGCGAAATTTTTTAATTTTGCACAACACTGTTCCAGTATCCTGGACTCCAGCCTCCAAAGCACCCTCAGATTCCCCCTCAGCTGCCAGCCTCCCTCATTCTTCCTTCACAATAGCACCAATTGCCACTATAGGCTGGAAACATACCTCACTATAGCAGCAACCTGATTGTTGCAGCTGAAGATGTAACCCCCCATCTCATCCTCTACAGGCAAGATGACATGCATATATGTAATAGATTGCCCTCTCCAAGATACTGCAGTTGATTGGTCATGCATATATGAATTTATGTGAAACCTAGGTGGACAGCATACTTTTTTTACTGTATGGCACAGCAGCATATTTACGTATTCCTATTGTCTACAGTTTTCTTACTTTCTGACAGGTTTACTAACCATAAGAAGTCTGTTGTGTTTGACTCTTTTTGGTACTGTTCTTTTCTGTTTTCCCCTAGCAACTGTATGCAAATCTCAACTGGAAATGACCAGAGTACTAGGACCTATAATTGAGCACTGCATAAGTCAACATTTGGGATTACAGTATTTTTATATGAAACAACAAACTGGAAAACCAACAGCCTTACTGAGCATCTAAGTCACATGCTGACTATACATGGTATGGAGTGCAAACTTTTCTTTCATGCTTTCTTAAAAAGTGCAGAGCAGAGCTAACAGAAATATCACACCAGGGGCTAAATATTCAATATTTTGTGTATCTGCTTATGCTTTGTCAAGAGTTACTACCACCTATTCATGTTTCTTATTTATACAGTACATACCAATTTAAATTTTAATTTGAAAGTGACAGAGAAACAGTTAAGCAATTAATTGCTAATCGTGGGCTAAATGGATACAAAGCAAAGATATAATTGCCACTTATTGCGGTGAATCCATCATTTATCCACCATAGGCATGTCAACAACCATATAGATATTATATATACAATAAACAACAATAATTTTACACACCCAGGGTCTGGGATGCCACATAAATAGAGATGCAGCAAAATTGAATTCCACTGGTGAAGTGAATGCGAAGTGGTCACTTCATATTGTCATTCCGCAATGTGGAGTGGCCAATAGGAAAGGCTAACTTCACCTTGTAATTATTACTTTGTGTTGTGATTCTGCCTTAACACGAAGTGAGGCGGAGTGACAAAATTATTTGCAGCCCCCCAATGCCCCCCCAACACACACAGTCATCAGAATTAATGTACATTCCCAAAATGTTACTGTCTTGTGTCCAGAAAACTCCCCAGTGCTGACGATGTGAAATGAGAGCGTAACAAGAAATGCAAAGTCTTCCAGAATTAATGGCACACTCAGTCATGCATGCAGTGGACTTGGTCACATCACACACAGACACCAGAATTAATGTGCATATTCAAAATGCTACTGTCTTGTGTCTAGAAAATTCCCCAGTGCTGATGAAGTGAAATGAGAGGGTAACAAAAAATGCCAAGTCTCCCAGAATTAATTGTGCGCTCCATCACGCATGCAGTGATCACACACAGTCACCAGAATTAATGTGCATCCCCAAAATGCTATTGTCTTGTGTCCAGAAAATTCCCCAGTGCTGATGAAGTGAAATGAGAGGGTAACAAAAAATGCAAAGTCTCCCAGAATTAATGGTACACTCCATCATGCGAGCAGTGGCCACACACAGTCACCAGAATGAATGTGCATCCCCAAAATGCTATAGTCTTGTGTCCAGAAAATTCCCCAGTGCTGAGAAAGTGATGTGAGATCGTAACAAGAAATGCAAAGTCTCCCAGAATTAATGGTGTACTGCAAACACACAGACAGATTAAGACTGCGCTGCACACTCAAGAGATGCAGACACAAAGGCACAACAACACCTAACCAGTGCTCACAAGTCAGAAATCCAAATCTGGAAAAGAATACCTTTTGCTGGTTGGGGGGGGGGGGTAGTGCCCGGCAGTAACAGTCCACTACCAGTGAAGATACCACAAAGCAGTATAAAAATTGAATGCAGGTGTGGTGGATAGCAATCAGCAAAAAAATGTGTTAATGTACACAAAGTAATATTCTGAGTAATTCTTGACAGATTTTTGCTGATTGCTTTGGTGCAGCAGTGTATAATTTCAGTTAGTTTAAAACATTTGGTTATATTGCTAAAGGTTTTCAATTTGCTACACATTACTTATAGTGTGTATGTGAGTGTGTGTGTGATGCGTTCCATTAAATCAGACACCTTTTATTGTGCCAGAGTAATTGCAGCAGTGTGAATCTGTTATCCACCACACCTGCATGAATTTTTTATACTGCTTTGTAGGAGTCACCATTTAAAAAAAGAAAAAAAGATTAACAGGGCGAAAAAGGCAGTCTTTCTGTTTTGTTCATCTTTTTTCTTGTTAATCTTTTTTTTTTATTCAAAGTTTATTGAGTTTTACATACATGTTTTAACATGAAGGTACAGGCTGCCCTGATACATTTCTAAGCACTGTAAATATCAACTCCATGCTAAAGCCCTCCCCCCTTCCCGCCACCACCCCCCAGCTTGGCACATCCAACCCATTAAGTTCAGTAAGTACGGCATCCAAAAAATAAATACAGACATCACCCCACAATAATATGATGACATAAGCATAGTTGGACAACTCATCTAGCTGGATCATGATGATGGTGAGGCCCCAGTCTGAAGAAGATATAAACTGTGAAGGCCCTCCCATATTTTCTGGTAGTGGGAAAGGGACCCACTCAGGCTAGCTTTCATTTGTTCTGTGTGGAGATTGAATAATAGGTCCAGCAACCACTCCTCATATGTGATATTGTGCCCATCCAGCCAGTGACGTAGAATAAGTTTCTTGAGAGTAAGTGCTATCATGGCTTTGTGGTATCTATGGGTCCTAACTGGGATCATAGAGAGGTCTCCCAAAAGCAGATCTCAGGTGTAAATAAGTCTTGAACCCCAGGAGGGGATCGGCCCTAGTCTTGATTAACGCCCATAAATTCCTAACCTGAGAGCAATCCCAAAATCTGTGAACCAAACCTCCTACATAGATACATAGATACATAGACAGTGTCGGCAGATAAAGGCCTATGGCCCACCCAGTCTGCCCATGTGAGCTTGTAAGTTCAGTTTATGTTTTCCTAGAAGTCTGTTGCCCCTTACCCCATGCCTCCAGAATTCCTTTGTGTCTATTCCATGCATTCTTAAATCCCGTGATTGCTTCAGCCCCCACCACTTCCTCTGGCAGGGTGTTCCACTTGTCCACCACCCGTTCTGTGAAGCAATTCTTCCTCACGTTTCCTCTGAATCATCCTCCCCTCCAACTTCATCCCATGCCCTCCAGTCCTGAAACATCTTTTTTGCTTAAAAATAGTGTATTCCTGCACCCTGTTCCTACCTGTAAGATACTTGTATGTCTCTACCATGTCTCCTCTCTCCCTCCTCTCCTCCAGGGAGTACATATTCAGTTCCTTCAACCTGTCCTCATAGGACTTGTGATACAATCCATGTACCATCTTTGTTGCCCTCCTCTGAACCTTCTCTATTCTGTCTATGTCTTTACTTAGGTAAGGTCTCCAGAACTGTACACTGTACTCCAGGTGGGGCCTCACTAGTGTCTTGTATAGTGGAATTATGACCTCCCCTTTTCCTGCTGGTGATGCCCCTGCCTATGCATCCCAGAATCCTATTTGCTTTACCTGCGGCCTTGTCACACTGTTTCCCTACCTTGAGGTCATCAGAGATGATAACCCCAAGATCCCTTTCCTGCTTGGTGCATGCTATAGCCTCACCCCCCAACTGATATATTGTGCCAGGGTTTTTGTGCCCCATATGCATTATCTTGCACTTCTTTGCATTGAATTTCAACTGCCAAACCCCCGCCCATTCTTCAAGTTTCTGCAGGTCCCTTCTCATTCTGTCTACACCCTCTGGTGTGTCTACTCTGTTACAGAGCTTTGTGTCATCAGCGAACAGTGAAATTCTGCCTTCTAGGTCCTGCGCAATGTCACTGATGAAGATGTTGAATAGGACTGGTCCCAGCACTGATCCCTGTGGTAACCCACTGGTCACTCTTCCCTCGTGGAGTGACAGCCATTTACCACCACCCTCTGTGTCCTGCTGCCCAGCCAGTTACCTACCCACCACACTACTGTCCTGCCCACACCCATATTCCCCAGTTTGTGTAATAGTCTTCTATGTGGCACAGTGTCAAAGGCCTTGCTGAAGTCCAGATAGGCCATGTCCACTGCCCTCCCCTGATCCACCTCCCTAGTCACCCAGTCAACAAATTCAACAAGATTGGTCTGATATGACCTCCCCCTGATGAAACCATGCTGCCTTGGGTCCTGAAGTCCATTGACAACCAGATGTTCCACCAATCTCTCCTTCAGCACTTCTACACCTAGGACACAGAGGATCCAGTAACTTCCCTATTCTTTTCAATTTAATAGGGGTCCAGTACATGTCATTCAATATTCCATACTGTGTAAGCGTCAGTCTGTCCTGGGAAACATATTTAAAAGAGTCTAGTCGGATGGAGTCCCATTTCTCTAAAGAATTTGGAAAGCATGAATCTCAGTATCTAGGGGCCCCATTGTGTGTATCTAGTATGTTTGTTCGTAGACAGGCATATATTTGTGACACTGCATGGGGTTTCCCACTTGCTGGAATCAAGAAGTCAAGCCAGGTACAGCTGTCTTTCAAGCTCCCCGGTCCAGGAAAGTTCTTTATCAGGAGATGTCTAAGTTGCCAAACTTTAAAGATCTGCTTTCTATTTATGGAGTAGAGTGCCATAATGGTACCCGAGTCCATACATGAACCCTCAGCAAACAGATCCTCAACTCTGGCCTTATTGATTAGAGGAAGCTACTGTGGTGAGATAGTATTGCCCCCCAATCTGAAGACTGGGGTTACCTACTATTAGTTGTCTGAGATCTCTAACATTTTGATAATTTAAAAATATTCAGAGTTGGCTATGGGCTTGGAGGGAGAGTAACATAGGGGAATTGTACAAGACAGAGGGAAGGCTCTATAAAGGAACATACAAGTATGCTTCCTTAGCAATGTTCAGGGTGGCAATTATCTCCCTTTCCAGGGTTAGCCACTCCAGTACATATGAGTAGGAGGTAATCTCTTCCTGGGGTGTGAACCGTCTGAGATATTGATTCACCTGGCCCACCCAATAATACATTCCAAAGTGAGGGTGTTTACGGCCCCTCACATTTGTGGATGCTGCCAGTTTCAAATAAGCCCGTCGAGGGTGTCCCCCCATATAAAGGAGGAAATGAGGGCATGCAATTTCTTAAACCATACTTGGGGCAACCATATATTTAGCATGTTAAGGGGATAAAATATTCTTGGTAATATATTTATTTTAATTATATTGATTCTCCCCCATAAAGCTATAGGAAGAGATTGCCACCTTTTGAATTCCTGTTGAACAGTGTTCAGCAGAGAATGAAAATTCAGTTTTTTCATGAGACTCTCATTCCTAGATAACATCAGACCCAGGTACCTAATGCTCATGAAGTTCCACTGTACTCCTAGTGAGAAAATGTCCTGTTTGTGACATCTATGATTCACGGGGGAAACTGTTGTCTTATTTAGGTTAATTTTATAGTTAGGCAGAGCCCCAAAATCAAATATAATAGACATAGCAATGGGAAAAGATTTAACTGGGTGGGCCAGGTGGAGAAGCACATCATCAGCATAGGCAGATAACTTAAACAAGTGCTGTCCTATAGGTATCCCTTGTACACCCTCATTAGCCCTTAACCTAAATAACAGTGGCTCTAGGTTGATATTAAAGAGTAAAGGAGATAAGGGGCATCCCTGTCTAGTTACGGAATGTAAAGAAAACCTGTCTGAGAGAACCCCATTGCAGTATATTCTAGACTGGGAGTTTTGGTACTGGAATGCAGTCCAGTCCACAAATTTAACCGGAAAACCAAACTTGCAGATAGTCAAAAACAGGAACTGCCAGTCTACATGGTCAAACACCTTCTCCACATCCAGAGACAGGAGACCAGCTGGCATGTCAGAGTCCCTGGACGTGGAGAATACATGTGCCAGTTTTCTGAAGTGGTCCGATGACTGGCACTCCTGCATAAATCCCACTTGATCCATGTGAATGATGTCTGGGAGGACCCCTTTAAGTCTATTAACAAGAAGCTTTGCTAAAATGTTAATATTACAATTCAATAATGAAATCAGATGGTAACTACTTGTCAGCTCAGGGTCTTTATCAGGCTTATGCAGTACAAAAATGATGGCCTCCGGCAGGGAACTATCTAACGGGTTCCCCCCCAGCATCCACTAAAATAAACGGCCTAACCAGGGAGCTATTAATTCACTAAAAACTTTATAAAAATTGGGAGAATACCCATCTGGGCCTGGGGCTTTATCTGTAGTCAATGAGGATATGGCTATTAAAATTTTCTTCTCTGAAATGGGGGCCACTAGTGACTCCTGTTGAGTCAGAGTGAGTGTCCGGAAGGCAAGTGGTTGAAGGTATTGCTCTACCACTTCGGGAATGGACCTATTCACCATAGGTTTGCAAATATCTTTATAAAATCCAGCAAATTCAGTGGTAATTTCTTTGGGAGTAAGGCGAAGTTCCCCTGTTTGCTGGGATCTGATACTCTTGACTATATGGGAAGATTCTGTTTTTTTTAATTTGAGGGCCAGAAGATGGCCTGCTCTCTCTCTCCTTGATCAATATAGGTCACCCCCTATTTTAAAATATCATATTTGGCCTTTTCACAAAGAGGGAGCTATATTGGTCTCTCAGGTCCACCAATAACTCATTCTCCATCTGGGAAGTGGCAGAGGACTGTAAGGCCTCTATAGTGCAGATCCTGGATAATAAGGAAAGGGCTTTCTGGTCCCTTTCTCTCTTCCTGTGAGATGCCTCCTTATTGAATACCCCCCCACAAGACACACTTTAGGGCTCCCCACTCAAGATCTGGTCGAGTTGTGGAGTTTAAATTCAGCCTATTAAATTCCTCAATTTCTTGTTTAATGATATCTAATATGTTCAGCTCCTTAAGAAGCTGATTACTCAGCTTCCACATGGAATCATGCATCATATCCTGTGATAGACACAGATTACAAAACACTGCTGAGTGGTCAGAAATTACACCGGGGGTTATCCCAGTGGACTCAACCCCTCGCAGGAGTGACTGGCTAATTAAAAAATAATCTATCCGGGGGGAGGAGTTATGTACACTGGACCTAAAGGTGAAATCCTTTAGGGTGGGATACAATATCCTCCAGGGATCAACTAGTTCTACATGATCTACCATCTCTCTAGTAGCCCATTGTGCTGGAGATAGGCCTTTTCTTTTATGGTCTGATTTATCTAAATCTGATGAAAAGGTAGGGTCCAGTCCCCTCCTATAATATTTGAAGTGGCCGTAAATGGAACCAGAACCTGCAACAAGTTAATAAAAAATAATGGGGAATCAGTATTGGGTCCATACACACATCCTAGGACTATATAAGTTATCTCCAGCTTACCTTTTATAAATATATAGCGCCCCTGTGGGTCTTTAATAAGATGCTCAGATTTAAAGGCCATGCTCCTTGACACTAATACAGACACCTCTCAACTCTGGGTACTATCTCCAGTGCTGAAAACCTGACCTACATATTGCCTCCGGAGTAGGGTCCCCTCCGAGTCCAGGAGGTATGTCTCCTGGAGGAACGTATGGCCTCCTTTAAGCTGGCTGATGTGTTTCAACAATTGGTATCTCTTTATTTTGGAGCAAAGCCCCCTCACATTCCAGGACAGAAATTTGTTAACTCCAGCCATTCCCAGCATACAATATTGTGGAAACCAAGCGAGTCCATACATCCTGTTGTGGAATGAGCCCACAATACCTTGTGCCAGGTGGACCCACCCACCCTCCCATTTCCCCAGCAAAAAAAACACTCTGAACCCTCAACAAACAATTTTAATCCCAGGTAATCCTCAGTCCCCTCGGATATGCCTCCCTGATAGCTCCTTAGTGTCATATCCAGATTTCACTCAAGGACCAAAAAAAGACCCCACCCACACCCTTCCCCACAGCTTTATAGTGCATGATTCCTCTCACCGTGTCATTACCCTACTTTCCCCTGGTTCCCTCCCCCCTCCTCGAATACTGGTATTATACATATCCCTTGATACTGCCTGTCCCAGAAATAATGCCTTCCCCTACAACTACTTGCACACTTGCCAATCCTAGCCAGACTGTGACAGTGTAGGGGAGGTCTGTGCACTTTCTAATATTAACTGCTTCTATTTTATCCACTCTAAAGTATACAAGAGTCCTCCTCTTATATACATCCTCCACTATGAGTCCTGGCACTAAATTACTCCATTCAGAAGCATAAGTCTTCAGAGGGTGAGGAAACACCAAACAATGCATATCGCTGCTGCCATAAGACCCGGAGTCCTTGGCGGTTCCTTACAACAGAAACAGGCCCCTTCCCTGACTATACGAGTGGAAGACTAGTTAAAGTGAAGTTTCTAGCCTTCAAAAGCCCCAGTGTTAAACTAAAATTTGGTACTCGGGATGAGTGTCCCCGAGGTATTGAACAAAAATGCAGTGCAAATGATATAGTTAATTTGTCCTTCCGTATGTCCTCCAGAACTTCTCAGACTCATTGCATTCTGAGTGCATCATAGAATGAAGTGTCATGCCCATAGACCTCCTCAAAACTATAAATCATAAGAACTAAAAAGTCCACATTAACTTTGTGCTGGAAATATTGTCCATACGGAGAATATTCCCCCAGTCCATTGAAACTCAGTGAGAATTGTATCTATAGAACTGTTCAATCACTACACCAGAAACTTCGGAACAGAGTTTTCATACATTCGCCACAGTCCCACTAAACACACTGATGCATCTCAGCCCCCAATACTCGAATAAGGCCTCACCCATCCCGAAACAGATTTGGAAGTAACTTTTTAATTTCCTGCTCTGCCAATTTCGGTTCTTCCAGAAGGATCAATTTCCCATCAATGGATACTTGCAAATTGGCAGGATACAGCAAACAAAACTGAATATTAGCAGCAATTAGTTTGGATACCACATTGTGATATTCAGCCTGTGTTTGGCGCATTGATGGGGGGAGGTCCTGGGTAATATGGATCGGAGAGCCCTTCCAAAGCACCTTGTTCAGTTCTTTAACTTTCTCCAACAAGTGTTGCCATTCCTGGGAATTAAGGAACTTAAAGATGAATGTCCTGGGCTGAGCCACTGGTGGTGGCATAGGCCGTAGTGCTTGGTGTGCCATTTTCACTATGTATTCAGGGCCAGAGGGAGAGGGGCCCGTTATTTTTTGCTCCAGCTTTTGGGCAGATAAGATCATGTTGAAGCCTTCTTCATGCTCTAGGAGCCCAATAATCACTGCATTGCTTCAGCAGCTTCTGCCCTCAAGGTATTCGACCTTTGCTTCTAATTTAAAAATTTTTTGCCGAACAAGTGCCATGACCGGGTCAATTTTCTCTACCCTCTTTTCCAGAGATACTAGGCGTACCTCGCAATCTCCAGTGCGTTGTGCCAAATCTTCAAGTTTACTGGTCACTGCCTTTACTTCTTCTGTCAGAGATCATACTTCATCCCTAAAGGGGTGAAACTCTTCTAGGAAGCACTCTAGGGACAAAGGGGTAATCTCTGTAGCTGTGGTGGTTCTCCAGGTCACTGATGCAGGTTGGGTCTTTGCTTTCTTAGGCGCTTTTTCAGGCATGATCGTCGGAGACTGGTGCGGCGGAGCAGATCGCATCTCTGCCTCCATGGTAAGGCAATTCCCTCAAAGTTTGCTTCCAGTGGTAATGATAAGGATGTAGTGTAGTAGTTCTACCCAATTTTAAAGATTTTAGAGTGAAATTAGGAGCTTAAATTGGGTTAGAGGAGGAATCAGATAGAGCTCTCAAGCAAGCGACTACACAGATCAAGACATCACATGATCTCCTAAACAGTACCTTCTCCCAGTTAATCTACCTACACTACAGATATGCACCCCCCCCGAAGCACACTTCACTGTACACAGACTGTTCAAAATTAACATTCAAGATCCACACACAAACAATAAACACTCGATGATATGAGCACAGGAGGGTTTCCTACAATCCATGTACTAAACTTTGAGCAAAGCAAAAAAATGGCTCAAAAAGGCTTTTTTTAACAAGCTTTTACAGGGTTTGAATCACAGAGCTCTGAGAGGAAACTGTCTCCATCTTCCACTACACCTACACACTACACAGAACTGAGGCTGTGCAGAACAATCTAGAGCCCATGTGACCTGCAATCCCATGAAGCATTGCAAATTCGCCTTGGAGCGCAATATCAAGGCAAAGTGATGTGAAGTACACTGATTTCAATGTACTTCACCATAACATTGGTGGAGAAGTGGTTTGGGGATGGTGGAATAATGCAAAGTCATTTGGTTTCAATGGACTTCTCGTTCCTCATCATGACATGAAGTACTCAGCTTCGCGTTGCGGAGCGCTTAGAGGATTCCGCGTTACTCCATGAATCACTTCATAGAGCGAATTTCGGCCACTTTATCCACCACTACACATAAATCCTGACAGCAAAGCTTGAGGGGTATGTAAAGGCATCCCACACTAAGGATGTGTGTACAAATTGAGTTTTACACATCTACCCAGTCATTTTCATATAATTGCTGGGTATCATATTTTCACCACAACAATTATGTGAAATAAACTGACAGCCCTACAGAGTCATGGACTGGTCATGTTTCAACGTCATCCATAGCATATTTCTTTTTACTGTATGGCACAACAGCATATTTACATTTTGCCCCATGTGCAAAATGTTAAGTGTTTAGACTATGGTGCAATATTTCTTTTCACTCTGCTCTGCACATTTTAAGAAAGCATGAAAGACAAGTTGGCACTCCACAACATTTATGGTCAGTGTGTGACTAATGTGCTCAGCAAGACTGTTGGTTTGCCAGTTTGTTGTTTTATGTGTACTTTGTTTTTTTTATTGTGAGCACTGTCCGTCCCAGTGTGCACCCTTTTTCCTGTTCTGACTACTGTATATTTCTCATCTCGTGGTAGAACTTTCTCAATCATAATTCTTTATTATAATTATTGTTATAATATGGATTGAATTGCTTCTTGCCCCTGAACAGGGCTGCTTCAGCTCACCCACGGTCGGCCGGCACCCAGCCAGCCACCGACCAAGACCAGGACACCCGCCTGCAGCTCCTTGGAAGCTGCTTGCCCCTGAACAGGGCTGCTTCAGCTCACCCACGGTCGGCCGGCACCCAGCCAGCCACCGACCAAGACCAGGACACCCATCTGCAGCTCCTTGGAAGTTGCTTGCCCTGAACAGGGCTGCTTCCAGCTCACACCACGTGCAGCGGCACCCAGCCAGCCACTGACCAAGACCAGGACACCCGCCTGCAGCTCCTTGGGCTGCTTGCCCCTGAACAGGGCTGCTTCAGCTCACCCACGGTCGGCCGGCACCCAGCCAGCCACCGACCAAGACCAGGACACCCGCCTGCAGCTCCTTGGAAGCTGCTTGCCCCTGAACAGGGCTGCTTCAGCTCACCCACGGTCAGCCGGCACCCAGCCAGCCACCGACCAAGACCAGGACACCCGCCTGCAGCTCCTTGGAAGCTGCTTGCCCCTGAACAGGGCTGCTTCAGCTCACCTACGGTCGGCCGGCACCCAGCCAGCCACCGACCAAGACCAGGACACCCGCCTGCAGCTCCTTGGAAGGTACGGGACAGTGCAGCCAATCGGAACATGGGTGCTTCCAGCAAACCCACTCTGATTGGCCAGGAGTTTTCCCCTGCTATAGACACCTGGCACTTTGTTAGATTTTCGATAGAACTAAGCACATTTCAACTGTGTTATTAGGAGTTTTTCAACTGTATTAGCTGGATTGTAATTTCTACTACTGTTTTAAGGTGCTTACACCTCTTCTGTCTGACTGCTTTTCCTGCAGCGCCCCATCCAAGCACTCTGCCTTGGTGCCGATAAGTCTAACTACCATGGAAGTGGCTAGTTTTCCACTAGCAGGTTATACAGACCTGCCACTAGAGGAATTCTTGGTCTTCTACATAAATCACTGTATTCATTCGTGGGCAATATGGCCTGCATTATCATTCTACTTCTTTCCCGGTGCTGCTACAAGGGGACTTGAGTCTGAAGTTTGGATGGCCACTAACTAAGCTGCTCCTGCTCTCCTTGTTCCCCTTTCTGCTGTATTTTCTCATCTAGGTTTTAAGTGAGTACCTAGGTGGGCAAATTACTTGCCTAGAAATTATTGCACTAATACAAATCACGAGACCACTCAATCTGGGACCATGGCTCTCCTTATTGTTGTTTTATTGCTCTCTAAGGTGCAGAGTTTTCAGCAATACAGTGCAATTAAGTACCTCAATGCAATTCAGTTCTCCAATGTACCTTATCAATACCTAATGTTATAACAGTCTACCGTGCAGACACTATGTCATTCTCCTCTCCCCTTTTAGCCTATTCCCCCCGGTTAGCCTACACCCCCTTGCTACTGTCCTCACCTATGTCTACCAAGCAATTACATTGATCACGATCAACTGTCATTACAGTGGTGCCGCCTCTTGCGCAGCACGATATGGGTTGCCGCGAAGAAATAAAAAAGCAGTCTCCATTCTTATAAGCTCCTTAAAGAAAGTTATACTTCTGCTTCTTCTCTGCTCAGGAAATGTGGAGCTCAACCCTGGCCCTCACAACCTACTCCTCATGATTTGCTGAGGCCACAGGTCTCAAAATGATGATGGTCAACATTTTAAGCCTGCCTAAAAACTTGTACAGCTGCAAGCCTGGGCTGCACACGTTAACCCAGACCTTATCATAATTATTGAGTCGTGGTTAAAAAGACGCACACTGATCAACAAATATCACTGCAGGGCTACAATTTATTTAGAGCAGATAGAGTCTAGAGCCGGGGGTGTGGTTATCTACGCCAAATCTAAGTACTTGGTCACCAATATTAGTTGCAAATCTCTAGCCAAGGAATTTGAGTTAGTTTCGCTGAGCCTTCATCTCCCCTCCTCGGAATGTATCACTATCCTAGGTGGCTATAGACCCCCGTCTGGTGGTGATGAAGTCCTTAATCTTTTGAAATCCATGTTCGTAGATGCAAAAACTGAAACAATATTTCTAGGAGATCTAAATATGGACTGGCTGTCACCTAAATCACATGGCCTCAAATCCCTTTGTGACGAGCTAGGTCTTGGGCAATTAGTCAGTGAACCTACTAGGAACAACACTCTAAATACTGCCAACAGTTCTATTCTAGATGTGGTACTAACCACCCATCCACACAAAATATCTCTTTTGGCAGTGTTTCACAATGACATGAGCGATCATGGAATTGTTGCTTGCATAAGATCTCAAATTAAGGCCCGGCCACAACCCATCTTTATAACAAAAAGATCCTTTCGCAAATTCAGTGCAGTAAACTTCCTATCTGACCTGAGCATGATCAGATGGCAAGATCTTTACCTAGCCAAAGATGTCAACAAGGCAGCTTGCATCCTTAATGACAAACTCACTACAATAATAAATAAGCATGCCCTTTCATCAAAGTAAGGTCGGAACAATTCCAACCCCTGGTTCACCTCGGATCTCAAGGCAGCCCTTATAGCTCGAGATAAGCTCTGGGCTAAAGCTAGACATTCCAAAGAATCTTTGGATTGGCTGGCCTTTAGAACAGCCAGGAATAACTGTGTGAAAAAACTTCGCTCTGCTAAAGCTAACTATTATATTTCTTCTCTCGAACAAGCTAAAGGTAACCCTCATAAAATATGGAAGACTATCAAAGCTATAGAAGGATGGCCCATGGCCCCCTCTGTCCCAACAAAGATAATTGCAAGTGGCAAGATTGTGGAAAACAAGTCCCTAATCCTGGAGGAACTTAACTCCCACTTTGCCACAGCTGGATTAGCTTTTGACTCGTCACCTTATGCTGGTGCTGCGGTGAGCCAGCATACTCCTCCCGCCACATCTAGTCCTGCACCCAGCCCCTTCCAACTGTGCAAGATAACTTATAAAGAAGTAGAAGATTCTCTTCTTAACTTAGACACCAAAAAAAGCGCAGGGGACGATGGCTTGGAACCCTTTTTCCTAAGATCAGTCTACGCCCATCTCACTGCCCCAATTCTCCACATCTTCAATCTTTCCATTACATCTGCTACTGTGCCGTCCTGCTGGAAATCAGCACATATCCTCCCTCTATTTAAATCTGGTGACCCATGCAATGTAAACAACTATAGGCCTATCTCCATATTGCCTATCCTTTCTAAAGTTCTCGAAAAACTGATCCATATTCAGTTAAAATCTCACTTGGAAACATTCTCTCTCATTAACCCAGCTCAATCTGTCTTCTGGGCTAATCATAGCACAATCACTGCACTAGCAAAAGTAACCAATGATTGGATCTCTGCTATAGATGCTAAGAAGGTAACTGGTGCAGTCTTTTTGGACCTCAGCAAAGCTTTTGATACTGTTGATCACAAACTATTAGTCAATTGCCTTGCAAAGTTGGGTGTCACATACCATACCACCCAGTGGTTCTCTAGCTAGCTAACTGGAAGATTCCAAAAAGTAAAGGCGGAAGGCTTTTTTTTTCTGCTGCCTTGCCAGTTGCAAGAGGAGTCCCCCAAGGATCCATCTTAGGCCCTATTTTGTTTTCTCTGTACATTAATGACTTAGATGCTAACATATCTACATCCAGTCTGCACTTTTTTGCAGATGATACTGTGTTGTATACTTCTGGCTCATCGTTATCTGAAGTCAAGGGAGTGCTTCAAGCGGACTTCGCACAACTTGAGCATAATCTAATAAAGGCAAAGCTTCTGCTCAATGCTAAGAAGACTAAAGCAATGATATTCTCCGGCAGTGCTGTCACAGGCCCCCCCAATACCCTTGCCCAAGACTTCATTGTCACCAGCTAAACGAGCCTCTGGAAGTTGTAACCAAATTTAAATATCTAGGTATCTGGATCGACAATAAATTATCTTTCAGTAACCACGTGAAGATGTCTCTAGAAGGTTAAAAGCAAGGTTAGGTTTCTTCTACAGAAATAGGCCCTTATCCCCTTGAACTCGAAAAAAGCTTGTACAGGCCACTTTCTCCCCTACTCGACTATGGCGATGTAGTCTATTCCTCCACCACTCTTGCAAATCTAAGTAAGCTGGACATCCTTTATCACCCGTGCATTACGGTTCATTACCAACTCCCTTACCGATTCGCACCACTGTGACTTATATGCAGCTGTTGGTTGGACATCCCTTACTACTAGACGCCTGCTCCATGCTGGGCTATGGACTCTTAAACTGCTCTTGCAGAAATTGCAAAGCTATCTCTTCCCTTATTAGTATCTCACATAGCGCATACTGTTAAGAAAATCTGACTTTATTATGCTTGACATACCAAGGCCGGACTTCCTTTGGTAAGCGTATATGCATATGCCCTTCCCTCCATTTGGAACCAATTACAAACCGTGCTGAAACTAACTAGCACAGTTTCAATAAACTTCTACAAATCGCTAAGTTCAGCCAAAATAAAGACACCTGTAACTGTCATTAAGTCTCTTCCTTCCCATGTGTGCCATATTTATCCACTGGTAAGGTATAATTGATTTGTCATATTAACTGCTTTCCCTTCCCCTTCTACTCCTGGCTTTATCTTTGCTTACGCTCCACTGCTACTCTATCAAATCACTCCTCCCCCCCATATCAGTTGTAGACTGTTGTTTGTTCTAGCTGCCAAAATACTGTATATGTATTGCACACACCAGTCATCATGTTTCATTTATCAGTATGCAACCTGTAAGTCGCTTCCCTGTCTCATATCAATGTTTACCACCTGCGGTTACCCTATGTGGTACCCTTGTATGTATATCCAGCCTGTATCATGTAACCTGCATTTCATGTATATACACTGTTATTACCTATCTGTGTTTGTACTTTAAGTGTTTATGTCACAGGATCTCCTTGTGAATGAGCTTGCTCAATGGAGTTTTCCTGCAATAAACTTGAACTTGAACTTGAACTTGAATTGCTGAGTCCCTCCCAGTCTAAACCATAGCTCTTCAGACTAGACAAAGAGGGATTTGTTTTGAATTGCTGAATTTAGTTTTAATATACTCCTCCAGTATATTTTTGCCACAAAGTTGTTTACCCCTTCTGCTTCTCCAACAGGCCCCCATCTTAACTAGTCTCCTTAGCACTGTCACCCGACATCTCTGGGACTTACCTTCTTTGTTGGGTCCTGCCACAGGACTATGGTCAGAGGGGCCCAGTCGTAGGTGTGAGGCCTGTGAGAGATTGGGCCACTTACTATGCCTTGTTCAGAGGGTTTTACCCTCAAATTTTCTCCCCAGTAGGCCCTGCACACATGCAATGATGTTTTGTATATGCTCTGTCTCTGTGGAGGCACCCCAGTGACTAAACATGTGTTCCCTTTCCCTGCCTGTCCCATGGTGTTGCCACCTTGATTCCTACAGGTGCACAATCATCACTTCCTATCCAGCCACCAAGCTACCCAGGTCAATTCCCAAAAGGGCACTGGCATGGCAGTTGGTTAGGTACCCAGGACCTCAGCACTCAAGGCCAAAGGTCTGGCCTCCTCCGGTATATTTTTAAATTATAATGCTATCTCCCTTTCAGTCTGAACTGCAGTTTCCAAGGTGGTCAGATTACACTGCACGGATTCATTTTGTTACAGTAAATAGTTTTTGTCAATGTCAGTAAAACTGAGAAAGGAGCTCCTGAGCCCAAACCACCTTTTTGCAAGCTGTAGCTGGTCAGGTGTATCAGGACTAAAAACCTGCACGGATAATCAGAACAGGGCTGGGAGTAGAAAGAGCAGTTCCTACTTCAAACTCTGTTCTTGTTAAGCTAAACTGTGTTGGCTGTGCACTTGTCAGTTCAGAAGGACTATCAGCAGTGATGAAAATTATTCTAAAACTGCCAGCTTTTACTGTGACTTCTATGTATCTGATATGGTAGGATGGATGGTCAGAGAAATTCTCTTAAACAGAAGGAGCATCTTTTATTAACTTGATTTACAGTCACTTCACATTACAAAGCAACTCTCCAAAATGTAGCTGTAGTGTTGAATAGGGCCTTCTCATTTGAACTCCATGTTTTGCAAATGATAAAGACTATCCACCAAAGGATGGGTCTGTTGCTTATACTTTGTACATTTTTCCTACCTGAATCTCAAAAGCTATTAGCCCATAGCCATTTAGTCTCCATTCTTAATTATGAGCTGTTAATGCAGAGGCCAGTGAGAGGGTGCTTTCAGAGTTGAGGGTCACCTGCCATAGTATCTGTTATTGAATTACAAAATTGGCCCCAGTGGCCCATCACTGCCATTTGCACCAGACTACTATATTTGGTGCCTTTCTATTGAAGATAGGATTAATCTCTGTATGGGGGTCCTGCTTCATAACCGTAGGTTTATAAAACTTCCATCTTCAGGTGTTTCTCTTTTTGTTAGGGCCCATAGCCTACTAGGCACAAGATTTTGAGTATGATGGACTTTTTAAAATTCATTTTTTGTAGCTAGTCTAAAGGTCAGAGTTGTATTTTTCAAGACCCCTTTATTTCATAACTCTTTGCCAATTGACATTGCTAATTGCTCTCAATTAGGCACCTTTAAAGTATGCTTAAAAATGGGCTTGTCCTAAAGAATGTCTGTAAATGTTACTAAATAATACGGTTCTTATTTTTGAAAAGTATGGTTGTGAATCAGATATGTATTTTAATGTAAATAGTATTGTTTTGTCTCTATTCTTGTCTCAAGTGTAAATGGGCAAATTTGTCATCTGCTTGCAAGTATAAAAAGTAAAATAAACAAATGAATCACATGATTTCTTATAGCATACTGCAACAAAACTGCAAGGTACTGCACTGTGTTGCATCCTGTCCGGGGCTACAGTCCATCGTCCATCTCTCTGTGTTTGTCTGTCTATCTACCTATCTATCTATCTATATATCTATCTATCTATCTATCTATACATCTATCCTAAAACTTACTTACATGACCTAGTATAGTTTTTGCAGCAGCCAATATTTTCTTATTGGCCCCAAATTTCCCTTCCCTGAATAAATGTAGTGAAACAGGTCTTGGAGTAAAATGGCTGCAGCCATCAGTTTTTCAGTTCAATTCAGTATATTGAAGGGATGAATTCTACTGAGCCAGCTCATTTGCAAGGAGGTCATGTTTTATTTATCACCCATTATGAAGTAACAAGTACAACAGGGAGGATAAGTAGACTCCTCTGGCCTCACACTCATTCTATTATTGAAAATTACAATATTGTGTGCATGTGCCAAGAAACAGATGTACAGTGAAGCTCGCTGGGATAAAACCCAATTCTGCAGCATTTTGCAGCACTCTTCAGCATGTTGCAGCAGAGTTACTAAGGAAAACAATGTAATTTCAATTTCAATGTGTCCATTTTATCATATAGGAAACTGTGACATTCACTTCATCCAG
Source organism: Neoceratodus forsteri (assembly GCA_016271365.2). Classification (NCBI taxonomy): domain Eukaryota; kingdom Metazoa; phylum Chordata; order Ceratodontiformes; family Ceratodontidae; genus Neoceratodus; species Neoceratodus forsteri. Next base: position 537,216,154 of record CM057455.1, read on the forward strand.
ACAGTGTAACATTTTCCTGCACTGCAAAAGGGATTCATTCCCATTGAAATTACATTGTTTCCTGTGGTAACTCTGCTGCAGCATATTGCAGAATGCCTTAGAAGTGGGTATCATCCTGGCAAGCTTCACTGTAGCTCCTGGCTTGGTACCCAATCCCAAGAGTGGAGAGGTCATGTGGTGAAGTGGCTAGCAGCTGCCTCCCGTCTGGTGCCACCACCCTCACAGGTTAATCTGATGAGGTTGGACCTTTGTTCTCACCACCTCAAGTGGGTCTGGGTCATGTGGTCTCCTGGCCTAATGCCACCCAAAAGTGATGAACCCTTCAGAAGAATTTGACTCATTCCTCCTTTTCCCTTATACAATCAATCTGATATACTCCCAAGTCACCATTCTCATGGCTACAACAATTTAAAATTACTTATTCATGTTACCTACATATTATCCCTTTGAAGGCAGGCAAAAAATCCTGGAAAAACTCTTTTAATGGAAAAACCAGGAAAACTCACTCCCTGACCCCCATTGAAGTCACCCCTAGTGGGTCAATGATTCCATTTCTTTCCTGGCTGACATTACCCTGCTTTTTTGAGGGTGAGTTGGGTGGTGATCTGAAGAAAAGAGAACAAAGAGAGGAAGCTGCTGGCTTCAGCTCATTTTAACCCCCATTGCTCTGCCATTCTCCAGATAGCCACCATCCCATAGTTGGCCCCCTGTGGTTCCTCCTCCATAGGCAGTGCCAGTGCCTGCTCTCCACCCAAGGAGGAGGAACTCTTCTGCCTACCCTCAGGTCACGGGGAGATGGTCCCTGAGAAATGGCCAGCTGCTGCAAACACTTTTGCAGCTTCCTTATTGTCTTGGTAGCCCCCATTTCCTCTTGTCTGAATAAATACAGTGACACAGGTATTGGAGTAAAATGACTGCAGTCATATGTTTATTTATTACCCATCATGGAGTGCCAAGCACAGTAAGGAGGATGAGCAGACTCCTCTGGCCAACCTTTTGTGTGTGTGTGTGTGTGTGTGTGTGTGTGTGTGTGTGTGTGTGTGCGCGCCAAGAAATAGATGTACCTTCTGGGTTAGTAACTAACTCCAAGAGTGGGGAGGTCATGTGGCCAAGTAGCTAGTGGCCACCCCCCCTCCATCCTGCACTTATAACCTTACAAATTAATCTGTTGAGGTTGGATCACAGCCCCCTCTAATCTGAGTCCTAGTCATGTGGTCCCCTGACCTCATGCTGACTGCAGGCGATGAGCCCTTTGGAAGAATTTGACTTATATCCCCTATTCCCCTGTACTATCAGTCTGCCGTTCTCCCAAATCACCACAGAATGGACATAGTCTAACTCCCCTAGCTGCTTACTCCTGATGTGCTATCAAGACCTTAGAAAAAGAATTCAGCATCAAATCCCATCCTTCATCTTGCAAATACGTACTATCATACACATCAAGTCCCTGGTGAAAGGTGCTGATTTTCTTATATCTTACCATGATTCCCCTTATAGTCTCCATAAAAGGTCATGTTTTTTCTACTAATGTGAATGTATGCTGCATTTAATGCCATTGGGTGCTTTGCATGTGCCTGTGTCTGTGTTGAATAAGGAGTGTCCAGATGATCTCCGTAATAGGCCACCACCATCATATGCATGCAGGTCACCCTTCATTGACAGTAGCAGGTCAATCACCTTTTGAGACCCCAGGTCCTCACCCCCATGGTGGATTAAAAGGGTGTCTGGGCTCTGTCTGGTCCAGTCATCCCCCCACCATCCTGGGAAGTCGTTCCGATAGTCCATTCCAGTACTGCCGAACTAATCGATCTGCACCTCCTGTGGTGATATGGCTAAGTTCTACACCCCAGGTGGTGAGACACTCAGTCCCCTGACTGGCAAATGAAGGGATGACTACAGATCCATATGCTCTTGGAGTCCTCTGGGGAACCTAAAATAGACAAAGAAAATCACTGTGGCAAATACAGCCAAATTTACTGCAAGAATGCCTGGAACCTCCAGCTTCCTAGAGCCTGTATCTTATCATACATCAGGCCTAGGCTTTGAGTGGTCATTGCAGCACTAATCCTAAAGGAATGGATATTGAAATTCAGTCCAACTTGGCAGTCCACCAGAGCCAGGACATGTTGAAACTGGTAGGCCATTTTGGCCTTGCCATCCTCACACTGAAGGAAGGCATCATCTTCCCCTAGGTGAGAGGCCATGTAAGGTTGCACCTGAGCCTGGACAACCCACGAGGAACCAACCAGGTCTTCACCTGACAGCATCATCCCATGCCCTTCTGGTCAGTTTTGTGCCTATGAAGCTGTACAAACACCCTTCTTGGGTCACTGTGACATCGTCATCCCACAGGCTTGACTTTCTCCTTCTTTGCACCGCTTGCATCAGCTTCAAAACCCTGAGTGCTCCACAAAAACCCTAAAGAAAAGCAGTCTTATACATAATAGCATCATAAATGTTATGGTAAATCCCAGGCAAGGCAGCCCACAGTCATACCAGGCTGCCACTGTGCTAGGCCACCGGGTGTCTGGCTGTCTTGTCTGGCTCCTGCACCATCCTTCAAGAACCATTCAGACCTTCAAGGCCTGGGTGGTGTATGTGAACCCCACAAGAAAGAAGAACCATGACAGTTCTACCAAATGTCACACAAGTACCCCTTGCACCAACCCTTGACTCTTGACTGCCATAATGTTATTTTTTAATTGATCAATGCGGATCAGGCAGGTGTTAGGCCAACCTTATTCACCTGGGGTCATTTGCTGCACTCCTCAGAGGTAGGCTACTCTGGTCTTTGGAGCAATGGAATTACTTAAGCATCTCCATGTCTTGAATTAATCACCCTTCACAGGAAAGCTGGGACTGGCTGCAGCTATCAAGTCTGCCGCTAGAGCCAGTTCCATGAAACTCTGCCACTACAAATGAGACAAAGCATCAGCAATTCCATTTTCAATATCTGGAATATGGACAGTTTTAAAATAAACATTCAGCAACATACACCTCAAAACAAAGACACTTACCAGGTCTCTCACTGGTCTCTTAAGCCCTAGTTGCCCATTTATTGTGTGAACCACATCCATGTTACCCAAGCAAAGAATTACACTTCTGTCTCTAAGCCTGGGGCCCCAAATGCATAAGGCTACAGCTATGGAAAACAATCATAGTAGCGTGATCTGTCTACGAAGCCCTCCTTCCGTCCAGTCAGGTGGCCACTCTTTCACTCACCACTCACCTTAGACATACGCTCCATACTCCAGCCCTAAAGTCTTATCTGTGAACAACTTCAAGGCCTCATTGTCCTCTGTCTCTTGCCAAATGAATATCCCATTGAAGTGGGCAGCAAATGTCCACCAGACCTGCAGATCCTCCCGGAACCCCTCCATGGCAATGATTATATGATGAGGCCTCTGCCTCTGTTCACAGCATCGCAATATGCTAAAAAAAGATCCTTTCCACTGATATCACCCGACATGAGAAGCTGAGGTGCCTAACCATCTGCTGCAGCTCCAACAATGTAATCTGTCTGGCCCCAGCTACTTTATTCAAGAGGGCCCTCAACACAGCCAACTTGTCCTTGGGCAAGGGACACTGCTGCTCAACAGCATCAATTCTGATGCCCAGGAATGGTAGCATGGGTCTTAGTGATTCTACCTTCCAAAGAACCAAGGGCACACTGAAATGTTAGTACAATGCCCAGAAATTCCCACTGTTTGCCCACAGACCGGGGACCCTTCCAGACCCATGAACAGGAAGTCAGTGAGGTAATGAACTATGCCTGGGTTCCCTCACACCTGCTTAGTGGCCTAATGTAAAATGGTGCTGAATCCTCTAAACACTGTGCATGTCACCGCACAACCCATAGGCATGCAGTTGTCTACATAAAACTTCCCTTCGAATTTCATCCCTAGCAGGTCACTGACTGCTGGATGTACTGGCAGCAAGCGGAAATCGGATTCAATATTCGCATTAGCCATCTTAGCCAGTGACCCTGATGCTGGCACCAGCTCCACAGCCCTATTGAATGAGTCATATTGCACTGTCATGAACTTTGGATCAGTACGATCATTCAGTGAATCCCCTTTCAAATATGACAAGAGGTTAGTCATCTGGAATTTGCCCAGGGCCTTCATAGGCACCAGTCCTTTTGGTGACACCCTAAGATGGGGCAGGGGAGGGGCCTTATATAGGGCACTCACCCATCCCAGATGCTTCTCCTTATGCAGTCAATCTCTGTCTGACTTCAAATTATCAGCCTTGTGTGCCCTCTGAGGGCCAGTATACAGGATTCTGAAGCCTGCGAAAAAATCTTCCTCTAATGGGTTAGTGGCCTTCTGGTCCAGGTACTGGTCCAGCCATGGCCTTAACCTGTCCACCCTTATTGAGGTGGGAAAGCTTGCCTCCCTGAGGCTTGTAATATTTTTTTAAAAGGGGCTCTATAACCCCACTTTTGTGGCTTGGTGGAAGTGCACTGCATGAGGAGGTGCTGTTGCCCAAAAGCCACACATTCATGCTGAAACTTACAGTTAGATCTTGTGCTGGTCCCGTTTGTATGTGATGCACACTTAGAAGAGGGGTGTCCCTGCTTCATGCTACTGTGGCCGAGGTGCTCTGAGGGGTAACCCATTATCCTTATGAACCACACTGCCTCCATGCATCATGTGTACTAACAGGGACATATCGTATATGCCCCACCCTTGTTTTGCATTGTACTGCCTTCAGCATAGAACTCTTCATCATACTCTAGCCACAACATTGCCCTTTGCGCTTATGAAGTGACGTGATTCTATTGGCATAATTAATTAGATCCAACCCCTGATACAGTGCCATTTGCAGTATGGTGCTGGCAAATATAAAGTAACCTGCCAACCAATTACCAAAAATGCATGGCACATTTACTTTTTATCTGTCGGGGTCATCCAACTTGCCTTTCTTTTCCACCTGCTCCCTCAGTCAATTGAGTAGTGAGAACATGTCTACATATCCTCTATTATGGATCTGCTACCTAATCTTTTTAGTCAGGTGGGTCCCTACAGGTTTTGCCAGGCTGACATAGTTGTCAGAGCCCTCTGTCAGCAATGTCTGGCTTGATGCTGTGCTTGCCCCTGTGGATTCCATGTTCCCATGGTCTGGTCCACCTTTTCCTAGCTCACCCTGGAACACTGTAGCCATCCCAGCCACCTGGTCAATGATCTTATCAAACTTCACATCTGAAGTAGACAATTGTTTGGCCCCTGCTCTTTGGAAATTGAACCTGCAGAAGTCGGGCCATGCTCCCCAATTACTCTGATGTGAAAGCAAGGTCCACCTCCTCAGTAGGTTCAATGACATTCCCATAGGAGCCAGCCATCTCCCCTCTTCCCAAGGCTGTAGCACCCATACCCCACAGGGAGAATCCCTCCCACGGCCACTATGTCCATGTTCTGGATCCTCTTAAAACATCTGGCTCTCAGAACTATTCTTACCTCACCGAAGTTTCTTTAGTATCTTTGGTGGGAGTGACCTAAAATCCTTGGTGAGCTGTTTGTTCCTTTCAGTCACTGTAGTCATAGTTGAAGTAGTCGGGCCACTGGTTCCTTCCAAGCAAGCTTTAAGCTACTCCTGCCCTGTTTTTCAATAATCTCACACAGTTAGGCTTCTAATGCTGCTGTTGCCATCTTCAGTGTGGAGGTCATCTTCTCTCCTGGCATTTTCAAAGTGTAACAATAAACTCAGGGCCCTTGGAAGCTTGCTGGGTGCTGTTGTTAATGATCTGAAGAAAGGGCAACAAAGAGCGGTATTTGCTGGCCTCAGCTCTTTTTAACCTGTCTTGCTCTGTTTTCCTCCAGATAGTGACTGCCCTGTGAGCAGTCCCTGTGATTTCTCATGCTGAGGCAGTGCCAAGGCCTGCTCTCCACCACAGCAGGAGGAACCCTACTGCCTACCATCAGGTTGGAGGAGGATGGTCACAGACATATGGCCTCTCTAGTCTCTAAGCTATTGCCCTCAAACCAGCCAGAGTCTTCTGAGCATGAGCAATTCATTTCACAATCAGGATGCTAATCTTGAAAACCTATTGCTGAGCACAAAAGATGCTTTTGATCACTAAATGTTCCTTCAGTGCAGATGTTAGCAAAAAGCTATTGCTTCTTGTTAAGCATTGTTGCTACTCATCTAAAATATTTCTAGCTTATTAAACACAGCTGTGGGCTACCAGAATCATAATGTTGCACTAAAGCACAGAAACACAGAATTGTAAAGGCAATGAAAGATCTTCAGCTAATTGAGATTAATAAGTAGCAGACATCACTCAAAGTACACAAAATGCTGTACACATGTGTAATTGAAACATTTTTTATAAATCAAATATGGACTGGAGTTTGTAGCTTATAGTGGAAAACCACCATTCTCAGGTTGAACAAGTATTTCCCTACAGCTTTGGGCCTTATAACTGTTTGTAAGCCACCTTTTCACCCTCAAGGCAATAGTTTTCCACCATGTTCCCCAGCTCCAGTACATTTTTTTTATTTGGGTGCTGCTCGTTTAAAAAACGTGATGCATGCATGACTTTTTATGTTGTCGTGCACCTACGCAAGAAGCATGTTGCGGTAACTTTGGAATAGCAGATTTTGGTGGCACGGTCCTGTTGTGGCCTGTGGTGCCACTGCTTTTTGGGGCTAATATCTGTGGCATGAAATAGATTGCACACTGTCTATGACAGCAGTGCAAAAGCATGTCCACCACCTTTAAAGGTTTTAGCCGCTGCAATGTGGGAACTCCACCTCATTGCAGAGCATGCCTTTCCCAGTCTAAGTTTCAGTGTGACATGGTGGCGGCTGTGCCATCTGCCTCTCACAGTCCCCAGAAAAGCCAGCTTGGGGGGGTGCCCAATCCCCCTGTCGGCATCATCATGACACCCTCCCCAGTTCATCTGCTGATGGGGGAGCCCAATCCCCATCGGCATCGTCCCCCCCAACACTCTTTTATTTGCCGACTGGGTGCCCAATCCCCATCAGCTCCAGTCTCCCCCCCAAAAAAACATGCAGGTGACATGCTGGGGGCCCACCCCAGTGTGTCAAATGTACCTGTAAAACCAAAAACCTTCCCTCGATGCTTTTTCCCCCTGTAAAGTAGAAAATGGTCCCTCACAGTCTGCAGCCCCCTTCTCCAACCCGTGCCCACCCACTTGCTTGCTCCACCTCCCCACACACCCCCCTTGCCCCATACTTACCTCCAGACCTCAGCGCTGTGGACCAGGAACACGTCTGCACTCTTTAAAGCTGACCATGAACTGAAGAAATGCCGGTAAGCTGTATAATGGCACAAATAGGGTTTTTTCAACTTTGATGCATATCTCGGGCATTTTGGGGAATTCTGCCACCAAATTTTCAAAATTGGGTCATTGGGACCCCTCCTCATGAATTCAGTTACTGTCATGGCATTATTCAGTCCTGAAAGGTGATTTTGTAGTCACTGCATGGAATCGCCCTTCATGACTGATTAACAAAATGACAGTGCCACTGTTCATGAGATGGCCTCTCAAAAGGCCTATGTTGCAAATTTGGTGAAAAAATAAAAAAAATGACTATTTTACGAGCATGCTTTGAACAGTTTCCATGCACACTCATAACTTCATGACTCTGTAATATTTTCACTTATGAACAGTACAGCTGTCATTTTTCACATCCTGGCCGGAAAGTGTTTTCGCACTTCCGGTGCAGAATAGCATGTTCGCTGTGAGAAATCTGTGTTCAGGACAGAGTAAAAAAATCACAGTGATACTGTTCATGACCAGAGGTCCTAAAATGCCTATGTTGAAAATTTTGTGATGAAAGTCCATTAAATGACTATGCTATGAGCGTGTGTTGTGCAGTGTTCAAGCACCCTCGTCATTTTTTACATCCTGGCTGAAATGTGTTTTCGCACTTCTGGTGCAGGATAGCATGGTTGCTGTGGGAAATCAGTGTTTGGGATAGATTAGGAAGATCACACTGACTATCAGGAGTAGAGGTCCTAAAATGACTATGTTGAAAATTAGGTGACAAACGTCCATAAAATGACTGTTTTACAAGCGTGCATTGTGCAGTTTCCACTCACGCTTATAACCTCGATAATTTTTAATATTTGCACTCCAGATTTTCACCATTGCCATTTTTTCACACCTCCTTATGAACAGTACAGCTTTCATTTCCCATATCCTACCTGAACTGTGTTTTCGTACATCCAGAGACCAGTGGTGCAGTCCCTGTATAAAAACAATGTTCAGAACAGAGTAAGAAAATCACAGTAACACCGTTCATGAGCAGAGGTCCCAAAATGCGTATGTTGAAAATTCGGTGAAAAAATCCCATAAAATGACTATGTTACAAGCGTGCATTGTGCAGAGTCCATGCACAGTCATAAGTTTGAGAATTTGTAATATTTTCACTCCAGATTTTCAACATTGTCATTTGTGCACACCTTCTTATGAACAGTTCAGCTGTCGTTTGTCACATCCTGCCCAAAATGTAGTTTCACACATCTGGAGCACAATCACATGGTCACTGTGGGAAATCAATGTTTGGGTAGATTAAGATAATCATAGTGCCACTGTTCCTGAGCAGAGATCCCAAAATGGCTATGTTAAAAATTTGGTGAAATAATTCCACTAAATGACTGTGCTCCGAGAGTGTGATGTGCAGTTTTCACACACGCTTGTAACTTCGAGAATGTTTAATATTTTCACTCCAGATTTCCCACATTGCCATCTCTTCACACCTCCTTATCAATGGTGCAGCTGACATTTGTTTTCATGTGGTGCAGAATGGCACGGTCACTATGGGAAATCAACTTTCGAAACAGATTAACAAAATCACTGGGGCACTGTTCATGAACAGAGGTCCCAAATGCTTTCATGAGGTAGGGTCACAAAAAGGCCATGTTTTAAAATTTTGAGTGCAAATACCAACATACACCCAGGGCGTTAGGGTTTTTAACCATTACATCTCACCCTGTACAAACTAACAGGCATCAGGGGCGTGTCTTTGGATTGTCTGCTGTACTGCTCACGCCATTGATTCTCCGCCTCCACCCTGTTGCCACGGACAATCATCAAGATGTGCCTTGGACTCTTCAGCCCCAAAGTTCAACCCATTCTCCTATGATGCACCCATCTCAATGTACTTCCTTATGAAATGGGATGAGCATAAGGCCAGATGACCCCAAAGCACAACGCGACACTTGTCAGACTCTGCAGGGTAGGGTGAGATAAAATAGCATGAGCATTATGGCCAGTGACCCAAACGCACACCACAATGTCTGTCACTCTCTACAGGGTGGGGTGAGATTAATGTCACTTCTATACTTTACTGCTACTTCTATTATGTGTCTCTCTAACTCCTGCACTACCAATGCCAAAACCAGTAAGACAACATTTGGCATTGACAAATGCTTGTTTTATGTGAGATGCTGCAAACTGATCTAAGATTTTGCAAATGTTGACAATATAGCATAGGGGTTAGAGTAATGAGCTGGGAATGAGCTTGGTACATCCAGCAGAACTTGGGTGTGATTCCCACAACCTCTACTTGCATACTGTGTGACTCTAAGCAAGCCACTTAACCACCTCAGTGCTAGGCACCTGTGCCTAGTTGGCCTTACTTGGTTACCAAAGAATAAAAACAAAATAAGGAAAAATCATACAATTGGTCATAAATATGGCTGGACCTTTGAAAATAGGAACCAACTGAATGAGGGGCTCATACCTCACTAGTGACATTGACCTGATGCTAGTCAGGAAAGAGAGGGCTGACTGCAAACAACAACAAGAAACATCATTCTCAACCCCCTGTAGCACAGACTCTAGGTAATACACAAAGTATAAAATAGAACACCCTGCCTTGTCAACTCATAGAAGGTCTTTTATTAAATATGTAAACATGCTCACAATTTGCCTGATGTAGTGTGCAAACAGGATAGCAGCAGAACTAGAAGGAAATTATGCCATAAAGTTAGTATCTTCAAGGAGCATGAAGTGTACCAAAACCACACTGGTGTCTGTCAACACGCATGCAGAGTATGAGCATGTATATCACAGCTGATGATTAGATCATGCCTTACTCAGAGCTAAACTAGCCAACTGTTCTCCTTTATTCTTTGTGTGTTGCCTATAGGTCTGTGCTACAGGGGATTGAGAATTGTTTTTCTCATTTTTGTTAACCTACGAAAATAGGACAAGGGGAGTTTTGTTGCAAATTAGAAGATGCAGTTCTGCTCAAAGCTATGAGTTTTGCCAGTGCCTTCCCTCTGAAAATACTGACACATATGTTTATTTACCCATAATGCATACAGTACTTGCTAAATCAGCACATCATACCAATAAATCAACTGTGACATCCTTATTGCACTAATCCATCAATTAAGATGTCATCAGCTGAGTTTTTAAATTTCTTACCTCAGTCTCAAAACAAAAAAAGTTTCTTAACATGTGAACTTCAGCCAAACCTTTTCATTATAAGCAAGACCTTTTCACAGAAAGTACAACATAATTAACTATTAAAGTGAAGTCTTGTTTTATAAAAAGATAGCCAAACCTATTTTTTAAAAGCAAGACACATTCATACAAATCGGAAAAAACAAGTTTTAAATGCAATTTAATTCATAAAAAAATCACAAAACCAAATTTGAGAAACATGACCATTTAAAAAAACAGAAAATCCAACTTTAAAAGCAAGACATTTTAATAAAAAATGGCAAAACCAAGCATTAAAAGAAACATCCTAAAATACAATGAGCATTTAATTTTACTTATAACCAATGTGATGTTCTTTTCAGTTTTCATACGCAGAGACAACAGTACTCTGACACCGGTGGATGATGATGGCAGCCAGGTTCCACCGAAGTACCTCACAATCACATAATCTGCAAACCAAAGAACTATCATCCTGGCTACCAGTCAACTAGAATAATTAGCAAGCTAGAATTATTAGCAAGTTCATTACAGGTCTGCAGCTTATTAATGATTGACCAATATTAACTCCTGTACTACTGAAAAGTTTTAAAATCTCAAAAAGTAAAAGAAAAAAAACCCTGAAGTACTTAAATTTATTATATAAAACAAACCCAGAGAAGGGCTACAGTACAGTAGATATGTTTGCAAAAATGCCATCTTAGTGGGGGGTGGGGTGACTAAAAACTCATCAATCCCATATCTTCAGGCTTCTGGTTTTCGAGCTTATTAGTCCCCATCAATGTCATAATTCCCTTGTGCACTACACTTTTTCTAGCATTTATTATATGTGTATTACTCAATGACTTCACCAGAAATCTGGAATATCCAAGCACAATAGCTGGGAGATGGGACCATAGCTGCTCTTATCTAGATGTGGGCGAAGTGCTCCAGCTACGCTATGTGGAGCACTTTGTGAATTGTCACACAATCCATGTAGTGCTATGCAGTGCAAAGTGAATTACTCCACCTCAAAATTAGGAACATGAAGTGCATTGTTTCAATGGACTTTCCGTCACTTCGCCTTGGTTTACTGCCTTCCCCTTAATTTTAATGCAAAGTGCCTTTGATTTGAAATGGACTCTGCTTTGCTTCACCTGTTTATTGTTTGTGAGGCAAATTTTGCATTGATTCATGGGACGGCAGGCCACATGGGCTCTGTATTGTCTTGCACAGCCTCAGTTCTGCATAGTGTGTGTAGTGGAAAGCTGGAGATAGTTTGCTATCAGAGCTTTGAGAATCAAACCATTGAAAAAGCTTTAAAAAATCACTTTTGATCCAATTATTTTGGTCCAAATTTAGTACATGAACTGCAGGAAACCCTCATGTACTTAGATCATTGAGTGTTGATTGTTTTTCTGTGCATTTTGAATATTAATTTAGAACATTCAGCCTATGTACTGACAGACACTGTTGAAGTGTGCTTTGGGGAAGGGGCATATCTGTGTGCCTGGTAGTAGTACATAGCAGAAGTGCATAGTTGATGTCAGTAAAGGGATTTCACCAGCTGTGTTTTTCACAGCACAAGCAGTAGCTTCAATCATGGTGGGAGATGCTGTTGCCCCCACTGGTGGTAGAAAAGTTGCTGATGGCATGAGTATTGCCCCAGGTTCAACCAGCGACATCAAGTTAACCAGTTTCCCAAATATTGTGGAGTCTAAGGCTTAATATGTATAACCACAAGGAAAGTGCGGGCATGATAGAAACTATCAAGTACTGAAAAGGAATCAACAACGTACAAGAGGGTAGCATCTTTCAGAAAAATAGATGTGCACGATGAAGGAGGCAAAATTTGAAGGTAGAGGGGGGACAGATCAGGGGCAATATCAGGAACTATTTTTTCATGGAGAATGTGGTGGGTGCAAGGACAAACAAAAACATATGATCAATGTTATGGTGTGAGAGCAGCAGTTGAAGCATGCCCATTATTTGGAGTTGGTGCACCTCCATGTGCTCTAGCCTCTGTTCCACATTGTCAGTCCGGTGGTTCACATGGTCCTCCTCACTCCACATCAGGCTTAAATCAACATGTGTGGCAGGTATTCGTGCAGGGTTGCCACCATAACCTGCAGGTTGTGGAGCAGCAACTTGCTCCATGGCCTGCCCCCCACTTGACACCACATGCAGGTGAAGGCCGTGCTGCCACCTGTTGCCCAGCAGGTGGATTCCTGCCCAGTTTAGCAAGCTTGGCCTGCCAATCTGCATGGTTGTGGTTGTATAGATGGGTGCACTGACCACTTGTGACCAGATGACTTCCCTTGAGGCCGCAGCACACCACCTCACCATACAGATTGCACTTCACTACACTAGTGTCTGCAGGCAGTGTAGTGAAGAACTCCCACACTAATGAGATGTGGGGAGGACTGGACACAGGAGGGGGGGCTCCATTTGTTGTTGCCGGCTTCTGCTGGTGCTCAATTGGGGCTGATGATGAAGAAACCTAATGCTGCTTCTGCTGCAGATATGACTGCTGCAGCTCCTCCCTCAATTTCTGCTGAGCCACTGGAGCAGTCGCCATGGCAGGTGGTGGCACTGGTGTGGGGGTGCTGGTAGGTGTCACTGGAGGTGGTACTTCCATGGCACCATTACTTCCTGCTTCAGGCAGGGGAGCACTAGCCCAGAAGGTGCTCTGGTTCTGACATGGGGTTTATATTTTTTGCTCTCTCTCTGTCTCCTCTCAAAGCGGGGTTTATATTTTTTGCTATCTTTCTGTCTTCTCTCAAACACAGCTCTTTCTCCCACACTAGGTAAGGCAAAAGTGAAAGTCTTTCACTCTCTTGCATGATTAACTTCCTGCCTGAAGCATGTGATCTGCAGACTGTAAGCCATGTGATCTGTGGGCTGTTACAATACTCACTCACTCCACCTTTAAAAGAAAGAAAGTAAAATAACTCAGAGTCATCCCAACTCAAAGTCATTATGATGCAAAGTGGTGAAGTACTGTATTTCAATGGACATTTCACGTAACTATATGTTGAGGCAGAGTGGGCCACTTCGCCTCTGCTACGCTAGCAAAGTTAAACTTCGCTGCATCTCTGCTCTCATCAAATGCAATCTCAGGTTAAGGTAAAGGTAGTATTGCATATTTAAATGCTGAGTTCTATGTCAATAGTAACTTAAAAAATGTTTCAGGTAAAACAATCTGGATTTAATCAGTCTTCACGTGATCTGTCAGAAACATTTAAAAACATGCCAATAGATACATATTTTAGTAGCATGTCAGCAAATATTTGAAGAGATGTCCTGAAATAAGGTGAAGTAGATGGGATGTAACTCTTTACTGTAGCTTCTACCTCTTGGGCCAAATCAAGCCCACACTCTACTGACAGAAACTTGCTTCAGTATAAAGGCTTTAAAAGGTCAATTCTAAATGAAATTTGGCAGGTTGGTTCATACAGAACAACAGCATTAAAAGAACACAAACTGCCTGAAGTTGACAGTAAATGGCAGATGGAATCCCTAAGTACATGAACAGAAACTATGCATAATAGAAATGCATATCTAGTTCTAACCATGGCAGGACATGTACTTGCTACTTCATCTTTGTAAAGATTCAGACTTTTAGAAGAAAATGAGAAAATAATTTATTATTTTATTCCATGTTGACAGTGTCATCTCTGTCTGTCTCTCTGTCTGTCTGTCTGTCTGTCTTTCTCCACTTTAACATTTATAGAATTTGAAAAATAACCTCATACAAGCTATGCAATGATTTAATTGTCAGCAAGATGGGCACTGGCAGATTTTAAGCATGTGAAGTTATACTGTATGCAATAGCTAAAAATGAAATGTCATACCGTGTCTCAGTTTCTTACACTTAAAAAGAGTACAGTTGTCATCTAGACAAAAATCAAATGAGAAATACATATTGTTATGACTTAATGGTCAGCTAAAGATTTTGAATCAGATTAGATGTGAACTCATTAGCAGACTGAATGTGAAAAAAATGTGACCCCAATGAATCTTCTTCATGGCATTTCATTAAAAATGCTCATGCATTTTACTAAAAGGCAGATTAAATATCTTTCCTTGGGATAGGTCAAATACATACTCTCTTGACGGATTCAGCTACAGCACTTCTAAATCAAGGGCTGAATTGAAACATTACAAACTCAAAAGTGAAGTCTTACAGTTTTACTTTTTTAATGAGATAATGGAGTGCACACTAAGTATAAGGTTTAGGCATTAGCCAGGGAATTGGAAAAGTCTGCAATTAGAAAGAGTTATCCAAGGGAATCATTTCCAACAAAGAATCACTGCATCTTAATATTTGTTTAATTGTTTTTTACTTTTTCATGTAGGTAAAAAGCTGTAGTCATTTTTTTTATTCTTTAACATAAATTTCAACAATAATAAAAATAGAGCTGCAAGCTGGTTTTACAAAAGGATTAAAACAGCTTGAACTTTGCAGCTTGGCTACTTGTGAGACAAATTGAACGGTGGAGCAGAACTGGGAAAACAAAGTTCAACTTAATCTGAAAGAACCAGTAGAATCATTCCAAACATTTACTGTAGTTACAAGTTTGGAAATTTGACTTCTAGAAAACAAAAAGCTCCCATCACTGTAAATGGTAACAACAAACGATAAAAAAAATACAGGTAAAAAGAAGACCCAACCCCTACCCTCAATTTTAATACATTTAACAGCTGGGGTGTCGCCTGGCCTCATGCATTAAGCAGCCCCTCCTGTATCTGCATGGAGATGATGGAAAATGGGATTGTATAGGAGGCTTTCCATCTGATTGATTCCAATGAGATCTGCCAGCTGCTATCAGATCTGTGCCCAAGCCACTGTCGGCTGGATCCTGTTCCTGCCTCTCTAGAAAGGTTCAGGAATGGTGCTCAGTCAGGTGTTTGTTGAAATTTTTTTAGAGGGAGGGTTAGTTTCCCATATCCTTGAAAGAGGTTGTGGTTTTACACCTCCTCAAGAAGGCCTCTTTAGATTCTGATGAATTCATGCATTTTGGAACAATCTCTAACTTGCTTTTTTTGGGCAAAGTTTTTAGGAATCTGGTGATATTGTGTTCCAGAAACGTATGTTGTTACAACATTGAAATGTTGACGTTGAAATCCATTACAGTGACAACTTCAAGGTTGTTGCTGTATTGGACCCAATGGTGAAATTTTGCCGATATCATGTGTCTCTCCCTCTTCAAATCAACTCCAACCTGGAGTTTATTATGTGTAAGTCAGGGAGTGCAGGAGGGTTCAACCCTCTACATGGCAGGTGTGAGGGATTCAGCCCCCTGTAAAGACAACACTCAATGTTGAGCAGGCAATATTTTGCCTGTCAACATTGTGTCACTAGGCCGCATTTTGACAAATTGGTTGTCCATATGGCTTGGTGGAGCTTTTAAGAATGCACAAGGAGTTTTTCATCTACAAGCCTTTCTAATATGGCTTTTGACCACGACACAGCAATGAGATGGCCATGGTGAGAGTTCAAAATGATCTTCTCCCTGGGAGGGACATGGAGAGCTTTCTTTCCTGGTCCTGTTGGATTTGTTATCTGTATTTAACACTGTTGAAGAAGGGGAGGTGGTGGAGGATATGAGGAATATTGTTGGAGCAGAGGGGACTATACTGAATTAATTTTGACCCTTCCTAAGCAATTGCCATCAGTCAGTGATTTTTAGGAACTTTTGATCATCAGCATCAATCCTCGATTGCAGCATCCCTCAGATAACTATATTGTAACCTCTGCTGTTCACTGTCTATATGCTTTGACTCAAAGAGGTGATCCAAAAATGTAACTTGTGTTTTCATTGCTATGCTGATGTCTCCAAGATATATATTTCATTTAAAACCAGACAGGATTCCTCTGTGGCTGTGCTAGAGTATGCTTTATTTGAGCTCAATCAGTAGATATCTCATAGTGGGTTGTAGCTGAATCCCAGTAAACCTGAGCTGCTACTGGTAGGATCTGATTGTCTGAGGTCATCTATTTTGGAGAACCTGGAACCCCCTAGTTTTGGGAATGAGAGGCTTCTGGCTTGGCATAGAAACATAGAAACATAGAATTTGATGGCAGATAAGGACCGCTTGGCCAACCCAGTCTGCCCATTTCCCTACCTACTGGATAAGCTGCAGATCCTAGTTAACCAGCAGCCTACTTCTTCCTACCCCAACCCCCTAGAATGGCCTTATGACTGTCCCATGCATGCTTGAATTCCACCATTGTTTTTGACTCCACAACCTCCTCCGGAAGGCCGTTCCATGCATCCACAACCCTCTCTGTGAAAAAATACTTCCTTAAATTACCTCTGGGCAGCCCCCATCTTCAAATTGTGCCCCCTTGTTCTTGCACACCTCTTTTTTTGAAAGATGCTACCCTCTTGGACTTTGTTGATTCCCTTGAGGTATTTGAAAGTTTCTATCATGTCCCCCCTCTCCCTCCTTTCCTTGAGGCTATACATATTAAGCTCCTTTAGTCTCTCTTCATATGTCTTCCGGTGCAGACCCTGCACCATTTTAGTTGCTCTCCTCTGGACAGCTTCCATCCTGTCTATGTCTTTGCGGCGATTGGGTATCCAGAACTGCACGCAGTACTCCAGATGAGGAGGCTCATAATCTAGGGCTTACTTTTAATCAGGAGCTATCACTGGTACCTCACAAGTAAACTGTGGTGAAATGGGGCTTTTATCATATGAAGAACATATTGCGCCCCCACCTTGACCAGATGAACTCTAACACTTGTGCACGCTTTTGTCACTTCTCATCTCAATTACTGTAACATAGTGTATAGTGGGACGTCATTGTTCACTGAAACCTAGTGCCCTCAAAATGTTGTTCTGCTGCACTAGTGACATTTGTAGTGCAGCAGAACCAAAAAGTGACGTCCTCAAGACTGCAGAAAGACTTTTTGTTCTGCTGCAGTGCGGACATCACACATGGTGTCCTCGAGCAGCAATCTGACAGTTAGTCTTATTTTAAAAAGAAAGATTTAGTCAATTTTTTTGAGGCAATGATGTTCCACTATACACTATACAGAACAGTGCATGCGTACTATTTAATGACAGGGCTGTTCTTTCTCCTAGTTGGTACTATGACAACTGATTTCCTCTTGAGCTGCACTCTCGAGGTAATCTGTCATCATAGTACCAACTCGGTGAAAGAATAGTCCTGTTGTTACCTGGTACTCATGCACTATCCTATATGTACTCTACCAGGGCCTTCCAACAGTCAGATTTGCCATGTCCCACTGGCAGAGAATGCAGCAGCCAGACTTATCATCTCTACTAGAAGGAGTGATCTCTGCACTGGATATCTGTAAGATGGCAGATTGACTTTAAGATCTGACTTATAAGGCTTATAACAGACTGAGGCTATAGCATCTTAAAGATATTCTTGCAACCCACTCTGATGTCCATGTTATCTGATCTACTGGCACTGGCCCTTTTGTTATTCCAAAATTAAAATTAAAATTTGCAGGGGATAGAGCATTTTCTATAGCTATTTCCTTTCTTTGAAACAACCTTCCTATGGATATTCACCCAACTTCCTTTTGTCCCCATTTTTCAAGGTTGATGAAAATATGGCTGTTCAGTTCTCTGTGAAGGGACCAGCTTACAGGAACTTCAACAGGATCCACATCTGCTAATAGAGATAATTGAAAGGGTAGGTGAAAGTACAACCCAGAATGAATATATTTCTAGAATGATACAGGGCTACCTAAGGGGAGGGGAGAGACAACTTTCCCACCCCACTTTTATGTAGCATGGGAAACAGAAATGGGTAGCACTGTTACCCCCCCCTCCCCAAGAATGGAAAACAGTTTGGGATGGAATTTTGTGTACCGCAGCCTCGAATAAGTGATGAGAATTTTGCTGGAAAAGTGGTATCTAGGTATTTCCTTACTCCTTCCTGTGTGAAACACTACTCAGATATGATCACAGAGTTCCTGTGCTGGGAGACTGCTGCAGGGAAGAACAGACCTGCTCAGCTCTTTCAGTCTGTGGACAGACTTCTTCAACCAGTCTGTCTACAGTCAAAAAGAGCTTTTTCAGTAGCACTTTTTGAAGAGTTGGCTCTGTTCTTCTTTGACAGGGTATTCTCTATTCAGCCAGGATCTTGCCAGTGGGTCTAGATCAGTCTTGTAGGGTGGGGTCTGGGTGGAGCATGGGCACTCCTATTGTCTGGGAAGAGTTTTGGCCAGTGGAGGTGGCTGAGGTCTCCAAGTTGATTTCAAAGCTGCAGCCCACTTGTTGTGAACTGGACCCTGGCCTGACACACCTCCTACTGGGCTGCATCAAGACTATCAGTCCAGTGATCTATAGGATAGTCAAGTGCTCTCTTTTGGATGTAGTTTTCCCTGACACCTTGAAGGAGGCATTGGTGAAACCCCTTCTGAAAAAAACATATCTCGACCCTGGTGTCCTAGTGAATTATATACCCATATACAACATCCCATTCTTAGATAAGGTTGTTAAGAAGATAGTGGCTGTGCAGTTCAAGGAGCACCTGGAGATATTTAACATCTACAAGCCATTCCAGTAGGGATTTAGGACAAGGCACAGTGCAGAGATGGTAATAGTCCAAGTACATAATGACCTCCTCGGGGAAAGAGATCAAGGGGAATGGTCAATTCTGATTCTCCCCAATCTGTCATCAGCATTTGATATTGTGGACCATATTGTGTTGTTGGATCACCTTAGAGAATATTGAGGGCTCACCAGAACAGTCATCAACTGGTTTGAATCCTTTCTGTTGGGCAGGAGGCAGAGAGTAGAGATAGGGAATTTCTCCTCCTCCCTAATGCCCCTGATCTGTGGAGTTCCTCAAGGTTCAGTCCTATCACCAATGCTGATCAGGGTATACATGCTACCTCTGGGGAGGCTCATTAGACAGTACAGTCAGGGTTTTCACTGTTATGTAGATGATAAGCAGTTGTACATGTATTTTGTACCAGGGACAAATGATATAGTTGAAGTGCTGAATAAATGCCTTGCCGAGATCCAGGATTGGATGAACTCTAACTGTTTGAGATTCAACCCAGACAAGATGGAGGTACTGGTGACTAAGTCGGGTTTGCAGGCATGATGGGGATGCCTCCAGAACAATAACAGGCCTAGTCATGTGGTTGATCCCATTGAAGGCATCTTCTTGGGTGTGAAATCTGGGCATTGTCCTCGATGACAAGCTTACATTTGAAGCTCAGGTGTTGAACATCACCCAGATTAAACCCCTACTTTCATCTAAAGACCTGCCATCACTAGTGCATGCCTTTGTAACATGCAGACTTGACTACTGTAATGCTCTTTACCTCAGGGTCAGTGGAGGAAACCTCTATAAGCTGCAGCTAGTGCAGAATGCTGAGGCCAGGCTGCTAATGGGGCCGTCAACGTCCTGCCATGTGACCTCGGTCCTGCTGGGTCTGCACTGGCTGCTGGTGAGGTGGAGGATTCTCTTCAAGGTATGCTTGTTCATCTTCAAGGCCCTATACAGACTGGTCTCTAGCTACCTGTCAGAACTCCTTACTCCTGCCATCCTAGCCCACTCCCTTTGTTCCTCCACCAAGGGCCTCCTGGTGGTTCTGAGAACAGGCTGAAAACTTCAGGTGATCACTCTTTTGGGGTCCTCTGGAACACCCTGCCAAGACCTTTCAGGGAGGTTTCTATGGTGGAGATGTTCAGGAGGGGCCTGAAGACTCACCTTTTCAGCTTAACCTTTCCTGCCAATACTTTTTAACTTATATAATGAATTTTAATTATTTATTGACTGTTTTACAAATGTGAATTGTTTTAACCACTCTGTCAACCTTTTTACTGTTCGGCACCCAAAGCCTCCTGGATTGGGTGCCAAACAACTAAAGAATTACTTACTTACTTACTTACAATGACAGATGTTGCAGGGTGTGTTGCAGGAATGGCATGTCATTGCACATCTTTTGGGACTGTCCCATTCTTCAACCTTTCTGTCAGGAACTTGGTCCAAATTGGGAAAGATAGCGGGCACTACTACACCTCTAGACTTTAAAATGTTGATTTTGGGACTGAGGCCATTGACTTGATGCTCCAACCATCAAAAAGCCTTTTTAGGTATTTTATTGGTGAGTGCCAGTAAATCTATTACAAATTGTTTGGATCTCCCAATCTTGCCCTAGAATGCAAGACTAGATAAGGGCTCTGGATAGGGGGGTCAATCCCAGTCCATTAACAGAAGAAAGGGTTCTGAAAGAACTACTAAAACTTAAGGTGGACAAAGCAATGGGGCCTGACAGGATTCATCCCAGAATTCTAAAAGAATTAAGGGGAGAACTAGTGACACCACTGACTACCCTTTTCAACAAATCATAGGAGGATGGTGTGGTACTTGAAGACTGGAGGAATGCAGATGTGATTTCCCTTCACAAAAGTGGGAGCAAGACAGAGACAGGAAGCTACAGACCTGTCAGTTTGATTTCTGCGGTAGGGAAAGTGATGGAATCACTTCTGAAGAAAAGAAATGTTGACTACCTAGGGGCCAGTGGGGCACTGGACCCAAGTTAGCATGGGTTCACAGTGAGAAGGTCATGTCAGATGAATCTAATTGATTTCTTTGACTGGGTGACCAAAGTAGTAGACCAGGGAGGGGCTATGGACATGGCCTACCTAGACTTTAGCAAGGCATTTGACACAGTCCAATACAAAAAATTAATAAACAAATTAACCAGCCTGGCAGTGGGTCCCAGGGTGGGAGCCTGGGCAAAACAATGGCTGGACAACAGGACACAGAAAGTAATTGTAAATGGAGTCCACTCTGAAGAAAAGGGGATTACTAGTCGGGTACCGCAGGGTTCAGTACTGAGTCCACTATTTTTTAATGTCTTCTTAAGTGACATTGCAGAGGGACTGGAAGGAAAAGTATGCCTCTTTGCAGATGACATAAAGATCTGTAACAGGGTTGATTCACAGGGAGGCATGGAAAGGATGAGAAGGGACTTGGCAAGGTTGGAGGAATGGTCAGAAGTATGGCAGCTTGGATTCAATGCAAAGAAGTGCAAAATAATGCACCTGAGAAACAAAAACCCAGGGGAAGATTACACAGTGTGGGGGGGGTAACGACAACAAAAATGGAAAGGGACTTGGGGGTAATTATATCAGATGACCTTAAGGTCTGCAAGCAATGTGAGAAGGCAACAGGGAGGGCTGGGGGTACTGGGATGTATAGGGAGGGGCATCACCAGCAGAAAACAGGAAGTTGTTATCCCTCTGTACAGACAGTTGGTGAGGCCCCATCTGGAGTACTGCATCCAGTTCTGGAGACCCCATCTCTGCAAGGACATAGACAGAATGCAGGCAGTCCAGAGGAGGGCAACTAAAATGGTGCAGGGTCTGCAAGAGAAGCCATAGGAGGAGAGACTAAAGGAGCTTAATATGTATACTGTTGAGGAGAGGAGGGAGAAAGAGGGGGACATGATATAAACTTTTAAGTACCTCAGTGGAATCAATAAAGTCCAAGAGTGTAGCATCTTTCAGAAAAAAGAGATATGCAAGAACAAGGGGACACAATTTGAAGATAGAGGAGGGATGGCTCAGGGGCAATGTGAGAAAATATTTTTTCACAGAAAGGGTGGTGGACGCATAGAACAGCCTTCCTGAGGATATTGTGGGGTCTAAAACTGTGGGAGAATTCAAGAATGTATGGGACAGACATACAGTAAGGAAATTCTTGTGGGGGGTAGGATGAAATAGGCTGTTGATTAACTAGTATCTGCAGTTTATCCTTTAGGTAGGGAAATGGGCAGGCTAGATGTGCCAAGCGGTCCTTATCTGCTGTCAAAGTCTATGTTTCTATGATGTTGGTTAAAGATATTTTTCATATGGAAAAAATAACAGTCAATTTGCTGCTTCAATCAGAGAGGTTTCTATGAGTCTGATTGCCCCTTCATGTACTAGATTGAAGAGCTGAAAGGAAGATCAGTTCTGTCCCAACAGGCAGAAGGTTATTAATTAATCCCAATGTAAACCTGGACCAAAATCAGATACTATTGTCCTTTTTGTCAGAATGGACTAGCTGCTAACATTGCCAGTCACAGGGTCACCCCAATTTTATTTATTATTATCTTCTTAATTTCCTTCTTCATGTTTTACTAGTCAAACATGTTTACTTTTGTCACTGGACTTCCTGGAAGGCCCCTTTGTGTTCTTACTGACCCCTAGGGGTTGAAGGTTGGATAGGGCTCTTTGGCTAGTGATCTAGATTTCAGTGTGTATTAGATAGGGCCTAGATCTATGGAAAAACTGTTTTCTCCACAAATAATTTGTTTCATACCATGTTCTTTTCCCATATACTGGATAATGCTGTTTGTTGGAAATATGCAATAAAGAAGTTAAAAAAAATATGGCTGTTAAGTTCAGATAGGTAGGGATGGGCTACCCATCAAGTAGCTGGAGAGGATACATCAGGTATTAGTGGTTTTTGGTCAGGTAGGGTAATTCAGGTAATTTATTACCCTACCAGACATAACAGTGCACTTTATGGGTCGGGTACTGTGGCCATGGGTAACAGATCGGGTAGGGGGTAATTAAAATAAAAAGGCTGTGACTGTGACAGACTGCCTGTGGAGTCATGGGAGTCTTCCAACGTACAGTCAGGCAGTGTATGCAGCCCATGGGGTCTTCACAACAGACAGGAGCACATGACACCAGCCTGCCAATCCCATTGGTCATTGCTGCTGTCTGAGCTCCCTGTCTTCTGTGTGAATGCACAGAATACATCCAGAGCTTGGAGGGAGAGGGAACAAAAGCACTGGATGAGCCTGCAATTGTGATTTGTGACAAAGTTAAACATAATTAAAGAAAAAACACCAAGCACATCCACCAATGAAGGAGGCTAGGATGGGAGCAAAGGAACTTGGGGACTGAAGGGGGAAATCGGGGCATCACACTTGACTCGAGAGAGAAGGAAAAGGGGGGGCACTCATTGATGGCACCAGCTTTGAAAGCCATTCAGGCTATATACACTGTGTATTGTTTGGTGCCCCAAGCCCTTTTGAGACATTTATTTATTTTAGAGTTTTACCAGGAAGGCATACTGAGTGGAGTACTGCTCAATTCCAGATGCATCCTGGGGATAATTACAATATAACAACATGAGGCATACAATATACAGATGAGATAATAGATATAGACAATATTGCAGCAAGGATGCAACACTTTACAGGGTATAACATGGTACAGGGTACAAGTGCATATTACATGGAGAGTTACAACAGCTGAGTGCAGATCCAGGTAAGATAAGGAATATGGGGGTACAGTAGTGCAGCCTATACAGCCATGACAGAGGTTCTGCAAGGGAAGTAAGTATGGGGAATCATGTAATTGAGTAAGGAGGTTCAGAAGTGGTGCAGACTATCCAGGTGGGGTGTAGCTGTCACAGAGCTGAGAATGGATTAGGCACAAGAACAGCTGGTGGTGAAATATGCAGCTAGAAGACTGCTTAGGTGCTGGAAGGGTGAGAAGAGATGGATATCAGATGGGAGGGAGTTCCATAGCTTGGGCACACAGTAGCTGAAAGCTACCTGATCTGACAACGAGGATCTATGTGGGATGTAAAGGAGTCTAGAGTCATTTATCCAGAGCTTGAATACTGGGGAAGGGAAAGCAGACAGGGATGAGGAGAGGTAGGATGACAGAGCATGGGCCCAGTATTTGGTAGCAAGGCGTGCACAGTGTGAAGATCTGTGGTTCTGAAGGGAGGGTAGACCTAGTATTTGGTAGAGGGTACAGTGATGGGTGGAGTAGAGATAGCCAAGAATGAAGTGATAAAAGGAGAAGAAAAGGGGGTCCAGTCTGGTCAGGGAGGACTTGGGGGCAGCACTGTAGAATATGTAATTATAGTAAAAAATTGACAGTATAATTTCCTCACTATGGCTCGATGAGCCGGCAACGGGATACAACGACGATTGCAGTAGAGCTCACCCAGCCTAGAAAGGAGTTTTTTTATGGGTATCCTCTATGTGTACAGAAAATTCCCAAGTGCTGGTCAAGCCAGAGCCCCCAGGTAGCTGAAGGAAGGGCAAACTTCCAGTACAGTCCCATTCAGAGTGTGGAAAGTCAGAGGAAGGGGAGCTGTAAGAATCTCTGTCTTGTGCTGAAGGTCATGGAGACCATCTTTTTGGCATTGAGGTGAAGCTGATTTGAGTGAAACCAGTGCTGCACCTTGTTGAAATCCTGCTGAAATCTGATCTCTACCTCCACAGCAGATGGGCTGGATGTATACAGCATAGTGTCAACTGCATACATTTGGATGGAAGTATGTGGGCAGGTGCAAGGAAGGTCATTTAGAAAGATAGAGAACAGGAGAGGCCCTAGAACAGAGCCCTGTGGCACACCTGAGGTGACGGGGAGGGGATTGGATGTGGAGTTGCTCATCCTGACCAATTGTGTCCGGCCAACCAGGTAGGAATGGAACCAGATGGTGGTTGAGTGACAGAGACCTGCCCTGTCAAGTTTAGTCAGGAGGAGGGAGTGGGAGACTGTGTCAAATGCATTCACTAGATCCACAAAGATAGCTGAGTGATGTGCCCTTTATCCATAGCCATGAGGATTAAATCAGTGAGCTGCAGAAGGGAGGAGGTGGTGGTGGAATGCGACTTTCTGAAGCCATGCTAGAAAGGGGTGTAAAAGGAAGATAAGTCAAGGAAGGCAGAGAGCTGAGAGAGAACAAGTTTTTCTTGGAGCTTAGCTAGGATAGGTAGGAGGGAAATGGGTCTATAGTTTCC
This sequence comes from Neoceratodus forsteri, assembly GCA_016271365.2. NCBI lineage: Eukaryota > Metazoa > Chordata > Ceratodontiformes > Ceratodontidae > Neoceratodus > Neoceratodus forsteri. The sequence goes on from CM057455.1 coordinate 537,241,314, forward strand.
GGGGGTATATGGGTCACCACCATTTGGTAGTGGGATGACTATGGCATGTTTCCATTCTGCTGGTTTTGAGACTTGCAAGAAGGACAGGTTGAAAATTGCAGCCGGGGGGGGCAGCAATGGCCGCGACCAATAGGTGTAATATCTTAGCATCGAAGTCTGTGGAAAATCTGCCCTTGGATAGGTTGAGGGCAAGGAGGGCACTGTACACCTCAAGTGGAGTAACAGGGCAGAGGGAGAAGGACTGGGTAGGTGAGGTGGCTAGGGTGGGCTCACGTAGAGGGGGAGTGGGTGTTGGGAGTGGCAGGAGAGGGGATAGCAAGGTGGTGGAGCAGTTAACGAAAAAGAAGTTGAAGGCTGAGGCTACTGCTGGGAGGTCATTTATCGAGGATGAGCCTATGTTTAGGGACAGTGTTGGTGGCTGGGAAGTAGGGTCAAGTAGGGATTTGAGGACCTTTCAGAATCCTGAGTGATGGTTTATGTTTGCATGGAATGCAGAGTTGAAGTAGTTAGCCTTGACCTGTCAGATTAGCCTTGTGCAAGTGTTGTGCAGGGTTCGGTACTTCTACCGGTCTTGAGGCAAACCAGTCACCTTAGAAGCCTTCCATGCCAGGTCACTGTCTTTGGTGCTGGCAATGATGTCAGCAGAGATCCAGGGAAGGTGTTCTCCATGTACCTTGGCTCACCTGATAGGGGCATGGTGGTTCCAGAGTGTAAGGAGCCTATATCTAAAACCCTCTAAAGCAGTGTCTGGGGAAGTTGCTTGGGGGATGAAGGACCAGTCAACGTTGGCCAGGTCTTGTAGAAGAGAGGTAATGTTTAAATCTTTGTATGATCTGGTGCAGAGGATGAGTGGTGGAGGTGTCTTAGGCCTGAAGATCTTCATGATCATGTAAATCATGTGGTGATTGCTAAGGGAGTCAGTAAGCAAGCCCACTTGAAGGATATGGTGAAGGTGGGAAGTGAGGGACCAATCAAGAAGGGAGTAGTTTAAGGATTTGAGATTTAGGCAGGTGGGCTCAGAGATCATTTGGGTGAGGTTTAGGGCAATTACTTTGTTCCAGATTTTTGCACTGGTTCAGGAGATCCAGCTCTGGTTGAAATCCCCAAGTATGTGGAGCTAGCTCCCTGTGGCTAATGCTTTTAGAATGCCGAGGAGGTCTATAATGGTAGGCAGGGTGGCATCAGGTGTGCAGTATGAACCTGCAATATATTTTGGAGCATTGTGAGGGAGGATTACCTTGATTAGGAGTGTGTCGAGGGAGAGTGTGAAGTGGAGCTGGGCAGTATTTGAGAACTTCGTCCCATTTGCAATGTACATGGCAACTCCACCTCCTGGACGGTTGTGGTGGATGACGGAGTAGCCAGGGTTCATTATTTCAGAGTCCTTGTTGTGTAGTTTAAGCCAGGATTCAGATATGATCAGGAAGTCAGGGTGAATTGAGAGCACGGTTGGTTGCAGTGGGGAAAATTTGAGTAGTAAGCTGCATATGTTCAGGTGCAACAGTTTCAGACCTCTGGGGAGCATGGAGGGTTGGGCAGAGGTTGGATAGGATGTGCAGGAAGGTCCTGGGTGTGGCTGTACATTCCCAGATAACAGGAGGAGAAGCAAGATCAATAACTTGGTTAGGGGCCGCACCCACAAGGGCTTGCATGGTGGGAAAGTTGAAAGCTTAGTGGTCTTAAAGGAGAAGCTGGAAGAGGAGTGAAGGGCTATTTTTCCAGGAAAGAAGGTGGGTGGGAGGATGGTGGGGCCTATGCATGGTGTACTTAGAGGCGCTGCAAGGAATGTGACAGATGGTGAGGTGCTGGTGGAAAGGGGGGTCCAGGAGGGGAGTAAAGGATAGTATGATGCTCCTGCACAGCTGGCCAAAAGGATAGATGGAAGGAGGGACACCAGGGGGCCCATTTGGAGAGGATTAGCAGAGGTAGTAGCATGGTAGAGAGAGAGCAAAGACAGACACTGAAATTAAGCAGTTCAGATGTGGAGTAAATATTTTTTTCTAGTTGGGGGTGATTATCAGCCTCTAGTGGCAAGTATGTATAACCTGCAGATGGAGATGTAAACTGATTGATTCTAGCATCAAGTGAGTGCCACTATAAAGCTAGTGGATCACTAAGGGTGGTTGTTGGGGTGGTGGGGTAGCCTTCGAAAAGCGTTGGTGGGGTAAACAAGGTTGCAGAAATCAATCCTTCATACCTACTGCTTCAGTGTAGCTGATGGCTGGCTTGGGCTCCTTGCATTATGGGGGCGGACTGACAGGGAAGCCCTCATGACCCCTATTGTAAGAGCTATGGGAAGATAAGAGGGGAGACAGAAGTTTAAATGCAGGTAAAGGGGGGGATGCCAATGGAGGAGGGAGGAAACTAGCTGCTGACTAATCGAGTGGTCACTCAGGAAATACAAAGCAGAAAAAATAGCCAAAAACAGAAATCAAATGTAAGAAAATAATTAAACAGAAAACTAGTGCAGGCAATAGTAATTAACTGGGTCAAAAATAAAACATTACCAGCTGCAGACCCACAGGTTAAGAGCAGCACTCTTAGTCGAGTTACTCAAGATCACAAATACAGCATTGCTGCTCCAATTAAATAATTAATATTAAGCTAAAACTCCAGCTCCTTAAAGTACCAATTTGGACAGTCAAAAAGTCTTTTTGTAACACTTACAGTGGCAGGAAAAAAACTATCTGTACTACTGCGCTGACATTTAAAGACCATAAAGTTTAAATTGGAAATGGCATCAAAACCAGGTTGCAGCAATCAATCCTTCATACCTGCTTACATTACTCTATGTGTTTCAGAATAGTGACAATCATTTTAGGCTGTAGACACTGTCTGTTAGGTGCCCTGACTCTGGGACATACCTACTCTGTGCATTTGTGTAGTATAGTGAAAGCCATTTAGGCTGTATGTACATACACACACTGTCTGAGGTGCCCTGGTCCTTGTCTATGATGTATACTCTGTGTCTCTGCAGTATAGTAAAAGTGATTAGGCTATACTACACACTGTCTGTTGTTGGTGCCCTGAACCCTGTTTGTGACATAGCTACTCTGTCTGTCATGTAGTGAAAGTCAGTTAGGCTGTATACACATACACTGTCTGTTATATGCCTTGAGCCCTGTGTGTAAAATATAGGTACTGTGTGTCTCTGCATGAAGCCATTTAGACTGTATTACACAAAAATCCATAGTAGATCAATTCTAATAAGACTGTCAAGACACTGCGACCCAAGAGTGAAAAAGGGACCAGATTGAGATATAACTCCCTAGCAGAGAGATTTGAGAAAAATCACCTTCAGTGTTTCACATGTAATGGTGGACACCAAACATTGCACGTGTAACAATGGACACAACAGGTGTTTAACTTGAAAAAAAAACTTTACTTTTTTTTACTTTACTAAGCATTTTAAGACACTGTGACCCAAGAGTGAAAAGGTGACTATGTTGTGGGATAACTCCATATAAGATTTGAGAAAAAAGCACCTTCAGTGTTGAGTGTGTAAACGTGGACACCAAATGTCACATGTGCAAGATAGAAACATAGAAACATAGAAATTGTTGGCAGATAAGGACCTCCAGGCCCACTGAGTCTGCCCAAGTGTTCTATCTCCATGTTATCCAAGAACCTTGGTGATCTGGGTAGTCCCCCCCAGCCCCTACCAAGAATTCTCTTGAACCTATCCCAAGCAACCTTAAATCCCATCACTGTGTTGGCCCCCACCACTTCCTCAGGGAGTGCATTTCACCCATCCACTACCCTTTCTGTAAAGTAGTGTTTCCTAATATTTCCCTTGAATCTTCCCTCTTCTAGCTTCATGTCATGACCCCTTGTCCATGAGAGACTCTTATTATGGAATATATTGCTATTTAGGACCTTGTTTTTACCCTTTTGGTAATTAAAGGTCTCTGTCATGTCCTCCTTTTCTCTCCTTTGCTCCAGGGTATATATGTTGAGGTCTCTCAGCCTCTCCTCATATGTCAAATGGCTGACTTCTCGCAACATTTTTTTGGCCCTCCTCTTAACCCTCTCCACTATATCCAAGTCCCTCCTGAGGTACTGTCTCCAGAACTCATGCCACACTACTGAAGCTGACACAAATCCCTTCACAAAAGAAAGGATCCTAAAAGAGCAGATTAAATTAAAAAACAACAAAGCAATGGGACCTGACAGTATCCACCCAAGAAAAATGAAGGAACTCGCAGAAGAACTCGCCTCCCCATTAGAACTTGCCTCCCCATTAGCAGTCCTCTTCAATATGTCCCTGGAGAGTGGCAGAGTCCCAGATGACTGGAAATCAGCCACAGAGATACCCCTTCACCTCAGTAGTAGGGAAAATCGTGGAAACATTACTGAAGGAAAGAATAGTGCAATATATGGAAGCAAATAGAAAACTGGATCCAAAGCAGTATGGCTTCTCAGAAGGGAGGTCATGCCAGACAAACATGATTGATTTCTTTGATTGGGTGACCAGAACAGTGGACCAGGGAGGAGCTGTAGACATACTGTATCTGGACTTCAGTAAGGCGTCCAACTTCTTTCCACATAGGAGGCTAATAAACAAGTTGGAACACACTGGAGTGTGGCATAACATAGTCAGCTGGGATAGGAACTGGCTACAGAGGGAACCCAAAGGGTCATGGTAAATGGCACACTGTCAGAGCAAGGTAGGTTAACCAGTGGAGTCCCCCAAGGATCAGTACTGGGGTCAATTCTATTTACCATATTCATCAGTGACATCACTGATGGATTAGAGGGAAAGGGATGCCTGTTCACAGATGACACCAAGCTCTGCAATAGAGTAGATGTGTAAGAGGGGGCCACAGAAATGGACTTTGATCTGAAAAAGCTGGAAGAATGGTCAAAACAATGGCAGTTGAAATTCAGCGCCAAGATGTGTAAAGTTATGTACCTGAGGAGAAAGATCCTGGGCAGGAAATGTATCCTAAGAGGGGAGCAACTGACAGAAACTAAGCTTGAGAGGGATCTAGGAGTACTTTTATCTGATAATTTAAAGATTACCAGGCAATACAAAAAGGTGGCACAGAAAGCTAACAGCATCCTTGGATGCATAAGTAGGAGTATGATGAGTAGAAAAAGCAAGGTGATAATCCCACTGTGCAGGTCCTTGGTGAGGCTGCAACTAGAGTACTGTGTCCAGTTCTGGAGACCAAACCTCAAGAAAGACAGAGATCATCTGGAAACCATTCAGAGGAGAGCTACGAAGATGATTCACTGACTTCATCAAGAACCCTACGAGTTAAGACTCAACCATCTCAAGATGTACTCACTGGAAAGGAGGAGGGATGGGGGGATATGACTGAGACTTTCAGATACCTCAAAGGAACTAACTTAGTAAAAACTCAGGACCTTTTCAGAGAAAGCTCATCTACACAAACAAGAGGGCAGAGCATGAGCCTACAGGGAGGTAAATTCAACACCAACATCAGGAGGCTTTTCTTCACCAAAAGGGTGGTGGAGCTTGAAACAGTCTGCCTCCAGAAGTCATGGCAGTAAAGATAGTGAGAGAGTTAAAGCTAGCATGGGATAGACACTGAGGAAACTTAAGAAAGAAAAAAGACTAGGGGAGGGATAGCCCACATGGGCAGACTAGATGGATCATACGGTCCACTTCTGCCGGCACTTTCTTATGTTTTTATTAGCCACCTTGAGATGGTTAGATATAATTATGCCAAAGTCCCTATCCTGATCTATTTCTTCGAGTATATGACCACACATCCTATAATCTGCTTTTAGATTTCTATTCCTTAAGTGCATAACTTTGCACTTTCTGGCATTAAAGCTCAACTGCAACACATTTGACCACTTCTCTAGGTTGTGCAAATCCCTTTTCATTTTTTCTATCCCTCTGTCAGGGTCTACTCTATTTCAGAGCTTTATATCATCCGTGAATAGACAGACCTTCCCCTCAAGTCCTTCCACAATGTCCTCTATGCATATTGAACAGGATCGGATCCAGTACCGACCTCGGTGGCACCCAGCTAGTCACCCTTTCCTCCCCCATGCTGGCAAATTTTTCACCTTTTTTCTCCACCTCTGGCCCCACCCCCAGGGCTCTCATTTTGTGCAGAAGTCTTCTGTGCGGCATGATGTCAAAGGTTTACTGAAGTCTACGTACACCTCATCCACTACTCCGCCTTGATCTAGTACTCTGGTCACCCAGTCAAAGAATTCAGTTAAGTTTGTGTGATATGGCCTCCCTTCCTTGAGACCATTTTGTCTGTGATCCTTCAGGCCATCTGAATCAAGGTACTTGATAATTCTTTCTTTCAGTAATTTCTCCACCAACTTCCCCACCACTGATGTCAGGCTGACTGGCCTGCAGTTTCTTGCCTCTTCCTTACTTTCTTCCTTATGGTGGTGGACTATGTCTGCTCCCTTCCAGTCATCTGGAACCACCCCCCCAACAGTCTATTGAACAGGCCATTAATGGTTCTGCTAGTTCTTCCCTCATCTCCCTCAGTATACTGGGATGAATCCCATCGGGTCCCATGGCTTTGTTAACCTTTAGTCCTGCTATCTCCTTTAGGGCCCTGTCCACTTGGAATAGGCTGGTGTCCACCACCTCTACAGCTTTTCCCCTCTCCCTGATCCACCATCCTTCCCCCTCCATCATGAATGTGGAGCAAAAATAGCTATTTAGGATAACTGCCTTCTCCTGATCCCCCTCCACTGTCTCCCCACCTTATCCCTCAGCCAAACTATCCTACCCTTTGTCTTCCTCCTTTCACTCACATACCGGTAGGTTTTATCTGCTCTAACTGTTTGGGTTATATTCTCTTCAGTCCTCACCTTTGCTGTCCTGACCTCCATTCCTGCCTCCTTTTGCTATTCCTACTATGCTTATCTTTCTTCCTTCCTCTATGTCTGTTTGTATCTCCTGAACGCTGCTCTCTTTACCCTGACCTTTATTGCAACCTCTCTACTGAACCATAGAGATTTCCTCTTCTTCCTGTTTTTACTGATCTGTATGATACAGAGATTTGTGGCATCTACTATAGCCCCCTTTAGTTTTTCCCCATTTTTCTTCCACCCCTTCCAGATCTCCCACCCCTACAAGAGTTTTCTTCAGGCAGTCTCCCATACTCTTAAAGTCTGCTCTCCTGAGATCTAGGACTTTAACCTTAGAGCGTTTCCTTTCTGGTGATGTCCTTTGTTTGAATCATATGTTATTAGGGTCACTTGTGTCTAGGCCTTCCATGACTGAAACCCCTCCCACTCTGTCTCCATTTGTGAAAATCAGTTCCAGTACTGACCCTTCTCTTGCAGATTCCCTGACTAACTGTCTCAAGTGTTCCCCACATAGGGAGTTAATGATATCGCTGCTCCTGGCAGATGCCGCTGTTGGGGTACTCCAATCCACATCTGGTAGGTTGAAATTCTCCAATAGCAGCACCTCCCCTTTGTTTACCACCCTCTGTATTTCCTCCACCATAGATTTGTCTACACCCCTTCTTGTGATGTGGCCTATTTATCACCCCATGTGAATAACATCCCCTTTCCCTGTCTCCAAGGTGATCCATAGAGCCTCTGTTTCCCCCACTTGCCCAATGCCTCAGTAGCCTTTATGTAGCTCTCATATAAAGTTCTACTCTTCCCCTTCTGCCTTCTCTGTCCTTTCTGAAAAGAGCATATCCCAGTACAGGACACCACACAACTGTTTAAGTTAAAAAAGTGTTGCCTGCACCTCTATCACCAAAATTCTGCAGTACTTTTAAGACCCCGTCTCAAAAGAAAATCACCCACTCAAAAAAAGCTAGATGCTTTTGTTTAAATTTTGGGGAACATGTAAAAAATGCAATTTGTTTGGACACCACAGTTGCATGCACCATGCAAAGTTGTGAGTGAACGAGAAATTGTATATGCATTGAGAAACTAGGGTGAAAATGTCTTCATTAACTCATTGCCTCCACAGGAATGCTCGAAAGTTGCAGCACTTGTCACCTGTATACTGTTAACAGTGAATCCTGGGCCTTTCTAAGCAAAATCAAGCCATAATTGGCATGCCACAAACAAATGCTAATACCATAAAAACTGTAAGTGCTAGACAGAAAGTATGAGTGGCAAACTTGTTCAGCATAAAATTACCTTTCCAGCTGTGGTATGCAAGTAATAATAAGTAATTTAGTTTTTTTTCTATGCTGGTCAAAACAGCAAAAAAAAATATTTTTTCCACAAAAAAATGCACCATAAGCCCTTTTTTGTTGGGAAATATATAACATAGCAACACCAAATTAAGCAGCCGGACATTAGATGTAATTTTAATAATATGTTTGTAAAAAAATAGCTATTTCTGAAGTACTTAGCATAATTTTTCCACATTTTAATCAAGGTGTGTTGGTGAGGTTTGAGGGACAAATCTGAACCATACACACCATACCATAAACAAATGCATATAACTCCTAAAGTATACATGATACACACAATGTATCAGTGGCAAAGTTGTTCCTCACAAAATTGCCTTTCCAATAGTGCTCTGCAATCAACTGGGCTCAATTCGGTTTTTGTTTTATACTGGCTGAGATACCAAGAATGTGTGTTTTCTTCAAAGCACTTAGGTGGTTGTTGATGGACAAAATGTCTACCATACACACCATGTCATAAACAAATATGAATAACTCCTTAAGTGAACATGATAAAAAGTGTCAGTGGCAAAGTTGTTCATCGCATCATTACCTTTCTAATGGTGCTATGCAGTCAATTCTAATCAATTCTGACTGGCAAGTAATTTTAAAACATGTGAGTGACGTCTCCAGACATTACTAGGGCACACAGGAAGTCTGTAGGTGACTTCTGTAGTCGTTCTGGGACACACTGCAGTACATTTGCTGCCACCTACAGGCGTATTCTAGGAGGCAATGAGTTAACAAAAGACAACAGCAGAGGCAGTTTTCAACATAACTTTACTGAAGTGCAATGAAAATATAGTCTGCATAGAAGCAATGGAATGTACTGTGGTTTTCATGTCACATTTTGCTAGTATAATTCTTTGACATTTTGGAGCTAGACATTGAATAAAAATAAAATGAGTGCACCTAGGTTTCTCAAAATATGCAATGCATCTGTACTTGTGTCTACCTGTTAAATTTCACTTATCATGAGTGCAGTGGCTTAATTTGTTTTTGAAAATCAATGTAGAAAGTATTTGGCACATTGGTACCCCATTTCATGGAATTACCATATGCTGCATCTCTGCATAAAGTCATTTTTAGCTGTATCACACACTGGCCCAGATATTCAAAAGGGTTGCGCCATGCGCAATAGGGTTGCTCCAGTGCAAGTCCGAAAATGTGCCATTCTGCGATATTCAGAGGGAGGCAGATGCGCCCCCCAAATCACACTGAGCAAAAGTGCAATGATAATGAATGCATGCACAACTGAAGGGGGAGGAACCATGCATAAATGGCACAGTGTGATATTCAACAACATGCGCCATGCGCAATAGGGGAGCAAGCGGAAGTTGCGCGATAGTGGAAATGAGCCAAAATAAAAAGGAACAAGGGAGAGGAGCAAGAACACTACAGGGAAGGCACATGTGGTTGACCTCTAGGCAGACACACAGGGCATGACAGACACACAGGGCAGGACAGGGAAAGGGCACCCTGAACCCACAGGCACAGGGAAGGTGTGGGGAGCCACAACCAAAGACAGTGCAGAAGGGGGAAGTGCCACACAGCACTGAGGCCACCACAAGAAGGTGTGTCTGGTGCAGGGGAAGTAGCAGCCAGGACAGCGAGGGGAACACAGAAACAGCTGCCGGGGGGGAAACACAAGCCAGGGACATGGCCAGTGCCACCATCCAGATGGAGGCAGTAATGAGGGGGGTGAGAAGGCAGGCAGCAGGGGGGTGCGGCCATGGAAAGGCCCATCGGCAGTATGCCCCCAACAGGCAGTACTGAGACTGCACCAGCTTCGAGCTGTACAGCGATACCGAGATCGTGAGCCGGTACCACCTGAATTGGGCAATTCTGAGGTGGCTCTGTGAGCTGTGCAGTGACGTGATGCAGGCACCCACATGACGGAGCCATGCTCTGTCAGTGGAGACTAAAGTGACAGCTTGCATGTGCCTGCTCACCATGGGTACCTTCCAGAGACCAACAGGGGACACCACAGGCATAACCCAGTCAGCCGCGTCATGCTACCTCACCCAGTTCCTCAGTGCACTGCTGCCACATGCTTCAGAGTACATCCATTTCCCCAGCACACCAGCGGAGCACACAGCAAACATACAGGAGTTCCACAGGGTAGCACTTATGCCTGGTGTGCTAGAGGTAATAGACTGCACCCATGTGGCCATCTGCACAGCACCTGGCCCCGACGGGGCTGCATATATCAATTGGAAGGGCTGTGCAAGCATCAACTGCCAGGTGGTGTGCAATGCCAGGGGGCGCATAATCAATGTCTGTGCCATGCACCCTGGGGGAGCACATGATGCCTTCATCTGGCACCAGTAGGCACTGTGCCACAGATTCAAGAGTGAGGACATCCCCACTGGCCACTTAGTGGGTGAGTATGCAAACCATGTGGAAAAACATAGAGCTTGGGAGGGGCATGGTCAGAGGTGACATGGGTATTGGCCTACATGGCCCAAGGCAGGGCAACGCTTGTCACAAAACTAACCTCCACCCTCTACACACAGGTGACAGTGGATACCCACTCCATCCCTGGCTGCTCACACCATATCGGTGGCCCGCGACCCCATCGCAGCAACACTACAATGAGGCACATGCCACCACATGCAATGTCATTGAGTGGATGTTCGGGATGCTGAAGGCACATTTCTGTTGCCTGGACACCTCCGGCGGTGCCCTACAGTACAGCCCCTCAAAGGCATGCGGGCTATTCCTGGCCTGTTGCATCCCGCACAACATGGCCAATGACTGTGGAATAGCCATACAGGTCAAAGAGGGGGACAGCAATGGGGACAATGAGGATGCTGGTGAAGATGGTGATGGGCAGCCTTCCCCTTGGGCGACAGGACCCCTGACTGCTCCGACTGGCACAGCTGCTCTGAGACACCATCACAGAGGAGCACTTCAGCCAACCCAGGTAAGTCATGGGACCATGTGCAACCACCAGTGGCAAAGGCACAACCCACAAACATGCATGGACACACACCAGGGGTGCATGCTGTCAAGGGAAGTGGCTGAGCATGAAACCGCACACACCACCAGGGATGAGCGAGGTCTAACATGGCACGCGGTCATACAGACACACACACACACACTCCTACTAGACATGCACAAAGGGTAGTAGGCACATCAACCCAGACCGCCACCCCTAACCACACACACATGTTCACAGACCACCACGCCCACTGCCTGTCATTGTGCGTGTGTCAGATGCTGGGCACCATTGCACAGTGTTGTACAGCCCAACGCAGGCATCATCATGCACATGCCACAGCGGACAGCAGCCGGGAAGGTGTGCAGATGGAATGTGTGTGCGTGCAGGGCCGGGTACCCCACCTGTGCATTACCCACTGAATGACACAATGCACACAGGACAGCATCAGACAGTAGCCATGCTGGGATACAGGTCAGTCATGCGCCACAGTGCCACAGCCGCCACGGATGCATGGGTGGCCCAGCCGAGACCCGCCAGCAGTGACAGGAAGACCACTGGCCTCATGGGGTGGCACCGACGGTCCCCCAGGGGTTCCACTGCGTGAACGCGACCATGCTCATGCAGGGGTCTGCAGCACACCGAACATGCCTGCTCCAGGCGTGCTCGGGATGCCCACAGCTGAACCCGGTGTCAACAAGGATAGTGTCACATGACACCGGGAATGGGGGGGTGGACATTGCACTGCACTGTGTCTGCGACACATGGACAAATAACTGTGTGCCCATTGTGGCCATGACAGCTGTGAATGCCTGTGTCTGCCTGTCAATGGCAGTGGTCACATCTTCCCGCAACCGGTCCATCCCTGCAGGGAGCAGAGCGGTGTCTCTGCTGCGCCACTATTCTGCCTGGTGCAGAGCCGCACTCAGTGTATCCACCGCAGTCATAAGCCGCATCTGCTGATTGACTGATGCTTGCTGTATGCGGGTGTGCTCATCTAAGAGGTCATCAGCCTGATCAGCATGCTGTCCCTCAGGGTGTTTGTGGCCCTGATTCTCATTACCCCTTGAGGGTGGGTGCTGTACACCAGGGCCAGGCCTGGGCATGTCCATAGGTGGTGCACTGACGCTGCCCCCTGACACTGTACCACCATGGCCATTGGCCGACTGCTGATACTGCCCTCTGGCTGCCGCTCTCCAGGGCTCAATGGTGCTGCCATAGTGGCTGCAACAGTCCCACTGCCCTGGACACACACCAGTGCTGCCCCACTGGTGCAGACAGGCACAGACTGGGACTGTGATGTCATGCAGGCCTCCACGGCAGAACCACCTACAGCCATGGCCGCGATGTCACCTGCTGTGTGGCCATCCTGTGGCCCACACGTCTCACTGCCCATGACGTTAGCTCTATCATCATCGGTGATGGATCCGGCACCAGCCCGAGTCTCAGCATGCTGGCATCCATGGAAGCTGGCACGCTGGGACACAGCAAGGGCATCCTCTGCACCTGCTCCACCAACATCAGTCCGGGCGTCCAGGTGGGCCCACTGTCACCCTGACCCCCGTATGCCTGTGGAGGTGGACTGGCCCTCCTCCATCTCCATGATACTGGCCTCAGTGGAGAAGCCCACCACCGCTGACCCATGTAGACACTCAGGAGCTGTAAGGGAAAAACAGTAGCATTACTGCATGTGACCTACCCTGTCCCCTCCCCCCAATAGACAGACCATGACCTACCATGCAGTGACGGGCTACCACCAGTCTGGAATCCACCACCTGGAACACCTTCAATGGCGCAACGCTGCATGCTGCCAGCAACCCGATCTTCCTGTGGGGTTAGGCATTGCACCTCCGGCTGTCCCCCACCGGTCGCAGACCATGCTGCCCTGATGGCAGCCACCTTCTCTTTAATTCTTCGCCTGTCCGTGCCCATCTTCTTTTTGCACTCCTGCATGGAGCACTGGTGGTTGCCATGCAGGTTGACAGCACGCGCCACCTCCTCCCATGCAGCAGCATCGGCCTGTGGTGTTCCTTGGTGTCCGCTGAGCAGTGGCTCCTGGTCGAGGTAGGCCTCAAACAGGGCATCTGTCTCTACCTTTGTGAAGTTTGGCCTCCTCTTCTTCCCACGTCTCTGTTCCTCGTCCTCCACCTCACGCTTGGTCATGATTCATCCTGTGAGAATGACAGGTGTTACCTGTGACTGTGCAGTCCCATGCATGTCCCAAACACCACAGTCCACACTCCCAAACAGCATGCAACTCACCGCAATAGACTGCAGTAACCGACTATGGCCAGTGCAGCCCAATGTCACATTTTTATTGCGCAACTCATGCAAATGAGGCAAGGCACATCTTTAAGTGGATGCAAATGCAGTGACTGTGCCATTGAATGGCTGATTAGATGATTTGCATATGCCGGCTGAATATCACGCTGTTGCGCTTTGCGCAATTGTGTTGAACGTGCTGAGCCAAGGGCGCAGTTCTGTGACATGCGCAGTACACACCTAACTTCGCATGCCCGGGTTGATGATGCAGGCACCTGCCATGCTGCTGACGTGCTGTGCATGGGAGGCACTGCAGGGCACAGCCACCACTGTGCCAGTGGTGCTACAGCGCTGTTCACATATATGGCGCTGTAGCACTGGGGTGTCGTAGGCACACTGGGCCAACAGTGCTGTAGGCCGCTATAGGAGGTGGCACACAGGCACCCACTAGCACTACATGCATTGGGTTCCAATCACCCTGTGGCTGTCTGTGCCCCAGATACCCTTGACCCTGTGCCTGACCTTTGCCCCCTAGGTGCAATGCATCAGGCATGGGTGCACCACTATCGTGCTGTTCGGTGACAGCACGATAGGGAATGGCAGCGCTATACCACGCAGCATCTGCACATGGCAGGACCGGGCTGCTGAGTGCCATTTTAATTCAACCACACAGCAGAGATGGCGTGGAGGTGTGCAGTCATTTGGAGCCAGGTTGAGCTAGCTAACCTGGTGGCAATAGTTGAGCCCCATGCTGGGGCTTTGTATGGAGAAGCACCCCTAGACAGGGCCAGGAGTGCAGTCTGGCAGGAGGTGGCCGACGCCCTTGAGGAGACCACCGGTATGGGACACACGGTGGAGCATTGCCGCCATCGTTATGGGGACCTGAGGCGCAGGGACCTGGACCTGCTTGCCCACTGCAGGCACGTGCCAGGAGGAGCATGGTGCCACGGCCAGGTAGGTGCAACATCCATACACTATTATCGTCTATACAGATATCACAGTTGCATGTGTCCGGCACATGGGGGGGCATCCGGTTTTGGCCGTGGTGGTGGTATCGGGGTGTGGGGTGGATGGGTATGGCTGTGTGAGATTGCACACACATGGGGGCAGGAGGACTTTGCTACTGGATTGTACTGATGTTCCTCTCTCCATGTTTGCACCTTAGGGCCTGAAGAACACCAGCAGAACCGGGATCAGAGGTGCTGCCTGGAGGAGCAGTGGGCCAGGAGTGATGATGGTGGTCAGCGGCCCGTGGACCAGCATGATGATTACTATTGCATGCTGTATAACTGGGAAGGCAGTGGGGCATGGCCACCATCCATTGACACCACTTCCATGCACGCAACTTGTTAAAGTCAGCACTGTCCAGTGGCACTGCATGTCTGGGAGTGCGTCAATGGTGGTCCATGCGTGCACCAGGCACATGGCTGTGGCACTGCCTTCACACCGCATAGTCAAGTCACTGTACGGCCATGGTGGTGCTGTGCAGAACATGGGTGGTGGGTGTGTGCAGTGGTCCACATGGCTGTGGCTGCCTAGGTGGGCAGGTCTTGTGGACATGGTCACAGGGGCGTGGCACATGGCTGTATGCCATGCACAATGGCTGGGCTGCTGGGGGCTGGACAGTCACACTTATTGACTCTGCTCCCTCATCCTAGGTGGAAGGCGACTCCAGTAAATTCAGAGAGGTATACGTGAGCTGCTCCAGGTGGTGAGGGAGACTTTGGAACTGCTTCATAGAATCCACTGCCACGGGGTGAGGAGGAGGAGGAGGAGCAGCAGACATCGGCGTCATGATGAGGACCGGGGCTCATGTTGATGTCCCCATGCCCCAACTACCACCTTCCCCCCTTTGACCAACCCTCACACCCCTTCTTCCTCTCCCATATGTTCACAGGTGCTCAGCTGCAGTGGTGTGCATGGCATCAAGGGTGGTGCACACATGGGCGTGTGTGTGTGTGTGTGTGTGTGTGTGTGTGTGTGTGTGTGTGTGTTTGCAGAGGTGAACTGCCTATGGTGTGGGCAGGGGGATCAGTCACTGTCTGTGGTTTGTGTGTTATACTCAGTGAACTGGATGCCTGTGTGCAGTGGTCCACGGGGCCTGCACTGTGTGCATGGCACTCCTGTCAGACCGTCCATGGCCTGTGCAGCTGACACCCTTGCATGTCTGTGATATGCATGGTCTGCTGGTGTGTCAGTGGTGGCTGTCCACGCTGGATAACAACTGTACCCGGCACAATGCCAGGTTGCCTTCCATCACCAGTATGGTGCACTTCTGCCTCTGGTGGCACTGTGGCCTCCACTGTTGTTGTCCCCCCTCCATGCTGTCACTTGTGTCTGTTGCAGGGGATGTGCTCCAGTGTCTGTCACCTGTGCTCCGGTGGCATGCTGGTGGCATATGGCTTCATGGTGCCTGTGCAGGGTGGCTGGCACACCTGTGCAATGTAAGGGTGCTGGCCATGTGTACACGTCACCCATGGCCACACACCAGTGGCTTGGTTGACCTGCTACTGTGTCCCTGTGTTGGTGTACCCTTGGGTATGGGTGGGTGTTTGTCCATGCACTGTGTTGCATCCTGTGTGGTGCATGCTTCCATGCTACACTGAGCATGTCTGTGCTGGCTGTTGTGGCCAGTGCTGGGATGGGATGTGTCCTTGGGAGGGTGTGCAGGGTGCTATACCGCTGGAGGTGGGGTCCGGGGCATGCCCTGTTGCATGTGGGGTACCTCATGTGCTGACGCATGGTCAGTCACTCAGCTGTACCTCGGGGGGGGACATGCAGGGGGGCATTGTGTACGCATCTGTTGCATCGCTGTCTGCTGCTGCCCGCTGCAGGGTGCTCATGGTGGGGCTGCCTTGCATGGCTCCATGGTGCACAGGGTTACATTGTCACAGTGGGGGTGGTGGAATGCATGGGTTTTCCTGCACTGTTGGGTGCTACTCCTGGGCAGGGTGTATGGGGATCATGGTGCAGGGTGTGCTCTGCATTGGTGGGATGGTGTGGCAGGGGGTGGTCGGCCCTCCTTGTGTGCCAGTCACAGCTTGCCAGGGGGTGTGCTGGGGCACCATGGCCGGCTGCGGGTTGGTTGCTGGTATCCATGGGCCGGTCGTTATTCCAGCTTTCCCCCAGTTGTGCAGTACATGGGGTGTGGGGGATGATGTCTGTTCTGCTGTGTGCATCTCTGCCCAACTGTGGCATGGGTGGTGGGCCCCTGCATCCCTGGTTGTGCTGTTGCAGTGCTGCCCTGCTGCAGGGGGCATCCCTGGTTGCACTATGGCACATCTGGACTGCTCCACTGAGCATCCCTTGTTGCGCTATGGCACATCAGATATGCTCAGCTTCACATCCCTAGTTGCGCTATGGCACAGGTGGTGTGATATTCAGTCATCGGCCGTAGGCACATCTTGGCCTGCTCAGTTTTTGAATATCGTGCCTCTTGCGCATGGGCACAGTGGACTTGCACTTGCTCCTGCTGTTGCGCACTTTTTGGGCGCAGTTTGAATATCTGGGCCCCTGTCTTTTAGGTACCCCAAGCAGTGTGTTTGACATATAGCTACTCTGTATCTCTGCATAAAGCCATTTCAGCTGTATTACACAATGTCTGTTAGGTGCCCCGCTCCCTGTGTGTGACATATAGTTACTAAGTGTCTCTGCATAAAGACATTTTGGCAGTGTATCACAGTATCTGTTAGGTACCCCATGCCCTCTGTGACATATAGCTAGTTTGTGCCTCAGCTTAAAGCCATTTCAGCTGTATTACACACTGTCTGTTAGGTGCCCCAAGCCTTGTCTGTGACATTGCTGCTCTTCGTGTCTCTGTAGTATATTCAGAACCATTTTGGCTGTATTAAACACTGTTTGTTAGGTGCCCCTAGCCCTGTCTGTGACATGTAGCTACTTCGTGTCTTTGCAAAAAGCCATTTAGGCTGTATTACAGTATTACACAGTGCTTGTTATGTGCCCTGAGCCCTGTCATAGTTATATTGTGTGTGACGTCTCACTGCGGTATAGCAAAAGCCATGGCAGTGTCTACTATGTCTTGTATTTCCCAGTCTAAGTCTACTAAAAGGAAACACAGTGCTGCTGCACATGCAACTGAAAAGGATGTGGACAATATGAATCCTAGCACTAATGAAGAAAATAGTGACAATAATAACATCACCAGGACTGGCACTAGTCATCCTCCTAAACCAAAAAAGCATGTTAGCAATGAAATGATAGTAGAGTTTCAGTAAAAATTGAAAGGAGTAACTTGTAGAGGTACTGAATGTTTTGCCACATGTGCCAGGATACTTCCAGCTACTGATGCAGCATGCAAGGACAAAGCTGCATCCTCCTCAAATACAAGCTCAGATGCTGAAGCAGTGAATGCTGATAAAAATGGTGATGATAGTGGGGACTGTAAATGGGATAGCCCAAGCTATGTCACATGATGCTGGAGGCACTTCCGCTTCTTCTATATCTTGTGGTAATGGGAGCTGTACTATTTTCGATGAGGGGGTAGGAGAGGAAGCTGCTGTAGGGCATGAGAGGAAAGTGCAGAAAAAAAATCATATGCTAAATGTAAAAATAAGATGAGGTGCATGAATGATAACAAGTCATGTAAACAAGGAAATGGCAGTGTAGACTTTCCTCCAGGTCCCTTGACTGTGCAAGAAATAGTGACAGGAACAGCAGTACAAAGAACTAAGGGTAAATCTTTAGTGTGGAATTTATTTTATATTGACCCTGTAGACAACTCTCAAGCTGTATGCAGTCTATGCAAAAAGAGTGTCAGTCATGGTGGCAAATCAAGACATTTTGAAACATCAGTATGATACAGTATGCAAAGGCAAAACACCCAACTGAGTGGGACAGGACAAGGGACAGTATGGTTGCTATGGGTGGTGGTGGAGGTGGTGGTGGCAATGACCATTGTGACAATGAAATCGAAGCAGGAACTGACACTGAATCACTTGATGTGGCCTTGTAGTCTTTCCAAATTGTTTTACTCTGACACCATCAAGTACTCCAAAATCCCACAATACTAGTGCTCCATGTGAAAAAGGCATAAAAAGTACAATCCCAAAAAATTAACAATATTTCCTCATTCTCATCAACTAACATTAAAATAAAGTGTTGCGAGAACAACAAATTTTACCTGCAGGCATCCAACATGCCAGCTGTTAAATAGAGCCATTGCTAAGCTTTTGGTCATTTGTCAGCTCCGTTTTGCTTTTGTTGCCCAAAAAGGTTTCTGCAAGTTCATGAAGCAGATTGAACCATGGTGCACCCTTCCCTGTCAAAAACATTTCTCAAAAAGGCTGTTCAACAGTTGTATGACTTGGTGTGTAGTGTGTTCACTAAACAGTAGAAACCCTCTTAGGTGAAGCAGGTTCCCATAACCACGGATATAAGGCCCAGCAACCAAACAATTGACTACATGACTGTTACAGCTCATTGGTCAAGTTTTCAGTCAGAAAGTAATAATCCTCACTCTACTGTAAGTAGTAGGAAGAAGGCTGTATTAACTGTCACCGCTTTTGAGGAAATCCACACTACTGTGAATATTTCACATAGGTTAAAAAATCAATTCCAGAAATGGCGAACTCTGTATTCCTTATCTCCAGGGTTCATAGTATCAGATAATGGTGTCAGCATAGTCAAGGCTGTTAGAGATGGCATTCACCACCACATCCCTTGTTTTGCACATTGTTTAAATATTCTCATCCATAGTTTCTTAAATGGAAAAAGAAATGTTTAAAGCCTCTTTGGTCTTGCTAGGAAAATATGTGGGCATTTTAGCTACTATGTGAATCCACAAAAAATCCTGAAAGGGCTGCAGAGGTCAAACAACGTACCCTTGCATACATTAAACTATGAAGTTCCAACCCACTGGAATTCAACATTTTACATATTGGAAAAGCTTATTGTACAGAAAAAAGCTGTACATGACTACATCATGCTGAATCAAATAGGTAAAGTGGAGATAATGTTCGGCTCCAGCAGCTGAACTCTACTGGAATCTTTGGTCACATAATTGAAGCCATTTGAGGCTTCCACACGTGATGTCATTTTGGACAATTCAACTCTGGGTCAAATTCTTCCTCAGATCAGATTTCTTCACCTTTTCCTTGATGACATAGAGAAAGACTTCAGTCAAAAGACAACATTGTCATTGTTATGCTGGCACATGATTTGATTCTCAGACTGTTGACTTATCAGAGAATAAATTCCATGTTCAAGAATGACACCTATGAGTAGGCTACATTGCTAGAGCCCCACTTTAAGAGGAACATTGAAGTCAGCCTTCCTGCAGGTGGAGACACTGAGTATTGGAGAGATCTTCTATTAACCAAATGAGACATTGCCCTATCAACACAATAACTGGTGTAATAAAAACAGAGAAACATAGAACATAGAAAATGATGGCAGAGGGAGACCAAGGATCCATCAAGCTTGCTCATGAGTTTCCAAGACCTATTTGAGGTCCTGTGTCCTACCCTTCCCCCTTATAGATTATTATCCTCCCCATTTCTAATGCCAACTAATTGAGCCCACTCTCTATCCCACTCCTGCTTGAAAGTTGTCAATGTCTTTACTCCCACCATTTTAGCAGGCAGGCTGTTCCATAGATTCACGACTCTCTTTGTGAAGAAATGCTATCATTATTCTCTTTTGAAGTTCCCTCCATGCTGCTTCCATTCATGTCCCCTGGTAGTTGAGCTGGTGATCCTGGTGAAGAGTTAAGTATAAAACACCTTATTTATGTCTCTCATGAACTGGAAGGTCTCAGTCATATCCCCTCACTCCCTCTTTGTTTCAAGCCAGTACATATTTAACAACTTGAGGTGCTTCTCATTTGAGAGACCCTGGAGGCCTTGAATCAGCTTGGTTGCCCCTCTTTGTACAGCAGTCATACCCTGCTGAACCATCACAGTGCACCTGTACCACAAAGAATAGCACATCTATCAATTCCTCACAGTCAGTAGTGTACTCAATGAGGGAAAGTACATCTAGAGCTACTTCTCAGGCATCCTATGTTCAGAGTCAGAAAGACAAACCATTTCTGAGTCACCTGCAACAATATGGACTGGTATCCTGTAAAGAAAGTGCAGCTGGTTCATCTGCCAGACTGGTAACCGTGTCATGTAGCACAATGATCCTGGAGTACTTTGCAGACCATACTGTGATTGGTCTTAAGGAAGAGCCATTGCTGTATTGGAAACAAAAGAGAATAATATAAACAGGTCACATGACGGCAGCCTAACAAGAATCAGCAAGCTTATGTTGTTCCACTCCTCTCCCGGACAAAACTACAACTATTTACTCCACTACTCATCAGAAATCATTTGAAATTTACTCTAACAGTATTTGCCAACTACCCGGAGACTCCAGATGTCTTAATATGGAGGTTTACATACGTGAAGTGCCACCTAAACACACTCCCTCACCATCACCTGAGAAAGATCAGGCCCTGAAGCATCCTAAACAGACCATCACTAAATCCACCTCGGGATACACAGCACTGACTGAGGAGAGATTTTTAGAAATTATTATGCCTCTACAGAGCTCGATCACCAATATATCAACAGAGCTGCACAGCATTAAAACCTCTATCGACTTGTAAATATCAGAGTCAGAGACTCGGAAATCCATATTGTTTCCTTCGAGAAAAAATCTGATAAGGCCAAGCTAGATTGCACTAATACTAACAGGTGACTCAAGGAAAAACTGGAGGACCTGGAAGGAAGAAGCAGATGGAACAATATCATCATCATTGGAATTCCAGAGAGAGAAGAAGGCACTTCCCCAATATTGTTCATACAAAAGGTCTCCGATAAACTCACTGTTCCCTCCCCGAATGGCACAACATCAGTGGTTGAGAGAGCTCACTGGGCACTTCACCCCCTACCTCCACCTGGCTCACCACCCAGACCGATCATCTGCAAGTTGCTTAATTACTTAGACAAGCAACATATTCTTGCCCAAGTTAAATCTCTACGAGAAGTTTTGTGGGAAGGTAGGAAGATTAGGATAACCCAGAATTTACCACAATCCATTCGTGTGAAGTGCCAAGAGCTGCATCCTCTTGTTTCCAAACTAATAGCAGCTGGGAAGCAGTTTAAAGTCAAGTATCCAGCGTTTCTACAAGTCAAAATAAATGAGCAGTGGCTATCATTTGAAAATAATGAACAAGCCCAGAATGAGCTGAAAAAGCTGCTTCCAGATCACTCTATAAGTGAGTGTGTTTGGCTCCTCGCTGTATAATTGTCTAGAGCAAATTGGTTTCGGTAGACATGGGTGCTATGGGAGCTGATTAGAGTTATCTATCACCATCCAGATTGGGGTCTGAACAATGCCGGTTTGAAATTCAACCCATTGAGATCTGTATAGTATTATGGCAATGAGGGGATCAGCTTCATGGCAAATTTGTCCTGCTCACATGTTTTTGTGAGCCTTTCTAAACCGGATCCCGTCTATCTTCCTGTTTGTCAGATACCGAATGCTTGTTTCACATGTTGCGTAACTGATTTTTTTTTTTTTTTACTTTGATGCAAATCTGGACGAGGTGTGCTGGATCCTGCCTTCTTTTTTTTTGCAACATACCATTCTGAGACGCTGCTTGCTCTTGCTACTGATTCATTACTCAAGGCATATCCTTTGCAAATGGACAGAAAACAAAAGTAATTGCAATGGCTCAAAACATTCTCAGATGTTAGAGAGTGTGATTAAAGAGTAGTTTACACATACAATCTGCTTGAAAATTCATCCAGTTCACATATTTTTCTGTTAATCTCAGAGTCAGAATTTAAATAGTTTTATATCTGCTGGATGTTTGCAGTCTTTGTTATTGAGTTGATAATTGCATTTCTCCCCTTAGCCACTAGATGGTAGAATCGTATTGGGAACCAGTCTTCTGTACCAATGGTATGCCTGTTATGGACATATTTGATTTAGCAAAAAACTTACTTAAACAGTATATTTATAGTTGACAGATGACTACGAAGTTATTATAATTAGTTAGAGTTTAATTAGGAACATGGACGGGTAGTGAAGATTGAAGCATATATTTTGGTTTCTGATAAGGTAATTTTGTGTGTTCTTAAAATGGCACTAATTTTCACAAAATATTTCAATAGCGGGAATGGGGTGGGAGGGCTAATTGCTTGGCTGCACAGAGACACCACCTGACATGAGTAATATGCCCGTGCAGTTTAAAGAACCAGGGGTAGAAATTAGGGCTTTTAATTATTATATTGAAATGTTTAAATGGGGATTGGGGGTGGATTGGGGCATGGGGGGAATAGTTTTTTCTGTAATAGTACTGTGGGTGGAGCCAAGTGTCAGAGACATGACGATATATGTATTCCTGATTTCTACTGGTTTGTTCAGTTTGGTCAAATTTCTTAGCAAATGTCTGGAATGCTTAATATTTTTAGTTTGAATATCAAGGGAGCCCATGGCAGATGTAAAAGACAGACAGGTGGTTTGGAAACACCTATTTTCATTGAAAGCTGACATAGTGTGTCAAGAGACTCACCTTAGGAGAGAAGACACTTTCTTGCTTTGTAAAAACTGGGTTGGGCAAGCATTGGGTGGCTCTTTTTTTTATCAGCATAATGCCACCCAGGAAGTAGAGCTGATCAACATCATGATCAGCCTGCTGTTGTCCCCCACACCCCAACATAAAATCAAGCCCTTCCAAATCTTCTTTCTCAATTTTCTGATACCAGTATCGTCAATCCCTGGTGCCAGCTAGTAGCTCCCATCCTGCCTATTTCACATGTGACACCTGGGAGCCCATCCCACAGTGAGGCTAAACATAACATAAACACTGGGGTGCCCAATCCCCACTGTTGGCACCTGAAAAAAAGAAAAATATCTCTCAATCACTCCCATATCTTCCTTCTTAATTTTCTAACACTGTGGTGCCGAATCCTTGGTGCTGGCTAGTACCCCCACACTGCCTGTTTTCACTGTGCAACATCAGGGGGCCCACGCCAGTGCTGTCCAACATAACAGAAACACTGGGGTGCCTAATCTCTAGTGTTGGTTCCTGGAATTAAAGAAAACTGTCCCTCATAGTCTTTTTTTATTTGTATACACTCTGTAAACAAAAAAATCATCCATGTCTGCTGTTGCTGCTGGCCCATCACCATCATTACTCTCCCTCACCCACCCATCATGCTCAGCACCCACAATCCCCCCCTCCACTCCTTATTTACCTACCAGGGGTCCAACACTGTAATCCTTTCTGGACTGGAGACACAACTTCATTCTTCAATGCTGGATTGCGAACTGCAGAAATCAGGTATGCGAATCAATGTAGTTTAATGGGTTTTGAACTTGTTCTCATAACTTGGTCAGTTTTAAATACTGTATTTTTCCCAAAATTTTCAACATGGGCTTTTTGGGATCCCACCTCATGAACAAGTACAGTGACATTATTCAAATCTGTCCCAAATGGTGATTTTGCAGTAGCTGCACAAATTCACCTTTTGGGGAGGATTTGAAAACTTTCTCTGCCCTTGATCAAGAGGAGAGGTCACATGAAGGCTATGCTGAACATTTGTGGTAAAAATATTAAGAAAAAACAAAATTACAGCTTTGAATGGACACTGACTTTTTTTTCAATTCACACTCATAACTCTGGTAATTTTCAATATTTTGGCCCCAAATTTTCCAACATAGCCATTTTCTCACATCACCTCATGAATGATACAGCTAACATTTTTTCAAATCATGGCCAAAATGTGTTTTCACACTTGTGGTGCGAAATCCCCTTTTGTGCAAGATTTGAACATTTTTTCCACCTATTCTATGTTAAAAATGTGTGGTAACGATATTAAAAAACAACTCACTTATGAACAGTCACTAAAATCTTAGACGACTGTAAATTTGGTAAGTTTCAAAATTTTGACCCCATATTCTTATCATAGCCATTTTTCACACTATCTCATGAACATGACAGCTGCCATTTTTCAAATCCTACCCAAAATGTGTTTTTATAATTGTGGTGTAAAATGATGTTCTGGCCACTGTTTTATAAATGACACCTATCATGTTCAGATGGAGTAGTCATAAAAAGACTATGTGAAAATATTGAGGTCAAATGTGAAAAAACAACTAAGGTATGAAAAAACTGTTGAATTGTTTCAGTGTTTATTCGTAACTTGATTTTAGCAGATGTTGGCCCCTATTATTTTTTAAACATGTTTTATTAAGCAGGGTACATGTAGCACAGTAGCTAGTAGGTACAGCAAAACAACTAAGGTATGAAGAAATGTTGAATTGTTCTGGTATTTCTCATAATTTCATTTTTGTATATTTTGACCCCTAAAGGTTTTTTTAAACGTGTTATTAAGCAAGGTACATGTTGCACATTAGAAGTAGGTACAGCATATTATGTATATAAATTTAACAGATTTTAGAGGTAGGTCATTTCACAATGTGTATACATTGTAGAATAACATCAAGTTGTAAAAGGAAAATCAGAAAGTTTGACTGTCACTGATTGAGAAGTTTCATCAGACCTCTGCATAAAAGAACGCTCCAGTGCTGTATCCCATCCCATCAGCTCACACAGAGAGCATAGCATGCCTGTCAACTAATAGAGGGTAGGTGCATCTAAAAAGGGAGAGAGGAGAGTCTTGCATTGGGCTACATCAGCCAGAGGCCAGATGAAATAACTGCAACATGGGGATCCCATATTTTTTAGAAGGCATCTTTATACAAACATACTAAACTAGACAGCAGAAACAGGCCTTACGGTCTATAAGGTCTGCTCATATGTGAAGCTAGCACCCTTATAATGCAGCTGCCCCACCCCACCCCCCACTCACCTCCTGAGACTGCTCAGTGCCCTTTATCCCACCCCTCTTTTGTGCCCTGTCCCATGCTGTTTTGAAACTACCCATCAACCTGCATGCCACCACCCACTCTGGCGGAGTGTTCCATTCTGACACAACCTTCTCCATGAAATAATACCTTCTCCTCTCAAAGCAACATAGAAACATAGAATTTGACGGCAGATAAGGACAGTTTGGTCACCCAGTCTACCCATTTCCTTACCTAATGGATAAACTGTGGATCCTAGTTAACCAACAGCCTACTTCTTCCTACTCCCACCTCCTAGAATTGCCTAATGGCTGTTCCATGCATTCTTAAATTCCCCCACTGTTTTTGACTCCACAACCTCCTCCGGAAGGCTGTTCCATGTATCCACAACCCTCTCTGTGAAAAAATACTTCCTTACATTACCTTTGAGCCACCCTCCATCTTCAAATTATGCCCCCTTGTTCTTGCACACCTCTTTTTCTGAAATATGCTACCGTCTTGGATTTTGCTGTTTCCCTTGAGGTACTTAAAAGTTTCTATCATGTCCCCCCTCTTCCTCCTTTCCTCAAGGCTATACATATTAAGCTCCTTAAGTCTCTCTTCATATGTCTTCCAGAGCAGACCCTGCACCATTTTAGTTGCCCTCCTCTTGACTGTCTCCATCCTGTTTATGTCTTTGCAGAGACTGGGTCTCCAGAACTGCACACAGTACTCCAGATGGGGTCTCACCAGCTCTCTGTACAGAGGGATAACAACTTCCTGTTTTCTACTGGTGATGTCTCTCCCTATGCATCCCAGTATCCCCCCAGCCCTCCTTACTGCCCTCTCACATTGCTTGCCCACCTTTAGGTCATGTGATATGACTACCCCCAGGTTCCTTTCCATTTTTGTTGTTGTTAGTATCTCACCCCCCATTGTGTACTCTTCCCCTAGGTTTTTGTTTTCCAGGTGCATTTCCTTGCACTTCTTAGCATTGAATCTAAGCTGCCATACATTTGACCATTCCTCCAACCTTGCCAAGTCCCTTTTCATCCTTTCCACCCCTCCTTGTATATCAACTCTGTTGCAGATCTTTGTGTCATCTGCAAAGAGACATACTTTTCCTTACAATCCCTCTGCAATGCTGCTTATAAAGACATTAAAGAGGACCAGTCCTAGTACTGAACCCTGCAGTACCCCATTAGTAACCCCTTTTTCTTCAGAGTTGACTCTGTTTACTATTACCCTCTGTGTCCTGTTCTTCATCCAATTCTTCACCCAGGCTACCATCTTAGAACCCACTCCCAGGCTGGCTAACGTGTATATTAATCTTTTGTGTGGGACTGTGTCAAATGCCTTGCTAAGGTCTAGGTAGGCCATGTCCACAGCCCCTCCCTGATCTACTACTTTGGTCACCCAGTCAAAGAAATCTATTAGATTTGTCTGACATGACCTTCATGCTTTGAATCCATGCTGCCTTGGGTCCTGTGCCCCTCTGGCCTCTAGGTACTTGACAATTCTTTCGTTCAGAAGTGATTCTATCATTTTCCCTATCACTGAGATTAAACTAACAGGTATATAGTTTCCTTCTTCTGCCCTGCTCCCACTTTTGTGAAGCAGAATCACATCTGCCCTCCTCCAGTCCTCAGATACCACCCCATCCTCCCATGATTTGTTAAAGAGGGTAGTCAGTGGTGTCACTAGTTCATGCCTTAGTTCTTTTAAAATTCTGGGATGAATCCTATCAGGCCCCATTGCTTTGTCCACCGTCAGTTTTAAAAGTTATTTCAGAGATCACGTGATGCTGAGGTCCGAGTAGCTGCTTCCCGGTTCCTCTCCCGTTCTCTAACGCCTTTTCTGAGCATTTTCGGCAACTTTCTCTGCTAAACCATGCTACAGAAGAATAAGTGGGGATCCTGTGAGTTACCTGGCATCAAATTTGTTCGAGATGGAGGCTGAAATACGGCTAGCCATGCCAAAACATACCCCTCCAGTTACACCGGAGAAGGGCAGTAAAAGATCCCGGGCCCAAGCAGGGGCCGACGCGAAGTCAACCACGGGAGTGGCCCCTCCAAGTCCTAACCCAGAGGTGACTCCTCTCACCCTTGAAATGTTTCTGCAAGAATTGAAACCATTTCGGGAAGATACTAAATCTGTGGTTAGAGAGGTAAAACAGATCACCATTGCACTGGAAGACCTTTCTTCCCGGAGACAAAAACAGAGCATACCAGTCGAGAAATTGTGGATAATCACCAAAGAATCAAGAAACTAGAGCAGAAAATCGAAGATCTAGAAGTGAGGAGCCGCAGAAATAATGTGGCCGTAATTGGGCTCCCAGAGAAGGAGGAAGGGGCAAATGCAATTTTATTCATACAGAAGTTAGCAGAGAAGCTGGCTGGCCCTTCCCCGTTTGGCCCAGTCTATACTATTGAGCGTGCCCACAGAGCCCTTAGGCCGATGTCCATACAGGGAGCGAATCTTCTGCCCATGATAGCAAGATTTTTGAATTTTCAGGAAAAACTATTTCTAATGAGCAAGATTAGAGAGATGCAAGAGGTATTATTGAAGGGGAAACAAATTCGGATCACTCAAGATCTTCCTGCCATGGTCAGGCAGTGCAGAGCTTCCTTCCATCCACTAGTCTCAAAGCTTATTGCAGCATCAGTGAAGTTTCGCATGGGTTACCCTGCGCAGTTGCAGGTCTTCATTTCGGGAGTGTGGTCGTCCTTTGAGGACTGTGAGAGTGCCAAGATAGCCCTGCAAAAAGCATTCCCAGACCTGTTCCCAGGACACTGATGTAAAGGAGGAGGCCTGTGGAGAAATTATTGGTCTCAAGTTCTAGACTTTAACTAGATGGATATGTTTTACATTCACTGGTGTTCTGGTTCTCAGTGGACTTTCTCTTTTGGACTTGAAAAGTGACTGTGCAGGGATCTGTTGGACTTACTGCACCTGTCACATGGCATTTTTGGGATGGGAGCTAGTTTTGCTTCCCGCATGTCTTGCCTGACAGAACACCATACACCGGGCAAAAGAATGCCTAATTTACTGTTACCTCTGTGTTTCTAGTTTGCTCTAAAATTCAGTGTGCATGCTGTTGCTTTTGTTCCTACATATAGCCTGTATTGCTTCATGATCTCGATTCAAGGTAGTCCCTGCAGCTGGACGGCAGGACTTGTAATAGGTCTCTGTAGACACTCAAAGGCTGTACGAGGGTGCTAGAATCCTGTAGTTGCGCTCTCTGGTTTCTCGCACAGCGCTTAGATCTGTACACAATGAGGGTTGCTCTGTGCTGGTGGCAGAATAATAATTTTATTTTGTTGGGGATCTAGAGTTTCAAAGTATGCCTTTTCCCATATCTCTCCTGTTAAGTGGGTCTCTCGAGTATATTTAAGCCTTGTATTCCCGTGCCCATTTTTGGGTCTCTGGTAATGGGTTAACGGGGGTCTCTTTTATTCTCGTTTATTCCCTCCTTATTTCCCATTTTCCATTTCCCTTTCTGGAAAGCCCGAGGTCTGGGTGGACATTTTGTGCCTAGATGCCAAAGGGGGACATTTAATACATACTCTACATTTCTTTTCTGGGTGCTCTCGTTAACAGTGGATGCTGTGTCTGTGTAAGAGCAGGGAGGTGGGGAGGTGACCAGGATTGGAAAGCCTTGGAGTGCATGCATTGCAGAATCCAAGCAGTCAGTGGGGTTGTGAGGAGTAATGGTAACGTTGGGTGGGTAAATCTTAAGTGTTTTCTTTCCATGTTGGGATGGTGGTTTGGGGTGGGGGAGTTATACCTTTGAGCACAACTATCTAATCAAGCTGGGTGCATATTCGGAGGTTAGGATATGACGTACTATTCAATATAGGTATGGTCAACCTAACAGATAATTATGGCTAACCGAATTACAATAGCTACCTGGAATGTAAAAGGGATCTGGAAAAAAATCAAACAGTATCACGTCCTAAAGCATTTAAAGCTTTTGGGAATCGATATTGTATGTATCCAAGAGTCACATCTGTTAGAAGCAGAAACTCCACAGTTACGAAAGCAGCAACTCAGTCAGTTCTTTTCTGCAGGAGGTTCTACTCAAAGTGCTGGGGTGGTGATTCTTATACACAGGAGAATACTGTTTAAGCTGATCGGGGAGGTGAAAGACCCTTTAGGTAGATATTTATTAGTTCACAGTTTGCTTTTCAATAAGGAGATCCTGTTGGGTACTATTTATGGCCCGAATCAGGATACACCCAGTTTTTTCACTAAATTGATACAGGTCTTAATGCCCTTTATTTCTTTACCTATGATTATAGGAGGGGACTTTAATTTAGTTTATGATTTCTCAGTCGATAAAATGCATCAGCAGGGAAAAGGCCCTTCACCTGCCCAACGGGCATTAAGGGAACTAATGGACCACATAGGTCTTTGCGACATCTGGAGGATTCTACATCCGCAGGAGAGGCTATATACCTACACTTCCCCTGTCCATCACTCTTCCTCCAGAATAGATTACATCCTTCAATCACAAGTATTATTACCAGGGGTGCTCGAAGCCGAAATATTACCAGGCCCTCTATCTGACCACTCGATCGTTACATGCCAGTTCTCTGTAATTTCATTGCCTAGCAGAGGGTCGAGGTGGAGATTAAATGACCAATTGCTTTCAGAATCGGACTCCATTAATTTTATTCAGGAGCATATTCAAAGATATTACGAAAATAATTATGTCCCCCCGGGGAGACCTGACATTCTATGGCTCGCCTTCAAAGCTTACATGAGGGGTATCTTAATCAGTATGGCTTCCCACAGGAAGAAGACGGCTACTTCAAAGATGTCTCTATTACTAGTTACGATGAGGGAGTTAGAGAGGAATCTTTCCCCACAATCCCCTGAATCAGTAAGACAGGAACTAATCAAAGTCAGATCCGCATATAATGATATTTTGAGGGGAAAAGCGATATTCGCCATGTTAAAGACCCGAGCGGCCTATACTGACCAAGGGGAAAAGGCTAGGCATCTTCTAGCGCTTAGGATCAAACAAATGGAGGCATCCTGATATATAGCCTTGATTACTTCGACTCTAGATGGCACCTCTAAAACGAATCCTGTCGATATTTTAAAAGAATTTACTACTTATTACAAAGAGTTACATAGCCCCATGCCATCCCCCCCCAGGACCTGGTTATACATCAGTATTTGGACAGTGCCAATTTCCCCCAATTGTTTGAGACCCAGAGGAACCATTTACTAGTTCCCATTTATGTGGATGAAATTTCCAGGGTAATGGATAAGTTACCCATGAATAAATCCCCAGGGGTTGACGGCTTTTCTGCAAACTTTTACAAAAAGTTTAAAACCCAGTTAATCCCGATGCTCCTCCACCTATTTCAACAGATCTTGGCTGGGGAATCAGTCGATTTATCTTTATTTGAAGCCCTTCTAGTTTTAATACCAAAACCGGACAAAACTCCAGATAAGGTTTCTAATTATAGACCCATTTCCCTTATGAACATTGACATAAAAATTTTGTCCAAAGTGTTGGCAGACCGCCTTAACTCAGTAATCAACATGTTGGTAGGCCCTGAGCAAGCTTGTTTTATGCCGGTCAGGTTATCCTCGGATCATATGCGTATCCTGTCGCACGTCTTCTAGAGATAGAGATGCACCTTATCCGGCTGTGTTGGTATCTTTGGATGCCAAGAAGGCGTTAGACAGGGAAGATTGGCGTTACTTGTTTCTCACCCTGGAAGCGTTCTGTTTCCCTGTAGAATTATTTGAGTGGATTAAAGCTTTATACCACTCTCCTTCTGCTCGAGTGACCCATAATGGGGTGTTCTCAGAGGTATTCATGTTGCGGTCGGGTACTAGACAGGGGTGCCCCCTGTCACTGTTGTTGTTCAATATTTATTTGGAGCCTTTAATCCGCAAGTTGTTAGCATGTCAGGCAGTACAGGGGATCCCAATCCACCCATGTGAAGTAAAAGTTCTTGCGTATGCAGATGATCTGCTCCTCCAGATCGTGAATCCCAAGACATCCATACCATCTATGTTGCACATTATCGAAGAATTCAGTAGTATTTCCAATTACAAACTGAACATTAATAAGACTGTTGTTTTTCCCTTAAATTATAAAGTGTTTAAAGTGGAAACATTGTCCATGGGATTAAGTTGGAAATAGGAATCGTTGAGATACCTGGTTATTGAGCTAGCCAGGAGTCCGGATCTCATCATCAGGTTAAATTTTGAATCTGTAATTCTCACAATTTCTCAGAATCTCAATAGGTGGTCATCCCTCCCTTTATCCCTGTGGGGCAGAATAAATTTAATTAAAATGAATGTTTTTCCACAGATTTATTACCCTCTCTCTATGCTCAATATCCATCTCCCAATGTCATGGTTCAACAAGGTCCAATCTCTTATTACCAAATTTATCTGGCACAATAAGCCCCCACGCATAGCTTATTATAAATTGACTGCCCCCAAGGCTAAAGGGGGACTTCGTCTCCCCCATATTCCTACATATTTTTGGGCTAGTCATATCAATAAGTACCTAAAATGGCTTATACCGGATAATGTACTTGTAGCTCCTGCCTGGTTTAAGATAGAACTTGCTTTAATCTGAGCATGTGGCTTAAATCCTGTGGGTCTATTATTTGCCAAACATAGATCCCTCCTGTCAAGTATCAGGAATCCCACTATCCTAACTTCATTGAAGATTCACGCCCAGGTATGTAGGTATCTCAGATATGACCTAGGTAGAGAGCTTATTCAACCTGTAATGGGGAATCCTCAATTTCAAATAGATGGCAAATTAATTTCCTCCAATTGGATACCTGGCCGACAGAGCATACAACTCTCTAGTCTTGTCTCGAGCAATGGGGAGTGGCTCCCGGTCAATGACTTAATTGGTAGATTGGAAATTTCTAATAAATACAGATTCTGGATTCTGCAATTACGACATTCTGTAATGAAGGTTTTAGGTAAAGTGCCCAGCACGACAGAAAACATTCCATTTAGCCAAGAACTCTTAAAGTTTTGTGGCCACCCCGGAGCAGTCTCAGCAATTTATAATACCATTCACAATTGGAAATTTCCTGATTGCTCGGGGCCTATGGACTTATGGGCCTCTATGTTCCCGGACCACAACTTTGAGTGGCAGGAACTGTGGTATAACTGCCATAAGTTCATGACCCAGGATAGGCTTAGACTAATGCAATTATTTATCCTGCATAACGCATATTATTCTCACTCCCGTTTATTTAAACTGGGCCTTAAACCTGCTCCTACTTGTTCCAGATGTACTTTGGAAGTAGGGACAATTTTTCACATGTTCTGGTCCTGTCCCAAAGTTTCACCCCTGTGGACATCCATTAAGCAATTAAGTGATCCTCTCCTGGGGCTTGGTGACCTATTTAGCCCAGCAGTGTGTATTATGGATGATCTTTCAGGAGTCAAAGTTCAGGCACGTAAATACCATATAACTCTAATAGCTATGTCAGTGAAAAAGCTAATTTTAAAGCACTGGACTGACCAGCATGAGATAACGCATAATGAATGGATGTCCGAACTCTTGGCGAACCTTAGTACGGAAAGGGCTATTGCTTGCCTTCAAAACAGATTGGAGAAATTTAAGAAAATCTGGGATCACTTATACACCCTTTATTCCTTACACTAGGGGTGACCCGGCTTTATGATAAACTTGAACATTGTTGGCTTAGTTGATAGTAATGAGAACCTTATAAAGATTCTATGATACATTGGTTGCGCTCAACAAGGGTGGGGAGATTGGGAAATAGGAGGGTGAGGGGAGTGGTTGGGGGGGCTGACTCATGTTTTCATTTTGCTAATGTATCCAGTTCATTAACATGTATGTCCGCCATGGGTATGTAATAATAACATTTTCTTAATAAACTTTAAATAAAAACAAAAAAAAAAGTTCTTTCAGAACCCTTTCGTCTGTAAATGGACTGGTATCAACTCCTGTATCCAGAATGTTTCTATTGTTTGGTTTAGGTACCTCCCTCTCTTCATTTGTGAATACCGAGCAAAAATATTTGTTTAGTATCTCTGCCTTTTCACAGTCACCCTCTGCCCACCCCCCCCTTTATTAAGCCTCACTATCCCTCCCTTGGTCTTCCTTCACTCCCTGATGTACCTATAAAAGGTTTTCTCCCTCCTGAACCTGCCCCCTCCAATCTCAGCCATGACCCCTCATGTCCTTTCCCTTCCTCTGCTTGAACAGCCCCTCTGCCCGAGATTTGTTGATCTCCTTCAAGTATTTGAAGGTCTCAATCATGCCCCCCCATCTCTTTTCTCCTTCAGGGTGAACAAATTCAAATGACTCAGCCTTTCCTCATAGGTTCTGCCCTCCATCCTCTGTTTCATTTCCATTGCCCTGCACTGCCCCCCCTCTAGAAGCTTGATGTCCTTCCTTGGGTACGGTCACCAAAATTGCATGCCGTACTCCAACTGCAGCCTAACCAAGGACATGTAAAGGGGCAGGATCACCTCCTTGTGCCCGGATGAGAACCCCCAAGTGGTGCAACCCAACATTCTGGTGGCCCTAGCTACCACCCTCCTGCATTGAGCAGAGTTATTCATGCTCCCAATTACCATGACCCCCATGTTCTTCTCCTCCTCCTTAGTGACCCCTACCACACCCACCCAGCAAATATTCCCTCCTTTGGTTCCTCAGCCCTGCTGTGCATAACCTAGCACTTCTTTGCATTAAATCCCAGCTGCCACCTCTCTGACCACTCATCATGCCTGGTGAGGTCACCTTGTAGCCTCTGCCAATCCTCTATGTCATCTACCACAGCTCCCATCTTGGTGTCATCTGCAAACAGACTGATCCTGCTCTCTACCCCTTGAGCTATATCTGATATGGACAGTCCAAACAACACCAGCCCTAGCCCAGAGCCCTGTGACACACCACTGATCACTGCCTTGAGAGATGAGAGTTCTCCCCCCACCACCACCCATTGCAGTCTATCCCCAAGTCAAATTCTGATCCATCCAGCCATCTTAGCCCCCACCCCTACATGTTCCAGTTTTGCCCAGTCACCCATGAGGTACTGAGTCAAAGGTCTTGCTGTAATCTAAGTATAGGACAACAACTGCATGGCCCTTGTCCAGTTCCCTTGTCACCCAGTCATAGTATTATACCTGGTTGGTCTGGCATGATCTACCCAAGACAAACCCATGCTGCCACTCATCATGGGGATCATTGCGCTCCAGGAAGGTTACCAGTCTCTCCTTCAAGATGGAGTCCATTAGCATACTCACTATGGAAGTGAGACGGACAGGTCTGTAGTTTCCCAGCTCATCCTTTGGGCCACTACTGTGGATAGGCACCACATGTGCCAACCTCCAGTCCTGCAGTAAGCATCCTGTGTCCATGGAGGTGTTGAACAGATCAATCAACAGCCCAGCCAGCACCTCCACTGTCTCCCTTAACACCCTAA
Organism: Neoceratodus forsteri; assembly: GCA_016271365.2. Taxonomy (NCBI): domain Eukaryota; kingdom Metazoa; phylum Chordata; order Ceratodontiformes; family Ceratodontidae; genus Neoceratodus; species Neoceratodus forsteri. The sequence continues at coordinate 537,275,912 of CM057455.1, forward strand.
GGTGAATGCCGTCAGGACCTGGTGTCTTATCCTCCCTAAGAGCCTTCAGACCTTCCAATACCCACTTTCTTAAATCACTTCATCAGTCACCTCCTCCTCCCTTGTCCCCACCCCTCCTGTCCACAGAGGTAGTGGTCCTTCTACGTCCTTCGTGAACACAAAGCAGAAATATTCCTTCAGTACCTCTTCCTATTCCCTCTCCCTCTCCACCCACCCCTCACCCTTCCTAATCCAGACAATCCAGTCCTTCCACTTCTTTTTTCCTCATGAATTTAAAAAACTCCTTCTCTCCTTCCCTTATGCCCTGAGCCAGCTTTAGTTCCTTGGCAACCTTGACCTCCCTTACTAACTTGGTGACTTCCCTGGCCCTCTTTGCGTACAACTCCTTGTCCTACCCCCTCCCAGTTCTCTTCATTCACCTAAATGCAGCTCCCTTGGCTCTCACCCCTTCCAGCACCATCCTGGTCATCTAGCATGGTACCTTGGCCCTGGACTTCTTGCCCCAAATCCTGGTGCACGCTACAGTGGCCTCTCTCAGGCCAGACTTTATGATTTCCCACTTTTGATGCATGTCCATCTCTGACCTGATTCCCTCATGGCTCTCCCTCAGTATTTATTTTATTTGTTCATTTATTTAGTTTTTGTTGATGGGGTAAGAGCACTAGACACATGAGTGACTATTTTCAGGCCCAACCCGGGAGGTTACATAGTACAGGCAATTAGGAATTCGAATGACAATTAAGAACAGATTGGATAAGATACAAAATACAAGGTTACAGCATTACAATGAATAACATATTTTCAGAGAATGTAGGAATGAAGTGCAGTCAAGCTAAAACAAGGGCAGGATACGTAACAATTTTGTTATGTGCCAGGGCAAATAGTGCCCAACAAGGTATTATGGACAGCATGTAAACAAAATACAATGACAGAATCATTACCCTAGAGTAAGATCACAGCCTAGCCTCAGTTATGATTATTCCTGGTGTCTAATGCCCCCCGCTGATCACCAGACTGAAGTAAAACAAAATTCTTCTTTTGTGTCTAGTGGTCCACCCCAACTGATCACTGGCCTAATGTTAAATATAAATCTTTGGCAAGTGTCTAGTAGTTCCCCCCACCGATCACTGGCCTGATGTTAAATAATTTCTTTATCTTTCCCTGGTGTGTAACAGTCCCTCCCCCCAACTGCACCCATGCCCGATGTTATCTGTAGTATTCCCTGGTGTTCAGTAGTACCTCGCCCCACCTGATCACATGCCTAAAATAATGTTACAGTTTCCCTGGTGTCCAATGGTCCCCCCATCCAAATCCACTATATTAGGATGTTATACAATTCCCCGATGTCTAGCAGTCCCTCCCCCCACCCACACCCATGCCCAATGTTATCTGCATTATTTTCTGGTGTCCAGTGGTCCCTCCCCTCACCTGATCACCTGCCCAACATAATGTCACAGTTTTCTTGGTGTCGAGTGGTTCCCTCATCCTGCTCCCTTGTATTAGGAAGTTATACCATTCCCTGGTGTCTAGAGTACCCCATCCCTGTCCCCAATCCCCTGTAATAGAAAGGTAGTCCATTTCCCGGTGGCTAGCACATCCCCTCCCCCCCCAGCAGATAGTACCCCACTGTCCCATTTCCCCCAATCCAACCCCGAGCCAGTGACTAGCACAGCCTTAGCTCTCCACGACAGATAGCCACCAACTGAGCTGTTATGTCAATGAATGAGCTCATACTTGTTGAAGTATGCACTCACTGACAGCTCAGTCTGTGGCTTGCCATAGTGGAGAGTGGAGGGCTGTGCTGGTCTTTGGCTTGGGGTTGAGGGGATGGGAGCAGGGTGGTGGGGCACTACCTGCTGGGGTGGGAGGGTGAGGGGTCCACTAGACATCAGGGAATGGGTTATCTTTCAATTACAGGGGATCAGGGATAGGGAGGGTGGTCTACGAGACACCAGGGAATGGTATAACTTCCTAATACAGGAGAGCAGGATGGGGCAGGACCACTGGACACAAGGGAAATTGTGACATTATATCATGTGGGTGATCAGGTGGGGGGATGGACCACTGGACACCAGGGAATACCACATATAATATTGGGCATGGGTGCTGCTGGGGTGGATGACTGCTAGACACCAGGGACAGATAATGAAATTATTTAACTTCGGGCCTGGGGATAGTGGAGGGGGGGCACTAGACAGCAGGGAAAGATTTTTATTTAACATTGGGGCCAGCAGTCAGTGAGGGGCACCATTAGACACCAGGGAAAGATTTTTGGACTGGTGATCAGCAGAAAAGAAAACTAGACATCAGGGAATGATCATTATTGGGCCGGTGAATGATTGTGAGGGGAGCACTAGACATCAGGGATAGTTTTAGTTTGAACAGCTTCTCCTTTGCCAAGCTCCATTGGCGGAGTTGCCAACTTCGCATTTCATGTAGTAGTCAGTTTTATGTGAATTTGTACTTCAAACAGTGGATTAACCTCGCAAAATGAGGCAAATCTGTGAATTAATCTGCTGAGTGAAGTCTCCCAACTTCACACATCTCTACCACCTGATACTAATACTCCCTGGGAGCCAATCTACTGTGGGTCATGACCACCCTCTCAAACCCACACAATAACACCAGGCACCCACCCAATCAAGGGGAACAATTGAAGGACATGAGCTACACAGGATATGGTATACTTTTTCAGCTTACCTGGTACCAGTACTAAACTATACTTCCAATTATGTAAGCACAGTATACAACTCCAGGTACCCAAGATTCACACAAAGTCCAGATGTAGGCCTGGTAGATATGTTAAGGAGAAGCAATGAAGGTGACCACATCTCTGCCTGCAAAGGTGACCCAGCACAGAACTATATATAGAAAAATAGAAAAGGAAGCTGTGCACATACCAAGTTCAGTTCTCAAAGTTGATTTATTGGCCCATGTTCATGTAGCTGAGAACCAAGCAAACACCACTACATATCACCTCTACACCAGAGACTTCATCAGAGGGTGGAGTCTGCAAGACTGACACTTCATTTAAGCCCAGTAAGACTCAGGTGATCATTCATTCATTCAAAATTTCAAATGAAACAGTGAGGAGCAGAATGCAACCATGAATACCAAAATATAAATAAACATAAAAAAAAATGATGTGTACAAATTCAACTGTAAATAATATAAAGGTAAAAAAAATAATACAAAAATAAAAGTTTTACAAGTGCTAGACACACTAATTCATGAGTCGCACAATAAGCAGGATCTAAACTATTTTGTTACATACATCAATTACATTCTGAGCCAACGATCACCGTGAGAGGAGAGTGACCAAGAAACAGTGCTGCCATCAAAGTTAATTAGTTTATACGTAACACTCCTTTTGGTCAGCACTTGTCACTGATCAGTAGAAAAAGATAAAAGATGAGTGTGGGGAGGCATATGGGTGGAGATGTGGGTAGGGTTAGGGGTTAGGTGGGGAGGGGTTTGGTGGATAGGTTGGGGGGGTTAGTGTGAGTTGGTTTGGGATGGAGTTAGAAAAGGAAATGGAGAGGGAGCCTAAGAGGGCTGGGTCTAGAAAGAAAGAGAAAAAGAGGGAAAGGAAGACAGAGTGGTTCAGATAAGTATGACAAAACAATAAATGTTTCTACATGCAACAATAACCATAAGAAAATTTCATACATAAATAATGTATTACAGTAATTATTTGTGGGCATGTAACTAATGAGCAAGTAACCAGTTCGGGACAAAAAGAGTCAGAGGTACAGAGTAATACACTGATGATAAAGCCAAATAGTTATAAATAAAGGATTATAATTGATTTGATCATTCAAATCACTAGTCGCAAGAGCTTCAAACTAGACTATCCATTTTGTTTCTCTCTAGAGCGCTATTTCAAGGTGATCACCTCCATGACGGGATGATTTGATACATTCAAGTGCCTTAAATTTTAGCCCCATAGTGCTGGAATCATGTGCTTCCCTGAAGTGGGCACCCAGTGCATTGTTATGATTTTGATTATGGCTTGCACATGTTCCTGGATGTGGCACTTCAGGGACCACACAGTCCTACCAACATACAGTATACTAGCCCACAGAAAACCATGCAGCATAGATTACTGGTAGATATGTTGCCTGGGGTCTTTTGGTGGTGTACTCAATGCCAAATGAGCAAGCTTGTATGTTAACCCCCAACATACCATGGTGTGCTAGAAAAATTTTAGAAGTTGAAATTCCAAATAGAAAATGCTTGAACACCAACTTGTAATACAAATGAGGTTACTGTAATAAAAACTGGAAAAGTACAAAAGACCCCAGCCAGCAATGCCAGCACTCATGTGACCCATGGATGCAGCAGCTCTCAAGGTGGGAACCAACACACAGCAGTAGGTTGGGCAGCAGTCATAAATAGGCCCTAGTGGCCCGGAGATGAAACACTTCAGGCTCTTTCTCAGATGATGTGCAACAGTACAGCTTTTCTGGTTTACCTGTCACCACAAAGCATTCTGGCTTAAATCTGACAGCACAGTCTTTATGGCTCAGCTATCACAATGCAGCCATTCTGGTTCAACTCTCTCAGCACAGTCACATGAGCACTACATAGCAGCTTCATGGTTCCCCAGGAGCCCAGACCCCAGGAGCAACTTCCATGGTCCAATTCCCCTATGGATTGAGAGGACCAATGTACTTGGGGCACAGGGTCCATGACTCCACATTCCCCAGTTCACCTCACTTGATAGACCCCCAACTTGGCTTTGCAGTAGCTCAATAAAGATGCAGGCTTTTGTCTCAGATGTCATAGCTTCTCAGTTTTTCAGGATTTCTCAGCAGTTCACTGTCAACAGGTGCCCTTCTGGCACAGTCTCAAGGCAATATGAGCCTAGGATAAGGGTCAACATATTTTGGCAGCGTGTGCCCAGGTGAATGCTCACAAGAATTAGTGCATGCAAATATCCAATAGATAAACACCACACAACTATCTTCAGTTAATGGTCTTTAATAATTAGCTCCACACCTTTCAAATGGCACCATTTTGTGGTCGTCACCACTTCATCAGTCCACAGTGCTATGAATCTAATTGAAAGTACAAAAACATCTTTCAGAATACATTGTTACAGATAATTCATATTCTTTGCAAAAACCTTTGTTAAAGCACCAGTTAGGGCAACAAAATGCCACAAAAGTAGGGAAATGTGGCATTAGTATTTCCAATCCTAATGACCCACACCCTCCCCCCAAGCAGCAAAAGGAAAAAAAAAAATAGGATCTTGGGTCTCTAGAGTCTTGGCGAGTCAGTGATGGGGTCTTTTTTGGGGATGTCAACCCTAATGCTCCACCCTCCCCCAGCCCATAGCTTCCAATTCAAAACACAAGTTACAGCTCCAAGGCACTTCTTCATAATGATACACTCTTCAATGGTAGAGAAGTATGCCTTGCCACAAGTTACCAACACAGTTTGTTGCATCTTTCTTTACACAGGGTCCTGTGGGCCCTGCATGAAGACAGGAGATCATGTGTGATGTTATTTGCTCACAGAATGATGTGGGCATTAGGGTTGACAACTCCTAAAGAAGACATCACCATCAAGACCCTAATGTTACATTTTCCTACTTTTGTGATGATCAGTTACCTAACTGGTGAGTTCACCAACTTTTTGCAAATAATCTTTTTTTTTGGGGTGGAGATAGTGGAATTGTATCCTCACTCATGCAGGTCCATTCAGGACCTACATAAACAGATGCAGATGCCCTACACTAATTGAAGACTCCATCAACCTACAACACTCCTTGTAACATGAAGAACATCACATGCACAATGCTTGCAAATGACATTAAAGTAAAATTTATTTGGTGAAACACAAGTGCTCACTATCCCAACGCTTTGGAGACTGCCTTCCTCAGGGGGTGTGGCTACGGTCAGTCACATTTCACTTAAATAAGCCCCTCAATCATAATCACACAGCTGTTATAAATCACAGCTAACAAGTGAAAAAGTTTTAAAGTAACATAAAAGTAACTATTTTATAATGTCACTATCAATATTATTTAAAAACAGTAACTTGTCACCAAAAATATGTTATTTATACAAAATGAAGAAAATAAAATAAGATATACAGTCCAACTCTAGAATAATTTTCATTTTTTTTATTTTTTAGCTACTGTATTTTTTTGACCTTCTTTTAAGCCTTTCAATCCATTTAACAATAGCCTTTAAATCCATAAAACAATACCGTATTAGAGGTGAGATGGATAAGAAGAAGCAAAAGCAAGAGGACATTGTAGTGATCACCTTTTTTTAAAACATAAAACGAAGCCTTAAAAGAGTCTAATGCTAAATATGTTGTATCTATATCCGTTTCTATGACTATCTTTCTTCTTGACCCTCTGCTTTCTCTCTCTCTCGTTCTAGGCTCCCTTTTGCAACCCATGTTTTCAAAGCATGGATCCCCTAGTAAATAAGGTGATTTTCCTCTTAGGGTGATTATGTCTGAAAACTTTTTACTTAAGAATTAATAACTGCTGAACTTTATATACAGTACCTTTCTTTGACACCATGTGAAGCATTTTACTTACACTCTGCTGGTGTTTTCTTTACTTTTTTCAGGCACCATTAATTCTTACTTTTTCAAACTGCAATGTGGATCCCTGAGAAATCGAAATAGATTTGTAGGTAATGTTCACTCACACATGTGAGGAGGTATGCACCACTAAGAGGAAGAAAGCACATTGGACCGTAATCTCACTGGAAATGTTATGGTTTATAAAAAGTTAGTAGTACAAGTATTGTGCAAATATTGTTAAAGTGCTGAAATAATCACCAATAATACATGTATAAATTCCTCATTTCTACACATGTATGATGAGTAGCAGTAAAACACATAGAAACATGGAAACAGTAATTGTGCAAATGGCAGCAGAGTAAACAGCAGCTAAGGCAGCTTGTAAACTCTTCAAAAAATGTACTGACTTCAAGTCCTATAAAGTGAATCTTGCACTTATCCAAGCTTGGCTAAAATTAGACCTGTGCATGGTCTTTGCCACCAACTGGTGCAGCCTGATTCAATGGAGAAGAGTTTTTGTCATCTCTGAGTTCTTTCAAGACACTTATTAGTAGTAGCTGCTCATAAAATGCCTGTAGTGCCAGAACACTAAACAATACAAAACTGCCACCATGCACTGTTTCGTGGGTGGAGTTAGATTACTCACACTTACAATTCAATTAAGGGGTCATCATCATGCTCTGAGTCGATATAGCATTCTGCGATATGCACCCATCTGTTATGGAAGTCACCATTTAAAAGTCACCCTTATGGTATGGAACCACTAATGACAGCTTTATTACACTAATTGATGATAGCCTTATTGTGAAAATGATGATGGAAACAGAATCAACGAAGACTGTGATATCATGTGCAGAGTAAAAACAGATGCTGTTTCTGTCACTATCAGCTAGACCTTTTTTTTAGCAGCACATATTCAATATCTTGCCATGAACACTAGCACAAACTTGTTAGCAGCTGTGGCAGGCGGTCGTGAGGACTGAACCCAGGAGTCCTCCCCCCCTCCCTCCGTTGCCAGCAGGGACGAAAACAAAGCGGACCTCCCAGGCGGTCGTGAGGACTGAACCCAGGAGTCCTCCCCCCTCCCTCCGTTTCCAGCGGGGACGAAAACAAAGCGGACCTCCCAGGCGGTCGTGAGGACTGAACCCAGGAGTCCTCCCCCCTCCCTCCGTTGCCAGCGGGGACGAAAACAAAGCGGACCTCCCAGGCGGTCGTGAGGACTGAACCCAGGAGTCCTCCCCCCTCCCTCCGTTGCCAGCGGGGACGAAAACAAAGCGGACCTCCCAGGCGGTCGTGAGGACTGAACCCAGGAGTCCTCCCCCCTCCCTCCGTTGCCAGCGGGGACAAAACAAAGTGGACCTCCCAGGCGGTCGTGAGGACTGAACCCAGGAGTCCTCCCCCCTCCCTCCGTTGCCAGCGGGGATGAAAACAAAGCGGACCTCCCAGGCGGTCGTGAGGACTAAACCCAGGAGTCCTCCCCCCTCCCTCCGTTGCCAGCGGGGACGAAACCAAAGCGGACCTCCCAGGTACATACCAGGACAAGCTTGAGCTGCATTGCCAGTGGCTCCTTTGTCTGAAGTGACTCGCTTGGCGCCTTTTTTGTTTTAAAAAAAAATAGAGGGCTCAGCCCAACAATGCAGATAGAGTATTTTCTCTGCTGTGTATAGCCTCCCATTTAAAAAAAAAAAAATCCCCTTGAAAAGCGTCTTTCTTTTATTATTTCCACTGTGTCCAAACTACTGCTTAAGTGAATTGTGCATAGCCTCCCCGTTGAAACCGTTTCTGCATTTAATTATAAACTGCTACCTAGAAGCGTTTCTTGCCTTCCATGCTTGATTACTGTTGCGATTGCTTTGAATCCCTACCCCCGCCCCCCAGCAACTAGGTAGCCCTCCCGAACCCTACTTAATCAGCCTGTCTTTTTTCTCCTCTCTCCTCCAGGCGGTCGTGAGGACTGAACCCAGGAGTCCTCCCCCCTCCCTCCGTTGCCAGCGGGGACGAAAACAAAGCGGACCTCCCAGGTACATACCAGGACAAGCTTGAGCTGCATTGCCAGTGGCTCCTTTGTCTGAAGTGACTCTGCCCGGCAGCTACAGCGTTCGGCTCCCCACCACCCCACCACCACCCTTGGTCAGCTCTCCCTTATATAGGCATACTCACGTGGGGTGCCAGAACCAATCAGTCGAATTTCCCATTTGCTGGTTATATCCTTCCAGCACTAGAGGGCGCAGGCACTCAATTTCTACTCCTCCTACTGATATATCTCTCACAAACATGATCCTTGCTTTATTTGTACTTCTCCTACCACAGCACCCACTGCTCACCCTCAACCCCTTTATATCCCCCACTGACCTGCCCCTGACCAAACCACAATCCCCCAACACTCAATACCCTGTTTTTCTCTCAGCTTATTGCACACCTACCTCTCAGTCCATCCCCAAATCCATCCCGAACCCTGGACTACCACACTGCCCCACCCACCCACCACCAAAGCGCAGCCCTCAGTATCTGAGATTCTATCACAAATGGTCACTCTCCGCTAGTGTCTCCGATTCTTTTTTCTCTTCCCGTCCCATGCACCACCCTTGTGAGGTCTCGGCAGCTTCATATGCACCCCACCCTCAACAACCACTACCCTGTGAGGCGTCTAATTTTTCTACTGCTCCTGGTCTCAGGCAATGTGCACCCAAACCCTGGGCCCGTCAGCTCTGCCATGCCCCAGCCCACCTGTGGCAAAGGTCTACGAATTGCTTTCATGAACATATGTAGTCTCCTAAGAAGACTGCAGCTCTCCAATGCTGGGTCACGCAATATTCCCCTGACATTCTCATGCTAGCAGAAACCTGGCTCTCCCTACTCACGCCTGACTCAGCCGTCTCTCTACCAGGTTTTTCCCTGTTCAGGGCTGATAGGACGGGCAGGCGGAGGGGGGTGTGCAATCTACCTGCGCGACTCGGTTCTGGGTCATGCCCACCCTACCCCTGAGCTCAACCATGGGGCGCAAGCCATTACTCTCAAAATCACACCTTACCCTGGTCGTGGCCCCCTATACCTAACCATGGCTTACATACCCCCGAGTACAAAAAATCTAGCGATCACCTCCCTCCTTGACTACCTCTCCACCCCTACCCCAGAAGGCTGAACAACTAATATTGGAGATTTAACACCAACTGGCTCAGCCCCTCGTCTGATAATATAAAGGATGAGCTTGCAGCCCTTGACCTATCTCAAATGGTCACTCAGCCCACTAGACTTAACAAAGCAACGGAACCAGCTCACTCCTGGACATAGTCCTCTGTAACCGCCACATAAATTGGCATCTGTACAAGTCCTTGCGGACTCACTTAGTGACCACTCCCTATCATCTGCTTTGGTCCTCCCCACACTCAGCCCTCATGCAGCAACACCCCTCGGCAGACTTCTCCCCAGAGGTCTAGATAACCTCAAACGTCACCTCACACAAGTCAATTGGACTCCAGTGGCCCATGCATCTGACATAAACTCTGCCTAACCTACCTCACTACACCTTCAACCACGCCTGCGACCTGTTTGCCCCCCATCACCACATCTCGACAAAAAATGGACCTCTGCATGGATATCGCCTGCACTGATCCAGCAACTAAAAAAGAGAGATAATCTTTGGCACATAGCAAATGACTCTGGTAGGGTGGCAGACAGGCAAGCCTATAGGGCAGCCCGCAACCAATGCACCTGGGCCATCAAGCAGGCAAAAGCTATATACTATCAGGCTGCTTTGACATCCTCCTGGGGTTCATCCAGAGCCTTCTGGGACAACATTAAAGAACTGAATGGTAAGACCCGCTCCCCCCCTCCGTCTCAGATTGTCATTAATGGGGCAGTCTCAACGGACCCAACATGTATTGCAGACTGCCTTAATAAAACCTTCACGGACTTAAGTGCAGTTCTCCCTGACCATTTTTTTGACCCAGTTTCCACGCCCACCTACACTCCACACTTCCAGGCCGCAATTCCACTTCGGATGATCTCACCCAGGATGCCAAACCTTTTCTTCTAAAGTCCTCGCCTCTCATAACCCAAGTAATGACCCTCTTGACTCCAGGATGCTCCGCCTCACGCTGGATGTCATGCTTATCCCCTCCCATCATCATAAATAAATCCTTAGGCTTAGGCCAATTTCCAGATGCTTGGAAGCAGGCTGAAGTAACCCCCATCCATAAGTCTGGGGACTGTATACTACCAAATAACTACAGGCCCATCTCCATCCTCCCCCCCCTCTCCAAAGCTTTAGAAAAAATAGTAACCTCACAGCTCACAGAATACCTAGCTAAATACGACCTTCTATGTCCTGAGCAACATGGGTTTCGTCCTGGCCACAGCACGTCCACCACCCTCCTGGAATTCTCCCACCACATACACTCTGCGCTTGACAAGGGTCAACTTGCAGGGGCAGTTTTCATGGACCTATCCAAGGCATTTGACACTGTGTGCCACCCCTTGCTGTTAAACTCCCTAAACCAACTGGGTTCTCTTCCGGCCCCTGAACTGATTCTCAAGCTACCTGCACAACAGGTCCCAAAAGGTTAAGCTAAATGGGACCCTCTCCTCCAATCTACCAGTACTCTCAGGGGTCCCGCAAGGCTCCATCCTTGGACCCACCCTCTTCAGTCTATTCCTTAACACCCTCCCAAGCTCCTGCTCCAACAAAATACTGCTCTATGCTGATGATGCAGTAATCCTAGCATCGCACTCTGACCCACTCCTACTCCAAGGCACGCTGCAAAGCGCCTTCCTCCAAGCCGAAAAATGGTTCAGTAACCATCGACTAGTCCTGAACCTGAAAAAAACAAAGTCCATGCTGTTCTCACATCGGCAAAACAGCGCAAGGACACTCCCTTCAAATCACCACCAGCATGCTCCTCACACTAGAACAGGTAACAACATATAAGTACCTGGGCATCACTTTTGACTTGGCCTTTCCACGCCCACCTAAAAGCCCTGTCATCAGCCATGAACTCCAGGATCGGGCTCCTCTACCGCCATAAAGATTGCCTCCCAGAATCTGCTTTAAAACTAGCCATTACCTCATCTGTGTTGTCACTGGCCGACTACAGACTTCCAATTTACGCATCGGCTGACCCCTCCTCCTTAACAAAAGTCCAGACCTCTATTAACAAAGCCTGCAGGCTCCTCACTGGTGCCCACAGGAGAACCCACACCTGCCTGCTATACTCCGCTGCTAACATACTCACTCTTGAGGAAAGACTGAAATATCATACCTGCCTACTGGCCAAAAAATCCATATCAGGGCTTTGCCCACGGAAGTCTCCTCATCCCTGCAGCTGGCTGTCCGGCCCTTGCCAACCCGTAACTCCACTGCAGCCACCTTCATTGTTCCCAGGGCAAGGACCTCGCTGCCAAAGATCCTTTTATCATAAAGCTCCGGCCTGGTTTAACTCCATTCCTGAGGCTATCACTAAGATCCCTGGATTGGCGGTTCAAAATTGCCCTCCGCCAACACATTATTGACAGCCGATGTTGTAATTGCCTGTAGTGGAACAAAACCCTGTCAAGCAGTCTCTATGCCTTAGGTCCCATAGGCGCCTGGATGCTGGTACAATTGAACAGACCGTAACAATGATGCTATACACCGATGTGTATGATATACCGATGTGTATGATGTTATACAATGATGCGTGTAACCCAACGTATGCTTGTACCTGTATAATTGTTGCCTGCGACTCTACGGTGTATTTATGTATCTCACCTGTATGTAACCTCTGTCTTAAACCTCACTTAATTGTTGTCTCCCCCCTCCATTGACGAGGTACCTTTGTAAACGAGTCCCTGACTCAAAGGTTGTAAAACTGATTATTTCAATAAATAAAAAATAAATAAATAAATAAATTTTCAATAAGCAGTGTCTTTCCAGCCTGTATGGTGACCAGTGAATTGATCAGCTGTTACTATTGTTGCCAGTGTGCTTCAGCGGCACTGCTGCTGGTAACTGAGATTTTCTAACACAGGAGCAGCAGTAATAAGTCTAGCATTGTTATACCTGAAAATGGCAATCGGAGGGTGGGGGGCACCACTTGACACTAGGGATATGGTGGCTTACTGCTGTCACTGCAGCTAACAGCACAAATTCTAGCTGCAGCTGCAGAAGTCAACAAAATTACACTATTCTCATACAGAGAATGTGGGTGAATTGCTCCTCTTCCCTAAGCTACACGCCTGGAATTTTGGGTGCCCAGAAAAGTTTTTTTTGTCAACTTTAAAAGCAAACAAACATAGGCCAGCTCAGTGACATGGAGGGCTGAGGCATCACGCCTTACCTTCTACTACACCAGTGACCCATGTTCGCATGCAGGCATGGTCACTGGGGGTCAGTTGTGGGTGGGGGAAGGGAGGGGATTGTGCATCCAGAGGATGGTTTCCCTCTCCCAAGGAGGGTGGCTTGATCTTCCCATCACATGACTGCCCCAGGTGGAGGCCTGAGGGTAGGACAGGTTAGGGATGCCAAGAGAAGAGAGGGTGCTGTGGGACTCAATAGCATGTGGATGCTGCCATGTGTGCACGTTGAAATGTCACATGCCAGCAATGGGAGGGAAGGGAGAAAATGGTGGAAAAACCCACCAGGACAGCAAGATGATTGACCAGCACTCCACAGGCCAAGCACTGGTGGCGGCACAACCACGGTCCTTGGGCCATGGACAGGGCACAGGTAAGCCCTGGAGGGTGACAGGCCTAGGGAGGGGGTTGGTCAGGAAGGTGACTGCCAGGGAGAAGTAGGGGATATAAATACAATATATAACAAAAGGAAATACAAGAATCTAGCTAAACAGGGCCCATTTAACTAGGTTCTGCAGTTTGTTGTTTAACATGCCACCATTTTTATGTATTTTCCATGCTTCTTAGTTTGTGGAGAAAAGCAACACGATGACAGTTCTCACAGCACAAAAAAAATGTTTGCTGCTGTGCCAAGTAAGTGGTGAGAAACCCCAAAATGGTCCTACGACATCCAATTTTTCATTTCACATCAGAACGTTAACTCAAACATCCTACTGTGCATGCCCAGAATGGGAAAATACAAAATGTTAAAGCCTTATAACTGTGTAAACAGTTAATATTTTCTCACCAGACCTTTCACATGTACTACCTAAGGACATGACACCTATGCCCTGCAAGTTTTGGGAAAAAGTTCCATTCCATGTAGGCTGTAAGTGAGAGAAAAAAAAAAAAAAACATTAAGCACAGGAAAAAATGTGCCATCTACAGAAAAATTACTTGTGTAGATCTCAGAAACCACACAAGCTGCCATCACAAAACTTTCCACAATTCAAGGTCTTGCCTCCTAGACAACACTTGCAAAATTTCAGCTGATTTCATCAAACAGTGCGAAAGATATTAGTATGCAAAGTTATGAGTTTAACATTGAACACCCTACTCAACCCTATCTATATGCCTGGTTAAATAAAGTGATTGATTGATTGATTGATTGATTGATTGTGGCATGTTGATTGATTGATTGATAGATAGTGGCACTATCGTGCCACTTTAATATTCCCCATGGTGTCCCCTAAAGTGCACTTAAATCCCTGGTTTGAAAAAAAAAAAAACTTAAAGGATTTTTGAGGGGTGCATCTGTGTGGTGTATGTGAAGCCCTGTGCAGCTCAAATGTCTGAAAGCAGGGTCTGCATTTCCTTCACAAACTCCATACAGATTCAGGTAAACTATTGAAATTCTTGTGGTAAAATATTAAGCATGAAATTCAGTATACATGTTCTCCAAGCTGTCCTCAAAAGTGTGATTAAATTCTAGGTCATAAAACAAAAGGCTAAAGTTGTTTTCAAGGGGTGCATCTGTGCTGTGTATGTGGAGCCAAGTGTGGCTTAAATGTTTGATCACAGAGACTGTATCATCTTCATAAAAACTATACTGAAGCAGGTATAACTCAAATTTCTTGTGGTTTAAGTGGATTTTGAGGGGTGAATCTGTGTGGTGTATGTAAAGATGGCTTGATACTGTACTTAATAATACACTATACACTATAGAGGAAAGCAAGTTAGATACTGTGTTTAAAAATATACTGTAGGGAAAAGCAGGTAGAACACCTTGGAACTGGCACATGCACATATCTGACAGCCAAAAACAACACACTGTGGTAGTGATCAGCAATTACATCAAAATATACCGGCACAATATGTAAGCAATAATACCTGCCAGGGTGGGCTGTATTGGGCATTACCAGACTCAGGGGTGTAATGAGGCACAATACCACAGATGGAGAGCCTTACAGCCCCTGGAAGGTCTAGTATTGCCCATATTGCCCACCCTGGATGGTATTATTGCATTTGAAAATAGGTAGTTAAAAAGAAAGTTTAATAAAAAAGTGCTAATAAATGTTTTAGATCAGTTTTGTAATAAAATAGTTCCTCCATCTGCAATGAGCTATAGAATTTTGTCCTACTGGAGACTCTGTAGTTAAAAAAAAAAGCTGGTTGTATGCAGCTACACCCTTCCATAGCAGTCCATTTATACCCCCCCGTCCTCACATGTCCTCATGTAGAGTGTTAATTTAATTTGGTGTTAATGCTCATTTTGTTTACCCCTCTTCCCCCAACCCTGTTGCAATGGAAGTTAGCTTTTTTTTGTCTTTTTAACCAGCAGGCGACCATCATACCATCATAGGGATCATGACAAAGACAGAGTGTGAGTGCCTTTGGCAGCAGAGCGTAGTTACTTTTGTGAGAGAAAGTGCATTTCTTTGTTTTGTGTGTGTGTGTGTGTGCCCATTTCATTTCATACTGGAGCCAGGAGCTGTTGCAGTTTTGATCAGAAGAAGAAAGCACAGTCTACAATTATGTGTGCATTTGGGAGATTGTGGTCAAGGAGGTAACAATTTACTTTGGGCAGCAGGTGAGTCTGGTAAAGTTATGCCTCGATGTAAAATATAATGTGCTTAAATTTTGTGCAGAAATGCACCTAAAAAATGTGTCTTTTAGTGTTGAGGGGGTGATTTCTGTGTGGATAGAGGATGTCGCTACTGGTCATCAGAGGAACACTAGAGGACTGAGTGTGGTTGCCATGGAGGAAAAACCCACCATCGATCTGATGGTTTAGTTTTTTGATGGTTTCTGATGGTTTCGCTTTTTATTTCTTCATTCAAATTTTTCTTTTTTTTTTTTGTTGTGTGGTTACTGCTTTTGTTTTATATTCAGCTTAGCAGGTCTATTTCAGCATTTTATGGTGTCTCCCCACCCTGCCCCCACCCCGATTCTTAGGAGACAACATTTTTACTGTGTAGGCCATACTTAGTGGAGCCAAGCTACCATATAAGTGTGTAGATCTGGGAGTCACTGTGACTGTAAATGCAGGTGACAAGGCTAGAGATCGATTTATAGAAAAAAAAAGTAGAGTATAATAAGAAGTGGTGTCCCACTTGTGTTTTCTATTTAATGTGGTTTGGGGGGGTGAGCAGTCAGGGACATGGTGAGCCCAGCTAAAATGGTAGCTACAACATTGAAAATTTGGGGTGACCCAAAGATATCCAGAGTAATGGAGCACCCTGAATTGGGACTCATTTTTTTACTGGGCTTTATTCAAAAATACCCACCTACTAATCTTAGTTTCCTAGCCAATCAGAATGCTAGGATTTACTTGCCCATTTTCTAATGAATAAATAAAATCAGTGTCACAGAAGTGATGTGCACTAAGGGTGCAAAGATGCAACACCAAAATGATACACTAGTGTACTATCACAGAGCAGAAAACAACATACCACTGACCACAACTGTAAGTACCATGAGTTTATGTGTCTGGATCCACAAGCTTAACATTTGTATTGAGGGGAGTTATAGAAAACTACAGAAAAAGCAAGCTAGAAGATCATATATCTACTATGGGAATAAGGGTGTAATCCATCATGAGTTTATGTAGGGTAGACCTTGGGTTACTAATTTGATAGAATTTTATAAATGGGTAAGCTGAGCTCTGGATGCTTAGATCCCAGTGGAAATAGTATTCCTTGATTATAGTAAAGCATCTAAACTGTCCCTCCTATTACTTTAAAGGGACACTGTCAACCTTCTTAGGTTTCAAAGTGTCCCTAGTTTAAAAAAATATATTTTATGATTGCCAACATTCTGTAAAGACTGTTGATGTAACTGGTAGTTTGATTCTGATTCCTTTTTTCTTTAAAAAAGTGAAAAACAGACTGCCCACGATACTGGTGTTACCACACAAAGACATGTTTGTTTACATTCCTTGATCAGTTCCCACTGCATGTTTCCTGGACTTGGGAACATCCACAACACAGTCTAGCCCCTCATGATGCAGTGGGAGTTTAGGAGGCTATTGCATCATGAGTGACTGTACCATTTGGGTGTGTTCCTAATGCTCATGAAGTATGCAGAAAGAACAGATCCAGGATTATAAACAAAACAAGGCTGTTTCTAAATATACATTAGCATGCGTTTCAGTTCTACTAAACAAGGAGACATACAAAACAAACAGCAACATCAATGAGTTTTAGAGAAGACAAGGAATCATAAAATGCAGGTTTTTAACTAGAAATAATATAATGAAAAACAGGTTGACAGCGTCCCTTTAATTGAGACACTACATAACATAGGGTTGGATGTAGTGATAACATTAACAATATAGTGGCTTGTTCAGCAACCTGTGTAGCACACTATGTATCACATATCTGCCCTGCATGCACCCCTATGCATCAAGCACATGTACAGCCCACCTATGCTGAATGCACTACCAGGTTATGCAGCATGTGTAGGCACAGCATGCTCATACCACAGTGAAGGACCAAATAGATGCATGTGGGGGCATGTCAAATGGACACACGCTGCATGCATGGTGTAACATGTATGTAGAATGCAGGTTATGCTGAAAAGGAACGTCCACTGGCGGTGTCATAGATATGTAAGGCAGACCCCTGCTGCAAACCACAGAACATGCTGCCATCAGCCCCCCTCACACAGGGACATCCCTGATCACACAATGCATCCAGCCCCTGCCATCCCTTTATGTGGCACACATGCCACAGAGGTGTACGGATGTGTAGCATACAATCATACTGGACAATAGTCCTGGAGACAGTGCCAGAGATGATGTTCACTTCAGCAATGCCTGAATGTATAAGCTACATGATGTAGCAGTGACTGAAACAGATACCACCACCCCATGGCACGATGTGTCCCTGAAATAGTCCATGCTATCTGTTGGCTAGCAGTGCATCCATGAGCTGGTAGTGGCTGGCTGTTGCAGACCTTAGCTCATTCATTGGACCTGTGTTTGAGTTCCAACACCACTGATATACTGTGTGGCCCTGAGCTTGCCAGTTTTCCCTTGTGTCCCCGGGTGGCCCAAGAAAACAAACCCTGTGACTAGTGGACCCTACCTGGTCACCAACCAAGTGCAGGACACAAACCAAGAAACCATGCCTTACATCAGAGCCAGGGCTTTTGAGGTATGTCCAGGGGTTAAATCGGGCAGAAGCCTACAGGAACCCATTTCCAGTACCTCTTGAAAACGAGTACAAAAGTTTAGTTTAGTTTAGTTTAGTTTATTGTTCTAGGAATTACTACCTTTGAGCCAGAGGCTCTTTTACAAAGGTTCCACGTCAATTAGGTACAGTACAAAAGGTTACATAGATAACACAACAATTTGTGTTGTGTCAAAACAAGAAAACATATACAAATACATATCAAATCATTTGTGCAAAAGGACATGAGATATCAATAATCACATTATTATTACAAGAAAGAGGTCATGCCAGATTAGGAGAAACAAATAGGAAAAGTCCAGAACACAGAGGTAAGTGAAAGGTGTGGGAGCAGACAATAGCAGGAGAAAAGGTTTCCAAACATGTCTTTGTCAAATAACAGGACAGGGTGGGTAGTGAGAAAGTAGGAGGTTTAATCAGGGCAGTCACAGGAGCTGGAGGTGGCAAGGTGAGAGAAAAGCCTTGATTTGAAAATACCTAGAGAGGTGGAGGAAGCAATATGAGTGCTGAGGGCATTTAGCCAGCTGGGGGCACGATAGGCAAATGATCTTTGTCCCTGAGAAGTCCAGCATCGGGGGACTTGGAGAGGCTGGTGTTCTGATCTTCTGGTAAAACGGGTGCTAGCGCTCTGGCATAACAGGTCTTGGATACAGGGTGGAGTGAGGCCCAGAGTGGATTTTTCGCCATCAGGCAGGTAAGGTACTTTATCCGGTTTGAGAGTTGCAACCAACCTGAGTCAGCATAGAGTTCACATGTGTGTGGAGTACGTCGGTGTGCACCAGTGAGCAACCGACAGGCCTTATTTAGGGATGTTGTAATGCGACTAAGTGCTGTAGTAGTGGCAGATCCGTATATAACTAAGCCATAATCAACGACTGAAATGATAGAGGATTGGATAGCAATCTTCAGTGCAGAATGGGTAAGAAGCTGTCGGTTCCGATACAGAATCCCAATTCGCTGATTAATAGTTTTTGCTGTACTATCAATGTGAGTTGCAAAGATTAGGCCTTGATCAAAGTTGATTCCAAGATATTTGAAAATTGGCACTTGTTCAAGGGTATTTTCTAGGTATGTATTAATGGTGAGTGGGACTTGCCGTTTCTTGTTTTGCGGGTTAGAGGAAGAGCACGGATTTAGTTTTTTTGTGGTTTAGAACCAGCTTATGTTCAAGGAACCACATCTCAACTTTGGAAAAAGCATGCTGAAGGTTGAGGCATAAGAGGTTCGGATCTTTATGAGTGGCAAGAATCACGGCATTGTTGGCATAGAGGATTATTTGTTCAGGGCAGGATTTGGGGAGGGAGTTTAGGAAAAGGCTGAAAAGGAGGGGGCCCAGGATGGATCCCTGGGGAACTCCTGAGCGAACCGGTTTTGAGTCTGAGAGAACTCCAGCTACTTTTACAGATTGAGAGCGCTGAGCAAGGTAATTTTTTACCCAGTCACCAGGACCCTGCGAGAGCCCTAGGGATAGTAGTTGTTTGATAAGTAGGCCATGGTGAACTGTATCAAATGCCTTGGTTAAATCAATGCAGACTGCTCCAGTTAGGTTTCCTTTGTCCATGGCATTGTGGATTGCTCCTGAGAATTCAAGTAGGGCAGTCAATGTGCTGTGCCCTTTCCTAAATCCATGCTGCTGAGTGCATAGGATGTTGTGCTTTTCCAGGTAGTCTGAAAGTTGGTCCGCCACCAAGCATTCAAGGGCCTTAGAGAGAGGTGGTAGTATTGATATCGGGCGATAGTTACCAGGCAGTGACTTATCACCACTTTTGTGCACCGGAGTGACAACTGAAGCTTTCCATTTCCTAGGGAATTGGCTGTAGCAGAGGGAGAGATTGAAAATTTTTGTGAGAGGGAGCAGTACTTCCTCCAGAGTGAGGGACAGAAGTTTAAGGTCAATAGTGTCGCTGCTTGCTCAGGACTTAGAAATGGCCTTCTTTACATATTTATAGACTTCATGTGCCTTTACTAGTTTGAAATGGAAGGGTGGTTTGGTTGGAGAGGCAGTAGTAGAAGTAGAAATTGGAGGGTCAGCATCAGTGAAGAAATCAGATGAGAGGACTCCACTAAGGTCCGTGAAGGTATCATTTAGGGTGTTTGCAATGGTCTCTGGGTCTAATGTAGTGGTTCCATCCACATTCATTATTGTAGAGAGGATTTGGACTGCTGACCCATGATATTCTTTATGTTGTCCCAGAAGGTTTCCCTTACCCCAGGAGTTGGAGAGGGCATTCTTGAAGTAGGAGCTCTTCATCAAGCGGATCTGTTTAGTACAGTGGTTACGAGCCTGTTTATACTTTTGAATGTCCGACAGAGTGCCAGTATCTCTTGCAGTGGCCCAGAGGTGATCCCTACTTTTGAGTTGTGCCAATAGCTTTGCCGTGAGCCAGGGATTTGTGAGTGCTTTGATTTTGCGCTTTTTCACTGGGGCATAGGTGTCACAGGCAGTGTTGAAAGTAGAAATAAAATAATCAAGGGCTAGGTCAACATCTTGAGTTTTGTAAATCAAGGACCAGTCTACCTGCCTAAGACAGGTCTTGAGATGAATAAGGTTGCCATAAGGTAGGACTCTGCTGTAGATGGTTTTTGGAGGCAGCTTACGAAACTTATTTGTCCAGGTACATATTATTGGAGAGTGATCACTGAGCGAGTCAGGGAGAACACTTACATTGGTTATACAGGTAGGGTAGCTGGTAAGGATCCAGTCAATGAGGGTGCTGGTCCCTGATTTGTAGTTTTTCCTGGTAGGGGAGTTTACCACTTGTGTTAAATTTGCTGCTAGGATAGCATCTTTGTTTGACCCTGCATCAGGAGCAAGCCAATTTATATTAAAGTCCCCAGGAGAAGGAGTTTGATGTCAGAAGGTTGTGTACTTACAAACTCGAGGACAGCCTGTAGGCCGGAATCAGGATCTTTTGGTGGGATATAGACAGCAGCAATCGTGAGGACTTTGTTTTGGGCACCAAGTAGTATCTTGATAGGGAGGAGTTGCACTGAGGTTTCTGTGGTGGGGTAAGAACCAGGGAGACAGGTGAGGTAGTCCTTTATGTAGATTGCACACCCATCACCCCTTTTCGAGGTCCTATCTAGCCTGAATATCTTGTAGCCTTGTATAGAGATGGCATGATTTGGAGTATTAGGTGTCAGCCAAGTTTCGACGATGGCAAGGATATCCGGGTTGTGCTGGCTGGCAAAAGATTTGAAGGGAGGCCAGTTTTGGGAGGAGACTGCAGATGTTTAAGGTAGCAATTTTGAGCCCCCCCTCCATTTTGGCAGGCTTTGTTGTACTGTAGGAGACAGGGCCAGGATTTGAGTGGACACTTCCTGATATCAAGAGGAGGAAGAGTAGGAGTTTAAGAGACAGTTGCTATACTTCGTAGTCAATAGAATTACACTTCTGAGGCTTATGCGGCTTGGACCAGTGCAGGCGTCTAGGGACCCAGAGCAAGGAGGTTGTTAGTAATAGAGGATGATATGCCCATTTATCGTTGTTGTAGCTTGTCAGTTGCACCCAGTCACTTGCAGATAGGTACCTGGTGGATAAGTCAAAAGCCAAAAGAATGATCAACAGCTGAGGTCCAGAGTCACTGAAATGTTAAAATTCCTGAAGGTGATTAACTGTGCCTGCACATATGCAGGATGTGAAATCCCTTTGTCTGTATGCTTCTTTGTCATTCAAACAGGTTGCTGAAAAGCCCACGCACAGATCATCGAGCAGCTGGTGGAGAAGATCCACCAGCTATCAGTATAGATAGAAACCTAGAATAGAAACATAGACTTTGACTGCAGATAAGAACTGCTTGGCCCACCTACAGTAGTCTGCTAATTTTTCCCTACCTACTGTATCACCGCAGACTCTACTTGATCTCTGGCTTATCCCCCCCCCCCCCTTGTCTTATTACTAAGGTTTCCTTATGCCTTATGCTATATTTATTATATGTGTGTAACCTTGGATAATTACAGGACTGTCTTGTGAACTGAATTGATGAAGTCCAAATAGCATGTTTCTGTATAAAAATAAAAATTTACCATACCATACCATACCATACCATACCATACCATACCATACCATACTATTGCTTTCTTGATCCTCGTTACAATTATTGTCCCTACCATACCATACCATACCATACCATACCATACCATACCATACTATTGCTTTCTTGATCCTCGTTACAATTATTGTCCCTACCACCTCTGCTGGGAGGCTGTTCCAGGCATCCACTGCCCTCCCCATGAATAAATACTTCCTCACATCTCACAAGTCTACTCCCTCCAGCTTCATAGCATGACCCTTTGTCTTTGAGCATCTTTTTTTTCTGAAAGATGCTTCCCTCTTGAACCTTAAGTGTACCTGTGAGATATTAGAACGTTTCTATCATATCCCCCTCTCCCTCCATTCCTCCAGTGTATAGATATTAAGGTCCCTTAGTCTTTCCTCATAAGGCATTTAATGCAGACCCTGAACAATTTTTGCCGCCCTCTTCTGGACCTCCTCCACTCTTTCTATGTTCTTCTGGAGATGAGGTCTAAAGAGCTAGACACAGTACTCCAGGTGAGGTCTTACCAGTGATCTGTACAGGGTAACACCACCTCCCTCTTTCTGCTGGTGGTTTCCCTCCCTATGCACCCACCATCTCGCTAGCTTTCCCGGCTGCCTTGTCACTCTACCTAGCCACCTTTAGGTCATCAGATATGATAACTCCCAGGTCTCTTTCCTGTTTGTGGTTGTCAGTACCTCTCTTCCCATTTTGTACTCCACCCCTGGGTTTCTTTGCCCTAAGTGCATGATTTTGCACTTTTTTGCATTGAAGCCCAGTTACCATACCTTTGACCACTCCACTAATCTTTGCAGATCCCCTCTCATTTTTTTCCACTCCACCCCATGCAGCATCTATTATGTTGCAGATTTTAGTATCATCCATGAACAAGCTGACTTTTCCCTCCAACCCTCTGCAATGTCACAAATAGAGACATTAAAGAGGACCAGTCCCAGTATAGATCCCTGAGGTACCCCACTGGTCACCCTCCCTTCCTCAGAATGAACTTCATTTACCACCACCTTCTGTCTCCTATCCCTTACCCAATTTCTTACCCAGTTTACCACCTTTGGTGCCTCCCCTAGGCTACCCAACTTGCTTACTAATCTCCTATGTTGGACAGTGATATAGGCCTTGCTAAAATCCAGGTATGCAGAATAGCGCAGTGGTTAAGGACACTGAGCTGCAAACCTGGAGACCTGGGTTTGAATCCCATCAGCCCCCACTTGCATACTGTGTGACCTTGAGCAACTCACTTAACTTCCTTGTGCTCCCAAGTTGCACCTGGAAAGAAGCTCTGGCTTAATGTGCCTTTCCTGGTTAAATAATTTCCTCTTTCCACTGCTCCTCCCTGATTCAATTCCCTGGTCACCCAGTAAAAGCAATCTATTAGATTCATTTGACAAGACCTCCTCCCTGTGAAACTATGCTGTCTCAGGTCCTGTAAGCCACTGGCTTCAAGATGTTCCACTATCATTTCCTTCAGTAGTGATTTCAAAAATTTCCCTACCACCAATGTCAGGCTGACTGGCCTGTAGTTGCCGGCCTCCTCCCTACTACCACTTTTGTGAAGTGGGACCACATCTGCCTTCCTCCAGTCTCCCAGAACCTCGCCCGTCTCCAGTGAGAGGTTGAACAGGACTGTCAGAGGTGCAGCCAGCACCTCCCTAAGTCCCCTCAGTATCCTTGGATGGACCCCATCGTGCCCCATTGCCTTATCCATTTCAGATTTGCTAGTTCCTTCAGGAATCTCTGCTCTGTAAATGGACTAGTGTCCACCTCCCTTCTTTTGATGCTCCTGTCACTTTTCTGTGGCCCCTGTCCTTCCTCTTCCTCTGTGAACACTGAACAAAAGTATTTGTTCAAGGTGTCTACTTTTTCTTGGTCAACTTCAACCAAGGCCCCTTGTTTTCTGCGATTCCACAGCCATGGAGATTTCCATGGAATTTAATGTAAACAACGGAATACACTACCACGCATTGCGCATCATTGCACGGTAGCAGTATACATGTTTTTCAATGGTACTGCACTTGTGCAATGCTCAGTACCCAGCACAATTGGTAAACTTTTGCACGATTACCACTAATTATTCCACAGTTTACACTGCAGAATAGTTTTCCACAGTTAACACAAACTGAGGAATACTGTTCCGTAGTTTACATTAACTGAGGAATACTGTTCTGCAGCTTACGTAAACTGAGGAATACTGTTCTGCAGCTCACATTAACTGAAGAATACTGCTCCGCAGCTCACAGAAACTGAGGAATACTGTTCTGCAGCTTATGTAAACAGGAATACTGTTCTGCAGTTCACAGAAACTGAGGAATACTGTTCCACAGCTTACACATAAACTGAGGAATACTGTTTCATAGCTTACATAACTGAGGAATACTGTTCTACAGCTTACATAAACTGAGGAATACTGTTCAGCAGCTCACAGAAACTGAGGAATACTGTTCCTCAGCTTACATAAACTGAGGAATACTGTTTTATAGCTTACATAACCAAGGAATATTGTTCCGTAGCTCACAGAAACTGAGGAATACTGTTCTGCATCTTACATAAACTAAAGAATATTGTCTACAGTATACATTGGCTCTCAGTGTAAACTGAAGAAAAGTATTCCATGGTTTATATAACATTCTGCAGACTACTTTTTGGAATTCCGCATAATTTTAAAAAGTCCAGAAAAATATTTTGGAACAGCTCTTGCCCATTATTTTGCCAACTACTGCTTTACCTTAAAATCCAAAATAAGCCGGCTCAGCGGTGTGCTGGGCTAAGATACTGCTTGCCACGCCATATTTTGAAACATCTGACTCACTTGCATTCACAACTATGAGCGTTAGTTTCAGAAATCTCCCAGGGATTGTTCTTTGCCTTTCGGTACCACTGCTCTATTGATCTGAGTGAACTTCCCACTGACATAAGAGGGACATCATTGGTAGACATTTTTAAGGTTCATTTGAAAACTGCTGCTGTTATTATGATTTACTTAAGCCAGACATGTACCATGTACCATGTGATTTCCTTAATAAAAAAAACATCAGTCTTGGAACAGTGTACATGCACAGTCGCCTTATTTATATGCTGCAGAAGTTTGCCCACCACCTCAGAAGTAAGCCTAATGGTGCAACAGAATTTGATAGTCCTTGCCACAGAATTTAGGTCTACTGTGGCACAGAGAATAGGGGGCCTTGCCCTCCACACAATCCTCCCTTCCCTTCTTAATCTTACAATTCCTCCACTGGTCTTTCTCTTTTCACTTACATACAGTACCTAAAAAATGCCTTGTCCCCTTTCTTTACTTCCTGGGCTATTTTCTCCTCTGTTTGTGCCTTTGCACTCCTAACTGATTTCCCATCCGCCCTCTGTTTCTCCAGATACAACTCCCTATCCTCCTTTCTCTGTGTCTTGCTATACCTCCTGAATGCTGACTTTTTGGCCCTTAATTTCCCAGTCACCTCCTTAGAGAACCATAGTGTTTTCTTTTTCCTCTTGTCTTTGCTTACTAGCCTGACACAGAGGTTTGTTGCCTTGTCTATGCACCCTTTTAGTTTCACACAAAGTTCCTCCACTCTGCCCAAGTCCTTGTCCCTGCCAGGACATCCCTGAAGGTTTAGGATACTAAATACATATGGGGTATATTAACAACTGTGGCATTGAAAGCCATCCCCAGGTGATGGCTACAACACCCTCCCCCACTGTAGAAGAGTGGGTACAAGTAGTCCAGCAGATGCAAGAGATGGAACATATCACCTGTTCAATACAGCATATACAAAGATCATATGGAAACAGATGGACAAGAATGGGACTTGTACCAAATAGAAATTCCCTCTTAGTGCCTTTTTATGATGTGTTTATCAATTGTAATACATTAGGATTGGAAGATTCTTTAGTGGGACCATCATGGCTGAATCTTCATACTGTATAATTTCAATTTGGCTTTTCTTTAGCCATACAAACTGAAGTAAACAATTTTCTTTTTTAAGGGTGTATCTTATGGTGGGCAATATATTTTAAGTTTGGAAATAAAAGTTTTATGATAAATTACTGGAGGGTAATGACTGCTTGTTAAAGTTTTGGCTTTATGTTGCCGTTGTTTTGGAAACTTAATAGAACAACGGTAGTACTGATACAGGCTTTGATCAAATGTAACTGTTATACGTAATTCATAACACAATGTCTTGCAAATTGTCTGTTGAACTATACTGCTATTCAAATGGTAATTACTTAATGTATCTATTTTGCTTGATTTGTGCATGATATAATATTGCTAATAAAGAAGCATAAAAAAATAAGGCCCTCTGGAGAACAGTTCACACACCTACACAATTCCAATGTAACCACTGGCTATGCATTAGCACCAAACACTGGACCTGCCCACCAACTGTAGCAAAGGCACAGCCCCCCTCCTTCTGGCCATGCCACCCACCTACCATGCACCCTGCCTAATGAACCCCTCACAAACCACAAAGACATAGGATAGTATAGTGTAAGCCATTTATTCATACCTCACCATTAAGTGAATATACTGTACAAACAGGCATGATCACATATGGGAAATAGTCCACTGAACCAAAATGCCTGCTACAGTGACAGGGCATCAATGTCTCCATAGACAGGTCCATTACTTCAGACCCTATGTCTAGATGTGGAACCCCACCCTGCCCTGTAACTGAAAGGATACAGCCTGCTGCCACCAGATGCCTCACAGACCTTCGGTGGGACATGCTACAGTAGCTCACAACACCCGTTCAAGGGGAAGTTGCACCCTGCAGTACAACACAAAAGTAACAATGGCCAGTCCAGTCTTGGAATGGTGTCCTACACCATAACCATTCCCTCTAGCTCAGTGTCATCAGATTTCTAACTGCTGCTCCCAGACATACCTGTGGATAGCAGGGTTACAGAGCCTGGTGAAAAAGGGTCCACAGTCCTCAGCTAGAGACTTTGCAGGGGTCCTCAGAAAGCCTGAAATGACACAGGCAGGGGTGTACCACACCAGAACTGCACCCTGGCATGCCATGTCCAGCATGCAGCACCACTCAGTGAGGGCATGAGGCACAGTAATAGCAATGGAGCCAAGGCTGCCATGCCCATAATAACAGGGATCTGTGAAGAAGCTACCCACAGTCCCATAGCTACAATACTGACACCCTAGCAGTCACCAATGACTGAATTTGAGAAGAGGTATAATGATGTGCAAAGTCAGACCCATTCAGTGATGGAGCAAACATTCAGTTTCCTGAAGATGCGTTTCCACTGCCTGGACAGAACAAGTGGCACTATGATGTTGGTACTTCGAAGATGTGCCATATTTTCATCACATGTGCAATGCTGCAGAGTCTAGCTATATAATGCTGCATACCCCGCCTGAGGATTTACCAGATCAATGTCAGTCAGACAGTGATGGAATTGGTCTGGAGATGTGTCTACAGCAAGGGCACAGCAGTGTGATAGTGAACTGTCCAGGATGCACACAGAGCATCTACTAGTGTGTGATGCAGTCAGTGGTTAAGGTGGCCATCGGGAGCTGAGCATTAGGGTGAATGGACATGGGACGGGTGGTGGGATGACATGGATGAATACCATGGTAATGTGTACCAGATTACCGAATGCTCTGTTTCTGAAGGGGATTTGTATGGTACAGTCATGGGGGGACATGCAGATGTGTATGGTGCAGTGCCAGGGAATGTGCAGATGTTTTGGGGGTTGGGGCACTACTTTGCCTCATCACTATGGGTTGAGGACCATGTGCCACGGTGCTTGACCATGCCCCCTGCCCAGTCTCCATGTGTGGTGGACTGTTGTGCTCTCTGCTGTTGGATGCCTGTGGCCTCCCCCACCAGAGTCACCACATCCCATGGGGGTAAGGTATATATGTCCACATCTGCACATGTGCTTGTGTGCTGGCCTCTGCAGTGGGCAGACATGCAAGGGGGGGAATGTTGCATGGCTTGCCATTCAAGAATGTCCCCAATCCTGCACTGCTCACTTCGAACACCCTGCATCTCCACCATGAGCAGGGCTGCCTGATCTGTATTCTCCCTTGTGGCATGGAGTGTCTCCAGCTCTAATTGGTATAGCTTGGCACACTATTGTCAGAGAATGCTGGTCTGCCATCGTCATTATTTTGAATCTTGTGTTGTCAGACATGGCATGGCTGTGTCTGTGTCCTCAGCTCCAAGAGATGGTGTACATTGTACTGGCAGGGTCTCACTGTGCCTGTCTCTGCCTGTGTGCATTGCTGTGGTCTTCTGCATGCCATGCCTGTTTCCAT
The DNA here is from genome assembly GCA_016271365.2 of Neoceratodus forsteri. Taxonomy (NCBI): domain Eukaryota; kingdom Metazoa; phylum Chordata; order Ceratodontiformes; family Ceratodontidae; genus Neoceratodus; species Neoceratodus forsteri. The sequence goes on from CM057455.1 coordinate 537,304,279, forward strand.
TGGCATCACCTACTGTTCTGGCTGGTCTGTGTCAAGGTGTGGTGCCCCTGAGTTTTCCTGTGTTGTGTCCCATTCCTTTGGCCCACCTCACTGATGAGCTGTGCTCCTGCTTCTGTGTTCCCACATGTTCTGGTGAGCCCGTGGAGGGGGAAGATTAGTTACATGTCTGGCATGGCTGCTTGGACATTCAGTCATTGATGTGCTGTGGTCTGCATTGGCACCACTTACCTTCTGCAGCAGGCTGACAAATGCTGACTATGACAGGTGACAGTGACAGAAGGACATCCTGTGGGCACTCCATATCTACATGCTCAGCATCTGTAGAAATGTGCTGTGGCAATCTGTCATCAGGATCCAGGGGATATCACCTGGTAGGGTGTCCATGCCACCCTCTTCCTCATCTAGGACCACCTCTGTGAGTGTTTTAGCTATGATGGGCTCGAATGATGTGAGTTCAGTTGTAGGTCCTGATGATGGTGAGCAGCTGGCTGTTGTGATGTGCCACAGCCACCTTCAGTTTGTTGGTGGCCCATAGGTCTCACAGTTTGTGCTTAGTGGCAGACAGGGTTCATGGTTCAAGTCCACAGGCACTGATGACATTGTCAGGAGGTCTGAACCTCACTCTCAGGTTCTTGGCAATAATGGGCTTGCAAGGAATCACATACACATTGCATAAGAGTAATAAATCGTGTTTATTACTACCAAAAAGGATAATCACAGTTGCCCTAAGCAGTTCTTACCAATACAAACTGTGACCCAATGCTAAGCATTCCCTATACAGTACCTTGAGGATTCTCTGTGTCTCTTGGGGTCTCCGAGGTAGAAGACGTAATGTCTTAGATTATATACCTGTGATAATTACCATGGTTACTGTAAGATAGAAACATTTCTAGTTACAGAGATGAGCCCTATTGCCTAAATTAGAGGTGGCTCTTCAGTCCAAGATAACATTACACAATTTTGTAGTAGGCATCACTTTGTAAAGACAAAGAAATAGAGTTTGTACATAGCCATGTAATAATACAAATCATTAGAAGATGGCAATGACGACTCCTATATTATAATTATTACAAGGACACAGATGTCCTAACATCTTGTAAGCAAGAAATACATATATATATATATATATATTAGAAAGTAAAGTGTATAACAATAATATGCGTACATATCCTGACATCTACTCTTATACAGTATATGCCATTAGCCCTATATGTTAGTATAACATATGCCTAAGTACTAGCTGTCTATGGTGTACTTCTGGGGGTACCAATAAGGGTGCAGAGACCTCATGTAACATTCCCCTCCTTGTTGCCTCACAAGGGGCAACACAGCAAGAGTAAGGAAATGGTTAGGGAGCAGGGGTCATTTACAGACCTGATGCATAAGCCTTGTAAAGAAACTCTAGCTGCTCACGGTGTTGATGCAATGGGTGCCGTAGGCAGCAAAGAATAATAATAAGAAAAAAATGGCAAAAATGCTTGTATAATAAAAAACCTTTAAAGGTACTCTCTAACCAAGTGTTAGTAACTGCACTGTTCATATCACCATCATTAATAAGTGCAAGTACAGCTTCATCAGCTTTTGTGATATTATTGTTGATGTGGATGAGGTGGGTGTCTTTTGTCTCTAAAAGTGATTTTAATGTCAAAGTGAGGAGATCAATATGTACATTAAAGTAAGGTAAATACTCAAAGTCTAAGCAGATAATCAGGGTTACCAACAATAATGTCAGCGTCCATGAGATGGACGGGTGTAATAACTGTGTGTCCAATAACTGACTTCTGATGGGGTATGAAACAGAAGTTTGGACTATCAATAAAACATGTTTGCATTCCATAAGTGTAACTTTTAAAGTTTGTGACAATGTAGTACTTGCCATTTGAATTATATTGCATTCTAACAGTAGGCAGTCTCCATTTTTGCAACTGTACTGGACAAGTATAAGTCGTTTTGGAAATCCGTGTTGACAGGCAGTGACCCTCCTCCCGGTAAGACTGGTAGAGCTTAGAAGTGTCTGGAGCCAATGTTGAATCCTGGTATTCTGTGCCATTAGTGGTGATGTCATCATCCATGGAAAAGGACCAGTCGATACTGTCTGGGGAATAGCCACATACAGGTTTAATAACATGAAATATGTTACAGCGATACAAATAAATATACCCTTTCTTTGCACAGCAGTCTATGTGCGGGGCAACTCAGGTGTCCAGAGAGAATGGAAGACCAAGAGAGGTGGTAATTTGAGGCATTCTCTCTAGATGTCTTCATCAAGATGCCCAATGGAGTGTACAGATGGTAGTTTATCGAATAAGGCTGTCGTAGGATGAAAATGACAGTAAAAGAAACACACACAGTGTCCTTAATGGAACATTTATTAGATGTAAAACATTGACCAGTATTAGGGTGTGTGGTCACAAAACCCAAACTCCTAGCTGTGAAAAGTGGAATAGTTAGAGTCTGTAGCATACACATTGCAATACAGCTGGAAGATTTACGCAGAGGACAATACCATTTAGAGATACATCTATCATGTATAATATCAGGAATCCTTCTGGATTCTGGATCATAGAAAAGATTATTGATGATAGTGATAATGTATGAGCCATAGGCTGAGCATAGTATCTCACAGGCAATATATTGTTTATCTGCTTCTTTATTGTTCTGTGCAATGAGAGCATTAATCTTATTTTTAGAATCTGTAAATGGCTTAGCAATATCGTGCATGTTGTATACGGTGTATCTTTCTTCCTGACTAAGGCCATCCACACCATGCAATGATGGGGGTATAATATCATTCACCAAGCCAGTCTGTAATTTCTGTGAATGTGATTTGATATCAGCAATATCAGCTTTATTTCAAATAGACATGGCTGTACCAAAAAGACCTGTAACAGTGCCTGTGGCACCAGTGACATCAGAACTGTCAACTTCACGTCTAGTCCATTTTTTACTTTGATCTACAAGAGTAGGTTTCCTCCTAAAGTTACCTCTGTGCTTGGTGGTATGTACCCCAGCAATAGGGTCTTGAGTACGAATCTGAAAAGCTGCTAAGCTATCAAGTAACAAAGTACTATAAAACAATGACTTATTAGTAGTATGACACATACCATATTTTTCATATTCAGTAAGTCAAGTTAAATAAAACAGGTATATGCATAAATTGTAAGTTGTTAATAAATGTACCAGGTAAAGGAGGGGCTATCAGACCACTATGAGGGCCAGGGGTATGTTTTGGACATTACAAAAGCTGTTTATCAGTAGGGGATAACACAGAAAGGTACATGGCAGCAGAGTCCATGTTGTGTACAGCACACAATTTCCTGGCAGAGTTTTTAGACAAGGAATTACAACATGAGGGATCAATTGAGGCAGTAATATTGTACAAACCAGAGTATCTAAGAGCTGTTTGGAGCAAGGACAGAGAACCATTTGGGGATAATTTTACATTGGGCCAACCATGGAAAGTTCCCTTGGAAAGCTTGGCCACAGGGAGAATGTGTCCTTGCGACATGGTTTGCCACTCAGTTTGTAGGGTAGAATTATCAGGAACAATAACCAAGGCAGTGAGGTAGGCATCAAACCTTCAGGCCGGAGTGCCATCATTAGGCTGGCTTACTTGGCTGCAGCTCAGTGTGGCACATGTGTCTGTGTCCATCAGTCCTACTCCACAGACACTTCTGTGTGTGCACATTGGATATCTGTTTTATGGCAACTGATCACCTCTTATGGTGGGATCAGGAGGCATGTTTTCTTCCAGCGGTCCCTCCCATGTCCTGATCTGTACCAGAATGCATGCCCCATGTGCACCTCTCAATCTGCACATGGGGCAGTTGCTGAATGCTATGTGGTTTGCATGCTTCCATGGCTGTACAACATCGCACCCACCAGTGTGCTCCATTCTGGCATATGTGGCTGTGTTTGTGAATAGGACTTTTGGATAGTAAATTTGCTGAATAATATTTTCCAACAAGTGTCAAAGTTCAGCTACCTGTCCCAGGACAAATAATAAGTGGTGTGCCACAGAAATCTGTTTTGTGACAGATCCCGTTTAGAATCTATATCAGTGATATTAACAGGGTTAATAGTTATAATTTGTGGATGCCAGTAAGAGAGTAATGTTCTTAATAGGGACCGAGCTACAGTTGCTACTAAGAAGACTTGGATAAGATCTTTGTATAGTTGTTTCATAAAGGTATCTTGGACAAATGCATTGCAATGTATTTTGGAAGGTCTACTCTAAAGCATAAGTGTATCATTTATTTATTTATTTATTTGACAACTCGGATTGATTACCTTTGAGTTAATAGCTCTTTCACAAAGGTTCCACATCGAGTACAAGATATACATGATAAGGTAGTTGCTTAGGCACATACAGAAACAGTGACTACTAATACAGAAGAGATTATAATTAAGCTGTTATATAGGTACTGCAGCAGCACATAGCCATGGGAAGAGAAACAGATGACAAAACAGAAAATCCTATGGTAGAGGTGTACCGGGGTGTAAGGTAAGGTCAGAGATAGGGGGTGTGCTATTTGAGATGGGCAGGTACAGTAGGTAGAGGAGTGGGACAGAAAAGGGACAGAAAAGGGGTTAGAGGGCTGAGTAATGTGAAAGTGAGATGAGGGGGGATAAGAGTAGTTTAGGTGTTACTACTGAGTGGGCTAATCAAGGCAGTCACATTTTCCCACTTTTGAGAGGTAGCTTCTAAGTTCTGTTTTGAAATAGTCAATATTTACAGTGTTCACCAATATGGCAGGAAGGCCATTGAGTCATTTTGGGGCCCTATAGGCGAAGGATTGCTGTGGGAGGCTTGTCCTTCTATGTGGTACACAAAGGGTGTTGTTAGTAACACTTCTGGAGTGGTGTGGGGGTGAGCACTGGTTGTAGTAGTGTCTGGAGCTTGAGAGGGGTAAGGCTAAGAAGTGCCTTCTTAACCAAGAGGCAGGCTTGGTACATTATTCTTTCTTTAGGGGGAGCCACCCAGTTTGGGCATAAAGATTGCAGATGTGGGTGGGTTTATCAATGCTGAAGACCAGTCTGCAGGCTTTATTCAGGACCATCTTGACTCTGTTTAATGAGGTGTCAGAGGCAGCATTGTAGACTGTCATCCAATAGTCGATGACAGAAAGGATAGAGCTGTTAACAGCAATGCTCAGAGCTTCAGGTGTGATAGAGTTCATTTGTCTATATAATATACCTAGCTTTGCATTCCTCAAGCAATTGGTCATGGAACCAACTCGGCAGAAGGAAACACTGGACCTTATGCTCACAAACATGGACAGGGTGATGGGGGTAACAGTGGGAGAGCACCTGGGGAACAGTGACCACCAGTCACTGTGGTTTGATATCACAGAAGGAGCAGAACCAAACTGCATAAAAACACGAACCCTGAATTTTAAGAGTGGCAGACTTTGGGAAAATTGGGAGATACTTGAAAGAGGCATTAATGGGAATGGGTTGGTAATCAGGGGTTGAGGAACAGTGGGCAATATTTAAAAAGGGGATTACAAGAGCAACAGAATTATGCATTTAGCAGGTTAGCAAGGGGAAAAGGAAGAGAAGGCCATTATGGTTTTCCAAGGAGGTGGTGGAGAAAGTGAAAGCCAAAAAGATTGCATTCAGATAATACAAAAAGGTGCAAGCAGAATGGGATAGGAAGAAGTACCAGGAGAAGCAAAGGGAGGCAGTGAGGTCAGTAAGGGAAGCCAAAGCTCAGATAGAAGAGAGCATTGCAAAATCAGTGGGTAGAGTGGACAAAACCTTTTACAGGTACATAAGTGAAAAAAAGGCAAAGGGAGGGATAGTGAGACTGAAGAGGAAGGATGAGGGCTGCATGGAGGATGACAACAGTAAAGCTGACCTATTGAACAGGTATTTCTGCTCAGTCTTTACTGAGAAAGAGGATGGTAATGGGCCTGAAGGGAGTACAAGGGTGGGAATGGTGCAGAAATGGACACAAGTCCCTTTACACCAGAAAGGGTCCTGAAAGAACTGGAAGGAATATGAGTCGATAAAGCAATGGGGCCCAGGGTCCTAAAAGAACTAAGAGAGGTAGTGACTGAACTTCTGGCAATCTTGTTTGGCAGATGTAGTTCCCTTATACAAAAGCGGGAACAAAGAGGAAGCGGGGAACTACAGACAAGTCAGCCTCGCCTCAGTAGTGGTGAAGATCATGGAAACACTACTGAAGGAGAGATTGGTGGAACATCTGGTTGCCAAAGGACTACAGGACCCAAGGGAGCATGGTTTCAGCAGGAGGAGGTCATGTCAGACCAACCTCATTGAATTTTTCGACTGGGTGGCAAGGGAGGTGGATCTGGGAGGGCAATGTATGTGGCTTATCTGGACTTCAGCAAGGCCTTTGACACTGTGCCACACAGAAGGCTATTAAACAAACTAGGGAATATGGGAGTGGGCAGGACTGTAGTGTGGTGAGTAGGTAACTGGCTGGGTGGCAGGACACAGAGGGTGGTGCTAAATGGCTGTCACTCAACAGAGGGAAGAGTGACCAGTGGGGTACCACAGGGATCAGTGCTAGGACCGATCCTGTTCAACGTCTTCATCAGTGACATTCCGCAGGACCTAGAAGGCAGAATTTCCCTGTTCACTGATGACACAAAGCTCTTTAACAGAGTGGACATGCCAGAGGGTGTAGACAGAATAAGGAGGGACCTGCAGAATCTTGAAGAATGGTCCGGGGGGTTGGCAGTTGAAATTCAATGCAAAGAAGTGCAAGATAATGCATATGGGGCACAAATGCCCTGGGACAACATATCAGTTGAGGGGTGAGTATACAGCATGCACCAGGCAGGAAAGGGATCCTGGGGTTATCATCTCTGATGACCTCAAGGTAGGGAAACTGTGCAACAAGGCAGCAGGTAAAGCAAATAGGATGCTGGGATGCATAGGCAGGGGCATCACCAGCAGGAAAAGGGAGGTCATAATTCCGCTATACAAGACACTAATGAGGCCCCACCTGGACTACAGTGTACAGTTCTGGAGACCTTACCTACATAAGGACATAGACAAGGTAGAGAAGGTTTAAAGGAGGGCAACAAAGATGTTACATGGATTGCATCACAAGTCCCATGAGAACAGGCTGAAGGACTTGAATGTGTACTCCCTGGAGGAGAGGAGGGAGATAGGGGATATGATAGAGACATACAAGTATCTTACAGGGAGGAACAGAGTGCAGGAATACACTATTTTTCAGCTAAAAAGATGTTCCAGGGCTAGAGGGCATGAGATGAAGTTGAAGGGAGGGCAATTCAGAGGAAACATGAAGAAGAATTTCCTCACAGAATGGGTGGTGAACAAGTGGAACACCCTGCCAGAAGAAGTAGTGGGGGCTGAAACAATCATGGGATTTAAAAATGCATGGGATAGACATAAGAGAATTCTGGAGGTCAGGGGTAAGGGGCAACAGACTTCTAGGAAAACATAAAGTGAACTTACAAGCTCAAATGGGCAGACTGGGTGGGCCATAGGCCCTTATCTGCTGACAGTGTCTATGTAGCCATATATTTATGTATCCACAGTTTTTACGATTTGATCAATGTGTGCGTTGAAGGTGAGAGAGTCATCGAGAGTGACACGGAAGTATCTGAAGGTATGTACCTGTTCAAGGGTTTCACGCTTCCTATTGTGCATTTCAAGATGGCTTGCTTTACTCTTAGCCTGTTGTAGCTTATTCTGGAGGAACCATTCTTCCAGCTCACTAAAACTCCTTTGGAGTTCATTGGTGAGTGTAGCTAACTGATTGTTGTTTGCAAATACTATGGCATTGTCCGCATAAAGCAGAATTTTTGATGAGCATGAGTCAAGGAGGGTGTTAAGGAACAGACTAAAGAGAAGGGGCCCCAGGATATATCCCTGGGGGACCCCAATGGACAACTCCTTGATTCTGGACAGGGCACTATTGATTTTTACTTGCTGGGTTCTATCTGTGCGGTAGCTTTGGAACCATTTGGTGGTTTCAGGGGATAGACCTCGGACAAAAAGTTTTGCTAATAAGATATGGTAGTTGACCAAATCAAAAGCCTTTGTGAGGTCTATGTAAATGGACCCCACCTGTATGCCACTGTCTAGGGCTGTGTGAAGGAAGTTTGTGTATTCAATGAGTGCAGTAGAGGTGCTGTGTGCTTTGCGGAAGGCATTCTGCTGGGGGCATTGAATGTTGTATTAGTTCTGGTATTCCTTTAATTGATTGAACACGACTCTTTCCAGGGCTTTAGATGGGGGGGGGGAGGATGAAGATGGGTCTGTAATTCAAGTGCAAGGCATGGTCTTCATTTTTATGTACTGGAGTAACTTGGGCCATTTTGCAAAGCCTGGAAAACTGTCCAAGCAAGAGGGATTTGTTAAACAGCTTTGTAATAGGGGTTACAAGTTTGTCCAGGGTGAGGGATACTATCTTCATGTCAACAGAGTCAATACCTACTCTTGGTTTGGCCTAGTACTCATAAATGGGGTTAAACTGGATGCACGTCATTAAAAAAATATATGGGAGTAGTAGAAACTCATGATTTGAAATCCAGTGAACATTATAAAAGCATCACAAACAGAATAAATCGTATAATAATGTCCATTAGACACCATTTTGTGAGCAGAAAAAGAAATGCGGTACCCCCACTGGTATCCTGTGACATGCGCAACTCGTAAGTGGGCTCCTACTGAAATGGCTACCCACTTATGGCACATGTTGACAGGGTGAGGGAACAGGGAAAGTGACTGGATGGGTGGATTCGTGAATAATGAAGGGATGTTGCTATATGTACACGCTCAAGGGGGAAGCGAGCACGCTGAGCGAAGGGTGGGAGGGTTTGTGAGGGGTGGTGCCGCAGTGAGCTTCCAAGCTTGCTCTGTGTCATGGTGGGTGGGTGCTGGACTGCAGTGTCCAGGATGCTAGGTTCGAGTCTGGGTGCAGGCATGTTTTGTTGCGTCTGGCCCAAGTAGTTGTTTTTTATTTTGTACAATTTTGCACCCCCCCCCCTTACATGCACCCTCCTGGCATTCAGAATCCTAAAGTGGGGGTGCAGGAGGCACAGCCCCCCATGACATTAACAATCCAAGTCTGTTGCGCTGTGTTGCTTTCCACAGTGGGTGTACATCACCAAAATTGAATTTCTGTGATGTACACTCACCGCAATGATGTAGAACCACTGCCACTATATAAGGTACTTGTGAAGTCCCATAATGACTACTGCTCACAGTTCTAGTGCTCTTTTTACAGCATGTTTCCTAGCGCGTGCTCAGGAAACATTTTGTTTAATTTCAGAAAACAGCATTTCAGAGGTGTGTCACGGACTAGCCCAATGCAGAGCAATCTTCATTGGGCCCATTCCTGATAGACCAATGACCACAGAAGCAGAGTATGATGGTGTTCACAGCTTCATGGGCATAAACTATGTGTACTTGAAAGGACTGAAGCACTCCGATGAGAGAGCTCTTCAGTACTTTCATTTGCATAAAGCAGGACAGTAATTACCTCCCTTCACACACACATCATTTCCCCACTTTAGCAATAATGACAAGCAGTGCATCAAAAAAAATAAAACAAGACTAGGTTACAAGTTACATATAGCTTGACTGGCATGCTCACCACTCTCAGCTTTACTTTAGTTTCTGTTCAGACAAATTTGGACACCCCGCCAACCCTGGGGCTGATCTGCAGCTCTCCTCCTAATTTGTCACTGCAGCAGCTTGTCAACAGTACCCACTACCTTCCTTTGTTTCTTTGGTCTGGCCACTGCATTCCTCAGCACCCCCCTCCCTGCAACCATCACCTGAAGTGTGATGGTCTGACCACAGATCAGAATTCCTCACTAGACCACACAGTTAGCCCCAGTTTGAGAATTTGGTCCTGGTGAGTCAGTGTCATCCGAACTGCCAACCCCGCTGCACTCTTCCCCGTCTCCTCAATAATGCATGCCAGGCCAGGCCAGGCCAAGAAAATCCAATTACCTGCTATCTTTTGGCCTGCAACCATTTAATTGAACCACCAATGGTAGGTGAGGGGACAGCGTAGAAAGGTCCAATGGGATTACCCAGAGTCAGTGCTGCACTTAAGGATAGCCAATTGGAACACAGGACTCTTGGACTTAAGTACCATCTGTTGGCTGTGACTGTGGACTACTATTGGCAGGCAAGCAGTGCTGCACTTTAGGGGATCTGTTCGTTCATGCTCTCACTGTGTAGTGGGACTCTCCCTCCCACAGTCAGTCTCTGGGTCTCGCTTGCTTTGTTTTTTTTTTTGTTTGTTTTTAAGTAAGCTGTGACCCATTTGTGACTACTGCCTTTTCTGCCTGTGGGAATGGATCGGGTGGGTCCACTCGAGTCTTGAGATGCTAAGGTCATTCAGATTGGGTCACTCTGTCTCACTGATGGATGACTGGAAAGGGGGCAGCAGCTCAGCAGCAACAGCAGAGTGAGAGCATCTTTCAGGAGACAGGAGAGAAGCTGCCAGGGAGAGGTGAGTGACAGTCCTTTTACTTTTGCAGGTCGGACTGGCAGGACAAGCAGCTAAATATAAATTGTGGGCAGTGTTGGTACTACTGTACAAATGGCTAGCTGGTTTTCAGTTCTGCAGCGGGTAGTGCCAGTAGCATCCTCCTCCTCCTTCTTCATCCTTACTATCTCAGAGAGGGGAGCACAGGTCAATAGCCTAGGGGCAGGGCTCTTCTATTCATTGATTGGCTTGGCAGTCAATCAGGCATGAGGAAGGTCATGCCTGAACTGAAGGTCTGACTGAGGCAAAGAACTTAAGTTGTAGAAGACTGTCAGTGGAGAGTAAGCCCCACCCCAGTTGCAGATGCAGACTTTAAAGCCCAACCAAGGTCTCCCACATACACCCCTGACTCTAGGGGTGAAAATAATTTGTTCCCTGGAGTCAGGGGTGGGGAAGTTTGTTTTATATTCAATAAAAGCCCCCAAATTCACCACAGAGCATCTAAACACCCAGAACTTCTGGGGGCGTAGTGGTCCCCAGACCCTCCAGCCATAATGTGCCCCCCTTGAGCCCTCCCAGAAATTTGGTTGTGATTCAACTAACACAATACACCCCTGCCACATAAACCATGCAAGGAAACATTCTGCATTGACAAATGTTTGTTTAAGAAGAGATGCAAATAGACTTTAGGAGGTTAAGAGAAGGGCCACAAAAATGATTAGGGAAATTAATGAGATGGCATACAAGGCAACATTAAGGCTGTTTAACATCTTCATAGCCAATATAGCAGTAGGAGTTAAGAGAAGAATCAGTCTATTCATGGATGACACCAAGACAGGGGTGGTTGTAGATGGAGTAGAGGGAGGAAGAGGCCTCCAAGAAGATTTAGGAAGGCTTGAGCAGTGGTCAGACACTTGGCAGCTGGGTTTCAATGCTAAGAAGAGCAAGGTCATGCACTTTGGGGTGATGAATCCAGGGTACATTTATCATCTGGGAGGGGTTCAGCTGTCCATCTTTGAGGAGGAAAAGGATTTGCAGGTAATGGTCACAAAGAATATGAACCACTCGTCTCAATGTAGGAAAGCAGTAGCAAAAGCCACTAGAATGCTGGAGTGTATTGCTAGAGGAATCACCTCTAGGAGGGAGGAAATAATTCTGCCACTGTACAGGTCACTGGTGAGGCCACACTTTTAGCACTGTGTACAGTTCTGGAACCAATACTTAAAGAAGGACATCAGGTTACTGAAGGGGGTACAGCGGAGGGTGACTAAAATGATCAGAGGTAAGGTGGATAGCTTGAAGGACCTCAACATGTACTCATTGGAGGAGAGAAGGGAAAGGGGTGATATGATTGAAACCTTCAAGTACTTAAAAAGCATCAACAGGGTTAATACAGAGTCAGACAGACTTGGCTACTTCTGTTTGAGGCTGAGAAAGACTTGCTATACTGCAGAGAACAAAAAATAACTCATTTTAGGAACTGAGAACCTGGTAAGACTTAATATTGTTTGGGACTCGTTAGGAAGGTGAGCTACGCTTTTTACTGAAAGTTTTATATTTGCTTATTGCAATTAAGAACAGAATTGCAGGATTCCATTAAAGTGTAGTAATTTTATAACCAGAGGGAGTGAAATACAACTGAATTTGCTTGATTCCTATGGTTTGAGACCTAGGATTTGGAAGGATATTTCTGCAACATTTTAGAAGTGTCCTACTGGCGGAAGAGTGAGTTTTTATCCCTGGTTTCAGTGAAGGGTTTTGTGTATTAGAATCAGACATAGCAGAGTGTCTACATTGAAAGGCCTGCTTACATCACAGGTGTCACTAGTCAATCAATTGGTTCTGGGTGGGATTTTCATCACTGAGCTGTCTTAGACAATCTACACAGTGAGAAGCCAGTCAGACAGACTTGGCTACTTCTGTTTGAGGCTGAGAAAGACTTGGAATATTGCAGAGAACAAACTATAACTCATTTTAGGAACTGAGAAACTGGTAGACATACTGTAATATTGTTTGGGACTAGTTAGGAAGGTGAGCTACCCTTTTTACTGAAAGTTTTATTTTTGCTTATTGGCATTAAGAAGAGAATTGCAGGATTCTATTAAAGTGTAGTAATTTTATAACCAGAGGGAGTGAAATACAACTGAATTTGATTGATTCCTGTGGTTTGAGACCCAGGATTTGGAAGCATATTTTTGCAACATTTTAGAAGTGTCCTGCTGGTTGAGGAGCGAGTTCATTTTTATCCCTGGACTCAGTAGAGTGGTTTTGGTAGGAGCAGTGGTCTAGTAAATTGTGGTGTTGGTTGAATTACTGTAAAGAAGGGCAGTACAAACCAGGGTGGTGGAGCAATGGTGTGTCTGATTCTTTCTAACAGTCACTGGTGGTTGTGGACTACCCACCCACCTTCCCTCAACCACCCCAGGTGTTGCATTTCCTTATAGCCAAAGTTCTTACATCACTTCCTCAACAGGTCTTGAGACAGAAATGTCATATTCTTGATAACCCAGCAAGTGTATAAAGGGTAAGTACACACGTACACACACACACACACACACACACAAACATATATATATATATTACATATTGTAAGGGAGAGAAACATGAGGGGAGTGGTGCAATGCACTGGCTGTGGGGTAGCAGTTTTCTGGGAGACATTCGGGAAACTGCGTTGCTGCCCTATTTGCAGGTAACTATCAGCTCTGAGGGAGGAGGTTGCCCATCTCCAGGCTCAGCTGGCAAGGACTATGGAGGCCTTCCCCACCCAAAGAGCACCAGTGCCACAACCACTGCCTCAGATGCTGCCAAGTATGAGGAGCAGTTGGACCACAGTGGGTTCTGGGAGGGTGAGGGTGGTGGAACAGAGGCAAATCCCTCTAGTTGTTCCTCTACACAAATCATATTCCAGTCTGGCAGAGCAAGGTTCCTCTATGATGACACCCTCAGTGAAGACCAAGAAGAATGCTGGGGACATCCACAAGGGAGACCCACAGAAGGGTGGCAAGGGACACCACAGGGGAAGGAAACAGCTTCTGGTAGGGGACTCAGTTGTTAGCAGGGTAGAACTGGGGAAGGGAGAGGACAGGGAAGTAAGGTGCCTGCCTGGCGCCATGGCTTGGAGGGACAGGAACCGAATCCTCAGGACTGCAGAAGCAGCATTATGAGAGAGGGAACTAGATATCATTGTCCACCTTGGGACAAATGACCTAGCTAGGCATGAGATCAGTGCAGTGCAGGATGAGTTTGTGGAGTTGGGGAGGGGCCTCAGACAGGTAGCAAGAACGGTAACCTTCTCAGAGGTGCTGCCAGTCTATGGCAAAGGAGAGGTTGGGGTACTGCACACCATGCCGTTTAATGAATGGTTGCAAAACTGGTGCAGAGCACAAGGCTTTGGCTTCATTGGGGACTGGGGGTCCACCTGGAGAGATGAAGGTCTATACTGGCATGATGGTCTGCATCTGTCTAGGAAGGGAACCAAGCTCCTAGGTGATAGGTTTAAATGCTTCCTTGGCAATCTTTTAAATTAGCCAAGGGGGGGGTGCTGATAGGAAGCAGGAAATTTCAAGCCCCCCCAAACAAAACATGGCAGGTAGTAAGGTAAACACTGAGGTACAGAGGTTGACAGAGGGCTGGACAGGGGTAAATGGTGAAATAGACAAAGACAACAAGAGAAGGGATGGGGAAAAAAAGGATAAAGCCAACATTAAATGGAGGGCAATGAGTGCCAATTCTCATAGTCTGGGAAAAAAGCTTCCTGAGCTAGTAGCCCTGATGGAAGAGGAACACTTGGATATTGTGGCAGTCACGGAAACATGGTACAAGGAGAACCATGACTGGGATGTCAACATACCAGGGTACACAATCTACAGAAGGGACAGGGAGGGTAAAAGAGGAGGTGGATTAGCTCTCTACATAAGGGAAGGGATCAAAGCTACAGAACAAAAAAAGAAAAGGGTGAGGACAAGAGGCACCGTGGGTCACCTTGGAGAAAAGGAATGGCATCACAATCCGCACAGGGGTTGTATACAGACCCCTGTCTCAAGGGGAGGAAATGGACAAGAAAATGATTGAGGACATTCTCAAAATCACTGAAAAAGGGAAGATACTGTTGATGGGGGACCTGAATATGCCAGATGTTAACTGGACGTCATGTACTGCAGCCACATCCAAGAGCAGGGTCATTATCGATGCCCTACAGGGGGCATGCTTTAGACAGCTAGTGTTGGAACCCAATCTGGAGGGAGCAATATTAGACCTGGTACTCTCAAATGGAAAGAGGATGACAAATTTAGAAGTCAGTAGACATCTGGGAATAAGTGACCACTACACAGTGTTCTTCACAATAAGCACAACCATGGAGACAAGCCATACAAAAACAAGGGTATTGGACTTTAGAAGGTCAGACTTTGGCAAAATGGGTGAATATCTGAGGAATGCACTGGCAAATGGCCAGAAAGGAGGGGTGGAAGAACAATGGAGAAAAATCAAAACTGCCATCATTGAGGCAACAAATCTATGTGTGAAACAAATAAAGAAAACAAAGCAGAGTGAAAAAACACTATGGTTTTAAAAAGAGGTGGCAAGGAAGGTTAAAGAGAAAAAGGCTGCATTCAAAAAGTATAAGGAATCACAGAAGGAGCACGACAGGGAACTGTATCAATTAAAGCAGAAAGAAGTAGGAAAGGCAGTCAGAATAGCAAAGGCCCAAACCGAGGAAAAGATAGCCAACTCAGTTAAGAAGGGGGATTGAAACCTTTTATAGGCACAATAGGGAGCATAGAAAGGTTAAGGGAGGGATAGCGAAGATTAATATAGGAGAGGGGAGGTGGGAAGAGGGAGACAGTGAAAAGGCAGAGATACTGAATGAATACGTTTGCTCAGTATTCACAAAAAAAGAAGAGGAGGAGTTACCTAAACTAAACAATAGAAGCACTCTGGGTAGGGGGTTGACACCAGTCCATTTACAGAAGAAAGAGTCCTGAAAGAACTCCTAAAACTCAAGGTGGGCAAAGCAATGGGGCCTGACGGGATTTACCCCAGAATCCTAAAAGAACTAAGAGGGGACCTAGTGAAACCACTGACCACACTTTTTAGCAAATCATGGGAGGATGGGGTGGTATCTGAGGACTGGAGGAGGGCAGATGTGATTCCTCTTCACAAAAGTGGGAGCAAGACAGAAGCAGGAAACTACAGACCTGTTAGTTTGACCTCAGTGGTAGGGAAAATGATGCAATCACTATTGAAAGAAAGAATTGTTGAGTACCTAGAGGCCAGTGGGGCACAGGGCCCAAAGCAGCATGGATTCACAGCAGGAAGATCATGTCAGATAAATCTTATTGATTTCTTTGCCTGGGTAACCAAAGTAATAGATCAGGGAGGTGCTGTGGATATGGCCTACCTAGATTTCAGCAAGGCATTTGACACAGTTCCACACAAAAGATTATTAATCAAATTAGCCAGCCTTTGAGTGGGTCCCAGGGTGGTAGCCTGGGAGCAAACTGGCTGCACAACAGGACACAGAAGATAATAGTGAATGGAACTCATTCCGAAGAAAGGGGGGGTTACTAGTGGAGTACCTCAGGGCTCAGTACTGGGTCCAGTACTCTTTAACGTCTTTATAGGTGACATTGCAGAGGGTCTGGAAGGAAAGGTATGCCTCTTTGCCAATGACACAAATATCTGTAACAGAGCTGATACACAAGGGGGAGTAGAAAGGATGAGAAGGGACTTGACAAAGTTGGAGAAATGGTCAGACATATTGCAACTTAGATTCAATGCAAAAAAGTGCAAAGTAATGCACCTGGGAAACAAAAACCCAGGAGAAGAGTACATAATGGCAGGGGAGGTACTAACAACAACAATGATGGAATGGGTCCTGGGGTAGTCATATCAGATGACCTAAAGGTGGGTAAGCAATGCGAAAAGTCAGTAAGGAGAGCTGGGGGGATGCTGGGATGCATAGGGAGGGACATCACAAGTAGAAAAAGGGAAGTGGCTATCCCTCTGTACAGACAGTTGGTGAGACCCCATCTACGCAAGGACATAGACAGGATGGAAGCAGTCCAGAGGAGGGCAACTAAAATGGTGCAGGGTCTACATTAGAAACCATATGAAGAGAGATTGAGAGAGCTTAATATGTATACCCTTGATGAAAGGAGGGACAGGGGGGACATGATAGAAACTTTCAAGTACCTCAAGGGAATCAACATAGTCCAGGAGGGTAGCATATTTTAGAAAAAGAGATGTGCAAGAACAAGGGGTCACAACTTAAAGATTCATTTATTTATGTTTTTGATAACCGGGTAGGTGCACTGATCCAGTGGACCATTTTCAGTCACGACCCAGGCCACAGGGTGGCAATACAGGGAAAAACAATAGTGGACGCAGTTTACATTGTAGTATACAGGTTTAGCAAAATTGTAGTTCAGTGAGAAAGTCATTTTTACATGAAGTATACAGGCATGGGGTTATATTAAACATTTCACAAAATTCAGACAAAGGAGCAGTTTTAACCCGGCAGACTGTTCTTAATATACCCAAAGTATACACTCCTGCCCTGTCAGGATTGCCGGGGCAGGTAGGGTGGGGGGATCCTGTATGGGTAGGCTGTGCTAGTCATCAATGATAGTCATGCAAGTTTGTAGTACTGAGGAGTGAAAGGGGCATGAGGCCAACAGTAAAGGTATGTTTAAGGTGGCTTGTGGGCTACTGCTGCCTAGCACGTATTTTCAGGTGGACTCTTGCAGTAGCCAGGCCTTAAGGTTAGATTTGAAAGTTGCATGGGATGGGGAGGTACGAATGGAAGTGGGAAGACCGTTCCAGAGTGAGGAGGCAGCTACAGAGAAAGCCTTGCTGCCCATTGCCGTGGAGACATGAGGAACTTCAATGGTAGAAATGGAGGAGGTCCTCAGGGGTCTAGTGGCTGTTCTAGTAATGAGTAGGGGAGCGTAGGGGGATAACAGGTTACTCCTGAGAGCACTGTTCACCAGGCAGCCAGCAGCATAGTTGAAGTCTGCCTGGAGAGGGAGCAATCCTAGGGACTGGTAGAGCGTGCAGTGGTGGATTAGTGAGGGGGCTTTGAGAACAAAGCGACAGATAGCATTATATGCCATGTTTAGGCAGAAGTGTTGCTTTAGAGACCTGAGGGAGTAGCTGGGGAAGCAGTAGTCCAGGAGAGGGAGAAGGTTGCCTTGCGCAATGGCGAGTCAAGCTTCAAGTGAAAGTAGGTGGATTGCAAGGTATGCCACACCAAGCTTTTGACTGATCTTTTTTATGGTCAGGGTTGTGTGGTCATTAAATGTGAGGGAGGGGTCGAGGGTAACACTGAGGTGTTTAAAAGAGGTGACCTGCTCAAGTGGGGGGCCTGTGGGTGTACATACGGTGAGGGCGGTGTTAGATCTGGTGGCCTTGTTTAAGAAGGGCTTGGATCCAAAAAGCATGACCGTCATCTTTTTTCCATTGACTAGGAGTTTTCTGGATGTGAACCAGTTTTCCGCAGCCCCATAGTTCTCAGAGAGATTTGAGGAGATGGGTTCCAAGGACTTATCGCTGTGGTACAGGACTAGGTCATCTGCGTAAAGGAGTGCATTGCAGTTTAGGCTCTCTGCTGGCAGTGCATTGATAAACATGGATAAGAGAAGGGGGCCAAGAATTGATCCCTGGGGAACTCCGGTGCTTATAGGAAGGGAGGCTGAGGCATCTTTGCCTATGAGCACAGATTGGGACCTGTTTGTGAGGTAGCTATGGAACCAGGCTATGGGTTCAGGGGCACAGACAAAATCTCGAAGTGCAGAGAAGGAGATGGTGGTCAACAAGGTCGAATGCTTTTGACAAGTCAACAAAGACTGCATCTGTGGCCTTACCCATGTCCATGTTTTTGAGGATGTGATTGGAGAAAACTGCCAGGGCAGAGAAGGTGCTATGATGTTTCTGGAAACCGTGCTGGAGGGGACATAGGAGGTTGAACTTATTGAGGTGTTCGGACAGCTGGGAATGGACAATCTTCTCTAGTAGTTTGATAAGGTGCAGAAGCAATGAAATGGGTCTGTAGTTTTCAGGGGATAATGGGTCTCCTGTCTTAAAGATGGGGATCACATTTGCATGTTTCCAGGTGTCTGGCATTGTTGATGTCGACAGTGCAAGGTTAAAAATGTGTGTTAGTGGTTTGATCAGGGCTGGGTAGATGACCCTCAGGAAGGCCGGGTAGAGCCCATCACTTCCAGGGCTGCCCCTAGTAAGGAGAGTTTTCAGGAGTCTAGTAATGGTAATGGCATCAATAGCTCTGAAATAGAAAGGGGAGGGTGGAGGCACCAGGAGTTTGGGGAGTGGGGGGGCTATCATTGTTGTTTAGGTGTGTTGGAGGGTGTGGAGGAAGTTTGCTAAGGTACTGGGTCAGGTTTGTAAACGTGGCATTAAGAAAGTCTGCAATGCCCCCTGGGTCATTTATTGTGCCTGATGGTGATGTTAGCTGCTTTATTTCATGCTTTCATGGGGGTAGGCTCCCCACACCAGGCACTTGGGTTAATATCCCAATACTGACACTGTAGTGCAGCATGAGGGGGGTGCTGTACTCCTGAGGTGCCATCTTTCAGATGAGACATTAAACCGAGGTCCCATCTGCCTGTTCTGGTGGTAGTTCAGGTGGATGTTAAAGATCCCATGGCACTTCTCAAAAAGAGCAGAGGAATTTCCCTAGTGCAATGGCCAAATTTCCTCCATTCACGAAAAATACCACCAACAGCTTAATCTGGTTCAAGGTCAGTTGGCATTCATCTTTATCCCCACCCCCCGGGTCGTGCCTGAAAATAGGCAGGATTTGTCTAGTGCACTTAACCGGTCAACAAAAACTAAATAAATAAATATTTGCTTGTTGGTCTTTGGGTTTAGTATGGACCCAATTGATGCCCAGAATCTGCAAGGATTTCCCAGTATGTTTTGCTGAAGATCGGTAAAGTATTTCTTTTTGAGAGACTTTACCGTCCTCTTGCAGGCATTTCGTAGCTGCCTGTAGACATCCTATAGACGGGGGGATGGAGACGCTTTAAAAGCTTTCCAACTGGAATCCCTAGCCTTCATTTGCCGTATCAGTTCATTCGTTATCCAGCGTATGCAGCCACCTTTTACCCTTCTGGATTTGATGGGAAAATAATGGTCCTGTAGTTTTCGAAGGGTGCTGGTGAAGAGATTGACAGCGGAAGAGATGTTTTCCATCAGATATAGGGAGGACCAGTTTACAGACACTGCATCTCTTATCACAAGATCATGGTTGGGGTGTTGAAGTTTTTGAAGGACAGCATCTTTGGTGGAGGGCAGGCCGACTTATTGTTCACCACTATGTAGGTGGAGGTGTGATCACTAATCACGTCTGACATGGTCCCTGCTTGGAGGATTTAATCAGGCCGGTTTGTTAGGATCCAGTCAAGGATTGAGTAGTTGGTTGAGCATTGGTTGAATCTGGTTGAGGCTGAGATTACTTGCTCCAGGTTATGTGACTTTATTAGGGTTGAGTAGTCCTGGTTTGGATTTGCAGCCCAGCTTATGTTAAAATCCCCCGAGCATGAATGCATCTCTAGATGGGGTGGTGCATGCTAGACCGGAAAGAAAGCTAGACAGTCCCTGAGTAGTAGCTGGAGGGGGGTTGTAGCAACAGCCAATGTAAAATCTTTTTGTTACACTAATGGTTAGTTCAGTGATTAGCCATTCACTTATGGAATTGGTGTTAGAGCGGGCAACAATGGCAGCTGATATGTGGTCCTGGACGTACAGCGCGACACTCCCACCTCTCTTCCTTCCCGGTCTATCCAGCCGGAGGAAGGAGTAGCCTTGGAGTTGGTGCAAGGTAGGCTCATGGTAAGGCTTTAGCCAGGGCTCGGATAGACCCAGCATATGGGGCTTGTAGAGGGTCACCCAGGCCTCTATCTCTGCGAGTTTGGAGGGGAGGCTTCGGACGTTTAGGTAGGCGATTTTTATTCCATGGCATCCTGCCCAAGAGTCATGTATGTGGTCGATGTGAGTGGGGGATGACTCTGGAGTAATGTGAGGGAATTCTTTTTCATGGGGAGAGTGGTGGATGCATGGAACAGCCTTCCTGGGGAGGATGTGGGGTCTGAAACAGTAGAGGAGTACAAACATGGATGGGACAGACATAAGGCAATTATAGTGGGGGGGTTGCAGGAAGTAGGCTGTTGATTAACTAGAATCTGCAGTTTATTCCATAGGTAGGGAAATGGGCAGACTGGGTGGGCTAAGTGGTCCTTATCTTCTGTCAAAGTCTATGTTTCTATGAGGGCATGTTTCGATTAAAGGGAGAAGGGATTTCTAGGAGGCACAGTCTGAAGATGGTGGGGGTAGAGTCAGGCGGGAGGTGAGGAATCATTACTTCACAGAGGGGGTGGTAGGTGGATGGAACGTGCTTCCTGAAGAAGTGGTATCTCTTAAAACAGTGGAAAGCTTTAAAAAGGGGTGGAATAGCGTTAAGGGCAAGATGCTAGTCGGTGGGAAGATGAGGAGGGAGAGAGGGGCAAGTGGTGGGGGCAGCAGGAGTCTAACCTCTGTGTTACACAATCGAGCAGACATGGTAGACCATTTGGCCTGCATCTGCTGGCAGTTTTGTATGTTTGTATGTTCATATAATCTTTATAGCCTGGAGAGGAGGGGGATGAATGGTGACCTACTGTATTACTGATGCACAATGTCAGTACAAGGGTGGATGCAAGAACCAATCATGCATTCAGACATGGCAGGGACTGAGTAGAAGGCTTGATAGTTAAACAGGGTGAAAGCAGTAAGTCAGGGGTCAAGGGGGGAGTTGAAGGCACTAACCTTGACTAGAAATTAGGTCCTAGGGCAGGACAGGGTAAAATATTACACTATGTTAAAAAAAGGTAAGGACAGACTAAATAGACTAATGTTCTTTTTCTACCAACATTTTATATGTTTCTACGATTAACCTTGACAGAATGGGCCTACTAGTTCAGAGTAACTAACAATAGCAGAATTAATGGTGAACAGTAAAAAGCTTGAACAGGATGCCATTTAGGAATCATTAAAGGAAATATTACTTCAACCAACAGTTAATAGTGGTATGGACAAGGACTCTGGAATTCTGCAATTCCACAGCTGCAGAATTTTCTGTAGAACTTGCATCAAGCCACAGAATGTATGTAGTGCCACTAACATCATTGCTTTTGGTGATTTTTAATAAATGTCGTATGTACAGTTTTTCCATAGTGCCTGCCTGACTCACCCCCCCCACCATACTTATCCTGAAGCCCCTCCTCTCTTGTCAACATGTGATGTTATAAATTACATCACATTATATTTTAGCCAATGGCAGGAAACCATTCTGCTGCTAAATGCATAATTCATATTACAGGAATAAACAGACACTGCTGCAGAAGCCCTGCTGCAGCAATTACAACTGAAGTGTTTTAATGAACTAGAGTCTTGGGGGTGGGGTGATGTATCACTCAAGACATTTTGGAGATTAGCGATAGGGTCAGCCTTAAGTCTAACTTTGATATACCTTTAATTGATATTATACAATGGCGAGAAAGAATGCTGGGCTTTGATTGGTAAGTCTGGGGCTGGACCAGTGAAGTTATCCCAGCATAACATCACGGATCTAGCCCAGCACACACAACTGCATCAAATGTTAAAAGAATTACTCCACTGGCCACGTACCAGTTGCCCACACTTGACATGCCTGCAGTGGAGTTTTAAATTGCTTCCAATTTTTTTTATTTTTTAAAGTAAATCCTCCCCTCCCACAGTGTCACACACACAAAAAAAAATTCTTGTCTTACTTCCCCATCGAATAGTTGCAGCATATTCTCCATATCTACTAATAAATTCAAAGACTAAAACAGAATCTGTCAGCACGATCAGCTTCATGCTGCCGGTCGGGTGCTGACTTCACTGACCCTGCTCGCCATTGCATAAGATGTGACCCAGCACCTTAACAGATTTACAGTGCTTTTAATTAAAAGCAGGTGTCACTTAAAAAAAAAAACAGACAAGAAAGAAATCTCAATGAACCCGCATGTTCCCATACAGATGTCTGTAGTTGGCTTCTGCTTTCTGCTTCCCCTGCCCGCCCCGAACTGACTGAGCTCAGAGGGCGCTTCTGTTCCATACCAAAGACATTTTTCTTCTCACCACAAATGGTTTCCTTCATTCTGTTGATTTGATTTTTTCTCCTGGTACAAAACACACACCAGCTGTACTGGGAGAACAATACACAGACCACTAGCACCACTGCAATGTACGGGCAGTGGGGGTGGGTGGCTTCACAAAACCACGACACAACAAACAGGGCATTCCAGCTTCACAGGGAATAAAAGAAAACAAAATGGAAACACAGACAGAGAAACAGGCCGAGAAATTTGTGTTGGAAGGGTGGGAGGGGCACGGGGCTACTAGGACACAGAACAAATATGCACAATGAAGGGAAGGTATGAGCAGCACAGCAACAGAGTGTTTTGGGGGTGAGAGATAGAATAACTGTAGGAGCACAGCCTAGTGGCCAAAATAACCAGAATTACTTTTCTTTTCAGTATTCCTACAAACTGCGAAAAAGATAAAAAAATAAATTGTTAATGACTTTTTTCTTTTCTTTTTTTTTTTTTTTTAACAAGTGAATCACTGTATAATAGAAATAATGCACTCCAGGGTGTATGTCCTGCTTGGATAACATCACTTCTCAGGTGTTGGATGTACCTGGCATGCAGCCTCATGCCCAACCACCTTAGGCGTGACATTATCCCAGCACAACACACACCATGTTGTGCATTGTTCCTTTATTAAAATACAGACACTATCAGTGAGAAGTGAGGGGATGGTCCTCATTAGCAAGCATCTTCTTACATCCTATACCCAATAGTATGTGTGATAGTATGTACAATGTAAGGTAAAAAGGGTCTTCAAACATGAGAGGCTGGGCAGGAAACTTTTGAGGACTAAGATCTTTATTAACTTTACAGTTCAAATACAGTATAACATGTTCATGCAGGCAGGGGGCTTGGGATTAGGCAGTTGGTCAGCTGTAAAGGATGTTGCTCAGCCAACTTCTAGGAGATGCTACTGGAGGTTGGTATATGGGACCTGAATGCCCAGTCTGTAGAAGTCTCATGCCTCTAAGTGCAGAGTCTACTGCCCTCAGGGCTGAAGTGCAGTACCTGATAAGCAACTTGGCATGAGCACCACTAAAGGTCGCAATTAAGGGTGCTTGGAGTCACCGAAATTCAATCCATTTAGGATTTTGGATGCATCCAAATCCAATTCCAATGTGCTGATCAGATTAGGAATTGGAAATGGATTACAAAATCTGAAAATAGAAACATAGATACATAGAATTTGATGCCAGATAAGGACCTCTTGGCCCACCTAGTATGCCCATTTTCCCTACCTTCAATCACACTGCAGACCCTACTTGATCTCCAGCTTTACCTCCACCCCTTTTCTTATCTCTAATTTTCCCATATACCTTTCTCATGCCATTTAAATCTTGTTACTGTTTTTGCTCCCACTATCTTATCAGAGAGGCTGTTCCAGGCAACCGCCACTCTTTCTGTGATGAAGAGTTTCCTTTCATTTCCCTGAGTCCACCCCCTGCCCCAGCTTCATAGCATGACCACTTGTTTTTGAGCATCCTTTTCTCTGAAAAAGGCTTCCCTCTTGAACATTATTTATATCCTTGAGATACTTGAAAGTCTCTGTGATATCCCCCTGTCCCTCCTTTCCTCCAGAGTGTACATATAGAGGTCCTTCAGTCTCTCATCATAGGGCTTTTGATGCAGATCCTGCACCGTTTTAGTTGCCCTCCTCTGGACTGCCTCTACTCTGTCTATGTCCCTCCATTGAGAAGGACTGCAGAACTGAACACAGTACTCTAGGTGGGGTCTCACCTGTGATTTATACAGAGGTAAGTAAGTAAGATTGTATTTCTTAAGTGTCCAATTCCAGAGACTCTGGGCACTTTACAAAAATATAGAACATAAATATTAACAGGGTCATAGAAACACAGAATGCAACAGCAGATGGGGACAATATGATCCATCTAGTCTGCCCATTTATACAGACTCCCCGCCTTTTTTGGCCTTACTCATGAGTGCTCCAGTACATCTGTCCCAGGCCAGTTTAAATTTCCTGACTGTTTTTACCCCCATGACCCCCAGTGGAAGATGTTCCATGGATCCAACACTCTCTCCATGAAGAAGAACTTCCTTGCATTGCTACTGAACCTACCTCCCTTTAAGTACATGTCATGTCCCCTAGTCCTACTTCCGCTATTGACCTGGAACAGGTCCTGTACCTGAACATTGTTAACACCTTTAAGGTCTTTAAAGGTCTCTATCATATCCCCCTATCCCTACATTGCACTAGGGAGTACAAGTTGAGTTCTCTCAACTTTGCCTCATACGGCTCCCAGTGCAAACCCAGCAACATCTTCATCACCCTACTCTGTACTGTCTCCAACCATTCCTCATCCTTCTTGAGGTGTGGTCTACAGAACTGAATGCAATACTCCAGGTGAGACCTTACCAACAAACTATATAGTGGCAAAATCACCTCTCGTCTACTGCTGGTGAATGCCCCATCCCATGCATCCCAGGATGCCACTAGCCTTCAGTATAGCCTTTTCACATTGCCTGCTAGTCTTTAAGTCATCCGAGATGATGACCACATAAATCATGCCCATGTTTTGCAGCCATCAGCTTTTCCCCTTCCAGAAAATATTCTTTCTCTGGGTTCCATCTCACAAGATGCATGGCTTTGCATTTCTTAACATTAAATCCTAATCCTTAACCTATAGTAAAACACCAACATCATACACAACAAAATAAGCAATAAACAGAACAAATCAAGGGTTAACCTGTTACCCAGTTCAATGCAGATAGAATGCGCACCAAGCAAATGAAGAACTAACTCATTGTTAATAATTATTGCATTTACCTTATATTTGTAGTAGATACTACTGATCTGGAAGCATAGAAACACATAAGCATAGAATCTGATGGCAGATAAGGGCCACCTAATCTGTTCAATTTATTTAGTTGTTTTCCACCTTCATTTTTGTTGTAGATTCACTTGATTTATGGTGCTGTCTCTCTCTACCCCTTCCCCTTTACCCCTACGACTCCCTTATGCCTATCCTAGGCATTTTTTAACCCCACCACCTCAGCTGGAAGTCTGTTCTAGGAATTCAACACTCTTTCTGTGAAGAAATATTTCTTAAAATCTCTCCTGAACAGGGGTGTAGCCAGGGATTTCAGATCTGCACACCAGGTGGAGTAACTGCTACCCCCTCTCCCCGTTAGGGTGAGCTACCCCCACCCCCCCGTGTAGCCAGACAGTATACAAATGTACACCGGGACCATGTTTGTTGCCTCATTTGGCACAATAAATACAACTTTTGTATCTCATGACAATGGTTGTTGCCATGCATAGGTAAATACAAATGCCATGCATTGTTCCCTAAGACACCCACATACCAGCCCAGAGCCTGTAAAGTTGTATTGTCCTTGGGATGCAAAGAGAGTATTAGTGACCAGTCCTTCTAGTTTCGACTCCTATGAATAAAATTACAGAAAGGTTCAGTATTTTCTTTGTTAGTTTTCATGGAAAAAAGAAGCAGTTCGGAGCTTATTTGCTACCCCCCCCTTGAATAAAATTGCATATCTTGGAGTATGCCTGCCTACACCCATGCTCTTGAACCTACCCACTCCAGCTTCACAGCATATCCCCTTGTTTTAGAGCAACTCTTTTTCTGAAACATATTCCCCTCCTCTACTTATAAATCCTCATGAGGTATTTAAAGGTCTTTATCTCCTCTCCTTTGGAGTGTACATATTGAGCTCCTTTAGCATCTCCTCATAGGGCTTTTGATGCAGAACCCGCCTCATTTTGGTAGCCCTTAACTGGACTGCCTCCATTCTATGTCATTTCTGAGATACTATCTCCAGATCTGAACACAGAACTCAAGGTGGGATTTTACTAATGATCTATATAGGGGAAACACCATCTCCCTTTTTCTGCAGGTGATACCTCTTCCTATGCACCCCAGCACTCCATTAGCCCTCCCAAATGCCTTGTCACACTGCATAGCCACCTTTTGGCCATCCGATATAATTACCTGCAGGTCTCATTGCTGCTTGGTCATTGTCAGTGTCACTCCCCCCCACCATGTACTCCACCCCTGAGTTACTATGGCCTAAGGCATTATTTTGTTTTGTTTTTTAACAAAAAAAAAAGCTGCCATACCCAGAGTTTGTTATATAAATAAGTGGTGGGTAGCCACACACAATTGAGGTCGCTCCTACTGCCGGGCAGCAGATAGTTGGAGCACAGGGGCTGGTGTCAGCAAGTTGCTGTAGTTGTATTTTATGCCCACAACTTGGTTGTTGCTGCAGCATGGGTGAACCTCCTTGGAGCAAACTCTCTTTACCACCATTCCCTGTCTCGTATCTCCTAACCAGTTTCTTTCCCAGGTTACCATCTTGTTGCCCACCAGCAAGCTTTCCAGCCTGCTTAACATTCTCCTGTGTGGATTGGTGTTGAAGTCCTTGTTGAAACTCAGATAGGCCACTTTCACCATGCCACCCTAATCTAACTCCTTGGTCACCCTGTCAATGAAATCTATCAGATTTGTTTGGTCTCTCCCTCATGAATCCGTGCTGCTTTGGATCCTGTAACTTATTGTATTCCATATATTCCATAGTCCTTTCCTTTAGTAATGTTTCCACTAACTTACCCACCAATGATGTCAGGCTCACAGAGCTATATATGGCCACCTCCTGTCTGCTACTTTTGCTGTGGGACTATATCTGCCACTCCAGTCTCCAGTGATCTGTTAAATAGGTCTGTCACAGGTGCAGCAAGTACACCCCTGAGCTACCTCAGCACACTTGGATGCATCCTGTCTAGTCCCGTAGCTTTGTCCACCTTCAGGTTAAAGAGTGCTTTCTGAACTCTCTCCTCAGAGAAAGGACCAGCACCCACTTCTGTCTAATCAAAGCTCCTGATGCTTTTTTGTGGTCTCTACCCTTCCCCTCCTGTTATGAACACTGAGCAGAAGTATTTGTTCAAGATGTCTGTCTCCTCTTGTTCCCTCGCCATACAGTCCCCCTTCCCCTATAGCCTTACAATACCTCCCTTAGTCTTCCATTTTTTTGCTAACATGCCTAAAAATATCTTGTCCTCTTTTAATACTGCCAGAGCTATTCTTTCTTCAGTTTGTACCTTTACACTCCTTACTGCTTTCCTTGCCTCCCTCTGTTTTTCATGATATGCTTATTTATTCTCCTGTCTGTGGGTCTCCTTATACCTTCTGAATGCTACTCTTTTAGCCTTTACCTTTCCTGCCATCTCTTTTAAGAACCAGTCTCCTCATCCTTCTTATTTTGCTTACTTGCTTGATGCAGAGGTTTGTTACCTTCACTATGCTCTCTTGTAGTTTGGCCCACTGTTCCTCCACCCCACCTGTTCATCTCTCCCTCCAAGTAATTCCTGAGGCATTCACCCATCTTTATAAAATCATCCCTTCTGAAGTCCTGGACTCTTGCTTTTGTGTGGTTGGATTCTGCAGCTGTTATTTTGTTGAACTACACAGAACAATGATCATTGGTCTTCAGATGGCTTCCCACCTTGATGTCTGCAATACTGTCCATGTTAGTATTCACCAGGTCCAGTATTGCCCCATCACAAGTGGGTTCACTGACTAGTTGCCTGAGGAATGCCCCTTGCAGAGAGTCCTGCATGTCCCTGCATTTAGCTGAAGCCTCAGCTGAGAGGCTCCATTCTACATCAGGCAGATTGAAGTCTCCCACCAGCAACACCTCCCCCTCTTCAGACATTTTTCGAATTGCTTCAAATATTTCCTTATCTAACTCCTTGCCCTGTGCTGGAGGCCTGTAGATCATGCCCATCAAAATGGTGGCTCCATTTCCTGACTCGAGTGTCACCCACAACACCTCTACCACCACCACCCCTGATTTCAATGTATTTCTGTACCATTTATGCTTTCCATCACATGAGGCTCAATTCCCCCTCCTTTCCTTCCCACTCTGTCCTTTCTGAACAGAGTGTAGCTGGTATGGCTGTGTCCCAGTCATGGTTGTTTGTCAGTGCGCTATGACTCAGTAATAGTCACAATACCCAGGTCATCCTCTACCATGAAGGCCTCTAGGTCTGGAATCTTATTTCCAGACTTCTAGCATAATCATACGTGCCCTCTCAGATTTTGTTAACTCTTTGTTTCTTGCCTCCCCCCCACCTTTTTTCCTTTGTTTCCCTTCCTTCCTCTTCTCCTTAGATTGCTACTTTTTCCTCCCCTCTCCTTTGCTCCTTTGATTAACTTGCATACTGCTGGGACTCTTTCCCTTCCCGATCTCCCTCCTATTAATCTCAGCCTGTGGGGGGTTGGCAGTTTCCTCCACCACCCCTTTGGCTAGATTAAAGGCTCATTGAAGTAACATTTAAACCTTTTACTGAGGACTGTGGTTCCCCTCCTGGATAGATGCAGGCCATTGCCTCTGTATAGGCTCTTATCCTCCCAGGTGGGCCTCCAGTTCCCAATGTAGCTGTACCCCCCCTCCCTTGCTTTGCACCATTCCTTCAACCATGAGTTGAAGGTCTTGTTGTAGATATCTCTCTTCTTCCTCCTATCACAGACAGACAGCACCTCTGAAAAAGCTTCTCAGTGTGCTATCTGTCTATCTCTTCCCAGTTACCTAAACTTCCTTACACCATTCCTGACCCGTCTCTGGCCAGGTCATCTGTCCCCAGGTGAACAATGACATCCAGCTCCCCCTTCCTTCCTGCTACAGTACCAAACTGTTGGATACACTTCCCATCCCTCTGGTCCATGAAGCTGGTAGGTACCTGACCTCCCTCTCTGCCCCTTTCCTATTCCCAACTCTATCCCTCTGATAATTGAGACACCCACCAGAAGTTGCTTCCTTCTCTTCTGGGGTCATCTTCCACCCTTCCTGGGTCTCCACTGGGGAGAGATCCCACATCCTCCCTGGCCAGTATCACATGTGCCCCTTCCTGGCAGTCCTACTCTGCTGGAGCAGTGTAGGAATTCTGTAGTGGTACTAGCTGGAAAATGTGCCTGCTATCCTGCCATCCTCCTTGAGCCCACCATAGTCCAGCTGCTCCTTCTATCTGGCATCCTTTGAGTTAACAGTGACAGACTTGGTGCCCTGGGTGGTGGAGAAGGTCCCCAACTCTCAATTAACTCAGCCTGGAGTCTATCAATCTCCTCCCTCAGTCCAGAGAAGTGCATGCAGATGGGGCAGCAATGGAATCTCTAGATGGTTTCCTTGAAGACTGCTGCCTCACAGCCACTGCAATGCACCACTCCCCACATTCCTTATTCCTGCTTTCCCTGTTTTTCTTGGCCTGCTTTTCCAGAACCCAGTAAAGGCTAAGATAAGTGCAGTACAATTTCCTGAAGGACAATATGTAGTACAACCCTTTAAACTATCCTAGGTATGTCACAGATGCAGGGATGCTATAAACACAGTCAGTATAACAAATATATATATATATTTTTTTTTTTACACAAGATTGTACCCCCCTTACCTAGATGTCAATCTAGCAGCAAGCTCCCCAAACCACAAACTGTTACCAGTCAGTTACCATACAGCCCATAACCACACTCCAACCAACAAACCCTGCAATCTACCCCAAGAGTTACAGTACATGATATTCATTGTTGAAAGCAGTCGATGAGTCCATTTTGCTGTGATGATTAATTGTGGAGCTGGAGATCATCTTGTGATAATGCACAGAAGTGAAATAACAGCTATGGACACTATCTAGAAACGGACACCGGCAGCAACTGAGGGCTCAAATTTGCCATGGGTTTCTTTATTGTGTTGTTTGTCTGTGATGCTTTGTCAGGATTTCTCTTATTTGAAATCATGGTAGCTATCATCTGTGTTTTTGAATGAGCTTATGACCTATCTCTCAGCTTCATTTGAGATGTGTTTGTAGCCACTTGACTTTCATGTCATCATCTTCCTTAAGCTTGTTCTGATGTTTGTTGATGATTCTGCAGTGCAGCTGGTGATGTTGACAGTTTCAGCATTTAGATGATGTGTTTAGGATGGATGGTCAGATAATAGCAGGCTTCTGCTCTTGTGTAGAATAAGTCAAGCCATGACACTGAAGGAGGATGATCTGTCCTTTTATTTTTCCAACAGTCAAAGTCAGGCAATATGTGATGAGCCAATATTTCCTTTATTTTTCCACTAATAATGCCTGCAAAAGGAGATACAAAAGACAGAAAAACATTTTTTAGTTCAGTGGCACTAACAGTTTTGAGTACTATTATGATAAATCTATGGAGGGCAATGTACATTAGTAGCTTAGTGTACTGACTCAGTGTTTGAGACACTCACTGTCACAGCAGACAAAAATGCCTTTGGGGTGCACCCCTACTGCTAGAGAAGGCTGCCTGGCTGTGCTGGGAACTGCACTGGCACTACAGACCTGGCTTGCACTGGTGGTGAAGGAAGTTTTGGTGTTTAGAGAGGACGTTTTTGTGCTGGAGCAGGAGACTTTGGTGCTTTAGGAGGCCTGGTGGTGGTGACCTGCACAATGATAATACCAGCAGGACATGTAGGCACAAAGGGACAGGAAAAATGGTTTTAGACATGGGGCACTAACAGCCTGGAGTACTGCTTTGACATACATGTGGAGGGAAAATGGACATTATTAGCTAAGTGTGCTGGGCTCAGAGATTGACATATTCACCATCACAGTAAACAAACAAGGCCTTGGGTATTCTCTGGTGTATGAGGAAGTTTTGGTATGGAGGAGGCTTGCTGGTGTTGCTGCTGTCACATAGACACCTAGAATTTTACTGTGGATAAGGACCTTATGGCTCACCTAGTCTGCCCATTTGACCCTGCCTACGCTGTCACTGCAGATCCAACTTGATCTCTGGCTCCCCCTTCCTTGCTTCCCAACTAAGATTCCCTTGTACCTGTCCCATGCATGCTTGAAACCACCACTGTTTTTGCCCCCACTACCTCCACTGGAAGACTCTTCCAGGCATCCACCACTTCTTCAGTGAAGAAGTACTTTGTCACATCTCTCCTAACTATTCCCCTTTCCTGCTTCGTTACATGCCCCCTTGTTCCTATTCATCTTTTCCTCTGAAAAATACTCCTCTTCTGTACTTGTTCAACCCCTTGAGGTACAGTATGTATAGATCTCCATCATGCCACCCCTCTCCCTCCTCTCTTCCAGGATGTACATATTGAGGTCCTTCAGGCTCTCCTCATAGGGTTTCTGATGCACCCCATGCACCATTTTACTTCCCCTTCTCTGAACAGCCTCCACCCTGTCTATGTCTGCCAGTGGTCATACCTACAGGAATGGGAGACCGAAGGGAACAGGAAAAGATCATTTAGACAGGGGGCACCGACAGCCTGGAGTGCTGCCATGATATCCCCATGGAAGGAAACAGACATTAGTAGCTAAGATTGCTGGCTCACTGTTTGAGATACTCGCCATTGCAGCAGATGAAGACAATCTTCAGGGCACTCCTCTGGTGCTGGTGGATGCTGCCCGGCTGTGCACAAGAGATGAGGTTTGTAGTGGTGGGGGAGGAAGTATTGGTGATGGAGGAGGATGCTTTTGTATTGGAGGAGGAAGCTTGATGCATTAGGACTCTTTGTACTGATGATCCCCTGCCAATAACTATAACTGCAGGACATGGAGATGCAAGGGTGAAGCAAAAGACAGTTTTAGCCACGGGGCACAAACAGCCTGGAGTACTGCTTTGACATACATGTGGAGGGAAATGGACATTATTAGCTAAGTGTGATGACTCACTGTTTGAGATATTCACCATTGCAGCAGACAAACAAAGCTGCTGGTACACCCTGGTCCTGGAGGAGGCTTTGGTGTGGGAGGGGACTTGCTGATGTTGCTGCTGTCAATGATTATACCTGTTGGAAAGAGAGACAGAAGGGAACAGGAAAAGACCATTTTACTTAAGGCCACTAACAGCCTGGAGTATTGCCATGATATACTGTGGAAAGAAAAGGACATAGGGCCCTACTCACCAAAGGACAGAGTGGCTTCTCACATATTTGGGGTGAGTAGCCACTCTGCATCCAACACACCCACTGCACAGGATGCACTAATGGGGGGTGCACGCAGCCCCAATGCACCCGATCCCCCGGTCCATGGACCGCACCAAGAAGGGCTGGGGGGGCATGCCAGCACTATGAGCCATGCACAAAGGCATGTAGTTCTGGCCATGGGGATGCAGAAGGGGGCACAGGGTATGCCAGGGAGAACCCTGCTGTAAGCCCCCTACATACCCTGCTCACACATCGAGTATCCACCTGGACTAGGCAGATAGCCCACTCACCCACCAGGACCACCATGGCAGTATCCGCCATGGCCTCCCTGCGCCACACACCCCAGCACACATCGGGTGCATGGCACCTACCAGATGCCCCCCCAAACACAAACTCTACACAGGGGCACTCACCCAGGGATGCTGCCCCTCACCTCCCCAAACAGTACCACCAGCACACACCAACTACTGGCCCATCTGGGCATATGGTGGGGTACAGTGCCCCCCCCCGTTACCACCAACATAGAAACATAGACTTTGACGGCAGATAAGGACCACTTGGCCCACCCAGTCTGCCCATTTTCCTACCTATTGGATAAGCTGCAGATTCTAGTTAACCAACAGCCTACTTCCTGCAACCCCCCACTATAATTGCCTTATGTCTGTCCCATGCATGTTTGAATTCCCCCACAACAGACCCCGACAACCCATCCATGCACACCACTCTGGTGCTGCATCATGGTAGGGGCTGGCAGCTTTATCCTCCTCTCACCTCCACAGCCGCCAGCCATTGGACATCAGCAGGGAGTGCTGCCATTGCGCACCCTGCCACATAGGGGATCCACTGAGTGACCCAGTCCAGGCATCCAACTGGATAGCTGGCCAGATCTGCAACTCCACCCCTGGCAGCCCTGTAGAGTCCAGCATGCTGAGAGCTGGGCCACAGACAAGGGGCAGCCAGTGTTGAATTCCCCTGGCATGCATCTGTCTGCAATTGCGGACCTACGCAGGTGGGATACGAGCTCGAGATGGGTAATTCCCACTCATTGGTGAATAGGGCTCATTATTAGGTAAGTGTGCTAGCCCATTGTTTGAGATAGCCAGCATCACAGAGGAAGACGATGCCCTTCAAGTTACACCCTACAGTGCTGGAGGAGACTGGCTGTGCTGGGAACTACAGTGGTACAAGAAATCATGTTTGCACCGGTGGAGGAGGACATTTTCATGCCAGAAGAGGAGGCTTTGGTTTTGGATGAAGCTTTGTGCTGATGCCCCATTGACACTGGATACACCTGCAGGACATGGAGACACATGGGGACAGGAACAGGCAGTTTTAGTCTTGGGGCACTAACAGCCTGTAGTACTGCCATGACGTATGTGTGGAGGGAAAAAGATGTCAGTAATTAAGAGTGGTGGGAGAAGAGAAACAAGGGGAAGACAGAGATACTGATCAATTATTTTTGTTCAGTATTTACTAAGAAGAAGGATGGGTCACTACCAGATTGTAGGTTTAAGAAGGGTGGGAGCAAAGACACTGCAGCAATGGTCGAGATAACAGAGAAAAGCATGTTGGAAAAGCAAGGAGAGTTGAAAGTAAATAAATCAATGGGACCTGATGGATTACACCCTAGGATGCTGTATGAGGTAGCAGGGGTTATAGCAGGGTGACTAGTAGACATGCCAATAGTTCACTTGTCATGGTCTCTAGAGATCTGAGAACAGTGGATGTGGTTCAGCTGCACAAGAGTAGGAAAAGGGATGAGCCAAAGAACTATAAGCTTGTCAGCTTGATGCCTAGAGTGGGAAGGATAATGGAGTCTCTACTGCGGGAAGACTAAGTAAGTAAGTAAAAACTTATTTAAAAATGCTTTTCCATAGATCAAAGCACTTTACAGGTAACAATAAACAAACAAATATAATCTTAACAATATAAAATCATAAACCATAAGATTTTACAAATAAAAAGGTTTTCAATTCAGTTTTAAAACTCTCGACGGTCAGGCAGCTACGTATCCGATGAGGTAGAGAGTTCCACAGGGCAGGAGCTGCCTAAGAAAATGCACGGGCTCCAGATGTTTTCAAATGAACCCTGGGAATCTCTAGCAATCCTTCTTCGGTAGATCGGAGTGAGCGAGAGGGGCAGTAGGGAGTAAGGAGATCTTTCAGATACTGCGGTCCCTGTTCATGTCGGGCTTTATAGGTCAGTAACCCAACCTTGAATGTGATTCACCATTGTACCAGCAGCCAATGCAACTCGTGCAGAACAGGCATGATATGACTATATCTAGATGTTCCAGTCAAACACCTGGCAGCTGTATTCTGCAGTAGCTGCAGGCAGCGAATTTCAACCTCCGGTAGCCCCAGGTAAAGGGAATTGCAGTAATCTAGGCAAGTGGTCTCAAAGGCATGGACCAGAGTAGGAAGGTAAGCTGGAAGAACCAGGTGTTTCACCCGGGCGATATCCCTCAGATGGAAAAAAGAGGACTTAACAACGGCTGACACCTGTGATTTCAGAGCCAAACCATTGTCAACAACAATGCCCAGGTTACACACCTGGACTGAGGTCAAGAGCTAGGCACCTCCAAGCCAAAGGCCTGATGGTACTTCAGCCCTATGACACACCTCAAGGCGACCTGGGTCCACAAAAAACACCTTGGTCTTATCCAGGTTTAACCTCAGCCATCTGGTGCTCATCCAGTCATTGATCTCAATTAGACAGCTGTTAAGCTGAAGGATTGCATAATCCTCACCTGGAATAAAGGATAACTGCAGCTAGGTATCATCTGCATAGCAGTGAAAACCCAGACTGTAACGCCTAATGATATCTTCTAATGGCATCATATAGACTGTGCACAACATGGGAGCCAAGATGGAGCCCTGTGGTACCCCACAGGACAGAGAGATGATATCAGAGGAATAAATCCCCATAGTAATCCTTTGAGTCCACCCTGAGAGGAAAGATTGGAACCAATGTAGAACTGTACCAGACAGTCCACAAAGAAAGCGCAGGTGCTCCAACAGCACACCATGATCCACAGTATCAAATGATGCAGAGCGATCAAGAAGGACTAGAATAGTACGAGCCTTTCGATCTCTCGCAATTAGGAGATCATTTAAGACCCAGACAAGGGCAGTCTCTGTGCTATGTCTTTTCCTAAACCCCGACTGAAGAGCTTCATAGATGTTGTGATTCATAAGATGGTCATCCAACTGCATCGCAACCACCTTTTCAATAACCTTACCCACAAAGGGCAGGTTAGAGATAGGTCTGTAGTTAGCTGGAACGTCTGGATTCAATGAAGGTTTTTTTAAGGAGTGGTCGAACGATCGCCTCCTTTAAGGGGCGGGTAAAACCCCTTGCTCCAAAGATTTTCAGACAATTTCAGCAAGGATCAGGCAGATAATATCTTCACAACTTAATAACAGTGGTGAAGGGCCTGAATCCAAACTACAGCTGGTTGGTCATACAGTATGGATAATTCTCACAACATCCGTGAATGCTGGCCTACTAAAGTCAGACCAGGAGACACAATGGATTGCTTCCTCTCACCGACCACCACAGCTCCCTAAAGAGAGAGCAGGACGGATACCCAATCTGATGCTGGCAATCTTATCTGTGAAGAATCAAGCAAGCTCATCACACTTCATCTTTGAAAAGTCTCTTCCAGACTGCAGACAGAGTGGATTGCACAATCTGTTGACAGTCTGAAAAAGTTTGGCTGGTCAAGTCCATGCAGCATCAAGGTCCCTGGACAGGAATTTTGCCTTCTTACGGGTGATTGCTGATTGATAGACAGTAAAAAGGTCCATCAATCTAAGTTTGTCGGCATCCAGGCTGGACTTTCACCAAGCTCTCGCTAGCCTTCGTCCAACTGTCCTCAGCTCCTTCAGAGAACCATCAAACCATGAAGATCTTGGGTGCTGAGTGAGTGGGCAAACCCAAGCAGATGCAATTTGATCCAAGGCATCTCCCACGGCCTTATTATAGGTAAGTACGAGATCCCCTGGATCCATGCACTCACTCGAAATACCTGGTAGGTACAAAATCACAGAGAGGCCTTCTGGGTTAACTCCCCTTAAAGGGCGATATTGTACCATCTCTGTAGGAGCAGGCCTATTTAGGTGTGCCCCAAAGCGACATCTTATGGTATGGTGGTCAGTCCACACATTTGGTTCCACCCCCAAATGTGCGACCTCCAACTCCAATAGGAACACTAGATCCAATGAGTGACTCCCTACATGGGTAGCAGAGGGAACCACCTGTGTAAGGTCCAACATTTTCATAAGTTGGAGATGTTTGCCAAAAGACGAGACTTCATCATCACTGACATTTAAGTCACCCAGTATGTAACCACCAAGCTCCCAGAGCTAATCAATGATGAAGTCCGCAAACTCCTTCAGGAATTCTCCACCATTACCGGGTGGTCAGGAATCCTGAACCTTGCACCTGTTCCCAGGATACTCTCAAAGGATCTAGTGATGCCCACTGGTACATCCACAAGGCCCAGCTCCATTCTAAAAAAGATGGCTACACCCCTGCCTCTACGATCCAGCCTCGGGTGGTGTATCTCCAAGAACCCTGATGGAGCAGCAGAAGCCAAAATGGGGCCTGCATTCTCATCCAAACAGGTCTCGGTGATGAATGCCAGATCAGATGTTTCAATAAGATCTGCTATAATAGCAGTCTTGTTTTTAATTGACCTGGCATTACATAACACTGCCAAGGTTGGATGGGCTTTCGAGGAGGAGCGCAGTACCGGTCCACAATTTGTGGAACCCTTGGGTATGGGAATCAAGCAGGGAGAACCCCTCTTCTGGACCCATTTCGCCTCAGGGTGTCTCCTAGTCCCCACTACCTCAATTGATCGACCCCTTTCCATTCTCCCGAGCCATACACCCCTCAAATGCCTTCTCACTATCCCTAATGAACGACATTTCTTGTACACTTCATGTGCCAAAGGGGAACAGTGAAAAGGGTGGAGGTCACGAAGCAATGTGGGAGAATAGCTCCTGACCATCTTAATGCCCTCCCAGCACATTTCAATAAATAATAATTTAACTAAGAATATCCAAACAAACAACTCAACAATCTAAAAATATGAATTTAACTCAATAAATTATTATGAAACACAAATCACATCCCATAAAATCCTGAAATGACGATAACACTCAAATTCTGATGTTAAAAGTCTTAAGAAGGATTAAGGCCTCTCACTTCCCCAATCCAATAATTAAATTCAGATTTTACTCTCACTAAAATACATAAAATCCAATAAACAAGACAGTTTGATAAGTTTATAACTAAATCAGGCATCTATGACGAAATACAACAAGGGTTCACAGGGAAAAATAGCTGCCAAATTAATGGGGAAAAAATTTATTTTTATTGTATTTAATTAGTTTTTGTTGACTGGGTAAGTGCACTAGACAAATCGTGCCTATTTTCAGGCACGACCAAGGGAAGGGGGGATACAGATGAATGCCAACTGACCTTGAACCAGATTAAGCTGTTGGTGGTATTTTTAGTGAATTTACCCCCACCAGGAACAGGACTGTGGCCCTAGAAAGGGACCACTCTCCAGTGGACTCCACTAGCAGTCCTAAGAGGCACTGCTTCTCTGTGTCTACCCTCCGGTAGACCAAAATCAATACCACCTGTCCCGAGCCCAACAAGGATAACAAACAGACAAAAACTTAATCCCCACTGACAGCAGAACTATGGCCCCCAGAAGGGATCACTCACCAGTGGACCCCACTAGCAGGCCTGGGAGGTACTGTTTCTCCGTGCCCACCCTCCGATTGGCCAGGACCAACACCACCCATCCTAAACCCAGCAAGGACAACAAGCAAACAGCAATACCCCAGCAGCTCAACCTGCAATAAACCCCACAATTTCTTTAAAATGCTCTCAATCGAGTGATTAATAAATAAATTCAGTTCAACAAGTTGACAGTTTGAACACTAGTCCCACTCAGATCTTCATTTCAATATAAATCCAACCAAAATTCATGTATTACTCACGGACCAAAGACTCCTTTGTAAGTCCAATTAAAGTCAGCAATTCCAGTAATATACCCAAGAATAATCCAACCCGACTTCACTTAGTTCTTCAAATCTTAATCAAGGGGCAAATTGTTCCAACAGTTCGATAATAAAAATGAATATGAAGAAACGCACCCTCAATGCAGTCACGGTCACAGCTGCGACCAGGTAAGCGGCACGTATCCCCTCTCTGGATCAGCTGGGCTGGCTAAACCTCTTCTCCTCCTCCACTGAAGCACCACAATACGATATTGGGCCAGTAAATCAACAGACCTCGAGCAACAAGTAAAACCCAGACACTCAGTTTCCCAATTGTCCCAACTTGTTCCTATAGTCCACCAAATCCAAAGAGGAGAGCAAACAGAGCAAATGAAAAACAAGCAGAAATAAACAGCAGTGATAACATTCCAGACAACTTTTTGCAAATTTCAAAAATCCTCCCTGCTACTGCCCGACACCACAGTCTGCCATACTGCGGCCAGGTAAGCGGTAGGGTAAACACCGAAACTCTATAAGAGAGGAGAGGGAAGTAGCATCAACTAATCAAAATGGAAATGGAGTCCTCTCGCATAACTTGGAGGTACTCCCAACAGTTGTTGCTCCAAGGCTCCAGTGCAGACAAAATCCTCCTCGCTGCAACTCCCTGACTCCATAGCCTCTCACACTATGGTCGGAGAAGCGCAGTATATGCTACACACTTCAGAAAAGTCTAAGCCTTTATTCGGTACTCCAGTATCCGCCAAAAACACCCTAATCTAACTCAATGCTTCAGTCCTAAACTAATCTAACAAAAAAGAATAAATAAACAAATAAAATAAGGTAATAAATGCAATAAACTAAATTAAACAAACAAACAGCAAAAACTAATGCTCAGGCTGGCTCAGCTCAGCCGCCATCTTGCATGTAGATGGACTTCCTAGAACGGAATGGACTGCAGGACTCCATAACCATGGGTTTATGAGGAGAAGGGCTTGCCAGATCAATTTTTTTCAACTGGGATACCATAGCACTAAATTAGGGACGGAAATTGATTTAGCATACCCTGACTTCAGCAAGGCCTTTGATTCAGTCCTCCACAGGAGGCTGGTCTAAAAGATTAGGCATCTTGTGGTAAAGTATAATTTGGCAAATTTGGTACAGATCTGGCTGTGGGTAGAGCACAGTGGGTCGTAGTCAACAGAGAGTTTACAGAGGTGAGGGAGGTGACCAGCATGGTACCTCAGTAGTTGGCACTAGGACCAGTTTTCTTCTATATTTTCAGACAAGCACAGAATCACAACACATTCAAAAATAATAAATGCAAGTGCAAATTTATTACAAAAAAGGAACTCCTTCCCTAGCACTTCGAGTCTCTTTTACTCTTCTTCAAGGAGGGGGCCATTGATGAAGAGTCAGAGTAACTCAAAGTGCAGGAAAGGAGTTCCAATTTTTTGCAATAAATTTGCACTTGCATGTATTATTTTTCAATGCACTATGAATCTGTGCTTGTTTTTATCTATTTACTATACACAGCTGCACCTTTATCTGATAGCACACAGTTTGTGGTTTTGTTGTTTTCCTTCTATATTTTTACCTGTAACATAAGTGTAATGGCCCCCCTCCTCCAAATATGGGGCCTTACCTCATGTCCATTCCCCCATTTTTCTCCCACTTCCTGGAGTGCCTCCTGGCTTCCTGCATTCTCCTGATGTTGTCCCCACTTCACCGCTACGGCCCAAGTCCAAAAAGTGCCTCAAAGGTCCCCGAGAGCTCCCTGTTTGTTTTGGTCTGTCCAGAGCTCACAGAACAGGATCATGAGCCACCAGCATTTTAGGCAGGATGGTGGTCTCACTTAAGTGCCAGGAGGTGTGCTTTAATTTTCCACTGCACTGGCAGTCACCAATGGCTCCTCCAGTGGTCCCGGCCCCTAACAGCTGGCAAAAGTGGGGCTGGTGACTTGACCCATGCTGGAGAGAGCCACCGATTGAATTAATTAAAAAGCACAATCCACGCTGCATGTTTCTGGGCCCAGCTCTTATAATATCTCCCAATGGCAGCAAATACACCGTGAACAATATAGGGGACAGCACAGAGCCCTGAGGAGCTCCACATGGCAGACAGAATGAGGCTGAGGAATAAATCTCCGACACCACCCTCTAGGTTCTGCCAGTGAGGAAAGATCTAAACCAGCTAAGAACTGTACCTGATAGGCCACAGATATCTCTCAAGCATTCAAGCAGCCACCCAAAGGTCCACAGTGTCAAAGGCTGAAGAGAGATCAAGAAGGACCAAGACTGAATGACACTTCCAATCTCTAGCAATAAGGAGATCATTGAGCACCTGAACCAGAGCACTCTCCATACGATGCCTCTTCCGAAAACAAGATTGGATGGAATCATAGATGTCATGGATGGCCAAATGGTTTTTCCAACTGAAGAGTAACTACTTTCTCTATCAACTTCCCAATAAAGGGAAGGTTAGAGATCGGCTAGTAGCTGGCAGAGCAATCTGGATCCAAAGAAGATGTTTTAAGGAGCGGTGTAACCACTGTCTCCTTTAGGGAGTTCGGAAATTCACCTAAATCTAAGGAGCACCAGACTATTTCTGCCAAGACAGAGCCAATGACAACTACACACCCCAAAATGAGACATGTAGGGCCCGGGTGAAGACTACAGGAAGTAGACCGCATACTTTGGGCAATCCGCACAACATCATTGATTGCCGGCAGGTCAAAGTGACCCCAGGAGAGCCGAGGTGTAGTGACCATACACCAACCGCTGCCAACCCCCATAAAACGTGCTGAGTGAATCTCAGCCCTGATGTCAGCCACCCTATTGGCAAAGAATTGAGCAAACTCATCACACTTCTCTTGTGAAAATGCTTTCCGAACCTGAAGATAGGCTGGATTGCACAGTCTGTCTACGGTTCAGAAAACCTGAGCTGATTGATTCTGAGCCATAGCAATCTCCTTGGACAGGAACTCTGCCTTCTTATGGGAGATTGCTAATTGATAGACTTGATAATGTTCCATCAGTCTAAGGCATTCGACATTAAGGGCGGATCTCTGCCAGCAACGTTCTAGCCTTCACCCCACATGCCTCAATTCCCTCAAGACCCCATCAAACCAGGGGGACCGAAGGCAGAGAGTGAGGAGGCGAACATGGACAGGAGCGATGGAATCCAAGTCATCACCCACAGCCGTATTATAGGCCTGGACTAGATGCTCTGTACCCTCACTAATATCTGTACATCCTGATAGGTCAAGTACGGCCAAAAGGCCAGTGGAAGTAACATCCCTCAATGGGTGGTATCTGATCATCTCCACAGGGGCAGGCCTATAAGCGGAAGCTCAGAAATTAAATCTTACAGTGCAATGGTCAGACCATCTGACTGGTTCCACCACCAGATTGGTGGCTTTCATTCCCAGGAGGAAAACCAGATCAAGGTAGTGACCATGAACATGGGTTGCTGAGGTAACAACTTGTGTGAAGCCCAGCATATTCATAAGCTGAAGGAAGTCCTGACCAAATTGCAAGAGTTCGTCATTGACCCAGGCATTGAAGTCACCCAGCACCATCAACCTGGGCCACTCCAACACAGTGTCGGTGACAAAGTCTGCGACTTCCTGCAGGAACATACTCTCACCCCCAGGTGGAAGGTAGATGAGAATCAACCTGCTTCCCACACCTGCAGCCACAGTACACTCAAATGATCTGGGATGCTGAACTGGAACCTCTGTAAGGCCCATCATTGAGACTAAATTTATTGTGTTTATCAATCTGGTTTACAAAATAGTAATCACTTGCCTAAATTTGCTCCCCCTCCCTCTTCACGTCCCCTTAATAAACCTGATTTGTTGCGTTACTTTAAATCTAGCTTGTGAGCATATTATTACTGGGCTTAATGTGATAGACTTTGTATCAAATGTTTTAAAAAGTGCATACTGTATTTACAAACTGTCTTTCACAGGGGAGTGCAGAGCACACACTAGGACCGGAGACCCTGTTGGGAAGTAAGACAACAGTGAGCATATTAGTAATGCATGTTGCAGACTGTATGGCAAATGTTGGTAAAGGTCATTGTCTATATCTGGGTAACTGGTCACTAGGTGGGATTGTGGGTGGTTATAGCTTCCCAGAGGGCTATATCAGTCTAGCTAGAAATCCATGTAATGATTACTCTGGGTGAGGCACCAAAACATTGTGTTTACTGAGAGTAGGGAAATCCCGGTACTTATCAGTTTTGAACCCAAGTCCCTCAGTATGTTGTTAGGAAGACAGGCAGGGGTAGAAGCCCTTGGAGTAGCGCCACCTTGGGGTTACATAGGGGAAGGTATCAAGGGTAAGATCTGCCTTTTTGAAGATACCACACAGATCTGTGCAAGGATAGACATAGCGGAAGGGAGAAGGGAACTAAGGGAGGATCTGGGCAGGTTGGAGAGCTGTTCCAAGATGTGGCCACTTCACTTTAATGCTAAAAATGTAAAGTAATGCACATTGGGAAAAGGAACCCAAAGGTGCAATAAAACATGGAAGGGGTGTTTCTTGACAGCACTCTGGAAGGAAATGATTTAGGAGTGATGATATCAGAGACCCTAAAACATCTGCACACTGCAACAGCATACAATAATAATCAAAGCAAATAGAATACTGGGTTGCATTGAAGGGGGACAAGCAGTAGAAGAAGGAAAGTTATCCTCCCTCTGTACAGGTCACTGGTGTGGCCGCACCCAGAATACTGCACAAGGTATTGGTGCCCACTCCTGAGGAAAGACTGCAACAAGGTGGAAGCAGTACAGCACAGGGCAACTAAGATGGTGCATGGCTTTGAGGATTTGATATATGATTAAAGGCTAAAGGAGTAAAACATTTGCACCCTGGATAAAAAGGGGAAAAGGTGTGACAAGACTGAGACATACAAGTACTTGCATGGGATAAATAGAGTAGATGCCATATGGAAGTACTATCCTTGAGTTTAAACACCGAGATAACAGGAAATTCACTTAAAGATCAAATGCACATATTTCATAAAAAGCCTTAATTCGCTTGATTTCACATTCCTATGTCATGAGTAGTGTTTCCTGAAAATATCATGCAGTTTGGTTTTGTGCTTTTCTTTAAATCAGCATCTGTTAATGTGCACTGCAGTAATTGAAAACAGTGAAGAAACAGTGAAGATGGTTTTGTCCCTGTCAGTGAGCAATGACATCATACCTCTCCAGCCTGCTGCTTCACCAATTAAGCCCCTGATTGACTGAATATGCTGTTGCAGTTCCTAGTTAAAGTAGTCTGTAGAGCAAATTGTTTTCATTCAAAGTTTATTTACTAACCCATATGGTTTGTGTTTAAAAGAGATTAGCTTAGAATCATTCTGTTCTCATAAACAGTTGATCATTTGGGGTTCAGTGCTGAACTGAAGTGGTATAAATGAATGTCTGTGTGAAATTACCTTGCTTGTATCACAGATGTCAGTCTCTGTCATCAAAACTATGCATTCTACTCTGGCTATATAACAGGGGGTTGTTTAATGGATATAAAATAAATCTACATTCCATTTATTCATGGAAGCAGTGTGTCTGATATAGCCTCAATAAATATGTTCATTTGATAACAATGCTGTTTACATGTCAGATTGACACATCTGTGTCTGTCACCCTCTGCTATTTCAGGAATGTGTAATGTATGATCTCATAAAATGCAGTTCTTTGAGGATTTCTGTGTGAAAATACATCATGTAAATGTATAGCTAGAAATATTATATATGGCATCCTGATGCCCCTGTCTTGTGCCCGACAGTTGAGGCAGCAGCTGTCCACTTCTCCCTTTCCCCTGCCCCAAAAGCCCCCATCTTCTGCCCTCATATGAGGCTGCTACAACCTGCTGTTACCTGTCTTCTCCACACAATCAGGGCTGCTGCATCGTGCTGCTTCCTGCATGAACAGTTTAGGCTGCCACACCCTGCTACCCTCTATCCCCACATGATAACACAAGATGAAAGTATTTTTTGTATTTTCTATTGCATAGTTTTG
The DNA here is from genome assembly GCA_016271365.2 of Neoceratodus forsteri. Taxonomy (NCBI): domain Eukaryota; kingdom Metazoa; phylum Chordata; order Ceratodontiformes; family Ceratodontidae; genus Neoceratodus; species Neoceratodus forsteri. Next base: position 537,348,874 of record CM057455.1, read on the forward strand.
TGCAGTATACTGAAGGATCTGACTCTAGTGTCAGGAAGCAGCATGGTGCAATGACTCTAACTGTGGGGGCAAAAGACTCTATGGTGCAGCAGGGCACAATGGTGTCAGGGGACAGAGGACAGCATGGTGCAGAAGCCTTGACTGTGGTGCAGGACACAGTGGAGAATCAGGGTACAGCAGGCCTGACTGTGTGGCAGGGTGCATGTGGTGCAGTAGCCCTGCCCATTTGGGGTAATGGAAGTGGGTAGCAGGGTGCAGCAAAAGCCCCACCTTTGGTGGCTTGGGGCAGCATGGTGCAGCAGCCCAAACTGTGAAGGCAGAGGCCCTGGGACTGTAGGGCTTAGCAGTACACTGCAGCTCTGCCTGTTGAGACAGGAAAAGGGGGCAACAGTGTGCATTGGCCCAGAATATGGGGGTTGGGGAGAGAGGGAAGCGGGGTGCAGCAGCCTCAACTGAGAGGCAGGAGACCGGGGTATCAGGATGTCATATAGTATTTCTAGTTATACATATACATGATGTATTTTCACACAAAATCCCACAAAGAATTTAATTTTATGAGTTCATGCAGTACATGTTCCTGAAATAGCAGTGTGGCAGACACGTTTGTCAATGTGACATAAAAAACAAAATTGTTCTCATTTAAACCTATTTATTGAGGCTACATCAAAGACACACTGCTTCTATGAATTAGTGGAAGGCAGATTTATTTTATATCCATTAAAAAACCCAGTGTTATATAGCCAGAATAGAATACAGAGTTTTGATGACAGAGAACTGACATCTGAGATACAGACAAGGTAATTTCTCACAGACATTTATTCATGCCACTAAAATTCAGCACTCTCTAAACACAAGACAGATGGGTTAGTAACAAACTCAAAGTGAAAACAATTAGCTCAACAGACTGCTCCAACTAGGAACTGCAACAGCATATTCAGTCAATCGAGATTTAATTGGTGAAGCAGCAGGCTGGACAAGTATAATGTCATTGCTCACTGACAGAGACAGAAACATCTTCACTGTTTTGTTACTGCACAGCACATTAACATATGCTGATTTAAAGAAAATCACAAAACCAAATAGCATGCTATTTTTAGGAAACACTAATCATGACACAGGAACATGTAATCAGGTGAATTCAAGCTTTTTATGAAATAGGAGTGCATTTGATCTTTAAAGCTGGTGGTGGGAGATTTCAGAAAGGATCTCTGGAAGCACTTCTGCATGGAAAAGGTGGTGGATAAGTGGAATAAGCTTCCAGAAGATGTGGTACTGGCCAAGTTAATCATCAGCTTTAAGAAGGAATGGGACAGGTGGTAGATTTACTAAGAAAAAGGGAGACAGTAAAAAAGTGGAAGACTATCACTAGGGCAAGGCAGAATTACAAGGTAGGGAGGACAGACTGATGAGCCAAGAGCTTTTTTATGTCATCAGTGTCTGTGTTTCTGTGTATGCTGGCTCACTGTCTGAGACATTTTCCATTGCAGTGAATGAAGAACCCCTTCAGGGTACACCTTACAGTGCAGGAAGAGGGTGACTGTCTGTGCCTGAAACTACACCGGTGCAATAGTCTGGGTTTACACTGGTGGATGAGCATGCATTGGTGCTGGCTAGCCATTGACTGGGGTCTTTTGCTAGCATAGGAGACTGAGTTGCTGAAGAAAACTCTGGTATGCTATGTGTCGGCATTAGGCTACACCCTCAGCTGCAAGTGATGGACCACTTTTCTATTTCCTTATTTCCTAGCTACCAAAACTTCTGTTGTGCAACAGTTAACACTTTTCTCTTTGCTTTTTTTCTTTTCCGCCCTACCCTAGGTTGGCCACCTAAAGTAGCTCTTTATTATCCCTACAAAATTTCCTACTAGTTCTCTCTTTTCATTCTTTTTCAATTTCCATCCATTCAGTCCCTGGGATGATGACAAACACCCAGAGAGGTGTTGTGTAAAGTGCATAAGTGCATTTTGTGTACAAAAAGCATGAAGGCTATTTTAAATAGGAATAAATACAGTTGATAATGCCCTTTTAAATAAAAAGGATTCAGAAGCCATATAAAACAATAGTAATTTCATGATTAATACAGTTATATGATATCCTTAAGGTATTTTCATAAATTCACATTATAAACCTGCTACTGTATGAGGTTATAACAGTGCTTAGTCACTGTGGATCAGAGATATAGAGAGACAATATCTGTGGAGATATGTACCATACCTTTAACTGAACCAGGAAATCCCCTGAACCCCCCATTTGGTTTTGAAACAAACATGTTCAGACATGAAACAGCATGTCCAGACATGTAAATAGAAAAGGGCTCAGTCAGGTGACCCCACCAAAAGACAGAAAAACCTCTTCACTGAGTTCACTTCAGTTCAGTCCAATGGGGCTCAGCCCTGAAAGAGGTGGAGAGAGGCAGACAAACTGTTGAATTCAGATGAAAAGGGTCTTAGGAGCTCTAAGATCCAGGACTATATTATGTGAGAAAGTACTGATGTTAAGTACTGATTTTCTTTGCAATTTTTTTGTTTCCATTTATTATTTTTTAAAGTTTTGAAAAATAAATATTACACCACAGTGTGTTTTAAACCAGTAAATGTACCTTGTCTGAAGTTTATTCCCACATGCTGTGACATGGTAGCACAGCAGGAGGCAGCATCTAGAATGATAAACTGGAGTCGTGCTGAAAGTCAGTAGACAAAAGAGAGTAAAAGGGCTAACAGCACTAATCCATAAAATGCTTCACACTGAAGTCGGATAGAAACATTTGTTACTTAAAAACAAATGTCAGCAGCGCTCCTCCCATCATATGACTGACACTTTGCACTGATGTGCACTTTTTCAAGGTCTTGAAAAAGTGCACATCAATGCAGCACGTCAGTCACGTCTCAGGGTGAGTGCTGCTGAAAGCTGTTTTAAAGTAATAAATGTTTCCCCTCCCCCGACTTCAGTATGAAGCATTTTTCATTTAGTGCTGTTAGCCCTTTTCCTTTCTTTTGACTGCTGAAGAAAACTTCATGTTTTGATTGGCTGTTGGCAACAGGTCTTAGACTGTCACAAAGGTCCTAAGATAAATATATGGGAAAATCTAGATTCGAATACTACCTACTAATACTGTATGTGGTGAGTTATTAAAGGCTAATGTCAACTAACTGGACTCCAATTCTATGATTCTATGACAAAGACCTGGTTGCTAAAGAAAACTCTGTGTTCTGGCTGACTGCTGGCAATGGGTCTTATGCTGGCACAAGAGACAGTGTTGCTCAATAAAAAATGTTATTTTGGTGGGCTTTTGGCAATGGGTCTCACTAACACAAGATACTGGGTTGCTGGAGAAATGATTATGTTCTGGATGGCTGGTGGCTGACTGCTGGTTGGCTGGTTGATGGCTGGTGGCCGGCATTAACCTGCTGCTACACTGGCCCAAGAGTCATGGTTAGAGGAGGACTTTGGCTGGCTGGTGACTGGGGGATGGTTGATGGCTAGTGGCTGGCACTGACCAGCTGCTACAGTTAGAGGAGGATTTTGGCTGGCTAGTGGCTGGATGGCCGGTGGCTTGTGACTGGCTGGTTAATGGCTGGTGGCTGGCATTGACCTGCTGCTACACTGGCTCAAGAGCCAAGTTTAAAGGAGAACCTTGACTGCCTACCTGGTGGCTTTGACTGGCTGGTGGCTGGATTGATCAGATCATGCCAGCATAGACCAGCTTCTATGCTGGCCAAAGATTCTGGGTTAGAGGAAGACTTTGACTTGTTAGTAGCTGGCTGACTTTTGCTTGCTTGTGCCTGGTAACTGATGCCTAGTGGCTTTGGCTGGTTGGTGGCTTGTTGGCCACAGGTTCTACTCTGGAGCAGGGTTGATGGAAAGGTGCTGGTTTTGGCTGGCAAGTTGGTGCCTGGCAAGCTGGTGGCTTGTTGATCACAGGTTCTATACTATCATCAGAAAGCTAGTTGCTAGAGGACAGGTGGCTTTGTCATATGCGTACAACACTGTGTGCGCTTTGTGCATGTACAGGTTGAATAGCTGAACAAAATAAAGAGAACAGTGAAAAAGTAAAAAGCCACATTCTATTCTCAAGAGTTCAACTGCTTGCATTTACAGATTGTGTAAATCTTGGATTTGTTAAACTACCCGCACCTTTGCTGACAAACATAGAAAGTAGTTTGGTGTGATCATCAGCAGCAGCACAGTCTGGCCCAACAAAGTCCCACAGCAGTTGACTTGTTTCACAGTAATGTTCTTTGTAGAACAATAGATTTGAGATAACTAAACCATTACTGTAGTCAATAATTAAACAATAATCACTATAGAGCCAGTCATTTCCTAGAGATTAATGACCAGCTAGGGGGGGAAGGGTAACCCGAGGAGCAGCCAAGGGCCACCCCCACTCAGCAGGTCATTAACTCACAGGAAATGACAGGCTCTGAGATCATTATAGTGATTATAAGTCTAATCACAATAATGATTTGTTGTCACTTCATTTCTGTAATTTTTTACATCTTTTCTGTTGCGCGGCGCAGCACCTGTGATGCTGGGTTCATGAATATTCATTGAGGTTATGTTAGTGAGATGCAGTATCTCATGTGTAGCTAATCATAGTGAAGGGACACAGGCTCATCATTAATATTCATGAGACACAACATGCGTAAGCATCTCAGCGAGCCAGTCCTCCACTTCAGCTCTGCAAAATATGGCAGAATGTAAGGAAAGGGAAAGGAGAAATTGTTTAACTAGGAAAGGTATGCTAAGCTGAAGCTTGTTTCCAGGTGCAACCTGGGAGAACAAGTAAATTGAGTGACTTGCTCAGTGTTATGCAAGTGGAGGCTGTGGGATTCAAACCCAGATCTTCAGGTTTGCAGCTCAGTGCCCTAAACCACTGTGCTATTCTGCCTCCTTATGTACTGTAGGTACTGCATTTTGTTTACTAATGTACTGCCGTTTCTGTTTCGAGGTTGTCTGTTATAATGGTTCTGTCACATTTTCTTTATGATTCAGCACTTTACAACACAGCAGTAGTAAATGGACTCTGTAGCGGGCACAGCTATGTGGCTGAGATGCCAGGCACTTCTTAGAGATTTCAGACCGGCATGGCAGCCAATCAATGGGCTTCTTTAGTTCATCAATAATTAATTAGACTTATAATGACATTCTGTGGTGTGATAGGTGTGAAAACTCAGCTGCATAAATTGTGTTACCCTTTATAACCAGCCACAGCTGCATAGTAACATAGTAATTGATGGCAGATAAGTACTGCTATGCCCATCCAGTCGGTCTGTATTCCCTATCTTTGCTAGTGGCCATTGACCCTACCTGGTCAGTGGCTTGAGCTAATCTTCCCACCCCACTTCTAGGGTTCCCTTATGCCTATCCCATGCATGCTTGAATCCCTCCACTGTGCTTGCCCCTGCCACCTACTGAGTCAGGTTATTCCATGCTTCCACCACCCTTTCTTTAAAAAAAGAACTTCTTCAAATTTCCCCTTATCCTGCCCCCAGTCTCATATCATTCTCTCTCATTCTTGTACCTCTCCTATACTTGCACCTTGTTTATGCCTCTAAGATACTTAAAGGTTTTTATCATATCTCCCTGTTCCCTACTTTCTTTCAGTGTATACATATTGAGATCTTTTAGTCTCTCCTCATATGTCTTCTGGTGCAAGCCAAGCACCATCTTGGTCACCCTTCTCTGAACTGCCACCACCCAATTTATGTCCTTATGAAGATGCAGCCTCTAGAACTGTACACAATTTTCTAGATGTGGCCTCAACGTATACCATCGGAACAGTGATACAGTGACTTCCTTCTATCATTGATGTACCTATAGAATGTCTTGTCCCCCATTCTTCGCCATCCATGCTAATCTTTCCTCTGTTTGTGCCTTTGTGCTCCTAACCACCTATCCCATTTCCTTTAGACAATCTACATATACCACCCTGTCCTCTTCCTCCTGTGTCTATGAACCCTCCCACAGCAACACCCAACATCGATGGACTGAGTGGCAAAAGGGATTGCTCTGCAACAGACTTTGCAGCAATGGGGGGGGTAGGCACCTAACTCCACTGTCTGTGTGACATGGAGTTAGATGTATAAAGTAGGGGGTGCGGGGGGCACAGCCCCCTGCATGGGGATATGTGGGACAGCACAGCCTCCAACATTTATGTGGTCGGTGTGTTGTGGATCATGGTCGAGACACAGCGGTGTTGGGATGTCAGTGGGAGTCAATGACTGTAAAGGACATTGCTGTGATTTCCATCACTGCAGCATGGTGAAACCCTTTTGCATAGTGGTATCACCACCTCCCTCCTTCTGCTACTGATACCCCTTCCTATGCATCCCAACATGCCATTGGCCCTCCCTACAGCCTTATTACTCTACTTGGCCACCTTTAGGTCATCTGAGATGATAACCCCTAAATCCCTTTCTTCCCTAGTGCTTGTCAGCATCTCCCTTCCCATCCTGTAGCTCTCACCAGGGTTTCTGTGCCCCAGGTGCATAATTTTGCACTTCTTCAAATTGAACTCCAGTTGCCACACTCTGGACCATTATTTCAGCTTTCCTAGGTCCCTCCTCATTTCCCACCCTCCAGAGTGTCCACCCTGTTGCAAATCATGGTGTCATCTGTAAACAGGAAAGCCTTCCCTTCCAGCCCTTCTGCAAGGTCACTAATGCAAACATTAAAAAGCACTAGCTCCAGGACTGATCCCTGAGGTACCCCACTGGTCACCCCCCTCCTCGGATTGTATCCCATTTACCACCACCCTCTGCTTTCTGTCCATTAACCAGTTTCTAACCCAGCTCACCACCTTGTGGTCCACGCCTGGGCTGCCCAACTTATTAACCAGTCTTTTTATTTATTTATTTATTTATTGAAAATGTTTTACCAGGAAAGGCACACTGAGCAAAAAGATGCTCGTCTCACGGTGCGACCTGGGGGTTGCAGAGGAGGCTAGTAAACATATAAATGGTTGAGCTTAACAATAATACAATCAGAGACAGAGCATAGGTGGAAGGGATTACTATTGAGCATATACATAAGGAGAACAGAAGAGTACACTACAATATCAAACAATAACCGAGTAAACAGGATCTTGGTTACACAGCGAGTTAGGAACAGAGATGAACATGAACATGAACAATAGGGTTTGGAATACAGATCATGGTACACATTGAGGCAGTGTGTGGTACATAAGTGCAAGTTTCATAACAGGGGTAATGATAGCAGAGCTTGAGTGCAAGTAGCAGAGGTTGAGCTAAAGGGAGATGTAAGAGGCTAGAATGGGGGGCAATAGGAGAGCAAGATGGGGGTAGGGAAAGGAGGGAGTAGGGGTGATGAGCTGTGAAGGGGGGAGGTTAGTGAGAAGGGAGGGGATGGGGAGCTGGGTTGAAGGGAAGGGGGAGGGAGAAATTGACAGGTGGGGGTGAGTAAGAGAGAGTGTAGTGCGTGGGGCAGTATATAGGCCAGACAATTAGGTGATAAGCTGGGACGCTGGTCAGTACATGAAGAGCAGGGGAAGGGGGGGAAAGGGGAAGGTCAGGGGCAACAGTTGGGGTAAAAAGTTAGAGAGGGCATAGGAAAGGAGAGTTTGGATGAAGAATGGCGGATCTGGGTGGGCAGGTCATTCAAGAGTTTAGGGAAGAGGTAGGAGAAAGCGGATTGGCCAGTGGAGGTCCTTCGATGGGGATGAATAAGCCTAGCGTCCAGCAGAACTTCTAAGGCGTGTGAGGGGTGGGGAGGATAGGGCGGATGCAAGGTAAGGAGGAGGCGAGGCCAGATGTTAGAAATGAATTTAGCGCCAATGAATTTGGCGCGGTTGCTTAGAAAGGCAGGGACAGGGAACGCATAAAGCATGCAGTGGTGTGTACGAGGGGAGGCATCGAGGGCAAAGCGGCAGAATGCATTGAAGAGAGGGTCTAATCTGGCTAAGGTGGTCTGTGCAGCAGAGCTGTAAACTATATCACAGTAATCGAAGAAGGGTAGAATCATTTTCTGGACAATTTCACGTCTGACAGGAAGTGGGAGACTAGTGCGGTTTCTATAGAGGGCACCAAGTTTGGGGCGTAATTTTGAGACGATGGCATCCACGTGTGAAGAGAAGGAGAGGTGACGGTCAAGACAAACCCCTGGGTACCTGAAGGCGGGTACTTCTTCGAGGATGGTGTTATTTAGAATGTGGAATCTCAGAGGGGAGGTGAGTTTGGATAGCCGCTGTCTGGTACCGAAAGTCATGGACGGTGTCAAAGGCCTTCCTGAAATCAAGGTATGTGACATCTACCACTCCCCCCGATCCATCTTCTTCATCACTTAGTCAAAAAAATCTTTCAGATTTGTTTGACATCACCTTCCTGCTGTGAAATCATGCTGTCTTGGATCTTAGGCTCCATTGGATTCCAAGTGTTCTACACTCCTTTCCTTAAGCAGTACATCCATAATCTACCCCACTACTGAGGTGAGGTTGACTGGCCTGTAATTTCCTGCCTCTTCCTTGCTACTATTTTTGTTGAGAGGGACTACATGTGCCCTCCTCCAGTCCTGTGAAACCACCCCTGTGTTGGGCGACACACTAAACATGGCTGCCAGTGGTGATGCTAGCTCATTCCGTAGTTCCTTTAAAATCCTGGGATGTATGCCATCTGGTCCCATTGTGTTGTCCACCTTCAGTTTAGTGAGCTCTTCTAGGACTCTCTCTACTGTAAATTGACTAGTGTTCACTTCCCTCCTCCTTATGTATCTTTTGCCTATCTGTGGTCCCTGTCTGTCCCCTTTTTCAGTGAATACTAAACAAAAGTACTTATTCGGTATTTCTGACTTTTCCAGGTCCCCTTCCACACACTCCCCTTCCTCCCCCCTGAGTCTTACAACCCCACCCCTGGACTTCCTTCTATCACTGATGTACCTATAGAATGTCTTGTCCCCTTTCTTCACCACCTGTGCTAATCTTTCCTCTGTTTGCACCTTTGTGCTCCTAACTACCTTTCCTTCTTCCTTTAGACAACTTAGATATACCACCCTGTCCTCTTCCTTCTGCAGGTCCTTATATTTCCTGAAACCCAATCTTTTTGCCCTTACCTTCTCTGCTATCTCTTTTGAGAACCATAGTGGTTTCTTCTTTCTCTTGCCTTTGTGCCTCAGCCTAATGCACTGGCTTGTCGCCTCCACTATGGCTCCCTTTAGGTATGCCCACTGCTCCTCATCTCCCCCTCTTACCTCCCTCTTCACCAGGGCTTCATTGATACATATTCCCATCCTGGTAAAGTCTGACCTCTTGAAATCCAAGACTTTTGACTTTGTGTGGCTAGACTGCATCCCTGCACCCATGTTAAACCACACTATATGGTGGTTGCTGGACCCCAGGTGCCATACCAACCGGACTTCTGTGATGCTGTCTCTATTGGTCATTACTAGTTCCAGAATTGCCCTGTCTCTAGTGGATTCCAGCACTAGTTGCCTTATGCCTACCCCCTGCGAGGAGTCCACAATGTCTTGGCTCCTATCTGACGCAGCTGCTGGGATGGTCCAATTCACATCTGGCATATTAAATTCCCCCAGCAGCAGTATCTCCCCCTTTGTTGCCATCTTATGTACTTCTTCAACAAGTCCCCTAGCCACCTCCGCCCCCTGAGCTGGAGGCCTGTAGGGCACCCTGTGTGAATTACTATGCTATTGACTGGCTCAAGGGTGACCCAGAGTGCCTTGGCTTTCCCCTGTCTTCCCTGTACCTTGGTTACTTTTATCCCTTCCCTGACATACATTTCCACCCCCCCCCTCTTTTTTACTATCTCTATCCCTCCTAAATAGAGCATAACCTGGTACACTAACCTTCCAGTTGTGGTTTACGGTGTACCACATCCTCATTATTGACACTATGTCCAGGTCAGTTTCTGCCATCAAGGCCACCAGGTTCAGAATTTTATTTCCCAGGCTGCGGGCATTTGTGTACATGGCCTTGCACATTTTACTGCCTGCCCACTCTCTCTTCCTGCTATTTCCCTCTTCTTTCCACCTTCTCCGGTCTTCTTCTTTTTCTGCCTCCCTTCCTCTACCCTACCAATTGTAACTTATTCAGTTCTACGTGTTACCTTACCTTCCTTATTCTCCTTGCTGGCTACTCTAACCTGCAGGGGTGGGCTGCATGAGTCACCCTGCTCCCATTGGCCTCCCCACCCCAGTGAGTTTAAATGCTCACCCAGGATGCATTTAAACCATACACTGAGGACAGCCATCACTTTCATGGACCGATGTAGGCCACTGCCCTTGTACAGTACCATATCGGTCCAGTTGGGTCCCCAGTCCCCAATGAAGCCATATACCTTGTTACAGCACCAGCTTTCCAATCAAGTGTTGAATCTTCTAATGCAGAGATTTTTAGTGCCCTTCCTGCCTTGGACTGGCAGCACCTCTGAGAATATCATGGAGCTTACTACCTTCCCAAGCTGTCCTCATAACTCCCTGAAGTCCTCCTGCACCTGCTGTATGCTTACCATGTCCCTGGCCAGGTCATTTTTCCCCATGTGGGCAATGCCATCCAGCCCCCTTCTGCTTGCTACCACTTTAGTGATCCTCAGAAACCACTCCCCCTCTCTCTGAGCCGTGGCTCCTGGAAGGCACTTAACCTCCCTCTCCACCCTGCTATCTCTGCCCAAGTCCATTCCCTAGACAATTGATTCCCCCACCAGGAGTATTTTCCTCTTCCTCTGGGGTCCTCTGCCTCCCACCCCTGGGTCTCCATACTGGCAGACCCACTCATCCTCCCTGATTGCAAACTTTTGTTCCCTCATGGGACTCTCCCACTTCTCCAAAACAGCACAGGAGTTTTTGAGTTGGACTGGATGGGGATGTGCCTTTGACCCACTTCCCTCAACCTCCCTGAGCCCACCATAGTAAATCCAGTCCTCTTCCTGAGCAACTGTTGTGGCATTGGCCATGGACATGGTGGCCTCTGGGTGGGGATGAAGGTCACTAGTACTCCTTCCAACTCTTCCCAGAAACTGGCTACCTTCACCCTCAACCCAGAGAGGTGCCAGCATATGGGGCAGCAATGCAGTATCCAGAATATCCTCCTGAAGACTGCTGCCCCACACACAGTGCACTGCACCACTCCCTCCCATTCTACTCTATGTCACCCATTGGCTTTTATGTGATAACAGCACATACTAAATCTCACTGACCAAAAAGAGCAACCAAAAGACTGCCCCACATCAAAACAGTGGTCACTATCAAAGCTGCTGCTGCAAACAGTGATGATCACTTACATTTCCAAGCCACATAAGAATAATTTTTTTTTTTATGCAGGGGCAATGCACCTCGTTTGTTGGGGCCAAGCCCGCTGCACCCACCAAACTTGATATAATTAACTCCATGGATGCTTGGACAAAGGGGGAAAAAAACAGTCAAATATAAAAAAGTTTTTCCCTAGAACCAGATCCAAACCCAGGTCCACTGGCTCAAGGGGCGGTGGCTTATGCCACTATGCTATACAGCCAGCTCGGTAGAGCTTGGCCAAACAGCTCACTATATCCTGCTTTAGCAAGTGTAACTCACTTCTACACTCACTCTACAGGATATAGCAATCTCTTTCACCACTTGCTCTAACTATGAGAAGTTTTATTGAGTTGCTCATATTGAGCCGCTCAATAAAACTTGCTCACATCACTGTACACCCACCTCCTGCTTTGTTACCCAAACCCGTCCTGTGCAATATTTAACTCTTGGTATTATTGCTTGTTATGCTGTTTTCTGTTTGTAGCCCTCTGTCCCCAAAATTGCCCCAAGTAGGGTTTTATTTTTGCTTTATTTTGTTTCCTTTTCTACCCTCTACTTTGTCTCTCTCTCTCTCTTTCTGTCTTTTGTGTTCTGTGACAGGAAATACAGTTAGGACCTCCCATGTTGTTGCTCTTTAGAAGTGGATGAGCCTGGGGTGGGTGGGATGGGAGGAGGGTGGGATTTACCTCTGGCTCTGCTGAGGGGGAGAAAACAATCAGCTCAGCCCCTCCTACACCCACCTTTCCAATCACCAGATTGACTTGTGCCAACAACAAACACCAACCACTAGGTAAGCAGCCATTATAAAAGTAACAAAACAAAATGCTCTGTGTATCTGTGTAGCTGGCATTTAAAAAAAACATAATTTTTAAGTAGCTGTTATGTGTTGTTTCTGCAGTAGTGTGCACTGTTTTCTAGCACATGGACTGTGTGTTGCTGACAGATACACAACAGAAGAGTGAGCACAGCTACTTAAAACAAAAGGTAACCCATTAGGTCACATTTAATTGATTGAAATTTACACTGTGCCTCATTTTAGGAAATATCTGTACTTTTCCCACTGAGAGACTTTGAACTGGAAAACATATAGTATTTCACTGACAGTTGTGTACAGTGCAGCATGGTAGGATGGGAGGAGTGTGTGGCATGACAGTCAATAAGAAGATAATCAAAATGAATTTTCCATTACACTCATACAGTACATACAGACAGCTTAGAGGCAGCCAAAGTGAAGTACTATTACATAGTTTGATTAGGCAACTCGAAGGGCTTGATTCACAAAGATTGGAGCAAGCTGCACAGAAGGCAGATTGTGCCAACCACCAGTGCACCAGGCACCCTGCACCTGATTCACTATCGGGTAGGGTCCCAGTGGCAAAGTCCCATGGCTTGCAGCAACCCTGGCCCTATGCCAAACAGATGGCACATCAGGAAGGCGTGCTGTAAGCCTCAGGTTGGATGTGCAGCAATAGCATCATAGACAGTGGTCCCTGGTGGCTAGTGCCCCCCCATCCCCAAACTCCATGTACTCAATTAAAAGTCTGTCCCTGGTAGCCTAGCACCCCCCTCCAGCCCCGATCCCCATGGATTAAAATAAAAGTCTGTCCCTGGTAGTCTTGCACCCCCCAGCCCCAATGCCCATGTATGAAGAGAAACTTCTGTCCCTGGTAGTCTAGAGGCCCCTCTTCTAGCCCCGATTCTCATGTGTTACATATAATTCTGTCCCTGGCATTGAAATGGTCACCCCTGCAGCCCAGATCCCCGATGCCCCCAAAACCCCATAAATGACAGTCTGTGGTAGTCTAGTGGTCCTCCTACCCTGGGAGTGAGTGCCTCACAACTCTGTTTACCCCCGTCCAATCCCCACATCCGTGATGAGCACAGCCCTCCACACACCACCACAGCTGGCCACCAACTGAGCTATTAATGAGCGCATACAGTACTGTACTGTACCAGCCATGGTGGTGTGTGGAGGGCTGTGCTGGTTGCCAGTGCAGGGATGGAATGTGGGGAGTAGGGTGGGAGACACTGTCTGCCAGCATGAGGAGACCACTAGACCACCATGGACTGTCATTTATGGGGTTCTTGGGATGTCAGGGACTGGGGCTGGAGGGTAACTTCTACACTATCAGGAACAGAATTGTATTTTAATACATGGGGATCAGGGCTGGGGGGGGTGTGCCAGACTACCAGAGACAGAAGTTTATTTTCATAGATGGGCATTGGGGATGGAGGGGGGTGCTAGACTGTCAGAGACAGAATTTTATTTTCCTACATGGGGAACAGGGCTGGGGGGTGCAGCACATTGGTGTAAGGTTCACATCCCTCCTGGAGGATTTTTAAGCACCCTTAGACCAGCCCATGGCTGGTCTTATGGTACATAGACCTTTACCCTCTGGGAGGATTTTGTGAATGCTGATTTAGGAAATTTGGCAGCCTGTGTTTGCCACAATCCCCCTAGCACCATGCTGCAGCCCATTCTGTGGTGCAGGGCTGGCGCAAACTCCCTTTGGCACATGCAGCCTGTGTGTCATGCAGGTTGCTTTTCTAAATAGCTTTTGATGCATCTTTTGGTGCAAAGTGCCACTCGTGTCATTTATGTTTGATGCAGGCACCTTGTGTCATTCTATGGGCTTTGTGAATTGGGCCCAAAGTTAATAAAGAACAACAATACACACATATTGTAGATTAGACATAGCAATACAACAAGAGAAGGACTTTGCACAATATTTACAAAGTATATACAAGTTTTATGACAACAATGAAAATTAAGATTGATTTTATTTTTAGGGCAATATATCTTATTATTTTGGGGAGTATTTATTATTTTTTTTGTCTTTTTTTAATAAGAAAAAAAGGAATCATTCCTCTTTCCAATAATACACATTATTTACAACATGATGCACTGTAGCAAGTATGAGTAAACATATACATCTATGGACTAATTGCTATAGTACCATACACATACCAGCAGTTTTGTGTCAGCACACAACACTGCCAAATCAATAACAACAATAATATTTACAATACTTACATTATCTGTTGTGGTAATGCATCACATAACTAAACTAAGGATACTTAGAAAGTGGCTAGGTAAAAGCTAGAATAATACAGAAACTTTATTGGCCAAAATGCATCACCTGACCAGTGATTAATGGAACACATTCACATATTACCCTGCCGATTACACCAATTTTGAAAAAAAACCTTTGTATTTACAACATATCAGTACTCACATCCCACAAAACTGAAATAATTAGCAGCAATTGTTTGTCAGGACTTCAAAGAAATGCAGCAAAAACTGTTTTAGCAATCTATCAAAATGAATGATATACCATAACCCAAATATTTGTTTTTATTCTTTTGATAACCAGGTACGGCCCAACATCTGTTTCAAGGGGCAACCTGGGAGCATTGGTGAGGTTAAGTAACTTGCTTAGGATCACACAGTATGCATGTGGAGGTTGTGGGAATCAAATCCAGGTCTGTTGGATGTACCAAGCTCATTTACAGCTCATTATTCTAACCTCAGTGCTATAGTTTTGCAATGTTTGGACATCTCTGAGCAAGGGACTGAGCTGATTAGTATTTTGATGATTACATTGACATTCCAGGAAAAAAAAATGCTAAAATATTTTAAAACTGATAAAGTAAATCAAAGTGAAAGTAAGCAATTAAGACAAAAGTTGCAGTTTACTTAAAGTTAAAGTAACAGAAACTATTTTTCACTACAGTTACTTTTACCTGTTTTAAGTCATTCTTGTACAATGCAGTTGCCTAGCTCTTTTTTTTTAATGAATGACTTTACTGAATGATTAAAGTGGAAGGACACAATAGATATGTTTCATTTCTTCAGATAAAGAACTCCTAAGACTTGGATTTTTTTAAACATTTAAGTGCATTAACTCGCAACAGGGCATGAGTGGATAAGGCATTACAGTAAATAGTGAGTGGTTATAAAATGTGAAAGAAATAGAAAAATACATAACACTGTGTGTAACTGAAGATCACTGCACAAACTGTACTCTGGTTGAACTAACAAAATCTGCATGGCTCACTACAGTATATGCTAAAGAACATTATTTACAAAAATGGCACAAAAATGTGCATGGGCTGTGAGCTGGGGAGGAGTCAAGGGATGGCCCTTGGTCTGCTGGTGCCTGACAAAATTAATCTCTTTGTTTTACATCCAGCTGTACATGGAGATGACATGGGGTGACTGGTCATGCACAAAAGATGACGCTAGATAGGCAGGTATGGTAGGGTTTCATATTAGGCAGGTACAATTGTAGAGGGGAACACTTGTTGATTCCATAACCTGTGAGTGATGAGCAACTGACTGAGCATCACAAAACAGGAGAAACACTCACAGATAAATACATACCTTATTCAGATTGAGAAGATGAGACAATGTACTTTTTGGCACAGTCTTCCAGCTAGATTACTGCCCAACCAAATACTGTAGCTTAGTACCACACTGTCCCATCTTCTTTATCTTCCCATTATGTGTTTGGATCACCAACCACCCCCATACTCTCCATGGATGCACTGTCAAAACTGACATCCAGGGGATGAGGAGGAAGTGGTCTGGAGTCCATATTAATTTCTACAAATGTGAGCATCTCAACATTTCCCATGCTCAGTTTGGTTCATCTGACACAATGGTTCCAGCAGCGCTGAAAACATGCTCTGAACACACATAAGGGCATGATAAGTACTACGCAGCCAGCCAAAACAGCTCAGACCATATACTTTATGTCTCTTGGAGCACTAGTACCACAGTGGATCTATGCCATAAGCAAGAATTTGGCAGTCATTCCTGTACTTCTCCAGCTGACAGTCAAGGTCAATGGCTTTGGAGGAGACAGCTTTCTTTGAGGTAGCTACCATAAGGTTCATGGAAGACATCCACTTCAAAAATGATGACCCTGGTGCAGGTTGTTGCTAACATGTTCATCAACCAGTTGATATTCTACAGGACAAGCATTAACCATATTCTCCAAACAGTCACAAAGAACATATCACCACTGTTCATTGTTGCTTTTAGAAGAAAGGATGTTACACAGCTGATTCTTGAACAGTGGGTCCAGCATGATTGAGAGAACATATTTGTCCTCAAACATATTCTGCACTGTCAGTTGCCTCTTAGGACAGCAAGGAAAGAGTCAATAACAGCCTTCAAATTATATTCACCATCACATCTTCTATAATACTCATGCCAAGAATGCATGCAGGAATCTGAGCTGTGGTAGGGTCATGCTCATGCATGATGGGTAGAAATAATTTCCCTGGTGACGGCACCAAATAGTTCCAAGATCTCCAACAAAGTCTCCACCAATTCCCAGCTAGTGGAAGACACCATGACTTCTGCTCCACTGATTTTGTTTTAGAGCAGCTTGTCACGAATGACCAACTTCTGTTCTTGAAACCTTTCGAACATAAGGAATGCTGGGTTCCACCTTGTCATGCAGTCCTGTATCAGAGCATGTTCCAACAAGTGTTTCTCATCCTTGAGCCTACAAAGTTCCCTCTTAACCTTCACAGAGTGTAAAAAGTGGGTATATCATTTTTAAGGGTACCCACTACATCATCCGCAGCTCTGTTTAAGCTCAACAAAGTATGTATGTCCAAGTGAAGACAATAGGTGAAACATGGCACAGAGATGTATCCTCCATCATCCACAGCTTGCAGGACAGTGGCAGCATTGTCAGTAAAAACAACTACACCTTCAAACCATTACTTGTCAGCCATTTGTCAATAGCCTTCTCCAGTTTGGACAACAACTTGTCTGAGGTATGGGTGTTCCAAACACAGCAATGCACAGTGTAGCATGATGTGTACTAGCAGCAACAGACTTAGCTCAAATACTGCTACCAGCACACTCCATGTGTCCCTTTTACGTCAAACAATCACACCAAACGCATCATCACTGCCATGTAGTCTATTACGTAACCACTTGCCTATATGTCAGTTGTCCAAAGGATAAATAGGATGGCAGACTGCTGCAGACTACAGCAAATCTCAGCAGAAATTATCTTTTAAACCTCCAGCAAGGTGAGCCAGGTGAGAAAATGCCTTGAGGACACGGATTACCAAGGCTCCACTGTACACATTAATCTATGGAATGTGGGGCTGGAGGCAAAGGAGAAAAGCAGTATGATGTTTAACAGCAAGTCAACCACTGCCTTGTTTATCACATTTGCCTTGTCCTGTTGCAAACTTGTCTGTGCATTCCATACTCTGCTGAAAGGTCAACTGGCATATTTGGGGAAGAGGAACATCTATGGAACATAGGGTACTTGGTTCTTCCAACTGAGATGACAGATTCGTACTCTGAGGTGTCTGGATCTGAGCAGGCAGGCCATGTTGGACAATCCTGCTGTGCTTCTTTGGGACAGCTGACCCGGTTATTGCAGACCACTCACATTGATGGTTCATGCATAACTGGGTGCACATATCAGATGTGCATAGAGCTGTACTATAGTGGATCTGCTTATTTTCACCAAGTAAACTAGGCATCATACACAGGTGAAATGAACTGGGCATATTTCAAAATATGGCCAGACACCTGAACCCTTTGCTTTGTTATCAGGTACAGGATCAGGACATGGAGTCTGTCCTTCACCTGTGCCGGTTCAAGTTCAACGGTGGGGGGGGGGGAGAAATGAACCACAGACAGCTGTTATCAGAAACATTTTTTTGTTTGTTTTTCAGTCAGTATCTATATGGCTAAGGTCCTCAATGTTTCACCTATAAATAACAGACTTCTTCAGGAAAATGCTTTCAAGCCTAATAATAAACATACAAATACATTTTCTTTATTGTGCTGTCCATAAAAGCATGATAAATATTGTTTAAGATATTTACCAGATCAATGTGCCACTTACTTCTGGTAAGTGTTTTAGCAAATGCTCGTGCAAGTTATATTTAATAATTCTCATAGAACAACCTGTGGAGTAATAAATAAATGTTGTTTATCCTAAATCCATCCAAAAGTTACTTAAAAATAATTAATGACTTATTTCTCTCCACCATTTAACCTCCATTTGCTAAATTACATAGTGGCAGCAGAGAGTCCTCTTACCATTACATTTCAACATTCAATTACAGCCTTAATTAGTACACACTATGCATATAGCTTCTAAGATTTTCACTTCAATAGTTCATATTTAATGTTTATTAATCTTATTCAGATGTATTAAATTGCTACACCATCATATCTCACATTTACCACATATCCTTTTATAGTTAGTGATCTTATTCAGAAGTATAAAATTGCTGCACCACCAGTAGCCAGCATCATAAACCAC
The DNA here is from genome assembly GCA_016271365.2 of Neoceratodus forsteri. Lineage (NCBI taxonomy): Eukaryota > Metazoa > Chordata > Ceratodontiformes > Ceratodontidae > Neoceratodus > Neoceratodus forsteri. The sequence continues at coordinate 537,367,439 of CM057455.1, forward strand.
ACAAGCAGTTGAAATTCAATGCAAAGAAGTGCAAGATAATGCATATGGGGCACAAAATCCTTGGAACAACATATCAGTTGGGGGGGTAGATATATAGCATGCACCAAGCAGGAAAGGGATCTTGCTCTCTGGCCCGTCGGTGCAACGGTTGGAATTCTGCTTGCAACGCTGGTGACCTGGGTTCAGGAATGGACCCAGGTCATTGGAGGGCCAGTTGGGGGGAGTTGGATTGAACATCCTTAGGACTGCTCTCCTTCTCCAGTGGGAGGGTTGGGGGAATGTCTGGAGCTTGAGGGACCCCTAACGGAGGCCAGGGATACCACAGCTACTGGCATTAGGCAGCACTCAGAGGGGCAGGACAGATGCTGGTTGTCATTGCACATTCCTGCCCCTCTTGTAAAAAGGGGAAGAAAAATGGCTGGGTCCTCCGTCTACATGAAGCCCTCCCCGGAATTCAATTAGCCACTGTCGCCGCTCTCCCAACCAGTTACTGGTTCTGCGGTGCTGGGAATAAGAGGAACCAGTACCACAGCCCCTCCCTCTGGGGGGCAAGCCAGGGGTGACCGGGAGAGTGCCGGCAGTTGATGGTAGGTGGGAGTCTGGGGGCCATGACCAGGGCTGAGCCTGACAGACAACCTACCGTAAAAAGTACAGTAAATAAAAAAAAAAACAAAGGGACCTTGGGGTTATCATCTCTGATGACCTCAAGGTAGGGAAGCAGTGCAACAAGGCAGCAGGTAAAGCAAAAAGGATGCTGGGGTGCATATGCAGGGGCATCACCAGCAGGAAAAAGGAGGTCATAATTCCACTATAAAAGGCACTAGTGACACCCCACCTGGAGTACATTGTACAGTTCTGGAGACCTTACATACGTAAGGACATAGACATGGTAGAGAAGGTTCAGAGGAGGACAACAAAGATGGTGCAGGGATTGCATCACAAGTCCTATGAGGACAGGCTGAAGGACTTGAATATGTACTCCCTGGAGGAGAGGAGGGAGAGAGAGGGGATATGATAGAGATATACAAATACCTAACAGGGAGGAACAGGGTGCAGGAATGCACTATTTTCCAGTGAAAAACATGTTCTAGGACTAGAGGGCATGGGATGAAGTTAGAGGGAGGGCAATTCAGAGGAAACATGAGGAAGAATTTCTTCACAGAAAGGATGGTGGATGAGTGGAACACTCTGACAGAGGAAGTGGTGGGGGCTGAAACAGCCTTTGAGACGGTTGGAGTTATCTGGTGGAGTTAGAAAGATCGAGGAAGCGAGTTTATAAGCTCAAATCATAGAACACAGAACATAGAAGGATCTGTAAAAGACACATAGGAGCCCATCCAGTCTGCCCATTTCTTTTCTGCCTTATAAATGCCATTGGCCTTTGCTCAGTAGCCTATCTATTCATACTCATTGTATTGCTCCATATGGGATAGGCATAAGGGAGCAATACAAATGAGTATGAATAGATAGGCCACTGACAGAGCAAAGGCCAATGGCACATTTATAAGGTAGAAAAAGAAATGGGCAGACTGGATGGGCCTTGCGGTCCTTATCTGCTGTCAACTTCTATGTTTCTATGATTTGAGCTTATAAACTCACTTTATGTTTTTCTAGAAGTCTGCTGCTCCTTACCCCTGACCTCCAGATTTCCCTTATGCCTATCCCATGCATTCTTAATTCCCAATGGGCAGACTGGGTGGGCCATAGGCCCTTATCTGCCAACAGTGTCTATGTATCTATTTAACAACTTCAGAAAACTGTTTAAAATAAACTTCTATACCTGCTGTATCACAGCAGAGTGCTCAAATTCAGAAACCTTGTTTCTTTTTCTTTTGTTTTTGGTGCTTTCAAAGGCCTCCAATACTCTGTAAAATTGAACATTCTTTGTCATATCCAGGTATTCTACTGTATGTCAAATAATGTAAATTATTTATTTGAAAGGGTGAACTCTGTCTTAGCAGACAACCCTGCATGCAGTCTGAACCCCCCCCCCCCCATTTCTTTTGATCTTTGCTATCTCTGTTTTTCCCTCTCCCTCTGTCTAATTTTGCTGCTGGACTGGCCACCCAAAGCACCCTCTCAGTGCTGTACTTCCCCTTTAAAATGCCTGAGGAAAGCCCAAAGCAGTTTAAAAATCCAGAGGGCTAGAGAATCAGTGCCTAGGATTTAACGGTTCTGGCACTGTGGCTGTTAAATAAAAAGAAAGAAGCTGGGGGAGAAAGATAAGGAAGGAGCCTGAATGCTCCCATTAGAAAATATGCTGCCATTCAGTGTACCGCACTTACGGTAAATAGAACTGGAGCTGAAGTGGACACTATGGGGCACTTGTAAATAGTATCCCCATAGTCATCTGCTCTGGGATAATAACAGGGACCATAGCATGAAGTGGCTGAAAGAAAAATAACAATGAGTTGTTCTACTGACGGCCATAAATAAAGAAAATTAATGGAGCACAGTTCAGAACGGAGCAGTAAGAAAGTTAACTTTCACTTTTTTAGCTGCTGTTCTATGACTAAAGTTGAACCACTTGGCTCCCGAAAGGTATTTCTTTCACTTCTTTGTGGAGCAGTTCAGAAATCATAAATAGAAAGAGAGAGAGTAAAATAATTCAAAAAAGTAGCAGTGCAGCTCCTCACTCCCTCTCCCCCTTGTCTGTGATGCAGCAGAATAGGAGCGGGCGGCTGGCAATTGCTATACGAATATTGTCAGCTGCCGCTCCACTTCCACTGTAAATCTGGGCTTACTTAATGCAACTCTCGGTCAAGGCTGTACCCAGATGAAAACACATCAATCTATAGTGAGCTCTGGATTATCCCTATAGGAGGGAGTGTTGGACAAAAGGGGTCTCTATATAATTAAAATCTGAAAATAAATAAAAAGGGTCCAGAATGTAAAGTTTACTGATGGACTGAAATTTTAGCCATCAGGCAAAAGAAAAGGGTGCATTTATTGTAACAAGAAACCATGAGCTCATAAGGAGTTTTTTATGGTCTTAAGCATAGTCTGGCTGCTTATAAAGGAAATCTAGGTAGAGCACACTACAACATGAAGAAGGTACCAGACAATGATAGAAAACTTTCAAACAGTACCTGTGGGATATCCAGAATGCTTTGTATAAGGAAAATTGCATGCCATGACCTGTTATAGGGCTGGCAGCCCTCAAACTGCCTGTATTAATAGTGACCCAAAAATGTGATATCACTCCTAGGGGAAGGATCTTAGCCCCATTAGTGCCTATTAAGTATGGATGCAGTGTTTTTTAGCCTTTAAAACAAGGGATCCTTGTTCCAGTGTAGATTTACTGAAGAGCCCCATAGGTAATGTATACCTTATTATACAATGGTAAGAAAGAATCTTTGGCTGTGATTGGTCAGTTTGGAGCTGGACCCATGGCATTATCCCAGCATAAAGCCACAGGTCTAGTCTCAGCACTGTGAACCCATTTGGATGACCATTTGGACCATTAGGATATGCTCTTTTTTTTGCATCTCCTCTTAAGAAACAAAAATATTTTTTCCACACTAATAAAAACATTCTTTAAAATCAGTGTTTTATTTTATATATAACAACAAGCCATTGTATAATAGGAATAATGCACTCCAGGGTGTTTGTCGTGCTGGGATAAGGCCATGCCTGGGGCATTGGAAGCACTCGGCCTGCAGCCTCGTGCCCAACCCCCAGGCATGGCGTTATCCCAGCATGACACACACCCTGTCATGCATTATTCCTTTAGTGATGTATAAGGAAAATATATTAGCAGCATAGAGGGATTATACTAGTAAATAGAAAAAAAGGGATGGATCATCATAGACCACCTGACAGTGATGTCACATCTGTAAGAGTATAAAAAGCCTGCCACTAGGGTCTAGAGTTAGAGAGGTGGTTCAGTAGCTTTCTGCCACAGAGTGAGATGGTCCTTTAGTGTGAAAGCTTACCCCCTGGTTGAAGTATATTCCAGGAAAGGCAAAAACAGTATAGGAACTAGCTAGGAAAAAGCAATTGCCTGATTGTTTGGTGTGATGAACTAACACCTTTCTCCTTTCTGTTAATATTTTTTTTTCATTTTGCTTTCTTATTTTGCTTAAATCAAATAAACTGACAAATGAAAGCATGTTTTATGCACATGACTTGTCTGCCTGAATTGTATTATCCTAAGCCCACACCCTGTTACACTGGTGTCAGAGTGGGATCTGATTGGACATCCAAGGAAACGGGGAGTTCAGTCAGTTGGTGCCAGACCTGGTTTTGAGGATAACAGGCAGAGGTGCATGATGCCAGTTGAGATGAGGATTGTGGCTGCTGGAGATGTGGACAGGGAAGAAGGACCAAAGATATGTCAAGGTGAAGCTGAAAGCCAGGTGGAGAACCTGATGTGGCTCATATGCTGGATGAGTGAGCAATGGCTAGAGGCGGACCAACACCAGAGAGAGGTGGAGCACCGATGCCAGGTGCTACTTGAGAGGTCCCATCCAGAGGATTTGGAGGAATAACAAGGGGAGCAGGATCCATGGGCTCTGGAGGAGGAGGAGGACCCCTGACAAAACATTTGTGGCTGAAATTTTCAGAGATCCCCATTTTGCCTATTTTTCCAGGCTGTATTTGGTGGAAGATGGTGAATGGGAAGATGAGACCCCAGGTAAGACTTGGATGCCATTATGTTTCTGGGGGAGAAGACTCCAAGCAAGATGGAAGAAGCCATTTTGACTGAAGGGAATTTAACATGTTCTGGACCTCCTTCCATGATTATCGGTTGTTTTCCTGGAACAGACTAGATACAGTTGCAGGCAGGGATCCTGTTGCTACCCAGTTATGCCTATATGCTAAAGTCCATGATGGGAGGCAGGTTAACGGTGGACTGAGGGAACATCAGTTATGGTGGTACAAGCTAAGAAAAGGAGTTCTGTACCATATGAGGCCCAACCCCGGGATGAAGCAAGTGGATGCTCAGGTAGTGGCGCCTGAGGCATATAGGAAAAAGGTGCTGGAGTATGCACACTGCAGTCACTTGGGGCATCTGAGCCATGGGGAGGTTTTGGCTCAAATTACCCCATACTTTTATTTTCCAGACATCTATAGACAGGTGGCTGCATATCTAAAGACCAGTTCTATGGGCAAATAGGCTGAGTTACCTGGAAGAAGTGTGGGAGGAGTGACTCAAAGGATGGAGGGCAAGAAATGGCACCCTTGGAAAAAAGGGAGACTCCCACACAGGGCACAAGGTACACGATGGTGGCGAATGATTGACCATGGTACATTAATTTTAATGATGTTTGGAATTTAACCCACAGTTTTTAGATTTAGGCACTGGCTGTTTGAGTGCAAGGTGTTCAGCCTGGGAGGTTTCTTGACTATCTTTAAGTGTGTTTTGTGACCCACATGGGATGGAATGACCAAGGGTTTGTGGGTCAGAAGTTTACTTTCAGGTGTCAGTACGTATATTGAAGAAATGTAGAATAATGTAATATGAAATGGATAATGAGAATTTATAAACATGTACTATAAGAAATGTAAGAATTAGGGTCCTGAAGGATCCAGGTATGGGTCCCATGCATAGGTCCAATGTGTCTGGTGGGGTTTGAGCAGGGTACTATTCACCCCAGTGGAAGTTCTACTTAGTGCTGGCCTGTCCAGCCACCCATAATCTAGAGCAGAATTAGAAGAAATGAAATTAGTGATGAGGCTTCATGAGTTGACAGAAGAAGGGAAAAGAGGAGCGCACCCTCATTCTCCTATTTTTTCTGCAAACCTAGCTGAAGCTTCCGTATCTAGAGCACACTGCAACTTGAAGAAGGTACCAGAAAATGATAGCAAGCTTTCAAACAGTACCTGTGGGATAACCAGAATGCCCTGTACAAGGAGAATTGTATGCCATTACCTATTATAGGGCTGGCAGCCCTCAAACTGCCTGTATTTATAGTGACCCAAAACGTGGTATCACTCCTAAGGAGAGAAGCTTAGCCCCATTAGTGCCTATTAAGTATGGCTGGAGTGGTTTTAGACTTTAAAACAAGGCATTGTTGTTTCAGTGTAGTTTTGCTGAAGAGCCCCATAGATAATGTATACCTTAGTGATGTATAAGATTAAAAAAGTATTAGTGGCATAAAGGGATTATGCTGGTAATTAGAAAAAAAGGGGTGGATCATCATAGACCACCTGACAGTGATGTCACCTCTGTAAGAATACAAAAGCTCACCACTAGGGGCTAGAGTTAGATAGATTTTTAAGTAGCTTGTTGACCACAGAGTGAGATGGTCCTTTAGTGTTAAAGCTTACACACTGGTCAAAGTATATTCCAGGAAAGGCAATAACAGCACAGGAATTAACTGGGAAAAGCAATTGCCTGATTGGTGTGATGGACTAACACCTTATTCCTTTCTGTTAATTTGTTTTATTTTGCTTTCTTATTTTGCTTAAATCAAATAAAATGACGAACACAAGTTCGCATTTCTTATGCACATGACTTGTTGTCTGTCTGAATTGTGTTATCCTAAGCCCACACCCCATTACAATTTATTTTTCTATTCTGGGTTCTTATTAGTTTGTTAACTTTGCTCATAACACATCTGAAAACTTCGCATGTTTTTTTTTTTTAAATTCCTCCCGTTTAAACGTTTCTTTCATTATTCCCTTATAGTATTAGATTGCTTTTCTGACCCATGCACTCTGTCTCTTTTCTTATTCTAAGTTTTATAGCATGAATAGTATATAATCATTATGTTTGCACTACAAACTTTGCCTCATTTCTCTAGTTAAGTCTGACTGCTTATGATACAGCATAAACACTGCATTTAGTTGTTCTGCTCCCAACAATCACTATGTCTAGCTTTTTCAGCTTGCAGTCTTTATTCAGTGTTACAACTGGTCCAAACAGTTTATTCTGCCCCTTTTCCTGATATTTATTATTTCTTTAATAAGCTGTAATGCCTAAATCAAACGGGTTCATTTTTGACTTGTCACTTCTATTTTTTACTCTTAGCAAGATAAACTCAGTGTGATTTGTTTCTCTGTCAGTCATTTTTCTAGCTAGCTTTTTATCTTAATTTGTTGTCTTCTAAATCTTTGAAGCAGTTTAATGCTATGTTTCAGATCTGCATATAATTAGTTTGGAAACTCACTTCTCCAATTCTTGCTGTGCTGTAATTCTCAGTTGGTCAGGCGAGAACTTGAAATGGTTCCCATTTTTAAAGTTTTATTTCATTCTCCCCTTTTAGTGACATCTATCCTTAACATTATTTCTTATCTCTAAATTTAACAGAGACAAAGTTCAGATTCATCTCTCTAAAAGTTATATACATTTTTGTTCAGCGGTGATGATGTTCCTATTTACTAAATCTTTTGTTTTTTAAAATCGTGTGGCTTGATTCTAAGTTGTACCTGTGGTGTATACCTCATGATTGGCATAAGGCAAAATTAAATACTGTCAGCAAACATGTATGGGCAGTTATACATTTCTGCTCTTCTTACACCCATAAAGCTTTTATTTATTTATTTGTCAGAGATTGGAATTACAATCCTTTGAGTCAAAGACTCATTTCCAAAGGTTCCATGTCATATTACACATTGAGTACAAGTACATACATTAAAACATAAAATCAGATTAGCATGATGTATGACAAATTAGAAAAAAAAGAAATATTGCAGGTACAAATTACAATGTCTACAGGAGAGGCAATGAGCCTATACAGTAGCTCATACAATGGTTCAGCTAAGCATTTAGCTAAGCTTTTCCATAATACTTGCCTTAAACTGTGCCATGTCCACACTATGTTCATGCTATCCTTTTGATTATTTTATAATAATTATTTATTAGTTCTCCCATTTATTTCTGTAAATGGTGTTGGTGTCTTTAAACTTCGTTTTGTATTGTTTAACTTAAAAGTCTAATTAAATCCTATTGGGACTATGTCATTTCTTGTTAATGTTTAAATAACTGCAGTTCTTGTTTACCTTTTTTGAAAATGCCAATAGAGTTAATATTACCTAAAGGAGTATGCATGAAAATGATGGACACAACACAGTTGTACAGAGGCAGTTATTCTTGCTTTTCATGAGGAAACATTTGTAGCTTTTTTAGCAATTCATTATTCAGATCATGATTTTTACATTATAGGCACAAAATACAAAAGAGTGAATGAAATACAGCCCTACATTGCTGTACTTAATTAAGCTGTATTTTACATTTGATATTTCAAACCATGGAGCGAGCTGTCCTCATCCAGTAGCCAGACAGCCCCCCCCCCCCAATGAATGAATCTATGGAATGTGGGGCTGGAGGCAAAGAAGAACAGCAGTATGATGTTTAACAGCAGCTCTACTACTGCCTTGTTTATCACCTTTGTCTTGTCCTGCTGCTAACTTGCCTGTGCATTCCACACACTGCTGAAAGGTCAACTGTCATCTTGGAGGAAGGGGAACATCTGTGGAAAATAGGGTACTTGGTTCTTCCAGCAGAGATGACAGACTCCTACTCCTAAGTGTTTGGCTCTGAGCAGGCAGGAAATGATGAGCAATCCTACTGTGCTTCTTTGGGACAGCTGACCCAGTCATTGCAAGCCACTCACAGTGATAATGGTTCATGCACAACCGGTTGCACATGCAAGATGTGCTGAGAGCTGTACTATAGTGGATCTGCTTATTTTCACCAGGCAAACTAGGCATCATACATAGATGAAATGAACTAGGCATATTTCAAAATATGGCCAGACACCTGAACCCTTTACTTTGTTAACAGGTACAGGATCAGGACTTGGAGTCTGTCCTTTTCCTGTACCACCAGTACCCCCAGAAGACCTGCCAGCAAGAACTTTGCATTTATTGACAGCTGACCTCCATTTAGCAGTCTTACTATTCCCACCAGCCTTCTCCATTACAGCCTACTTTTGTGGCTTCTTCTGCTTCTTTCACCAAGCAGCAGCAGGATCTTCCTTTTCTTCTTCACCATCATCTGATAGTACTTCTCCAGGCACTTAATCAACATCCTCATCATCTGATGCTGGTTCTGAAAGACTTGCTGGTTCTACACCTCTGTCCTCTGCTGCTTCACTTTCCCTTTTCACCACAGCATTGCTCTTCTTGCATGAACTAACTGGCTTAAAAGGAACAACCTCTCCAGGACAACAAGGTGCAGAGGAGAAATTATTTTTTCCTAATAGGTGAGCATCTGTAGGTGGCAGTGCTGCAATTGTACTGCTTGTGGACTGCATGGTGACATGCTTAACAACTGCAGGGGTCCTATAAGTCACACATCCACTGTGGGTGACAACTTCAGGTAACTATTTGTTATGATAACAAAAGTCTTGTGTTGTATGTTTGGGACTACTACTAGCACCAGGAACAGCAGCAGCTTGTTTTCTAGTTCTAATACTACGTGTCCACTATCTTCCCCATCTGCACCCATGTCTGCCTTTGCCCTTCTGACTGCCACCCTTTCCCCTTTTTGCCTGGTCTGGTATTCCTCCCACTCTTCCTCTCCATTATTCCCCTTTTACCTTGTGAAGGTCTTTTTATGCCCTCACATCCCCCTTTACTTCCTTTGAGAACAAAATCAGCTTTTTCTGCTTGTTTCTTTTTGTGACTTTTCTTGCACAAAGTCAGTTGCCTCAAGAATTCCACCCTTGATCTTTCCTCTTTTCCTCTACTCTCTCAGTCCAGTAGAGATGCAGTGAATTTAAAATCTGCCAGCGAATTGAACATGAAGTGGCCACTTTGCATTGGCACTTTGCTATGCAGAGTGCCCCATAGGAAAAGCTCACTTTGCCTTATTATTATTACTTCGCATTGTCATTCTGCCTTAAACATGAAGCGAGGCAGAGTGACAATGATATTAGCAGCATCCCACCCACACAGTCACCAGAATGAATGTGCATCCCCAAAGTGCTACTGTCTTGTGTCCAGAAAATTCCCCAGTGCTGATGAAGTGAAATGAGAGTGTAACAAGAAATGCAAAGTCTCCCAGAATTAATGGTGCACTCAGTCATGCACACAGTGGTCAGGTCACACACAGAGTCACTAGAATTGATGTGCATCCCCAAAATGCTTCTGTCTTGTGTCCAGAAAATTCCCCAGTGCTGACGAAGTGAAATGAGAGAGTAACAAGAAATGCAGTCTCCAAGAATTAATGGTGCCATGCAAATGCACAGACAGATTAAGATTGAGCTGCACACTCAAGGGATGCATATGAAAAGGCACAACAACACCTAACCAATGCTCACAAGTCACAAATCCAAATCCAGAAAGGAATACATTTTGCCAGTTTGGGGATTAGTGCATGGCAGTAACAATCCACCACCAGTAAAGATACCACAAAGCAGTACAAAAAAATTTATGAAGGTGCGGTGGATAGCAGGTTTGCACTGCTACAATTACTCTGCAACACAATAAAAGGTGGCTGATGTAATGGCACGCATCGCACACACACACTCCCACACACACTGAAGTAATGCCTAGCAAATTGAAAACCTTTAGTAATATAACCAAATGTTTTAAACAAACAAATTGTACACTACTGCACCACAACAATCAGCAAAAAAATGTCAAGAATTACTAAAAATATTACTGTGTGTACATTAACACAGTTATACAAGAAAAATATAACCAAAACAGAAAGACTGCCTTTATCTCCTAGTTAATCTATGTACACCACAAATACACCACTCCCCCAAAGCACACTTCATAGTACACAGACTCACTGTTCTAAATTAACATTCAAAATGCACACACAACAATGGAGTTTGCCCTTTAAGGGGCAGACCATGTTGTCCTGGTGGACCCTTTCCCTCCTGTAAGGAATGGTTGTGTTTGGAAGGGAAGGGGATAGGGAAGGGGAGGAGCCAAGAGCCAGAACAATGGCCAGGCAGCAGGAAGGGGAGGAGGGTAGGGAGGTACATAAGGGACAGCACAAGGGAGCCTCAGCCACTTTTGCTGGAGTTTTGAATTTGATCAACTGCAGCACGTCAGATTTGGCATTAAAATTTGAGGTTGGTTTCACAGCTGAAAGAGGTAAAGAGGCAACAATTGATTATTTTAGATATGCGAATTTAAAAAAAAAGAGGCAAAGGGGGAGAAGAAAAGAAATGTGTATCATTTAGTGAAAAAGAAGTGAATGCTAGCAGACAAGGTGGAACAGTTTCTGATGAAAACTCCTTTACAAGAAGGAAGTATCAGGGGAGAGTCGTTTTAGGCAGCACAAAGGGTAGAATATGTTGTTTGAAGGGTAATTTGCAATTGAAAAAAAAAAAAAATGAAAAATGCTGGTCAGCGGGGATTAGCAGGCCCAGAAATGGCCAAGAAGGAAGGAGTCAGAGCCAGAACTGGTGGCCATGTGGGTAGGCGCGCCGCGCGGCATTGGTTTGCAAAGATCTGGGCGATGTGGGCCTGTGGAGACAGTGTAGGCCTCGGGGGGATGGAAGAACCCTGGGTTGCTAATGGCTGGGTGTGCTACATTTTTCCCCCATTCGCTAGCAGCTAGCTGCTGTTAGGCTGGAGGAGAAGCGTGTTTGAAAGAAGAAGAGGTGCCTGGGAAGGCCAGGGAAAGGCATTGGAGCAAGCGACCCGTTGGCGTGGCGTCACACGTGGTCAGGAGCGAAATGAGGGAGCCTTTGGTGCTTAAGTCAGGTGGAGAAGGAGGGTGTGTGCCATGAGTCAGTTGTTTGAAGGCTGGCAGAGAGGAATGGGAGGCGCGTGGGCAGCACGCCACGCGAGGAGAGTCCTGAGGCCGGGACGGCATTTTGCACGCCATGTGGGATGGGCAAGGAGGCCCGGGGGCTGCTGTTCGGCCTTGGTGGAGTGGGGTTTTTGCATTCCAAAAGGTGTGGGGTACCGGATTATGGTACAGAGGGGAAGGAGCAGGAGACCCGGGGGTGGGGTGTGGCAGGGTACAAGGGGATGGTAAAGCTTGTGATTGTGGCAGTGGGTAGTACACTGAACAGGCTTTAAATGTAGGTGAGTAAAGGGGGAACACGTGGAGGATAGCAGGAAGGGGCCCTGTAGGGCCTTGGGGTGATCGCGGAGAGATGACCACGTGGCGTGACGTCACACGCCGGGTGGGGAATCGCGATGATGCCATCCCACGTGGGGGTCCTATTCAGTCATGTCTGGCTAGTTGAAAAGTTCAGATGGGAAAGTTAATCACCACAATTTGCGGATTTCACATGGTCCCTCAACCCATGACATCGCCCATGGGGGGATCTTATTGTTTTTTAAGGACTTAGTCATGCAGGTAAGCGCTACTAAAGGCATTACCATATTGGCAGTTGGCAATCAAAAAAAAAAGCAAAGTATAAGTATATTGATGTGGAGACAGAGGGAGGCATGGGAATATGGATGACAAGTTACTCAGGGCTAAAAATAAAAAAAAGAAAGAAGGGGGCATACATTGAGGGGTGAACGACAGCTTGAAGGGAAGCGGGCTTTGGGGGCACAGGACCCATGTTTTTTAAGGGCAGAAGAGGGCGGATATGGCATGGCACCCTGAGGCCAGGCGCTGAGGACGAGGCCGGGTAACTCAGGGGTTAAGGGTATAAGCTGCAACCCGGTGACATCCGGTAGACAGACCTGGGATTTGGATTCCACAGCTCCCAATGCACACTGTATGACCCTGGGCATGTCACTTAGCTTTCCTATACTCCCAGGTCATACAGATAGAGCAGTTCTTGAGGGGCAGGGTGCACCTCACTGGTAAGGGTCGGCACGGATGGTGGAACCAGGGCTATTAAAAAAAAAAATAGAGGGTGGCATTGAGGCACAAGTAACCATGTTTTCGTTTTCTGTAGTTGTTTTCACAGAGCATAGTGCAGAACGGACATGGTACCCAAAAAGAGCAGGCTGTCGAAGGAAGAGGCTTACAAGGCTATACTCAAGCTGGCTGAAAAAGCAAACAAAATGTGGGAGCTGGTGGAGGGAGAGGACCCGGGGAAGCCCGGGGGGGAAGAGAAAAGCTGATGGGAAAAAGGTGTCAAAGGGAAGAGGGCACATGGGGGACGACACAGTCCCTCTAGGCTAGTGCCAAGGGCAGCCAGGCCTGCCAAGGCTGCCAAGCCCATACCCATGCAGCCGGGTGACCCACCGGCACCCACCCCAGATCAAAGGGAGCCCCCCCAGTGGAACCGGGACCAAAAACTCGGAGCGGGAGGTCCGACCCACAGATCCCGGGAGCTCACCCTCCTCTTTCACCTCACCCACAAGAAGCAGCAAGGGGATCTTTGGAGGCCTCCAGACACCCGGACAGGAAAAGGTCACAGGTAATGCATCCAATACAGTAGGAGATAGTATAAAAGAGTATATAGGTCAAATAGTGGCAGCACTGGGGACGGTGGGTGGGGCAGATGGAATCGGTCCTGGCAGAGATTAATGCACGAAAAGAGGTGCCAGAAGATATGGAAAATGGAGAGGAAAGAGAGGGACAAGGTACAAGAGAGGTGGGGGCACCGGGGATGAGGATAGGTGAGCACGTGCCCGTTGCCACAAAATAAAAAATATGGAGGGGGGAATATGTGGATATATTTGCTCTGGTGAGCCGGGAGGCAGCGGCAAAATATGAAGAGGCAGAGAGCATAGGTAAAAGTGAGATGGCAGCTGCCATAGTGTTATTAGGAAAGAAAGAGGAAGACAAATTCACGAAAGGGAGGACCTGGGATGGGTGGTTCTTAGATTTTGCAGTCTTTTCAGCCATAGCTCTGGAAAGGAGACCGGAGCTGGGTATCCCGCTCATTACTTACTCATTGATAATACGGAGAGCTAAAGCAAAAGGTGGGGTGGGATGGATATACTACGATGAATATTTTCGGCATTGAATGGTGACATTTGGGGATGTAAGATGGGACACCAAGCAAATAGATTTATGGACGGATTATGTAACAGATCAGTCCACACCCAATGGAGGATGGGGTAGAAAAGGGGCTACGCCTCTGAGATGTTGCTGGGCATATAACAAGGCTTTCGGCTCGTGGCCTCAGTGTTGTTTTCGGCATGCCTGTGCAAAATGTGGAGGGGGGCACTCGGCTAGCAAGTGCAGAACAACAGGTATACAAGGAACACAAGGGTATGGGGGGCAAGGATCAAGCCAACAGTTTTTTCGGGATGGCCAGGGCTTTCAAGGACAAACATGGAACAACGGAGGGAGGGGCAGAGGGACTGGGGGTAGGGGGGGGTCAAAAACATTGAAACAAAGGAAGATGGACAGGCAGGAGGGGAGGGTCAAAGGTGGCGCAACAAGGCACAATTTGGGATGGCCAGAACCCCCATCAACATAACGGCCTTGACAGTTCACCTGGACAGATACCCGGACACGAGCGTGGGGGATATGATTTTATGTGGTTTTGACACAGGGTTTTCATTGCAGTCTAAAGGACCCAGGCAGGCAAGGGAGGCGAGCAACCTGGGGTCTGTGAAGGGAAAAGAGGAAATGTTAAGGTATAAGATTGAGAAAGAAAAGGCAGCAGGTAGGGTGGAGGGTCCATTTGATGACCCCCCCATTGGAAAACATGTGGATATCGCCCTTGGGTTTGGTACCTAAGAAGCAGGAAGGGGAATACCGGGTGATACACCATTTGTCTTACCCAGAAGGTGACTCGGTAAATGACTATATTGGGGAGGAGTATAGTAGGGTGACTTATGCGACACTCGAAGATGCGGTCCGGATAATCCAGGCCACAGAGGATGCGTGGATGGCAAAAACAGACATTGAGTCTGCCTTCAGACTGCTTCCAGTCAGGAGAGAAGACTGGGATCTTTTGGGTTTTAAAAGCGATGGGTGGTATTACTTCGACAAAACGATGCCAATGGGGTGCTCCACAGCATGTGTGACATTTGAGGCATTCAGCACATGTTTGCAGTGGATATTCCAAGAGGAAACGGGTTACAAGTCAGTCATCCATTACCTGGATGATTTTCTCCTCATTGGGAAAGGCAAAGGGGAGACACAGAGGATGCTGGGTAAGTTTCAGGAATTGTGCCGGGAATTAGGAGTCCCACTGGCACCAGAAAAAACAGAGGGGCCCAGCAAGGTTATGGAATTCCTCGGGATAGAGATTGATGCCACAAAAGAAGTATTTAGGTTACCGGACAAAAAAGTAAGGAGGTTGAAGGAGCTAATCGGGGTACATGCCAGCAGGAAGAGGGTTCAACTGAAATTAGTTCAGCAGGTATTGGGACACCTGAATTTTGCTTGCAGGGCCATTGGGCCAGGAAGGGCATTCACCAGAAGGTTGGCCAGGGTGACAGCCGGGGTCAAAAAACCAAATCACTGGGTTAACCTGACTCACAGTGTCAGGGAGGATTTTAGCGTATGAGATGAATTCTTGAATGACTATAATGGGTGTTTGTTTTGGCAGGAGGAGTGGCTATACAACACAGACCTGGATTATACACAGATGCAGCCGGGGGACTCGGCATGGGAGATTACCTGAGGGGCAGGTGGTTCACGGAACCATGGCCAGCCAGTTGGGTGAGGGATGGGAAAGTAAAAGATATAACACTTCTGGAGATCATGCCCATATGGGCATGCACTCTGGTTTGGGGGGAGGAATTATGGGATCAGAAGGTGACATTTTGGTGTGACAATAGAGTGGTGGTGGAGGTACTGAACAATAAGGGACCCAGGTCGGACACACTCATGCAGGTAGTACAACAGTTAGTTTTAAGGGCTCTGCAGCTGAACATGTCTTTCAGAGCAAAACATATAGAAGGGATACACAATACCCTGGCTGACATCCTTTCCCCTCTGCAGCTGGACCGTTTCCGGAAGCAGGCACCAGCAGCGGAAGAACAAAAAACGCCCATACCAGTGGACATCTGGGACGTTGGCAGGAAGGAGCAGAACTGTTGTTTCATAGCTCATGGGTGCCCTGGACTCTGAGGGCCTACGATGGGGCTTGGCGGGTTTTTCAAACATTCAGGGCAGAACACCAGATGGAGGTAAGTGGGCAATTATCTGAAGAACAGTTGGGAATGTTCACGGTGGAACAATGGCAGAAAGGGATGGCTCACGCCACAATGGGGGTTTATCTGGCAGGGATTAGTGTGATCTGCAGCCTGAAAGGATGGCAGGACCCAACAAAGGCAATGTTCATCAGAAGGATGATGCAGGGCTGGGGTAGGTTAAGAAGAGGGACCGGGGACAATGGGAGGCCTATAGGGGAGCAGTGGCTAATAAAGCTAAAAGAGGTGCTCCCGGCAATATGCAAATCGAAGTGTGAGGCCCAGCTATTTCACACAATTTATGTGACAATGTTTGCAGGGGCTATGAGGGTGAGTGAGGTGGTAGGCCATGGAAAAAATGACGAGGAAGGTGGTGTTTAATGGGAAGATGTGAGTTGGGGGACAAAGAAAATACGGATCAAGCTAAGACGGTCTAAGGCTGACCAAAGAGGGCAAGGTTGCATGATAACACTAAGAGGGCGATCAGAGATCGTGATATGCCCAGTACAGGCCCTGTGGGCTTTCGCCGCAGGGCAGGTAATCAGGACGGGGAAGCTTTTTATACACGGGGATGGAAAAAGGGTCACTGGCTATCAAATTACGGCGGTGTTGAAAAAGGTAATGGAGTTTTTGGGTAAGAACCCAGCTAATTACTCATCCCATTCCCTATGGAATGGGGTGGCCTCACAGTGGGCGGCAAGGGGTGAACCCGTGGAGGACATCTTGGTTAAAGGTTGCTGGCAGTCAACCAATTATAAAAGATACATCAGAGCTCTGACATAAAAAAAAAATCGGGGAGAGGGAATATAAATCTACATATATTAATAAGGCGGTGGGGATAAGGCAGGGATGATATGGAGAGTACATGTAAATTAACTAATTTTGTTTTTGTTGCACCCCATCGGTAGAGGAAGGAGCACAGAAGTCTGGATCTGTGGCCATTCCTATATTTACTGGGCTGGTAAGAGAGCGGAGACAAAAGCTGGGGGGAAGCAGTTATACCAGGATGCAAGGCAGTGTAGGTTGGTATGGCATGGCTTACGGGGGATGAGATGGGCACAGCTTCTCCCTGCTTTGAAAGAGCTCAAGGGACATCGACCCAGTCCAGACCTAATCATTATACACCTAGGGGCAACGACCTGGCAGGCAGACCATGGGTGCACACATATTTGCAGATTAAGAGGGACTTAGCGGCTATAAGACAGTGGTGGCCTCAGGTATGCCTTGCATGGTCGGAAATAATACCAAGAAGAGTATGGAGACAGCAACACAGCTACAGGGCGGTAGAGAGGGCCAGGAGGAAGATGAATAGATGAGTGGGGACACTGATAAGGCAGATGGGAGGACAGGTGATACTGCTCGGGGTCGAGGAATGGGTGGATGAATTCTACAGATCAGATGGGGTATACCTGTCAGATATAGCAGTAGATATGTTCAATGCAGAAACAATGGGTTTTATAGAAGAATGGAGAAGACGGACAAACAAATAAAAAAAAAAAAAAACAAAAGGTAGGGGAGAGGGATACCCTAAGTTGAGGGGAAGCCAGTCATCCAACGCAAGCTGGAGACTGGCTAGTGGAAAAAGGGGAAGCGGGAAGGGGGGGGAAAGGAGTAACACAAGAGGAAGAAGAAGATGAAGGAGAAAGCAGTCTCGGTTTTCACCGTTACCCAACAGAAAAGGAGAAGAAGAAGGCAGCCAGGTTTTCGCCTGGGGTATGGATAATCAGAAAGTGATATATGGATGGAAATAAATGAAAATTATGGATATATGACAATAAAGAAATGGAAAATGAATTATGGATTGATGGATTTAAATAAATTAATTGCCAATCTGAGCACAACAACAAGCAATGGTCTCTGTGTTTTTTGTGAGGGAAAAGGGGGGAATCCGGGACAATGGAGTTTGCACTTTAAGGGGCAGACCATGTTGTCCTGGTGGACCCCTTCTCTCCTGTAAGGAATGGTTGTGCTCGGAAGGGAGGATAGGAAGGGGGAGCCAAGAGCCAGAACAATGGCCAGGCAGCAGGAAGGAGGGAGGTAGGAGGTACATAAGGGATAGCACAAGGGAGCCTCAGCCACTTTTGCTGGAGTTTTGATCCCTCCACCCACCCTAGAGGGAAAGGTAAGATGGAAAAGTACAGTCAATTTGGGGCTGTAGGTGAGTCTGTCATGGTGGAGGACAGACGCGTCCGCTAGGACGGTGGACTGCCAAAGGTGAATGGCAGAGGATGATAATATGGGATGGACTGCCAAAGGTGGATGGCAGGAAATAATAAGGTTATGAACTGCCAAAGGTGGATGGCAGGGGATAAGATGGTTGTGGACTGCCAAAGGTGGACGGCAGGTGGAAATCCTGGGAGGCTGCCAAGAAGTTGGGGGCAGATGATAATAATAAGGCTATGGAATGCCAAGGTGGATAGCAGGGGGGAAAGGGGGGGGAGGACAGGAAGGGGGGAAGAAAAAAGGAGTAACACAAGAGGAAGAAGAAGATGAAGGAGAAAGCGGTCTCGGTTTTCACCGTTATCTAACAGAAAAGGAGAAGAAGAAGGCACCCAGGTTTTCGCCTGGGGGATGGATAATCAGAAAGTGATATATGGATGGAAATAAATGAAAATTATGGATATATAACAATAAAGAAATGGAAAATGAATTATGGACTGATGGATTTAAATAAATTAATTGCCAATCTGAGCACAACAACAAGCAATGGTCTCTGTGTTTTTTGTGAGGGAAAAGAGGGGAATCCGGGACAATAAACATTTGATATTATGAGCACAGAAGGGTTTCCTACAATCAATGTACTAAATTTTGAACAAACTATATTACTCAAAAAGGCATTTTAAACAGCTTTTAGAGGTTTTGAATTGCAGAGCTCTGAGAGCAAACTGTCTCCAGCTACCACTACACATACACTACCCAGACCAGAACTGAGGCTGTGCTGAACAATGTAGAGGCCATGTGGCCTGCAATCCCATGAATAACTGCAGAATTTCATTTAGAGCACAATTACAGGGTGACGTGAAGTGAATTACATTGATTTCAATGTACTTCACCATAAAATTGGTGGAGAAGTGGTTTGGGGAAGGCAGAATAATGCAAAGTCATAGGTTTCAATGGACTTCGCCTTCCTCATTATGAAGTGAAGTACTCTGCTTCACATTGTGGAGTTCTCTGCAGATTCCACGTTACTCAGTGAATCACTTCACGGAGCAAATTGGGGCCACTTCACCCACCACTACTAACAGTACTGTAACTCACATGCTGTATGGGAACGGGAAGGAACACAAATGCCTATGGCTGTACTTCCCCGATGGGCTGTAGCACAAAACTCCCAGACTTAAAAGTGCTTATTAATGAGTACAATGGTGGAATGGTGAAGCCTGGAGAGATACTACAAAACATGCTTACAATACATCCAAGTAACTTGTAAAAAGATTACTGTTGTTATTCGTGACGTGAATGTGAATCATGATTTGTGACTACATTTGTGACCATGATGATGAAGAACATGATTCTGTGTCGACGGTGTGAGATAACCAATATGAAACTGTATTGGGAATACGACTGCCTATGGCTGTACTTCCCTGATGAGCTGTAGCACAAACTCCGTGACTTAAAATTGCTCATTAATGAGTACACTGGCGGGGTGGTGAAGCCTGGAGAGATACTATAAAACATGCTTACAATACATCAAAGTAACTAGTCAAAAAATTTGTTGTGATTCATGACGTGATCGTGAATCATGATTTGTGACTGCATTTGTGACCATGATGATGAAGAATGTGATTCGGTTGTTGACGGTGTTAGATGAACAATATGAAACTGTATTGGGAATGCAAATGCCTATGGCTGTACTTCCCTGATGAGCTCTAGCACAAATTCCCTGACTTAAAAATGCTCATTAATGAGTACAATGGTGGGGTGGTGAAGCCTGGAGACATACTACAAAACATGCTTACAATATATCCAAGTAACTAGTCAAGCAATTTGTGTTGTGATTTGTGATGCGATCGTGAATCGTGATTTGTGACTGCATTTGTGACCGTGATGATGAAGAACATGATTCAGTGTCGACGGTGTGAGATAACTGATATGGAACTGTATTGGGAATGTGAATGTCTACAGCTGTACTTCCCCGATGAGCTATAGCACAAAACTCCCTGACTTAAAAACACGTATTCATGAGTACAATGGCGGGGTGGTGAAGCCTGGAGAGATACTACAAAACAGTCTTACAATACATCCAAGTAACTAGTAAAAAAATTAATGTTGTGATTCATGACGTGATCGTGAATAGTGATTTGTGACCGCATTTGTGACCGTGATGATGAAGAACGTGATTTGTATCATGAGTGACTTGTGATGATGGTCCTGACTTAAGAACACATATTACTGAGTACAATGTTCATGCAGAATTATGCACCACACCTGTCTAGTACTCTGAAGGGAAGCCTAAGAAACAACTGTGACTTAAGTTACAGATGGAGATTGGGCCCTAAAGAGATGCAAATGCACAGACAGATTAAGATTGCGCTGCACACTGAAGAGATGCAGATGCAATGGCACAACACCTAACCAGTGCTCCCATCAGAAATTCAAATCTGGAAAAGAATACCTTTGCTGGATGGGGTGGGCCAAGGGGGGGGGGGCAGTGTACTGCACTGCTGCAGTAACAGTCACTAGTACTAGTACCAGTAAAGATACCACAAAGAAGTACAAAAATCACACAGCTACAGTGGACAGCAGGTTCACATAGCTGAAATTATTATGTGGCACAATAAAAGGTGTCTGATTTGATGACACATGTCACACACATACTCACACACACTAAGTAAGACGTAGCAAATTGAAAACTTCAGTAATATAACCACATATTTTAAACAAACTAAAATTATGTACTGCTGTACCACAATCATCAGAAAAAATGGCAAGAATTATTTAAAATATTACTGTGTGTACATTAACACAGTTGTACGAGAAAAATATCACCAAAACAGAAAGCACAGTTTTTTTCTACACGTTAATCTACCTAAACCACAGATATGCCCCTCCCCCAAAGCACACTTCAACTGTCTCTCAGGACACAGACTGAATGTTGTACATTAACATTTAAAATCCACACACAAACAATAAACGCTCGAGGATATGAGCACAGGAGGTTTTCCTATAATCGATGAACTAAAGTTTCAGCAAACGAAATGACTCAAAAAGTTTTTTTAACAGCTTTTAGAAGGTTTGAATCACAGAGAGTTCTCAGCGCATATTGTCTCCTACAGCTTCCTACACACACTACCCCAAACTGAGGCTGTGCAGAACAATCTAGAGCCCATGTGACCTGAAATCCTATGAATCAGTGCCAAATTCACCTTTGGAGCTTAAAAACAAGTCGAAGTGAGGTGAAGTACATTGTTTTCAATGTACTTTGCCTTAAGAATTGGTGGAGTAGTGGTTTGGGAAGGCAGAGTAATGCAAAGTCATTGTTTTCAATGGACTTCGCATTACCCATTATAATACGAAGTACTCAGCTTACGCCTTGTTTAACTCATGATTGCTTCTCGAATCACTTCATGGAAGCGAATTGGAGCCACTTCACCCATTTCTACAGTCCAGTCTATCACAAATGAAGTTTTCCTAACCTTTTTACCACATCTGGCAAAAATCTGCTCATTTGTAGACCAGAAGCATTGCCCTCAACGAGGACCTGAGTTCACCATCAGCAGTTCAAATCATGAGATGATTGAAAAAAAGTAAAATTAGTATTCAAAGACAATTTAATCAATATTTAATAGTATTTCTTTATACTCTGTTTTGATGAGGACCTCACACCCAGCCTTCATTATAGATGCAGCTCTGCACCTCATCCTGACATAGATGCAGCCCTGTGCCTCACACTCACTGATGATATGGTCTGGCAGACTTCTGTTTCCACTGCTATGGCCAGGTGTTGATTTGTGGGAGTCAGGGGGAGAGCATTGATGGTAAGCAATGCCACCACACCAGGGTCCTCCTCCCCAATGACCAATGGCAATATTAAAAAGGAAAGCTTGTGGGATGCTAATCCATCTATTCAGTCCCCAGCACACCCACTGATATAGCCAGTGACTGTTTAAGAACAGTCCTGGGGAAAAGGCTTGAAGTCTACATGGCACCTAGTTATTCCAGCCAGAACCCTCATCTGTGCATAACAAGACCCTTATGGTGAAGATTTATACAGGTATATAAATCTTTTCCACGATGGTGAAGCATTATTGTGAAGATTTATGCTAGTGTCAGCCCAATAGTCTTCTGTATCTTTGGCCTGACTGTTTCAGGGATCCACCCTTTGATAACTTCAAAATTTCCTACTCATGTTGAATGTGCTGTCCCATGCCCCTCACCTGAAGATATACAGAAAAGGAAGGGTCCAACCATATGCCATGACTTCTCAGGCATATTTTAACTTTCAAAATGCAGCTTTTGTTACTCACAAGCTCTGGACATGTGTGTGTGTGTGTGTGTGTGTGTGTGTGTGTGTGTGTGTGTGTGTGACACATCTCTCTCTCTCTCTCTGTCACACTCTCCCACTCTCACATTCTCCCTATCTCACTCTGTGATGGATCAGGGCCAGGTGGGCAGCTATCACTGAGAAACAGTTTGTGTAGGCCTGATCAGAGCCAAGAAGGGAGCCACCAATCAACAGCAGTTAGCAATGGCCTAGTCTGTTTCAGGTTGGCAGCCACCAGTTGGTGGCACTTTGCAAAGGCCTGATTGGGTCTGTAAAACAGTGATGGTGTGTAGGCACTTAGAAAAGGTAATGACAGTGCTCTTTATTCCCCCACTACACTTAGCAAAGGTAATGGAGTGCTCTTTATCCCCACACTACCATGAGTATGGCTATGTCAGACAGCCTTAAAAATGTAAATCCATCAGCAAACTCTTCGAATTCCATAAACAGGAGTGGTGAAATACTTTCAGCTTGCCCTTTGATGGTTGGAATATCCGAGAATGCCAGGGACTCATTTGCAATGCCACTATAGAGGATGACTTTGCATTACCCAACATCTGTCTCATTTACTATGGTCACACTTCACAAATGGGATACTCCATTGTTGAGGGTCCTATAGTGCACCCCAGACAAGTGTAGATCTTTGCTCCACTCTAATACTTTCTATGGAGAGTCAAATAATTTTTTGGCCCTGATTTCAGGACTAGCCATTGTAGCCAGTTATAAGTGTACTGCAGGTGGACTGCACAGTGTGCACTACTGCATGTATGGATGTATGTATGTATGCATGTATGTATGGTGAAATGATAGAAACATTCATTGACATAATAGAAACATTTAAGTGCCTCAAGGGCATAAACAAGGCACAGGGGGAGGCATCTTCCAGTATAGGAAAAGTACAAGAAAAAGGAAGCATTATATGAAATTAGAAGGGGCCAGGCTGAGGGGAAATGTGAAGAAGTTTTTATTCACAGAGAGGGTAGTGGATGCATGGAATAGCCTGCCACTGGAGGTGGTGGGAGCAAGGGCAGTGAAAGTGGGGAAAAGTGGGAAGAGGCCAGTGACTAGGTAGGGTTAGTAGTCACACAAATGTAGAGTTACGGGCAGACTGTTGGGAGGCAGTATAGCGCAGTGGTCTAAGTCTCTGAGCTACAAATCTGGTGACATCCAGCAAACCAAACCTGGGTTTGAATCCAACAGCTTCCACTTGCATACTGTGTGACCCTGAGCAAGTCACTTAACCTTCTTGTGCTCCCAGGTTGCTCCTGTGAAAAAGCTTTCAGCTTAGTGTGCTATACCTGGTTAAACAACTAAAAAAAAAAGACTGGATGGGTCTAGCAGTCCTTATCTGACGACAATTTCTATGTAACTCCCTAATTTTATCATTGATAATTTGTTTGTCTTTATATTGAAATTTGCCACTCAAGTCTAAAAAATGTGCCATAATGTATGCGCACCCAGGAAGCTTCCACTATATAATGTAATTATATTTTTCAATAATTCAGCAACACTTAATTTGTTTTATTTATCAGAAGTGCACACCATGTAATACAATGTTATAGGGTCATGATCATGTGGCACTTATCTTAAGCTAAGCAAAAATAGTAATATAGCCTAAAATGAAGAAGATTGTATGTAGTGTAGCCAGCTAAATAAAGACTATAGTTAAAAACCACAGGGAAAAAAAAGCTCCATCAGTTTGTATCTAATTCTACAACAGTATTTATTTTTAATTCAATCAAGCTCCATCAGTTTGTTTCTAATTCTACAACAGTATTTGTTTTTAATTCAATCAGGCTAAAGAATGAAAAGTTATAAGTTAATGTAACTGGTCAATTCAGAAAGAGAACATGAAAGGTAACAGACACAACAGTCCATTTTCTTTCTTTCTTTCTTTCTTTCTTTCTTTCTTTCTTTCTTTCTTTCTTTCTTTCTTTCTTTCATTGTTCTGTATAGAATTTCATACCGATCAAAATGCTGTTCTACCAGAATTCAAAGGTCATGGAATGTGATTGTACCCTTCTGTGGTAAACAGCATTCTGAAAGGAACAGTATGCATGTATGTATTTATGTATTTTTGTTTGTTTGTTTTTCAGTCTGTCTAATTATCTAGTTAAATATTTTGTTATTCTGATTTTGTTGACCAAGAATGGCTCCTCCTGGCCATCTCTAGAAGGTCATTTGCCCAGTGTCCATGACCAATCCCTGAGCCTGACCTTCCCAGGTAGAGTAACCAGGGAATGTTGAGACAATGGCATTTGGCCAGACCCATGAGTGAGCTAGAAGTAGCCACTGGTGGGAAGGGGTAAAATGGGTTTTATTTAAGGTCCATGCAGGAGAAGGTCAGCCGCTTTCCACCTGGATGGGACGAGGAAGCACAAAAAGAAAGAAGGATCCCAAAGCATCTGCAGCAGGGGAAAAAAGGACAACATGGCTTTTGTTTTTTTTCTTTAAACTATATTTTATTAAAGAATTAATACCATATTGACAACAAACTAATATCCACACCAATAATAACAATAACAAATTCAGAACAAAACAAAAAAATACAACCAATCTAACCCACCCATTTCCCCCACCCAGAACATCAAATATGTAAAGATTACCAGGGAGAGGGAACTAGTAATCCCAGAAGATAACTGTAGACCTACAGTTAATAATCTAACCCAATATAAATGATACAGGGGGTATCAACAAGCCAGAAAAAATCATGACAAAATTAACTACAAATAAGACTACAAAGATAGTAGAGCATGGATTGGCTCCCAACACACAAATAATCTTTCATTCTTGCCTTGGTTTTGAGTGATTTGTTTCTTAACCTCAAGAGCCTGGAGGATTTCATAATGCCATTCCTTATAAGTAGGGTTATCTTTGTCTAACCAATGCCACAAAATAATGAGCTTGGCAGTGGCAGCTATCAGAGCAATATAAGCTTTCCGTGGACCAAAAAGCTCATTAGGGTAGAGGCCAACCAGGCAAATCTTGGGTGTGAAACAATATTCCAACTCCAGAAGAGGGTCCAAAGTATTCCCAATAGATTTCCAAAAGGTAACCACTTTGATGCACTCCCAAAGAATGTGTATGAGATGACCATCTTCCTTCCCACATCTGGAACATATTGGTGAAGGGAGCTTCCCCACCTTGTTCAGCCTCATTGGAGTATAATATAAATTTAGTAAAATTTGAAACTGTACTGAAAGGTACCTGTCATGTTTCATAAATTTGTATAGATGGCGCCATATAGTCCACCATATCCAGGTTTCTGTTGGTAGAGCCAGAGCCTTTGTCAAATAATAGCAGACTCCTACAGAGCTAGTAGGGTCCTTAGTCTGGCAATAGCTGTAAAGTCTGGACACCGAATGGGGTTGTTCTGCTAAGGAGACAAGGGCAGGAATATCTAAGCGATCCTGGAAGGACCATGATGCAGGGCCCAAAAAAAGAAACCGTAGCCTTCTTTTAATAAGAGATATTTGAACTCAAAGGCTCTGGGCAAAGAGAAGCACTCTCTGACAGCCTCCAGTGAGAGAAAGCGGCCTTTCCATAGGAGATATTCAACAGTAGGATCCTTCAGCTAAGGGCAAAAAATAACAGGAATTAGATGGCACGCTATACAGATATACAGGTTTTTAACTATAGGTTGAACCAGTGCTGTTGTCCAGTCAGTGCTCATAGAGATACAAAAGTGATGTAGAGCCTTTAAGAACCACACTATGGGAATCTGTCTAATCTGACTGGGTAAGGAAGCTGGTTTAATGAAGGGAAGGCTTTTAAGCTGACACTCCGCCTCTTGACACAATCCTTTTACTATTTTGAGCCAAAGTGGGACATAGGTGAAGTCATCTTGTAACAACCAGTTCCTTCTCAATTGCAAACATTTACTGCTGTGTAGGGAACAGTAGTAAAGAAAGAAGTTTTGGAGCATCCTTTATTTTTTGAAATAGTAAGTTTAGAGTAGGTGCATTGAGTTAACTTCCCTTTCTAAAGGAAGGAATTTACTAACAGCTGAAGCCGAGAAAACTAGGTTTTAGGCAAATAAGGACATAACATGCTTAGGGGATAAAGGATTCAACGAAGAATATTCATTTTAACTATACTAACCTGCCCCCAAAGTGAAAGAGGTAGGGAGGTCCATCATTGCAAATCTGCCTTAATCAGCTTTAAAATAGGTATGAGGATTTCTTTCTTAATGGACAAAGGAAATCTGTTAAGGCATATACCTAAGTATGTCAGCCTCAGAGGTTCTCGTTTGAGACCAAAGTTTAGAATGGACTGCTTCTTAACATTGACATTAAGAGGCAGGAATTTAGTCTTCTCTAAATTTAGTTTATATCCAGAAAGTCTGGAGAATCGATCGATTTCCTTCAAGACTGCAGGAATAGAAAAGGAAGTCTCTACAATATGCAGCAAGAGGTCATCAATATAAGCTGATAATTTATAACTAGAACCACCAACCTCTATTCCGTGAATGTCTCGGTTATTTAGCATGTAACAAATTAGGGGTTTGAGGTATACATTAAAAAGGAAAGGTGATGAGGGGAAATCCCTGCCAGGTCCCTCTCTGCAAAGGGAAAGGAGCAAACAAGACACCATTACACCAAACTCTAGCAACTGAAGTAGAATATAAGACTTTAATCCATGTGATAAAGTCTAGATGAAAAACACATTTTTTCAAAACGAGGAAAATATACTGCCAAGAGACCCTATTGAAGGCTTTTGCAGCATCCAGGAAGACCAAGGCAGCAGGGATCTGGCTAGCCATGGACGTCAACATTAAATAAAGGAGTTTGCAGAGGTGGTCACTAGACAGATGGCCTGACATTAAGCCATCCTGCGTCTGGTTAATCAGGTGATCTCAGACCGATTGAAGCTGGTTGGCTAAAACCTTAGCTAGGAATTTCGAATCCATATTAAGCAGGGAGATTGGCCTTTAGCTGACAGAGGAGAATGGATCTTTCCCTGGCTTCCTTATTAAAGTAATTCAGGCTTGGGTCAGCGAAGAACAGGAGAAACCATGCTCAAATAGGAAGTTGTAGAGCCTAGTCAAAAAAGGAAGCAAATCATTCTCAAAGGCCTTGTAAAATTTGTTAGTGAAGCCATCTGGCATGGGTACTTTATCAAGCGGGAGTTGCTAGATTGCCCTGCATACCTCTGATATAGCAATCAGCTGCCTAAACTGGTCTTGCTACTGTGGAGTCAATGATGATAGCTGTTGTGGGTCAAGATAACTGTTAACCATATCCGGAGAAGCCACATCAGCAGCATCAGGCTGATATAAGGCTTTGTAAAATGATATGAATACTTTAACAATATCCTTGGCTTCATCTCAACATGGGGCATCTGAACTAGCTCGAATACTGGGGGTAACCTTAGCTGAATCTAGTTGTCACAGATGATGAGCAATAAGCTTCTCTGCTCTTTCACCGGATTCTATATAGTGGATATTTGTCTGCTTGAGAGATAGTTTTGCTTTTTTGGCCATTAAGCTTGTGTATTGAGCATGGAGTGAATTTAGATGGAGCCAATCTTTAAGTGACATACTCACAGATAATTGAGATTCCAATTGCCATATTTTCTGTAACAACTGGGTCAGTTTAGTATTGTGAATATGGATTTTTTTGTGGTGAAGCAAATACACTGGCCCCGAAATGCACATTCCAGTGCATCCCATAGGATATTCAATGCATCCATAGAGGAAACGTTATGCTGAATAATGGATTGCATACAATCCTTAAGAATTTGGTTAGTAGCTGCAACCCTAAGTATTTGGGAGCCAAATCATGGCCTAGTGTATGGTTCTACATCCAGAACCATACACTGGGCCAACCCATTGTTGCCTGAAATAGTCGACATCATCTTTACACAGATGCAGAAAAGCAACATTGGAAGTAGGCTGTTGGTTAACTAGGATCTGAAGCTTATCCAATAGGTAGGTAAATGGGCGGACTGGGAGGGCCAAGTGGTCCTTATCTGCCATCAAAGTCAAAGTCTATGAGTCGAACCTCCACACTTTATTTTGGTCAGTTGGGCTGTATACAGAGTGTGGTAAAGTGAAATGCAAGAGGGTGGAGGATGCATGGAACGGCCTTCCAGAGGAGGTAGTGGGGTCAAAAACAGTGGGGGAATTCAAGAATGCATGGAATAGACATAAGGCAATTCTAGTGTGGGGGGGGTAGGAGAAAGTAGGCTGTTGGTTAACTAGGATCAGCAGCTTATCCAATAGGTATGGAAAAGGGCAGACTGGTTGGGCCAAGTGGTCCTTATCTGCCATCAGAGTCAAAGTCAATGAGATGAATCTCCACACTTTATCTTGGTCAGTCGGGCCCTGTACAGAGTATGATAAAGTGACTGTGGCATGATCTGAAATAATAAGGACCTACTGTAAATATCAAAAGAAACTAAATTAACAAGGGATTCCTGAGTGATCTAAAAGTAATCGATACAAGAAAAACAACGATGGGGAATTGAAAAAAATAAAGTGCATTGCTGTTCAGCTGGATGAAGGATCCTTCAAGGTTCAATCAATCCGAGTGAACCCAGCAAATTCCACAAACTCCATTGCCCTGGAGTAAGACCTTTATGTGGGGCACCAAACCAGTCCAAATCAGTCAAGCTGGGTGACCAGTGCCGTGAAAAAGGTGGGAGAGTCCATATTCGGACCATAGATTGACCCCATAATTACTTCAGTAAGTCTGAGTCGACCATGTACAAAGATGTATCTACCATCCCGAACACCCCATTCTCATATGACCTAAAATGATACCCTGTGGGCTAATAAAATAACAAGCCCCTCTTTTTATCACTACAGCCATACACTACAGAACCATACACTAGGCCAACCCATTGGTGCCTGAAATAGTGGACATCATCTTTGCGCTGACATGTTTCCTGCAGGAAAGCAACATTGGCACGCAATCTATGTAAGTGATGCAGCACCATATGGCACTTACATTTGTCTTGTACCCCCTTAGTGTTCTAAGACACAAATGTATAAGCGTTACTCACTAATTATTCACACTGATATAAAAACATAAACAGTCCATCATCATTTGAAAAAAAAAAACAGTAAAGAAGCAGGAATAGACCCCTTTGAAAATATACAGAACTATAAGAAAACAAATGTGCTCTGAGTCCTCCTCCCCCAATTCACCACATTTCAAATCACTAAGAAACAATCCCACTACTAAACAATCAAAAAAGGGAACTACCACTCCCAGTCCAAGTGACCGACCTACTGACATATCCTGGTCAACAATATAAACTATTTTCTGCCAGGGTGGACCACCAATCCCCTCCTCCCCCAAATATAGAGAACTATTGGTAGCCCATGAGGAGGGCATATGAGGAAAGGTGCCATCCGTAACGTCAACTCCTTCTCGGATAAAATCCCGTATAGTGATGGGAGAGTAGAGTGACCGGATGGGGGGGTGAAATGGGTGACAGGATGTCACTATATGTATGCACGCTGGGGGGGAGGGAGTGAGCACAGCGAGCATGGGCTGGGTGGGGCGGAGGAGCTGTAGGTGGTGGCGCTGTGATGGGTTGCTGAGCTGCATTGTGGCATCATGGGTTGTCCTGTGGTTGGGGTGGGTGAGGTACCAGGTCTGGGCGCTGGTGCGATTTTATTGTGCCTGGCCTGAACCTTTAATTTTACATGCTTTCACCCTCCCCTCCGACATGCAACCCCCTGGAGTTGAGAATCCTTTAGTAGGGGGGTGTGGGGGGGTTCAGCCCCTCCCCCCACAGAAAGCATTGTATGTTATGTCCCCAGCACTGTTGTCCTGTGAGCCAGGGTGTCAGACTGGCAAAAACATTTTCGGCACTCTGCACGATAACGGCGATCGCCTTTAGGCTTTTGCCGTTATCACATGTACCTGAACTATTGACATAACCAGAATCCACATGACTACAACTGTAATCAAGGCAACTGTTTTTCATTTTTTATCAGAAAAATATGTTAAATTCCAGAATATGGATGGACTTCACACCAGTAAAAACAATGAATTTCATGGAATACATCATTTTGCACCAGATCAGTAAATCTGTAGCACTTGTGTTTTTCTTATAACTACTTCCAGTGCTATTTTCAATTTGCTTCATTTAATGTTCTTTTATTCTGATTATTTATCCACATATTAAAAGAATTGCAGTAGAATCCCTGTAAAATCTAGAAATTAGACTAACGATCACCGGTGCAACTCCCAGAATTTTAAGTCTTGAGCATGGCATTTCATTATTTTAATCACTATAAATCAGTGGCCTTGGCTATAATATATACATGAAGTCCTTGGCTGTGAAATACAAAGCCCTAAACCAGATTACTAGTACTCAGATAATAGTCCCAAGGGTAAAAAAAGATTGTACAATGTTAATACACCATCAAACCTGCCCATACAACATATGATAAATGGGCTTCCAGCTAATAAAAGAAAAAAAGGAGGGGGTACATGTTCATTTAGAGACATCCATGGGTAATAATCGGTTCTAATCACAGATCGATGAAACTAAATATGGTATGCAGGAAAGCTCATTTCAGTTTTTTAAGCTCAAAACATTGAGACAGTTGTGAGATCAAATAATATAATCAGATAAGAAGTGTTTATCAAATTAACATTACATGATCAAAGCATAAGAAAAATGTAGGGTCCTTGGCTGTTATATGCACTGAGAGCAATAACTAATAAATTGGTACATACTTTGAAGGCAAGGTAAAAAGAAACCACTTTAGTACCCTATTGCACATTCTCATGAAGCCATGTATCTGACAGCTGGTAATAATCAGATCCGTTCAGCTTCCAATAGGGCCACATATAGTAAAATAAAAAGAAGGCTAATTTCAACTCTTTTGGATGAGACGTTAAACTGAGGTCCCATCTGCCTGGATTGGTGGTAGTTCAGGAGGATGTTAAAGATCCCATGGCACTTATCGAAAAAGAGTAGGGGAAGGTTTTTATTAATAAACAGAACAATAAATCATAAAAACAGTAATACAAGTCATGGAAAATAAGAAAAAAAACATAAAGAGAATATCAGCAACACTCAATTCTCTGACAGCATAATGATTCAACCTATTTTGTCTTTCAAAAGAGGAACCTCTTTCCACCTCATAAGCCATACATTTTTGGACAAACATTTGCGTTCAGAATCACATTGTAACAACAAATCATGTTCAACATGTTGAAGAACTTCAAGTGGTAAGTGGTATAGCTGTTGTAGAGTAAGGTGACATCTGGCATGCCATAAATGAAACTTGAACATAGCTAACAGCAGCCATACTACACCTGCATCCAACAAAGTAGAATGTAGCAAAACCTCCACAACTTCCAGATATGTAACAGCCCACCAGAAAGGCTGGCTCCAATGGGCAGAAAGGGTCATCCAGAATTCTTGCACAAAGGGGCAGGAAACAAAAAAATGGGACATTGTTTCCTCCTGATTAATGCAAGTATCCCTCGGACAAGTACGTTCAGTAACCATTTTATGCTTTAAATTCCCCCTAACATTGAGTTGCCCATGACAACTAAGCCATAAAACATCCCATAATCTAGTTGGAATCTGTTTATTTGCCAAACTTTTAAGGAGGTTATTGACATGACCATCTGGTACATCCTTAAAAACGGGGACTATGGAATGTGCTTTAGATTGTAGGACATCATAAATGTATTTGCGCGATTTGCAATACACATGGGTTGGAAGTAACTTCCATCTATTAAGTTTTGATATCACAGGTCTGACATAAATCGGGTAACTAGAAGTGTGTACATTTTTCTGGCTCAAACCTGGCCACTCTGAGTACAATTTAGGTAACCAACCATACGCATAAATTTATTTATTTAGCTTTTGTTGACCGGGTAAGTGCACTAGACAAATCCTGCCTATTTTCAGGCATGACCCAGGGGAGGGGGATACAGATGAATGCCAACTGACCTTGAACCAGATTAAGCTGTTGGTGGTATTTTTACTGAATGAGGGAAATTTGGCCAGGACACCGGGAAACCCTCACTCTTTTCGATAATGCTAAGGGATCTTTTAACATCCACTATCCAGGCAGATGGGACCTCGGTTTAACGTCTCATCCAAAAGACGGCACCTCAGAAGTGCAGCACCCCTCTCATGCTGCATTACAGTGTCAGTACTGGGATATTAACCCAAGTGCCACATGTGGGAACTGAACCCACAGCCCTATGATCTCCCGGCCTCAGAGGCAAGTGTGCTACCTACTGAGCCACTGACACTGTTAAATCACCCATAATACAGAGTGTGGACGACTAAAGTCTAGTATATTCCAATGAAAAAAAATACTATAGTAAAAAGTAATCGGATTCACACAATTCAAACCACCCTGTGCAATAGGAAGATACAACACATCTCTTTTAATGGGATTTAGGTGACTCCCCCAAATAATCTGAAAAAAAGACCTAATAAAGTGGCTTCCAAACCAGAAGGAATGGGGTATACCGAACTAAGGTATAAAAATTGAGGGAGAAGCAAATATTTAGTAATGATAACCTTTTTATTTTCCCTTTTAACCTCATCAACACTAATTGGAGCAACTAAAGCCCGTAATAGTATATCAGAACAAATGGCAATATGGAGAGAGGAAAGGAGTTGTTCTACACCAGCGCTATCTACTGGAGATGCAGCATATAAGTCTGAAAAATGCGAGGAGACTGCTTGCAAGATATCCGGAAATGCAGTGTAACTAGTACCAACAGTATCCACAACTTCAGTCAGAAGGCGATCCGCAGAACGCCTATGACTACAATCCAAAAACATCCCCAAAGCAGATTTATTAGCAGAACAAACCCTATGTTCATGTAACAGGAAGTAGCTCTAGTATACTGTGTGCAGCCATTTTTTTTACATTCTGTACCAGCTGTCAAAGATAAGCCTTGTGAGTGTATAGCTGAATATAATGTTTCCAACTGTATACGTAAAGACAAATATCTCTTATATTTAGTCACTGCAGCTTATTTAGATGTCTTCCTAGCCAAAGTAGAGATTTCAGATTTAGTGAGTAGCCACCAATCTAACAAATTTTCAGAAAGTCCAGATAGTGACATACGAGCTTTCAACAAATCAATGAACTTGGGCCAAAAACCTGTCATCAAGTAGTAGTAAAGAATTCAGTTTCCAATATCCCTGCCCCAGTTTAGCATGAGGGCCTACCTCTAACGTGGCAGTTACCACATTATGGTCTGAAATCTCCACTGGAATGGTTTGAGCTTTAATCACCCTCAAAGCTGCAGAGACGAAAAGAAAATCAATCCTGGTGGATAAGGAGCCCTTAAAAATAGTACGTCCACCAGTAGGATGACAAACCCTATAAACATCCTGTAAACGACCCTGGACAATAATGTGATTGAGACAATGTGTATCACAGAAATCCTTATCAGTCTGTGCCCCCCCGATCTGATTTATGCACTACACAATTAAAGTCACCACCCCATATGAGAAAGCGTGACGTGAACAAAAAAGGCTGCACCTCACGAAAGAGATCCACTCGACCTTTCTTAGTAACTGGTGCATAAATCACAATTAATCTCCAAGTGTAATGTAAATAAGTAAAATCCAGTATTAAGGCCCGTCCCATAAGCAGTTCAGCCAACTTGGTAACATGAAATCCATCAGCCCTAAACAACACCCCAACACCACTACATGTGTCTAATCCTAAAGAAAAAAAAGAAGGACCCCATCGCCAAAGCTTTTTGGCCATATTAACCAAAGGAAGGGTATTGAGACGGGTATCCTGAATAAGGCAAATATCACACGCCAAATCACTCAAAAGTTGAAAAGTAATCAGGTGCCTACGAGCATTTTTTACACTGTTCACATTAAGGGTGGCTACAGTGAGATGAAATGCCAAGGCCATGAAAGAGAATCATATAAAGGGTTGAAATAAAAATAAGTCAACATCAAGTAACCCTTCCCTTTCTAATACTTCTCCAGAGTCTCACACCCGACCGCGAGGGTCGAGTATCCACAGGCAACTCCTTCGATTTATCATTCTCAGAATCAGAGGATACCATAGGTTGTGAGGAGGTGTCAGAATCAGCTTCCACATCGGAAGACTGAGTGTGATGGGACAGGACCTCAAATTTATTACTTAAGGGAACAGAGCCACCAGAAGAAAATGCTTTAGCCAATTTGGCCCTACCTGTAGTCTGTTTTTGAGCCCGTTACTTTGTCTGAACACTAGGCTCAGAAGGGGGCATAATAATAATATCCAGAAGTTTGTCAGGGACAGGTACAGGTTCAGCAGTAACCGGAGAAACAACAGAAAGAGGGGAAGGGGGGCATAGAGGAAGGGTCCTGTACAACCGGTCGTGGAACTTCCTGTAAAGGAGGCTCAGAGGAAGGTTCAGATACTGAAACCACTGACTGGGGAGCAGGCACCGCAATATCAGGGCATAAAGGGGGACCAGTGACTACCTTAACATGCAAAGAAAGGGACTTTGCCGTAGCAATATCCTTTTTCTGGGCATTAAGAAGGATCACATCCGGATCCGGGCTATCTTCCCTGTTATGGGAAGCCCAAGAACAGGATCTAAAACCATGACCTAGTTCTTCACACAGGTTACACATTAGTTCAGAAGTACAATCTGCACTAGCATGGCCAAAAGATAAACAAAGGGAACATCGTAGTCTATCACAGGCTGCACTGAGATGGGAAGGGGAGCCACATTTAAAACAAGTACGAGGCTGCCCCACATAGAAGCAATGCCCCCATTCCTGACCTAAAAACAAACTATTAGGTAAGTGTATGGGATCCACATTCGTATTTCTGAGTCGCACCCTATAACGCCAACCACCAGTCCACAAGTGTTCAGAGTAAAATATAGGCTGTGGCAACCCCAAGACATCACAGCATTTAGCTAACCAATGCGTAATATCACTAGCTGCTACATTCTCATTTCAACACAAAATGGTGACAGTTTTAATAGAAGGTCTAGTAAGTGGGATAGCCCGAAATGGTAGCCACAACTCAGTGTATTTAAGAGTATCATACTTTGTCCAGAATCTATCTAATCCTCTAGGGCTTTGAAAACTAACGTTATATAAGGAAGAACCTGATACATGAACCAATGCAAATATTTCATTTGTAAAAAAAAAACAAAGATCCTTTCAAAAGTGACTTTCCCACATAGAGACGGTCTGGAGCTACATCAAGACCCCCAATATACTGAAGACGGACAGCATTCCGTCGTTGAGGGGGGGGAGTTCCGAAACGTATCCCTTCTACGAAATTCTTCCCAAGTAGATTTAGACTTGTCCCCAGGGTCAGGAGAAGGGCCCAGAGGAGGGTCAGGGAGCGGGACATCCATGTCCATTCTATCACCCCACGCTGGTCCCCTAGAGCTAGGGCCTTCATCACCCGAAGAAGAGGGAGGCAAAGAAGAAACTTTAGCCAGCAGAGTAGTATCCAATGCAGGATGCTGAACATCCTCAGCACGCAAATCCAAATCCGGGCTACCAGGCAAAGGTGGAGGCATGTCTATCAAGGGGGGCTGTTGCACTCCACAACCAGGTATTGGGCTATGGGCAGGGTCAGGTATCTAATGCCCCAAACTGCCTGGTTTCCAACCCGCACTTCTCAGGGAGGCCTCTAAAGAGACAGGTAGTGGGCTAGAACAAGGCAACAGAGCGGGAGGAGGCAAAACATGCGAGACAGTCTGCGCATTAGGAGGTGAAAGACACGGTCTAGGATGCATAGTACTCACAAGTTCACCAGGCAAAGTCGCCACCGAGTTCAAAGGCAGAGAAGACACTGCTCGATCCAAATTTGTAGGAACCGAAAATTCCAGTGGAGCATGGTGCAACACTGGAAGGACCGGTGCTACAGAAGACTGTTGCTGACTCTGCACCTCCAAAGAGCCCGAAGGTACCGCTTCCGTAATGAAAGCAGGACAATCCTCCACAGCCCCTAGTTCTGGCAACAGAGTCCGTGTCCCAGGAGAGGCTGACTCAAAAGCATACATGGCATCAACAACAGCAAGTACCTGGTCCCGTGCAGCAAGGAGGGACTTCAACCAAAGTTCATCCGCAAGCAAAAAAATCTGACAATGCAGAGCCAGACTGAGCAGGTAAAGATTCCTCTGGTACAGCAAGATCCACAAGCATATCAACAAAACGGTCAGACATCCTCAGTACTTCAGGCTCCAAAGCTGGACCTGCAGGAGCAGAGCTCTGCTTTCCTGCAGGTACACCAGCAGAATGACTGGGTCCCACGAACGAATGCATGGTACAACAGCACCCCCACACAGAGTAGGGGAATGTCCCCAGTGTCCTGGCCAAATTTCCCTCGTTCACTAAAAATACCACCAACAGCTTAATCTAGTTTAAGGTCAGTTGGCATTCATCTGTATCCCCCTCCCCCGGGTTGTGCCGAAAATAGGCAGGATTTGTCTAGTGTACTTACCCGGTCAAAAAAACTAAATAAATAAAATAAATAAATAAAATAAAATAAAGCCCATAATATTTAAGCTAGTTTTAAAATCAGAGAGTATAGTTAGAGAGCATGTATTCCGATGACAATAAGTTTGTAGGCGCCTTCATCTAGAACAAAGAAATTTAAAAACAAAAAGAAAATGGGGGGGGACAAATGGTTGGAGTACAGCAGCAAGCATGAACCCAGAACATCCATAATATAAGATAAGTCTAAGCCTGATCTGAAATGATAAAGATCCTGCAGTCATCTCTCATAGCTGGCAATGTAAGACGAAGTCCCTGCAGGTGTTCTGAGGAAACGCAACAAGCGATGGTAAACAGCATTTAATGTCAGTTTAGGCTAGAATTTGGACTGTGAGACAGTAGAAAGCTGTAGCCAGAAGTTCGTAGCTCAGCTTGAAGTGGAAGAGTCCAAGCACAGGAGCAAAGCCAATGATAGATGAAAGACATTCACATATAAAATATAAACAAGATGTACATAAATACCGCATCCACATTAGTCATCTACAGTATAAATTAAGTTGAAATATTGGAGACTAAGAACTGTTGGGAGCACCATGAGTGCTCATGTCAGAAGACAGTCCATAGGGAGATAAAGCAACTAGGAGAGGACCCAATGAAGACACATCGGGAGCAATCTGTAGCTCACTAGCCCGGTCTCTGGTGTTGAGTTGGAACACAGTGCATAAAGAATACTCCATGGACAGATCTCTGCAAACCTGTAAGCTGTCATACAATAGACTACAGTCAGCACAGGATCTCTGCCCAGAAATAGCAAATGCTTACCCCGTAGGCATCAGAGCTGATTTAGGAAGCTTTAAACAATTCAAGGTACAGTCTTTTGAGTTCTGCAGCTGCTTGTTCTGAAGAATCAAAGCTGTGCCAAACATCTCCCTGTAGCACCTGCAGAGTGGCTGGGTATCTAACCCTAAACTTGACGCAGGATGCTATTAGCTTTGCTACTGTTAGATGAAATGTGGCTCATTTTTGTTGTACTGAAGCCAGGAGAACCTGTACTATCCTGGTATGGGTGCACTCCCAAGTAACTTCTTTTAGGTGCTGTACTCAGGTTAGCAGGTGCTGGCGACCAAGAAAATTCAATAGTTTAAAAATTAGTGGCCTAGGAGGGGAGCCCTCCACCAGCATTGGTCAAAGTGAGTGATGCACCCACTCAGTAATGTATGTTGGGCTATTGGGGGAGGGTCCCACTATTTTTTTGCACAGTTTCTGGACAAACTATATTACATGGGACCTTCAGCTCTCTCCGGCTGCCCCACAATTATAACATTATTTCTACGACTGCGCTCCACAAGATCTTGTAGGCACACTTCTATCTTGTTGAATTTCTGCCGGAGGGACAGTAGCTCTGGGTCTATTCTGGTTTTCCAATCTTTAAGTGAGCTAGTGCAGGCCTCATTATCACCCACCCACTGGGACAAGGTATTAAGGGAGGAATGGATACCTTTAATCTCAACTGTAAGCACTTGTAATGTAGCCTGCAAGGTTCCAAACTGGAGAAATGTGTTCTCAGTTAAGATTTCTGGGGGAGCACTTCTTCGGGAAGTCATGGTAGACAGTTTCTTGGAGCATTTAGAGGCATCTCTCGCTCAAGTGTTTTGTATGAACATGTCTAGGTGGGGCATTTTTCATTTCTGCCTCAATTCCCATACAATATAACTCCAAATCTCAAAGATGTCCTTGTTTAACAACCCTCAGGACAGCAAATAGCTGCAACTGGTAAGCCTGATGTGCAAAAAGAACTTAATTTAAAGAGGAGGGGACAGGAGAGAGCTAGAAGTGTGTCAAGCCATGCAGACCATCATGTGACACTCCTCGACGACGTGACTTTTCAAGTATGTGTTGCCATACGGAGACCAGGGTGGGCAAGTGGCCACCAGCTATTATTAGCAGAAGGTGGTAGTTTTCAGTGGCACTGGAAAAATTTTTATAGTGGGGATGCTGAAATTATTTCAACTGTGACACATGAATGCTGGGGGTCTGGGGGCCACCAGGCCCCCTGAAGATCTGGGGGTTTAGATGCTCTGTGGTGAGTTTTGGGGTGTTTATTGAAGATAAAATGCACTTTTGATATGTCTTCCCTACCCCTGATTCCAGGGGAAAAATACATTTTTGTCCCCTTGAATCAAGGGTGTGGGAGACTCTGGCTGGCCTTAGCGTTTGCAGCTGCAACAGGAGTGGGCAGCTGGCTGACCAACAATGCCAGCAACCACCCACCCCATAGGTATTTATGTAATGTACTGTGGAAGCTTTTTATATAAAGGCTGGGGTCTGGGAGCACTAGACCCACAGACGCTGTGGGGGGTTAGATGCTCTGTGGCGTGTTTTGGGGCTTTTACTTCAGAGAAAACACACTTTTGTTATGTCTTCCCTACTCATCACTCCATGGAAAAATTACATACATTTAAGTGGCTCGACATTCCTCAATATTCAGTGCTTGTATCTCTGACCTTCCTGTAGTTGTATACTCTCCCCACTCTGTAGCTGGACCACCCAAACCCTGTTAATAACCTCAAGCCAGCAGCATCAACATGTTTCAGTAAAAAAAAAAAATAACCACAGTCCTTAACCACACTGTTTACAACAGACTTACCATAAAATGTTTAGAGCAAACAAATTGAAAAGTAGCAACAGTGTGTAATTTTATGATCCACTTAGATACTGCAATTTAGAAATGTCTTTTTTTTTCAAATTAATTTTCATAATTTTTCACAAGCATAACAAAAGTTGATACATTCACATGTGGTAAACAGTCCAGATACAGTGCTGTATGTCTGGAAGCACAAAGGCTTGTTCATCAATGGATAAGATGCATTTACCATATTGTGGCACAACATAGTAGAGAAACCTAATTTACACACACTAAAGTGATGATTTTTCACTGATATAGTGCCCAAGAGCAGTATGAGTGTGACCAAGATGTGAAAAAGTCTATATAAGGATAGCCTAACAGAGTACTCGTCCTGGAGGTACAAACAGTATTGTCATGCATTCAGCTTAAAGCTGACAAGAAACAGCATATGTACAAGAATAGGCAGCAATTAAAAACCCCAACTGTCCCTAAAATATTATACAGGGAAAAACAGATAACCCCAGAGAACACAAAGGTAAAGCAGTTTAACTGACTGATAACATTGATCTAAGAATATACTCACAGATCTTCTCTCCACCATCTGTTCCCTTGCTACCACTGGTGAAATAATCCTCTTAGGGGACTTCAACATAAACTGGCTATCCAGCTCGCAGACAACAATCTGCAACCATGTGTTTTCACTAAACCTAACACAACTTATTTTCAAACCAACACGGCTTAACCACAAGTCTGGGAAGCATACCCTAATGAACTGTGTGCTGACATCTGACCCCCATCGTATCATAACCTCTGGTATTCACCCCAACGCTCTCAGCAGTCATCATATGGTCTACAGCGTGTGAAACATTCACCATGCAAAGTCCCCTACAGTCATCCTCGACATCCATTCCTACCAGTCCCCTGATTCATCCTCGCTTCATAATGAAATGTCCAATATTGATTGGACTCCAATTGCCACTGCCCCCTCCATTAACTCCACCCTGGCCTTTTTTAACTCACCAAGCTCTGTTGCGGAAGGTGAGGGTCCACAGAAGTCATCTCCACTGAGTTACTGCTGAACTCACTGCATGCCAACATGTAAGGGCTGCACATAAAATCTCTGGCACCCCTCTCGACCTACAGTGCTATCGCACGCTCTGAAACACATGCACCAAGGCCATCTGCCTTGCTAAGACTGAATACTTCTGTACCTCCTTCCAGGAAAACATTAATAACCCATCCAAATTCTGGATGGTTATTCATGTCCTGTTCCTCCCTCCAGCCCACTCCCCTTCTCTGGTCCTAACAATTGGCACCCACACAGTCGATGACCCTCCTTCTGTGGACACCAAATTCAACAAATAGTTCACCACTTGTGCCTCCTCCCTTCTTGCATCTCTTCCCAGTTTTTCTTTGGGGGACTCCTTAGTTCCTCCCATGCCCCCTTCCCCCCATGTCAACATCACGCTTCTCCTTCAAATCTGCTCTTTCTGAAGACACCCTTCATATATTACTTGCTCTGAACCCATTCAAGGGCAAAAGCCCTGATGGCCTCGACCACAAGCTACTCCACCTTTCTGCATACTCTATTACTTCTCTTCTTACTGATATGCTGAATCTCCCCTTTTTCCATACTACAGTGCCTGATACTTGGAAGTCTGCTACCGTGATCCACACACTAAAGACGGGGATACCTCCAACCCTTGCAACTTCCACTTCATCTCTCTTCTCTCTACTCTGGCCAGACTTCAGGAGCATCTGGCCCTGGAACAACTCTCCTCCTTTCTTGACTCATTCTCTTTTTTCACCCATTTCCAGTCTGGGTTTTGCAAAGCCCACTTCCCCACCACTTCCCTCCTTTGACTCATTGACTCCATTCTCTCTGGCATGGATTAGGAATGTATCACCTCCGCCATCTTTGTCGATCTGGCTAAAGCCTTTGACACTGCCTCTCACTCCCTTCTTCTCAGCAAAATATCTGCAGCTGGCCTCTCTTGAGTCAACCACCAACTGGTTCAGGTCCTACCTCATAAGCCAGTCTCAGTCCATCAGAGTAGGATACTCCCTCTTCCCTCCTCTCCCAGTCACCACTGGTGTCCACCATGGCTCAGTACTTGGTCCCATATTGTTTTCTATATTCCTCAATGACCTCCATAATGCCTGTAGTTTCCATGTATCCACATGTACTCAGACGATATCATGCTATTCTCCTTTGAGAACTCCTCCTCTGAGGTGGCCACTGGCCTACAGCTTGACTTTAACCATGTCCAACACTGGCTTAATGCAAACAAACTATCCATGAATGTCAAAAAAAACAGTATCCATGAACTTCAGCTCCAGACAGAAACTCGCCAGGCTTGATTCCTCTCTCACATTCCATACTCTTTCTGGCTCAACACTCTATGATGTAGTCTCATTTAAGTACTTTGGACTATGGCTAGACAAGAATCTAGACTTTGGGGTATACAC
The DNA here is from genome assembly GCA_016271365.2 of Neoceratodus forsteri. Classification (NCBI taxonomy): domain Eukaryota; kingdom Metazoa; phylum Chordata; order Ceratodontiformes; family Ceratodontidae; genus Neoceratodus; species Neoceratodus forsteri. The sequence continues at coordinate 537,409,345 of CM057455.1, forward strand.
TGACACCATCCACAAAAAACTACTCCCTACACTAGGTGCTCTGTACAGATATGGCAGCTGCCTCCCTCAGCAGGCCAGGAGAGAAACTGTCCAAAAGATGATTCTCTCTGTCCTTGATTTTGGGGATATAGTCTACAGCTCCACCTCTAAAACTACCCTATCCAGACTGGATACTTTCTTCAATTCCTTCTGTCGCTACATTCTCAGTTGCCCCATCTCGTACTCATCACTATGACCTTTATTCTTCGCTTTTCTTTCCCTCCATCCATGCCAGGCGCACGTCACACATCACTAATTTTGTTGGGAAATTCTGGGTCTGCTCTCTGCTGCCCTCTTTGTCTGCCCTCTTATCAAATCCCCTCCCTTCCTGCTATACCCTCTGCACATCGTCTGACAGACCCCTAGCCCTCCCACCCCAGTGCACCTCATCAGGATGCTCTGCCTTCTCATATAAATTTCCTGTTATCTGGAACTCTGTCCCACTAGAAATTCACTCTGCACAATCCCACCATTCACTTTCCCACCTCCTTCGGAAGCACTCTGCTCATGTCTGTAACTGCACCTAATACCCTTCAACCTCCCCTTGCCCCCCGCCACCCTCTCTCCCTCCCACCACCATCTCCTCCCTCAATGCCCACCATCTCTAACTCTAGGTTACCTCTAGCTGGTACCTTCTTCACCCAGTTTCCCTACCTCTCACCACCCCTTTTCTCCCACGCCTCCCTTCCCCTCCCCCACTCTCCTTCTCCTTCACTGCTGGGTCCTGTCCCTTTGCTGGATTCTCAGCATCCTGAGGGGGATTGGTTCTTGGCTTCTCTTTTTCTGCCGGGTTTTGTCCCTTTGCGGGGTTCTTGCCTTCCTGAAAAGGATTTGTTCTTGGCTCCCCCCTTCCCCTTCCCCCTCCTTCCCTGCTGGGCCCTATCCCTGTGTGGGGTTCTCAGCTTCCTGAAGGGAATAGTTCCTGGCTTTCTCCTCCTCACCCCCAACTACCCTTCCTCCCCCTATCTCTTCTCCTTCTCTGCCAGTTCCTGCTCCCTTTCTGGATTCTCAGTATCCTGACGGGGTATAGATCTTGGTCATCCTTCCTCTCTCCCTCCTCCTCCTCCCCTCCCTTCTCCTTTTCTGCTGGGTCCCATCCCCTATCAGGGTTCTCAGCATCCTGAAGGAGAATAGTTCTTGGCTTGCACCACCTCTCTCTTCTCCTTTCTGCCGGGTCTCATCCCCTTGCAGGGTTGTCTGCATTCTGAAGGAGAATAGTTCTGGCTTGCCCCTCCCTTCTCCCCCCTACCCTTGGATAGCCCCTCCTCTCTTTTTCTCCTTCTCTGCTGAGTCCTGTCCCCTTGCAAGGTTCTCCACATCCTGAGGGGGATTTGTTCTTGTCTTCCCCCCTCCTTTTCTCCCTCCTTCCCTTCTCTCCTTTCTCTCTTCACTCTTCTCCTTTTCTGCCTGGCCCCATCGCCTTGCAGGGTTCTCAGCATCCTGATGGTGATTAGATCCTCGCTTGCCCCTCTTCTCCCTCTCCTACCCTTACTCCCCTCCCTGCACTTCCACCACCCCCCTACTGCTTGTGTTATAATTCTCCCTTTCTCCAAATTGACATAGCACTTAGTAACCTTTTAGGTCTAATTGCACTTATTAATCCCTGTGCCCACCCTGCTATTTTTTATTCTCCTCTGGCCTATATTGTATGGGTTACCTCTTCCTGGATTGCTACTTATATGTTATTTCTATATATTGTTCTGTTAACCCCTGTATGTCTTATCCCATGTTTCTGACTTTCACTTTGTTTAATGACACTTTCTTTTATATGATAATGACTGTTGTCTAGGATTAATATGCATTCTATGAGTTCCTCTCTTTATATAACTGAATTGCACTGAATGTATTCTATTTTATTATGTTTTCCTTGTCCCCCCAATTATGTAACCCCTCCCCCCAGCACGCTTCTTTTTTTCCTGGTGAAACCTTTTCAAATAAATAAATAGTAAGCTGATCGGAGTCCACTGGGCTGGTACCACTGACGTGGTCCCCTCCACAAGCAACCCGCCCACCCAGGACTGGCCGAGAAGGCACCTGCTGTCCACTCTCCTCCTTGGCCTATAAGGTAACATCTGGTACTGAACCCAAAACAAGGGAAAGGGTATTTTGGAGCTTTCCTCCCAGTGGGACCTGAATAGCTCCAAATGGCCCAGAGAACTGACATTGGATTCCTGCCCAACGCTGCAGCCAGTGCTGAAATCATTGGACTAGGGCATACGACTGCAGAGAAACACTGACCTTTAACGTTTCTTCCTTTAGCAGCTGTGTAGTGAAGTCCAGATCTTTTTGCTTGCCAGTTCACTCAGTTGCACACTTCTGTGAGCTGTTCAGTGCAGAGCAGCATTTGTGTAACTTGCACTGGCCTGTCAGTGATTTTTCTGTATTATTTATGGCAAATCCTGCCACTAGGGTTTCCTTAAATAGACTGTAGAGTTGATTTTCAGAACTAATTTTAAGTTGAACAGTGGTTACATTGTGTATTAGATTACTGATGGTAATTTCTGCACTTTATTTTAAAGTTTAAGACTGATTCTGTATTTCTAATCTGTCTGGATACTAGACCTGCCCTCTGGACCTGGCACCAAACGTTCAGGTCAGATGCACACCCCATTTAACACCCTTTGTTTTAGCTCCATGCTACAATTTGTTGCTTTTCCATTTGCAAATTATACTGTAAAGCCGCTAGAGCACAACAAGACGTGTATGCTGCAATCCTCTTCCCACTGCTGTCCCCTAACACTTCTATTCCTGGTTCATTCATACCTAAAGCAAATTATCTACGTCCTAACATTTAGTGGTGTAATATGAATCTGTAAGTCTGTACAAAGCCTTTACTACCCTACGCAGAATGGTTTCTATCTCCCTGCTACTCACACCCTTCATAGTTCTTACCCTTATCCCAGTCTCCCTCTCTACACTTATTGCCACTTCTCTCTTCCGTTCCCTTGCAGATACCTCCTTCATCCTGTCAATCATCCCCCCAGCTCCTCTTGTAAACAGACTCTACTTTCTCTTCTACCCTCCAGCCTCTGTTTTCCCTTCCTAGTCATTTTGCCTTTCTTCATTTCCTTATCTCCTTATCTCCACCCCTCCCTCTTCCCCTCCTTCCCGTATTTCCTAATCTAATTACTAAAGTCCTAAACTTCACAATTTCATCCTTGCCCTCCTCCTTCTTTCATTAGGGAACATCCACCCCAACCCTGACCCTGTTTCTTCTCCTACCCTTTCTCCTTACCCAAACAACATGTCTCCTAACCCCACTTCCACTATAACCCTTCCTAATGGGTTGAAGCTCCTCCACCTGAACATAGGCAGCCTAAAATCAACCTCCTACAAACTCTTATGATTTCACACACCCCTGACATCCTAATTATTACAGAAGACATGGCTCAAAAAAACCATCCCTAATAATGCCATTGCTATCCCTGGGTATTCCCTCTCCAGACATGATCGGTTGGGTCATGGAGGGGTAGTGGCCATGTATATCCTGTCCTCACTGCAGTTCACTACCACCCTATCTATCTCCATCACAGCTGCCTATGAAGTCCTTGTTACCCACATTTCCCTTCCTTTCTCAATCCCAATCTTTGTGGCTGGCATCTATTGCCACCCAAACATTCAACCCTTGTTCATTACTAAACTCTTAGCCAGCATCACCTCCCTCTCGCAATCTGTGGAACTGTTCATAATGGGTGACGTGAATCTAAATTGGTTGTCTCCTAAGTTAAACAAGCTACACAATAACGTCACTGCTATATTTATTTATTTATTTGCTTTTGTTAACCGGGTAAGCACACTAGACAGCCAAGTGCCTATTTTCAGGTGCGACCAGGGAGGGTTACAGGTCAAATGAGTACAAGTACAGTAAGGAAGTCAATGTAGCATACAGAGAATAACAGGCATCACGGGGATTACATTAGGTAGTTAACAGTATTTGAGAACTAAATGGCACAAGAACAATACAGTAATGGTGCATACAGGGACATTAGGTTGTTAACAGTATTTGAGAACTAAATGGCACAAGAACATTGCAGTAATGGTACATACAGGGAGGATTTGAACAGTAAGAAATTCAAGGAAAGCTTACAGAGAATAAACAGGCTTCATAGGGACAACGTAAGGTAGCTAGACAGTATCTAAGAACTATATGGGACATGATCAATGCAGCAAAGGTACATACAGGGTGGGATTGAGTATGCATAACAGGTTCAATCAGGGAAAAAGGGACTGAGATTAAGTGCCCACGGGAGGAGGGTGCACAGGGGGTAGTCAAGTACTAGTTACTCAGTGAAGTGCATGAGGATAAGTGCAGTTAGCGCTAAGGCTCACACCCTAAATTAGCCTGGGTGGGAATAAGTGGGCTATGCTAGTAGGCTACGAGGTGCAGGGACACGCTGAAGAAGGTTCTAAAAAAGTTCCAAAGGGAGGCCTTAAAGCTGGGATGGGAGGGGGAGGACCGTGTTAGTGCAGGGAGTGAGTTCCACATTTTAGGGGCATAGGTGTGAAACACCCGATCTCCCGCAAGGGTACAGGTTCTTGGGACCAGGCGATCCAGCGACACCCTGGATCTTAGGAGATAGGAAGGGGTGCTGGGTTTGGGGGAAAGGGCAAGAGCGAAGGGGTGGCTGAGCAGATAATGTTGTCAATGAGGTTTCCGAGTACAAAGGTACGGTGCTTCTCAGGGGGGAGCCACTCCAGACCCGTGTAGAGATCGCAGCGGTGTGTGAGGGGAGGGGCGGAGAGCGCAAATCGACATATATTGTTATATGCCATGTCCCATTTTGAGAGGCTGGATTTGGGTACTCGGGCAAAGGTGACGAGCCCATAGCAGAGTGTAGGGAGGAGGACCCCCCCTGGCTATAGCCGTACGAGCAGCCAGAGTGAGGCATTTTTGGCTCAATATGCTAGGCCAAACTTTCCATTTGTAGCCTTGCAAACGTTCCTGATGTGGAGGGTTAGGTCCAACTGTGGGTTCAGCATGACGCCCAGGTACTTGGCGGTGGCTACTGTCTGGAGGGGAGAGCCGTCGGCCCCATAGATTTGCAGAGGAGCAGGACAGGATTGAATTCTGTTTGAGGAACCAAAAAGCATGGCTTGAGTTTTCTTGAGGTACAGGGTAAGCCTATGTTCACCTAGCCAGGTTTGGATGTGCATGAAGTCAGAGTTTTAATGGGAGTTTATTGTGGAGATGTTATGGGAGCTGGCCAGGATGACGAGGTCATCCACGTACAGGGTGGTGAGGCCGTGGGCAGCGACAGATGGCAGTTCGTTGATGAAGAGTGAGAATAGTGTGGGGCCCAGTACGGATCCCTGGGGGATGCTGCGGAGGACTGGTGAGGGGTTGGAGAGGGTCCGATTGAAGCAGGTATACTGCTGCCTACTGGAGAGGTAGTTAAGGAACCAGGCATGGGCAGGGGGTAGAATCCAAGGGATAGGAGCATGCAGCAGAGGAGGGAGTGATCGACCCTATCGAAGGCTTTGGAGAGGTCCACGAAGATAGGTCCAGTAAGTTTGCCTTGGTCAACAGCAGTCCTAATCTGTGAGGTGACTAGAGCAAAGGCAGTGGACGTGCTGTATCCTTTCCTGAAACCACATTGTGCGGGAGAGAGGATGTTGTAGTTCTGGATATAATGGGACAGTTGAGAGGTGACAGCTTTCTCCAGTAGTTTGCTAGTGGCAGACAGAATGGCGATTGGATGGTAGTTAGTGGGGTCTTTGGGGTTACCCTGTTTTAAGACAGGGACAACCTTAGCCACTTTCCATAATTCAGGGATGATCCCGGTCTCGAGGGAGGTGTTAAACCTCACTCAACTTATACTTGAGCCTACATGCCCTAATCCCAAAACACAAAACCACACCTTGCTTGACTGGGCACTCACAATCCACCTGCACCACATCATTAAATCTGGTCTACTCTCTGATGCCCTTAGTGATCACAACCCCATTTTCATTGTACGTAAGGTCCATCGCCCCAAACCTACAGCTCCGGTCCTTTAAAGCCTCAACCTTACCCCACTCAGCTCTGGGAAGGGAAGGGGAAATTGTTTAACCAGGAAAGGCACACTAAGTGACCTGGGAGCACAAGGAAGTTAAGTGACTTGCTCAGGGTCACACAGTATGCAAGTGGGGGCTGTGGGATTCAAACCCCGGTCTGGTCTGCTGGATGTCACCAGATTTGCATCTCAGAGCCTTAAACCACTGTGCTACACTGCCTCTTGCACTTGCTTCCACCGAATGGGTCCAACTCTCTACTGCCATTTCTGTCGACCAAGCCCTTGACTATTTAAAGGATAAATTCATTGCCACCTGAAATGCCTTTGCTCCTTTCAGAAGGACCAGAGTCCATGGGCTTCACCTCCCCTGGATCACCGCTGAACTACTGGCCTGCTTCAGGGAGCATGCCCGGGCTTGTAGAAAACACAAATCTACTAAACATCTAAACAACTATGCCAAGTACAGAATGCTATACAATTCATGTACTAATGCTACTAGACTGGCTAAATCTGATTATTTCAACTCCTCATTCTTAACTAACATTAACTCTCCATCTAAATTCTGGAGGGTAGTTCATGCCCTATTCTCTCCCCCCCCTTTCAGTTCTCAAAATAAATAACTCCCAAGTTTCTGACCCTGGCTCTGTGGCCAGTTAATTTAATGCCTACTACACCATTACTGCATCAGAGGGGAGTGCTCTTTCTCTGCTCCCCGTGGGTGAGGGGGTTGGCTAGAAGTGCACTGGAGTGTGTAGTTTTTATCCACCCCAAGGGGCCTGCAGGTTTGGAGTGGTTATCGGGACACCCTATGTCTGGGGCTCTGACCATGGGGAGTGGTAGTTTTGAGCAGCTCCTTACTGGTGTGGGCTGTTAGGGGTTTTTTCAGCCTTTGGTGGTTACTGTCAGGGAGAGACCACATACTTTGTATTTAAATGTGAGACTAAGAAGAAACTGGCGAGCAGTGTAAACTTTATTGGGAAGACTTGAACTTTATGAGGAAGACTTGAAGTGTTTCCAGAGTCGGTCCCATTCTTTTGGGAGATAGAGGGAGCAGTCTGAATTTGACCAGGGGATTGGTTTATTATTAGAGACGGTTCCATCTTTGGGGACAAAGTGAATTTGTTATCCTCTGGATTATATTTGACTATCTATCCTGGTGACTAAATGGGATGGATTTCCTGATCTCTAAAAGGTTTTCTGTGAGGTCATGAGAGGGCCTCGGACCTACAAATTTTAACTGTAGTTTTATACACTGCTGTGAGAGAACAGTGTTTGGACTTTAAATGGTGATGGTGGGGAGGAGAAATTAATTACTCATTGCTCAAAATTTCTTTAAAACTCTTTTTGTTTCTTTTATTGTTATAAATTTATTTATTTTGTTGTATAAATTGTTTTAAAGATGTGTTAAGAGTGGTTGGGTAGGGGATCTTTTTTTAATATATGGTTATTGAATTTGTTTTGGTTGTTTACGTATGATGTGTTGGCAGAGGTCTCTCCCCTCCAGGCATTACTCTCCTGTTGAGTTTCGCGACCTCCATCCCTTTGATTGTCCCCAGTTGCTGGCTGAAGTCTATACTCAGTGCCATGCATTGGGGTTTGTTAGGAGAAGATATAGGGGTGGGGGCCATGGATCTCTTGGGAGAGCAGAGCCAAGTGGCCAGATTGCAGTAGTGGGGACTAAGAGATGCCCTAGGGTGAAATGGATTCCTGATAGGGGGTTGCCCTATTTGGTTTCCATACCCAAGGGCTCCACTGTATGTGGACGGATGACTTGGTCAACCTCGGGGTCTCATCCAACCCGGGTGGTGTTATGCAATGCCAGGCCTATTAAAAACAAGACGGCTGTGGTGGCTGATCTTGTTGGATCATCAGACCTGGCTTGCATCACTGAGACCTGGCTGGATGTAAATTCTGGCCCAATATTGGAGTCAGAAATCCCGGCTAGGGTTTTGGTGATACACCGCCCAAGGTTGGATCATAGGGGCTGGAGTGTAGCCATTGGTTTCAGATCAGAATTGAACCTTGTGGAAGTGTCAGTAGGGGAGACTCGGTCCTTTGAATGTATCATGGGTGCAGGTGTGGGGTGCAGGATTCTTCTCATCTACCGTCCACCTGGAGGTGAGAAGAAATTCCTGCAGGAAGTCACGGACTTCATCATCGACATAGTTTTGGAGTCCCCCCAGATGGATGGTACTGGGGGACTTCAATGCCTGGGTCGATGATGAACTTTCTGAATTTGGTCAAGACTTCCTCCAACTGATGAATTTGTTGGGCTTCTCACAGGTGATTACCTCTGCGACCCACACGCACGGTCATTCCTTGGACCTAGTCTTCCTTCTGGATATGGAGGCCTCTGATTTGATGGTGGAGACAGCAGGTCGGACCATCACACCGAAAGGTTCAATTTCCATGCTCCCCATATAGGCCTACCCCTATGGAGATGGTCCAGTACTGCCCTTTAAGGGGTTTATCCCCTGATGGCCTATTGGAGGTGCTGAACCTATCGGGACTACCCGAGGAGTAGCAGTGATCCAGACGCCTTGGTCTAGGGTTCTAATGATGCTGTGACTGCTGCACTGGATTGCATTTGCTCCTATCCGTGTTCATCCCATTACACAGCACCCTCAGTTCCCTTGGTTTGATGGGACCTTGAGGGAGCTGAGGAAAATGGGATGAAGGCTGGAGCATTGCTGTCAAAAATCGGGCCTGGATGTCCATAGACTTAGATTGTTAACCCATTATGAGGATTATCAATCAGCTATCTCTCATAAGAAGGCAGAATTCCTGTCCAGGGAGATAGCTGCAGCACAAAATCGACCGTCTCAGCTCTTTCACACTGGAGACAGACTATGCATTCCAGTCTGTCTGCAGTCTCGGAGAGTATTGTTGCAAGAGAAATGTGATAAATTCACTCACTTTTTTGCTGATAAGGTTGTCAACATCAGATCTCAGATTCGCACGGGAGGCCCAAATGGGGCGGATGGTGATTGGTGGGGGGTGGCGGCCCCACGGTCTGTCTGGTCTGACTTTGGCTGACCGGCGATCATGGATATTGTGAAGATTATCCAGTCCTTGCGGCCAACCTGCTGTGGTTTGGATCCGGGCCCATTGCGCCTCCTTGTGGGGTGTGTTGAGACCATCGGCCCGGTCCTTGCAGAGATAGTTTGGTGTTCTTTAGAGTCCAGGGTGTGTTCTGACACTCTGAAGGAGGCGGTAGTGATACCCCTTCTTAAGAAACCATTTCTTGACCCAGACGGTCTTCCTAACTACTGACCTATCTCTAACCTTCCTTTTATGGGTAAGGTTATTGAGAAGGTGGTTGCGCTGCAGCTGGAGGATCATCTGACCATCCACAGTATCTACGATCCTCTCCAGTCCAGTTTTCCGAAATGGCATAGTACCAAGATAGCCCTTGTTCGAGTCCTCAATGATCTTCTAATAGCAAGAGATCTGAGGAGCATTCCATCTTGGTTCTTCTAGATCTTTCGGCAGCTTTTGACACTTTGGACCATGGGATGTTGGTCGAGTGCCTGCGGTTAATCTTGGGATTGTCTGGTACAGTCTTCAGATGGTTTCATTCCTTCCTCACTGGCAGATTTCAGAGAATTGTCTCAGGGGCTTATTCCTCTGACAAGATCTCACTGCCATGCGGGGTTCCACAGGGCTCTATACTGTCCCCCATTTTGTTTGCAGTGTATATGCTGCCATTGGGAGACATTGTAAGGTGGTATGGGCTGAGTTTTCATGGTTGTGCAGATGATACTCAGCTCTACCTGTCCTTTGTGCCTGAGCAAGGGGGGCTGTCTTGAGTTTTAATGACTGCCTTTCAGAATTTGAGGACTGGATGAGTGCCAGTTGGCTGAGGATGAACCTAGATAAGACTGAGGTGTTGGCAGTGGACCCAGACTGTCGTGTAGAGGGGCCATTGGAGGGGCGAACCTCAGGTCTTTGGCTCGGTGGTAGCCAGGTGATGACCTTTGAACGGGTGCAGGATCTGGGTGTGATTCTTGATGACGGATTGACGCTTAAACATCAGGTGTCATCTGTTGTCAAAAATGCCTTTTTCCATCTAAGGAATGTAGCTCGGATCAAGCACCTAGTTCCACACGACGACCTACCAGTTTTGGTTCACGCCTTTGTAACCTCCCGACTTGATTACTGTAACACCCTGTACCTAGGGCTACCAGGGGTTGATATCCACCACTTGCAGCTGGTGCAGAATGCTGCAGTGAGGCTGTTGACTGGGTAGCCTTGTAGCTGTCATGTCACGCCTGTGCTGTGTGATCTGCACTGGCTGCATGTTCAGTGGCGGATCACCTTTAAGGTTGGTTTACTGACCTACAAGGCCCTACATGGACAGGGACTGAGTTATCTGCAAGATCTTCTTCACCCCTACTGCCCTTCTTAGCAGCTTCGCTCCACTGTTGAGGGATTGCTAGAGATTCCCAGGGTTCACTTAAAGTCATCTGGGGCTCGTGCGTTTGAATTCGTGGCCTCATCCCTGTAGAATTCTCTACCTCGTCGGATTCGACAATGCCTGATGGTGGAGAGTTTTAAGTCTGCATTAAAAACTTATTTATTTAATCTTGCATTTCTTGATGCTATTTGATCAACTGCAGATGTTTTTATATGTTTTGCTAAGTGTAGTTGTTTTATGTATTTTACGATCGTGTACTAGCGCTACGGTTTTAGAGTAGCGCTATTTATAAATAAAACTGACTGACTGACCTCGTGAGCCACGTCTCTTCTAAGTTCCCTCTCCCCTTTCCACCTACTAACTTCAGCCCTTTGCCTCAGCCAGTGCCTACCCCTTGCCCTTTTTCCTTTTCTACTATCTCCTCTGATGAAGCTCTTAGTGACCTCCTATTCCTCAACCCCTCTAAAGGCTCCTCACTAGATGAGCTTGATCCTAAACCTCTCTACCTTTCTGCTCCTGCAATTGCTTATCTTATCTCCCTAATCCTTAACCTTTCCTTTATTTCTGCCCAAGTGACCTCATCCTGGAAACATGCTGTAGTCCTTCCTATCCCCAAGGGTGGTGACACTTCCAATCCTGGCAACTGTAGCCCCATTTCCCTCCTTCGTACCCTTGCGAAACTTCAAGAACATTTAGTTCTCTCACAACTATCACCCTTCTTCTCTGACTCCTCCTTCTTTACCTCCTTCCAGTCTGATTTTTGGAGGAACCACTCAACAACCACCTCCCTCCTCAGGCTTACTGACTCCATCCTTTCAGGTATGGATTATGGCCTGATTACCTCGACTATATTTGTTATCCTCACTAAAGCTTTCAACGCTGTTTCCTATCCCCTGCTTCTTGATTTCCTCTCCTCAGCTGGCCTTGCTCCATCAGCCACCAACTGGTTTAAATCCTACCTCATTGGTAGGACCCAATTGGTGAGAATCCTTGATTCCATCTTCCCTCCACTCCTCATCAACACTGGTGTCCCTCAGGGATCAGTGCTTGGTCCTCTACTTTTCTCCATTTTCCTTAATGATCTTCCCACAGCCTGCTCATCCTTGTCTATCCACATGTATGCTGACGATACTGTTTTATACAGTTCTGGCAAAATCTCTGTTGCTGTCGAACCCAGCTTCCAGCATGATTTCAACCAAGTTCAGCTCTGGTTTGTGTCTCATCAGCTTTGTATAAATGCCAAGAAGACAATCTCAGTGACCTCTGGCACCAGGCAGAGACTCTGTAGGCTCCCGGCCCTACCCACCTTTCACACCCTTGAAGGGACCGTCCTGGAGGACACCTCCTCATTTAGATATCTGGGGATATGGCTCGAACAGCACCTCAACTTCTCTGTACATATCGATGTTATCCTGAAGAAACTGCGCGCCAAGCTTGATGCTCTGCACGGGAATCGTAGTTTCATCTCGCTGACTGTGAGGCATGGAATTGTCCAGAAGATGACACTCCCCATCTTTGACTACTGTGATGTAGTCTATGGTGCTGCTCCCAAATCTTGCCTGACCAAGTTGGGCACTGTCTTTAACTCCTTCTGCCACTTTGCTTTCAACTCCCCTTGCCAATCCCACCACTATGAACTCTATTGCTCTCTAACCTTTCTTCCATTATATCACAGATGCATCTCACACTGTGCCAAACTAACCTCCAAATTCTGGTTCGGAGTGCTCCCCTCCTATCTCTCATTTTCTCTCTCCACTCCACCTCCCCCACCCACTCTCTCAGATCTAATGACACCTGCACCTTGACGGTCCCTCGCTGCTCCACCCTCAATGGTCAGACTGGTTTCATCCATCACTTCCCTAAAATCTGGAATTCCTTCCCCCCGAAATATGACACTCCTCCTCCAACTACTCCCTTACCTCTGCCCTACACGATTACCTCTACCTCAGCTGTACCTGCTTTAACCCTCCTTAATATTTATACCCAGTGTCTGCCTTCCTACCCTGACCCACCCCGGCAGGGTTCTCAACATCCTGAAGGTGGAAATCAGGAAATGGCTACCCCTTCTTCTCCTAATATTTAGTTCTTGCCTTTCCACCTCTCTTCTCCAACTGCCCTTCTGGGTCACCCATGTGCACAACCTACCCCATCCTTTTTACTCCAACAGCACTTGAGTACTACCTCGAGCCTGCTCCTGGTACACTCATGCACTATAAATGGTTTTGTCACATTATTACTGTTTTGTACCTTTATATGTTATTTTGTATGATTTTGGATATGTATTGTAATTTAGCCAATGTTCCACTACTGTTTATTGTACAATACCTTGTGTTCCAACTGTTGCATAATCTTACAATGTTGTATAGTTTGTACTACCCTCATACTATTGTAACTGATCATCCTTCACAACCCTATGTAACCCCCTCCCCCCAGGTCACACCATGAGACAAGCAACTTGTTATCCAGTGTGCCCTCATGGTGAAACATTTCAATAAATAAATGAATAAAAAATAAGTAATTTATGTTGTAATCACAGAGGTCTTAGTTTTAAAAAGAACATGATGTATACAATAGTCAGTTACTGCGTAAGGGACATTGAAGACAAAAATCTATTGTCATGGGTCTGGAACCAAATATTAGAAACAAAATGCCTCAAGGTGTTACTCTGAGTCTCATAAAATACAAAGAAGAGTACAAGATATGTCCCAAAACTATAAAACATAGAACAAAAGACCTCCATTTCAGACTCCACCACCTTATTTCAGTTGATGAAATGGCAGTCATTAATGCACAGATTTTGCTAGGTGGAAGCATACTCTCTATCTCTGTCTATTACCTTTCCTTGATGCTGCATCTCCACCACTATCCTCACGTCCACTTTTTGGCTTCTGCCATGTCTGAGAAGGCCCATACCTTCTCCTTGAAAATGATGTGCAAGCAAGCTGGGAAGATAACCCAGATTTTAGAACATTAATTTACACCCTGGTATGTTAGTGCACATGATATTTAGGCAGGCTATAATATTTTAAACGAACCTCTGCATTTTATTTCTGCATTATATTGTGGAGCCTTGCTACACCGATACAGAAAGCAGGAAGAAGGCACTGTAGTCTTGTGGGAGTGAGTGTGGACTACAATTCGGTGCTAGTTCTCTGTTTTTTTTTAAACAGTATCCTACAACCCCTTGCCTTGGTCATGCATGAGTGGCTGACACAGGGAGAAGGGATTAAAATAGAGTATTGTAATTACAAACATTCATTTGCCTGTGTTACTGTGCCTCTGACCCCAAGTTGACCTTCCAAGTCATACAGTGCTACAAAGCTCGGCCACGCTGTGAGCAGCCATTTTAGAACATTAGTTTACACCCTGGCATGTTAGTGCACACGATATTTAGGCAGGCTATAATATTTTAAATGAACCTCTGCATTTTATTTCTGCATTGTATTTTGGAGCCCTGCTACGCCGATACAGGAAGCAGGAAGAGGGCACTGTAGTCCTGTGGGAGCAAGTGTGGACTACAGTTCATTGCAAGTTCTCTGTTTTTTTTTAAACAATATCCTACAACCCCTTGCCTTGGTCACACATGTGTGGCTGACACAGGGAGAAGGGATTAAAATCGAGTATTTTAATTACAAATATTCATTTTCCTGTGTTACGGTGCCTTTGACCCCAAGTTGACCTTCCGGGTCATACAGTGCTACAAAGCTTGGCCACACTGCAAGCGGGGCGAGCATGAGTGGGGAGCATGGTTGGAGCGCGCAGACACGCGCGCAGAGACATGTGGGTTCCAGCGCTTGTCGGCTGTGTCAGCTGTTGTCAGTTGATAATCGGAAAATAAAACTGCATAACTGTGAGTAAGAATAGCAAGTATGCTGAGGTGTATTCAGTGTGGGATGTTTAAGATGGGGAAGAAGCTGCCAAATTATGTGTGCAGCCACTGTATAGAAATACAGCAACTCAAGGAGGAGATTGTGTCCCTTAAAAATAGACTACAGGTGCAGCTCGAGATTTCTTCACTTGAACAATATATTGATTCAATGGTGGATGATATTAGGGAAGAGACCAAACATGAAACTGGGGACCAGAATGTTAATGAAACCCTAAATGGAGAAATGGCAAATGAAAGGGACTGGTCATTAGTTACTGGAATACAAACATTAAAAAGGGGCAGAAGGAACATTGGTGGAGTATCCAATGTTTTAAGCCCAAACAGATTCCAGGCCCTTGTCCTTGATAAGGATGTTGTGTCAATTCAGACAACAGACCAGAAACCTGACATTAGCCCTTTAAGTAATGTTTGCACAAGCATAAAAAATAATAACTAAGGGCAGCCAAATTCAACCTGTGTCCCAGGGCACAAGAAAGATTTACTATTTATTGGGGACTCCATGTTACAAAATACAGATGGTATTTTGTGTAAGCATTATAACGAATCCACAACTGTTAGTGTACTTCCCGGGGCTGGCATTGGTGATATAACAAATCTCCTCCCATGCCTATTTGAGAACACTAATACACCAACTACTGTATTATATGTGGGGGTAAATGATGTCAGAAAAAGAGAGATAACAGACATACAGAGGGATTTTGAAGAAGTGGGTATAGCATTAAAAAATAGGGGATGTGAAATTTGGATTTCTGGAATTTTACCAGTTCCTAGAGCAAGCAACAAAATAAACCAGGAAATGTATAGATTAAATGGCTGGTTTAAAAGATGGACTGCAAGAGAAGGCTATTTCTATATTGATCATTGGCAGAAATTGCAGAGGGAACACTTATTTGGACGGGATGGCTTACACTTTAATAAAATGGGTAAATGGGTATTGGCCCAACATTTAAAAGAGACCATTCACCTTCATTTAAACTCCACAAGAGGGGGGGCGAGGGGGTATTAAACCCAAAAAATCTAACCAAGAGGTGGAATTGTATGTCCCTAAATGCTCGAAGCTTAAATAGTAAGTTTGATGAGTTACAAGTATTATTAACTAGTCAGGATATCCAAGTTTGTGCTATAGTAGAGACATAGTGGCAGCCTGAGGATACATGGGACAAACAAATTCAAGGGTATACACTCTGTAACAAAGATCAATCCCAAATCAAAGGAGGGGTGGCAGTGTATATTAAGGACACAATAGTTACAGAACAAATAAATATAGCTAGCTGGCCAGATTTGGAAGCCCTCTGGGTTAAGATCAGCCCCCCCCCAAATCAGCCACTATAAATTTTGGGGTATTATATAGGCCACCATCCACCAAACTGAAAGTGGATGAGGATATCCTTGCTTTCATTAAACAGTTTTGCCTTTCGGAAAATGTTATTCTGGTGGGGGATTTTAATCTCCCAGGTATAAACTGGGAAATATTAAAAGCAAACTCGGGTATAGAATCATTATATCTGAAAACTTTCAGCCTAGTCAATATTGATCAATTTGTTGTCTCTAACACCCAGGGACACCATATCCTGGATCTGGTGCTAAGTGCCTTGGGCGAGAACATTACAGATTGTAATATAAACCCCCCACTTGGATCTAGTGACCATTTCATTATTAATTTTCAGTATGTAGAAGCATATGGGAAATGGACAGGTACAACGGTACTCCAAAGGTACAATAGAGCAGACTTTGAATCTATGAGACATGTTCTTGAAGTATAGGATTGGAAAACCAATTTTGGTTCACAACCAGTTGCTGAAATATGGGGCAAAATAACCAATAAATTATCTAACTTGGCTCAAAGGTCTGTGCCCATTACTAATAAATATAATGGGGTAAATAAGAATGTCCCTCCACCATGGTTAACCCCATTAGTTAAATCACAAATTAAGGAGAAACGTAGATGCTATCACTATGCTAAAAAGGTAAATACTGAGGAAAGCTGGGGGACATATAAAAAAAGTCAAAAACTGGCACAAAAGGGTATCTTTATAGCAAAAAGAAACTAAAAGTATACTTTAGCTGCTAGAGTACAAGATAATTATAAATACTTGTATACCCATATAAACTGTAAAAAAGGGAAAATTACATCTATAGGACCCCTTAAAACTAGTGGTGGGGAGAACATAAACTATAATGTGACACTAGCTGAGGAATTTTAATTACTTCGCCACAGTTTTTAATTTCTGTCCACTTTTTGGCCAGGATGTCACTGCCACAATACAGCAAAATTCCTGCTATAAGATAGATAGAGCCAATGTACTCACAAGACTCAAGCAAGTTAAACAGAATAAGGCACAGGGACCAGAAGGAATCCATCCTAGGATGTTAAAGGAATTAGCGGAGGTCCTGGTGGATCCTGTGATGTACTTGTTTCAAAAATCTATAGAAACAGGGGAAGTCCCAGATGTGTGGCACCAAGCTGTAGTATTCCCTATACATAAGAAAGGATCAAGACAAGTGGTGTCCAACTATAGGCATATAAGCCTGACCTCTGTGTTGGGAAAAATCTTGGAAGGAATAATAAAGGATTTTATTATAGACTTCCTTGAAAAACTCAATAAGGAAGATAGATCCCAGCACGGGTTTAGAAAAGGGAGATCATGCCAGACAAATTTACAGGAATTCTACAATAAGGTAACCAAGTCTATTGATAGGGGTATCCCAGTTGATGTCATCTATCTCGACTTTGCAAAGGCCTTTGATAAGGTCCCTCATGAGGAGCTTGTTAAAGCTGTCTTATAGTTGGAACTTCCAAATTGGACTGCACTATGGATTAGGGCTTGGCTGGCAAATAGAAGCTAGAGGGTATCCGTGAAGGGTGATTCTCAGCCAAATCCTGTGTGACTAGTGGTGTTCCCCAGGGATCTGTGTTGGGACCCTGCCTTTTTAATCTCTATATATCAACAATGCAGGTTGACAAAGAGGTTTGATTAGCCAAATTTGCTGACGATACTAGGCTAGGGGGTCCAGTAAATAGTATGGCTATACATAATATTTTGCAATCAGCCCTTAATAATCTGGAAATATGGGCCTCCCAAAAACAATCAGTATTTAATACAGATAAATGCTCTGTTATTTATTTTATTTATTGATAAATATCGGATAACACCTTTGAGTCAAAGACCCTTTTACAAAGGTTCCACATTATGCATTTTGGTAACACAAATAAACTCTTTAAATATAACTTGGGAGGTACAGTATTAAAGGTCTCACAAGTTGAGAGAGATCTGGGCATTAACATTAGTAATAACCTGGATTTCAGTACGCATTGTAAAAAGATTATGAAAAAATCTAGTGGTATTGTACATTGTATTAAAAAACAGATTAATAGTAAAGAAAAGGAAGTTGTAATCCCTTTGTATACTGCACTTGTGAGGCCCCATTTGGAGTAATGTGTCCAGTTTTGGGCACCCTATAAAAGACAGAATGTAGAAGCTCTGGAGAGGGTTCAGAGGAGGATCACAAAAATGGTTAGAGGATTGTAGGGACAGAGTTACGATCAGAGGTTGAATTCCCTGGGGCTGTATTCACTGGAATACCGAAGGATGAGGGGGGATATGTGTTTGATATATAAGGCCCATAACGACTCTTTTCTTTGGGATAGTATGGGATTGGAGCAAAGGGAACATAGTCATAATACAAGAGCACATATCCATCAACTGATCAAGGAAAGAGCAAATACAAATAGGAGGAGATATTGGATTAATAACAGAGTAACTCAAATATGGAATGCATTACCCTGTGAGGTGGTTGAAAGTAAAACTATATCTGAATTAAATTAAAGTTGGATCAATATCATATCGGTAAAGGAATTAAAGTCTATTCATAGGATTCAAGTTGCGAGCTTATGGACTTCGGTCTTAAAATGCTCTGTAATGTCAATGAAATCAATTAAATCAATAACCGAATGTGGGATGTTGGCTTCTTGCAATACCCTCAGAACCCAAACTTTTCTTCCATTGCCTGATGGCATAACTGATGTCAGGGAAAACTGCATTTTGTGTAGAAGTAGTCCAGGTTTTGATCTGTAATCAGTTTGCCAATTAAAAGTTAAGAGAAATACAGTTTTAATACGTTTTTCCTGCAAAGATTGCTGGAACTGATAGGTTCTGCCTCCTACCTCAGTCTCCACCAGAAATATCTTTGTTACTTGTAAAAACAGGTTGGACAGTTGTACTCTGCCTACAGTAGTCATTGTAGTTTGTAGACAGGGACAGTCAGAAAGCTCCAAAGGTTGACTTGCACTCTGGTGTCATGCTGATTATCTTTTTCAATAGGGAATGGCCATCTAGTGTGTCCAGAATGTCACTCTGTACATGAATAAGAGCAAGGTGTATCAGCCTCTTCTGACTTGTTGTGTTACACACTCAAGTATTAAGATGGTGGATGGCAGAGAAAGATATCTCAGATCCTACAACTGACACTGGTAAACACATACAAAGTTGAATGAAGTTTCCAACATCTTTAAAGAGTCCTCTTGTTTACGGCTGAAGATTTCCAAACAATTCCACAATCTCTGGGACACTTTTTAACTCTTTTTCTACGGCTAGATCACCCATCATCATTAATTGCATATAAAGCATGAGTTTATCCAGTTGTTGGGGAAGGTGAAATTCCTCAAAATTTGCAGAGAGTATCCTAGCAGGTGCTGACTTAATAGGAATTTTCTCTTTGTGCAGCAGTCTTCATGCCATCCTGGCTGAAACCTCACTGTAGTTCGGCATTTACCAGGTCTAGGGCTTCACAAAATTCCTGCTTCCACAGCACTTCATGTGCTTCATACGTTACTTCTTCTGACTCTGTGGTTTATCTGAAGCTAGCTGGTGTTTTGCTTGCCCTCGTAGGCTGTGGAGCCTTCAAATTGTTCTTGGTCCCACAGTTATTCATTTTTTTTAATAATTTCTTGAACAGTTGCATCTTCTCTTAGTACATTTATTCATTCTGTTATTGTTTTTATAGATTCCAGTGCTACAAGTGCATTAGTATTAACACTCTGGAGGCCTCTGGCTACCATTCACATGGTCTAAGTGCTATCATGCTGAAGTCTTGACAGTGTCTCCAGGAGTGCACTCAAGCAGAACAAACCCAGGAGATTGCCACTGTACGAATGCACCATCTCGTAGGGCACAGACTTAAAATGTTGCACACAGGTTCCCCACAGCCAAATACAGATTTTATATATGTTTTTTACACTAGGCAGATTCTCGAATAAGAACTGAAATATCCTCAACAAAGTTTAATGTGCCTGCAATAAGATGTACTTACTGGGCCACCTCTTATAGAACAAGATTCAGTGAATAGTTACTACAGTGAACAAGCATCTAAGTCCAGTTTGCACACCTGAGAATTTAACAGCCATGTTGCTAGCACCATCTAAGCAATAACCCTGCAGACATTTGAGAGGCAGATTCAATCTCAAAAATATATCTTTCATACACATAAGTAAAGTTTCTGCAGTAGTGAAAGATGCATTATCAAATCCCAGAAAATAATTTTGTATTTTAGGGCCTTTGTCCACAAACTGCAGGCTACATGAAAACTGTTCACCTGTGCTTATATCAGTTGCTCCACTTGCAGTCGGTCCAAAGAATGGACTGTCTAGGGCTTTTGAAACTAGCTCTTGCTGAATTGCATGAGCAAAGATTTCAGTGATCTCATTTTGTATGGTGTCTGACACCCAGTTATCTCATCGGTGCAGCCATTCCCTTACACTGAGTTCAGTGTTTGTTCGCTCTAACATTAGTTGCCACAATACTCCATCACAATTCTGATGGCCTCTAAAAGGCAGTCCTTGACAACCTAGGAACTTAATCGATCCAAACATTTATAATGCAGTTCTTGCAGTGTTTTGTTCTTCAGCAACACATTCAGACAGCATCATATTAATGGGTATACAACCCAGCGCAGCGATCTTTTGTCATGGCTTCTGTGTGGAACTACGATCATTCATGCTCCTTGAACTTTACAGATGCTTTGCACCAGTTTACAAAGCCATCCCTTACAAAAGTAAATGTGTGCCTTACACCTGCACTCATCAGTTTTTTCTGTTGCTTTTAAACATGTAAAACAAAGAACACAATCAGTTTCTTTAACATAATTGGGCCATTGCCATTTTCCAAACCAGCCAGACTAACACGATCAGTTGAATTTTTCTGTCCCAAAGCACCTTGTAGAAAAATTGTAGTCCTTTGGTTGAAAGGGGTGATCCAGCAGCTCCTGAGGCTGCAATTACTGATTGAGATGGACCACCAGCAATGGCAGGAACCTCCTTCAAAGGAATAGCTGAGCAACTTCAACTACTTGCTGTCTTTTTAGTATTGCCCCACACAGGAGCCCCAGTTAGCGGCAGTTGTGAGTCTGATGCACTTATTATAGCAGGTGGTGCCACTGAAGAATTTCCCCCCAAAAAACAATATTTATTTGGTGACATTTTCGACATAATCATTCAACTATAGGTACTGTGGCCCAAGCTTAATCACTAAACCTGTATTATTTCTAAAAAGAAAAACACATTATAGGCAACAACATTAGTAAGTAACCATTGCACTATTGGACTGGAGAACTATGGGAGGGCTTGGCCCAAGGTTCAATGTGGGGAATAGCTCCTCCCACAATCTCTACTTAAGCCCTCCACTAACGCACCTCCCTTGCTTAGGGCATGTTTTTCCATCCCTGAGCTCCCTGCCTGGTTTGTGTGGCTGTGCATTTCTCTCTTTCTCCCTCTCCCTGCTTGTCTTGTCAGTTTCCTCTCTTCTCCTGTGTGTCTCCCCTTCCCTTCTTGCTTTTTCCCATTTCTATACTGTTTGTCGTCTTTGCCTTCCATTTGCTCCCGCTTTCTGTTTGCTCCCTGGCCGCTCCATCTGTTTCCCTGCTCACTTCCCCCGCTCACCGCCATCTCCCACTTGTGTTTGGGTGATTCCCCTTTGTTGTCTGTTTTGGGCTTCTCTGCTCACCCTCTGTCTCCTCCTCTCACTTCCTGCAATGCTCGCCCACTGTGGACTTGGATTGTTTCAGGTGCCTGCTATATCTTTTGGTTTTAATGGGCTCTCCAAGTATGAGACAACTCCATACTTCCCTTCACAGCACATCTATGAATTTCTCTCTGTGCTTTACCATTTCCCTCCTCATGCCTTGCTCCCATCTCCCTCAAGAAGTGCTCCTCTTCATGTCCATTCCCCTCAGCACATCCTGGGTGTCTTCAGCAAGCTGCCTGCAGGAGACTCTGTGCAAGGCATAGTTGACAGGGTCCACTTGCTCAACCAGATGTGAGTACATACTTTCTTGCATTAAGAATGCTTGCATGAGAGTTCTGACTTTCCTCAGGCACTTTGTTAACCCTCTGTACGTCTGTGTGACTCAGGCCTCGTTTGTTCCCTCACAGCATATGCACTACTGAATCAACACTATACTGCTTTCACTGGTTATCAGCATCACTGTTCTGAGCATGGTTATTCCCCCAAAGTGTAAAATAATTGCCATGGTATCAGTTGATTCATTTAAGCACTTTCAGATACAACGTTTTGCATGGGACTGCAGTTTTTAAATCCACATTTCCTATCTGCATATTGAAATGTTTGCAGTTTACTTCTAATCATTCAGCTGTACATTACAATACTGCTTGCACTTATTTTCAGTTATATGTCACAAAATGAGAATATCAATGCTCCTTTGCACAACCATACAGGCCCTTGCTTTCATTTCATTGGGCTGCCATCACGGGTAAGCCGGGGAGGGGGGGAAGGGGGGGTTGCGCAGCCTCATCATTGAGAAACCTGACCTTGCAAGTCCAGACAGTGGTTCCTACACTTAGCTGCCATTCTCTATGCAGTTGCCTTATTCCTCATCTCCAATTTACTCATGTCAGCATCGGACTTCTACAGCCCCTTTTTCTACCACTCCCTCCAGTTGTGTGTCCTCCATCCCAGAATCTTCCATTTGTCCTACCATGTCTGTGTATCTTTCATCCTCCTGTCTCCTGCTGTTCCTCATTCACTCACCCTCTACTGCAGTTTTCTGAACTTTCTGCCAGCCCATACCAGAAGTACTCCAGACTCCATCCCTAGCTCACACCTTCTGAGGTGCTGAACTAAGGTGGGCTTCCCCAGTCTACCGTGGAAGGGATTCTGTTACAATTAATGCCTCCTGCTACTTGCCAACCTGACATCCTCCATCCCTAACTCTGCTGAACAGCATTGAGTGAAGGTTAGCTTGCCCCAACTACCAGGGATAGGAGCCATGTCTATACTCTACTGAGGCATACCATGCCTTCTCTACCTCATACCAGTTGATGCTTGCCTTCAGCAATGGAACTTCTTCATCCTATGTGCCCTCATCATCATACCTCTTTCTAGCTGCCTCAAGTAAAGATCACTCCACCTCTACTGGCATGGAAGGATACTGGAATCTACATTCCACTGCTTCAACATTACACATTCTCAGCCTGTTATCTGGAGGCTGCTTCCCTTCAGGAACCTGACTTTGTTGATTTGCCTTCTCCCTCCTACCTAGTCTGTAGCCTCAATACACTATCCTATCTCACTACCTTCCATGGCTGGGAGCCTGAGTCCACATTCAGATTTTCCACTGTCTGCCTCTTATTCCTGATGGAGGTTGCCATTTCCCTTCAGGAATGGAACTTCTTCACTACGTACTCTCATCGTCCTACCTCTCATCGCTGCATCCAGTCGGGATCATCTCTCCTTGACAGTCACGGATGAATGCCTGAGTTTACAGTCCACTGCTCCATATCCATTCTCAACCTGCTATCAGTTGCTGCAACCTTTCTGAAACTGGACCTTGTCCTGTTTGTATTCTTCATTCTTCCTTGCTTGCAGCCTCCCCTCAGGTCTTATCACACTAACTTCCCTGGTTAAGCACCTGAGTTGCATCACTGTTTTCATGTTCCACATCTTCTAATGGATACGGGTTCCCACCTCCCTTCGGGACAAGGACCAGCAGACTCCACCTGCCTTCCAACCTTGACTCTGTTTGTCGACATTGACTGTCCGTTGTCTCATCAACATCAGAGATTTGTAGCCTGTCTCTGGATCCCCAGGGACACTGTATCCTCCATCTCTTGCCTGGCTGCTGCTTCCCATCTGTAAAGGACCTCCGTAACTTGTTTGGCTCCCTCCTCCTACATCTGCAGGGTGCTCTCAAATACTGTCTTTGCCTTGATTACCTTGCATGGAAGCTCATATCTACTTGCAACCATTTTGATCTTCTCTGCTCTCCACTTGGACCATCACTTGCTGCTCCATCCTGAACTTGAGCATGTCCCTAATGTGCCTTCACCCTCATCCATTATCAGGAGCATCCTGCCTGTCATCTCACCTCATCTACTTGGATAGGAGTCTGCGTCTAAACCCGCTGGTCCCTTCTGAAAATTCTATATCCTACTTGATTACCACTTCCCTCCAGACTTGGGACCCTTATACTCTGTCTAACCACCATCCTTCCTCACCACCCGACTTCCAACTCATCCATGGACTATCATACTTAATTCCTTTGGCCTCCTGTCCCTCATGATTTAGATCTTTCCAGCTGGTCCAGTATCTTTCTCAAAAAAGTCTGACTGCCTCTGGGACTTCCTTGCTGCAGCTCACCCATCCAATTGATGTCCAAGTTCATTTTCACTTTTAGATGTGGGAACTTTATCCTTCTTCACTCCAGCACCTTCCATCTTTTCACTAGTTGGTTACAGCCTTTGTCAGATGTAGGACTTATGTACCTCAGCTCTGTTGCTCTTTGAACTTAGTTTCACTCCTCAGCATTCCATGAATCATCTTCTAGTGACTGCTACAGCCTTCCTGCATTCTGCTGCCATTTGCTGAAGAGCCAACCCAATCCTGTTCCTTCCTGCACAGTGTGTCATCCAGCTTCATTCTACTCATCAACTTCCTGGATCAGTCCTTCAGTACATCGGGAATTCACTCTGGACTGTCTTCTATCTTCGGATAGTGACCCTTCTATTTCCACCTTACAGGCTTGTGGCTTCAACCTATCTGCTGTGGCTCTTTTGGGCATCCTACCATATCCCTGGCCAGTAGTCCTACTCAGGCAACTACTACCCTCATTTATCCATGACATACTCCTACTCTGGCCATCCTTACAGCTCCCATACACTACTCAATGGATCCCTGTTCCTTTCACTTGAGGAAACTACTTCTGGCATGCATTCCTTGGGGAACATGCCTCGGAAGCTGTTACATTAATGTCATGTTTTCCATACTACCCAATCAGCTCCCCTCGATCACTCTGGACTCTCATGTGGCTGGACACTAGAATCATTCCCATCTCTCTACATTGGATACTCCCTATGAATCTTACCCATAAAGTCTCCATGGACTTTCCTGTCTACCGTGCCTCACAAGCTTTCCTCTTGCTCGGTAAGGATCTAACTTCTTCTATTATGCTCTGACTTACTCTCCATCATCGCTCCTCCGGATCCCGGGACTCGCAAGACACCTCATAGCACCTAGGATATTACCTAGTTTCATTCATCAGCTTCTTACCATCACCAAAATTGTTGATCATGATAGTAGACTCTTACTTCCTCAACAGACATTGATTGTTCGAAGACATTCCCAGGAGACTTCCAGAATATTCTTTGTTGAATCTCCACCGCCTAGCTGCTTCCTAATGCCACACCATCCAAGCCATCATTTTTAGCTCCTGGACATCACCATTCCTCATACAATCATCCGCACTTCTTCATCTTGTACCTTAAGTTGAGTTAACTGCCCTTCCAGCCTCTCCTTCACGAATTATCTGCATTACTCTCACCAGTAAAGACTATCATCAAAAGACAAGCTCTTCTGAATTCCATCCAGAAAACTGCAACCGTTAAAGCAAATTCAGCAACCCAGCCTTGCCGCCCAACAGGTCTTAATCAGCCATAGCACCAACATCCTCTTTCATTCTGCACTTCTCAACCTCACTTCCAATTCAGCCTACAGACTCTTCTATATATCTGCCTCCAAGCATGTCTCAAGTATTTGGCATCAAATTACCTGAAAACCTAACCAACTATATGCCACCACAGTGCATCCCATGGACAAGCACACCACAGAAATACCTGTATTTACTTCAGCCAGTGTACCAGCAGTGCAAATACAAATACAGTTATCACCAGCCCAGTGGCGCTGAGGGTTGAGGCACTGGATGCCACACCTCGCGCTACACCGGCGACCTGGGTTCAGGAACAGACTCGGGTGGCTGGGGGTCAGCAGGGGAGAGGGAGGATTGAGCGTCCCAATGGATGCTCTCCTTCCTCAGGGGTGGGAGACCAAGAACGCACTTGTGTTCTGCAACCCTTCCATAGCCAGTGGAAGCACTGGCAACAGGAAGGATGAGGCAACTCCATTCACTGGAGTCGGGGAGGCGTCGGACGGCGCATGAGAGGCACGGCGTGCGTCAGCATGCCACCACTCGGGACATACGTCCCAAGCGCCGGACGTCTCAGAGGGCAGGAGATTAAAGGGAGAAAATGGAAAAACACCTCTCGGCAGCCCTGGATGAAAGCCACTCCGGTTCCATCCCAGACCACCAAGAAGGGACAGACCCCACTGTGCAGGAGAAAATAGAAGAGGAGGCACTCTAGGGGCAGATCCATTGGAAGGTGGAATGGAGGAAATGAGCAGACGGAAGGAGTGGGCACCAAGAAGAGATAGGAGGGATAAAGAGAGAATGTAAAAAAAAAAAAAATACAGTTATGACATCATGCCCAAATAAGCCATCCAGTTCCTTATACTGAACTTCCAATCATTCCATATATATATTCAATTACCATCTGGACTGCATCTGCAAATCTTCCTCTATTTGACTACTAATCAGTTATGGCAATACTCCTATGAAGCACCCAAAGAATCTCTTCTACTCATTTTCTGCTTTATGGATGCTTACTTATCTACTCATTGCTCACCACTAAATTCTTTGCCTCCAGACTTTACCTTGACAGTCAAACCATACATAAGTCGGATCATTCACCTATAACTTAACAAATCATAATACATTTCCCACCATTCACTATTTATGTTATTTATTTAACAGACTTTAGGATTACAACCTTTGAGTCAGGGATTCATTTACAAAGGCTCTGCATCAGAAAAACAAATATAAATGCTTAATACATATAGACATAGAATGGCAGCTAAAGGTTACAGTTTTTTCAGTTATACAATATTGCAGAATCAAGATCAGCTATACATTGCATTGAACGTGTTACTGAGAGCTGTATTTTACAGTTTTCAAGAAAACAATAAGTTTGCTGATAGAGGGAGGAGGAGGGAGGGAGTAACAGGTTTGATATTTATAGCGAAGTAGAGAATTAGACAGATGTCTTGTGAGTGCAGCCAAAGGAGGCATTGTTAATAGGTAATGTTTGGTAGCCCTATCGGTAGGAGCTCAGTGGTGGGGTGGTCCCGTAAGATCATAAGATGATAGATAGATGACCCAGCACTAGCTGGTACATTGGCAGAACCGTGAAGCAAGAATGTGCTCTTTGAGAGATGACTTGAAAGGTCCTAATTTGGAAATGGAGGAGACATCAGAGGGGAGTTCATTGTACCAGGCTGGGGCCCTGTGTGGGAATGACCTTTGGGATAAGGAGGTTCTAACCCTCAGGATGGACCACACCTGTCGGTTGCCAGTGACGGTGTTCAATGAGGTGTGGAAAGATAGGAGAGAGCAGAAACTTCCAAAGGGGTTAGCCCCAGGTGTATTTTCTTTGTGAGGAGACATGTTTGATAAAATATCCTTTCATCCAGGGTGAAGAGATTTGTCAGGGCATACAGGGTACAAGTATGGGTATGCTTGTCTGCCCCAGAAAGGAGTCTGCATGCTTTGTTTATGGCCAGGTGGATTTTGTTAAGGGTTGTGTGGTCAGCAGCTGAGTAGATAGTTAGCCTATAATTGACTAGAGAGAGGACTGAGGAGGTGACAGCCAGAATAAGGGCTTCTTGATGTATGCAATCCTTGTGCCGATACAACAGGCCTATATGGACATTTATGGCTGATGATAGAGTGTCAATGTGTGAATGGAAGGAGAGGCTGGAATCAAATGCAAGGCCCAAGTATTTATATGTATGGACCTGTTCTATAGGAAGGAGAAAGTGGGAGAAGATAGTTAGCTGTGTATTATTGGCCTTATTCTGTCGGTGGGCAAAGAGCATGGTCTTTGCCTTTTTTACATTGACCACAAGTCTTTGGTCTATGAACAAGCTTTCAATTTGGTTAAATGTGTGTTGAAGGGAGGACTGCAATATTGTAGAATCTGGGTGAGAGGCAAAAAGAACTGCATCATCAGCATAGAGTAGTAGGTTGCTGGAGCAGGAATTGGGCAAGGTGTTAAGGTAGATGCTGAATAATAGAGGGCTGAGGGTAGAGCCCTGTGGAACCCCAGAGTGGACTGGCAAGGTGGTTAAGAGGGTGTTGTTTATTTTGACACATTGTGATCTAGCTATGAGGTAACTGGTAAACCAGGAGACGGGTCCTTGGGACAGACCTACAGTATGTGGCTGAGTGTGCTTAAGAGAAAGGGGTGGGAGACTGTATCAAAGGTCTTTGACAGGTCGATGAAGACAGCTCCAGCTAGATGTTTTCTATACAGGGCAGAGTGAATAAAATTAGAGAACTCAGTGAGAGCCATAGTTGTACTGTGCCCAGATCTGCAGCCATGCTGCTCCCAGTGAAGTATGTTATGAGCAACTGTCAAACAGGTGCTCACTGAGTAAATGGCAATGAACTGGGTCTGCACAGAAATGGGTAGCAAGCCCAAAGATAGTTAAATACAAACAGTAGAAACTGCTCATATCAGTACTTCATATAGAATTCCAAATAAATACTTCCATGAACATCAGATTGTGTCCACACAGCTTAATATGGAAATATACAACAAGCTGCAATCCATGGAACTTAACTAAATAGTTATTTATTAGTTCATGAAAAGATCAAACAGCGTTACAACAGACAGCCTCGCCTCGGCACTTCAGGTAACAAACCCTTCCTCAGGAGGTGTGGTTTCATGGGAACATACATGCCTTTTTTATACAAAATGTTCAAACCACCTGTGGCAAATTAGATTTAACAAGAGTTAAGTGCATGCTCATTACAAAAGGTGATAACTTTAAAAACAAAACACAAAGACTATTCTAAAGTAGAGCTATTAATTTCAAATAGATTTAAATATTACAATACTAAATAAATTTGTGTGTTAATACATAGACTATTTTTAAACATAAAATATTAATTTCAAAATTCTCTACTATTGGCCTAATGTAACATGCACCTTTCTTATGTATTTTATTAAAGATTATTTTCTCCAATATATTTCAGATGCATTTGTTACTAATTTCAGGGAGGACACAATTTCAGTGAAAGGATGATTCAAAATAACAAAGCTATAACAATATCTTATAACAGATTATTACCAAGATAAAGAAGGATAAAATGGGGAGGGAGTGGGGAAGAAAGAGGAAAGGGAAAAAAAAAGAAAGCACTTCAATCACCACCTAAACTGTACTGTCTATTTTAAAAGAAAATTAAAGTAATACGATCTATATTTAATGTGTAAGTTACCATAATTGAAGGGGGTCAATCTTTTTGCAAAAGGTCACAGAATAATTAAATAACAGACTACACCCCATAACTCATTTTTCCAAATGTGTTTTTTTTAACTACTTCAGTCATACAACCTAAACTGTACTACCTTCTTTTAAAGTAAATTAAATTAATTTGATCTATATTTGATTTGTAAGATACTAGAAATGAAGCGGGTCAGTCTTTTTGCAAAAGGTCACAAATTAATCACATAACAGCCAACACCAATCAGCTCTATTTTACAAATATGGTTTCAGAGGCCAATATTCATTTATAAAACACCAGAAATAGAGGGGGTCAATCTTTTTGCAAAAGGTCACAGGATAATCACATAACAGACAACATCAAACAGCTTAGTTTTACAAATGGAGTTTCAGAGGCCAATATTCATTTAACCCAAAAGGTCTAACTGTTTTTAGAGTGTATATCGAAAAACATTCTTTTCTTAATATCTTTTCTACTTTACCCATATTTTGAATGAAAGACATGTTCCAAACCCATAAGTTTCATTCAATAAGGATCACTACCATGTTGACTGGAAAAATGGGTACCTAAAGGAGTAGCTGACCTCTCATTCACAATGGACCTAATGTGCTCCTGTATTCTTTGTTTTAATGGATGCACTGTGCACCCCACATATGTGAGCCCACATGTGCTCCATAACGCATAAACACAGAAAGGAGTGTCATAGGTGACTACCTGTCTGATGTCTACAAAAAAAAAATCCAATAGTTTGGTATGCTTAAATTCTTTAGTAGTCTCAGAATATTTCCATATGTTACATTTCATACATTTAAAGAAACCTTTTGGTTTTGGTGGAAACCAACCTCTGTCTGTTTCTTTTTGTTCTTGAAACCTGCTGTGCACTAACATGTTACACAGATTTTTGGCTTTCCTAAATGTAACTCTTAGTTTACACCCTACTGCTTGTGACAATATGTCATCTGTATGCAGAATAAACTAGTTTCTAAACAATACATTCCCAATTTTACCAGCAACATGGTTGTATTCTGTAGAGAAAGTAATGACCCCTTCTGACTCTTTGTCTCGTCCTTTCTCTTTCCCTTTTAGTAGCGACTTCCTATCCTGTCTCATTGATCTTTCTTTAAAACTTTGTAATACATTGTATTCATATCCCCTGTCTAGCAATCTACACTCTACTTCTTTAGCCTGTTGTTCAACATCCTGTATATTACTACAGTTTCTGCACAATCTTAGGTACTGACCATAAGGAATGGAGTTTTTTAAAGTTGTAGAGTGAGCACTATCATGATGTAACAGTGCGTTTGTAGCTGTTAATTTTCTATGGCACTTTGTTTCCAACTTATGGTCAGAATGTGACACATAAATAGTTAGATCCAAGAAATTAACTTCATCTGGGCTAATGACATAGCTAAATGGCAAATTTAGCTGATTCTCATGAAGTCACTGAACAAAATCTATAAAGGTTTCTCTAGTCCCCTGCCATATACACAATATGTCATCTACAAATTTATACCAACCCTTAATATTATAAAAAAATGGCTGATTGTGTATATTTCTCATCCACACCTTTTCCCAAAAAGCCCAAAATAAATTAGCATAACTAGGTGCCATACTGGCTCACATTGCTGTTCCACATTTTTGCAAAAAGAATGATCATCAAATTCCAAAAAGTTATATGTCAAGACAAATTTTAAACTAGTCAATATGAATTCCACCCGCATATTTTCACTCTCTTTATGATTCTCTAAAAAATATCTACATACCTGTATCCCTTTTTCATGTTTAATAAATTTATAAAGGGAATTTACATCTATTGATGCTAGCAAAAAATCTGACTGCCAATCGATATTCTGTAATTTTAACAGAACATCATTTCTGTCATTAAGAAATTAATCTACTTCTGGGATGCACTTCTGCAAGAAAAAAAAAACAACATATTGCCCTAACTTCTCTGTTAGAGAGTCAATTCCCAATACTATGGGTCCACTGAGAGGACTGTTAAGATCTTTATGTACCTTTGGTATGGCATAAAAACTAGAGATCTTCGGATTATCTGACCAAATAAATTTAAATTAATTTTCCATGATGTCCCCTCTTTTAACAGCATCCTCTAACATTTTGTACATTTGTTTCTGATAACAAAAAATGGGATTTGTACTTAACCTTTCATAATTATGTCTGTCATTCAACAAATCCGTCATCATTTTCTAATACTTCTCTTTCCCCATAATAACAGCATTGCCACCCTCGTCTGCTGATTTTATAACTATTTCTTTGAATTCAATGAGCTGTTTTAATGCTTCATTCTCTTGTTTGCTCAAATTATATTTATTGACCTTAATATC
Organism: Neoceratodus forsteri; assembly: GCA_016271365.2. Lineage (NCBI taxonomy): Eukaryota > Metazoa > Chordata > Ceratodontiformes > Ceratodontidae > Neoceratodus > Neoceratodus forsteri. The sequence goes on from CM057455.1 coordinate 537,440,656, forward strand.
CTGCTTTAATATTGTATGTATTTGTTGACTCACTACTTTCTGTTAGGTGGCAATGTTGCTGCAAATTCAATTGGTGAAAAAAATGATTTGCCTTTAAACAATATCAGCCTGTTTCCTAATAGATTCAGATGCTTGTAAAATAGGCACAGTATCTAATACTGTATCTTGGGAAACACTGTCAATTACTAAATGCATACAATTATCATTTTTAGGAATCCTTTTCTCTAGATAGAGTTCTTCCAAAATTTCCAAGTCTCTTTGCATCTGCATTTGTTCATTTTTTAATAAAGAAAATGAGTCCATGGTAAAACCCCATATTTACCGGTGATTATTCAGACTCTTTCTGTTGAAAAAAATACTTAAATTTTATCTTGCACATACATTTTTGAATGTCTACATGTACTGCAAATCTATTAACTTTGGGCATTGGAATAAATGACAGTCTTTTAATCAGTACCTGTTTTTGAGCTTAAGTTAAAGTGTAATCTGAAAGATTAATTGTCTGTAGTTTCTCCCCTCCTTGTTCCTTAGGTTTCTGTTGTGACTTTGTTTTTGCACCACCTCTTCTGTCTCTCCTTGTTTTTCTGATGTTCCTGTACTGTTCTGTTTTTCCTTTAAAAAATGACCCTTTCTTGTAAAATTGGCAGTGGGACCTGCTTCATTCAATCTCTGTCCATTAGCACATCTTGATTGGCAGACTAGATGGTCCAAGCGGTCCTTATCTGCTGTCAAAGTTTATGTTCTATGTTTCTATTTGCTATAGCCGTTACTTTGAAAATGGACCCTCGATCTCCCATGATTTTTCAATCTGGAAAATTTAGGTTTAGACCAAACTACTACTTCCTCCTTTTCATAATCTTTCTCATCCCCACTAATTTAACTTTCTTCTTTTCTGCAATCTCAAATTGATATTTTTCAAGTTTCCTTCATAATTTAGCATCAAATTCCTCATAACCCTCTGTCCCATTAAACATCAGGACCTGTGTCTTGGCTGCAGAAAGTTCAATTAACAGCTTCTCGTACTTTTTTTTACATCTGATTTAATGATCAATCTAGTGAATGCCATTGAACATATTTTTGCTGCTTCAATCCAATTCAATCCCCCCCTCCCCATTTTTATACCTTTTTGTCTTGGTAATAATCAGTTATAAGGTATTGTTATAGCTTTGTTGTTTTGAATCATCCTTTCACTGAAATTGTGTCCTCCCTGAAATTAGTAACAAATGCATCTGAAACATATTGGAGTTAATACTCATTAATAAAATACATAAGAAAGATGCATGTTACATTAAGCTAATAGAGAATTTTGAAATGAATATTTTATGTTTCAAAATATTCTATGTAATAACGTTCATTTATTTAGTATTGTAATATTTAAATCTATTTGAAATTACTAGCTCTACTTTAGAATATTCTGTGTGCTTTGTTTTTTAATTTATCACCTTTTGTAATGAGTATGCACTTAACTCTTGTTAAATCTAATTTGCTACAGGTGGTTTGAACATTTTGTGTAAAAAGGCATGTATGTTCCCATGAAACCATGCCTCCTGAGGAAGAGTTTGTTACCCAAAATGTGGAGGTGAGGCTGTCTGTTGTAACACTGATCTTTTCACGAACCAAAAAATAACTATTTAGTTAAGTTCCATGGATTGCGGCTTGTTGTATATTTTCATGTTAAGCTGTGTAGACACAATCTGATGTTCGTGAAGCATTTATTTGGAATTCTATATGAAGTAGAGATATGCACAGTTTCTTCGGTTCATATTTAGGTTAGGAGCAAGCAGGTATTCAATGAGTTGGGTGGCTATAATTTTTTTCAAGGGCTTTCAAGAGTGGTGGGAGAATGGATATGGGATGGTAGTAATTGAGGAGGTGCTGTCACCACTCTTCAGTTTTGGGGTGACTGTGGCAGCTTCCAGGCTGTGGGGGAATTGCCCCAGACTTAGGGAGTGGTTAATGAGGTCAGTCAGTGGGGAGAGGACTATATCTAGTACTAAATGTAGGATTCTCATATCAAAATAATCTTTGCAATAGCAAGAGCCACTGTCTGGTACCATATCAATCAAATCACGTTTTCCCTGCTCTTACACTCATGCAATTCCTTTGGACATGTATCCTTCATCTTTTTGGAAATCCGGACTCCATTTGCCCTTCTTCAACTAGATCTGCTCCACAATTAGAATTCTCCTCGCTCCCTCAGAAAAGACCTATCCTTCATCCTCAGGGTCATCAGTTAATCTGCATTGCCCATAGATCAAGGATGGCCCATAATTTCCAAGGCACTCAAAGATTTTCTTCTACTAATTTTTCACTTCACAGATGCTTTCTTAGTAACTCCTTGCTCAGTACTGAATTGCTTACCTCCAGACCGTACCTTGAAAGTCAAACCTTACACAAGTTTGATCATTCACCCATGACTTCTTGTATCATGGCATGTCCACCCTCCACTGTCTAGTAATTTATTAATCAATTCATGCTTTCTCTGCTCATTATGTCCATGCAAGCCCCTATGAACAAGCATCCTTCATCACCTCAGAACCTGGACTTCATTTGCCCTTCTCCAGCTTGATCTGCTTTATGCTTATGATTCTACCACTCCTGCAGAAAAACCTACTCTTCAAACTCTGGATCATCATTCACTCTGTATCAGCCATGGATCAAGGATGGACTATCATCTCTCCAAGAAGCTCACCTTCATTAAATTAGCTATGGTTACTAGAACCTAGTCCTTCTTCTCTTAGTATGCCCAGAGGATGGGCAGACCTATGGCCATGGGTCCTCAGAAGTTTCCTCCAACTGGGGTTTTTTCCTCTCCTAAGTGCCAGAGGTCATACTCTCCATGAGTTGGAGGAGGTATAATTTTGGGCCTTCTATTCCCTACTAATTACTACCTACCTACCTACTACTCAAGGGTGGGAATAGAGTAAAGACACAAAAACTACTACAAGTTACACAAGCACTATATACTCAATTGCTATTCCACAAACACTGAAAGGGAGGAGGGCTTGGCCCGAGGTTCAATGAGGGGGAATAGCTCCTCCCATAATCTCTACTTAAGCCCTTCACTAACACACCTCCCTTACTTAGGGAGTCTTTTTTCCTCCACCATCATCCCTTCCTCCTCCTTCTCCTGCTCTATTCTCGCCCTTGTCCACGGGCCTTCTATTCCCTACAAATTACTGCCTACATACCTACTACTCAAGGGTGGGGCTACAGTAAAGTCACAACAGGTACTACAAGTTACACAAGCATTATATACCCCATTGCTAGTTCACAAACATTGAATCCATTGATAGAAACAAAGACCAGTTGGATACTTAGAGATGATGACTGTCTGTTCCATCAGTGACAGTGAATGCCTTTGATGCTCGAGCATGCAGAAGTGTAATTTTTTCTTCATTGGGGTCGGGATCAAGCAAGATCACTCCAGACCAAATCACAGAAATGGTAAATTACTACTGTGCACCATGGGTCTTTGGAGGACAAGGGATTTGTCTTCAAGCTAGGCAGGGCTGGATCAAGCCTTTGGCAGGCCCAAGGCACTCAAATTCTGGGGGCCCATGAAGGAGGGAGTAGAGTATATGGTTCAACATGAGAATTGGCATTTATCTCATGAGTTAGCAGAAACAAATTACATAAGAGTGGTACTATTATATCTCATGGTGAATTATGTGCTTTTACGTTGCTACAGATTATTTTTACAGGATGCAATGCAGTTTTTTTTAAGTAGTCCCTACTTACATGTGCAGTAGGTCCCACTAGCAAGAGGTGCATGGATACCTTCAGGTAAAAATTCACAGTGAACATTGATGCAACCTGAAACAACCCAATGGTACAGTCTACCTAGCATAAATCACAGACAGTATTTTTATTTATTTATTTATTTCTAAGAATCAGTTTACAACCTTTGAGCCAGAGGCTTGTTTCCAAAGGTACTTCGTCACATAAAGACATATATTGTGTTTTTGGTTACATAGCAAGGTTTTGCAAAACAATAGGCATTCAACAGAGGCGCCACGTCACACTGTGGTCAGACAAATACAATTGGGTACAGGGTACATGTAATTGATAACAGGTGTTACACAAGTTGGTATCAAGTGAGCAATCTGGTTGGTAAACACTGAGACAGCTGGCACTGGCCAGGTTAAACATAGGCACGGTGTACAGGGAAGTGGTGGAGGGGATGGTTAGGTGGAGAGCTGCCCAGGGGGCATTGTCAAGAGAAGCAGAGGTGGAGGCTATGTTCAGAGACAGGAGCAGTTACGAGTGCTGAAGATGTAGTTCCGAAGGATGGTTTTGAACTTGGAGATGGTGGTGGCATTGGTGATGGGGGCAGGGAGAGAGTTAAACCAGGTTGGTGCTCTATAGCAGAAGGACCTCTGGCAACGGCTGGTTCTTGATCTGGGGACCTTTAGAGTGGTCTTGTAGGAAGACCGTGTTGCAATAGTGGGAGGGCTCTGATGGATGGAAGCTGTTACCCCGGGGGGGGAGAGCCCGAGTAGGGTTTTTTTGTGAGGAGACAGGTTTGGTATTGGAGCCGTTCATCCAGGGTAAGCAGGTTAGCCTCGACATACAGCTGACAGGTGTGTGTGAGCCTGGGGGCACCAGTAATCAATATGCAGGCTTTATTCAGGGTTAGGTGAATTTTGTTGAGTGCAGTGGTGTCGGCAGCACCATTTACTGGTAGACCATAGTCTACAAGGGACAGAACGGATGATGTAGCAGCTAGCCGGAGAGCATTTGGGGAAAGGCAGGTTCTATGGCGGAATAGGATGCCAAGCCGTGTGTTAGTGGCAGATGTTAGGGTGTCGATGTGGTTGTGAAATGTGAGGGCTGAGTCAAAGGTAACCCCAAGGTATTTGTAGGAGCAGACTTGTTCCAGTGGCTGATTGGTACTTGGAAGGATAAAGAGTGGGTGGTTGCTAACTTTGTTTTGGGGGTGGGAAAAGAGCATAGCTTTGGTTTTATTAAGATTGATGATGAGTCTGCACTCCTTAAACCAAGCCTCGGCACTGTTGAAAGACTGCTGTAGGGAGTCCTGTAGGGAGATGGGATTGCGGTGGGTGGCAAAAAGGACAGCGTCATCTGCATACAGTAGAATTTTGCCAGGGCATGCAATGGGCAGGGTGTTCAGATAGAGCAAGAAGAAAAGGGGGCCCAGGATGGAGCCTTGGGGGACCCCAGAGAGAATGGGACGGGTATCGGAGAGTGTGCTATTAATTTTTACACACTGCGATCGAGTGTCAAGATAGCTAGCGCACCATGCCAGGGGGCCAGCTGAGAGACCAGTGTGGCAGACTGCATTCAGCAGAAGTGGATGGGAGACAGTGTCGAAAGCCTTTGAGAGGTCGATGAACACTGCACCAGCTAGGAGCTGGTATCCAAGGAGGAGTGTAGAAGTTGGAGAATTCAATAAGGCAGTGCTGGTACTGTGACCCACATGAAGCCATGTTGCTCTGGGCATAAAATGTTATGCTTAGCCAGATAATCAGTGATTTGAATGGCCACCACTTTCTCCAGGGCTTTAGAGAGGGAGGGAGGATGGAGATTGGCGGTTGTTGTTGGCCAATGACCTGTCGCCCCCTTTATGAATCGGTGTGATAATGGCTGTTTTTTCCAAGCTGTGGGAATTGTCCCAGGCAGAGTGACTGGTTAATTAGGCTGGTGAATGGGGCAAGGACTTCATCTAGCACCAGCCTGAGGATGCTGGGGTCCAGTGAGTCACTGCGGGATTGTTGCCATGAGAGCTTTGATTAGGATGGGTCTGGCTTCCCGGTGGAAATCTTTTGCAGGTGGAAGCTGGGGTGCTGGAGGACAGGGGAGGTTGGCTGGGGAGGGTCAAAGAAATTACTAGGGAGGACTGAGCTAAGGTCAGTGAAAGTGGTGTTGAACCAGTTAGCTATGGTGGCAGGCTCGGTGGAGGTGGTGCCATTTCTAGTGAGCTGGGATGGGGCAGGGGCAAGCTTTACCATTAAGTTGCTTAATATTATCCCAGAAGGTCCGGGCTGAGCCCCAGGAGGAGGAGGTAAGGGAGGCCTGGTAATGGTCTGCCTTGGCTTTCCTGATGGCCCATGAGCACTTATTCCGGGCTGCATTGTAGGCTTGCCTATCAGACAGATGACCTGTTTCAGTGGCAAGGTGCCAGAGGTTATCCCGGTTTCTAAGTAGTTGTAGGAGGGCGGGCTAACCCAGGGTGCGTTCTGTTTTTGGACGGATTTGGTTAAGGGTGCAAAAGATCAGCAGGCCATGTTGAAGGTGTGAGTGAAGAAGGAGAGGGCAGTGTCAATGTTGGTTGCATGCTGAATGGGGGACCAGTTTATCTGGGTGAGGAGTGCTTTGAGTTTTTTCAGCCCACCAGGGCGGAGGCATCTGCGGAGGGTGGTCTGGGCTTTGGGTTTGGGATTGGGGGCTACCCAATGAAATAGGATGGGGAGTGGTCACTTAGGGAGTCTGGGAGGACCTGGATGTTTGGGATTTTATGGGGTCGGTTAGTTATAATAACATCCAGAAGGGTGCTAGTACCACTCTTAGGGTTAAGTCGTGGGCTGGATGACGAGGTTCGTCGAGATCTTGGGCGGCAAATGAGTCTCTGGTCACGGATGAGGAGGTGCTGAACAATTTTTAAGTTCCCCACTAGGATTTGTTCTGCCTTTATGGTGGAGGGTGGCCAGGTAGTCTGTTAAAGATACCAGGGCCAGGTGCTGGTTCTTTGGGGAACGAGGCTGTGGTGAGATAGAGAGGGCTCCTAGGGGTCTGGGGTGAGTCTGAGGGTAGGGCCTGGGCCCCATTTATAAGGGCAGGGTGGGAGTGCATGTCCAGGTATTGTGTCCCTGGTGTAGATTGAACAGCCTCCCCTCGTTTGCCTACTGGGTCCTCCCGGTTTACGGTATAGCCTGGGAGGAACAAATGAGTCAGGAGTTGATTTGGACAGTCAGGTTTCAACCAGGGCTATGATGTCTGGTTGGTGAGCCAAGGCCCAGCACTGTAGGTGTCAAATTTCTTCAGCAGGCTGCATATGTTCATGAGGCTACTTGAAGACCAGTGGGCTGGGTGGGTGGGTGGGAGGGGCAGGGTCTGGGTTGGGATGTATGTTCCTGTTAGGAGTAGAAGGAGGAGAAGTGCTCTGATCAGAGGGAGGCAGATGGGGAGTTCGCCGGGAGCGATAGAATGAGGAAGGGGTTTAGTTGCACAAGGGGTGGGTAGGGTAACACAGGCAGAGAAGGCCTGAGTGATCAGAAGTGCAGGGAGCTGGGGGGAGGACAGGTAATGTCTGGAAGGGGTGAGGTGGAGAGGAGCATATGGGATGTGTGGAGGAGGAGGGGGGAGGGGAGGAGCAGTGGTAAAGGAGGAGGGGAGGACAGGAGGGTAGGTAGGAACACTGGAGTAGTGAGGCTGAGGGTTAATAGGGACACTAGGGTTGGTGGAAGGCAAAGGAAGGAGGAGGAGAAGAGATAGGCTGGCAAGCAGGGGATGCATGTGCATAGTTGGGAAGGGTGGGGGCTGAGTGAGGAGAAGAATGGGGTACTAGGATGAAGAGGGAGATAGTAGCGAGAGGTCACCTCTGAGCCTAGTTGCTGCTTATGGTCTAGTGGTAGTGCAAGTGCCACAAGTGCACAGAGTACCAGATTCAAGTCTTGACCAGGGTAGCAGGAGAGCTTGACTAGTGGCTGTAGCAGCAGAGAGTTGGATTCAAGGTTTGCAGAAGCACTTACATAACACTTTAGTTGTGTCAGAGGGTTAGTGCGTTCTTTATAGTTTTGAGATCCTGCAGTAAAAACAGGCAGGTGTTCTAGCTGAGTGGTGGAACTGTGGACTTTGGAAATAAGGATGCAGGGTTCAAATCCTGCAAGGCAGCAAGAGAGAAGAGGTAAACTTATATTTTGGCAGGTTGGGGGGGTAAGTGATTAAAAGGCTTAGAAAGTAGTAATAAAATAGGTAGGCAGTGTGGTGCAGAGGTAGAACAGCTGACTCTGACTGCAAAGGTACTGGGTTTGAACACAGTACAGGGACAGAGTGTAGAAAGGTTTAATTTTTAATTCAGCAATGGAGGGAGTGAGGGAGGGTTAAGAGTATGAAAATAGAGGAACTTTGCCTACCAAAACAAATAGAAACTACTAAAAATGCTCCAAAAGTCCACTGACTTTCATACTCCACCAACACAATAAGTATGCAATTTTAACATTGTCCCTTACTTTTCAACAGGAACGTCAATAACGCACAACTCTGCTGCCAAGGCAACCGACTGACTGCAGAAACAGAAAGCACTACCAAAATCCATGGCACTACCAGAAAATAAAATAAACAGTTGAAAGACTACAAAATGTCAGAGTCCAGGAATGCCACAGTTTATCTTCTGATCAATATAAATTGCTTGTATATGACATACACTTTATTCTAACTTAGTAGAAAAAAAGAATGTCAGTTGCTCTTGATTCTAGAGCAATTATTTTTTTTTTATAGTGAGTTAAAGAGCTACTGACACCTCAAAGAAAACTTTAAAAAATAGAATAAAGTATTGGGTGGTTGACATAGTTACCTATGGGAGGTATAGGGATCAGGGCAGGAAAGTGTACTAGAGTGTGCGTAAAGAGAAGTTTACACACCCAGGAGGTGTGAGATGCTACATTAACACCAACAGCGAAGCTCGAGAGGTTTATTAAAGCATCTAACACTGAGGGTGTGTGCAGACTTTGAGTTTACACACACCACCCCATATTTTATTTCATATAATTGCTGGATTTCATTTTTTTGGCAAATCAGTTAAATAAAATAGCCATTCTGGTGTGGTTGCACTCCGGTTTCGTTTTTGGCAGGTCTCCAGAGTTTTGTTGTGGGTGATTTTAAAATGTTTAAAAATGTTTTATTATCCCCCATTTATGGAAAATAAGAAATATTTTTTCTATTAAATAACTTACCGCTGAGTTCCTCTGCCGGTGGAGAAGAAAGCAGCAAGCAGTAGAAAGGTACTCAGTGCGACGGATGCATGTGCACAGCAAGGGAACCATGTGCATGTTTGCCATTATAAAAGCTCCTTTATAATGGCAAATTACAACATGGTTTCCCTATGGCACAAAGGGGAAGCCATTAATTGTAAATATAATAATTAGGTTCACTTCTGTTTGCATTCCATTAATATTTTATATAGTTTCCTCTCCATAATTTATTACTAAAGAAATCTGTATGAATATATTATTGTTGTCCCTTAGAGTTCATTTTGAGTTCATCTGCCTCTATAGCTTACTCCCTGTTTCAAGTCATAATCCTCTTTTGTGACATCACAATCTGTTGCCATGGGAGTAACTGTGAGGTCACAAGCAGTGCTCTGTGATTTCCGGTAGGGAAAAAGCAGCAGAAATAGATGAACTCTTCAGGAGCAATGATCATGTTTTAATGCAGATAACATCACTACTAAATAATGAGGAGGAGGAATATAGAACTAATGGGAAATACAAGCTGGACAGTGCCTAAATATTATATTTTGTTAAAGTTCTCCTGAACGTGTCACCAGCTCTTTAAAGTATCTGTCAATTGACTAATTGTTTTCCTACCTCCAGTCACAATTGTTTTTTTAATTAAAGAATTTTAGTAGGTACAACAAATTGTAAATGTTAATGTTACTAGTTTAAACATTGCAATTAGAAGCATGGGGCCCGATTCCGGAAGTTATGTTGCAAGTCGCCACCAAAGGTGACTTGCGACATATGCAGGTGCAACATGTACCCTGTGCTGATTCCAGTACAGGCAAGGTTCCCACTGATACATCCTGTGAGTTACGGCATCCCCAGCAGTGTGCCACAGGAAGGGCACACCTGAACAGGGTGCCGCAAGATGCAGACTCTCCCACTGACAGGGTGCAGCCACCATGACCCTCAGCTCCATGCCCAGAAATGAGCCTGCAAGCCCTGGTGGGCCATACTGGGAGTTGGCAGCAGTTCACCATCTTGGGGGGGTGGTACCGCATTACCAGGAATCGGGCCAGAGTGATCCCAGTATTGCCAGGGATCGGGGTCAGATGGGAGGTCCTATTATGCATTTGGGGGGTCTGCAGCAATGTGTGGGGATGGGGCTGGGTGGGTGCATCAGGTTTCTGAGTACAGCAGCCAGCAGTGTACATACACCAGCACATTGCTGGTCTAACCGTATGTTTAGAGAGGTTATCCCCGGGATCTTCTGGAATTGCAAATTTGGGTTATGGCAGCTGCCGTTTTGGAATAGGGTGCATGTGCTGCCATAAGCCCCCTACTGTCATGCCACTGGGCGATCAGGTGGCATAAGTCCACCTGGGTGCAGGAAGCCTGCGACTTGTTGCTGGCCACCTCTCGGAATTCCAAATGTTGGACCCCATGGTGCAAAGTGCTGCTTGCACCATTTGTTATGGCACAAGTCACTTTGCAACATGTGTATCCATTTCAGAATCGGCCCCATGGTGTTTACAGCACCTCTTGTTTCTGTCTCTCACTCAGTGGTCACAGGAATCTGGAAGGAAAAAAATTGCTCACCGTCAATTGTAAAAAAATAATCATGGTGCAGTGTGCTTACTCAAATTTAATGCACACCCTTGGAGTAAGATGCCCACGAGCTTCACTCTCAGAGTTTATGTATCATCCCACATTTCGGGTGTGCATTACATTCTCATAATGCACAATATCCCATGCATTATTCTGTATATAATAAAAACATTTCCAATTAGAAAGCTTTACTTATCAGGCCTTATTATAATTACAGATCCCCCTGCCCCCTGACACTGATGACCATAACAGCAATGATCTGCATTTTGAAGACATACCCCTTCCTGAATGGACTTATGTTGTTAAGGTGCTTTCAGGCCGCTACCTACTCTCTGTCCGACAGACAGTGGTCGAGAACTTCCTCCTGCTGAGCAACATGGACTGTTACAAAAAAAAAGATCTAAAATAATCACTTATATATTAATTTCAAAAGTGTACAGGAAAAATGTGCTCAGTTGGTATTGGCTCATTTCCAGATGCTTACTGGGGGAGGAAGTAGACAATACACTAAGGTATAAGCATAATCAAAATACATTTCAGTTCTACAATCACAATATTTAGGCTGGTAGAACAGTGCAACATGAAATAAAAGGTTCAAGTAGCATATAAGGTCAGTGTCAGTGGCTCAGTAGGTTGCACTCATCTCTGAGGCTGCTGGATTGGAAGGCTGTGGTTTCCATCCATCTCACCAACTCACCATTTTTGAACAATTTCTATCCACCATAAGAATCTAGATTGTGTGTTGTTAATCTGCTCCTAATACAGAATTTTTACACTTCTGATAATGTTCTGCACCTGCAACTTATTGTTTTATTTAGTTTTTGTTGACCGGGAAAGGAGGACTAGGCTGTTCTGCCTATTTTCAGCGTTGTCCTAGGGAGGGGGATACAGATGGAAACCAACTGACACTGAACCAGATTAAAGCAGCAATGCATGAATGTGGTGAACATTCTAACTTAATCTTTTTCATTATATTTTAGATAGCGCTTTCCCTGCTGACTTGTATGATACTCTTTTTTCCACTATTTGAGTCTGCTTTAGTACTTTATTTCTCATTTGAAATAATAAAAGGAGCATTCCTTTTAATATGGCTCAGACCAGGTTTTCATCAATATTCTCAGCTGTTTTTGTACATCAGTTGTTTAAAATGACTTTAGTTGTGTTTAAAATGAATTATTATGAGCACCCAGCATAACAGTGATTATAAAACAATTAGGCCATGTGTGTTTTAATTAAAATAATGTACACGATTGTTCAGTTCTCTTGCAGTAATTGTTTTTAATACTGACTGCATGTATAAATACAGATACATGTATTAAATACTTAATTTAGAAAGACAAACTCAGCAGGATACACATATGGGGCAGGCAGACAGTGCCTACTGTGTCTGTGTCAACACAACCTACTCTTCAAAAAAAAGTGCATATAAATGTAAGCAAGCAGAACAATTGAAGCATGAAGGGATCTGATTTTGTGTTTAGTTTTATTTACATTATGCACAGCTGAAGAAGCGATCTGCAGGTAAGTAAACACTGGTTGGCAGGGGAGCAGACAACTAACTCGAGCACTGGACAAGAGCAAGAGCCAGGTGACAAGTCCTGTAGCAGGTCAGTTGTGTTATGGGAGAAGTCTAGAAGGGGCACTTTGTGACCTTTTGAAGTAGTGACTAGCACCAGGCTAGCTCGAAGTGTAAGTGGATGGGTGTTCATTGACATCACACAATATAGAGATAAATAGGTACCCACCATACTGCTGCACCTATACAGTACATACAAGTTCAAGTTCAAGTTTATTGCAGGAAAAAAATCCTTTGAGCAAGCTCATTCACAAGGAGGTCCTGAGACATTTACATAGACATATTGAAATTACATAAACAGGTATAATTGACTGTAATTAGACAACGTGTACACATAGATCACAACAGATATATCATGATATGGTACAACCTAGCAGTGCAAGGTCCAGTTAAGACATTATGGATAGTTAGGAGGACAGGGTAGAAGATTTGTAGGCAGGGAAGGCTAGGGGTTAGGAAGAGTATGGGAGATTAGGATGTAGTTAGGAGGACTGAAGGTGTCATATCATTTAGCAAATATAAGCCTTATGCTAGTTAGGCAGTTTCATTCCTGGCTTGGAGAAGAAAAGGACAGTTGGTACACATATGACTGACTTGGAGTAGGGGGTAGGCTTAGTGGCAGTTGCAAATATCTTTCATTTTAGAGACTGCTAGTGCTTTGTAGAAATTAATTGAGATGATGCTAGTTAGTTTCAGTTCAGATTTAAGATGGTTCCAAAAAGTAGGAAGGGCATACGAAATAGCTCGTTGGTCAAAGGTAGTACGAGTCTTAGGGACAGCTAGTAGAATGTATTCCAATTTTCTAAAGGAGTATGCACTATGGGAGATGTGGATAAGAGACGTTATGTAGCTTGGTAGTTTGTGAAGGAGTAGCTTAAGGGTCCAGATCCCAGCTCAGAGCACGTGTGTGTTGGCGTGTGAGGTCCAGCCAACAGCTGCATAAAGATCACAGTGGTGGGTTCGGTAAGGGGAGTTATTGATGAACCACAGGGCATGGTGATAGAGAACGTCCAGCTTACTTAGGCTTGAGACTGAAGAGGAGATATAAATTAAATCTCCATAATCAAGTAAGGAAAGGAATGTGGCCTGGACAAGCCTGATTCGGGTCGCAAGAGGGAAGAGAGACCTGTTTCTAAAAAAGAATCCTAACCATGCTTTGAGGATCTTAGATAAGTCCACAATATAGTCATTAAAGGAAAGCTTATTGTCTATAGAAATGCCAAGATATTTAAATTTAGGTACGACTCCCAGGGGTTCTCCCAGGGAGGTAACAATAAAGTTATTCAGAAGGTCAGGTAGAGTGCCAAGGGAAGTAATATGTGAAAAAGTCATTGCCTTAGTTTTCTTGGCATTTAGGAGAAGCTTGGCTTTTATGAGATTGTTTTCAAGCCGAACAAAGTCAGGTTGCAACACTTCACTAACTTCTGATAAGGTTGTACCTGTGGTGTACAATACTGTATCATCCATGAAGAAGTGCAGGCTGGAATTCGTTATGTAAGAATCAAGATCGTTGATATACAGGGAAAAAAGGATCAGGCCTAGGATGGAGCCTTGGGAAACACCCCTGGAAATCGGGAGGGCACCTGAGAGTAGACCATCAGCTTTGACTTTTTGTATCCTTTTAGAAAGATAACTGTTGAACCACTGTGTGGTAGATGGAGTGGCACCTAGATTAGCAAGGCAGAAGGTGATGGTCAACAGTATCAAATGCTTTACTGAGGTCTAGAAAGACTGCACCAGTAATCTTCTTGGAATCCACAGCAGAAATCCAGTCATTAGAGACTTTAGCCACTGCTGTGATGGTGCTGTCTTTAGCCTGGAACCAGATTGTGCTGGGTTTAGGAGTGAGTATGTTTCAAGATGATTTTTTTAGTTGTTTATAGATCAGTTTTTCTAAAACTTCCGAGAGAACAGGCAAGATGGAGATGGGCCTGTAGTTGTTTAGATCACAAGAGTCTCCTGATTTGAAGAAAGGAAGAATATGGGTAGATTTCCAGAAGGACAGAACTGTGGCAGAGGTGATGGAGAGATTGAGAATATGGAGGCTAGGGGCAGTGAGATGGGCAAAACCTAGTCTCAGGAAGAAGGGCTTGAGACCATCATCCCCTGCACTTTCCTTGGTATCAAGGCTGAGAAGTAAGTCTTCAACTTCTTTGTAGTTAAACATGAGCAGCTGAAAGGGATGGGATGGGATACTGGATGCGGAGGTGGGGCTATCGCTGCTATTCACATATCTAGCACACGGTGAGAAGTCAAAAGCTAGACCAGCAGTGACAAAGTGTGAGTTAAGTTCTTCAAGGATTTGAGACTTGATTTCCACCACCCTGCCTTTGGTAAGAATCTTGGTAGTAATAGAGGGAGCTGAGGGATGACCTTCAATGGATTTCAGTGTCCTGCAGATTTTGTTGGAGTTCCCATTTGCCTGCTACAAGGTGGAGATGTAAGAACTGTTCCTGAGCCAGCCTTCTCACTGAGGTCACCAAACTCTGCCTTGGTGTAACAAAATCTATATATTTTTATAACACCAAGATGTCCAAATAAGATATTTAAAAAAACATAATAGGTGACCTCACTGATTTTCCTTTCTTCAGGTTAACCAGACAAAACTGGTTTGTGCTCTGCTAGACATACATATCAAAAGTTTCTTTGATATAAGTCACTGTATTCAAAGCAAAAGTGTATTTGACTCTTTAATCCCGTCTGGGCTTGGTATCTACACATCAAAGGTCTCTTTGATGAAATGCTGGTTTCCTTAAAGGTTATTCATGACATTGGCCAGTGTCCTTTCTCTCAGGACATCTAGTGCAAATCAAAGGATTTCCCTGAGGACGTCCTGAATGGCTAATTTCATCTCCTGGGATCAAAGCAAAATTGACCAGATAATTGCACCCAAGATATCTGCAGTTTAGCTATGTCCTGTCCTTTGAACTTATCCCTGGGGGTTTTGAAGTGTCAGTTCCAGCCAGACTGTAGTTTACTCAAACTGACCTTCCCATTGCATTTTTGATATGTAATAAAAAAATTTATATTTCACTCAGAACTGGCTGTCTATGTCACACATTGAACTTACGAAAGGACCATTTGATTCTGAGTTTAGATGGTGGGTGTGTTTTAGTTTGGGATCTTATACACACAACAACACCGTGGTCGCTCATATCATTATGGAAAACTGCAGAGTGAAAGATTTTTTGGGATGCGTAGCTAAAATAACATCTAAGAGGGAGCTATTACCAATGTTAGCTGTATTGTTTCTTGTGGGTTCAGTGACTAACTGCGCAAGGCCAAGATCATCACAGATAGATTTAAGACAGTATGATTTTGCAGCAAGCCAATGCATGTTGACGTCCTCTAGCATTATTGTTTCTGTGTTGGCAGCCATAGTTAGGGATTTCAATATGTTAAGGATTTCAGCACCACTGGACGACGGTCTATAGCCACCTATAATAGTAATGCATTCCGTGGAAGGAAGGTGAAGCTTCAACGAAACAATCTCATATTCTTTAGGCTTAGTTTTACAAGAGATATCACTAACTGCAAACTTAGTTTTGGCATAGACAACCACCCCCTCCTGGTTTCCCTATCTGTCCTGAATAGTTTATAATCTGGGAGAGTAATTTAAAGGCCAATAATGGTCTTTTTCAGCCATGACTCAGCAATAATGATCAGATCTGGGTTTGTATGCATGGCCCAAACTTGTAGTTGGTCAAATTTTTTGGTCAGGTTTAGAATGTTAACCAATATTATTTTTAGACCAGGGGCAGCTGCAAAATCCAAAGGTGACGTAATTTGTGCTGGAGAACCTGGATTTAATTCCACATTGCCTGAGCAGAGAAGGAGCAACAGCAGCATTTTCTTGAGAGTAGTTATCAAGAAGGAGAAGGCTTTTTTTCCTTTGGGTCCTTCTTTGATGTGTTGTCTGGGATGTGAGTTTGGTCCAGGAGTAGGAAAAACTGACTTGACCATTCAAAGAAATAAGTGAGAGTGCTCGGATAGTCATAGGTGATGGGAGAAGGGGAAGGGTAGGAGAAAAAGGGTTATATATATGTGACAGGTGGGTCATCGGAAAAGGGGAGGTACCATGTAAGGGGGCACCGGGAAATGCGATAATGGGCTCTAAGATTGAATTAGCTCCTGGCGCTTCATGGAGCAGTATAGCATGTGGTACACTTTTACCCAGAATTAGAAATAAGATGATAAAGCAAGCCATAATTCCAAGAGGTTGAGTCCAAGAGTTAGTGTAGATTGGGTAATACAACTAAGTGGATGGCCAAACACAACCCGACACCATCTTGACTTAGGAGAATTCAAGATAGTAAATAGAAAAAAAAAGGAAAAAGTAAGAAGCAGACAGGTGGTATATAGCTGCTACACATGGTGTAGTATAGGCAGCTTCTATACTAAAAAGTGGAAGGACAATGAAAACCAATAGGTGGAAGGTCAATGAAAACCAACCAAGAATCAGATAACACATAGGGGCGGAGTAATGCTGTATTTAAAGGAGGTCTGGGAGAGAGTGGGGAGGTGGGAGAAAATTCAAGAAGTAGTTAGAGAAGAGAGCAGCAACAATTCAAGCCAAAAGTCCAACAGAAATCACTGTTTCAGTCTATGGCAAAAGGCACACTAATTGGAGTGCAATGGGATAGCAAGCAGTCCAATCAGAATCCGTCTGTGAGCGCACTGCACCAATCAGGTTCAGCCGACCAGGTTGGCTCGAGTGAAGATCAGTGGTCATACCTCAAGGCTGTATTCGAGTCCCTGGAGCTAAATTTCAGGTAGACATGGTGCAGGGGGTCAGGCAGCATCTGTGGAGGTGGTTGGAGCTGTCAGCCTGGAACGAGGAGTGCTGCTCAGGCACAGATGACTAAGGGGGATGGGGGAGAGAGAGATAGAGAGAGAAACACATTAGATATACCAACAGGCAACTGGGAAATCAGGGGCGGGAAGCTGGCGGAAGACCTACCAGCGGGGGATAGGGGTGATTTTTACTTAACAAAAGAAGTGATTACAGAGACAGGGGTAGGGTCAGCCAAGCGAGATGAGCAATTTAGTGAAAGAGACACCAGGAAAATAGCTGAGGGGGAAGGTTTACACAGAGGTGAGTGAGGCAGAGTCTATAGTGCAGCTAGGGGAACAGGAAAAAATTTGCTAAAGATGGAGAGATAGGTGGAGAAGAACAAGGTGAAAAGCTGCATAGAATCAGTTTCTGTCTGTGTTATTCAAGTTTAACAGTTGTGGAATATTAATATCTTACACTAAAACTGACAAACAGGCAATCTCAGTATTCACCCTTAACAGCACAGGTCAAGTCAACTCAAAGCACTTCTAGAGAATATTTAAACTATGCACAGTAAAACTAAAACATATTAGAGACAAAATTCAAGCAGTAGTTAGAGAAGAGAGTGGCAGCAATTCAAGCAAAAAGTCCAACAGAAATCTCTGTTTCAGTCTATGGCAAAAGGCGCACCAATCGGAGTGCAATGGGATAGCAGGCGGTCCAATCAGAATCCACCTGCAAGCGCGCTGCACCAATTAGGTTCAGCTGACCAGGTTGGCTCGAGTGAAGATCAGCAGTCGTACCTGAAGGCTGGATCCGAGTCCCTGGGGCTAAATTTCGGGTAGACATGGTGCATGGGGTAGGACGGTGGCCGTGGAGGCAGTTGGAGCTGTCCGCGTGAAATGAGGAGCGCCACTCAGGCACGGATGCCTGAAGGCTGGATACAAGTCCCTGGAGCTAAATTTCAGGTATACGTGGCACAGGGGGTCGGATACCGGCCTTGGAGCCAGTTGGAGCTGTCCACCTGGAATGAGGAGTGTTGCTCAGGCGCGGATGCCTGAAGACTGGATACGAGTTCCTGGAGCTAAATTTTAGGGAGACGTGGTGAAGGGGGTCAGTTGGCAGCCATGGAGGTGGTTGGAGCTTTCCACCTGGAATGAGGAGTGCCACTCAGGCGCAGATGCCTGAAGGCTGGATCTGAGTCACTGGAGCTAAATTTCAGGTAGACGTGGCACAGGGGGTCAGGCGGTGGCTGTGGAGGCGATTGAAGCTGTCCGCCTGGAACAAGGAGTGTTGCTCAGGCGTGGATGCCTGAAGGCTAGATCTGAGTTTCTGGAGCTAAATTTCAGGTAGATGTGGTGCAGGGGGTCAGTTGGCAGCCATGGAGGTGGTTGGAGCTTTCCACCTGGAATGAGGATCACCGCTCAGGCGCGGATGCCTGAAGGCTGGATTCGAGTCACTGGAGCTAAATTTCAGGTAAATGTGGTGCAGGGGGTTGGGCAGCAGCTGTGGAGGTGGTTGGAGCTGTCTGCCTGGATCGAAGAGTGCCGCTCAGGTGCGAATGCCTGAAGGCTGGATCCGAGTCCCTGGAGCTAAATATTGGGTAGACGTGGTGCAGGGGGTCGGGCGGCAGCAGTGGAGACAGTTGGAGCTATCTGCCCAGAATGAGGAGCGCTGCTCAGGCACGGATGCCTGAAGGCTGGATCCGAGTCCCTGGAGCTAAATTTCAGGTAGATGTGGCGCAGGGAATCGGGCAGCAGCCATGGAGATGGTCAGAGCCGTCCGCCTGGAACCAGGAGCGCTGCTCAGACGTGGATGCCTGAAGGCTGGATCCAAATCCCTGAAGCTAAATTTCAGGTAGACATGGCTCAGGGGTTCAGGCGGCAGCCATGGAGGTGGTTGGAGCTGTCCACCAGGAATGAGGAGTGCCGCTCAGGTGCAGATGGCTGAAGGCTTGATCCGAGTCACTGGAGCTAATATTTGGGTAGACATGACACAGGGGGTAAGGTGGCGGTGGTGGTTGAAGCTGTCCACTGGAACGAGGAGTGCCATTCAGGCGTGGATGCCTGAAGGCTGGATCCGAGTCCCTGGAGCTAAATTTCATGTAGACATGGTGCAGGGGGTCAGATGGCGCCTGTGGAGGTGGTTGCAGCTGTCCGCCCAGAACGATGAGCATCACTGAGGCGCGGATGCCTAAGTAAATCAATCTTTATTTCTTCAATTGCATCTCAGCACTGCATCTATCTACTCCAGGTCTGCAATTTCTTCAACTTAATAATCAGAAGTGGAATGTCAGGACAGTCACAGAGAGTAAATGAAATGGGTGAACATGACGTTTTGGCATCATGGTGGAAATCCCGACCTCAAAATAAGGACTGAGGAGTAAAACATCTAGCTAGCTCACTCAGCCTCTCACCTCTCAACAAACTTCAGTACTAATCTCTTCAGAAATAATTACAGCTCAGTTGAAGTCAAACAAGAGATTTGGAAATTGAGAGGCATAAGAGCTGACTGTTTCTTTTAGTGTCTTGTCACAACTTACAAGACACTAAAAGAAACAGTCAGCTAGGGTGTTGTTCGCCCAAACAATTCAAAGTGATTGCATGTAGAGAGCTGAGACAGCTGGCATGAACACCATGGATCAGACTGCGATAAGAACTCTTTTACACACTAAAATAAGCAACAGATTATAATGCACAAAAAAGACAGCATTGGAAAAGAAAGAACTGTAGTCTCCAAATACCTAGGCAGTCCTGCTCATCGGATCTAAGACTGGTCATCGACAAAATCTTTGTTGAAGGGCCATAGTGTGAAACCATCATGTCAACTGCATTTGCGGTCAGCATACAGTTTCTCAGTATAAAACATTTTTTCTTTGGGGGGCTTTGCCCCCGAACTCCCTACATGTAAGGCTGTACCCCCTGCACCCCCCACTAAATATAATCAACTCCGAGCTGGAGCTGATTAGTGGAGGGGTTGCAAGACCCTGGAATACAGTGCCAGGGTCCAGTGCCGAAACTACAGTGACCTGACTCTCTAGTCGCTGTAGCAACAGTTGCTGTTGAAATGTCGCTGTTGGCAGTGTATACCCTGCTCATCATTGTCATGTCATCACATAAAATATTTTGTTCTCGTGCTTATGGTACAGGTGGGTATTCACTTCACCTGGCTATTTAATGACATGATTGTGATTATCTGAGTGATGAATGACCTAATTTTATGCTGAACTGAGTACTAAGTTGTACTTCACACTACAAGCCTGAGTCTCCCATCGATGTCGATTTCTTGGCTTCCTCTCTCGCTCTTGAAGAAACAAACACAAACGGCACCTAATTCTCCCTGCTTACACATGTGCAAGCTTATCACCTGACTCCTCTGGTAGCTGTGGCAGCACACCATGTAACACACCCCGCCAGTCTCATCATGCCACCAACCCCCATGCAGATGCAAGGTGCACACCCACTGCTGGACTGATAAGGAAATAAAACAAAAGTTTTTACATGTTTACAGCGGTGATGCATCTGGGCTTAGGGGGAGGAGGATTTACATAGAAAGGCTCTGCCACACCCCCAGCACCCAAAGTTCCTGCGCCTATGGTGGTTTTCCATCCCCAGTTGGTCCAGCCACATGTTTGCGGTAGTGGGCTCCGCAGCACTGGCAGCATGGTCTGCCTGATTCCCCCATCCTTATATTCTAGTACTTTACGAAAGCCCGCATTATGTCATGCAACCAGCAGGGGTCCCTGTCAGCCTAGTCTGATACCAGTGGGTATAGCACCTGCAGGCCTGGGCGGTAGCATCTGCATTTAAAAAAAAAAAAAGAACAGAACCAGGTGCAGTTGTAAGGCAGCCCTGGACAGATGCAGCCCTGTAGCAGCTCTTTTCAGTGCAGTCAGTGGTGGGTCAACCCAGTCAGTATCGGGGGGTGAGGATGTAGCACAGCAAGATGACAGGGAACTGTGGAAGCAAAGGGAGGGAGAGATTATCCTGTGGTTTATGACCCTCAAAGGCCTGGACCAGTGTTCTCAAAAAAATAAAATAAATAAATAAAAAGAAGAAGACAAAAGCCGGAATGCAGGTAAATAACCTTTGTCTGCTGGGGTACAGTGCCTAGAAACATAGAAACATAGACTTTGACAGCAGATAAGGACCACTTGGCCCACCCAGTCTGCCCATTTCCCTACCTACTGGATAAGCTGCACATTCTAGTTAACCAACAGCCTACTTCCTGACACCTCCCACTACAATTGCCTTATGTCTGTCCCATGCATGTTTGAATTCCCCCACTGTTTTAGACCCAACAACCTCCCCAGGAAGGCAGTTCCATGCCTCCCGGGATTAGAAGGGTAGAGCGGGGTGGTTCAGTGACATGTCTATGGTGGGAAGAAAAACTACTTCTTGGCAAGGCCACACAATCCTCAGTGGAGCGAGCAGTTCCCCATTGCTCCTTCTTCCCTCTCCTCCTTCTCTTTTGTTTGGTGGCCCCAAGTTCCCACACTATGGTACTGTACCATCCAGAGCAAGGGTTGGCTTAAGTGGGTGGTGCTCCTCCATGCTTGCAGCATGGTGCATGCGTAGATGCCGCCATCTTGTGTGCACAAATGTCAGGCCATCTTGGGGATAAAAACAGCCACACACATATGGGGCAGCACTGGGGCAATGATTGTCATCTTGTCCATGGCACAAAAAAAAAAAAATAAATAAAAGTGAATGAAGCAATAAAATGAACACAATGAAGTACAAATGCAGCTACATAATATAGCAGCAGGGGCAGGTGAAGCTGCTCAGTTCTGATAGGCCTAGGCTGATGGGGGTCGGGGGACTGAGGGGGTTTTATTTTTATTTTTGTTTTTAAAATGATGAAGAAAAAGGGGAAGAAAAGATAAAGAAAACACATGATAAGAAATGAATGAGGGGTGGTCAGACAAGCATGCATTGGCTGACAGGCAGGAGCGAATATAGTTACTGGTCACAAGAGCAGACACAGTGCATAAGTGACCCTCAAGCCAAGGCACCAGTTGTGGCATCAAGGAAGTGGCTGCTACTGCCCAGGCAGAATCAGATTGTACCTGAGGACTGAGGGTGTCAGCATGCTTCGAAGTTCAGTGAGGTTGTCCTCCTAATTGTGTTTGTCACAATAGAGTAACTTGGACTAATGTTACTATGTTCTTTCCCTTTCAGTTGTCGCAGGCAGCCAAAGGCAGTTGTACATATAACCACTGGACAAAAGGTTTGTAAACATGAGCACTAGGGGCAAGTTGGCAGATCAGGGACTTATGGAGGCGGAGGCTTCACAGAACCTCTGTTCAAATGAGCAACCCAATGTGGAATATAAGGATGTGCTGCAGCATCTGATGGAGCTAGGAGGGCCCAACTCATTATAATCCACAATGTGATAGGCACCTGAGCAGCAGTCAGTGGCACTTGGTACATCGTGCTCCTTGAAAAGGTCAAGGAAGCCCTCCAGGAAGATGGTGGAGGTCCTGGCAACACAGTCTAGGACCACAAAAATGAAGATGGTGAGGACAAGTGCTGAACAGATGGATGGACAGCACATGCACAAGAAATCAGGAGGAACAAAACAGAAGCCTGGTGGTCCAGCTGGAGATGGCATAGCAACTGGAGGAAGGAGAGGACCATGCTGTAGTCCATAACATGGGACCTGAAAGGTGAGTTGTATGGTGAGCAAATTAACAGGGAGCCAAAGCACAACCAGGGTTAACTCTGGTTGGGCACAGGAATTGTGCTGGTAGGACAAAGTAAAGGGTCTCACAAAGCAAAGACATCACTTCAGCTGGGTGTTGCCTGTATGCCAAAGCCCTCAGGAGGGCACTTGGTTAACAGGGCAGGCTCAGAGCACCAAAATTGATGGCCAAATGTGAGCGAGGCATCAGCAGTCAGTCAGGGTTTACAAGGAAGTGCACCTGGCCCAGCAGGCGTGGCTGCCAGAGCTGTTGATTGATGCCACTCCCCTGAATCCCACAATATCTGCCCAGCCCAGCCCAAGGGTTGGCAGTTGTTGCAGCAGCAGTGGGTGGGGGCCCATACCCCCATCCCTTCCCAGTGGCATTGCAAGTGTGGCCTTGGGCATAATGGAGAGTGCATTTTTGGGGGATGGACAACATTGCAAACAATGTCACTGTTGGACACGGGTGCCACATCTACAGGCCACACTGGACAGCCTGAGAGGGGATGATGGTGAAGGGCCTCAAAGCTCACAGAGGGCTGAGATGGCAATGATGCCTCAAGGTCAGGAGCAGCAGGAAGTGGAGGTCACTCTGGATAGGGAACCCGCAGGGGTGGTGAGACCATCAGGTGTGGTGGCAGCAGGGGCATCAGGTGCCAGCGATGGGGAGTAAGCCAACCATGCCATGTGGCAGGTCTTGGGGTGGGGAACCTCAGCGCAGGGCCAGTGAGTTCTGGATTGTGCCAGTCTGCATCATAGGGGGTGCCCATGCCATAGCCTATGGCACAGGATTAGCCTGGCCACAGTGGGGGGTAGGCAACAGCTGGGGTGGGAGGTTACCACTGGGCATATGTAGGGGTGGACAGCCCCATGGGAACTCACCTGTCACCCTCCCATGAGATAAAAGATCTGGAAAGGGGAATATGTTGAGATTCTCAAGTTGTTGCTACTGCCTAACTCAAGCAACAAGGATAATGTGTAGAAAGATAGGCTGCATAGACCTAGTGTGCCACCAACCTTTGAGAACTGGGTGGCAGCGTTTGACATTTTAATAACAATCTGTTGTGGGAGGTTCCCTCAGAAGATAGGTCAGCTTATGAAAAACAGGGATAATATCAAAACAGACCACTTAACTTATGAGGGGAATGCTTGGTTGTGTTACAAAGAGTTGTTTAAAATGAGGTTAGTGAGATCATCAGACATGTTCTGGAATAAGACAGATCATGACTTAGGTGAGATGGAAGACAAGGTTTGCTGGCAAAGGCACCTAGCTTCACCTGAGCCCTTTTCGTCTAGGTTGCGTGAAAGGACAGAGCAAAGAACCTTACCAGAGCAAGGAAAAGGATTAAGGCTTCTTTTGGCTAGGCAGATTTATTGTATGTTATTTTCTTTTGTACTCACAGGGATTGTTACTGTTTGTTGCTAACATTTTATTGCTTAATTTTTCTCTGATTCAAATTGGTGTTGCTGGGTATACCTTCTGCTGCATTATTACACGGTGTACCTACAGGTATGTGCTTACAGATTACTGTTGTAATCCTCTGATTCAAATTGTCTTTTGCAAGGTATATCTTCTGTTACTGGTTTATTTTTCTCTGTAGCAAAGTGTTTCTTACAGGGTATATCTTCTGTGAAAGTATTAGAGGTGGTGCTTTACAGGTTTTACAGTTTTATCTATCATTAGGAAAAGCTTTCAGGGCTACTGCATTTATTGCTGGCTGATTGTTTCTACTCTTACCTCCTTGTTTCTTTTATTCATGGTTCTTCTTTTTAGGCAGGGGAAGGGCTCAGCCACCCACCCCCATTCCCAACCACCCCACACTTCACTCCTTTTATAGGGTAGTACAGTCGTGACATTTCTTTTGCAAAGCAGGAAGGGGTGGATCAGGCGGGTACCCACACAGTGACGTCATTTACAGGGGCACAAGTATTTTAACTTGTTATAACAAGTTATACACAAGCAAACAAACAAAACACAAAATCAAACTTTTGCATTAATTTTCCTCCTTCTAATTACTCTGACCAGGTTATAAACCCAGCAACTTATCTGGAATGGATATTATTAACTGTAGGTACTGTGGGACACTTTTCAGAAGTGCAGTTTTACAGGATTTAGGACACTGTCCAACATGCTGAGCCATTGGAGATCTAAGGGCTCAGCTCCAGGCAGCATGGGCAGAAATTGTGCACCTCAAATCGCATATTCAGGAGGAAATATATTATAAGAACCACCTGCCATTTCTACAACATCCAACAGAAGCACTTCAACTGGAGGGGTAGTTGGTCCGGGAGGTTGGCAGGTGGTTAGGAGGGACAAATCGGGTGCCCCATCTCGAAGATATCACCTCCACAAACCATATAAATAAAAACTACAAACAGGTATCTGCCTTTATCTCTGAAATCAAACAAAGAGGCAGAGAACACTGCAGAGCAGGACACTGCAGCACAGGAGCTAGCACAAAAAACTCACCCAAAACAGGAACCAAAACAAAAAAAGCATAAAGGAAATCCAAAAAACGTCTGATCATAGGAGACTCCATGATTTGGGGAGTTGATACCTATTTCCAATCAGGGGTAATAGTCAGATGTCTCCCAGGTACAACAGCATGGAGAGACACTGACCAGATTTTTAAAATTGTACAGGAACCAGGAGAAAACATTGATGTCCTAGTACACACACGGACTAACGATCTTGCCAGCCTGTCAGTTGTGGAGACCAAGGAACACTTGACCAGGCTGGATGACAAACTATCATCCATTTCATCCAGCATCTCCTTCTCTGAGATCCTGCCAGTCTGGGAGAGGAGGGCAGATGGACAGAAGGTCAGAGAAGGGAAGATAGGGGAGCTAATCATGTGACTGAAGGGCTGGTGCCAGGAAAAAGGACACAAATTTGTAGGGAACTGGCAACGGTTTTGGGAGCGAAAGTTCTTTAAATTTGATGGACTGCATCTGACTAAGGAGGGAGTCAGGGCATTGGGTAGAAGTTTGATGTCTTTGCAGAATATTTAAACTAGCAAATGGGGAGAGGGGTGCAGCACACTATGCTTCAAATGGGAAGAACACCCCTCACCCCTCAGCTAGTGGTCAAACAGGAGTTCAGCATGTTTGTAGTTCATTTGCATCACCAGGTAAGGAAAATGGTCCGGCTCCCCATACAACGCACAGGGGAAATGTCAGACCTCGTCCAACAACTAACACACTGAAATCTGGCCAATGGAAAATCATGTACACAAATGTTCACAGTCTGGGAAATAAGACTCCAGACCTGCAGGCTATAATGACAGAGGCTAAACTGGACATAGTAGCCATTAGTGAGACATGGTTTACCAATAACCACACTTGGGAGACATCAGTACCTGGCTATGTTCTGTTCAGAAGAGACCAAGGTGCAAAAATGGGGGTGGAGTGGCCCTTTATGTCAATGAAAATATGGAAGCTACAGAAATTCAGAATATACATAAGGAGCCAGAAGAACTGTGGGTCACGCTGGAAACAGGAAATGGGACAGCCATACAAACTGGGGTTGTCTATAGGCCTCCAGACCAGGGGTAGAACATAGACACATTACTGCTAGAAGATATACAAAACATGACAGCTAAGGGGGGGTCTGATAATGGGAGACTTCAACATGCCAGCCACGGATTGGTCAATACCAGCAGGAACATCTGCCAGAACTAGACACATAGTGGATTCCCTTCAGGGGGAGGGCCTCAAACAACTGGTACAACAACCCACAAGAGACAGGGCTATCCTAGATCTAGTACTGACTAATAGGGAAAGGACCACAGATCTCCAGGTAGAAGGTCACCTGTGGAAAGTGACCATCACATGGTATGGATCAATTTGGACACTAGAACAAAATCATCTCATTCCAAGACAAAAATATGGGACTTCAGAGGAGCTTACTTTGAAAAGATGGCCAACAGAGTTAAGCTAGCCCTGGCAAAAAAAAAAAATACAGGAGAGGGGGTACAGGCAAAGCGGGCAAGCATTAAGGATGCAATACTTGAAGCAACATCCCATTGTGTTAGATAGAAAAGGAAGTGAAAAAGAAGAAGGAAACCACTTTGGTTCTCAAAAACAGTAGCAGAAAAGGTCAGAGCCAAAAGGCTGGCCTTCAGGAAATATAAGGGAATGCAGCAGGATGAAGATGGGGAGGCATACCAAACCTGCCAAATGGAAGCCTGGAAGGCAGTAAGACAGGCAAAGGCCCAAACTGAGGAAACACTAGCACAGACAGTAAAAGAAGGTGACAAGAATTTATATAGATACATTAGTGAAAGGGGACAGTCCAGAGGGGATATTGCTAAGATCAAAGGTGATAAAGGTTTGTGTGAGGAGGAGGACCATGTAAAAGCATTTATCCTAAATAGATACTTCTGCTCAGTATTTACTGAAGAGAAGGTAGGGCAGGCCCAACAGCTCAGCACCATGGACACAGGGGGGAGGGTGGTGCGCACTAGTCCCATCACAAAAGAAAGGGTCCTACAAGAACTCAATAAACTCAGGGTGGACAACGCAATGGGACCTGATGGCATACATCCCAGGGTACTAAAGGAGCTAAGAGTGGAACTAGCAGAGCCATTAACCGAACTGTTTAGTGAGTATCTGATCACAGGAGAGGTCCTAGAAAACTGGAGAAGGGTTCATGTGATCCGCCCCACAAGAGTGGTAGCAGGGAGGAGGCAGGGAACCACAGACCAATTAGTCTTACCTCAGAAGTGGGCAAGATTATGGAGGCACTTCTTAAGGAAAGGACAGTGCAACACCTGGAATCCATAGGAGCAGAGGATCCAAGACAGCATGAGTTTACAACAGGAAGGTCCTGTCAAATTAATCTCATAGATTTCTTTGACTGGGTAACCAGAGTGGTGGACCATGGGGGAGAAGTTGATGTCACCCACCTCGACTTCAGCAAAGCTTTTGATACTGTTCCACATATAAGATTGATTAATAAGTAGGGTAGGCTCGGGGTGGGTCAGAAGTTGGTCAACTGGGTGGTAAACTGGTTGATGTGCAGAAGACAGAGAGTGGTGGTAAACGGTATACAGTCAGAAGATATGCAAGTCACAGGTGGGGTACCTCAGGGATCAGTCCTGAAGCCAGTGCTCTTTAATATCTTCATCAGTGACAATGCAGATGGACTGGTGGGTAAGGTTTGTCTGTTTGCAGATGACACCAAGATCTGCAACAGAGTAGATGATCCAGATGGGGTGGCAGAATGAGAAGAGATCTGGATAAATTAGCAAAATGGTCGGAAGTGTGGCAACTGGGGTTTATCGCAAAGAAGTGCAAGATCATGCACATAAGGAAGAGAAACCCTGAAGCCACCTAGAGGCTAGGAGGGGAGTTGCTAGCAGTTACAAGGGAAGAAAAAGACTTGGGCATCATCATCACAGATGACCTGAAATCATCCAAGCAGACCACTAAAGCAGTAGGTAAGGCTAGGGGATGTTGGAGTGTATTAGTAGGGGTATCAAAAGTCGTAAGAGGGAGGTAATAATCCCTCTTTACAAGACACTGGTTAGGCCACATCTTGAGTACTTCATGCAGTACCGCAGGCCACATCTTCACAAGGACATCAACCAAACTGAGGCAGTCGAAAGAAGGACAACCAAAATGGTGAAGGGACTGCATCAGAAAACATATGAGGACAGCTTAATGGAGCTCAATATGTATACCCTAGAGCAAAGGAGGGAGAGAGGTGATATGATTGAAACATTCAAACACCTTAAGTGCATTAACAAGGTGACAGAGTCTAACATGTTTAAATATAATAAAAATAGCAGGACAAGAGGACACAGCATGAGATTAGAGGGAGGCCGATTATGGGGTAATGAGAGGATGTTCTTTTTCACAGAAAGGGTGGTGGATGCATGGAACGGCCTACCTAGGGAAATTATGGATATGAATACAGTGCAGGACTTCAACCAGGTATGGGGTAGGCATAAGGGAGCAATACAGATGAGTATGAATAGATAGGCCATTGACAGAGCAAAGGCCAATTGCACATTCATAAGGTCAACTTCTATGTTTCTATGTTATGGTGTAGACATATGACATGGGCAAAACCTGCCAATGTGGCCTACATAGCCAGTGGTCATATGTTGCCCAAGACACCATGGAGTGGACAAAAGGGGACTTGCTACCAGTTTAATGTTGGAAATTATTTTGGGGACTTCTTAAATTCAAGCAGTAGTGCAGCAGTTGCAAGGGCAAGCACAAGGTGATTGCATGCCATAGGGGCAGCAGGTATAAAAAGAGTGACAGCCAGCAGGCCGAAAACAGACACATGGAGGAAACCACCAAAAAGGCTGGTGAGGTCCCAGATAAACTTTGAGCACCTACAGCCATGACTTGACCTCTACCCCTGTAAAAAGGACACCTGCTACCAGTTTGCTGGTTCTCAACCAGATTTCCCATTCCTTACAAGGGCCCACCGGTATCCAACACATCCCTCAACCTTATATCAGTATGGTCTCTGAAGCATGTGGTTACAGAAAAGCTAGGTAAAGAAGTGGAGGCTGGGAGGGTGGCAGGCCCATATATGTTGGACCCTCTCAGGATATCACACCTGGGAGTGGTCTCCAAAAATCACTGAAAGAATATAGGTTGATATTTCACCTATCAGATCCCAAGGGGGCATCAGTTAATGACCACATCAGTGCTGAAAACAGGGCAGTTTGCTACGCATAATTTGACAAAGCAGTCATGCTGATACGATAGGTAAGCAGTGGCACCTGTTTGGCAAAAAGTGACAAAGTTGGCTTTCCATTTATTGCCAGTCAGTCTGAAGGATTTTGACCCACTGGGATTTTCTTTTGAGGGTCATTTTTACTATGACATGGCCATGCTGATGGGCTGCTCTATTTCCTGTGCAGCTTTTAAGGCTTTTAGCCATTTTCTGAAATGAGTAACCAAAAAGTCCTCAGTGAACACAAGAATAACACATTGCACATATGATATTCTATTTATTAGTACCCCTGGTGTGGGGGAATGTGGGGACACCCTTAGGTCCTTTAGGCATCTGATGGTTTGGTTTGGGGTGCTGCTAGCAAAGCAGAAGACTGAGGGGCCAGCAACATGACTTACTTACCTCGGTATCGAGCTGGACAAAGGATATGGTCTCTAGGTTACCAGACGATAAACTCAAGTGAGTAGAGGGTTTGGTAGTTGAGATTCAGTTGGTTAGGAAAGTAACACGGAAGACATTGGAGTCTGTGACTGGACACTTGACTTTCGTTTGCAAGGCGGTGGCCCCAGGGAAGCCATTTGTCAAGTGTTTGACTTGGGCAACAAGGGGGGGGGGGCACTTCAGCACCTTCATCACATTAGGGTGCATGCAGACATGAGAGCAGATTTGGAGGTTTGGGATATTTTTCTAAAGTGATTCAATGGGGTGTCAATGTGGCAGACAGGTATACATTTTATGCATGATTGTGACATGGTGATGGATGCCGCTGGAGGAGTGGAATATGGGGCATATTTTCAGGGCTCTTGGCTTGCAGGACCATGGAATGACAGCTGGGTTGTGGCAGGCCTCACAAAAATGTGACACGGTTTATTCCCATAGCGGCAGCTTGTTTTTGTGTGGTGTGGCAGACTGGTTAACTGCAAGGTGTTATTCCAGTGAGATAACATGGCAGTGGTAGGGATTATAAATGCCCAGTCATCAAGACTGGCCAGGTGGTGCTGAGGGCTGAGGCTCTGGATGACTTACCGCGCGCCATGCTGGTGATCTGGGTTTGGGAACAACCTTAGGTTGTTGCAAACACCAACATAGAGGTGTCGATAGGGAGAAGGGCAGGGGTAAATGGAGAAAGTGACAAAGGCAAGAAGGACAGGGATGGGGCAAAAGGGAGTGAGGCCATCAGGAAATGGAGGGTAATGAGTACCAATGCCCGTAGCCTGGGCAACAAGCTCCCTGAGCTGGTGGCCTTGATGGAAGAGGGATGCCTGGATATTGTAGCTAGTCACAGAAACATGGTACACAGAGAACCATGACTGGGATGTTAACATACCAGGGTATATAACCTACAGGAGAGACAGGCAGGGGAAAAGAGGGGGAGGAGTAGCTCTCTATGTAAAAGAAGGGATAAAAGCAACTGAACAAAAGAGTAAACAGGGAGAAGAGGAGGCACTGTGGGTCACCTTGGAGACTGGAAAGGGCACCACAATCTGCACAGGGGTTGTGTACAGACCTCCATGTCAGGGGAAGGGAATGGACAAGGATATGATTGAAGGAATTCTTAGAATGGCAGAGAAAGGGGAGATACTGTTGATGGGAGACCTGAATATGCTAGATGTTAACTGGAGCACATTTGCTGCAGCCACATCCAAGAGCAGGGCCATTCTTGATGCCCTACAGGTGGCAGGCATTAGACAGCTAGTTTCGGAACCCACTCGTGAGGGAGCAATCTTAGACCTCATACTCTCAAACTGGGCAGTGAGAGGATCTCAGATCTAGAAGTGGGTTGCCATCTGGGGACAAATGACCATCAAACAGTGTGGTTCACGTTAAACTCAGCTACAGAGTCAAGCCATATGAAAGTGAGGGTACTGGACTTTAGGAGGGCTGACCTTGGCAAGATGGGAGAGTGCCTCAGAAAAGCACTAGCAAACAGGCTAGAAGGAGGTGTGAAGCAACAATGGAGAATCATCAAAAGTGCCATCACAGAGGCAACAAGCCTTTGTGTGAAGCAAATAAACAAATCAAAACGAAAGAAAAAGCCACTATGGTTCTCAAAAGAGGTGGCTGTGAAAGTCAGGAAGAAAAGATAGCATTCCGGAAGTATAAGGAAACACAGAAGGAGCAGGACAGAGAGCTGTACCAGTTAAGGCAGAAGGAAGCAGGGAGGGAAGTCAGAATAGCAAAGGCCCAAACTGAGGAAAAGATAGCCAACTCAATTAAGAAGGGGGATAAAACCTTTTATAGGTACATCAGCGAGCATAGAAAGACAAAGGGAGGGATAGTGAGGCTGAATAGAATGAACGGTGGGTGGGCAGAGGGGGACAGTGAAAAAGCAGGAATACTGAACGAATGTTTCTGCTCAGTATTCATAAAAGAGGAGGGGGAAGTGCCTAATCCAATTAACAGAAGCACTCTTGATAGGGGGGTCGATCCCAGTCCTTTCACAGAAGAAAGGGTTCTGCAAGAACTCCTAAAACTGAAGGTGGCCAAAGCAATGGGTCCTGATGGAATTCACCCAAATTCTAAAAAGAATTAAGGGAGGAACTAGTGAAACCACTGGCTACTCTTTTTAATAAATCATGGGAGGATGGTGTGGTACCCGAGGACTGGAGGAAGGCGGATGTGATTCCCCTTCACAAAAGTGGGACCAAGACAGAGGCAGGAAACTACAGACCTGTCAGTCTGCCCTCTGTGGTAGGGAAAGTGATGGAGTCACTTCTGAAGGAAAGAATAGTTGAGTACCTAGAGGCCAGTGGAGCACAGGACCCAAGGCAGCATGGGTTCACAGCGGGAAGGTCATGTCAGACGAATCTAATAGATTTCTTTGACTAGATGACCAAAGTAGTAGACCAGGGAGGGGCTGTGGACATGGCCTACCTAGACTTTAGCCAGGCATTTGACACAGTCCCACACAAAAGATTAATAGTCAAATTAACCAGCCTGGGAGTGGGTCCCAGGGTGGTAGCCTGGGTAAAACAGTGGGTGCACAACAGGACACAGAAGGTAATTGTAAATGGAGTCCACTCTGAAGAAAGAGGGGTTACTAGTGGGGTACCGCAGGGTTCAGTATTGGGTCCAGTCCTTTTTAATGTCTTCATCAGTGACATTGCAGAGGGACTGGAAGGAAAAGTATGCCTTTTACAGATGACACAAAGATCTGCAACAGGGTTGATACACAAGGAGGTGTGGAAAGGATAAAAGGGACTTGACAAGGTTGGAGGAATGGTCAGAAGTATGGCAGCTAGGATTCAATGCAAAAGTGCAAAATAATGCACCTGGGAAACAAGAACCCAGGGGAAGAATACACAATGGGTGGGAAGGTAGTAACAACAACAAAAAAGGAAAGGGACCTGGGGGTAATCATATCAAATGACCTTAAGGTTAGCAAGCAATGTGAGAAGGCAGTAGGGAGGGCTGGGGGTATACTGGGATGTATAGGGAGAGGCATCAGCAGCAGAAAACAGGAAGTTGTTATCCCTCTGTACAGACAGTTGGTGAGACCCCATCTGGAGTACTGTGTCCAGTTCTGGAGACCCCATCTCCGCAAGGACATAGACAGGAAAGAGGTAGTCCAGAGGAGGGCAACTAAAATGGTGCAGGGTCTGCAAGAGAAGCCGTATGAGGAGAGACTAAAGGAGCTTAATATGTATACCCTTGAGGAAAGAAGGGAGAGGGGGGGCATGATAGAAACTTTTAAGTACCTCAGTGGAATCAACAAAGTCCAAGAGGGTAGCATCTTTCAGAAAAAGAGACGTGCAAGAACAAGGGGACACAATTTAAAGATAGTAGGGGGCGGTTCAGGGGCAATGTGAGGAAGTATTATTTCACAGAGAGGGTAGTGGATTCATGGAACAGCCTTCCTGAGGAGGTAGTGGGGTCTAAAACTGTGGGAGAATTCAAGAATGCATGGGAGAGACATAAGGCAATTCTTGTGGGAGGGTAGGAAGAAATAGGCTGTTGGTTAACTAGGATCTGCGGCCTATCCTGTAGGTAGGGAAATGGGCAGACTAGATGGGCCTAGCGGTCCTTACCTGCCGTCAAAGTCTATGTTTCTATGGGGAGCTTGCTTGGGGGGAGGGTCGGAATGGGATTGATCTGCTATGCAGCTCTCCCCCCCCCCCCGGGTGGCAGCCTGCTCCTCCGTAGTTCCACTCCCACTGGGTGGAGGTCTGTTGGGAGTGCAGGCAAGAAGGAGCGGCAACATAAGTCTGCCGTGGGGCGGAAGGGTCCACTGGATCCTGGCGTGCATGCGTGCCTCCACACGCATGCACGTTTGTGTATGCCACGGTCCTGGGGGTGGGGTAAAAATTACAAAAATAAATAAAAGAAAATACGGGAAAAAAGTAAATACCCAATCATCAAACTCCAGGGAAGTTATGAGGCTGTTGTGTATATTTGTGCTGCGTTGCTTGCAGCTTAACCTCACATTTAGGGCTAAGCACATACCTGCAACAATGAATGTGATTATGGATGTGTTTTCTCACCTATACTTTAAGCGATTCTGTCAAATGGCCCCGGCAGCTGAGGCAACCCCAGTTCAAGTTACTTTATTCTTATGGAAGGCTGCGATCCTCAAACAGCTGAACTGGTACAACATGATTTGGCCCCTGGAACCTTGCATACAGTAAATATTATGCACATTTGAGGGCTTTTTAGGATTTTGGGCTACAACATGGGGAGCGACCGGACATGCTGCTGAGCTCCAGTCTGGTGTAGTAGTTTGTCCATTCCCTTGTAGAGGGCTACAGATTGCCGTCATACTGTATATTCACAGCCACCTGTCAGTGATAGCCTTTTTTGCAAAGATACTGGGTCTCAGTAATGTGATGGGTTCATTTATCCTCAGGAAAATGGTGGAATGTTGGATGCGTTTGAGGGGGATGTGCAAGGACAATACAAAACTGGTGGATAGCACATTATTGGGGGAGCTACTGGGCTGCTTAGGTCAGGTCTGCTCATCAGTGGATGAGGCAAGGCTGTTCAGGGTGCTATTTGCTTGTGCCTTTGGGGGCTTTTAGGGTGTGGGAGCTTGTGGGGAAGACCAAGAAAGGAACTTCGTCAATACAGAATAATTAAGTGTCTCAGGACAGATAATTCTAGTGACCTGAGAAGGTGAATAAAAGCAAGTCTGCCAACTTTACACATACTGTACTTCTTGGATCTGGTGTTACACTAAATGTTCTTACTCTTAATCTGAAAAAATAACACTTGTCTCTGAGTGCTTTACCCAGTCAAAAATATGTATAAACTAAATTAACTATAAATAAATGTAAAGAAACCCTGTTCTTCTAATCCTTGCTTTAAAATGGTGTGAAGGACTGTCTAATTGTAAGCTTCCAGCTGTCTGCCATGTTTGTTTCCCCAAGTACTTTCATTTTTGTCTCTCAACCTGACCTATATTCTCATTGATCATGAGTTTACATCTGGAATTTTGTACAGAAAACATCTTTCATTTCTGGAGATTTTAGATCAAAAAGATATTCATAAAAACTGAAGACTGAGGGTCCCATATTCAAACGTGGCTGGCCGCATCACAGAAGTCCATGTTCCACGCATCTCAGATGCACCGGTGCAAAACAGTGGTATATTCAGATGATGCACCACAGAATGCAATCGGACAAGTCCTTCTGACTATCCCAAACATGTGCGATCACACAGTGGGAGATGCGTGATGCAGCAGGTGTCCTGAGACCTGTGCGGGGCATACATAAATGTGCAGTGAGCGGCCACTTGCTCGGCGTGCAGAATTGCAATATTCAGCCAAGATATGCAAATGACTTCATTGCAGAGACCAAGCCCAATTCCCACATTTGCATCTGTTTACTGGAATGTATTCTGGGCATTTTCATACCTGTGGCATACACAGATCCAGCTTTGCAGGGCAGCCACAACACTCTACAAAGGTGAACAGGAGGTACTGCAGCTCAGCAGGCAGGTGTGAAGGTATATGTGTGTAGGTGGACTGCAGTGGCCTGCGTACAGTGTTGTCATCTATGGTCATACACAGGATCTGACTGGGGTACAGGGGGCCCACCTGGACAGTGGCCAAAGGAGCCCAACAGGACAGGCAATAGGGCAGGGCCTAGGGTGACACACTCAGATCAGTATGCCACATGAATGTGATACACTAGCCCTGTATGTATCTTACATTCACCTTCAGTGCCCCACATGCCCCAGTATAATGGATATGGGATGAGACAGGCAAGAGATGTTAGGGTTTACACAGTGACTGGGTACCTGAGTTAGTGGGGCCCACCTGGAACTGTCCTAGTAACCTAGTTGGCCTCCCTGACACTGGCCAAGTACATGCCTTGGTGGCTGCATGCCCAACATCAGAAGGGTCAGGTGTCCATAACTCATGCCCATTCTGCTTCCAGGCCACAGGTGGTGCCACCCCTGCCCCACGCTGCCCACAGTTGTGCAATAGCAACCACTGGAACACCACACCAATCCACCACAGTGTCCCTGTGGCATTTGTCACACAGCATGAGTAGCATCGGTGTCATGTCTGTGGCTCTGAATGGTGTGGGCCTGGCATGGGCGTGCAGTGTGCACCTAAGGTGTGCCACCAGGTGGGTGCCACTGGCTACACCCTGGACCATGCCATTCTGCCACAAGTATCACCAGGCCAACTGGGTACCATTTTCCCAGACATCCCAATGGGTGCATGCCACCACCAGGTGGTGACCTAAAGATCACATGGGTGCAGGCTATGGCCCCTGGTACATGTGCTTCATTGTGGCTGTCTGCACCGCCAGTGTGCCAGGGGTGCACCTGACAGAACCTGCATGTGATAGCTGGGCATCTATGTCCCTGGCACAGTGTGGGGGGTGGCTGTCTGGGTGATGCCAGGGCTGTCACAGCACCTGTGGCTTTGGATACTGCCATCCTAGTATGACTGCTGTGTGTGGGTGCCTGGAACACATCCTGGTGCACCTCCAAGGGCTGCCTAAGGAGTGCCTGTCTGTAATTCTACAGCCTACCTGTGGGTGATTTGCTGATTTAGGCCATCCTTTTGTCATCCTATCTTTGCGCAGCACATCTCTGGGATGCGCAGGACATGTGCCACACATTTGGGCTGAATATTCCCATGCACGGCACATTCATTTCCCCGCCCCCTGTTTCTGCGTTGCATACATTATTTATGCACAATCACGCATTCTAACAAGTGTGATGCATTTCTGCTATTTGAAAAACGTACTTCTGCACATTTCCCAAGATGCATGATGCATCTCAATTTTGTGCTTCGCATCTCTTTTGAATATGTGGGCTGGACTGTGCAAACCTTAGCTGTAATATACAAACCAGAAACATAGAAACAAAGAAACATAGACGCTGTCAGCAGATAAGGACCACTTGGCCCACCTAGTCTGCCCTGAATTCCCTACCTATAGTGCCACCGCAGACTCTACATGGACTCCAGCTTGCACCCCCCTTTTGCTTCCAAGATTCCCTTGTGTTTATCTTACGCATTCTTAAATCCTTTGAATGTTCTGGCCCCCACCACTTCCTCTGGGGGCTGTTCCATGTGTCCACCATCCTCTCCTTGAAGAAGTACTTCCTCATGACACCCTGAAATTTTTCTGGTTCCTAGGGCCAAGGTCCAGCTTGATAAAATGGGTAAGGTAAATCCTATTCCCTGATTGACTGACAGCTCATTGGCATGTGTAATTTTATCCTAGTGTGCCCAAAGGTAACCAGAGATGAAAGACACCAGTGGCAGCTGGTCTTGTGTTTGCAAAAACAGTATAGTGGCATGGTTTATATATCTAGTGGTATTGGGTACCAAACCAGTGAAGCTTGAGGGTAACTCCAAGTCACTTAAGGCCTCAATTGCAGGTGTGTCACACCCTTTCCTGGTTGTCAACAGTATTACTGCCACCTTATCATTACTGCTTTGTTACCATCCCTTCCTGTTGCCATCACATGCCCCTCCCTATTGCCAGGTGTCACTTCACCCTCATTACCAGCTGTATCACTGCCTCCCTGTTTCTAACTGTGTCACTGCATCCTTGGTTGCCAGCTGTGTGATTGTCCCCCTTACCAGCTCTGTCAATGCTCTATTACCAGCTGTCACTGCTCCATGTTTCCTTGTGTGGCATTGCCCTATTGCCAATTGTTTTATTGCACCATTACCATCTGCTTCAGTGCCCACATTATCTGCTGTTTCATTGCTACCATAACAAGCTGTATCATTACCCTCACTGCTAGAGATTTTCCCCGGCACATCATTGCCAGCAGTGTCATGGACCCCTCATTGACAGCTGTGAAACTGTACCACTTGATATCATCTATGTCACTGCCTCTATTATCAGCTGGGTCTCTTCTCATTCGTTGCCAGTGGTTACTGCCCTATTGTTGCCAGCTAGGTCATACTCTACCCACTGCCTCCATTACCAGTCATGGTACTGCACCCTTGCTGCCAGCTGTGCCACTGCTCACTCATTGCTACTTGAGTCATTCCTTCTCTAGTTGCCAGCTGTCACTGCCCTCCCTCACTGCCAGCTGTGTTACTGCCACCCCTCATTATCAAATGTGTCAAAGCCTAACCTTGCTGCCAGCTGTGTCACTGCTGCCCCTCATTACAAGTTGTGTCACTGCCTTCTCACATTACTAGCTGTAACACTGTCCCCCAGTTACTATCTGTCTCAGTGCACCCCTTGCCAGCTACAAAATTGTGCCCCATCATGAGCTGTGTTACTGCCTCCCTTGCCAGCTATTGTAGATCACTGCTCCCATTATCTGATGTGTCACTGCTCCCTTCTGTTACCATCTACACCACTACCCCCACCCATACCAGTCAGGAAATTCTTCACAAACCCAAGCCATGCAAATCATTTGAACAGATCACACACACACATACTCAGCTTATTCTTGTACTTATGTAGCCCAGGTGCCGTAAACCAATAGGCTACTACCCCTGCCTGTTGACCTTTATGCAGGTTTAGGGGCCTGGGTCTTGCTACGATGGTATTCTGAGGTTCTATCCCAGAAAAATGAATGAAATAGCACGGTGCCTCCACCCAGAGTAAGTTGCAGTGGGTCAGATGTGTGACTGGTACAGTCCCCTAGGATGCTGCACCTACCCAACTCCCCTTCCAGCCACCCCACACACTGGATGCCAAACAGTCTCCCAGTACCATATACCACATACACTTTACAGTCGATTCCCACAAACACCCTTCACACAGCAATTTCAAACAACAAAACACAGCTTTATTATGGGGAAGGGCTAGGGTTAGGGTACCTGGGAAAAGGGCTGCTGTGAAGGTAAAGATGGTTAGAAAATTGGTTCAGAACAAGTAATAATATGCATGCCTGTAGCCTGAACCACCCCAGATTCCCATCTCCACTGGTACCATTGTCTACCCTCTGTCCTTTCTGGGTACCCAGGAGTTGCAGACCTGCTTGGTGCTGTGGGTTGATCAGCGTTGGGGGGTCCTAGGAACAATGTAACTGGCTGTAACAATTACTCCCCTGATTTCCAGGGCAAGCCCTGGGTACACATCGTCCTGGAGATCTGAAGAGTTCCTAGTGCAGAAGGCTTCCCACCAGTCCAAATTCACAGGATCTCAGTTCAAGGAAGGCAGAAATAAATGGACAGCAGAAGGCATCCTGAAGACTTGAGCTTGACTGAAGATCTGGCCACTTGTCACCGTCAGCCTATTCAGGTCCTTTGCAGAGCTACAGCGCAAGGCCCAACTACAGAGGGCCCAGACCTAGGAGTGGATCCATGGTCTGGCTCCTTCACATGTCACAGGTGCCCTAGCACCTCAGCTTGGACTGTTGGACCCCTGTAGCCAGCAGACCCCACTGGCTGGGGGTTAACGAGTTCCCCACCTGGCTCTGAATTAAGCTGGGACTCTGGGATTCTCTAATCCTCTCAACAAAGGGTCAGCTCCCCTATGCATCCAGAAAAGGTTCTCCATATGTTTTGCTTTCAAAGTCTTTTAGCAGCATGCTCCAAACTCCAACTCTAGAACAGCAGTTCCAATCCTTAGCTGGATCTCAACAACCACCACAGGTCCCTGAACTGTAGGGCACCTGCTCACTCATTTACTCTTAAAGTCTCTCTCTCTGCTTTTAATCAGGTTCCACCTTTTCTCTGGCTTACTCACAGTTTTTGGAAACCTCTTTCCCAGCTCAGATTACTCTCTCAGTCCCAAACAGTTGCAGGATGACTGCAGCAAAAGTCTCCACTGAATACAACAAGCTCCAAGTGGAGCCTGGAATGGTGGCTCAAAATGCCCAACTTCTCCAAACAGCAAAAATTCTTCTCCACTATTTCTCTGACAAATTCTGCTTTTCTCCAAATTAAGCCCTGTGAAAGGCCTTAGATGTTTTCTTATGTAGCACAGAGCTCTCCTGATTCGATCAGAGCCCAGCCACAGACTGACTCCACTGCCCAAAGTCTCTGGGATTTCTCCTGAAAATCCTGCCCTCTGATTGGTGGGTTTCAGTAATCAATCACAATATGGTGCCCTCTTTGATTATTGATTTGTTCAGTCCCTTGGTGCCTGAAAATAGTTAACACCCTCTCCCACGAGTCCTTTTGAATGGTATTTGGGTGCCCTGTTAACTGATTGGCTGCCTATTAGGGGTCAAAGGATCAAGGCATGGCTGCTTTCATTCAGTCCCCCAGCAATCAACTAAATGTCTCCACAAATAAAGTTCTGAGCAGCCAGTGTTTTTAATTTTAATTTATAAATGCCTCACTGTATACGTAGCCCATTTAGTGACTATAAAATGCTGCCCTTACTTAACATTTAATGTTGTTCCTCAGCCTATGGCTGCCACCAAAATACAATCCCCCTAGGTGGCAGCCAGGCTCTTGATTAATATATGTAACCTCCCAATTAATATTCATAGTGCCCTCTATTTTCAGTGCTCACAAATGCTGTTTAAATGCAGTTTAGCCACTCCTTACCTGCCCCCTCAAGATGTCTGACCCACATCCAGCTGAGTAAGGGGGTCGAGAGCACCAGTGAGGCATTTAAAAGACCATGGGACCTGCTTAGGAACCAGGAACTTCTGCTCATGCACAAACCAGCGTACTTGTCCAAAACAAATGTCCAGATCACCGGTCTCGCTATTGAACCCCCTCAGCCAGCCCCAATTTGGACTGAATTACCATGCGAGAGCCGAGGAGTGGGGAGAAAACAAGAAAAGCCCTCATGGGGGGGCTACACTTCCCCCCCTTAAGTGCTTGGTGTCCCTGCCAAGCCTATGGGCAAGACCCTGCAAAAATGTAAACAGTAAACTTTAACATTTAACAGATACCAAACATTTCTACCTAGACACCAGGTTCCTATCTACTGGGGTATTAAACACTTAGAAACATGAAACACATTATCTACAGTTTATAAGCTGAAACACCTTTCCCTGTTGATAGAAACCCAATACCAAAGTGTGCGTAGCACCCATACTTGCACCTTTTTAGTTGTTCATGACCACATGTATTTAAACTCACACTGATAATACACTTTTTTACCATTTGTTTCCCTTGGGTGCATTTTCACCTTCCCCTCTTTCTCTTTGCCACCTTCTCTCCAGGCCTGGGGGGTTTAGCACTAGCTAGACACATGTAAACCTTGGGTAATGACCTAGGGGTGACATACATACACTTGTGTATTTCAAAAAGGAGTAGGTCATTGGGTGCCCCCTGGATATCATAGGTAAACTTTAGTATGGTTTCACAGTCCTCCCTGATCTTCTTGGTGTTTCTTGCCCCTCAGTCCTACTGGCCACCTCCTGTTCAGAGGTAGAGTCCATGTTGCTTGCCCCTGTGCCTGTTTCTTCTTCTTCTGTTGCAGGGCGCTCCACGTTCACATCCCTTTCACTACTCTACTCAGTGGGGCTTTCTTGTGGCCATTCAGAAAGCTGGTTGGACCATTATTCAAGTCCGAAGTGGACTCTCCAAAAGGCTTTGACTCATGGGAACTGCTCTGAGACCACTCAAAAGGCTCAGCTGGACTAATGTTCCAGTTCGGGGTGGTCCCTTCAAGTGTCATAGTGAGAGCAGCTTCCCATTCAGCACCCTGCTCCACAGGCATAGGACAGCCCACTTCCCCAGACTTCATCATCTCGGATGTCAGTCTTTTTCATGATAGAACCCCTTTCCATAGAATCTGTCTAATGTCAGGGGTGCTCCTTGAAATAGTCTAGCCAGCTTAGGAGTGGGATAGAGAGAGACAGGTGGATCATCCAACTCTCTAACTCATCTGCCAACTCTACTCCATCTGTCACTTCTTCAACTGGGGTGGAATTAGCCCCTGTGGAATCATCATTGAAGTTCTGCTGTCATATGCATGTAGCAGCTCGAGTAGTTGGAGATGTGGGAGGGTCTACTGTATCAAGGGTTGAGCCAACCACATTGTCTCCAATGGGCAGTAGATGATTTTTATGGTACACTTTGTTCCTCAGTTTTTCCCTTCTGATCGAATCTTATATACCCGCAGCCCTTCCAGTTTCTCCAGTACCACATTCGATGTGCTTCCTCAGCGATCAGCAATCTTATGCTTCCCTGGAATGCCCAAGCGTCTTAGTAGGACTCAGTCACCTGATATCAGGTTTTTAACCCGAACTCTTATCATATCTCTCTTTGTTGGCTTGATTCCTCTTGTTGGCCATCTCAGAAGCTAGGCGATAGGCATCATTCAATTGCTGTTTTAACTTGTGCACATACTGTAGGTAATCACCCTCTTTATTGCCATCTGCTGACACTCTGAAGCACAGATACACTGGCAGATAAGCTTCCATCCTGAACATGAGACTGTTTGGAGAGAACCTGGTGGCATCATTCCTGGTACAGTCGTAGGTGTGAACCAGGGTCCTGACTCACTGACTCCAGGTATGCTTATCTCTGTGTTCCAATGTGCCCAGGATGTCTAACAGATTTCGGCTGAATCTTTCTGGCTGGAGGTCACCTAAGGCATTGTGTGGGACTTCCATAACCTCCTACAGAGACAATAGTTCTTTTATTAGCCTACTTTCTAAGTCATGGCCTTGGTCCAAATAAATTCTCTGTGGCGCCCCATAATGTACAAAAAATTTCTCAACTAGCACCTTTACCACAGTAGATGCTTTCTGATTTTTGTTGGAGTAGACTTGGGCATAGAGAGTAAAATGATCGAAGACTACTGGTATGTTTGAGATGTTTCTGGAGTCCAGTTCTAAAGGTGAGTAAATAAATGTACACCAGCTCCATAGAGGCACTAGTGACTATGTTGACTAGTGGGGTGACTTTTTGGGGAAGAGCTTTCCTCTGAATACACTGTTGACAGATCTTGCAATACTCTTCCACATCTGGTCCCTTTTTTGGCCAATAAAATCTACTTCAAACAAGATCAAGTGTGTGTTCACTGCCCAGGTGGCACATGTCTTCATAGAAGGCTTTTAACACAGTATAACGGAATTGGTCTGATCCTGCATCTGTATGTCAGACATAGGGTTTCTGTGGGTCTGCATAAGCCAAGGCTAGGATGTGGGTTAAGCAGTATATGATATCCTCAAAATTCCAGTCACATTCCTCAGTCCACTTGGGGCCAAATGGTACAGATGGTCTGAAGTATTTTGGTGATTCAGTGGAGATTGCAGGCTGTTGTTTTTTTTTTTTTTACCCTTGTTGGCTGGAGAGTATCACTGTAGCAAACTCAGGAGAGGTCTAACCACTCGGGTGTAATCCTTAATAAACCTCTGGTAGTACCCACAGAATCCCAGCAGCCACTGCAGATTCTTCAGATTCTTAGGTTTTGGCAAGGTGGTAAGTGCTTCAACCTTGGTGGGATCTGTCTGAATGCTCTTTGCTGAAACTATATGCCCAATGTACTTAATGGGAGCCTAGAAAAACTGACACTTGTCGATGGAGAGTTTTAAGCCAAATTTCTCCAGATAGTCCAATACTGTTAACAGCCGTGCTGTGTGTTCTTCTAAAATCTTCCCAAAGATGATAATGTCATCTAGATACACCAAGAACTCTAGCCCCCAACTCATGTCCCCAACTGCCTTCTTCATGAGGCGTTGAAACGTAACCATGGTGCCCAAAATGCCCTGGGGCATCCTCAGAAACTCATATAACCCTAATGGGCATATGAACACGGTTTTCTCCCAGTCCAGTGGGGCCATGGCAATCTGGTAATACCCACTTCTGAAGTCCAATGCTGAAAACCACTGGCTGCCGTTCAAGCAGTCCAAAGTGTCCTGTATTCATGGCATCATGTACTGGTCAGGAACAGTTTGTTTATTCAGTGTGTGATAATTCACACACATCCTAATGGACCCAGTCTTCTTCCTTACCACCTCTACAGGCAAGGCATAAGGACTTCTAGATTCCTGAATTATGCACGTGGCTATATTTTCTTACAGGTGCCACCTTACATCATCTATGTCCTCCTGGCAAGTTGTCTAGACCTCTCTATCTGAAGCAGTGCTGATCCATGAGCCTTATGTGATGTTGTTCCCCCGTCACATAACTGACATTCCTCTCATGTTAGGAAAACACTTTGGTTCTGGTGGGCAACTTCTTCCGAACTCAATCTTTCCACTCCTAGGGGATAGGGGAGTTACACAGGTAGAACAAACTGGGGTCAATACCAGGCAGGGAATCTCTTTCTGGAGCAGCTGGCTGTACTGCTGTAGACTTGAGCTAAAGTATGT
Organism: Neoceratodus forsteri; assembly: GCA_016271365.2. Classification (NCBI taxonomy): domain Eukaryota; kingdom Metazoa; phylum Chordata; order Ceratodontiformes; family Ceratodontidae; genus Neoceratodus; species Neoceratodus forsteri. Next base: position 537,484,548 of record CM057455.1, read on the forward strand.
CCTTTTCTGGTGACCACTTCATTGTCAGTTACATTCTTTACATGCACCGTAACTCTTCTGATGTATGCTTGCGCCTGTGCCGGTAAGACACTGGACTTTACAAGTATGCCAGCTGGCAACCTATGTTCCTCTATCTAACATCTAACATTGAGATCTGGTTCTTACCCTTTTTTCTCAGCCGTACTACTCTACTAATATTGCACTCCGCATTGGGTGGCAGTACTATTTCTTCCTCATCCCACCTTCAAACTGCACCCACTGATTAATCTGATTCTTCTGCTGAGGGTTGCCCCTGTTTTTGGTATGCTTCTTTTATTGGTGGGTGAATGGGCAGCTTATTCCCTTGTTATTCAGCCTCCCAGGCCTTGCAAAGCTGGGCCAGCCATCCAGACATGTGGGCATTGGTACCCATTAGCAAAGGCACTCCATGGTATACTGTATACCGGTCTCTGGGCAGATTAAAGCCAGGGTTTCAACCGAGTCTCCCATTCCAGCCATTTTGTTTGGGAAAGTCATCCAAACATTGACATAACTCAGATAGGGGTAGGATTTTTCACTAAGTCCCCACACATTTATCCCTTCCAATGGCTGCCATTCCAACTGGGACAAATGTTTATCATACCAGAACTTGAAGATGATTGTTACCTAGGAGCCACTGTCTAACATGGCATGTGTGGCCACTCCGTCGATGGTGACGGTGGTCTCTGTTCATGGCCCCACCAACCTATCCATATCAAGGGGTGACAAAACTAAAGGTTTGGCTGAAGATTTTTTCACATAAACTGTGGATCTGGGCTTGTTGGGGTCCCCAATACTTTCCCTTACTGGGCCCCATTGAAGTTCCCCTATGGCTTCGGTTTCTCCCCAACAACCGATCTCTCACTCAAGTGGGATCTTCATTGAACCAGAACCCTTTTTGGAAATGTCCTTCCCCCCACACCTGTAGCAAAAATTATCTCCTCTTCTGGATCTGTCTGGATAGCAGGCTGTAGGGGACATCCAGGGCTTTGGATAACTTGGAAGCCCCCAAAACACTAAGGGAGCTGGAGTAGAAACTGGAGCAATTGCTTGGGCCAGTGCCACTCTTTGTTCGGGGTCCTCTGTCCTTAGCATCCCCTTGTTCTTTAACTCACTGACAGCATGACACAGTTTCTGAAGGGAAATCTCAGTCTAGGGAACCAAAGGGGACACCTGGGCCTGTACCCCGAGGCCCATCACTGGGAGGGTGGCTGTAACTGGCTGAATGGGTTGATCAGAGGGAACATCAAGACCCCTGATAGAACCAGGATTAACTTTATCCAGTGCATCCCTGCATTCCTTTATCAACATTTGATCTCAGAGGCATCAGACAGGGGAGTGACTTCCTGAACCTAGGTTGTGGCTGCTACTATGGGATGAGGTTCCCACTAAGCATCCCTTTCCTCCACCTCCCTCACTTTTCTGAGGAGGACCCGGATTGAGGGGAGATTAGCCAGCCTCACTTTCAGGCCTGACTTCAACTATGGCGCCCCTCAACACCTGTTCCAACATGGACTTATTTAGATCAGTGGCCTGTATCCCGCCTTTTCTGTGCCCTTTTTGCAGGGCTTTCTCCAACCTCTGTACATACTCAGACAGGAGCTCCCCCTTTTGCTGGCAAGTCACCCTGAACCCACACCACAAATCTTCACAGGTGTCGGTACTACCAAAAGCACTGTCCAGTTTAGTCCTATATAATCCTCTACACTGGCCTCAGAGTCTGTGGTCCATAGGGACCAGATAGCATTGAAGGCAGGGCCTGACAAGCTCTCCATCAGCCTTTTGTGTTTCTCCCCCTCTCTACACTGCCAATGCTGTAGCAGTGGTATCACATACTGTACTGTAGTTTATAGAATCATAGAATCATACAGTCATAGAATCCCACTGGCAGAAAAAGACCACCTGGCCCATCTAGTCTGCCTAAAAAAATAGCCCACCCCCCTTCCCTTACCTCCCACCCCTCCGCCCTTCCTTCCTCCCCCCTCTGTTTAGCCCCATGTACTGTAGTTGTCCCATGCTCTTTGAATTTATCCACTGTATCCACCCCCACAACCCATTCCAGCAACCTGTTCCATGATCCTACAATCTGCTCTGAGAAGTATCGCCTACTTATGTCCCCACAAAATCTACCTCCTTCCAGCTTGAATGCATGGCTTCTGGAGGTTTTGTTATCATTCAGCCTTAAGAGGCTGCTTCCCCTTACTTAATTTATTCCCTTCATGTATTTGAAGGTTTTCGCCATATCTCCCCTTTCCCTTCTCACCTCCAGTGTATACAAACCAAGCTTCTCCAGCCTCTTCCCATATGGCCGACCTTGCATCCCCTGGATCATCTTGGTTGCCCTTCTCAGGACCCTCTCCAGCCTATCCTTGTCACCCTACAAGTGTGGCCTCCTGAATTGCACTCTATACTCCAGTTGTGATCTGACCAGTGTTTTGTAGAATGTTATGATCACCTCCCTCTTTCTACTTGTGAAGCCCCTCCCTATGCACGCCAACATTCTTGTTGCTTTGCCTGCCACTCGATCAAACTGATTCCTAACCTTTAAGGTATCAGGAATCCAAATTCCCAGGTACTTTTCTTGCTCTGTGACCTACAGTGCCACCCCCAAGCCAGTATGTTGCCCTGGGGTTATTACAGCCTATGTGCATTATTTATACTTTTTTGCATTGAATTGAAGTTGTCACCTTGCTACCCACTCCTCCAGATCCTGTCACATTTTCTCCACACACCCCCCCATAGTGTGCCCTCTGTTAAAGACCTTTGTGTCATCTGCAAACAGACACACCTTCCTATTAATATTCTTTGCTAAGTCCCTCACATATACATTAAACAAAATGGATCCCAACACAGATTCTTATGGAACCCCGCTCATCACCTCTTATTCACTGGAGTGCTTTCCATTGACCACTACTCTCGAGTTTCCCCCTCAGCCAATCTTTTACCCAATTTGTGAGCTTGTATCCCACTCCTAAACTGCTTAACTTGCTTACCAGCCTCCTGTGCGGGACTGAGTCAAATGCATTCCTGGAATCCAGGTAGGCCACATCTACTGCTCCCCAACCCCGATTATATACCTCCATTACACTCTTGAAGAATTCAATCAGGTTGATCTAGCATGACCTACCACCAGTGAACCCATGCTGGCTGTCATCAATAAATCCTTCCTCCTCCTCTAAGTGTTGTACCAGTCTTTCTTTTATGAGAATTCTCATCAATTTGCCTACCACAGAAGTGAGACTAACTGGGCGGTAATTGCCTGGCTCATCTTTACACCCCCCCCTTGTAGAGCAGCACCACCTCTGCTTTTTTCCTGTCCCCCGGGACCCTCCCCTCTTTAAGAGATAGATTAAGCAACTTAGTAAGAGGTGCCAACAGTTCCTCTTTTAAGTCCCTAAGTGCCCGGTGATGGATTTGATCTGGGCCCATAGCTTTGTTAGTTTTTATTTTCCGGAGCTCCTCCAACACCCTATCCACCGTGAAGGGGCTTGTGTCCACCTCCTTACCCACCTTCCCCTTTAGGCTTAATAGAGGCCCTCTTCTATTTTTCTAGAACATGAATACTGACGCAAAGTATTCATTGAGTAGATTGGCCTTTTCCTCATCCTCTTCAACTAGTACACCCCCCCCCCCGTAAGTCTTAGAATCCATTGCCTGCTTCTCCTCCTGTCAATCACATACTGAAATAATTTTTTGTCACCCCTTTTTGACTCCCTAACTATTTACTCTTCTATTAATGCTTTTGCCCTTCTAATTGTTTTGCCCGCTTCCTTAAACTTTTCCTTATAGACAGCTCTTTTCCCTAGCCCCTGTGAAGTTTTGTAGGCTTTGAACACCTTCTTTTTCTCCCTAACTGTCTCCCTAACCTCTGCCATGAACCACAGGGGTTTCCTCCCTCTTTTCCATTTTCTTGTCCTACAGACACTTCGCTCCATGGGCTTCAGGAAACCTTCCTTTATTGCCCCCCCAAAGCTCCTCTACCACCTCTAGATTTTACTTCCCTTCAAGTTCCTTCAGCAAAATTTCCTTCATCTTCCTAAAATTTGCCCTCCTTAAGTCCAGTACCTTGGTGGTTGACCCAACCATTTCTGACCCTGCCCGGAGGGAGAACCTGACCATCCAGTGGTCACTGTCTCCTAAATATCCCCCCACCTATACGTCCTTCACGCTGTCCCCATTAGTCAAAATTACATCCAGTGTTGCCTCCCCCGAGTCGGTTCCCTTATTAGCTGGTGCAGGAATGCATCTTGCATGGATTCTAACAAGTTCCTGTTTTTTTCAGATGCGGTCGATGGGATTTGGCAGTCCTCATCGAGTAGTTACAGGTCTCCTACCACCAGGATCTCCATTTTTCTGGCCTTCCCCTGTATGTCCCCAGCCATTTACCTATCCACCTCCTCTCCCTGGTGTGGTAGTCTGTAGACCATGTCTATTCTTATTGTCCCCCCTTCTTTCTGCTTAAGGTGACCCAAAGGATTTCAGCAGATCCCTTCTCCTCTTTACCCTCTACTGCTCTAATCCCATCCCTTACATACAGGGCTACACCCTAGCCTTTTTTTCCCCCTTTCTATCTTTCCTGAAAATATTATATCCTTGTAACTCCACCTTCCAACTGTGGCAATCAGTCCATCATGTTTCAGTTACTGCTATTAGGTTTTGGTCATCCATTCCCACCACTGCCTCTAAGTCACCCATTTTATTCCCTAGACTGTTGACATTGGCCAGTATTCCCTTCCATCTCACCCCTACCCCTTTGATCCCCCTTATTCCCTAGACTCCTGCATTGGCGAGTATTTCTTTCCATCTCACCCCACCCCTTTGACCCCTTTCTCTCCTGCTGTCTATTTTTACCTGTATTGGGAGAGTACTAGCTAGGTTAGTTCCACTAGGGTGATATTCCCTTCCTCCCCTAGCTCATTCAGGCCTAGATACACCTGTACGTGGCATCTGAAAGCATAGCCACTCAAGCCGGTAATGACTGTAGATGTACTCATCTGATTTTCACTCAGGCCTGGAAACATTTGATGAAAGCAGCAGTTCTTACCTAAATAATAAACAAACTGAATTGCTTAGAATTGATTGCATAGCATCGTTAGAAAGGTAATGTTGTGCTGAACAACTTTACCACTGATACTTTGTGTCTATCATGTATACTCTATACTAGGAGTTATTTACAGTTGTTTAAGGTATGGTGCACATGGCTGACATTTGTCTCTCAAGCCTCACCTTATCACCTGGAAAAAATCTGTAAAAAACACAGTTGTTTGGTATTTCAGCTAGTATTAAATAAAAACCAAATTGATTACAATTGATTGCATAGCACCATTGGAAATGTAATTTTATGCTGAATAACTTTGCCACTCATACTTTGTGTGTAGCACTTATGGTCCAAGAGGTATTTACATTTGTTCGTTGCATGCTGATTATGGCTTGATTTTGCTTAGAAAGGCCCAGGACGCAGTGCTAAGAGTATACAGGACACAAGTGGTAGAAGTCACAAAGAGCTCTTGTGGAGTGAATGAGCTAGTGTCACACTCTCCCCTGTCTAGTTTAAATTTAAGTCTACTCCCAGTCTTTCATCTATGTACCCTTGCAGTTTTGTTCATAATAATCTAGCCTCTGCAACACTTATGTGCAGCCTGCCCCTTGTGCACAGGTGCTCATCTATCCACATATCCTCCCAGTCCCCCAAACATATAAAGCCCTCCTCCCTGCACCACTGTCTCAGCCAGAGGTTGAATTCCTTTATTCTGAGTTGCCTGGCCATACTAGCACAATGCACTGGCATGACCTCAAAGAAGGCCAGGGAATTGACAAGCCCTTTACATCCCTCCGCTAGCTCCCTGAACCTCATTTGAATCCCCTCCACCTCTTTCACAGTCAAGTCATTTGTTCCTAGATGCAATACTAGGTATGGCTTACCTCCCACTAACTTAATGCAGTCCCTTATCCTAGGGACTGCCCTTCTGGCCTCCATTTCTGCATCGCAAGAAACTGATATCCCCTTAAATGTTACTTTCTTCCTTAGCCAATGAATCCCCTTTATGATCGAATATCCATACAATATAACTGATTTTGAAATTTCTATCTCCAAGAGTATCTCACCTCTACTGTCTGGGTCTGTCACACTCCTTCCACACTGTAGTGTTTTCCACATCTGCTCCCTTTCCTCTCCAACTCACACTTCCCCTGCTCACTCCTTCTCCCCCCCCTCCCTGCTGCTAACTATCCCCCAATATCCTTCTGACCTACCTCCCACTTCTGGGCCCCTGTGCAGGCTCCTACCTCCACCTTTCCTCCACCCTATCTTTTTTTAAGCCCTCCCATCTGCTCTTCCTGCTTGTTGCATATGCTTCTCTACCCTCCTTGTCCATTCCCCCTATCTGTGCTCTACCCTGGCTTTTCCTCCCTTTTGCTCTCCCTACGTGCCCTTCCACTGTGCTCTCTTCCTTTCCTTTCCTATGGCTTGGTCCTCTGTTAACATATGCCTCTCTCTCTCCCTTGCCCCCACTTTTCCATAAGTCCAACCAGGGGCCAGTACCTGTTTGACTCCAATGTATAACTCCTGTTGAGCACACTTTCCTCACTGCTTTCCTGTCTGTGAGATCTTCATCCTTTGTCCATTTTGATCCACCACTACCCTTCCCACCATCTTATCTCATCATCCATCCTTCCATTTTTCAACCCTGTCTCCCCCCCAGAGTTCCATCTGCACTCCTACATTTCTCTCCTCTTGAACTTTCTCTTTAACCACGTCAATTTGGCCTCCATCCACCTTAGTTTTTGACTAATAGGGTATTCACCTAACTTCCACAGAGTGTTCATGAACACCACAGCTCCACAACTATTACATCCTACTATCTTCCCTCATCCAGGTCCCCTGCTGCCCTTCATTCTCTGGTGATTTCCCCACTCCCCCACCAATGAGGCTCTATCTACCTCACCCCATTCCCCTGCCAGCCCCACCTACCATGAGTTTCACCCTGGGCCAAGCTGGTTCCTCCCATGCCCTCCACATTTGTGCCCCTAGCTCTTTCACTAATAATCAATCAGCTATGGTAACAAATTAGTGCGGGAATCAGTTTGGGGCTGCCTTATCACCCTTTCTGACTAATCGAGCCCCTTAAGCAGCAGCAGCCAGAAAGCTCCTTAGTGCCAATAGTTAAATTAGCTAAAGAGTCAGCGTGAACCCTCCTTGTTTACCCCACAAGTAATCCAACCAATTTAGTACACAAAGACAGTCAAGGGCTGTCCAAATGTCAGCATGTCCCAAACTAGTATCACAGTACATTGTAGTAGGGTGCACACCTCAGTACCTCTACTCCCGATATTCAGTTCCAGTGTCCATCTTCTGGATTTTCATCTGTTCCCTATCAATCTTACTTTCCAGAAGTCCAGAACAGCACCCCTAGTCCTGATTGTTCCTAAATTAGTATCACAGTCCCTTCTGGTGGGATGCACACACCTCAGTACCCCTACTCCCAATGCTCAGCTTCAATTTCCGTCATATGAATTTACTTCTGTTTCCTCGCTACTGCCCAGAACTGCACATTTGCTCACTCCTGACAGTTGTAACCACTCAAGGGGTGGCTGCAGCAGTCCATTTAATAAATAATGGTGGGGTGCATTGGGAGGGTAGGAGAAAAACCGAGCAGCTTCTTTGCTGGCTTCCCCTAGGTCAGCCTGCAGTCCATGCCTCGACGCTTGAGTGCTGTGGGTGCAGCAATTGATTTCAGCTCACTTGGGGACTGTCTGGTGCAGCTGGTCCCTGGCTATAAACAGCCCAGCTGCAAGTTCCAAATCCACCACTGGTCTGTCCTGTTGCCTCCAGAAGGAACCCAATGTTGTACTCTCCTCTGGATTGGATCCTGCTCAGCCGAGGAGGACCTGCAAGGCCACTGCAGATCCACTGCAAACCTGCTGCCTGGACTTCAGCTCCCAATGTGGTAATGGCAAAAACCCAGCAGCTTCTTCTTCACCGGCCTCTCCTAGGCCGGGCTGCTGTCCACGCAAACTGATGCTTGAGTGACACAGGTGTGGCAAGTGATTTCAGCTGCTAGGAAGAGGATGAGTCATAATTCTCCTCCCCAGCAGGAAAGGGCTTCACCCCTGAAAACAATCTCAGCTTTCTATATGAGTCTGAAGGGGCAGGTACATACCTGGGTCAGGGGTTCACATTTTGAGGGGGGGTCCGCGATAGCTCGGACTCTCCAACCTCTGGGGAAACCACACTAAACAAAGTCACTATGGACCAGGCCTCTAGCAATCCCTTGGGCATTAATGCCTCAGGCACCTAAGCAGCTTCCATGACATTTTTACACTTCAACACAGTCAAAGATCCCAAAACAGAATCAAGCATTTTCCCTGCACTTTTACCTTATCCAGCCTCCTGGTTGTGGACAAATGCCCTTCTACATACCCCTTCTCCATATCAGGGGGGTACCCCTAACAGTAAAAGGGACTTCTGGGGGGTCCATTCTCATATCTCCATTATCATACCTCCACTCCATTCCACTAACTTTACCTTGTCTTTCTCTTTTAGCCTAACCTGAGACCTGGGGTGGTAGAGTTGGGTGTGGGGCAAACAACAGTGGTCTTTCCAGTTTGGTCCTCCATGGTGGGCACAGCTGGCAAATAGGAGATCCTAGTGGTGCCTCCAAAGATTTAGCCCAGGTGTCATAAGCCATTGGGCTACTACCCCTGCATGTTTACCCTTCACACAGGTTAAGGGGCCTGGGTCCTGCTACAGTGGTATTTGGGGGATTCTATCCCAGAAAATAAGTGAAATAGTGCAGTGCCACCACCTAGAGTAAGTTGCAGTGGGTCAAGTGTGTGACTGGTACAGCCCAGTGGGATACTGCAACTATCCACCTTCCCTTTCTAACCACCCAACACACTGGATGCCAAACAGTTTCCCTATACCATACCATATAATATATACACTTTACAGTTGAGTCCTACAAAACACCCTTCACACAGCAATTTCAAACAACAAAACACAGCTTGATTATGGGGAAGGGCTAGGGCCAGAGAACCTGGAAGAAGGGTAGCTGTGAATTTAAAGATGGTTAGAAAATTAGTTCAGAAGAAGAAATAACACACAGGCCTGCAGCCCTAACCATCACAGATGCCCACCCCCACTGGTACCAGTGTATACTCTCTGTCTTTTCTGGGTATCCAGGAGTTGCAGGCCTGCTCAATGTTGGCAGGTGTTGGGGCCATACGAATAATGTAACTGACTGTAACAATTAAACAATTATTCCCCCTGATTGGCTGGCCAAGCCCTGGGTACTCACGGTCCTGGAGATTTGAAGAGTTCCTGGTGCAGAGGGCTTCCATCAGTCCAAATTCAGGGAATCTCAATTCAAGGAGCTTGATTGAAGGTCTGGTCCCTTGTCCCTTTAATTGAAGATATGGCCACTTGTCACCTTCAGCCTATTCAGGCCCATTGCAGAGCTACTGTACAAGGTCCACCAACTGCAGAGGGCCCAGATCTAGGTGTGGCTCCACAGCCCGGCTCCCTCACAGGTCACAGGTGCCCTAGCACCTCAACATGCACTGTTGGCCCCTTGTAGCCTGCAGACCCCACTGGATGGTGGTTAGCGAGTTCCCTACCTGGCTCTGAATTAAACTGGGACTCTCTGGGATTCTCTTTTTATGCAACAAAGGATCAGCTCTGCTATGCAGCCAGAACAGTTTCTCCAAATATTCTGCTATCCAAGTCTTTTAGCAGCAGGCTCCAAACTCCAACTCTAGATCAGCAGTTCCAGTCCTCATTCGGATCTCAACAACAACCACAGGTCCCTGAAGTGTAGGGCATCTGTTCACTCTTTCGCTCTTAAAGAGCCTCTCTTTCTCTGCTTTAAATCAGCTTCCACCTTTTCTCTGGCTTACTCACAGTTCAAAATACTTACAGGTCTCTGGCAGTCACACAAATCCCTGAGATGGACACACACAAAGGTCTTCGCCAAGATAAAGCAAAACACATATTGAGTTTATTAAAAAGGCTCCAGTGGAAAATAGAAATAACTGCCTGACATGTTTTGGACCTGCTTGGTCCTTTATCAAAGGCTGGTAAAAACAAACAGACAAACTCATTTTATATATTCAAAACTCACATGACCTGCTAATCTCATCCATTCAATTAACAATCTATTAGTGAGTGCAAGCAGACCACTCTTAAAGTGACAAATGCCTAATGACAAAAATGCATATAAATACATGACTTAAATACCTTTTGCAAACACTAAAAAAAGAATGTTGTTCTCCTTTTGAATAAATATTGCACACAATATATCTCCAATATGATATAGACAAACAGGGAGATGGATAGGAATAAAATATTCATCAGAATATTATGTCTCTTACATCAACATGTTCAAACACATTTAAAGTAAACATATAAAATCCATTGGAAAATATGTAAAGGGGGGAAGGAAAGGGTGAGGGGGAAAGGGAAAGCTGTTACGGGAGGGAAGAGAAGTAAGGAAGAAGTGGAAAGTAGAGGGGGGGCTTATTCACAGTTCCAAGAAACCTCTTTCCCAGCTCAAATTGCTCTTTCTGTTCCAAGAGGTTGCAGGATGGCCACAGCAAAAGTTTTCACTTAACACAACAAGCTCCAAATGGATGCCTGGAATGGTTGGCTCAAAATGCCCAGCTTCTCCAAACAGCAAGAATTTTTCTCCACTGCTTCTCCGACAAACTCCGCTTGTCTTCAAATTTAGCCCTGTGAAAGGTCTTAGAAGTTTTCTCATGTAGCACAAAGCCCTCCTGACTCAATAAGAGCCCAGCCACAGACTGACTCCACTGCCCAAAGTCTCGAATTTCTCCTAAAAATTCTGCCCTCTGTTTAGTTGGTTTCAGTGATCAATCACAAGATGCCCTGTTAACTGATTGGCTTCCCAATGGGGGTCAAAGGATCATGTCATGGGTGCTTTCTTAGAAACATAGAAACATAGAAGTTGATGGCAGATAAGGACCTCAAGGCCCATCCAGTCTGCCCATTTCTTTTTCTACCTTATGAATGTGCCATAGGCCTTTGCTCTGTCAATGGCCTAACTATTCATACTCATCTGCATTGTTCCCTTATACCTATCCCATGCCTGTTTGAAGCCCTGCACTGTATTCATATCTACCACTTCCTGAGGCAGGCCGTTCCATGCATCCACCATCCTTTCTGTGAAAAAGAACTTCCTCACATTACCCCTTAATCTGCCTCCCTCTAATCTCATGCTGTGTCCTCTTGTCCTATTTTTCTTATATTGAAACATGTTAGACGCTGTCACCTTGTTAATGCCCTTAAGGTGTTTGAATGTTTCAATCATATCCCCTCTCTCCCTCCTTTGCTCTATGGTATACATATTGGGTTCAGTTAATCTGTCCTCATATGTTTTCTGATGCAGTCCCTGCACCATTTTGGTTGCCCTTCTCTGGACTGCCACAATTTGGTTAATGTCCTTGTGAAGGTGTGGCCTCTAGTACTGCATGCAATACTCCAGATGGGGCCTAACCAGTGTATTGTAAGAGGGATTATTACCTCCCTCTTCTGACTTGTGATACCCCTACTAATACACCCTAACACCCCCCTAGCCTTACCTACTGCTTTAGAGGTCTGCTTGGATGATTTTAGGTCATCAGTGATGATGATGCCCAAGTCTCTTTCTTCCTTTGTGACTTCCAGCAACTCCCCTCCAATCCTATAGGTGGCTTCAGGGTTTCTGTTCCCTATGTGCATGATCTTGCACTTCTTTGCCTTAAACCCCAGTTGCCACTCTTCTGACCATGTTGCTAGTTTATCCAGATCTCTTCTTATTCTGCCCACACCATCTGGATCATCTTTTCCATTGCAGATCTTGGTGTCCTCTGCAAACAGACAAACTTTACCCTCCAGTCCACTTGCAATGTCACTAATGAAGACATTGAAGAGGACTGGCCCAGGACTGATCCCTGAGGTACCCCACTTGTGACTTGCATCTTTTCTGACTGTATACCATTTACCTCAACTCTCTGTTTTCTGCCCATCAACTAGTTTGCCACCCAGTTGACCAATGTCTGACCCACCCCGAGCCTACCCAGCTTATTAATAAATCTTCTATGTGGAACAGTATCGAAAGCTTTGCTGAAGTCAAGGTAGGCAACATCAACACCTCCCCCTTGGTCCACCACTCTGTTTACCCTGTCAAATAAATCTATGAAATTAGTTTGACAGGACCTTCCTTTTGTAAACACATGCTGTCTTGGATCCTGTGCTCCTTTGGATTCCAGGTGTTGCACTATCCGTTCCTTAAGGATTGTCTCCATAATCTTGATAACTACTGAGGTAAGACTGACTGGTCTGTAGTTCCTTTCCTCCTCCCTGCTACCTCTCTTGTGGAGTGGGATCACATGAGCCGTTCTCCAGTCTTCTGGAACCTCTCCTGTGCTCAGAGACTCACTAAACAGTTCTGATAATGGCTGTGCTAGTTCCACCTTTAGCTCCTTTAGTATCCTAGGATGTATGCCATCAGGTCCCATTGTCTTGTCCACTCTGAGCTTATCAAGCTCTTGTAGGACTCTTTCTTCTGTGAAGAGACTAGAGCACACCTCCTTCCCCCCCTCGTGTCCATGGTGCAGAGCTGTGGGCCCTGTCCTACCTTCTCTTCAGTACATACTGAGCAGAAGTATCTATTTTGGATAGATGCTTTTACATAGTCCTCCTCCTCACACACACCCATATTCCCTTTGATCTTAGCAATACCCCCTCGGGACTTTCTCCTTTCACTAATGTATCTATAGAAAGTCTTGTCACCTTCTTTTACTGTTCGTGCTAGTGTTTCCTCAGTTTGGGCCTTTGCCTGCCTTGCTGCCTTCCCTGCTTCTCTTAGGGAAGTTTGGTATGCCTCCCTATCTTCATCCTGCTGCGTTCCCTTATATTTCCTGAAGGCCAGCCTTTTGGCTCTGACCTTTTCTGCTACTGTGTTTGAGAACCAAAGTGGTTTCCTTCTTCTTTTGCACTTCCTTTTCTCACTAACACAGCAGGATGTTACTTCAAGTATTGCATCTTTAATGCTTGCCACTTTGCCTGTACCCCCTCACCTGTATTTCTTTTTGCCAGGGCTAGCTTAACTCTATTGGCCATCTTATCAAAGTCAGCTCCTCTGAAGTCTCATATTTTTGCCTTGGAATTGGATGATTTAGTTCTAGTGGCCAAATTGAACAATACTATGTGATGGTCACTGGCCCTCAGGTGACCTTCTACTTGGAGATCTGTGATCCTTTCCCTGTTAGTCAGTACTAGATCTAGGATAGCCCTGTCTCTACTGGGTTGTTGTATAAGTTGTTTGCGGCCCTCCCCCTGCATGGAATCCACCATGTGTCTAGTTCTGGCAGATGTCCCTGCTGTTATTGACCAATCTGTATCTGGCATGTTGAAGTCTACCATTATCAGAACCTCCCCTTTAGCTGTCATGTTTTGTATATCTTCTAACAGTAACATGTTTATGTCCTCCCCCTAGTCTGGAGGCCTGTATACAACCCCAGTTCATATGGCTGTCCCATTTCCTGTTTCCAGGGTGACCCACAGTTCTTCTGGCTCCTTATGTGTATTCTGAATTTCTGCAGCTTTGATATTTTCATTGACATAAAGGGATACTCCACCCCCACCCCCTTTTTGCAAAGTACATAGGCAGGTACTGAAGTCTCCCAAATGTGGTTACTGGTAAACCATGTCTCGCTAAAGGCTACTATGTCCAGTTTAGCCTCTGTCATTATTGCCTGCAAGTCTGGGATCTTGTTTCCCAGACTGCAAACATTTATGTACATGATTTTCCATTGGTCAGATTTTGATGTGTTAGATGTTGGGTGAAGTCCGGCGTTTCCCCTGTGCATCGTATGGGGAGCCAGACCTTTTTCTTTACTTGGTCATGGAAATGAACTACAAACATGCTGAACTCCTGTTTGACCACTAGCTGAGGGGGGAGGGGTGTTCTTCCCATTCAATGTTTCAGGTACTGCACTCCCTCCCCCTTTGCTAGTTTAAATATTCTGCAAAGACATCAAACTTCTGCCCTGATGCAGTGACTCCCTCCTTAGCCAGATGCAGTCCATCAAATTTAAAGAACTTTTGCTCCCAAAACTGTTGCCAGTTCCCTTCAAATTTGTGTCATTTTTCCTGGCACCAGCCCTTGAGCCACATGTTTAGCTCCCATATCTCCCCTTCTCTGACCTTCCGTCCATCTGTTCCCCTCTCCCAGACTGGCAGGATCTCACAGAAGGAGATGCCAGATAAAATGGATGATAGTTTGTCACCCAGCCTGGTCAGGTGTTCCTTGGTCTCCATAACTGACTGGCTGGTGAGATCATTAGTCCCTATGTGTACCAGGACATCATTGTTTTCTCCTGCTTCCTGAACAATTTTAGCAATGCGGTCAGTGTCTCTCCACACTGATGTACCTGGGAGAAATCTGACCATTACCCCTGGCTGGAGATACGTATCAACTCCCCGAACCATGGAGTCTCCTATGATCAGAAGTTTTTTGGATTTTCTTTTTGCTTTGGTTCCTGTTTTGGACATGTGTTGTTGTGCTAGCTCTTGTGCTGCAGTGTCCTCTGCCCCTTTTTTGATTTCAGAGATAGAGGCAGATGCCTGTTTGTAGTTTTTATATGGTTTGTGGAGGTGATATGTTGGAGAGCACCGCATGATGGGGCACCCGATTTGCCCCTCCTAACCACCGGCCAACCTCCCGGACCAACTACCCTCTGCGGTCGAGATGCTTCTGTTGGATGTTGGGGAAATGGCGGGCAGTTCTTATAATGTATTTCCTCTTGAATATGCAATTTGAGGCATGCAATCTCTGCTCATGCTGCTTGGAGCTGAGCCTTAGATCTCCAATGGCCCAGCATGTATGATAGTGTCCTAAATCCTGTAAAACTGCCCTTCTGAAAAGTGTTCCACAGTACCTGCAGTTAATGATATCCATTCCAGGTAAGTTGCTGGGTTTATAACCTGGTCAGAGTAATTAGAAGGAAGAAAATAAAAGCAAAAGTTTGATTTTGTGTTTTGTTTGTTTGTTTTTGTATAACTTGTTATAACAAGTTAAATTACTAGTGCCCCTGTAAATGAGGTCACTGTGTAGATACCCTCTGAACCACCCCTTACTGCTTTACTACAGGAAATGTCATTTATGTGCTACCCTATAAAAAGAGTGTAGTGTGGGGTGGTTGGTGATGGGGTGGGTGACTGGGCCGTTCCCCTGCTGGGTGACTGGGCCATTCCCCTGCTGAAAAAGAAGAACCATGGATGAAAGAAACAACGAAGTAAGAGCAGAAACAATCAGCCAGCAACAAATGCAGTAGCCCTGAAAATGCATCCTAATGACAGATAAAACTGTGAAACCTGTAATGCACCACCTGTAATAATTTCAAAGAAGATATACCCTGTAAGAAACACTTTGCTACAGAGAAAAATAAAGCAGTAACAGAAGATATACCTTGCAAGAGACAATTTGAATCAGAAGAGTACAGCAGTAATCTTTAAGCACACACCTGTAGGCACACCCTGTAATAATGCAGCAGAATTTATACCTAGCAGCAACAATTTGAATTAGTCCCCCAGCAATCCACTAAATGTCTTCACAAATAAAGTTCTATGCAGCCAGTGTTTTTAATTTTAATTTATAAATCCCCCACCGTATATGTAGCACCTTTAGTGACCTACAAAATGCTGCCCCTACTCAACATTTACACTCTTTCCATAGCCTGTGGCTGCTGCCGAAATACAGTCCCCTAAGGTGGCAGCCAGGCTCCTGATTAATATTAATGACCTCTCAATTAATATTCATAATGCCCCCATTTTCAGGCACTCACAAGCACTGTTTAAATACAGTTTAGCCATTCCTCACATATCCCCCATAGATGTCTGACCCCCATTAAGCTGAGCAAGGGGGTCAAGAACACTAGAGAGGCATTTAAGCAGCCACAGGACTGGCAGAGGCACCAGACTCTTCTGTGCATGTACAAACCAGTGGACCTCTCCAAAACAAATGCCCAGGTCATGAGTCCCACTATTGAACTCCTGCAGCCCAAATTTGGGCTGAATTGTCATGCGGAAGCCCAGGAGAGGGGAGAAAACAGGTAAGCCCTCACAGGGGTTACAATTTAAAACATTTATTCTAACTCCCCCATTAAAATGGCCTTATTCCTCATGCAAGGCTTCAAGAAGTCATTAGCATAAAATTATGGGGACCTTGATCTGTCAGTACAAATCAGCTCCTTATTGGATTACTCTGATGCCTGTACCTCCCCTTAACCACAGTCCTAGTACCAAGAAATACAATCCCCGGTGACCAGTGGTTCCACCCTCCACTAATCCTTGTCCCAAATTTTTATAGGGAATCCCTGGTAGTCCAGAGTTACCCCCTCCCGTCCCAGTATCCTGGTATTTAGTGGATCTCTTTCATTGAGCTTCAGCCCCAAGTTAGCAGCTCTACTTATTCTGTTACAATATTGATATTCAGACTTGAAGTTGTCTCTCCCATGCCACACTATATACCATTAATCTTTATCAATAAAGTTATTTACCATTTGATTCTGTAGCTACACTCCTTACAAAAATATATTGTGCCTATACCCTTAGTTCCTTTAATCTTCAAACTGAGACAGCATTGTGACAATCTCCCATCTCCCTAAAGAAAAATCCCTTAAGATGGGAGGCAGTATAGTGTAGTGGTTTAAGGCTCTGAGCTGCAAATCTGGAGACCTGGATTTGAATCCCACAGCCCCCACTTGCATACTGGGTGACCCTGAGCAAGTCACTTAACTTCCCTGTGGTCCCAGGTTGCACCTATAAACAAGCTTTCAGGTTAGCATGCCATGCCTGGTTAAACACTTGGAAAAAAAATCAGGCTGCACTGGCAGTTTTGAAGTACCATACAAACATTAGGAAATTTGATTTTTCTTTCTTTGGACATATGCTTTTGAACTCATTCCCATTTAGAATTCATGGTGCCTCTATTCATCAACCCATTCAAGACTGAACTTGATAAAATATTTAACATTAGAAAAGTCCTGCTTCTTTCTCTAACCATACCTATGACTTGGTCTTTTTATCATTTAAAAAATTGTTCTATGGACACAAAGCTATATTGTTTCCAGTATACACAATGTTTAATTTTTGCCTTACTTTGTATACATTTAAATCTGTGTGTAACTATTTCTCTTATGTATTCATTTTTTGTTACTTCTCAATCGTGACACTTCTCCAATTCTCATCTTGATTCTTTACACTGTAACTTACCTACTCCTTGTATTCTATTGTAACCTCCCAGGTAATGAATAGACAATTTTCTGTCTCGCACACATGCCTGGCCAACAAAAAATAAGTAAATAAATATAGCAAGAGTTTATATGCAGGGTGACATGGCTGACAAGATGTCAGCCTGATCTCAGAATTCTGTACCAGGTCTGCTGCATCTGATAAATCTTCTGTTTTCGGACTCGTGCAATATACACCACTCTTTATCTTCCCAGGTTATGCAGAAGACTACTGAAGGATCCCTGGAGTTCAACAGCCAGAATAACATCATAAATCCTCTTCTTTCCTCTCCTTTCCTCTCTTCTCTTCCTCTGTGGGCTATGGAAGGACACTGAGACAGCACTGTGACAATCTCCCCAAAAGAAAAATCCCTTAATACAAAAAAACCTTTAGGACATTAAAAAATGTATAGGAACACTCACTGATGAACTGGCAAAGATGCATTCCTCAGTCAGTGAAATTTATTTGAGTGTTGGGACTGTCTGAGTGAGTGGCAGACCTGCAGGACAGGCTAAAGAAGCCCATAGAAACACAGTTGGAGAGGCTGGAGGACTGCCCTATATTGACTGAGGCCCAGGAGTGGGAACAGTGTAGAGGACAAGGGGAGTATATAAATTTAGAATGCAAGAAGAGAGGAGTAAAACAGACAGTAAACAGAGAGGATAACAAGGGAAGGGGGTTAGGGTGAGGGGGAGCTTTGAGCAGCACAGGCGGGAGAGAAAGGCAGGGAAGGGAGTAAGGTATGGAGAGCTATGTGTGCCAATGCTAGGACTCAGGAAAATAAAAATCCTGATCTAGATGCTGTCATGGAGGAGACTGTCCTGGATTTGATGACCATAATGAAGTCATGGTACACTGACAGTCATGACTAGTGTATGGCAGCCATACCAGGCTACTCTCTGTTCAGGAGAGAAAGGGAATGTAGGAGAGGAGAAGGGGTTGTATTATATGTGAGGGAGGGAACCAAGACTACAGAAATACAGGGGCACCCTGAGGAAAAGGAATGGCTAAATGTGATGTTGGTTGTTCTAAGGACAGGATCTGGAGATGCCATCTATACAGGGGTTATATATAGACATCCAGCATAGTGACAGGAGTTGAGTAAGGTAATTGGGAAGACATCATTAGGATGGCAAATAAGGGGGAGGTGCTGCTAGTTAGGGACTTCAATCTTCCAAATGT
Source organism: Neoceratodus forsteri (assembly GCA_016271365.2). Classification (NCBI taxonomy): domain Eukaryota; kingdom Metazoa; phylum Chordata; order Ceratodontiformes; family Ceratodontidae; genus Neoceratodus; species Neoceratodus forsteri. Next base: position 537,503,038 of record CM057455.1, read on the forward strand.
GTATTGGAACCTTCTAGCTGCTGTTTAAGCATGGAGCAGGACAATCTTTGACTCTCTACAAGTGGCTTCACTCTGGCAGCTAGTCAACACACCCACTAGGGATGGGGTAGTGCTGGACCTGGTGCTTACAAACAGGGAAAGCATTGAAGACATCATGGTGGGCAGTCCTGTAGGTTACAATGATCACTTTACAGTGTGGTTTAATGTTAAGATGGGAGCAGAGGCAAATTACACAGGACAAGGTTCCTGGACATTATGAGGGCAGATTTTAAAGACATGGGAGACTGCCTCAGGAACTGTCTAGTGGGGGGATTTCCAGGGAGGGGTAGAGCAACAGTGGGGAAAAATAAGGGAAGCCATAAGTAAGGCAGCCTGCCTCTGTGTGAAAGAAGTGAGTAAAAGCAAAAGGGAAAAGAAACCACTATGGTAATCTAGGGAAGTAGTCATGGTGGTGAAGGAAAAAAGGGTGGCATTCAGGAGGTATAAGGAAACAGAGAGGGAGGAAGATGGGGAGCTGTTCTAGGGAAAACAGAGGAAGCAAGTAAGGCAGTAAGGAGGGTAAAAGCACAGATAAAGGAAATGATAGCCAAAGTGGTAGCAATGGAGATATGATTTTCTTCAGGTACATAGGTGAGAAGAGAAAAGCAAGGGTAGTGATTGTGAGGATAAGGAGGATGGCAGAGTGAGACTACACAGAAAGGGACCAAGAAAAGCAGACACTCTAAATAGGTACCTCTGCTCAGTCTTTACAGTGGAGGGTGAGTTGATGACCAGGGAGCAGCAGACATGGGGAAGGGGAGATAGACTAAATACCATTTAGCCTCCCACATGGGGGGTGTGGGGGTTGCTCCTCCCTCAAAAAACACATTACTTTTCTGAAGGCACAATTTCATCTGCAATTGCGGTTGACATAGTGCCATCGCTGTAATAGCGGTCAACAGATTTTCTGTTGAACCAGAGTCATAGAACCATTTGATCCTACTCAGAGAAACCCACAGATGTCACTTCTCCCTCCCATGACAAGAAGAGACTCTTTTCAAATGCTGGGGTTGTACACAGTTTTTTGCTGTTCTGTTTGTTAATACTATTTTTGTACTGTTATGTTTATCTGATGCAAGGATGCTGATTAGAATATTTTGGTACACATGTACAGCATGGCCTAGTGGCTCAAGGCTTGAGGAGGCCCTTTTCTCTTTAAGTATGCCTCTAACTTACATGGGTCCCAATTCTCATGCCAAATAACCTCTTAACACATATAAATGGCATTCCTTAAATGTACTATCTGGAACATCAGAGAGCTGAATTCCCTGATTAAATGAATGAGTTTTTTTAGTAGGCTGAAGGCAATGAAGGCCCAAGTAGTGCTCTAGCAAGAAACTAATCTTCAGTCATAGGAAGCTCTCAAACTATGTAGAGACTGGATTGGTTGGAGCTTCACAGCTGTGCCTCCTCCTACAAAGCAGGTGTATCTATTCTTTTACATAAAGCACTACCTTTGAAAATTAAGCATCAGGACATCTGACCATGAAGGACACTGGGTACTTGTGAAAATGGAAACCCTTGAATGCCCAGTATGTATAACAAATATCTAAGGCCACAGTGCAGATACACCAGCCCTTTTATATGACCTAAGTCCAACATTTGCCATCAAATTGGGCCCAGCTACCTACATAATGATTAGGTAGACTTCAACCTTACCTTGGAGGTGTGCCTAGATGGGTTTTACTGGGCAATTGGAGCCCAATACTAATGGCCTTCCAGGATGGCAGCCCTTAAGGCAATGATAGCTGAATTTTCCCTGATAGATGCTTGCCACCTGCTCCTTCCCCAAGATCCAGAATACACGTTATTTGGCCACACACGCCACCTGCAGCAGACTAGGTATCCTGCTGACCTCCCCCATAATTACCAGAACCCTGAAGGCCTCTAAAATAGCCCTACTCTATCTTTAGGACCCTAATCCAGTGTCCCTTGTCCTGATGTGAGGATAACAATTTGAGAGTGCTGCAGCCAAGAGGCTGGACCCCCTGCCTCTCCAGGATACCAAATTCAAAACTTGGATGAGAGAAGGGGATGTCCTTTTCCAGACTAAATGACACTGGTAAAACATCTATAGGGACTGTATTAGAGGCTTTCAAGGTCCTCATGCTGGACAGAATTATGGGCTATGAAGTCCACTGCAGAGGCATAAGAGAGGCTGAACAAAAAGATTTGTAGGCCAAATTAATAGAAGAGTGGCAGTATAAACGAGAAGTACAGCAACATAAAAATGTTCAGCTACAAGCAGAACTGGGACACATTCAGGTGCAACTTGATATGCTTGCTTGTAGGAAAACTGAACTTACTATCTTATGTACAAAGCATAGGTATTGGAATTGGTGGGGGAGTGGGAAAGTTGCTGGCATGTAGACTGCATAAACAACAAGTGGAACTACATATTCTGGCGATGAAAAACTCACTAGGTGTGTTGTACAAGCAGAATGGTGATATTAACATAGCCATGAAATCTTTCTATGAGGAGCTGCACCCCTCTCAAGGCCAGCTTCCCTCCTCCTCTCTGCATTGTCTCCTCAGAGACCTCTCCATTCTGCAACTTTCAGCAACACAGTAACAATCACTGGAAGCCCCCTTCCATGCATAAAATAACAGCAGGTTCATCTAGCCTAACTCCCCCAATAAAGCAACTGGTGGGACACATTTCTGATTTTTATTTATTTATTTATTTATTTATTAAACTCTAGGATTACAAGTACCTTTGAGCAGGGACTGCTCATTTACAAAGGTTCCATGTCAGAGGATGGGGTGACATATCACAAAGATGAACAAAGATTACAAACTAAACATGTTGATTACTAAGGCCTAAGTAGTACAGTCAATAAGCTGAAGTAGATCAACATAAGCTAGCTTTAACAGAATTCATGGTAGAGCAGTATCTATGTAGGAGGAAGTCAGGAAGAAGCCGGCAGGTAGGTGTCATTTTTGTCAACTCCTGGGAGATGTGGTGTCCCTGATTTTACATAGAGTGCATTCTGAGGCCCACAGAGCCTTTACTGTCACCGTCTATGAAGGATATTATAATAACAGTGCTCCTCATGAAGGGCAAATACCTCACATTAGCAGCCACCTTTAGACCCCTATCTTTAATAAAATTATGGCTAAGGCACTGACATCTATTTTGGAGGATATCCTTCCTTTGTTGGTACACAGCTCCCAGACTGGCTTTGTCAAAAGGAGATTTAGTAACTGATCATCGGAGACCTCTCATCTCCCTGATGAAAGTGGCCAACAGTGACACCACTCGATGTGTAGCTGTAGCCATTTTGTAAAAGCTTTTAACTTGGTGGAGTGGGGATACCTGCATGAGATCCTGCAGAGAATGATGTTTGGGACATCCTTCAAGGTGGTGGTTAAGATGCTCTGTACTTACCCTACTGCAATAATTCTCACTAATTCCACATTGTCAATGTGACTGACAATGTAAAATCTAACATAGAATAGAGATGTGCTTCAAGGGTTAATTTTGGGCCCCTTGACATTCTTAATATACATTAATGATGTAACCAAAGCTATAAAAAGTTTCTCCATAAAGCTGTATGTGCATGAAACTGTCCTTATCATCTCAGCTAGCAATGCAAAAGAAATGGAATACAGATTGCTGGATGATTTTTAGCAGTTTAGAAACATGGTTCAGACATTCAAAGTTGGTACTAAGTCATAAAATAACAGTCTGTGTTGTTTTCAATGCATCTATGCAGTAAGATGACAGATAATGAACTGAACATTAAGTTGTTGAATGAAGGCTTAATTACTACAGTCAGTGAATACAAATACCTAGGAGTATCAATTCATTAAAATTTGATAAAAAATCTGAATAGAACAATTACAAAGGTAAATCACCGAATCTAGGAAGGTTACAGTGAATATTGCTATCCAACTCATACTGCCAGTCTTAGAATATGGCAATGTAGTGTACAGCAATGCCTCTAAATGGTCTCCATAACCTTTGGAACCAGGCAAAAGCTTTCCAGATTTCCAGCCCTCCCTTCCTTACACATCCTGGATGGGTCCCTCCTTGAAGATGTCCCTTCCTTCAAGTACCTTGGGGTGTGGCCTGACTGGTACCTTGACTTCTCTGTTAACATGAGGCTAACCACAAAAAGCTCCACCCAAAGATAAGTGCTTTGTACTGTTGCTGTGGATGCATGCCCCTGCTAGCTCACATAGCAATCCTACAGGGAATGATTCTCACCATTTTCAGCTATGGAGACACTATTTACAGCAATGCTCCAAAGTTTACCCTGGCCAGATTGGATCCTCTCTATGACTTCTTCTGCTGGTTTGCTCTTGACTGTCTGCCTTGAACTCACCACTGCTCCTTCTAAACATCACTTTCTCTCCATTCCCTTGAAGCCAGGTGTCATGCACGTGACTCCTCCCTTACTGCCAAATACTTTCTGAGTTCTGTCTACTCTACTCTCACCACCTCCTCCCTCCTCTTACTGCCTCCACAGCTCTGACTATCACATCCTAGTACTCCCATCTACTATAGGTTGTCTTCATCCAGCCAGGATGCTTTCTCCTTCCACCTTCTTAAAATCTGGAATTCCCTCCCTCTCCATCCACTCTGCCACCTCCCTTCACTCTCTCTCCTCTCTTCTCTGCAACTTCACCTCTCCTTCCTGCAACTGCACCTGAGTTTCCACCTACTCCTCTACTATTCTTACAGCATCCTGTCCTCCTCCCCTTTCTTCTCTTTCCTTTTTTCAACCCTCTGCCCCCTTTTACTGATAGTTCTGGTATGCTCTGTCTGTGCTCTCACCCTCATCTGTATTTTACTTTCCTTACTGCTGAATGCCTCCTGCTGCAAATATTACTGAGATGGCTGGTTCTACTCCTCTTGCATATACTGTAACTAATCTTTATATACTGTCAATACTGCTCCTTTAAATGCACTGTTTATTGTACATTGTAATTGCTCTTTATTGTTTCTGACAATCTGTAAATGCTCTGTTATTGTTTCCCTTTACCCTTTATCCCCAGGACACATCTGGAAATAAGCTGATATTCAGCTCAGTATGTATTTCCTGGTGAAACTTTTGAAATAAATAAATAAAATAAATAATAAATAAACAATCACTTAGCTGAATAGACATTGTCTATAATTTGTTTTATATTTTGGCAACAAGGTAATGCTCACAAGGCACAAGTGCCTGTTTTCAGGGGCAACCTGGGAGCACTGGGGAGGTTAAGTGACTTGCTCAGAGTCACAAAGTATGCAAGTGGAGGTTGTGGGAATCAAATCCAGGTCTGCTGGATTTACCAAGCTCATTCATAGCTCATTACTCTACCCTCTAGGCTATTCTGCCCAATTTATCTTAAGTAAACCATTAAAGACTCACCGTTGTGATCTTCATAAAACATTAACTTGGAACTCGCTCTCTATCAGAAAAGAGAAACAAAAAGCAATATTGGCATTTAAGATTGTTAAAAGTCTTGTATCCAGGGTCAGTCTTACCCATGCATTCACTAACCCTGCTGGACATCACCAATAGGGGATATCTTGTTCCAGAACTATACACAAAATATAATATATTTACAGTCAACTACTGGGTTTTCAAAATATGGAACAAATTAGCTCCAGCAATTCAACCTTTAGACAATTTAAAGTTATTTAAAAATCTAATTTATAAGGATATGTGTCATAATCACATATCTGCAGTCACCATCCCTGGATACTCTATATTCAGGCAGGACAGGGTTTCCAAATGAGGTGGGGGCTGTGCCATCTACCTGAGGAATTCCTATCTGGGTCAAGTCTTCCCGTTCTCAAACCCTAAACCACCCTCGCGGGTTCTCTCTATTAAAGTTCTACTCGGGGTGCACAGCAAGGAGCTCACCATTGCCTCTGTGTACCCACCCCCTAAAGATCAGCACAATGGATTTATGAGCATATTGGAAAGCCTACAGGGATTACACCCCAATTCTGAACTCATAGTACTAGGTGACTTCAACATTAATTGGCTATCGCTGGAGGCCAGAAACTACAAGGATGCTGTCACATCACAGAACCTCACCCAGCTTGTTACTACCCCCACCAGATGCAACTATAGGACAGGGTCGCGAACACTTCTGGACTGGATCCTAACTAATCACCCTGAACGAATCTCAAAAGTCTCAGTGCTCCCTGATGGGATCAGTGACCACTCACCGGTCGCATGTACCTGGACAAACAAATTCATTAAGCCCCCTCCTAAAATAATCCACACCAGAGTGTTAAAGCAGGGGTACCATGAGCTACTAAAGACACACCTAAGCCACCTGGACTGGACACCAATCGACTCTGCCACTGATGTAAACTAAGCCTTAGACCTTTTCATCAGCCACTTCACTGCGGCCTGCAATATCTTTGCACCTCTCAAAAAGCTGAAGGTTAGGGGCAGAGCTAACCCTTGGATAACCCCCAATCTAATCACTTTACTCAAACATAGGGATCATCTCTGGCACTGTGCTGATGCAACATCCAAACCTGGGGATATTCATAAATATAAAGCTGCCAGAAATGAGTGCAGCGGGCAGTTAGAGAGCCAAAAGCAAATACTTCAAGGAAGCTCTCTCAACTCCTGGGTGAAGGAAAAAATGTTGAGTAACCTTGAAAGACCTTACAGGCAAGGACCCTAAGTCACCACCCACCATGCTCAACATAAATGGAACACCAACAACTGACCTGTACACCATCACCAACACCTTTAACAATGTGTTCTCCAACTTGGATAGTGTCCTCCCTTCTAATTTCTTTGATGCCCCCTCTGGTAGTAACCCTCCTGCAACTACTCCTCTCCTACTCCCTGCCCCACAATTCTACTTCAAGGAGATCCCAATGCATGAAGCCAGAACCTATATTTAGAAGGCCAGTCACAATAAAAACAGCGGTGACTCCCTTGACCTGAAGTTGTTAGCACTTGTCCTTGAAGAAGTCCTTGAACCCTTGACAAAGGTCCTCAACCTATCACTAAGGATGTCCCAGTTCCCATCTCACTGGAAACAGGCAACCATCACACCGGTACACAAACGTGGAGACAAATCACTGCACTCCAACTACAGACCTATCTCCATCCTCCCTCCAGTCAAGTACCTGGAAAAATATGACATCCAGTGTCCTGAGCAACATGGTTTCCGAAAAGGGCACAGTACCACCACTGCACTATTAGAATTCATGGGCTTCATCCATACCACACTTGATCAAGGAAACTGTGTAGGGGCAGTATTCATCGACCTTAAGAAAGCCTTTGATACTGTGAACCACCCACTCCTACTCAAGCAATTATCAAACATTGGGCTCTCCAATGAAGCACTGCTCTGGTTTTCAAGCTACCTTGGGGAGAGGATCCAGCGGGTTAGGATTGCCAGTGTCACCTCGGAAGAAAAGCCAGTCCTTTCAGGGGTCCCACAGGGATCCATCCTGGGGCCACTACTCTTCAGCCTCTTCCTCAACGACCTTCCCACTGTCTGCCACCAGAAATTACTGCTCTATGCCGATGACGCAGTCATGTTCACCAACCACCAAAACACAGAGCTCCTCGAGAAACAATTACAGCTTGAATTCATGTGCATCGAAGAATGGTTCAAGTCACACAAACTGGTCATGAACTACAGCAAAACAAAGGTTATGATCTTCTACAACGCCAGAAGCAAGTACAAATCCCATGCCCTCACCATCCTAAACCAAACAGGGACCTTGCTTGAACACGTTCCTGATTTTAAATACCGAGGTGTCACATTGGACAGCTCACTGTCCTACCATCAGCACATAGATTCTGTCACCAAAACCACCAACATCCGTATAGGCCTGCTCTACAGGCACAAACACTGCATGACTCCTGACACTCTCCGGTTGGCTATCAACAGCTCTGTCACCTCCATCATCGATTATGGGCTAGCAATTTATGGCTCTGCCTCCACCTCTGCCCTCCACAGAATTACAGTTCCACTCAACAAAACATGCAGACTGCTAACTGGGGCTGATCGACTTACACACACTTGTGACCTGTACACTCGGGCAGGATGGCTACCTCTCATCAACTGGATACAGTATCAAACCTGCATCTTAGCAAAAAAAGTCATCCTCGGGGTCATGCCCCAGGCATTGAAAAGCTACTCATTGACCACCACAGCACCCAGAGAACTAGAAGTTCACAACAACTAACCTTCCTTGTCCCCAGATGCCGGACTACCATGGGCCAGAGGACCTTTGCCCACAGAGCACCACAGTGGTACAATACTCTCAACAAAGAAACTCTTACTGCTGCTGCTCTTGGCCCTTTTAAGAGACAACTCCGACTTCATCTCATTTCAACTAGTCATTGTGACTGCCTCGCCTAATCAGGGGCCCACCGTTCACTGCCCTCCACTTCAGTGTTGACAGCTATCTCTCCCTGCCTTGCCCCCTTCTACCTGCCTACCCCCTTGCCCCATAGAAACATAGAAACATAGAAGTTGACGGCAGATAAGGACCGCAAGGCCCATCCAGTCTGCCCATTTCTTTTTCTACCTTATAAATGTACCATCGGCCTTTGCTCTGTCAGTGACCTATCTATTCATAGTCATTTGTATTGCTCCCTTATGCCTATCCCATGCCTGTTTGAAGCCCTGCACTGTATTCATAGCCACCACTTCTTGTGGTAAGCCATTCCATGCATCTACCACCCTTTCTGTGAAAAAGAATTTCCTCACATTCCCCCCTTAATCGGCCTCCCTCTAATCTCATGCTGTGTCCTCTTGTCCTGCTATTTTTCTTATATTTAAACATGTTAGACTCTTTCACCTTGTTTATGCCCTTAAGGTGTTTAAATGTCTCGATCATATCACCTCTCTCCTCCTTTGCTCAAGGGTATACATATTGAGCTCCGTTAATCTGTCCTTATATGTCTTCTGATGCAGTCCCTGCACCATTTTGTTGCCCTTCTCTGGACTGCCTCAATTTGGTTAATGTCCTTGTGAGGTGTGGCCTCCAATACTGCACGCAGTACTCCAGATGGGGCCTAACCAATAGTCTTGTACAGAGGGATTATTACCTCCCTCTTACGACTTGTGATGCCCTACTAATACACCCTAACACCCCTAGCCTTACCTACTGCTTTAGAGGTCTGCTTGGATGATTTTAGGTCATCAGTGATGATGATGCCCAAGTCTCTTTCTTCCTTTGTGACTGCTAGCAACTCCCTCCCAGCCTATAAGTGGCTTCGGGTTTCTCTTCCCTATGTGCATGATTTTGCACTTCTTTGCATTAAATCCCAGTTGCCACTCTTCTGACCATTCTGCTAGTTTATCCAGATCTCTTCTCATTCTGCCCACCCCATCTGGATCATCTACTCTGTTGCAGATCTTGGTGTCATCTGCAAACAGACAAGCCTTACCCTCTAGTCCATCTGCGGGGTCACTAATGAAGATGTTGAATAGGACTGGCCCCAGGACTGATCCCTAAGTACCCCACTTGTGACTTGCATCTCTTCTGACTGTATACCATTTACCACCACTCTCTGTTTTCTGCCAGTCAACCAGTTTGCCACCCAGTTGACCAACTTCTGACCCACCCCGAGCCTACCTAGCTTATTTATCAATCTTCTATGTGGAACAGTGTCAAAAGCTTTGCTGAAGTCAAGGTAGGCGACATCAACTGCTCCCCTTGGTCCACCACTCTGGTTGCCAGTCAAAGAAATCTATGAGATTAGTTTGACAGGACCTTCCTTTTGTAAACCCATGCTGTCTTGGATCCTGTGCCCCTATGGATTCCAGGTGTTGCACTATCCTTTCCTTAAGGAGTGCCTCCATAATCTTGCCCACTACTGAGGTAAGACTGACCGGTCTGTAGTTCCCCGCCTCCTCCCTGCTACCACTCTTGTGGAGTGGGATCACATGAGCCTTTCTCCAGTCTTCTGGGACCTCTCCTGTGCTCAGAGACTCACTAAACAATTCTGCTAATGGCTCTGCCAGTTCCTCCTTTAGCTCCTTAAGTACCCTGGGATGTGTGCCATCAGGTCCCATTGCCTTATCCACCCTGAGCTTAGCAAGCTCTTGTAGGACCCTTTCTTTTGTGAGAGGAGTGGTGCTCACCTCCCTCCCCTGTGTCCATGATGCTGAGCTGTGGGCCCTGCCCTACCTTCTCTTCAGTAAATACTGAGCAAAAGTATCTATTTAGGATAGATGCCTTTACAGGGTCCTCCTCCTCACATGCTCCCTTTCTCCATTAAGCTTAGCTAATACCTCTGGACTTTCTCCTTTCACTAATGTATCTATAGAAAGTCTTGTCACCTTTTTTACTGTTCGTGTAGTGTTTCCTCAGTTTGGGACTTTGCCTGCCTTACTGCCTTACCTGCTTCCCTTAGGGCAGTTTGGTATGCCTCCCATCTTCATCCTGCTGTGTTCCTTATATTTTCTGAAGGCCAGCCTTTTGGCTCTGACCTTTTCTGCTACTATATTTGAGAACCAAAGTGGTTTCTTCTTCTTTGTACTTCCTTTTCTGTCTAACACAATGGGATGTTGCTTCAAGTATTGTATCCTTAATGCTTGCCCACTTTGCCTGTACCTCCTCACCTGTGTTTCTTTTTGCCAGGCTAGCTTAACTCTGTTGGCCATCTTATCAAAGTCAGCTCCTCTGAAGTCCCATATTTTGCCTTGGAATGGGATGATTTAGATGTAGTAGCCAAATTGAACCATACCATGTGATGGTCACTGGCCCCCAGGTGACCTTCTACCTGGAGATCTGTGATCCCTTCTTTGTTAGTCAGTACTAGATCTAGGATAGCCCTGTCTCTTGTGGGTTGCTGTACCAGTTGTTTGAGGCCCTCCCCCTGCAGGGAATCCACTATGAGTCTAGTTCTGGCAGATGTTCCTGCTGGTATTGACCAATCTGTATCTGGCATGTTGAAGTCTCCTATTATCAGAACCTCCCTTTAGCTGTCATGTTTTGTATATCTTCTAACAGTAATGTGTCTATGTCCTCCCTCTGGTCTGGGGGCCTGTAGACAACCCCAGTTCTTATGGCTGTCCCATTACCTGTTTCAGGGTGACCCACAGTTCTTCTGGCTCCTTATGTGTATTCTGAATTTCCTGACTTTTATCCTCCTTTCTCTCCCTTTAGAGCTCTTACCTCACCCTCTACCCTCCGACAATGGCCTTCCTGCCTGCATACCCACTTCCTTCTCATCTGCGGTGCTTATTTCCAAGATTTCCTTGGCTGGTATGTCATGCTACCTAACATTTGGCACATTTTGAATTACTGGAATTTCCTAAGCCTCAGTCTCTTACTTCTTGTTATTGTGTAACTATGTATTATTATGTTGACCTTTGTATGTATGTATGTATACCCCCCATTTCTTCGACGTGGAACCTGTGTAAACGAGCAGTTCCTGCTCAAAGGTATTTGTAATCCTAGATTTCAATAAAATAAATAAAATAAAAAATCATACCTCATAACTGTCTCTGATTATGAGCGACATCCTTCATTTTACCCCTCAAAATTGATCTGTCCCTCATCTTTCACTCATGGAAAAGGTGCTACTCACTCAGGGAACGTGTTTTAAAGTCTGAATTTAAAAGAGGACATGAAATCATTTCTAACTGGCAGCTTTTTATAAAGTTCTTATTCTCAGAAATTAAATGCATTCACCTAAATTATTCATATTTAACTGTACCTGAATAAAAAGTGAGACACAAAGCTGTATTTTGCATTGTCTTGTTTTTATGGGCAGCATTCTGTTACAATTCTCTTCATGGAACCAATAATTTAGAGTTTTAACTATGTTAAGGTTTGTGCACAACACTCTAAACAGGGTTCTGATAGGTCAACAGCTCATAATTAGCATTTTTTACACAAATCATGATTTAGTAAAAACTCCACATAAGTGATTCCATGAAGTTATCTGTAACAGAATGCTGCCCACAAATACACAACAATGCAAACTACAGTTTTACCTATCACTTTTTATTCAGGTACAGTTAAATATGAATACTTTAGAAGAATACATATCATTTCTGAGAATAAAAACTTCATAAACAGCTGCCAGTTAACACAAATTTCCTGTCCCATTTAAAGCAGATGTAACCCCCTGTTACCCGGGGTTACTAGAATCCCAGTAAGACCTAGTGGTAGGTAGGGAAGGCAGCTTGTGAAACTCCAGTTAAATGGATTTCACACTTTCTCACTCTGTTCTCAGTCTCTGCTGAGACTGAGGGATGACATCATTTTAGAACTGTCGCAGCTGCATAAGTCACATTGGAATGTTGCAGTTGGAGGTTAGAGTAGAACGTTGGAGAATTTGAAGTGAGTAGAGTACAGTAGAGTTATGTTGCAGTCTGTAGCAGTCTGAAAGAGGTGCTCTGCTGTAGGCAAGCCCTCAGAGCTCTAAGCTCTGACAAAGAGCTACCTTTGTTGTATAGGTGTGTGTTCTCACCTGAAGAGGAACACAAGAAGAGTATATCGAAGTGGTGGAGACCGCTTTCAGTGGTTAGGAGCTCCATTCCTGCTGGGATGGGGGGAAGGAATCAGCCTGCTTCAAGGGGCAACCCCCCTGGTCCAGCTAGGGAAAAGAAGCTGCCTGCTTTAAGTTCGTACTGAGGCACTAGAAGCTCTGGATGAGAGTTCTTTGAGGAGAAAATGCCTGTGGGGCACCTGCAACCAAGGGCTGAGTTTGCTCTGCTAAAGGGCCATGTGTTTTCACCTGAATCAAGATGAAACTAAAGTGACTGTTACTGTGGGGTTAGGAAAAGGCAGCCAAGTACAGTTTGGAAGATGTGGGGATTGGACTGCTTAACTCTGTGGGGGGTCTAGAGTAATGGACACAGCCACTTATTTAAGAATGTTTAAGTTCAGCACAAATGGGATGTAAAGACAGTAGATTGAATGTGAATACATTTAAAAAGAATCTACACAGCAAAGTGTTTTAAACAATGAGGTGTTACAGTACAGAGAAATGGACGGGTATGAATTATGGGAGTGAGAGGTGGGAGACCCCCCCCATCAGTAGTAACCAAATTCACCTCTTCAGGTTTACATTGGGACACCTGTTGCTTTCTCTCAGGTACTTGGCCAGTGCCTGAGGAAAGTACCCAGACGTGGGATTGATGAGAAAGATTCCCTTATGGAGCAGAAGTGCTCATAGGTGGTTTAGGGAGCCACCAGTAAATGTCTCCATGCTATATGGAAAGTGTCCAAGTGGCTGGCAAGGCAGCCAAGCCAGGGAAAACCCATAGCAGCGTACAAGTTCGGGCTGTGTGCCCAGAGTGTTTCAGAGCCTGAGGGCTAAAGTGAAATAGGATGTGCTCTGATCTCCATAAATCTGCAATACCAGGAGTGTAGCCCCATGGGGGTCCATCTATGTTTTGTTTATTCTGTTGGATGTGAATAAAAGCCACACTTTAGAATCCCACTTCTGGTATTGAACATTACAGTTATTGCTTCCTTTGTCTGGAGTAACTTGGGTGCCCCTGTGCAGAGTAGCCAAACCTAGCCAATGTGCTGAGTGACATATTCCTCCCTGAACCCAGCCCACCTGGTAGAGCTGTCAGATAGAAACGGCATACCTGGGTGGGGGTTACACAGAAATTCATAATATTCTAAGATGCTAAGTCAAAGATAAACTTTGCACAAATAAGCACAGTGGTTTCCACAGTATTCTGAGCTTATATCTCCTCATTTGAGGATGTGTCCCTCACTATGAGTGTCACTGTCCCTCACTGTCTTCATTTTGAGTGCCTGTGTCCCTCATTTCCATCACAAAGGTTGAGAGATATGATCATATTTGTGAATGTTATTACATTTTTTTTGATTCTTGAATGTTATATATTCTGTCTCTTGTTTTATTCTCGTTTGTATTTTGTCTGGCATAATTTATTTCCACACTGCCACAACCTATGCGATCAACAGGGCAACCTTGTAACTAGGGCCACTGGGTCCTAAGAGTTCTATTTTGTATAAAAATAAAGATAATTACTACTATTACTACATTGTCATCTCCCATCCCTCTAGGAAGAGGCACTCGGCAGGGGTGTCCCTTGTCTCCCTTGTTGTTTGTACTGGCCAATTAGCCTCTTCCTCTGGCTATCAGGTAGCATAAGGCCCTGGGGGTATCCAAATCGGTACTTCAGAATACAAAACTAAGCTATACTCACACACTACTGTCTGGTGTTGCTGAGGGATGCTCCTGCAAGCATCCATCATCTTCTTTAAGTGTTAAACTCTTTTCAGGAGTTACCAGTGGTCAAAGTAAACCCCTGCAAAACAGAAATATTGCATTTAAAGAGTTTCTGCAAGCCTGCAGCCTTCTAGCAAAGGGGTCTGAAATGTTTCCCAGCAATACTAAATACTTTGGAATATGGGACCACCCTGTCATCATGCCAATAATTATGAATAACCTTTCCCAATTGTTAATATCACTCTAGGATGAATATGATCAGTCAGAACTGCTGCAGTTGTCTCTTTCATGGAAAACGCCTGTGATTAAACTGACTGCAGCCACTAGACTGATGCATTGACTAGCAAACCCTGACTATGGAGTTACCATAGCTCTGGTTCCAAAAACAGATACTGTGACAGGGAATTTCCTTTGGGAGGGTAACCCCCACTCATTACAGCAGGGTTAAATTATGGGTATACTGGCAGAAAGGAGACTGGAATCACCCATTATTCTGATCCTAATACCCCACATGTGGTGGGACACAGACTGTTTAGTGGCTTGAACCCCCAAACTGACACTCCTGGAGGGATGTCATCCCAGAATTTATCTGTACACATCTCTGCCCCTTAATCCCCAAGTAAAACAGTGGCCTACAATCATATGCTTGACTGTGGCAAGGAAAACATCAGAAAAATTGACCAAACTATCCTTCCTCCCTTGAGATTTGACCTCCCTTGGGCAAAATGGGAATTCATGCATTTGGAGGAAATTGATAGCCTGGCATTTGTGGGATCAAAGAGGTATTAGGCAGGTAAGGGATCTCCTCCAACCACAGGCCTCCCATTTGGATTCTCAAAAGTCTTTAAGCTAGGTATAAACTTCAACTCACAGACTTTTGGAAGTTTTTACTGGTATTAACCATGTTATTGCCGCTCATGGAAGTGGACCCTTCTCAAACTAGTCCTATACACCCACTGCTTGTCCCTTCCTGGATTGCTGCATAGAAGAAGAAAATGGGGAAAATCTATAGAACAATAAGCAATGCTATACAAGATCCAACTCTTAAAGCTAGGAGTGAATGAAAGTCTCATGTGAGTAGTGGTCCAAAGCATGGAGCTTAGCTCATAAAGCATGCCCAGATAGTAGGAGTCAGTTAATTTAAAATAAAACATTGATCTCTTGGTGTGGGATCCCAGCCCAACAGAAATCTTTAGGTATCATGACACGTGAGAGGTGCTGGAGGTGTGATGCCCAAGATGTGGACCTCTTGCACATTCTCTGGTCCTGCCACAAGAAGATCCAGGGTTTTAGCAGGATGCCCATAAATGATGTGAACAAATTCTACACCTCAGCCTTTCCTTCTCACCCCAACTCTATATACTATGGCTTCCTCCATCTGATAAATGTCTACATATACCAGCAAGCCACTGTCAGTTTAGGGTAGGGGTTGAGGCCAAAAACCACCTGAGGATTGGAGAGCTACAGATATCCCCTCAATCAGAGAATGGATGGCAGTGGTATGGGCTCTCTCCATGCTCACTAGAATGTCACATATAGCTCAGAAGATGTTTTCCAAATACCTAGAGCAAATACTATTGAATGAGGTACTGTATCTGCTAATGCTGCTGGAGTTCTCTTAGGTCCCCTTGCACTGGCTAATTTTCTCAGGCTTTCTATGGTCCACTGAATGTTGAACCTGCTCAGAACTACTATCTGTTTTCCTGAGGAGTTTGGCACTGTTTTCTGCAGGGGTGCCAGTAGTTATGAGGCAGTAGCCTCCCACCCACAGTTCAAAACTGGAGAGGACTTATTTGACTTTGAAAGGACCTGCTTTCAGCTCCACTTTCACAGATGATTCTTGCTATTTTCAGCACAGACATTGACGAGCTGCTTGAACAAAGGTAGGTTTCTTGGTGGTAGATTACAGCACATGCAACAAGTCTTGGTGTGTCATTCAGAAAATGTTCTGCTGAATAAGATACCACCCCTTACAGAAATGTAGGTGTGCTGTGTAAATGCACAACGCATGCCACATGCTTAACTGTGCAATGTTCGCATGCGGTTCACATACACAAAGTGAACCAGGTCTGAAAAGCAAATCAAGTTCACACGTTGCAAGCTTGATATGTGTACAGCAGTTAAGCTGGTGTGAACATCTTCTAAAAACTGCATCAGGTTTGTGTGTTGCACGCTTGACATGCGTGCAGAAGTTAAGCTGTTGTGAACATCATTTAAACATCACATCAGGTTCACGTGCTGCATGCTTGCCATGTGTGCAGCAGCTAAGCTAGTGCAAATTTCATCTAAAAAACACATTAGTTTCTATTACTTATACTACTGCTAGCAATTAAAGTCATTAAAATACATTATTATTTGAATTCACATAAAAATTAGGAAAACATTAATTCTGATCCTTTTGCAAGTTGTTAAATGGCTTTTGATTTTTGTCATTAAATTGACGTTAATTTGTAAAGTAATGTTTGCTTACTGCATTAAATGCTTAGGATATAGCCAATCAACACCCTCCATTCCAGATGTACAAAGAGGGGCCTCTGTGTTGTGAAGCCTATCCTTTTTGTTTTGGACCATGCAAATCCCTTATGCATGTTTAGTACTACACATGTTGTTATCCATGACTTGTTTCATCCTACTTACCGTTCCTTTGTCATTTTATATTGAGCATGTACACTATGGCTGTGCTCAGCACTCTTTGTGCTGAATAGGGTCTTGGAAGTATGCACCATACTTCACATTTTGTCACTGAAATAAGGAACATGTACCATTAAAATGAGGGACAATGAGGGACACTAACCAACATGATCATCAGGACACATCATGAAACATGGAGATACAGTACCTCAGAACACAGTGGAAACCATTGCATTAGCATCTGAAAATGAATTTCTACCATTAAGCAGGGGTGCCATTTAGGTAGGGCAGAGGGGGACGGTTGCCCCCCTCCTGCTGTATTTGTGCCTAGGTTGTTTTTGTGGTGTGACAAGAATGGCATTAAAGTTGGATTTAATCTTTTGCACAATAAGTGCCCCCTGGAGTGTGTGCTCACATAGCAGGTACTCTCCAGACTCAACTGTGTCTGCATTGTGTTGTCCACTCTCTCCACCTACAGTATTAGCAGCAGCACAATCACATGTGATGTGAATGAGCTCCAGCCAAGAAAGAGTGCATGAGCCTTACAAGTGCAACATTATCTTTCCCACCACAGAGTGGACTAACTGCACACTACAGCATGGAGGAGTCAGTGAGCATTGAACTCTCAACAGCAGTGTTGTTGCAGCATATTTTTGTTGTTCTACTCTTAGTGAGTCTTCATTTCCCCTGGTGTCTGAAGAGGCAGAGGGTGAGCTAGAAGCTAACTAAAGACTAGGCAACCTACTTACTCTACTAGGCTCACCCTGCACAGCCCCCCATGGCAGGAAGCTAGGCTTAGCAGCATTGGTGACAGTGGTGTGGGTGGCCTTCATAGTCCTTGGTTAGTGCAGTGCAGCAGCATCCACAGCATCAATCAAGCAAGAAGAAAGCAACCCACGTTGTCTGGGTTCAGATTGTAAGCTGACTTGGTCATGAATCATGTTGGGGACCTGTAATGGTTGGTTCTAGCATCCAGCATCTGATGGATGGAGAGAGGGGGAGCAAACTGAAACCTGGGCTGGTGGCACACTGTGCCAGGCTGCAGGTTCTGGCCATATGGCCAGGTAAGTAAAAGCAAATAATGTTTTTTACAGGGGGATTGGGGAAGGAGGAAGGACTGAAATATTGATGTGTTTTCATGTTTCTTTGCTTTGGGCAGCTTCATGACCCATAGGGGATGGGAACTGAATGGAATTGAGTTAAGGAGAAAAATTGGGATAAAGTTCTTTTGGGGCAGGGGCAGAACTTCAGCCAGGAAAAAAATGGTTAGTAATTGGGTGGATTTAAGCCCAAATCTGATGCGCTGCTCCTGGGTATATACAGATGAATCTTATACATTTACATTTTTCCTGATCTGCGTATCACTTTTCAGTCAAA
The DNA here is from genome assembly GCA_016271365.2 of Neoceratodus forsteri. Lineage (NCBI taxonomy): Eukaryota > Metazoa > Chordata > Ceratodontiformes > Ceratodontidae > Neoceratodus > Neoceratodus forsteri. The sequence continues at coordinate 537,521,235 of CM057455.1, forward strand.
CCAAACAAATTGTACCTTTTAGAGATGTTACAGACATGCCCCCCCCCCCCAGTGAAGCTGACCTCCACATCCCCACACTCAGGCACATTATGACAATGGCAAAGGAGACTGCAGGGGTCTTCAACATTGAAATGAATGGAGATTTTTTTTATTACTATTTTATACATTATTGATGGAGAGTTGGAGATTAATGAAGGCCACTGCTTGACTAACAAGGGCCTTGTTAGTAGAACAGTGGCCTTCATTCACCAACTCAACATCATAACGTATAAAATAGTAATAGAAAATAACTCCATTCATTTCTAGGGGTACGCCCCAGCACTTTGACCTGTGGACATCATCTCTAAAGACTGCTGCCTATGGCTCCTAGTACTCAAGTAAGGGACTTTTTACTTATATCTATACTTGGTGGGTTGTTTGTAGCAGCATAGCCTACCCACTACAGTATGTGTGCATGGGGGGAGGGACTGGCCATGTGGGTGTCTATGTTGAGTTATTGCTACTTTTGTGTTTGCATCTTAAAGTCTGTTTGCGTGGAGGCTTTCAAAACTATGGAGAGAAAACAGTAGGAGTACATGCCAGACAGAAGTAATTAAATGGTTTTGTGGGTAAATTTGTTCATTGGGGGTGGGAAAAACTGCATGTGTTTCCATTGGTATGTATGCTACAGTTCAACTGTGAAAATGAGATGAAGGAGAGAAGAAAACTGAAAAGCATAACAGTGGCTACAAGCATGCTGCACGCATGCAGATGTATCCAGATACAGTATCAAGCCAGCAGAACACATCAGGGACAGAGTGGACCGTGGGAGCCTGTTAAAGGTAAACAACTCCCACTTCAAACAGCTTCTGTAAAAGTGGTGCCCCACCCACCCCAGCCACCCCACTCAAGGGTGGCCCTTGTTATAGACACCTTCCTGCTATGTGACTAAGTGTCTGAATTTCTCTTAGCAGCTTATCATGTTCAGCCACTAGACGGTAGTAGCATCTGTCTCCCTCCTCCCTTCTCTTCCTACTAGCTAATCTTCCAACTGCTCTATCTTCCCTCCTCACTCTTCCCTACTCCTCCTATTTCACAGTGCCTTAGCGCAACCTTACCACCAGGACGCAGTGTTGCCACTGCCCTCTGCCTTCTTACCCCCTTACTTCTCTCCTTTCACTAGCCCACCTCCACCTCTTTTTTTCTGACATCCCTTCTTCTTTTCCCCCTCTCAGATGAGTGCTTTCTCCTCACCACTACCCCCAGGATTCAAACCTGGTACCTCTTACTTGGGAGTTGGTCACCCTACTGCAGCTCTATTCTGACTGCCCTACTATCTGCTGCCCATAGGTTCCCTTTGAACTCACCCCATATCCCTCTTCCTGCACAGCATGGCCTGCCTTCCTGCCTTACTTGTGTGTGTTACTCTCCTCATCCTCACCTTACTTCCCCATGCCTCTACACTGTCCAGACTCCTATGCACCCCTGCCTTCCCCTCCTGCACTCGCATCGCCACTCAACTCTTGCCTGCTCTCCACCTCTTCACCCCCTCCTGCCCACTCCTTGACCCGATGGTGATTCCATCTAGCCATCCCTCCTCCTAGCCCTCCCTAATCTGCATTCCCTCCCTATCCCTACCTGCTCCTCAAAGTCCACCCACCCCCTTCATGCAGCATCCTACAGGAAACTAGCCCTACCACACCTGCTATTTAGAACCCGCTCCCTTCTCTTGCTTATTTCTGGGAACATTCACCCCCAACCCTGGTCCCCCAGTGCCCCCCGAATCCCCCACCCCATGCCTGGAGTCCACATTGCTTCCATTAATATTTGCAGCCTCCTGGAAAATTTTAGTGACCTACAGGTTTGGATGGCACAGCACCAGCCTGACATACTCACCCTTTCCAAAACCACCCCTGACTCTTCTGTCACTATTTCAGGGTACTCCCTTTACTGCAATGATAGAATTGGCAAACATGGAGGTGGCTGTGTAATCTATCTGCAGGATTCCTTTCAGAGTGTTGCTCCAACCCAGCTGGAAGGAGGTGCCCAAGCTCTGTTGCTTAATGTCTTCCCCGGCCCCACCAGGGCCCCACTTATTATCACCACCTCTGTCTATATTCCTCCCCTCAGTGGCCAGAAATCTGCCATCCAGTCACTCACTGTCTACCTCTCCCACCTCCCCCTCCAAACTCTGAACAAATAATACTTGGGGATCTCAGCATTAACTGTCTCTTGCCCTCTGCCTCTCCCTACAAAGATACAACAGTAGCCCTTGATATACTTCAACTTGTCACCTGCCACACCCACCTCAATCCCTGCAATGGTACTGCCACCATTCTTGATCTTGTCTTGTCCAACCACCCCCACAGACTATCTGGTATCACTGTCCTCCACAATGCCCTGATTGATCATTCCCTTGTACTTTACACATGGACCTGCATGGTAAAAAAAAAACACACCTAAGACTGTCTTTTCCCATCTCTTCAAACCTGGTAAGTGTGGTCAACAAAAAGCCCTTCTTTCTGACAGGGACTGGTCCCCCTATACCTCACCCATGACCTTGACACCACCCTAAACCTCTTAATTTGCTTGTTCAACAAGGTCTGTGACATAGCTGCCTTCCCCTCACTAAATGGATCATAAAAGGCAACAATACCCCCTGGATCTTCCAGGCCTTGCTCGAACAGATGCATCACAGGGATAATCTCTGGAAGCTAGCCTTAGACTGGCAAACCAGTGGATAGACAGCTCTACCAGGCTGCATGCAATAGTTGCACCTGGGCCATTCAGAAAGCCAAAGTGGAGTACTTCAAAACTGCTCTCACTGCCTCCTGGGGCTCCGGTCATGAGTTCTGTGAGAATATGAAATCCCTCAACAGCAAATCCACCACCTCTCCACCAACCCAACTTTATGTCAATGGTTCAGTCTCTACCGACCCACAAATTGTTGCAGACACCCTCAATCACTCTTTCTCTGACCTTAGCTCTGTTCTTCCCCAGACTTCTTTGACCTAGTGTACCTTCCCCCCACTACCAGCCTCCTCAATTCCCCCATTTTGCTTCCATGCCCTTACCCCCCTGGAGACCAGGCCCTACCTTCTTAAAGTCCTTGCTGGAGCTTGGCATAGTAGTGATTCCCTAGACCTCTGCCTACTATGACTAGTTCTGGATGAGGTCCTCTTCCCCCTTACCAGCCTCCTAAACTGCTGTCTATGCCTAGGCAAATTCCACACCCAATCCACAAAAGTGGTGACCATTTCTTCCCTAGCAACTTCTGCCCAATATCAACCCCCCATACCCATGGAATTCATTGTTTTGGACCAACTCACTGAATGCCTCTCTAAATATAACCTTCTTTCCAATAAATAACACTGCTTTGGACAAGGCCATAGTACTTCCACTGCCCTACTTAAGTTCTCCAGTTACCTCCGCTCTGCTCTTGATAGTGACAGACTGGCTGGCGCTGTCTTCCCGGATTTATCCAAGGCCTTCGATACTGTCAATCATACCCTCCTCATCTCTTCTTTCTTGCACCTTGGCATCTCCCAGGACACTACAGCCTGGTTCTTTGACTATCTAACCAACCACTCCTAACAGGTATAAATTGGAAACACCCTTTCCAAACCCTTCCTGGTTCACACTGGTGTCCCTCAGGAGTCCATCTTTGGGCCCCTTCTGTTTAGTCTGTACTTCAACAGCTTACCAAAGCTTGCTCAGACAATATCCTTCTTTATGTGGATGATACTGTCCTCTACTCATCCCATTCTAATCCTGCTTCTCTGGAGCTTTCCCTCCAGAACTCCTTCGATGAAGCTCAGTCATGGTTCATTAAACACAAACTTATTCTGAATCAAAAAAAGAGAAAGGTAATGCTGTTTTCCCACCAACAGAACAGACTCAAGGATTTCCCAATCCATATCCAAACCTCCCTCTCCCGCCCTCTTGAACAGTTGAACACCTTTAAATACCTGGGTGTTACCCTCGACTCTGCTCTTACCTTTCATGACCACATCCACCACCTCTGCACCTCTGTTAACTCCTGTTTGGGCCTACTCTATCAGCACAGGGACTGCCTCCCCTCCAGTAGCTCTCCAACTTGTGATTTTGTCTATGGTTTTGTCCCTCATATATTATGTTATCCTGATCAATGGAGCAGCTGACAACACTGCTCTTCACAGAATCAGAGTCTCCATAAACAAAGCCAGCCAGCTAGCCACTGGATGCCCCAGAACAACTCACACCTTTACACTTTTTAGTCAAACCAACTGGCTAAACTTTGGTGACAGGCAAAAATATCAGTCCTGCCCCTTGGACAAAAAGATTGGTATGGGCCTAATGGCAACCCATCATCTCCCATGTTATTCAACCAGCCCCCATTACAGTGGCCACTCACCGCTCTCTTAAACCCACCCTAGTAGTACCTCATCTTAAAACATTCTTGGGTCAATGCTCTATTTCTTACAGAGCCCCTCTCTGGCTCAACTCCCTTCCTCTCACTATCACCCAGGAACCCAAACTTTGGTGCTTTAAATCCCTGCTCCTTGACCACCTCTTCTCTTATCACTCCTGCCAGTGTCCCTAGCCCCCCTATCCACACCCCTGACAATGGACTCCTGTCCAGCTTAAATGTTTCACTAAGAATGTGTCCTGCTAGATTTTGCACTTCCTAATTACAAATATGATGACTTATCTCCACTGCAACTACCTGTGCAATGCCATATATGTATACAAAGTTTTGACACTCTTCTGCACAGTATTATCTTTATTATTTGTCTGTTATGTATCATCACTATGTATTGTCTGTAATCTCTGTACCTCTCTGATGTGGAGCCTTTGTAAATGAATCTCTGACTCAAAGGACTGTAATTCTGATACTTTTCAATAAATAAGTAAATAAAGTACAAGCGAGCCATATGTGTGCAGACAGTTTGGCTTAGTGTCTAAAGACACTGAACTGAAAGCCAGGAGATTTGGAAGCATGAAGACCGGGGTTTGAATCTCATCACCCCCTACTTGTGTATGGTATGATCCTGAGCAAGTCACTTAACTTTTAAGTGTGCTGTTAACAGTGACCACTTGCTTTTTTGCACTCATGCCACTTGCATGCAGCCTTTCTCAATTTAACATAAAAATCATGGTTTCCTCACTTACTTGCATGCCATATGTAGAGATGCAGTGAAATTAAATTCTGTTGCTGAAGTGAACACGAAGTGGCCACTTCACGTTGTCACTCCACTACACGGAGTGGCCCATAGGAAAGGCTCACTTTGCCTTGTAATTATGACTTTGCGTTGTCATTCTGCCTTAACGTGAAGTAAGGTGGAGTGGCAACAATACTGGCAGCCACCCAGTGCCCCCCCCACACACACACAGTCACCAGAATTAATGTGCATCACCAAAATGCTACTGTCTTGTGTGCAGAAAACTCCCCAGTGCTGATGAAGTGAAATGAGAGCACAATAAGAAATACAAAATCTCCCAGAATTAGTGGCACACTCAGTGATGCACACAGTGGATGTGGTCACATCACACAGAGACACCAGAATTAATGTGCATACCCAAAATGCTACTGTCTTGTGGTCAGAAAATTCCCCAGTGCTGATGAAGTGAAATGAGAGTGTAACAAGAGTATGAAGTCTCCCAGAATTAGTGGCACACTCGGTCATGCACGCAGTGGTCACAGACAGTCAGCAGAATGAATCTGAATCCCCTAAATGCTACTGTCTTGGGTCCAGAACATTCCCCAGTGCTAGAGAACTGAAATGAGAGGGTAACAAACAATGCAAATTCTCCCAGAATTAATGGTGCACCCCATCATGCAAGCAGTGGCCACACACAGTCACTATAATTAATTTGCATCCCCAAAATGCCACTGTCTTGTGTCCAGAAAATTCCCCAGTGCTGATGAAGTGAAATGAGAGCATAGCAAGAAATGAAGTCTCCCAGAATTAATGGTGTACTGCAAATGCACAGATTAAGATTGCTGCACACTCAAGAGATGCAGAGTCAGATGCATAGGCACAACACCTAACCTGTGCTCACAAGTCACAAATCCAAATCTGGAAAAGAATAGCTTTTGCTGGTTGGTGGGGTAGTGCAATGCATGGCAGTAACAGTCCACAACCAGTACAGATACCACAAAGCAGTATAAAAAAAATCATGCAGGTGCGGTGGATAGCAGGTTCACACTGCTGCAATTACTCTGGCACAATAAAAGTTGTCTGATTTAATGGTACTCAGCACACACACACTCACACACACACACACATTACAAGTATTGCATAGCAAATTGAAAACATTTAGCAATATAACCAAATGTTTTACACAAACTGAAATTATTCACTGCTGCACCACTACAATCAGCAAAAACATCAAGAATTACTGAAAATATTACTGTGTGTAGATTAACACAGTAATACAAGTAAAATATAACCAAAACAGAAAGACTGCCTTTTTCTCCCAGTTAATCTACCTACACCACAGATGCTCCCTTCCCCCAAAGCACACTTCGCAGCACACAGGCTGACTGTTCTAAATGAACATTCAAAATCCACACACAAACAATAAACACTCGATGATATGAGCACATGAGGGTTTCCTACAATCGATGCACTAAATTTTGAGAAAAAAAATGACTCAAAAAGGCTTTTTAACAGCTTTTAGAGGATTTGAATCGCAGAGCTCTGAGATGAAACTGTCTCCATCTTCCACTACACAGAACTTAGGCTGTGCAGAACTATCTAGAGCCCATGTGACCTGCAATCCCATGAAGCACAGCAAATTCGCCTTGGAGCTCAATAACAAGGCAAAGTCATGCGAAGTACATTGTTTTTAATGTACTTCACCTTAACATTGGTGGAGAATTGGTTTGGGGAAAGTGGAATAACATGAAGTCATTGATTTAAATGGACTTCACATTCCCATTATGATGAGAAAGTACTGCTCACTTTGTTGAGCACTTCACTTGATTTTGTGCTACTTCCACGAATCATTTCATGGAGCTCATTTCAGTCACTTCACCCATCTCTGGCCATATGCATGCATTTGGTTCCATTTTAACATTTAAATCATACTTGTAGCATGCATATCGCTTGAGTAGTTTTGTGTGTGCAGCATGAAAACATTTCATATAATTATTTCTTTAAGGGACAGGCATACAAGGCACTCTCAGACCACTCTTGCTTCTTGATTTTTTTATTAATTCAGGTAGTTTACTTCATTAACAGGAACTCATAAGGAACAGATCAGGAGCAGGAACCCCAGTGCTTCAAGGCTGTAAACAGCCTTTTTGTCAGGGGTGGTGCAACTATCCTGCCAGGCAATTATGTATATAATCACAACAGCCACTTAAACATGTAAACAGTTTGTTTGTGAGACTAAGATAACAGATTAAAGAAGTCAGATGTCCCATTTGTAATGAATTAGAATGGGACTGGATTTTAACATCTAATTAACTGATTGAAATTTGTTTTAAAGAAAATGTCATGAACTGCTTAGTGGGAGAGCAACAACTACCATCCTTTTATTAAATGTGAAATCTCCTTTGATTTATCAAAGTTAGAATGGTAAATGCCTGTTAGAATATGAGAGAGGCATTTATAATTACATAAATCATGTATGTTTACTGTCCATTCATTAAATGCTTCCCAACATAGTACTGCACAATAACAAAAACAAAAGTGAGAAAATAAAAGTAAGAAGTTAATAAATCTTAATAACTGAAAAGTTATAATGGGGGCATGGCTTTCCCTTTTAGATCAAAAAATAATTCATTTGATTATGAAGTAACTAAGAAATAGAAAAATAATGAAGCAATTAGTTCTCATTTCACACAACTTCCAAAACTGTTACATTTATAAATCAGCCTTCTTCATAAGGGATGACCATATGAAAAAAACATATTTTTTTATTGTTTATAAGGTCAGTTACTATGAACTCACAAAACATGAATCATACTTTGATATGTATGAAGCTTAGACTATATGATTATTGGTGAAATAAAATGTCTGCAATATTCATTTAAACAAACCACTAAGAGAGCCAGAGAAGAAACTCCCATATAACAGAGGAACCCTGGCCAATGGTCACACTGCTGAGTTGTAGCAGATCATCACTGTTTGCTTAAATTAATAAAAAACTTTAACTCCTGATGCCCATGAACAAAACTAGTTGCACTGTATGATCGATTGTAATGTTTAATTCTATTAGGATCTGAGAGAAGGATGGGGAGAAACTTGTAAATGGGGGAAAATTATAAACAGAAAAGTGTGAGTAGTGTGTATATCAATACCCATAGTATACCACTTTGTAAGACAAATAACTTCACAGTGCTAACCTTATATGTGAAAACTAATAATATTAAAAGAACTATAAAATGAAAAAATTCTTCTGCAACACAAAAGTACTGTACTTAAGTAAGTGTCCAGGATGATACAACAAATTACCTAAACAGAGCACGTCTCTGCTCAAATACCATTTTTTCCTGAGTGGAAAAGAGGAAAAATGTACTCAACATTAGAACTTTCATTTTTTGGGCATAATAACAAATTTTGCAAATGTATGAGTGCATTCACTGTCAGATCTAAGGTTGATATTGACCAGATCACCGACGCAGCAGTAGCACTACCACTTGCGAAACTGACGACCTGGATTCAGAAGCGAGCCTGGTTTATCAGAGGGCCAACTGGGGAGAGGATGGCTAAGCATCCGAGGGATGCTCACCTCCTCTGGGGAGAATGGGTGAATGGCTCCAGTGCTGCACCACCACCTGGGTGACCACAGGTGGAAGTGCCACCGGACCTAACTGAAGGGATGTAAATCCCAATTAAAATCTACCGCACTGACCCAAGAGTTCAAGGCTCTATAAAACACTCAAAACAAAGTCTGCTAATCTTACCTGCAGGAGTTTTATTAAGTGCAAATTAATACATAAAAGTGCCATAAGACAAGTAGCAAGTGCAGAGTGCTGGAAATGGCAACAGGACTTATAATCTCACCATAAAGTAAAAATCATCCTGACACCTTTTGGATGCATTCTGTTGTGGCGGATTGACTGGCAGCCCACAGACAGTGTGCATGCATGTGACATGCATGCATCAATCAGCTGATGTTTCAGCTGCATGCCTTTCTCAGAGCAGATTGGTTCATGGTACCCAGCATTCAAATATACACAACTAATGCATATTCAATTAGGGTGTGTGTTAACATACAGCACAGTAACCACTGCCAGTAAAGCAAATCGTGACAGACATAGAAACTTATAAAACACACAAAACACAATAAATAAATTATCAAAAATTATTATAAAAAGATTGCTGAGGCAAATACTCATTCAGTCCTTTTGGGCTCAGAGTTTTCAGTTTAAACATCTAGAAGCATTCACGCTGAGAAAACTTTTTCTGGATATCTCCTCCCCTTGGGCCAACAGTAACTTCCTCGATGCCTGTAAACTTCAAGTTTGCAGGGGAACCCTGATCTGTCTCCAGAAAATGTTGTGCCATAACATTGTTTAGGACCTTATTTCTAATTGCTGATTTGTGCTCACTGATAGGATTCTTCAAAAGTTTTTGTCTGCCCCACATAATCAAGTCTGCAGGGAAATGTGAGAATATAAATTACACCTGAAGTGGAGCAGTTAATGAACTTATTTATTTTAAATTTCTTGCCAGTTCAAGGGTGTTTATCTATAGGAGAATTATTTGTATTATTGCACTGAACATAGTGTCCACATCTATAATTCCCTCTTGGTGCATCTGGTAGCCACATACGAGTGCACATCTCTGGCTGATAAACACTGTGGGCTATTTTGTCTTTTAAGTTCTTCCTCCTGTGCTATGTAATTCTAGGATATTTAAATTTATTATTCACAAAAGCAGGGTCGCTATACAGGACTGGCCAATGTTTATGAATGATAGAGGCAGTCTGGTTGCTTTGATTACAATATGCTGTAAAAATGTGATTGGTTGTTCCTCTGCATCTCCATTTTTGGGTACCAAAATGATCTCTGCATTCTGAGCTCTCTCTATATTCCATAGCGCACTTTCAGGGGTACACACTCTATCAATAAAGCATTGTGCCATCACTTCAATATTTTTCTTGGCACAGGGTCATGATGTCGTGGACGAAACAGCATACATCACACTCGGGCATGGAAAACAGTGTGCGGCAAAGCAGCAGCACATAATGCTGTATGCAGATGAACACCACACACCCGATCCTTCAGTTTGCTTTTTAGGCCCCCGCAGCTCCCGTAGCCCCGCTTAGAGCTTCACCTACACCCACCAGAATAAATATAATCAACTCCATGGAGGTGTGGGCCAGCACAGGGCAAGTTAATAACCGACTCAGACACTTAGTCATGGCTGCACAGTCAGAATGAAAACAATGTTCCAAACAGGGTCTTCCCCCTCATCTACTGCTGGGTTGGGTGCTGTAGCCACTCCATCATGGGAGTGGCTTGACCGAGCACTGACCGGCAGTGGTTACATGCACTTCCTCTTTGGTACAGAGAGACTGGGGGTAGCGATATAGTCGTATTGCTCATATACCCCTGTTGCTCTCATACCATACATGCTACTGACCACGTGGTTCTTCATGTGTGGTTTAGTCCACGCTATACTCACTTGGTACCATTTTTCTTAAATTCGGTGTCGGTGCTGCAAATCCTTCTTGCTCTTAACATCTGACTGACAAGGATATTCTCAATCAATCTACATGGGTGTCTACCTGTAAAACGTAGTAAGCTGTTGTGATCCATGGGTTTTCTACATGTTGTAGCACTTAGCTGTGAACCATTATTATAGATGGTTATATGCAAAAAATTGATAGACTTGTAGCTATCATTCATTGTAAAGTACAAGTTGACATCAATGTTATTAATGTAAAAAATAAATGTCTCCAATTCAGAAAGTGACCCATTCCATAGCAATAAATGGTCATCAATGTACCTCTTCCACCACAACAGGCCATGAGTCTTATATAGTTCATTCTGATATAGAAACCTCTCTTCCCACCATCCTACGTATACAGTAGATTTGCAAGGCTTGGGGCAAAGGTCATGCCCATTACTGTTCCCTTCTGCTGGATATAGAACCTATCTTTATAAACAAGACAGTTAGATTTTAAAAATACTGTATGTGTACCATTTCAGTAATAAACTCAGTGTCAAGTTCTGCAGAAAAACTTCTATGGCTTAGAAAATGTCTTGTAGCATCTAGACCCTATTGATGTGGTATGCTACAATAAAGGTTCTCAATACCGAAAGTCAATAGCATCACATTTTCAGTAACAAATACACTAGCTTGAAAAAAAAGTTCACCATCTGTAAAAAGGGCTCCATTGATGATCCAATAACTTGCTACAATTGGGCGCACAGGGGGGATAACATGATCCTTGCGTAATTTGGGCAGAATATAAATACAAGGTTTTGTAAGGTGCTGTACCTTTAAATATTCACTTTCTTGATTTCTAATGTTTCCTTTTGATTATACCCATACTATAAAGTTCATAGCTCTTATTTGAATTGATTCAGTGGGGTCTTTATATACACGCTCATAGTATTCAACATTTGAGAGCTGTCTTTCTATTTCATACTCATACTTTTTTTTGCTGCAGTTTGCAATAGCACCCCCTTTGTTAGACAAAATAGTCCTCAATTCTTATCAGCCAGTGACATGCATGCGTATGTGGAAACCAGATGCAATAAGAGGGAATTATAGATGTAGACACTGTGTTCAGTGAAATAATACAAATCATTCCCCTACATTTAAACAGTCTCAAACTATCAAGAAATTTGAAATAAATTAGTTCATAAATTGCTCCACTTTGGGTGTAATTTGTATTTTGACAGTTCCCTGCAGACTTGGTTATGTGGGACAGACAAAAACCTTTGAAGGATCATATCGGTGAGCACAAATCAGCAATTAGGAATAAGGTCCTGACCAATGCTATGGCACAACATTTTCTGAAGGCAGGTCATGGTTCTCCTGCAAACTTGAAGTTCTCAGGCATCAAGAAAGTTACAGTTGTCCTAAGGAGAGGAGATATCCAGAAAATGTTTTCTCAGCATGAATGCTTCTGGATTTTTAAACTGCAAACTCTGAACCCAAAAGGACTGAATGAAGATTTGCTTTTGCAATGTTTTTTAATAATACTTTTTTATAATAATTTATTTATTGTATTTTGTTTGTTTTGATGTGTTCCTATATCTTTCACATTTTGCTTTACAGGCACTGCTTACTAAGCTGTATGTCATCATGTCCCCAATTGAATATGCATGAGTTGTGCATATTTAAATGTTGGGGGTACCATGAACCAATCAGCTCTGAAGAAGGCATTTAACTGAAACATCAGTTGATTGGTGAGTGCATGTCACATGCACGCATGTTGTCTGTGGGCTGCCAGTTGATCCATTGCTACGGGATGCACCTAGATGCTGTCAATGTGATTTTATTTTATGGTAAGTGTATAAGTCTAGTTGCTGTTTCCAGCACTCTGCACTTGCTATGGTCTTATTGCACTTTTATGTATTAATTTGCACTTAATAAAGTTCCTGAAAGTAAAGTAAGCTAAGTTTTTTTTGAGTGTTTTGTAGAGCCTTGTGCTCTTGAATCAGTGCTGCAGATTTTAAATGGGAATTACATGCCTTTGGTTAGTTGTATCATGACTCTCTTACTGCAGGTACCAAACTAGGATCATGATTTCAATGGAGTGAGCCCCCCATTTCAGTTGCTTTTGTTCTTATGAAGTGCAACCACAGCCATGGATCTAAGGGTGGGGACGTTGATGGTATGATGCTTCAGCATGAGCAAGGCCTCCTGACATCAGGGGAGGGACAGAAAAACAGAAAATCACTCTAATGTTGCAGGATGCCATCTACTGCTTGTCACAGGCTCTGTACCACCAACTGAACTCTCCCCCTCACTAACCAAAGCTTCAACTCTGCCAGAGGTTTATGGGGCCTGGCTCTCAGCTGCCCTTCTCACAGCGGGGTTACCTATGGGGATCATGTGAGGTGCAGGTATGTCCCAAGGATGTTGGGTAATGGGGCTGGGTGGCTGGTTGGACCGATGGGGGACCAGTAGAGTAGAAAGCAAAAAAAGCATAGTAAATAATAAAAAGAAAATCTGCTAGATATCAGTAAAAAAATGAAGAAGGCAGCCAGCCCAGCCTGCCCTTTTCCATGGTTATCCACCTTCTAATGAATGAAAAAGCTTGCACACATTCTCACATGCTTATAACTACTTTCATTGATTAGAAGGCAGCAGGCCATGAAGGAGGGTGGGATAAGTCAGTTACCTTCTTCATTCATTAATTTCTGGCTCACAGAATTGGATACAGGGGGGTGGGGTGGTGATAGCAGGAGTGGAAGACAATTTTGTTTTCCTTTAAACAAGTACCAAAAGATGGTGGCCAGTGGCGGAGGTGAGCAGGCTAGTCACCTATGACTGGAGGTTCATTTCAAAATTATACTTTTTATCAAATTGTGGGTGCTTGAGACAAGGAAGATGTACTAGGGATTCTAACGCAGGGTGGGAGGACAGAGGGCATGTTTATTTTAAGGGATCTGGGCTGGAGAGGAGGATGGAATGCTGTTTCTTTACTTTTTTTTAACAACAACTGAATAACGAATACAAGTACCAAACATCTGAATATTTGGGGCCCCAAACAGAATATTTGGATGAATATTTGGGATATGGGATCCACACATCCATAATGCTCATCATACCCCCAATTTGATGGTTTAACTGGGAACAGACTTTCAAGCTGCTCTTATTCTTCATCCTCCTCTCCTGCATCTGCCTCACATTCCTTTCCCCTACCCTCCATCTTCCCTTCTTCCACCTCTTCTCATATTTCTTCTTCCCCTGACCCTCCTTTTCCATGTATGTGCTGAGTGCTTTCTCCCTTTCCCTTATCCTCCTGCTCTCCTGCCTCTCCCTCAACTGCCTTCTCAGTCATATGCCACGGTTCTGACAGCTTCACTTCCAAAACTAGGGGAAGGGGAGCTGGCGGCAAAGGACCCTATCAAAGACACCCTAGAAAATAGGAACTAAGCATACCTCCCCCAAAAACAGGAATTAATCATGGAATGCAAAAAGGGACTAGCAGGAATATGAAAGGAGGTAAACAAACACAAATGGAAGTGGGACTCAGAAGTGTGACTACTGGAAAGAAACTAAAGGTAAAACACAAGGTGAAGGGAGGAAAAATTAAAAAGAGGGTTAACAGACCATGAAAAGCCATGTGCACGAATGCTCACAGCTTGGTGAATAAAATCTCAGACCTAATGGCCATGATGTCAGAGGCTGACCAGGACACTGTTGCTTTGACTGAGACATGGTGCACAGGAAAGCATGGCTGGGATATAGCTGTGCCAGGTTACACTGTGTTCAGAAAAGTTATGGTAGGAAAAGTGGGGGGGGGAGTGGCTATCTATGATAGGGAGGAAATAAAAGCTACAGAAGTACAGGGCATAAGGGAGGTAGGGGAGGCACTGTGGGTCATGTTGGAAATGGGGAATGGTACTGCCATTCGAGTAGGTGTGATCTACAGACCTCCAGCACAGGGGGAGGAGTTGGACAATGCGATAGTGGAAATAATCCACGAAATTACAGCAAAAGGGGAGATATTGCTGAATGGAGACTTCAGTTTGCCAGATGTTAATTGAAGCACCCATACTCCAGCCACAGCAAGGAGCAGAAACATGCTGGAAGCTCTTCAGGGGGTGGGACTCAGATAGCTAGTAGTAGAATATACCCATTAGGGGGCAATATTGGACCTGGTGCTCACCAATAAAGAAAGGGTAATGGATGTAGCAGTGGGGAGTCACCTGGGATCCAGTGATCACAGTACGGTATGGTTTAATGTGATGATAGTAGAAGAATCCAATCACACAAAGGCAAGTATCATGGATTTCAGAAGGGTCAATTGTGCAAAGATGGAGGTATGTCCAAAGAAAGCCCTAGGGGGTAAAGTGGGAAAAGGGGATGCAGGTGAACAATGGGTAGATCTTAAGGGAGCCATAATGGTAGTCATAAGCCTTCATGTTAGGCAAATAAGTAACTCAAAGAGGAAGAAAAAGCCACTCTAATTCTCACAAGAGGAGGCAGGGAATGTGAGGTGAAAAAAAGACAGCATTCAGAGAATACAAAGAAACACAGAGGGAAGATGAATGTTTCTGGAAAAGCTAAAGAAGGCAGGAAAAGAAGTCAGAAAGGCCAAGTCACAGAGAGATAAAAATAGCCAAGGCAATTAAAAAAATGAAACAATGCCTTTTTTAGATACTTAGGGAGCAGAAGAGAAAAAACAGGGATGGGATTGTGAGACTAAAAAGGGAAGGGAAGGGAAGGGTTCAGCAGAAGGGGATAAGGAAAAAGCAGAAATCATGAACAAATATTTTTGTTCAGTCTTCACGGTAGAAGGGGATGGGGAGGGACCACAGCTAGGTGTAAGAAAGTATGAAGGGGAGGAGTGTAGATACCAGTCTGTTCACAGTAGAGGGAGCCCTCTAGTAATTCGAAAAACTAAAAATAGATAAAGCAATGGGACCAGATGGAATACATCCCAGAATTTTAAAGGAACTAAGAAAGGAGCTAGCAGGACAACTGACATCATTGTTCAACAAATCATTAGAAACGAGTGTGGTTCCATCAGACTGGAAGAGGGCAAATGTTGTCCCTCTCCATAACAGCAGGAGAAAGGAGGAGGCTGGCAACTAAAACATAGAAACATAGAAACATAGAAGTTGACGGCAGATAAGGACCGCAAGGCCCATCCAGTCTGCCCATTTCTTTTTCTACCTTATAAATGTGTCATCGGCCTTTGCTCTGTCAGTGACCTATCTATTCATAATCATTTGTATTGCTCCCTTATACCTATCCCATGCCTGTTTGAAGCCTGCACTGTATTCATAGCCACCACTTCTTGTGGTAAGCCATTCCATGCATCCACCACCCTTTCTGTGAAAAAATTTCCTCACATTTCCCCTTAATCGGCCTCCCTCTAATCTCATGCTGTGTCCTCTTGTCCTGCTATTTTCTTATATTTAAACATGTTAGACTCTTTCACCTTGTTTATGCCCTTAAGGTGTTTGAATGCCTCGATCATATCACCTCTCTCCCTCCTTTGCTCAAGGGTATACATATTGAGCTCCATTAATCTGTCCTCATATGTCTTCTGATGCAGTCCCTGCACCATTTTGGTTGCCCTTCTCTGGACTGCCTCAATTTGAGTTAATGTCCTTGTGAAGGTGTGGCCTCCAATACTGCGCAGAGTACTCCAGATGGGGCCTAACCAATGTCTTGTACAGAGGGATTATTACCTCCCTCTACGACTTGTGATACCCTACTAATACACCTAACACCCCCTAGCCTTACCTACTGCTTTAGAGGTCTGCTTGGATGATTTTAGGTCATCAGTGATGATGATCCAAGTCTCTTTCTTCCTTTGTGACTGCTAGCAACTCCCCTCCCAGCCTATAAGTGGCTTCAGGGTTTCTCTTCCCTATGTGCATGATTTTGCACTTCTTTGCATTAAATCCCAGTTGCCACTCTTCTGACCATTCTGCTAGTTTATCCAGATCTCTTCTCATTCTGCCCACCCATCTGGCTCATCTACTCTGTTGCAGATCTTGGTGTATCTGCAAACAGACAATATACCCCCTCTAGTCCATCTGCAAGGTCACTAATGAAGATGTTGAATAGGACTGGCCCCAGGACTGATCCCTGAGGTACCCCACTTGTGACTTGCATCTCTTCTGACTGTATACCATTTACCACCACTCTCTGTTTTCTGCCAGTCAACCAGTTTTCCACCCAGTTGACCAACTTCTGACCACCCCGAGTCTACCCAGCTTATTTATCAATCTTCTATGTGGAACAGTGTCAAAAGCTTTGCTGAAGTCAAGGTAGGCGACATCAACTGCTCCCCCTTGGTCCACCACTCTGGTTACCCAGTCAAAGAAATCTATGAGATTAGTTTGACAGGACCTTCCTTTTGTAAACCCATGCTGTCTTGGATCCTGTGCCCCTATGGATTCCAGGTGTTGCACTATCCTTTCCTTAAGGAGTGCCTCCATAATCTTGCCCACTACTGAGTAAGACTGACTGGTCTGTAGTTCCCCGCCTCCTCCCTGCTACCACTCTTGTGGAGGCGGGATCACATGAGCCCTTCTCCAGTCTTCTGGGACCTCTCCTGTGCTCAGAGACTCACTAAACAATTCTGCTAATTGCTCTGCTAGTTCCTCCTTTAGCTCCTTAAGTACCCTGGGATGTATGCCATCAGGTCCCATTGCCTTATCCACTCTGAGCTTAGCAAGCTCTTGTAGGACCCTTTCTTTTGTGAAGGAGTAGTGCTCACCTCCCTCCCCTGTGTCCATGATGCTGAGCTGTGGGCCTGCCCTACCTTCTCTTCAGTAAATACTGAGCAAAAGTATCTATTTAGGATAGATGCCTTTACAGGTCCTCCTCCTCACATGCTCCCTTTTCTCCATTAAGCTTAGCAATACCCTCTGGACTTTCTCCTTTCACTAATGTATCTATAGAAAGTCTTGTCACCTTCTTTACTGTTCGTGCTAGTGTTTCCTCAGTTTGGGACTTTGCCTGCCTTACTGCCTTACCTGCTTCCCTTAGGGCAGTTTGGTATGCCTCCCTATCTTCATCCCGCTGTGTTCCTTATATTTCCTGAAGGCCAGCCTTTTGGCTCTGACCTTTTCTGCTACTGTATTTGAGAACCAAGTGGTTTCCTTCTTCTTTTGCACTTCCTTTTCTGTCTAACGCAGTGGGATGTTGCTTCAAGTATTGCATCCTTAATGCTTGCCCACTTTGCCTGTACCTCCTCACCTGTGTTTCTTTTTGCCAGGGCTAGCTTAACTCTGTTGGCCATCTTATCAAAGTCAGCTCCTCTGAAGTCCCATATTTTTGCCTTGGAATGGGATGATTTAGATGTAGTAGCCAAATTGAACCATACCATGTGATGGTCACTGGCCCCCAGGTGACCTTCTACCTGGAGATCTGTGATCCTTTCTTTGTTAGTCAGTACTAGATCTAGGATAGCCCTGTCTCTTGTGGGTTGCTGTACCAGTTGTTTGAGGCCCTCCCCTGCAGGGAATCCACTATGAGTCTAGTTCTGGCAGATGTTCCTGCTGGTATTGACCAATCTGTATCTGGCATGTTGAGGTCTCCCATTATCAGAACCTCCTTTAGCTGTCATGTTTTGTATATCTTCTAACAGTAATGTGTCTATGTCCTTCCTCTGGTCTGGGGCCTGTAGACAACCCCAGTTCTTATGGCTGTCCCATTTCCTGTTTCCAGGGTGACCTACAGTTCTTCTGGCTCCTTACGTGTATTCTGAATTTCTGTA
This sequence comes from Neoceratodus forsteri, assembly GCA_016271365.2. Lineage (NCBI taxonomy): Eukaryota > Metazoa > Chordata > Ceratodontiformes > Ceratodontidae > Neoceratodus > Neoceratodus forsteri. Next base: position 537,539,574 of record CM057455.1, read on the forward strand.
GCTTTGATATTTTCATTAACATACAGGGCCCTCCTCCCCCTTTTTGCACCTCGGTCTCTTCTAGAACAATACATAGCCAGGTACTGAAGTCTCCCAAGTGTGGTTACTGGTAAACCACGTCTCACTAATTGCTACTATGTCCAGATTAGCCTCTGACATTATTGCCTGCAGGTCTGGGATCTTATTTCCCAGGCTGTGAGCATTTGTGAACATGATTTTCCATTGGCCAGATTTTGGTGTGTTAGTTGTTGGGTGAAGTTTGGCATTACCCCTGTGCATCGTATGGGGAGACAAACCTTTTTCTTACCTGGTGATGCAAATGAATGGCAAACATGCTGAATTCCTGTTTGACCACTAACTGAGGGGAGAGGTGTTCTTCCCATTCGACGTATGGGTGCTGCACCCTCTCCATTTGCTAGTTTAAATATTCTGCAAAGACGTCAAACTTCTGCCCCAATGCACTGACTCCCTCTTTAGTCAGATGCAGTCCATCAAATTTAAAGAACTTTCGCTCCCAGAACTGTTGCCAGTTCCCTACAAATCTGTGTCCTTTTTCCTGGCACCAGTCCTTGAGCCACGTGTTTAGCTCCCCTATCTCCCCTTCTCTGACCTTCCATCCATCTGCTCCCTCTCCCAGACTGGCAGGATCTCAGAGAAGGAGACGGATGAAATAGATGATAGTTTGTCACCCAGCCTAGTCAGGTGTTCCTTGGTCTCCACAACTGACCGGCTGGCGAGATCATTAGTCCCTATGTGTACTAGGACATCAATGTTTTCTCCTGCTTTGCGAACAATTTTAGCAATGTGGTCAGTGTCTCTCTTTGCTGATGTACCTGGGAGACATCTGACCATCACCCCTGGCTGGAGATGGGTATCAACTCCCCGAATCATGAAGTCTCCTATGATCAGAAGTTTTTTGGATTTCCTTTGTGCTTGTTTAGTTTTGGTTCCTGATTTGGGTGAGTTTTGTTGTGCTAGCTCCTGTGCTACAGTGTCCTGCTCTGCAGTGTCTTCTGCCTCTTTATTTGATTTCAGAGATAGAGGCAGATACCTATTTGTAGTGTTTATATGGTTTTGGAGGCAATGTGATGGAGAGCAGAGAGTGATGGGGCACTTGATTTGCTCCTCTAACCACCTGCCAACCTCCTGGACCAACTACCCTCTCGGTTGAGGTTTTCTGTTGGATGCTGGAGAAATGGCAGGTGGTTCTTATAATGTATTTCCTCTTCAATATGAAATTTGAGGTGTGCAATCTCTGCCCATGCTGCCGGAGCTGAGCCCTAAGATCTCCAAGGCCCAGCATGTAGGACAGTGTCCTAAATCCTGTAAGACTGTCCTTCTGAAAATTGTTCCACAGTACCTGCAGTTAATGAAATCCATTCCAAATAAGTTGCTGGGTTTGTAACCTAGTCAGAGTAATTAGAAGGAAAAAAAAATGCAAGTAATGGTTTAATTGTGCTTTGTTTAACTTGTTATAACAAGTTAAATTACTAGTGCCTCTGTAAATGAGATCACCTTGTGGAGGCCCCACTGATCCGCCCCTTCCTGCTCTGCCACAGGAAACTATAGGCCAGTCAGCCTACCCTCAGTGGTAGGAAAACTGATGGAATCATTACTTAAGGAAAAGATTGTAACATACCTTGAATCCAGCAGACAGCAGGATCTGAGACAGCATGGTTTCACGGCAGGCAGGTCTTGCCAAACAAACCTGATTCATTTCTTTGACTGGATGATAAGGGAGATTGATCAGGAAGGGGTGGTAGATGTGGTCTGCCTGGATTTTAAAAAGGCCTTTGATATTGTCCCACATAAAAGGCTAATAAACAAATGGAGCAGCCTGGAAGTCGGATCTGGGGTTGTTAAATGGGTTAGAAACTGGCTGAGCAGCAGGACACAATGGGTGGTAGTGAATGGAGTTTAGTCCATGGAAAGTGAGGTGACCAGTAGGGTGCCTCAAGGATCAGTGCTAGGCCCAGTCCTCTTCAATGTCTTCAGAAGAGACACTGCAGAGTGCCTATAGGGGAAGTGTGCCTCTTTACAGATGACACAAAGATCAGCAATAGGGTAGACATACCAGGGGGGCTGGAAAGAATGAGAAGGGATCTGGGCAGACTGGAGGAATAGTCAAATGTATGCCAGTTGAGATACAATGCAAAGCAGTGCAAAATTATGCACTTGGGTTACGGGAACCTGAGAGAGGAGTACTCAATGGTGGGGGGGGGGGTACTGTAGGCCACCAAACAGGACAGGGATCTAGGAATAATTATATCTGAGGACCTAAAGGTGGCTGGACAGTGTGAGAAGGTGGTCAGAAGGGCCAACAGGATGTTGGGGTGTATAGAGAAAGGCATCACAAGCAGAAAAAAGGAGGTGGTGATGCCGCCATCCAGATCATTAGTGAGACCTCATCTGGAGTACACTGTCCAGTTTTGGAAGCCGCATCTCAGGAAGGACATAGACAAAGTAGGGCAGTCCAAAAAAGGGCTACAAAAATGGTGCAGGGGCTGCACCAGAAGTCATATAAGGAGAGTCTGAAAGACCTCAATATGTATTGTCTAGCGATGTGAAGAGAGAGTGGGGACGTGATAAAGACTTATAAATACCTTAAAGGGATCAATAAGGTACAGGAGGTTAGTATCTTTTAACGAAAAGAAGATGGACAAGAACTAGGGGACATGAGATGAAGTTGGAGGGAGGAAGAACCAGGGGTAATGTGAGAAACTTTTTCTTTACAGAGAGGGTGGTGGATCCATGGAATAGCCTCCCTGCAGGGGTGGTAGGGGCAAAACTGGTGGAAGAATTCAAAAATGCATGGGACACACACAAGGGAACCTTAGAAAAAGGGAAGCGTAAGAAAGCTGCAAATCAACTACAGTCTGCAGCACAAGTTAAGGGTAGAAAAAAAGGGGCAGACTAAATGAGTCAGGCAGTCCTCATCTGCCAACAGTTCTATGCACAACCTCCTCACTTGTACCGTACTCTCCATAAGCTGCTTTGGTGGCAGTGCTACTAGTTGCCTTCTTTATACTCTAAAAGAGCAGCAGTACTGGGTTGGATCAGGGTAGCACTGCTGCTAATGCATGATTTGGGACAGGGGGCATCATAATGCTTCAAGGTTCCCTAGCAAGCAGCTTCAGAGTGCATTGGCAATTGTCTGTGTTCACACAAACATGCACAGGTCAGTGTGATGGCAACTATTGTCATGCTGTTTGTACAGGATGGACGGGTCGGTTTTGCCTGGCAAATCTGGTTAGATTTTTTCTATCCACTGGGAGGAGGTAGAGGGGAAGGCTGCTGTGCTTCTGGATTTCTCAGGGTGGTTCAATCACCATATGTAAAGGATGACCAGATGGGAAAGCTGCTTACAGCAGCAGTGGAACAAATGAACTTCTGGGGACAACCAAACCATGGCTTCTTTGGCCATACTATCTCAAACACAGCCCTAGTTCTCCTCTTAGGCATAGCCATTCCCCACCACTATGAATTTCTGCCACTGTCCTGCCACCCACTAAATCACCATTGTTTGCTGAATGATTACATGCTAGAACTGGTGTAGTGGAACCTTTCCCTGCTGCTTTCATCCCTCCTGCATCTTTTACTCCTCCAGTTATTTTCCTCATGGCTTCTACATGACATGATAGCAGATACTCACACATGCCTGTTGTTCACGCATCCTCTTCATTTCCCCACTGAAAGATCTAAAGGATCACTGCAGCTACTTAGTTCACTTAGTTTTCACTCACAAGTAAAACAATTAAAAAAAGAAAGATGGACATCTGTGCCCTTCACCACCAGCAGTCAGTAAAAAAGTTGTTTTCCAAAGAACCCTTTGAAATTCTGCCCTGAATCTTTACTAGACTGTCAAATCCACTATGGACTAATTCTGCTGTGGGCCCTGCAAAGGCCAGTGCAGGCTCACACTATACACACTTTCCTCTCCTCTACAACATGATTTCACTAGCCTGCCTGCCCGACACTACATTTAAATGTTGTGAATTAGCTAACAAATATCACTCTGTTTGACATACTGTAAATGAGCTCCTTCAGTAGCCAGGTCCTTCCTCTGTGAGAGAAAGAGAGAGCTGGAAAGGGCACTGAGAGGTAGGCAGCAGGAGGAGGTCTTGATGTTCAGCTTTACTGATTATTTATTTATTTTTTTTATTTAGTTGTTTAACCAGGTATAGCACACATTATTATGATTATGATTGGCATCTGCTGGCAATGTAGCTCAACAACAACTTGGACATGTTCGGTGTATGCTTTCTGTAAAATGTGCTGCAACAAGGCTTTGAGGTGCTGAAGTGCCAGTGGATAATCATGTTCTTTCAGACTGGCTTCACCAGTGTTCAAAACACTGGATTTAGCACATCCACTGATTGCAAATTCAGCATCTGCCCATCTTTACCCTATACACAACTTTGGCTGTGCAAACGGTGGATCATTTTCTGTAACAAATGTACATGAAATCCAGTGGGCTAAAAAGGAATGTGAGGTTGTATGCACCACCAGAAAAGGAAGCAGAATCTATTTCCAACATGACAGAATCATCAAGAGCAGCAGAGTTGTGAAGGCACTAATGGTACAAGCATAAGTAGATGTACTTGCAGTACTGGTGGTGGTGCTGACACATGTACAGTGGTAGGTGTTTGCAAAATTGAACTTACCTCTCCTGGAATTCCATTACTGATGCCAAGAATGAGCAAGTCTTTGCTTTAAAGTGCAATTTTTTTTTCCATACTGGCATCTAAATAAGCCTGTGGCTGCAACATGTAATTTTTATTTGATAGGAATGCAGTTGTTTAATATTTGCTTTGTTTCATGAGGGTGGGTAAGATTTTAATGTAATTTCATTGTCCCGGACTCCCCCCTTTTCCCTCACGAAAAGACAGAGACCATTGTTTGTTGTGCTCAGATCAGCAATTAATTTATTTATATATCATAATTTCATGTTCAATTTTATCATCTTTTATTCTTATATCTCTCACAATTTCCTTTATTTTCATCCATAGATCAATCTCTGATCATCCCTCTTTCTTCCTCTTTTTGCTCCCCCAGGTGAAAACCTGGGTGCCTTCTTCTTCTTCTTTCTGTTACGTAACGGTGAAAACCGAGACTGCTTTTCTCCTTCAGCTTCTTCCTCTTTTCATCTTATTCCTTTTTCTTCCCCTTCCCCCCTTTTTCCCCACTAGCTGGTCTCCAGCTTGTGTTGGATGACTGGCTTTCCCCTCACTTAGGGTATTGTTCCCCCATACCTCGGGGAACCCACTTTCCAATCCTTCTCTTCCTTTTTTTGTATCCGTTTTTTGCATGCCTTCTCCATGCTTCTATAAAACCCATAATTTCTGTATTGAACATATCTATGGCTAGATCTGACAGGTGCATGCCATCTGACCTGTAGAAATCTTCTACCTACTCTTGCACACCCTGCAGTATTACTTGTCCTCCCATTTTTCTTACCAGTATCCCTACCCTTCTGTTCATCTTTCTCCTGGCCCTATCTACAGCTCCATGGCTGTGCTCATGTCTCCAAAACCTTTCCTGGTATCATATATGACCAGGCAAGGCATACATCAGGCCACCACTGCTGTATTGTCTCTAAGTCCCTTTTTATCTGCATGTATGTGTCCACCCATGGCTTGTCCCCAAGGTCATAACCCCCCAAATGTATAACAATTAAATCTGGAATGGGTTGCCACTCCTTCAGCTCTTTCAAGGTGGGGAGCAGTTGTGCCCATCTCATCCTTCAGATGCACACCATACCAATTTACAGTGCTTCACATTCTGGTAAAGTTTCTTTCCCCCAGCCTTTTTCTCAGCTCTCCTTTCTGCCCAATAAATATAAGAGTGGCTACAGATCCAGACTTCCATGCTCCTCCCTCTTCCTATAGGGTTTAAACAGAATAAATATCTTAGACCTGGTTCTCTCAAATGGAGATGAAGAGAGGATCACAGATGTAGAAGTGGGTAGCCATCTGGGAACTAGCGACCATCGAACAGTATGGTTCACAATAAACACAGCAATAGAGTCAAGCCGTACAAAGGCAAAAGTACTGGACTTTAGGAGGGCTGACTTTGCCAAAATGGGTGAGTGCCTAAGGAATGCACTAGCAAATGGGCAGGAAGGAGGGGTGGAAGAACAATGGGGAATAATAAAAACTGCCATCACAGAGGTAACAAGCCTTTGTGTGAAGCAAATAAACAAATGAAACAATGTAAGAAACCACTATGGTTCTCAAAGGAAGTGGCAGTGAAGGTTCAAGAGAAAAAGAAGCATTCAGGAAGTACAAGGAATCACAGAAGGAGCAGGACAGAGAACTGTATCAGTTAAAGCAAAAGGAAGCTGGGAAGGCAGTCAGAACAGCAAAGGCCCAAACCGAGGAAAAGATAGCCAACTCAGTTAAGAAGGGGGATAAAACCTTTCATAGGTACATCAGGGAGTGAAGGAAGACCAAGGGAGGGATAGTGAGGCTTAATAAAGGGAGGGAGGGTGGGCAGAGGGTGACTGTGAAAAGGCAGAGATACTAAACAATTATTTTTGCTCAGTATTTACAAAGGAAGAGGGGGAGGTACCTAAAACAAACAGTAGAAACACTCTGGATACAGAAGTTGATACCAGCCCATTTACAGAAGAAAGGGCTCTGAAAGAACTCTTAAAACTGAAGGTGGACAAAGCAATGGGGCCTGATGGGATTCATCCCAGAATTCTAAAAGAACTAAGGGTAGAACTAGTGACACCACTGACTACCCTCTTTAACAAATCATGGGAGGATGGGATGGTACCCGAGGACTGGAGGAGGGCAGATGTGATTCCTCTTCACAAAAGTGGGAGCAAAGCAGAAGCAGAAAACTACAGACCTGTTAGTTTAACCTCAGTGGTAGGGAAAATGATGGAATCACTTCTGAAGGAAATAATTGTCGAGTATCTAGAGGCCAGAGGGGCACAGGACCCAAGGCAGCATGGATTCACAGTTGGAAGGTCATGCCAGACAAATCTGATAGATTTCTTTGACTGGGTGACCAAAGTAGTAGATCAGGGAGGGGCTGTGGACATGGCCTACCTAGACTTTAGCAAGGCATTTGACACAGTCCCACATAAAAGATTAATATACAAGTTAGCCAGCCTGGGAGTGCATCCCAAGATGACAGCCTGGGTAAAGAATTGGCTGGAGAATAGGACACAGAGAGTTATAGTAAATGGAGTCCACTCTGAAGAAAGGGGGGTTACTAGTGGGGTACCGCAGGGTTCAGTATTAGGTCTTTATAAGTGACATTGCAGAGGGACTGGAAGGAAAAGTATGTCTCTTTGCAGATGACACAAAGATCTGCAACAGAGTTGATGCACAAGGTGGGGTGGAAAGAATGAGAAGGGACTTGGCAAGGTTAGAGGAATGGTCAAATGTATGGCAGCTTAGATTCAATGCTAAGAAGTGCAAGGTAATGCACCTGGGAACAAAAACCCAGGGAAGAGTACACAATGGGGGTGAGATACTAACAACAACAAAATGGAAAGGGACCTGGGGTAACAGCATCAGATGACCTAAAGGTGGGAAAGCAATGTGAGAGAGGGCAGCAAGGAGGGTTGGGGGATACTGGGATGCATAGGGAGAGGCATCACCAGTAGAAAACAGGAAGTTATTATCCCTCTGTACAGACAGCTGGTGGGTGAGACCCCATCTGGAGTACTGCGTGCAGTTCTGGAGACCCAATCTCCGCAAAGACATAGACAGGATGGAAGCTGTCCAGAGGAGGGCAACTAAAATGGTGCAGGGTCTGCACCGGAAGACATATGAAGAGAGACTTAAGGAGCTTAATATCTATAGCCTTGAGGAAAGGAGGGAGAGGGGGGACATGATAGAAACTTTCAAGTACCTCAAGGGAATCAACAAAGTCCAAGAGGGTAGCATCTTTCAAAAAAAGAGGTGTGCAAGAACAAGGAGGCACAATTTGAAGATGGGGGGGCAGCTCAGAGGTAATTTTAGGAAGTATTTTTTCACAGAGAGGTTTGTGGATGCATGGAACAGCCTTCTGGAGGAGGTTGTGGAGTCAAAAACAGTGGTGGAATTCAAGCATGCATGGGACAGTCATAAGGAAATTCTAGGGGGTGGGGGTAGGAAGAAGTAGGCTGCTGGTTAACTAGGATCTGCAACTTATCCACTAGGTAAGGAAATGGGCAGACTGGGTGGGCCAAGTGGTCCTTATCTGCCGTCAAATTCTATGTTTCTATATATGGTCTCAGTTTCTTACCATCATATCACCTCTCCCTACCACCCCTCGTGGCTCCATATCTGTGACAAAAAACATAGGTGATCCGTTAGTCTTCACACTGCAGTGTTCGAATGAATCTTTTATAACTGCCCGACCGCCAGCGCCCCTTCTCCAAAATATTATTCACCGTCTGACCTGTTGCTGCCCACTGTGAGGCAGCCCCTATCTGTAAGGAGTGGGAAGAATAATTAATTAGATCCTCCCCCAGGAATTGCATGCCTTTCTTGAGCAATGCTGTGACTTGATAACTTGTGACTCTACTTCCATCACCATGCACAAATAATCTCCCTGTCCTATTCCCACACTCTGCGGTGAAAGCCCACAAAGCCTGCACTGGGCACACTGTGCCTTTAGATGTTTCTTTAATGTTACCATGCAACCTTGTCCCCTTTGATCCGTTTTTGACCTCTTAATTATGAGCTGTATCTCATTCATCCCCCAGCTTATATCTTCCCATTATAATCCCCCTTCCCTGTCTTGCTTGCCGTGGTCTACCACCTCACTCACTCTCAAGGCCCCTGTAAACATTACCACATAAATCATATGAAATAACTGGGCCTCGGCCTTTGATCTGCATATTGCCGGTAACACACCCTTTAGTTTCGCCGGCCACTGTTCCCCTATTGGTCTTCTATTATACACCGTCCCTTGTTTTAACCTACCTCATCCCTGCATCATTCTTCTAATGAACATCGATTTTGTTGGGTCCTTCCATTCTTTTAGACTGCAGATAACACTGATCCCTGCCAAGTAAACCCCATTGTGGCGTGGGCTGTTCCTTTTTGCCATTGCTCTACGGTGAACTTCCCCAATTGTTCTTCTGTGAGCGGCCTACTTACCTTCATGTGGTGTGTTGCCCTGAATGTTTGAAACACTCGCCAGGCCCCATCGTAGGCCCTCAGAGTCCGTGGTGCCCATGAACTGCTGAATAAGATTTCTGCTCCTTCCTGCCAACGTGCCATATGTTCATTGGTATGGGTGTTTATTGTTCCTCCGCTGTTGGTGCCAGCCTCCAGAAACATTCCAGCTGCAGACAGGAAAGGCTGTCAGCCAGGGTATTGTGTACCCCTTCTGTGTTTCGCTCTGAATGACATGTTCAACTGCAATGCCTTTAGCACTAGAAGTCACAAAACTTGCATGACCATCTCTGACCTGGTTCCCCTGTTGTTCAGGACCTCTACCACTGCTCTATTGTCACACCAAAATGTCACTTTTTGATCCTGCAGTTCTTCCCCCCACACCAGGGTGCATGCCCAGATGAGCATGATCTCTAACAATGTTATATCTTTTACCTTACCATCCTTTACCCAGTCTAATGGCCATGGTTCTGCAAACCATCTGCCCCTCAGGTAGCCCCCCATGCCTAGGGCCCCCGGCAGCATCTGTGTATAGATCAAGGTCTGTGTTATACACCCTTTCCTCTTGCCAGAAGGAGCAGCCATTATATTCCCCTCAGGAATTCCTCCCATACTTTAAAATCCTCCTTGACTCCTTCTGTCATGTCTACCCAATGGTGTGGTCTGGTCACTCTGGCTGTGACCCTAGCTAACCTTTTGGTGAAAGCCCTCCCTGGCCCAATAGCCCTGCACGTGAAGTTCAGATGTCCCAATACCTGTTGTACCTGTTTCAGTTGTACTCTTCTTCTACTGGTATGTATCTGAATCAGTTCCTTCAGTTTTTTTCCCTTTTTTGTCTGGCAGCTGAAATATTTCCCACGGGGCATCTATCTCAATACCCAGAAACTCTAACACCTTACTGGGCCCTTCCGTTTTTTTCAGGTGACAATGGAACCCCTAGTTCTTTACACAGCTCTTGGAAGCTGCCCAACATTTTTTCTGTCTCTCTTCTCCCATTGCCTATAAAAAGGAAATCATTCAAATAGTGAATCACTGTTTTATAACCAGTTCTTTCTTGAAATATCCACTACAAACATGTGCTGAATGTTTTGAATGTCGCACATGCTATAGAACAACCCATGGGCATGGCTTTGTCAAAATAGTACTGTCCCCCAATTTTAAACCCCAACGGGTTCCAATCCTCTCTTCTAACTGGAAGTAATCTGAAAGCTGACTCTATGTCTGTCTTTGCCATCCATGCATCTGCAGTTGCACGGATAATCCAGACTGCATCTTCCAGAGTGGAATATGTCACTTTACTATATTCCTCACTGATAAAATAGTTCACTGAGTCACCTTCCGGAAAGGATAGGTGATGAATCACCCTGTATTCCCCTTCCTGTTTTTTGGGGACGAAACCAATGGAGAAATCCTCATATTCTGCAATGGGGGTATCATATGGTCCTTCTATTCTCCCTGCTGCCTTTTCCTTTTCTATTATTTATCTTAACATTTCTTCCCTACCCCTCACTGAACCCAGATTGTTCGCTTCTCTGGGCCCTCACACGGCAACAAAAAACCTGTGGAAAAACCTTTTTTAATCATCTCTGCTGTTTTCTTATCTGGGTATCTGTCTAACCACTCTCTCCATACCTCTATCCTTATGGGGGTTCTAGCTTCTTTAAATTGCTCCCTTGTCCTCATTTCTTTTTCTCTGCCAAGGTCTCCCCCTCTAGTTGATGTCCGGCCTTGCTGGTCAATGCTTCTGACTCCCTCTATTTGCACATCCCCTACCCCTCCCCCCTCTATTCCATGTCTGCCCTTTATATTCCTGCCCTTCCCAAAAAAACTACTGACCTGACCCTTGCCCCCCAGATCCTTGGGCTCCCTGGACCCATGTCGTCCTGCATCTGCTCGCCGGATGTGATCCCCCACATTTCGAACAGGCATGCCGGAAATGGCATTGTGGCCAGGAGCAAAAGGCCCTATTGTAGGCCCAGCAACATCTCTGTGGCGTGGCACCCTTCTTCCCATACTTCCCCTCTGGAGTGGACTGATCGGTTACGTAGTCTGTCCTCAAGTCTAGTTGTTTCCTGCCCCATCTTACATCCCCTTATGTCGCCATTCTCTGCCGAAAGAATTCATCATAGTATATCCACCCCACACACCCTTTTGCTTTTGCTCTCCTTATTATCAAGGAGTATGTGATGAGTGGAATGCCCAGCTCCTGCCTCTTTTCCAGTACTATGGCTGAGAATGTGGCAAAACCTATGAACCATCCTTCCCAGGTCTTCCCTTTTGTGAATTTGTCCTCCTCGTTCTTCTTTCCTAACAAAACTACCGCTGCTGCCATCTCATTCTTCCCTATGTTTTCTGTCGCCTCATATTTTGCTACTGCTTCACGGCTTACTAAGGCGAAGATATCCACATACTCTCCCTTCCATATTTTCTCTTTCGTGGCCAACGGTACGTGTTTGCCTACCCTCATCCCAGGAGCCCCTATCTCCCTGGTTCCTTTTCCTTCTTTCTCCGCCCCTCCCTCTTTTTCTTTCAGCACTTCCTTTTCTGACCTAATCTCTGCTAGTGCCAACTCCATCTGCCCCAGACTCCCTTCCCTAGTGCCGAAACAGTTTGATTTATATACTCTTTGATGCTGTCCCCCACGGAGCCGGGTGTGTTACCTGTGGCCTTGTCTGCTCTGGGTTGCCTGCCATCCTCCTGATGCACGAGTATACTGCCTTGTGGTCGGAGGGGTTGGTCCTCTGCTAGTGGCTGTGGAGGAACCACTGTGAGTTGGGATCTGGTCCGGGTTCCACTGGGGGAAAAACAAACTGGTCCTGGGAAGGTACTGGCTGCACCAGGTTAACAGGGTGCAGGGGTGCTGGACTAGCCACCTTGTTGGGTCCTTCTGTTGGTGGCTGTGTCCTGGCCAGACTGCTTGGTCCCTCGGCTGGTCGCTTCCTCTGCCCCCTTTTCCCTTCTCTGCTTTCCTTTTCTCCCCAGGCCTCCCCCATTCCTCCCCTTTGACCAGCTCCCACATTTTTTTGGCTTTTTCTGCCAGCTCCACTATAGCCCTGTAGGCATCCTCCTTTGAAGGCCTGTTCTTTTTTGGAGCCATGTTCCTTGCTGTCAACACACTGTGGAAACACTGAAGAAAGAAAAGAGAATTTAATTAAACCTCTTAGCCCATAATACTCCCTCTATGACCTGGCCCCGTTTCCCAAGATAAACAGTCGACCCATGTAGTCACAAAGTGCCCCCCTTCTTTTTTTTTTAGTGCCCCCCAGGCCTTGTAAACACTTTAAACATTGCCTCCTATGGCTGTCCAGGCCTAACTCTGCTCCCCTTGCATGCCTTCACACTGCTATGGCTGCTAAGACTTCACAATCCTCCCCATTCCCCTTCCCTTGCTCTGCCCCAAGTCCTCATGCCGGGTGCTGGTTGTCCCCGAAAATGTTACCTCAACCCCAAGCCACGTTCCCCTTCTGTGGCTGATCCCTCTCTCCCATCATCGACCCCTGTTCCCTACCAAAAATTTTCTTTCCCTGGGCCTCCTTCTGTTGCTTGGCCCTCCTGGCATGAGACGTCACACCACATGACCAGGCCCCCCATTACCAGGCCTCTGGCCTGCTCCCACTCGTCCCTGTCTCGTGGCACCCACGTGCTTTGTTCTTTCTCCAAGAGACTCCCTGTCCAGTATCCATACCAAAAACTCTTATCCCTTTGCCATTAGCGCAAAAAACCTTCCCCTGCCACAGAAAATGGCCTAGCTGCTCGCTTCTGGCCTACCCCCTTGGCGTGTGATGTCACGCCACGTGGCCGCTCCTCACCCACCCCGCTAGGTCTTGTCGTAGGCCTGACCTTGCCCTACTGGTTCAGCAGAGCATTCCCTGTCCCTTTCCGAAACGCTCTGCAGTTCTTTACTACCCCTTTTTTAGCACTAGTCCTCGTTCTGTTCAGTCTTTACACACGAGTAGGCCCTTTCAGGCCATGTGGCTCTTAACGCACTGCTCTAATGTGGCAGCAAGACTGCTGCTGGCTCCCGAGTTGCCTCCTCAGTGGGGGAAGCTAGGAGATCCCTAGAAAAACATGGGTGGGTGTAATCTCCTCCTGAGGACATGAGGAGGTAGCAGGGAGTTTGGGGGAGGGGGAGGGGTCCGTTTCCAAGGCAAGTGGTCAAGCTGGCATGTGTACAGCTCCGTGGAGAGCTGCTCAGCCCCATACTGTACTCTTCAAAGGAGAGATTCTCCTTGGCCTTGGCCACTCTGGGACTCATTCAGGGGAAAACTGGTACAAGAAAGGGGGGGGTTCTGTTATAGGGAGCGATTGATGCTCTGTCGTACCTGCAGACCAGGGGGGCTCTCTTCCAATTAACGTCCTGGTATCCAAAACCTCTGAACTCCCCCAACAATTCAGAAATAAGAGCCTCCCAATACTGCAAGGCTTCAAAAACATCCTGCTCCCATCGCCGAGCACCAGCTCCACTCAATCATCAATTTTAAAGGCCCCGTGGAGTTCTTAATCAAACAGCTTCTTGCACAATCAGGTTTCACCACAAATAAACACAGCTTTTTAACTGAATGGCCCTTCCCCTGGCCCCATGCGCTTTGCAACAAGCCTAGAGCTTCCCCAATCGGCTGCCCCTACTAGCGTTTACCTTTCTGCCCAAAAGCCCCTGTAGCTGTGCTTCTGTGATTTTCAGTGGCAGAAAGCCACTGTTGCACTGGCGATGCCATTCAGGCTCACCGCTATAGGCAACTCGATAAGACTATGCCTCTACAATGAATTCAGCCACTGCTGTAGGCAAACCCAATAAAACTATGCCTCTTACAATGAAATTCAGCCTCCTGCTGCAAGCTTCCTCTATTCCACAACCCTACTATTCAAAATCATTGCAGTATTGTAGTTCTCACCTCTGCTTCCACAAAGAGTGTTATTTATCACTGAAATATGCAAACTACCTTAAACTATGCATCTTTCTCACATTACCAGCTATTCAGCTTCTCAGAAACTTTCTTGCTATTGTGATTATTATATAGATTATTGTGTGGTATATATGTCTATTATATATATATATATGTTCTTTTTTTTTATTTTAAAAAACAAACTCTTCCATATTATTTTGTTTCTTACCTCTTTATCTGAGTGCACAAACCTTCCAATTAATCTGCCAATCCGATGTGCTGCATTTCCAGTTTCATCAAAACTCCAGCAAAAGTGGCTGAACCACTTCTGTGCTGTCCCGTATGTACCTCCACTTGCCCCTCCCTTTCCTGTTGCTTGCCCATTGTTCTATCCCCTGGCCCTCCCTTTCTTCCCCTCTCCCCTTCTGAGCACACCGACTTGATGGAAAGGGAAGGGGTGCAAGGACAACCTGGTCTGCCCCTTAAAGGGCAAACTCCATTATATCACATTTTCTTTTCTATAGAGCTGTTTCTTTTCCCCCATTTCTGCTTGTCGGTGCTCCACAGTTTCATCATCCACATTCTCACAAACTTACAGGTTTGGTAGGTGGCCTGTCATATTGGTCATGTGAGAGCTTGTGGGGGGTGCAGGTGTGAAGATGACTGTGCTTTTCTGCCTTCCTCCCATTTTCTCCCTCTGGTGCTAGCATGCAATGATAAGTGCATACATGCATGCTGTATAACACATGCATGGTGAACATCTAGTAGCTACCCCTCCCCTTTCTGGTGCTCCTGGTTATACTCCCACCTGGTCTCTACCAACTGGCAGTTATGCAGCAGGAGCAGCATTCTCCACTCCCCTCCTCCCCTTTCAACCACCCTACAATAGCCTGCTTTTATTCCTGGACACAGGTCTCCAGTGTCATGAAGATTAGCTTTACCACTGCGCTGATGTGCTGGTCTTAGATTATATTTTTAATGTTGTTGTATTCACCATGAAAACATGTGTGATGCTGACATTGCCTAGATTGGTTAAAAAAGTGCATTATAGCAATGGTACTGCAAACACACTTCTTACACTGTACATCATATAGTATAAACTAATGATTAGTTAAAATAAGTGGCCGGCATATGATATTCTTTGACTATAAATATTGTGATATTAACTCATACTTAGAAGTGTGCAATGCTGGCTAATTTCATTTTGCAGGTTAATTTGCAAATTCGCCACAATTTGTGAAGTTAATCCACCCTGTGAAATTTCAATTCACAGTATAGGGCTAACTTCGTGAATGGCAAATTTGGGAACTTTACTGAAAAAGTTGGGTGAAACTGGGCCCACAGGTGAAGTTTGCAATGTACTATGGGATTAGAAGTCACATGGTACTGAAATGAGCTGTACACCATGGCCCGGATTTTCAAACTGCGCCAGGCTGTGGTGCAAGCCTGGGCGCAGCTCAACTTTGTTGTGCAGGGGTGTGGCCTAGGCGATATTCAACAGAGCTGTGCTATGGTGCAGCAGCTTTGAATATCGCACCCTTGCCACCCCCACTGTGCATGGCGCAGTGGCACTGCACCAGCGCAAGTGGCCAGGGTGGATCATGGAGATGCGCTAGTGCAAGTGCCATTGCGCGATGCACAGCACCTGCGATATTCAAATGGGGACATGCAAATTGGGCCATAATTTATGCAAGGTGCATATGGGGCCATCTGCATGTCATTATGGCCCAATTTGCATCCTATTAGCATGCAGGTGCGCCGATCCCCGACGACTTGCACCTGGCGCTCTGCCAGGCAGCAGCCGTCGGGGACCGATCCCCTGTAGCCCGATCATGGGCATTCACCTGAAAGCTCCCCGTCCAATATCCTGGTGGTCCAGTGGACTTCACTCTGCCCAATCGTGATTTCTTTCGAACATAGAACATTTGTATTTCCTGGTGGTCTAGTGACCCCTCCCCACCCGCCACTGAGCCCCGACTGTCGCTTCTTCTCGTCAGCGTTGCTGGCGGCAGCACCTATCCGCTGTTACTCACACCCGCAGACCGGAGTCAGCAGTATACCATTATTCACAGCGTGAGCTCATCGGCATGTAGCCCATACCGCATTTTCATCCAGAGATATGTGAACAAACTATCCACATTGGTCTGAATGAGTAGTACGGAGTGGGCTGCGCTGCACCCACCGGCTCGCTATCAGAACCAATGGGCGGCAGCTCCCACAACTGTCAGTCAGCGGGTGGCGGGCGGCAGGTGAGTGGGTGCTGCCACCTGCCGCTGACCGGGAGGGGACCAGAGTGATGGGGCCCAGTGGGCAGTGGGAGGGGGTAACTAGACCACCAGGGTAATAGGACTGTTCTATGTTTGAAAGATGCCTCGACATTCAGAGGCGTCTCACTGGACCACCAGGGATATTGGACGGGGTTTATACCAATGCCTGCGATGGGTATGGGGGTGCCCAGGTGCGGTGCAGGTGAACTTGGGTGGCCACCCACAGGTGGCAGCGCCGTGTTGCGCTCCAATGCGGCAGCTCACCTGTGGGTGGCCATCATTTGTTCCTTCTTTTTGGGGCTTAACTTTGTGCAGGCGCAGGTAGGGGTTGCGCATGCATGACTCTGCACATCCCGGACTGAGTATCGAGCTGTGCAGGTTATGCATGGGCATGCCCCCCCCACCTGTGCCTGCATACATTACTGATGCACTCTGACGCATTGGGATTTGTGCGGCGCACCTTTCCCTTTTGAATATCGCACCAGGGCACATCAGTGGGTTGTACACGGCATAACACTGTTGCGCCATGCGCAACCCTTTTGAATATCTGGGCCACTGTGTTCAATGCAGTCTTATTAAAGAAAGAGTTGGAGAGAAGTCTGTCCCTGCTTGTCTGACCAAGAACCCTTTAAAAAACTCAGAAGGTGGAGTATTCTAAACCAAATCACTAACACAAAATATCTAGAGTATCATGAGCAGCTAGATTACCATTGTTATTTTCATGGTTTTTCAGATTTGTTTAGCTGAAAGAAGTGGTTCTGTTTTGTCTAGTGAACCAGTGTTGTTGGAGGAGGGGAGGGTTTTCAGCTAGCAAGCAAGGCAGACCTGTGAGCACTAGTCTGATTTGTTTTCCTCAGTCTTTCTGCTAAATATTATTTTTCTGTGGTCTGTCATTTTATTTCTGTACTACAGTTTTATGTTGTTAACTGAATTATTCGTCAGTCTGTATCTATATTGATTATACAGAAGTTATATCGTTTAGTTCTTGAAGTGATGGTATTACTTATAGTAACTTGTTTTAAATTACCTGTCATGTGCATCTTGTTAATCTCCATCATGTTAAAATTACAAAAAAAAAAACAAAACAACTTTTTTGTGGTTTTACTGTAGCAGCTGTTAGCTCTTAATCTATTCTGTTTAGTTACAGATCACACTGCTAATCCTTCTGGTGAGGCGTTTCTGCTGCTGCATGTTTTTACTTTTATTGTAGTATTTTTTTTTTCTCACAGTATTAAAAATCTAAACATATAAAATGACTGGAAAGAGACACTCAAGTAAAGGAAGAGGTTTCTGATGAGGAGGCCAAGTAAGGCATAGGTTCTGTGGGCCAAAAGGTCATTACAACAGAAAAACTGCATCTGCAATAGCTTCATTCATGGGCTTTGGGGCCAGTACTAGTAGTAGCAAATGAGTAGTTGGTGGAAGTGGCATTGGTGTTGCTAAATTATTCTCTTCAACATTTGTGGCATCCATGATGGTGGGTGCTGGGGGAGCCAATGACAAAAGGACCAGTGTGAGAGGCAGCAACATATCTGGCTCTGGGACAGTGGTCAAGGACTGCTGGTGATGGAGAGACTGAGCCTGATCTGGATGATAGGTTCCCATTCCCAAATAAGAATGTTGAGCTTTTTTTTTCTGTCAACTCTATTTGTTCATCTGATGGTCCGGGGCATCTCTCGGACTGGCTCGCTTGGCATTCTCCCTAACTGCTCGCCTGAACCACATCCCCCAACTGAGACATTGGAATCAGGATCCCCATCACTCCTGCCAGGCCCATACAGGAGGAGGAGGCCAGGATCCCCATGGGGTAGGGTAGGGATCGTGGTCTGCATTGAGTGTGCAGGTGTCGGCCCCCAGAGACCAGTCGTCACCTCACTCAGCCATCACTGATATTTCCTATTTTTCTCCCCTTGGTGTGTGGCATGCAATGGCACCTGTGCATGGCTGCCCTGCTGATGTTTGCCACACTCCACCCCTTGTGTTCTGGCTGGTGTACCTGCATTAGCCCCTATCTCCATCGGGGTTCACCAGGACACCAAGCAACCCTGGAGCCCTCCCCAGGGAGATGAGAATTGTCCTCTAGATGCTCAATCCTCTCCCTCCCTTGCCAACCCCTGGCAACCCGAGTCTGTCACCGAACCCGGGTCACTGGTGTGGCGTGAGGTGTGGTGTCCAGCACCTCAACCCTCAATGCCACCGGGTCAGACTGAGAGTGTTGAGCTTGATGGAAAGTTATATCATATCTCTTGTACCAATGGAATGATATTGCCTGCTAGCTGGGCTATAACATTAACAGACGACTGCTTTTTACTAATGTGTGTAATGCAATTGTATGTCTATATGTTTTGCACAAAAATTAATAAACTTTAAAATGATAAAAAAAAAAAAAAATCACTGCTTTCTTTTAAGCAGTCTATCAATTCCCCCAAAACCAGATGCTAGTCAACAGGCTATGCTGCCATGCTGAGTACAGCTGTTCAATAGCCCAACACCCCAAAATGGTTCAACCTATACTGCATAGCATGTTTTTGGATTGACACCCCAAATACCCTTCCATTCTCGCTATTGCATGGGAAGTAAATGCAGCAACCACTGAAATGCTGGTAACTGATCTACCATCATTCTTTTTTGTGGAGAATGTTGGATTTAAAAGGTTGATGATTTATGCCTGTCCCATAAGACAGACTCCCTCACAAATGTACTTCTCCACTCGTGCCATTTCTGAACTTTATGGTACTGTGTCACACAGTGTAATCCATGCCCTGCTGAATTCAACATCCTAATGCATACATCTCAGTATGGATATGTGATTGTGAGCAATAACTATGAGATCTGGTGGTGAAAATGGATGCCTCGTAGTGCTTTGGTGGTGGACTGCAGAGATAAGAGCTACCTTGGCTCTGATATCCGGCTTTTCTCTCCAGAATAATACTGGACTTTTTTTAGACCTATTATAGGTACTGTATGCCACCTTTACGTTAACATTACTGGGCTATATGGTAAATTATTATGCTATTGAGACCTGTGTACCGTGTCATTTTCTCTCCTCTCCAGCTTACAGAGAGAATTGTTGAACTGGAGGAAGAAAAAATACAGAAAGCTGGATCATTAAAGCAGTTACATAGATACATAGAAACATAGAAAGTGATGGCAGATAAGGACTGCAAGGCCCATCTAGTCTGCCCATTTTTTCTGTCTTATGAATGTGTCATAGGCCTTTACTCTGTCAATGGCCTATCTATTCATACTCATCTATATTGCTCCCTTATGCCTGTCCCATGCCTGTTTGAAGCCCTGCACTGTATTCATATCCATCACTTTCTGAGGTAGGCTGTTCCATGCATCCACCACTCTTTCTGTGAAAAAGAACTTCCTCACATTACCCCTTTATTGGACTCCCTCTAATCTCATGCTGTGTCCCCTTGTCCTATTATTTTTCTTATATTGAAACATGTAAGACTCTTTCACCTTGTTAATGCCCTTAATATGTTTGAATGTTTTGATCATATCACCTCTCTCCCTCCTTTGCTCTAGCATATACATAGTGCGCTCTGTTAATCTGTCCTCATATGTTTTCTGATGCAGTCTCTGCACCATTTTGGTTGCCCTTCTCTGGACTGCCTCCATTTTAATATCCTTGTGCAGGTGCAGCCTCCAGTACTGCACACAGTACTCCAAATGGAGCCTAACCAGTGCCTTGTAAAGAGGGATTATTACCTCCCTCTTACGACTTGTGATACTCCTACTAATGCACCCCAACATCCCTCTAGCCTTACTTACTGCTTTAGTGGTCTGCTTGGATGATTTCAGGTCATCTGTGATGATGATGATGCCCAAGTCTCTTTCTTCTCTTGTGATTGCCAGCTACTCCCGTTCCAGCCTATAGGTAGCTTCAGGGTTTCACTTCCCTATGTGCATGGTCTTGCACTTCTTTGTCTTAAACCCCTGTTGCCACTCTTCTGACCATGTTGCCAGTTTTTCCAGATCTCTTCTCATTCGGCCCACCCCATCTGGATCATCTACTCTCTTGTAGATCTTGGTGTCATCTGCAAACAGGCAAACCTTGCCCTCCAGTTCATCTGCAATGTCACTGATGAAGATGTTGAAGAAGACTGGCCCCAGGACTGATCCCTGAAGTACCCCACTTGTGACTTGCATCTCTTCTGACTGTATACCGTTTACCACCACTCTCTGTTTTCTGCCTGCCAACCAGTTTGCCACCCAGTTGACCAATCTCTGACCCACTCTGAGCCTACCCAGCTTATTAATCAATCTTATATGTGGAACAGTATCAAAAGCTTTGCTGAAGTTAAGGTAGCCGACATCAACTGCACCCCCTTGGTCCACCACTCTGGTTACCCAGTCAAAGAAATCTATTAGATTAGTTTGACAGGACCTTCCTGTTGTAAATCCATGCTGTCTTGGATTCTGTGCTCCTATGAATTCTAGGTGTTGCACTGTCCTTTCCTTAAGGAGTGCCGCCATAATTTTGCCCACTACTGAGGTAAGACTATCTGGTCTATAGTTCCCTGCCTCCTCCCTGCTACCACTCTTGTAGAGCTGGATCACATGAGCCCTTCTACAGTCTTCTGGGACCTCTTCTGTGATCAGAGACACACTAAACAGTTCTGCTAATGGCTCTGGTAGTTCCACCCTTAGCTCCTTTAGTACCCTGGGATGTATGCCATCATGTCTCATTGCCTTGTCCACCCTGAGATTAGCGAGCTCTTGTAGTACCCATTCTTTTGTGAAGCAACTTGTGCACACCTCCATCCCCTCTGTGTCCATGATTCTGAGCTGTGGGCCCTGCCCTACCTTCTCCTCAGTAAATACTGAGCAGAAGTATCTATCAAGACCAAGGCAATGCTATTCGGGCCAAGATCCCTGGGACTTGACAGGTCCTTATCCCTCCGATTATCTACACTCTCTGGCAAAGCCATTAATGTAGTTCCTTCACTTAAATACTTAGGCCTAATGCTGGATTAGAATATCACATACAAGGAACATGTGGACCAGGTCACTAGGACCCTACATCGCAAACTCAGCACCTTGTACCGACTCAGGGACCAGCTCATACCTGAGGCCAGGCTCTCCATTGTTACAAGTGTCCTGCTTCCTACCTTGACCTTTGCGGCCCCGATAATACAGGGCATGGGAAAGCAAGAGATAACCAGGATGCAAACCCTATATAATAAAATAGCTTGCTTCGCTACCCAAGACCACCCGCGACGTCACCACTGCGACACTCTGGCCCAGCTCCGCTGGCCCACATTGGTCGCTCGCCTCCAATACCCCTTGCTTGTCCAGGTCTACAAGCTTCTCAAACCCCACACTCTACTTAGTATAGCCGGGACCATAACCATCACACAACCCAAGGAACTTAAGGACTTCAGTAAGAACACTATTAGAAGTCACTAGGGTAAGGACAAACGATGGTGGTAGGTCCTTTTCCTCCCAAGCACCCTGCCAATGGAACAAGCTCCCTCCCCCTGTCCAAGATGCCTCCTCACTCATGAACTTCCGCACCAGGCTCAAGTCCCATATGCTGACCTCAAGTGCATGCCACTGCCACGGTTCATAAGGCTCTTAAAGTACTCCCCTCCTTTCAACACACCTTCTCTTAGCGGAGCCTACCTACTACCTGCCTCAAACTGTCTGTTCACCTGGGGTTATACGCTACCTCCTGAATAAACAATATGCAAAGAAGTACCTACTTAAACTGTGTCATGATGATAACCATGCCTGTATCCACTGTTTCCTGTAACCTCCTCATGTTGTAACAGACAATGTATACAAAAGTTCTATTTTTGTCCTTGTTCTGTATCATAACTAGTATTGTTATCCCGGGTCACCCCAGAAAAAGGGACCTTTGGGGCCCAGTGGTCCTACCCGGTCACCACAATTTAATAAATAAATACAATTTAGGATAGATGCTTTTCCTTGGTCCTCCTCCACGCACTCCCCCTTATCACCTTTGATCATAGCAATACCCTCTCTGGAATTTTTCCTTTCACTAATGTACCTATAGAAAGTCTTGTCCCCTTCTTTTACTCTTCATACTAGTGTTTCCTTGGTTTGGGCATTCACCTGCCTTACTGCCTTCCCTGCTTCCCTTAAGGAAGTTTGGTATGCCTCCCTATCTTTGTCCCACTGTGTTCCCTTATATTTCTTGAAGACCAGCCTTTTGGCTCTGATATTTTCTGCTACTATTTCTGAGAACCAAAGTGGCTTCCTCCTTTTGCTCTTGCTTTTCTCCCTAACACAATGGAATATTGCTTCAAGTATTGCATCCTTAATGCTTGACCACTTTGCCTGTACCCCTTCACCTGTATTTCATCTTGCCAGGGCTAGCTTAACTCTGTTGGCCATCTTATCAAAGTCAACTCCTCTAAAGTCCCATATTTTTGCCTTGGAATGGGATGATTTAGTTCTAGTGGCCAAATTGAACCATACCATGTGATGGTCACTGGCTCCCAGGTGACCTTTTACCTGGAGATCTGTGATCCTTTCGCTGTTAGTCAGTACTAGATCCAGGATAGCCCTGTCTCTCATGGGTATTTGTACCAATTGTTTGAGGCTCTCCCATGCAGGACATCCACTATGAGTCTACTTCTGGTGGATGTTCCTGCTGGTATTGTCCAATCTGTATCTGGCATGTTGAAGTCTCCCATTACCAGAACCTCCCCTTTAGCTGTCATGTTTTGTATATCTTCTAACAGTAATGTGTCTATGTCCTCCCCCAGTCTGGAGGCCTGTAGACAACCCAGTTTGCATGGTTGTCCCATTTCCTGTTTCCAGGGTGACCAACCGTTCTTCTGGCAGCTTAGGTGTATTCTGAATTTCTGTAGCTTTGATATTTTCATTGACATAAATGGCCACCCCCCCACCCCCTTTTTGCACCTCGATCTCTTCTGAACAGTACATAGCCAGGTACTGAAGTCTCCCAAGTGTGGTTACTGGTAAATCATGTTTCACTAATGACTACTATGTCCAGTTCATTCTCTGTCATTGTTGCTTCCAGGTCTGGGATCTTGTTTCCCAGACTGCGGGCATTTGTTTACATGATTTTCCATTGGTCAGATTTTGGTGCATTAGCTGTTGGGTGAGGTCTGGCTTTTCCCTTGCATGTCATATGGGGAGCTGGACCTTTTTCCTAACCTGGTAACGCAAATGAACTACAAACATGCTGAAGTCCAGTTGATCACTAGCTGAGGTGGGATGAATGTTCTTCCCATTTGACATATCGGGTGCTGCACCTCATCCCCATTTGCTAGTTTAAATATTCTGCAAAGACATCAAACTTTTGCCCCAATGCCCCTGACTCCATTGTTCATCAGATGAATCCTTCAAATTTAAAGAACTTTTGCTCCCAAAACTGTTACCACTTACCCACAAATTTGTGTCATTTTTCCTGGCACCAGCACTTGAGCCTCATGCTTAGCTCCCCTAGCTCCCCTTCTCTGGCCTTCTGTCCATCTGCCTTCCCCCAGACCAGCAGAATCTCAGAGAAGGAGATGCTGGATGAAATGGATGACAGTTTGTCTCCTAGCCTGGTCAGGTGTTCCTGGTTTCCACAATTGACCAGTTGATGAGATCGTTAGTCCCTATGTGTACCAGGATATCGATGTTTTCTCCTGCATCATGCATGATTTTAGCAATGTGATCAGTGTCTCACCATGCTGATGTACCTAGGAGACATTTGACCAATACCCCCGGCTGGAGGTAGGTATCAACCCCCCGAATCATGGAGTCTCCTTTGATCAGAAGTGTTTTGGATTTCCTTTTTGTTTTTTGTGTCCCTGTTTTGGGTGAGTTTTGTAGCTCTAGCTCCTGTGCAGCAGAGTCCTGCTCTGCAGTGTCCTCTGCCCCTTTGTTTGATTTTGGAGATAGAGGCAGACACATGTTTGTAGTTTTTATATGGTTTGTGGAGGTGATACATTGGTGAGCATTGAGTGATGGGGCACCTGATTTACCCCTCCTAACCACCAGCCAACCTCCCGGACCAACTACCCTCTGCAGTCGAGGTGCTTTTGTTGGATGTTGGAGAAATGGCAGGTGGTTCTTGTAATATATTTCCTCCTGAATCTACCATTTGAGGTGCGCAATCTCTTCCCATGCTGCCCGAACCTGAGCCCTTAGATCTCTGATGGTCCAGCATGTAGGACAGTGTAATAAATCTTGTATAACTGCCCTATTGAAAAGTGCCCCACAGTAGCTGCAGTTAATAATATTCATTCCAGTTGAGTTGCTGACTTTATAACCTGGTTGAAGCAATTAGAAGGAAAATGAAAGGGGTCAAGAAAGTGGCAGAAATGAAACTGAACCCTTTAGCTCTCTATGCAACAGAGGTATAGTATGCTAAACATTTTGATCAACTTGAAAAAACTATTTGTACAGTTACATAGAACCATATTGCAGATTCCTATGTCAACATCTGCAGTAACAGAAGAGCCAAATATGGGCATACTAACATGAGTTATTTGGCACTATTCAACAAAGCTTGCTTACTGGATTAAATGCACTGGGGCTTATTCAAGGAGGCTAATTAAAATGTGTTTAGAGGAAACAAAAATAACCTGGATAAAATATAACTCTTCTTCCACTTGTTTAAAAGATATTTTAGACTCTCTGAAGATTTTGAATTTGTAACATCTTTGGACAGATTCTCTTAAAAATATAGTCATATCCTATGATTACATTAAACTAATTAAAAATAAATGTACAGTAAGCAATTATCTTATGAATCAAATGTGGAGAGAATTAGAACCTTAAAGCTACATAATTGGTAATCACAAAATAAAATAAATCATGCACTAGAGTCATACTTACTCTTTCTTACAGAAAAAAGGTCAAGCAAAATTTACTAAATTCAGGTTAGAATTGTATCCATCAAAAATGCTGCAATATATTTACACTAAGAGTAAAGTAGTGGACTTTATCCTATCTTGTGATTGTAGGCAGGACAGGATTTTTATGACTCCTTTTGAAGCCTTCATGACACCTATGATTTTAGGTGTCTTAGAAATTACAAGTTTGATTATGTTAAGACTACACCATGGTGGTGACGTCTTGTTTGCATGTCATAAACTATATGAGGGATATGACATTAGTTAAAAGCCTCTTTCTATGGAGCATATTAAGATTTAAAAAAGCCCGATCATATCTGTATTATTGCAGGTTTCCTCTAATGTACTTATTACACCATTTCCATATGCCATCTTGATGCTGCTTTTCTGTAAACATGTTTTAAGTTACAGGTAAAGATTATAATCACTGTTTCATCTATTTGCACAAAATGTAATAATGTATAGCTGATCTAATTAATGTATGTCCGGAAACATGCAATTTATGTTGTTGTTTTAAAATACTTGTGTAATTTTAAATTGTAAGGCTCACAAGAGCTGATAAATAAAGATTGATAGATAGATAGATAGATAGATAGATAGATAGATAGATAGATAGATAGATAGATAGATAGATAGATAGATATGTGGACCAGTGGCTAAAAAGCTGGTAGCTGCTATCTGTGCATTACAGTTCATTGGACACTGGTACCTGTGGTAGTATTGGAATTAGATCAGGGTAAAAGCTACAAATTCCACTTTTGTGAAACTTTTGCAACATTTTGTGAATTTCAAAAAATTTCTGCACTTCCACCTTTGGTGAAATCAGAATTTTATGAATGTATTTGGTGAAATTTTGCTGTGCTCCATGGAATTTCCTGGCTGAATTGCAGAATAATACATGTGAACAGTGGTATGACAGTTCTGAGGAATTCCATTCCACAGATTAATACATGAATCCACAATACATGTAATTATTCCACATTTCAGTGATTAGTTATGTGAATTTTCTTGCTGCAGATAAATACATTAATCCATAATTCATGCATTTATTCTGCACTTCAGTGACTCACTAAAGTGCTGAATGAATATATGAATTGTGGATTAAAGTATTAAATTGTGAAGTCAACATGCTGCTGTACCATCTTGAGTACATCACATCGACGGTGCAACAACATCGATCATCACTACGCATGTGCACTCAGTGCGCTGGACTCCTGGAAATGACTGCACCGTGAGTGCTGGCATTAAATCAGAACCATGCGGAGCAAACTCCTCCAAGTAAGGACAGAAACTACATTTAAAATGTGTATGTTAGAGTGAGGGGCCAAGTTTTGTTTAAAAAAAAAATTAAAGTTGGGGGGATAGGGACAAAGCTTGTTCTCGAGTTGGGGCAGTGGGTGTCCAAGTAGTAAAATCACTGGACACTGTTTTTTTTACAGTTTAAAAGTTGCTGGTGTTGATTTTACTGTTGTCCCATACACTATACAAGATAATGGATGGGCAACAGTAAACAACAAAATGCTATTCACTTCTCAAGGTTGTATGACAACCAAAAACCTCTCAAGCTTCACTCTCGAGGTTTACATGGTTGTCATATCAACCTCTCGAAGTGAACAACATTGTTGTTGTTCACTGATGTCCACCCATTATCCTCTATGTAATCTACTAGGTGTAATGTATTTTTATATTGTATGTTTGTATTGCATTTTTGAAGTTTATGTGTCTATGAATTTTGTAATGGTCTATGACTGAACAATAAATACGTTTTGACTTTGAGTTAAACACCTGAGAAATTAGGTACATAAACCAGGAAAATGGATAAGAAACTATCCTGGTTGAGATTAGTTTACAATTTACAAGACCAATCTTACTTGTGGGTCTGTACAAACCTCCTAGGGTTGCACCAACATTTTTCAATGAATTACAGGATTTTTTGTTTAGCTATAAAAACTCTCATTAAATATTAATGTTGGGAGACTTTAACATAGATTGGATTATAATTGATTCAAAGCATGCTGTGTCAGACCTACAAGTGAATTTGGGTCTAGTTCAGTTAATAAAGGACATAACTAGAATAAACACTAGGGATTCAAGTAAATCTACCCTTCTGGACCTTATTTTTACTAATTGCCCCCAGTTATACTCTAAGAGTGGTGTTTCACCTGATTCATTTTCAGACCATCAGCTTATCTTCACTGTAAGGGAAAATCCTTTCTAGCCTAAAACAGATTCCTTG
The DNA here is from genome assembly GCA_016271365.2 of Neoceratodus forsteri. Taxonomy (NCBI): domain Eukaryota; kingdom Metazoa; phylum Chordata; order Ceratodontiformes; family Ceratodontidae; genus Neoceratodus; species Neoceratodus forsteri. The sequence goes on from CM057455.1 coordinate 537,566,928, forward strand.
GATCTATAAAATGTTCCCTGGTATAGATTAGATCTTATTTCTACTGCTTCCAAGGCATGGGATTTTTTTCAACATGAATTTATTCAGGTCTGTAATCGACATGCCCCGGTGCGTAGGAAAAGAAAGAAGTATACAGATGTAAAATGGTATAATTCTGAGCTATATAAACTTAAAAAGGATAGCGATACTATAGGAAATGGGTTTTAGCCAAACAATTATCCTCTGATGCTAATTGTCTTCTTTATAGGAAAGCTAGAAGCAGATATACTTCAGCACTAAGACTGGCAAAACAGAACTATTTTAAATCAAAATGTACAGATAATATGAAACAAAACCCTAGGTCCTTCTGGGGAATTATTTCAAGTCTGGTAGGGAATGATACAAACATTTGGGTGAATAAAATTTGTGTTGATGAACAGACAGTGTCATTAGGGGAAGAACATGTTAATGCTTTCAGCAACAACTTTAGCACCCTTGGTAAGGTCACTATAAAAGAGAGTAGTCCTTTAAATAGAAATGACCACAATAATTTTGATCAGATTATGGAAAATACTCCTAATAGATGAAATGGAAAGGATTTTATTTTCAAAAATATTACTATTGATGAAGTTTAGGGAGAATTCCTGAAATTGGATATTACCAAGGCCGAGAGTTTGGACAATATTCCTTTCAAAATGATAAAATATGCAGCACCCAGGTTATGATATTTAATTTCTCACTAGCCACTGGACAATTTCCAGAGACATGGAAAATTGCACAAGTTGTACTGGTTTTCAAGTCAGGGTCCAGATGTGAAATTAGTAGCTACCACCCAATTTCTCTATTACACCATCTTTCCAAAATTTTTGAGAGACTGGTTTCTAAACAAATAAGGGTCTTTTTGGAATCTGAGAAAAAACTAATCTGTTATCAATCAGGATTTAGATCTCACCAAGTACCCACATGACTATGGTTAAGGAGGTGAGTGACCTTCAGTTGAGCCTGGACAGGAGGATGATGGTGGGTGCTATATTTATCTATCTTTTAAAAGCATTTGATACACTGAACCATGGTATCCTCCTGTCCAGGCTCAAGGATATTGGGATGTCTCATTCTGCATTGAGGTGGTTTGGGTCACATCTGCAGGATAGGAAGTAATTGGTGGAAGTGGGTATGTATGGATCTCGACTGTCTCACATGGACACCAGAGTCCCCCATGGGTCAATATTAGGACAGCTCATGTTTAATTTCTGTGTGAAACAGCTGAAGTTTAATGACCCAGAAATAGGGTGCTATTGTATGCAGATAACACCATAATCTATGTAGAGGGAAAAACTTTAGAGTACATTAATCATGAACTTCAATTGGCCTTTGAAAAGATAGAGATTTTCTTCAAAGAACATTACCTAGTCCCTGATTAGGGAAGCTAAAGCCTGCTATTACCAAGCAGAACTAGATACTGCAGCCAATTGTCCCTCCAAATTCTGGGCCACAATCAAAGAACTGGCGGGAGCCATGTCACAAAAAATGCTCCCTACAAAAATTACCTCTGACAATACAGTAATCAATGACAAAAAAGAGGTTCTGCAGGCATTCAACACGCACCTTGCCACAGCAGGCTTAGCCTTCGATAACTTGCCTGCATGTAGCCTACACACCCAACTTGGCATGACCCCACCAAATGTTGGCTCAGTTAGTCAACATTTTTCTTTCTCATCAGTTTCCCTCAAGGAAGTGGAAGACTTGCTTCACCACCTGGATACTAAGAAAAGTGCCGGCGCAGATGCACTTGAACCATACTTCCTAAAGATAGCATGGCCACATATTGGCAGTGCCTATTACTCATTTATTCAACCTGTCCCTAGCACAAGGTACCCTCCCTCAAATATGGAAGATCGCACATGTTATCCCGCTATTTAAATCTGGAGACCCTTGCAACCTTAATAACTATAGGCCAATTTCTCTCCAACCCACACTCTTGAAGCTACTGGAAAAATTAGTAAATTGCCAACTAAGATCCTTCATCGACAGAGAAAAATTACTAAACCCCCTTCAATCTGGATTCAGAGCCAACCACAGTACAGTCTCGGCATTAGCTAAAGTAACCAACAACTGGCAACTGGAGTTGGAAAATAAAAAGTCAGTATGTGCTGTGTTTCTTGAACTCAGCAAAGCATTCGACACAGTCGACCATGACCTGCTCCTCAACTTGCTAAAAACACTAGGATTGGATGCTACTTCTCTAAACTGGTTCTGTGAATATCTGACAGACAGATACCAGCAGGTGAAAGCAGATGGCAAACTACCTTCCCTGAAACTCTTACAAAGAGGTGTCCCTCAGGGATCCATATTAGGTCCCCTCCTATTCACAGTGTATATCAACAACATTGATGAGGGATCAAGGATGCAAGTATTCACTTATTCACGGATGACACAGTGCTGTACCTGAATCATCCCACACCAAAAGAAGCTTGTACTGACCTAGAAAAAGATTTCAACCTCCTGAAACTCCAACAAATCAATAAAAAACTGCTATTAAACGCTAAGAAAACTAAAGCCATGTTATTTTCCCCCGCAACTGCACAAGTGCTACTGACTCCTTCCCCCCAATAACCACGATGCTGGGAGAGTGCTTAGAGTACGTTCCAAAATTCAGATATCTTGGGGTCTGGATCAACTGTAAACTCTCCTTCACTGACCACCTGGAAGACTTGCTGAAAAAATTAAGGCAAAGACTTGGCCTTTTTTACAGGACAAGAAGACTTCTTACATCAGACGCAAAGAAACTACTAGTCCAAGTTACGTTCCTGTCCTTAATTGACTACGCAGACTTCATATACAGTAGCTGTGTGGCTTCCTATCTTGGAAAATTGGATACGCTCTACCACAGAGCTATGTGCTTCATCACTGACCTCCCCTTCTCTACCCATCATTGCACACTATATGCCGCCACAGGCTGGACCGCACTTCACTATAGGTGCAACTTTAATGCAGCACTCTGAACACTTAGAGCCCTCAGTGGCAAACTCCTTCAATACATCATCGACTGTCTGTCTCTGATTGTGCCCAGAAATTATTCCCTTAGAAGCTGCTCACAACTCCTGCTAAATATACCCAGGGCACTCACATGAGTTGGGAGAGCCACCTTTGGATTCGCACTCCTATCAATATAGAATAAAACCCAAAACATACTTAAGCTGAAAACCCCAGTAAGTACCCTTTTGTTCAAAAGGCTTTACCGTGATGGCATTACAGAAATTTGCAACTGCTTTACTAGACACTAACTAACCTCCCTCCCTCAAACGGCGGCCTGCAAATGGCAGCCCCCCAGCTGAAATGTGTGCCTCTGCCTCTAGCATGCCCACCAACAGATCCACAGGATTTATTGCCGAACTCCCATACCTTATTCTTTGATGCTTTGAACAGCTGCAGCCTAATTCTAGCACATGCTACCACAGTTGGGGATATTTTGCCCCCAAAAATATTCGATCCCTCATCCATCCAACACCCCCCTCTGCCCCAACCTCCAGGACCCTCCCAGTTATGCCCCTGCTACTATATTCCTCCTCTTGCACTTAGTACAATGGCTGCTTTTCTCCTCCATATGTTGTCATGTTTTGGGGCAAAAATCACTTTGTCACCTTTCGTATGGTCCTCCGCCTCCCAATCCCTCACTCTACTCTAACAATTGGGTCCTCTTCACTACGCCCTATTCCCCACCTCTCCTACATTATGCGCTTGATATCTTCTATCTGATATGCCTACCTTTTCCTAACATTTCCCACTACAAAATGCAGTTTTGGGCTTGGATCCAGCACAAGTTCTTTATCCATGACTCCTTGTAGTTCTATGTTCAATGTATATAACCTGTAAATGTGCATTTTACTATAATATCAGCTATTTTTACTGTTTGTACTATTCTAACTTGTCTTTCTGTATTATTACTGTAGGACCACAGGTCCACCTTGTAAATGAGCTTGCTCAATGGTGCCCGCCTGGATAAATAAAGATATTGATTGATTGATTGATAGTCCATAATGATAAAAAGACCCAGACAATACTATTTAGAAGAGATCAGGATTCAGGAAAAGACTCAGATCTAACTATCTTAACACAGGAGGGGAAAACATTTTCACAGGTTTATAAGTATTAGTATCTTGGGCTTTGGCTTGATCACACATTGAAGTCGGATGAGCATATTGACTCACTTATTAGTAACATTGGGAAGAAAATGGGTGGGTTGCATAGATTAAAAAAGTACATGACCTAGGAGATTAAATTTACAGTTGTTAACTCAATGGTAAATCCTATCTTTTATTATGGAGATATTCTATATGCTGGTTCTGCGAGGTATCAGTCGGAAAGGGTTGAATTTATGTTTACCCAGTTAGCACGCTTTGTTATGAATGCCCCATACAGAACCCAGAGCTGCTGTTTGTATAACACTTTAGGAGCTCAGACCTCATGACAGGAGAAACTTTCATCTCTTGAAATTTACGTATAAAATATGGAAATGCTCTGCCCCTAAATATCTATTTTTTTTTTTTAAATAAGAGCCGTTAAGGGTTATTTCAGATCAGCCAAGGGCCTGGAATTCTGTAAGGGTTCATAATTTAAAGATTGGTAGAACAGCAGTGATTAACAGGGTGTAGTACTTTGGAATTTAGTCCTATTGGTGGCTATTCTCCAACAGGTGCTGTGGCTAAGCACCGGGAAGCAGGGTGCATAGCAACTCTGCACCCACCTCCGCACACAGTGCCCGATGCACCAGAGGCCACAGGACTGAGTGCGCACCCAATCCCCCACCTGTGCACTGAGCTCCATGATGGGGGCGGGCTGGGTTATCTGTGGGGGCTTGCGGCACTCTTCTCCATTTATGAACGTGCTGAGTGCCATATGCAGTGCATCTGGGAACAGACATACCGGCTGCATGTCCCTCTGGTGCCACCGCAGGACCCACTGGTGCAGATGTCGGGTCTTCAGACCCTTTTAGGATAGAGCACCTGACATTGGTGGACAATGCATGGCTGGGGTTAGGCGGCCCACACATGCCCCCTGGCAGCTTTTACTAGTGCTCTATGCACCCACACCAGGATGGCACCAGCCCGGCACATGGGATCCACTGTGGACCCAGGTCGGGCAGCTGATTGGCCACCGACCTAGGTCTGCAAACCTGCCCCCACAGATCTGGGAGCCAGGCAGGTGGGGCCACAGAGGGTAGCCGGGCGGGGACTGCTGCTTTGTGAATGTGGTCCCTGTGCAGAACTCCCGTGGGTGTGGAGCGGCATGCGACTTTATGTGCCAGCTCTGTGCCATTGGAGAATAGCCACCAATGTGTCTGAGACCATGTAATGTACCAATTAGACTGTGTACTATCAAGAATTGGTTCCTAAAAGAGGGTGTAGCCCAGTTAACTTGCTGCAGTGGACTCTCTGCTTAATTTGAAATTTGTTGTCTTGTTGTTTATGTTTGTTATTACTCACCCATCTTTTTTTTTATTTTAATATACTTTATTGTGTTTCAAGTAGTCATATTATGATGTAGGATTATCGCTCAAGTTTTACAGACTGCAATTTACAATCACAAAATAACTATAACAAATGAAGGTATCACAAAACCTAAATAATACACTTATCCTATCACCCATCAATCCTTCCCCTCCTCTCCCAACCCTCAACCACCCCATGCCAAGTGTTGTCCTTTGAAAGGGGCATTAAGGCCATCAGTCCCTATGGGGATCAATAAAAATAAGCTTAAGGATTCCATATGGACAGTAAGGCCTCAAGGGGGCCCCATGTGTTCTGGAAGGTTATAATCCTTTTATGCATGGATGCAATATGCCTCTCTAATTACAATGCCAAAATAACCTCTCTGTACCATTCTATAACTGGTAGTAGTGTTTTCTCCTTCCAGTGCCTCATGATAATTAGCTTGGCAATTGAAGCCACTAGTTCCAGATGTGCTTTCCTAACTTTGGGGGTACCATGTGGAAATAGATTTAATAAGCAGGCTTCGGGGTAAACAAAGGTGTCTATCCCTAGCAGCGGATCTAATGTTATTTTGATGGAACACCAGAAAGCCTGTGCTGTTGAGCAGGTCCATAGCATGTGATGCAAGGTTCAGGAGTCACATCTAAGACAATTTGGGGAGGGAATCCTACCAAATTTGTGAAGTTTAACTGGGGTGAAATATAAGTTATGCATAATGTTATACTGGACCAAACGGAGCCTATCCTGTTTCATAAACCTATAATTAATCTGTCAGAGTTTCCTTCAGGTGTCTATATTGTCAGGTAACACCAACTCTTGGTGGCAAACTCCTGACGGCAAAAGAGAGTCCAGCGATTGTAGAAGTTTATATACTATGGAGGCAGAGTGAGGCTGATTAGCCATCTTCAGAACTACAGATAATTCTGTGCTGAGAGGAGTTAGTATAGGTATGCTCCTTATAAAGGAGGAGATAGCCTACCTCGTCTGTAGGAACTTAAACTTGTCGATGTCTAGAACCTTGTAGCATACTTGGAAGTGTGAAAAAGGGACTATTTTCCCATTATTATGAAAGTCAGAGAGTTTACAAGTTCTCAATATGGCCCCAAAACAGGGCTGTATGGGTTTGTTGTCAATTCTAAAATTGGGGTTGCCAATGGCTAGTTGCTCCAAAGACTGATGCCAATTCAATGAGAGATGCTATTGGATCTGCTGAAGTACCTTAAGAGACCAACCAATCAGGATCTTCCTAAGTGGCTTAGGAATGTGTGCAGAGATTACATATAGAAGGGCAGATAAAGAACAGAGATACTTTGCGGCTAAATGCCCCTTGAGTTCCAACCACAAAGGAATATACTCCAATGGGTTAGCGGGATTTGCATCTTTGACCAAGAACAGCAATCTTACTTAAATGATTGGCACCATAATATGTAAAAAAGTAAGGAAGTGCCAGGCCACCCTGAATTTTAGGAGCTGTTAGTTTAAAGTAGGCCTGTCTGACCCACTTCCCTATCCATATAAATGCATTAAGTACTTTCTGAAACTTAATGAACCAAACCTTGGAGAGAAAACAACCCAACATACCCATGGGATATAGAATCCAGGGAAGCACATTCATTTTAACAATACTAATCCTCCCCCAAAGAGAGAGGGGAAGGGCTCCCCATCTATCCATATCCATTATTAATATCTTCAGCAAGTCAGATAGGTTCTCCCTAATCATTGTTGTCAAATCCCTTGACACTTTGAAACCCAGATATGTGATAGAGTTTGCTTCCCAAGATAGATTGTATAATGCCAGTGCAGCCCTAGAAATTCTATGATTTAGCAGAAAAACTTGGGTCTTAGAGTGATTTAACTTATAATATGACAATTTGGTGAAGGCCTCAGTTTCTTTTAATAGAGATAGTAGTTTGAGGGTTTTCAACATGTAGGAGTAAGTCGTCTGCATATGCCAAAAGGGCATATCATTTGTCTCCCAATTTGATACCTATGATTTCCTGGGAGGTCAATAATCTGCGAATCAAAGGTTCAAGGTAGAAATTAAATAAAGTGGGACAGTGGGCACCCTTGCCTGGTGCCCCGGCAGAGTGGAAAAGGGGTAGAGAGTGTGCCATTGCACCTGACTAGAGCCAATGGTGAGGTATACAATAGATATATTCATCTAAGAAAGTCGTCAGGCAAATCAAAGCGAGCTAGGGTAAGAAAAAGAAAATCCCAGGAGACGCGGTCAAATGCCTTTTTGGCATCCAGAGAGATGAGAACTGCCAGAACATCTAAATTCCTGGATGCCAAAATAAGGTGTAACAATTTCTTCATATGGTTCCCTGAGGACCTCCTCACCATAAATCCAACCTATTCATTACTAATAAGGCCGCTCATAATGGGGGCAAGCCTATTGGTAAGAATCCTTGCTAGGATTTTGAGATCAGAGTTAAGGAAAGATATGGAGTGGTAATTCTCAGGGTATAAGGGGTCTTTCCCTGACTTTGGGATAAGGGTTATGAGTGCATCTAGGAAAGCAGACTCAGGGAGGCCATTTTCATACAAAAATTATATACCTCTTCCAGTACTGGTGCTAAAATGGGACACAAGATTTATATAAATTATTGGATAGGCCATTGGGCCCGGAGATTTATCAAGGGCAACTGTCCTATGGCCTGCTGTATTTCTCCAATGGTAATGCGTGCTCCTAGGGGGCCACCTCCAAAGGGACACATGGGAAAGGCCACTGAACTGGGGTACTGATTAATCTCTATCTCTGATGGGTGCACTTGGGAGTCGACAGAGAAGAGTTTCTGAAAAATACTCCAAAACCTCCGTAATCCCTTTTGGGTCAGTAATTACAGGACCATTTCATGTAGCACAAAGACTTGGGATAAACCATGAAGTCTCTGCCTGTCTGATTCTAATTGCAAGCAATTTGCCTGCCCCTTCTCCTGATTCAAGGTATCTGAGTTTAGTACATCAAAAGGAGAGCTCTGCCTCCTGTAACATCATATCTACCTATTGGGCTTGAAATTTATGTAACCTGCCCCACTCTTCTCCAGTGGAGGCCTAGTTTAAAGACCCTTCTAGAGCTCGATTGGACTTAAGCAGTTAGTCAGCCTGCGCTTTCTGTTGGCGTGACTTAGTTGTCGCCAGTCGGATACATTCCCCCCTTAGAATACATTTTAATGCTGCCCATAACAAGTCAAATCTCTCCACTCACCCCCTGTTGTTCTCTAAGAATGATGAGATAAAATCATTGATACACTCTAGAGTTGCTGGCCTCTGGAGAAGTTGACTATTCAATCACCACATAGAGTCCTGCTTAATACCTGGTCCCGGTAAATATGTGAGGCCAATAGGGAGTTGTCAGACAAAACTCTAGCATGTATAATTGAGTCCAGGACACCTGGTAAAGCAAAAGAACTAACTAAAAAATAATCCATTCTAGAATATGAACAGTGGGGATGAGAAAAAATATGTATTGTCTTTCTTTTGGATTTAACATTCTCCAGATGTCTAGAAGGCCCGCCCTACTCATAAGGTCTTTCAGAGCTTCTCATGCCAGGAGAAGCCACCCTTTCTATTGGTGGACCTATCAAGTTCTACTTGGGGGTAATGTTCCAGTCTTCATGCAATATTGTTAGTTTTGTGGGTCAGTAGATATTAAGCTCAGCAGATGTGCAAAGAAATGAGGGAATCTATATTTGGGCTGTAAATCACACCCAATAACAATGGGTAGGATTGCAGCATACCATGTACAAGGATATATTGACCATTAGGATCCCAGATTTCCTGTACCAACCTAAATGGGGCCGCTTTTGCCACTAGAATTGCTACACCACTACGATTAGTGGATCTGGATCAAAGCTTGCCCACCCAGTTTCTTCAAAATAGAAGAATTCCCTCCCTCCAGAGGTGTGTTTCTTGTAAACAAGCAATCCCTGTTTTAAGCTGGGACAAGTGCTGCAGAATCATTTGCCTTTTACACCTGTCCTGAACCCCTTTAACTCTCCAACTCACAAAGCTGTATGGTCCCCTCATGGTATCACTACACAAAGTACATGAAAATAAGCATTTGCATGAATCAGACACATTCCAAGATAGCCCCTTAAGGATTCTTACAGAAAAGGCATAAAAACACTTGGCACCTCCTCCCCACTCTAAAGCATAAACAGTCAGAGAAAATGTACAAGGGATCCTCGAAATCCCCATACCCCCCACCCCACCCACAGTAAAATAACACATTAAAGATACCCCTTCTAAGACTCAGTACCTACCCCCAGTTCTAAGCAACTGCACTACTACTACTATAACACCACCAGGTGATGTTTCAGTGCAGATCAAGAGAGAGCAACCAGCTACACCTTATCCCTCCCTCTCCCTCCCCTTCAGCTAACAGTTTAAACTTAGAAAGTGAGAGCAAAATAAACATAGGCATAGAAAGCAGGAACCACTGAAGAGATTCCACCCAGTGTCCCAGATCCAAGCATTATGCCACTCAAAAATGCTGCCTCCTTGGAAACAAACTGGCACCAATAGGAAGCAAGTTTAATGAAATAAATTGCTTAGCTGAGATCAGTTAAATTAAATATGCTAAGAAAGCCCATAAACAATGCTTTCAGCACATCTCAATAGAAATGGAAAGTCACTGATATTCAGTGCCATTATATTATTCCCAGAGAGTTCTTCTTAACCCCCATAAGTCAACTGCGCAATTCACCAGGTATTACCCATTAAATAAAAGTACTGAGAGCAATGAGTGCACACCATTTAAAATTAACATTTTAACAATCCAAACTTATTAGTCAGCTTTTCTTTTTTTTGAGAGAATGGAAGGAAAAAGAAATAGTCAAAATGAAACCCTTAGCTATGGTTATAGGCATGTCCCAAATAAGTCGACTATTTACGTCTGAAGAGTAAAGAGAAAATTCATGATGAACCCTCCAGTTGCTTTGTTAAATTTCAAATAGAATAGAGTGACCTCAGTTGTAGTAGAAACTACATCACATAGGGTCTCTTAGGAATACTTGCAGTTTCAGTCCAAAAGGAAAACAGTCTATCCAGTCAAACCAAGAAGTCAGATTCTCAGCAACCCTTTAAAAGACCACACCAAAACCCCAGAAGTTGCTCGCTGTTATGTATGGATGCCAGGCAAACCACAAGCAGGACGTCACATAAGCTGAGTACTGGAATCAGCTTCAGTATGTTAACATTTAGTTCCCGACTGAGTGTTGAACTGTAACATCCAGCTATGCCTCTTTAGCAGTTTCAACCTAAGATAGATCTCCTCCAAGGAATCAGGCCATAGAAATCAAATATTGTAGTGGTAGTCAATTACAATTGAACAAAACCACAAAGTCCAAATCACTTAAACAAGTCCGAATCAGAGATTTTAATTCCTGGCTCACTTGCTCAGGGTCTCAAAAGCCAGCCACTGTTCACCATATTTCACCTGCAAAATCACTGGGCACTTCACACGTAATGGTTTTCCAGCTGCTATTAGCTTGGTAAATGTAGGGTGAGGCTCTGCCTTTTATATGTACTGACTGTGGCAGGTCCTGAGTTATGTGAATCTTCCGACCCCCTCACTGGACCTCTTGTAGCTCCTGGACTTTGGCCAAAATGTGTTGCTTGTTTAAAAGTTAAGCAACTTGAAAATAAGGGGTCTAGGCTGAGAGTCTGATGGGGGTGGCAGGCGCAGGGCACGATGAGCCCTCTGTTATGAAAGTTGCCCCATTTAGTGATGGCCCAGCAATCTTTTCACAAACCTTTTGCAGAAATAGAATCGGTGAGCTACCTTCTTCTTTTTCTGGTTTGCCTATGACCACGAGGTTGTTGTGCCTACTGGGCTCCTCCAAGTCCTCAAGTTTTTCCTCCAGCTTTTTAATGCGCCTGTTGGTATTGATGGATTCTTGTTCAGCCTTCCCCTGTTTTTTCTCAATCAATATGAGTCTAGCTTCTGTATGTCTGACCCGAACCTGCAGTGTTGCCACCGAGACCTTAATCTGTTGTAGATCCACAGACATGGCAGAAATTGCTTCTTGCATGGGCTGCATTATCTCAAGGAATGTTTCCTCCAGGAGGGCCGTCTGAGCAGCTGATGATTTAGGCAAGGTAGAGGTCTGCTGCTTGGCCGGCTTAGCGGCCTTGTCTTTTTCTGGGGTGGGAGATGGCGAGTGCCATGGAGGAGCCTTCTTCATGTAAACTTCCATTTGGATTAGTTCTTTCGATCCAACCAGTGTCTCCGGTAAGTAATAGGGTCTTTTGATATCGAAATGCTCACACGAGGAAGAAGTTTATCAGGATTGCTTGCTGAATGGGAACGGAGCTGTGGAGGCATGCTGTTGCTTCTTAGGCTGCCATCACGTGACCCATTACTCATCCATCTTAATTGCGATGTATTTGCATTATCTGTTTAGATTTTTGTTCATTGAATTGTATGTATTATCTTATGTGATGCAACTCTACATGCCATGGGACCTCATTGAAAAAGAGCTTCTTCTCAACTGAGTGATTTCCCTGTTCATGTTTTATGAATAGACTACTACTACTACTACTACTGCCAAAATTCCAGAGGTGGAGTTTTAATTTTGCACAGCCCTAATTGAAATCTGATTGGGGAAAATGGCACTGAGCACAATTGCAGTGGTAGCAACAATCTGGATATATCAAGCAAGCTACGCTTGCAAGGAAGAGTGTAATTGAATCACATAGATCAGAAATGTTACAATTGCTCCTGAGTTAAGACTGATGAGTGGATGCAGCCTATGGTGGTGCTACCATGGGGTGGGGTGCCACAGGATCTTCGTTCCTCTGGAATGGGAGGGGCAGGGGACAGCTGACCTTGAGACCTTTGTGTATCAGTATCTCATTTTGGCCAACTTCACCTTAGCATACCCAAAGGGGTAAGGTTACTGGTGAAATTGGCAAGTGAAGTTGCCAAAAGTGAATTTCCTATTACATACTAAGAATCTGCAAATTTATTGACAAATGCGAATTTGGTGAATTCACCTTAACTTTGCTGATGAATTAAAACGTTGCAGTATCTGTACTCATACCTGCTTTTAAGGCATGAAAGACACCCACATTTCACCTGCTCTGCTCTGCATACTATTCTCAGAAGCAATACATCTCTTTCCCCTAAATGCACTATAAAAGGAGCCCATATTATGTAGTACTGCATTAAGGTCCATCACAGAACCACATTGTGGAATTATCTGTGAAACAAAACAAACCATTGGTAATTAAAAAGTTAAACTCAGAATTAAATTCTCTGTGACCATAATACAGTATTTCTACTGCAACTGATGCCTCCAGAACGTGTTCATTTTATCATCATTATTTTTTATTGGAATATATCAAATGGTTAATTTGTCAGTTGCTGCACAGTTGTTGCCTAGATGTGTATGGAGTTATGCAAACACAGATACAGCCAACTGGCAGATATCTGTACAACATTCTCTTGCTCCACTCTGCTTACTTTTCACTAAAATAATTTGTCTCACTGTTTCATTGTCCAGATAAGAGTGATCAAAGACTGCTTTCATCAATAAATTTGCTGATTCTTAGTATGTAATAGAAAATTCACCTTTGGCAACTTCACTTGCCAATTTCACCTGTAACTTTACCCTTGGGGTATGCTAAGGAGAAGTTGGCGAAAATGAAGCTACTGATACAGAAGTCTCAAGGTCAGCAGTCTCCTGCTCCCTCCCATTCCAGAGCAACCTGAAGATCCTGTCACACCCCCAACCCCTATGGTAGCACCACCACAGGCTGCATCCATTCATCAGTCTTAGTTAGGAGTAATTTGTCATGCTTGGCTGTGCTTACCCTGCTATGGAGCAGTGTGCCTTACTATTCTGTTCTCCTGAGGAGGCCCATCAGTTCTTAAACAAAATATGTATTTTTCTGCTCCACAGTTCTGCTTCAATGATGATCTTCAAGTACCACACTCCAACGATGTGATTCTCTTACTGTTCAGATGCTGGCGTGTCATGATGACCCCTTTAAATCTATAAAATCAAATCTAAACTCTAGCGCTATTTTTGTGATGGGGTGCTGGTAGCTGCCCTGATGGGTGATGGTGGTACAATGTGTGAGCTGATGACAAATTTGACTAGTCTGGCATGATTGGGATGGTGATGACTGGAGGGTTAAGTGGAGTCAGCTCCTCTAGGCTGACTGGTAGTGGTGAGGGGGTTGGGGGTCTGTGTTTGTTTACTTATTTTGCACATAATGTGGCTGTAATTTGTGATTTATTATATCCAGTCATGCTGGCACTTTAAATGCATTGATGCACTTTAATCCTTTTGCTAGCAAATAGCTATATGTCTTTACCCTTATGCCATATACTGTTTAGGATACAATAAAATTATAGCAAAATCTATTTTTGGAGGAGGATGGCAATACTGAGTCCAGTCCAGAACAATCAGTTCCAGATGATGATCTTTGTGTACCAAACTGTTTGAGTAACTACTGCAACACGGGGATAATAAAAACACAGATATTTAGCAGTGTTAGATGGAATGTAATCATGATGATGAAAGTGTGTAACTTTGCCGCATTCACTTTCATCCAGTTTTTGTAAAATCACAGTGACAGTATGAGAATTTGTTCTGAATTTTGTCTGCATTCTGCATTTTTTTAAAACCTGATTTATAAAAAATGGGCAATATTGAAATTTTATGCTCAAAAGGTGCAAAAATGCAAATTTATTGTGAAGGGCCAGCTGGAGGATGAGTAGAGATGTGTGAAATTGGCAAATTTCATTACACAAAATATTTTGCGAAATTCACCCGTTTCGTGAAATATTTTGTGGAAGCAAAATTCAGAATTTTGCCTGCGGAATGCAACATTTTGCCTGCAGAAGGTGAAATGTCACCTGCAAAATGGTGAACTTCACCTTTTGCTTGCACAATTTTGGTGCTTTTCCAGCAAAATTTTGCATTTCATGGGTGAAATTCCACATTTCACACCCCACAAAATATTTTGGCTAACTGGCAAATCACATTAAACATTTTGAATAGTGACATTGATGACAACACAGGCATTTTGCCAGTGAAATATAATTTTGCAGGATCTCTAAGGAGGAGCAAGCATTCAAGAATACAGTCTCTTCTGGGGAGATAGGGCAGCAGTTTTCCTTGCTACACCACTACTGTACCTAAGTGACCACAGGTGGTGCAGTCAGAACAGCTCCTGGTAGGGGGTACTTTGACTGGCTCTGTGCCCCACCTGGAGCATGTATGTGCATGCACAATTTAGAGACCTTACCATCCCTGTTCTATGGAGTTTGAATGAAACTATGAAGGGGGGGTTAGGGGTCCATAGCATGTGCGGCATGGTGCCTGACACTTTGAAGTCCAACCAGAATGATCACCTGCCATGACTACCAATTTTAGCCATTATAACAGGAAACACATACCTCTGTAGGCTCTGTCATGTGGGTGGCAAATCCATAGGGAATTATGATGCTGGGTAAGTGGTTGGAAAGGATGCTGGGGCTGGGAGGTGGCTGACTAGATAGGGAAATACCAGGAACAGAGGAATAAATAGCAATATAAAATATTCACCAGTTTAAACTTGCAATGCATTAAATACTTAAAATGTGTGTTTTCTATATAACAATATGTTATGTGAGAAAATTGTGCACTTTTATAACAGATTCCTCTGCAAGTATGTAAATTAAATTATTTTTCTGCTATAATTATTTCTTTGAATTGGTTTTGTCTGCTTATAACATGGCCAAGGAAAATGGCCCACTCCCATTCTTTAGCAGCCATTAAGTGACCAAGAACTAATACTCAATTAATCCATGGTTGCTCCCTGCACAGCTAAACAGAGTATCTGTGATCCCTGGTCACCCCTTGGAGTAGTGTTGTATTCACTGTCTCCTGGCTGCAGGTTTGTAATCCCTGACTCCAGTTTTGTATCCCTGACTCCTGCTAATCCTCCCTCTATAACCCCAACTCCTGCTAACCTTCCCTTCATAATGGTCTTCATCAGTACAGCTCTTCATCTTCTTCTGGCTCTGAACTTCCATCTCTTGTGCATGTCACCTCACTGACTCCAGTCCCATCTCCACTTACCAGGAGTTGCCGACTCCTTGTACCCTCCCTCCTCACTGTTTACTCCCTGCCTCAGTACTGCAGATAATGTCTCCCCGATTCCTGCTAACCCTCCATCCTTATTGGTATTCACTACAGCTCCTCAGTCACCTCCTCAAGTTCCAGTAACACCATGTCCATGTCAGCTCACCTGAGTTCAATGCAGATCTTCATGTGCTTCTTGGCTGTGATGTAAGATCCCATGTCACATCATCAGTTCCACTTGCATCTGAGCTTGCTGGCTGGAGTTGTGTAATGGGCGACTCTTGTACCCTCCTACCTCACTCCTCCATCCTTGTAGCCCTGAGTTCTACATTTACAGTGCTCATGCTGTATTTGCAGTTGCACAATCATCCCTGTCCTGCATCTTTGTATTTATAACATGGCCAGGGAAAACTGTATTTTGTTGTCTATTCATGAATACAAGTTAGTGTTGCAAAGTCACCCCTGCACAGCTCCCAGTTTCCCTGGCCATGTTATAAGTGAATTAACCCACTCCAGAGCATGGGTTACATAGGAAATTAATCCTCACCTGGGTGGTTGTCGATACCCGGCCTGCAACATCGTGCAACAACACCTGCCCCAGGTGTGTATTAATTCCCCAGTAACCTACACTCTGTCATGGATTAATCCTTACTTAAATGCATACTCTGTTGCCACACAGGAAAGGATGGGCATGCCATGGTACCTGAAGTTGAACAGGGTTGAGCAGCTGTACGGGGTACCCATAACAGTGATCACGTCCATCAGTAGGAGGTGTCGGTGGTGGGTGCCATTCCTAAGTTACCTATCCAGAATGTTGGTGGATGGCTATGTGGTGTACAAAGGGGAGCTGGGTGACATAGGGATGCAGACAGTCTGGTGGGTGACTCTTCCATCTCAGGTGAGTGCATTCCATGTGTATGGGCATGCAGTGAGTGGGGTACACTGTGTGCAGGGGCTGTGGTGTGGGCCCGGTGTGGCACTGCTGCATGGTGCGGTGTGCTGATGGCCAGCTAGTTCCATTGTGACACCGCATGTGTGTGGCCATGGCTGGGACAAGCCCTGCATGTCCAGTAGGTGTATGCCATTGCCATACTGCAAACCACCTGCACCCATGTTTGTGCATGTCTGGTGGCCTCAGGCCTGCCGTCTGTTGTCATGGACATGCCATCCCCTTGTGTGCTCCACCCTCTGGCATGTGGGCGGCTATGTGATGCTGTGCAAAGTATGCATTGCAGGGGCATGCCAGCAATGCAGGTGTCTGTTGGTCCTCCATGCATGTGGTACCCTCATCAATGTACATGTAGGGAATGGGGACAGTGGGACACATTGTGGTGTGGCCCTGCCTTCCCTGGCCTCCAGCCATGTGTGTCCCATGCTCCCTTGCACTGCCCTGCCATGCCTGCAGCTGTACATGGTGTCTGCTGTGTGGCATGGCATACCATGCTGCCTGACACTACCACAGCTGGTGCATGACAGACGTGCATTCCTGTGTGGGTGTGGCATGTCTGCCGTGCAGCTGTCTGGCACCAGACCCTACCATGTCACCCTTCCGGTCGAGCCAGTGGGTGTGGTGTATGCTGCCTTACCGGCAGTGTGTGTGTGATATGGGCCCTGTACAGTCAGACACTTCTGCTGCCAGGCCATGCATGCTCAGGGCACTGTGGGTGCCATTTCACTACCATGTCCATTGCCTGTGTGCTCTGTCTCAGTGCGTGTGGGTCAAATGGGTGCAGCCTTGTCTGTGTGTCTCACAGTCGCTGTGGGTACAGCACTTTGCTGCAGGAGGCTTGTGGGAGACAGGGTTGTTGGCCGGTGTTGCATGGGTATGTCCTTCTGTATGTGGTCCGCATGACGGCTGTAGTCACCACAGGTGCACATGGGCATGACGGTGGCACCAGTTACATGGCCATGTCCATGCACAGACTTTGGTGTGGCATTGACCATCCCACCAGAGGGGAACTGCTTGGCTCATTCCGTTCATGTGCGCTGTTGTTGTTGTTGTTGTTGTGCTGGGCCTGGGTGGTGTGACTCACTGTGTGTTTTCTCTCCACAGCATTATCGTGGTCCAGTTCACAAGATGGTCCTGCAGCAGATCATCAGGGTGCCAGCGTACAAGCTGGAGTCCAGCAGTGATGAGGTACCATGGCCTTGGGAGGCTTGAGACATGGGGGCAAGAAGGGACAGGAACAGCATCGCAGGACAGGTCAGCACCAGCTCTGCAGTTGCTGCCATGTACACTTGCTGCACCATGTACTGTAGCTGTTGTGTACTGGGGGGCTGCCCATTTGGCATAAGCCTTTGTGTTGTTCAAATAAAGTGTTTTATTTTGAGTACATATGTGTGGTTGATGTCTCCAGGGTGTGTGTGGGTGTCAGGGGTGCACCTTTCCAGCATTGCTTGTTGTGGTGGGGGTGGGGAGTCATTCATCACCACTGGCAATATGCACTGGTGCCATCCCTGACTGTGACCCATGGGCATCCCCTGTCCCCCATACAGTGTGTGTCATCATGGCTGTACAGTGGGGGAAGTGGGCACCACTTGCTGTCATGCAGTGTCTCTTCCAGGCACCCTGTACTGTACTATGTGAGTCTTACACTCCCCCTTCCTACTGTAGCTGCCTTCTAGGGGTGCAGTTACACCTTTCCGGGCTGTGTCCTGGGTGTTGTGTCTGTGTCCCTGTACAATACACCATGTCCCTGCAATGTGTGGTGGGTGGTTGGGGGTGTGTGGGTGGATGGGGGGCATGGGCACCTGTGCACACTTGACCCACATGTGTGGTCAGGGCCCATCATGGACCCGTCACTGTGTTACCATCCATAGTGTTGTGCCGGGTGGGAGAGCAGGCCCATCAGGTTCCGATCACAGCTGTGTGCCATGCCCTCTTTCAGCAGTCCTGAGTGCTGTGCAGGGGTGTGGTTAGGCCCTGTCCACACCCCATCCTGTGCCCAGTGTCTGCCTCTCCCATGCCATGCCCATTGCGAACATTAGACATGGCTGGTGACCGCTGAGGCTACAGCAAGCAGCAGTTGGTGATACACCAGTGGTATGACTGGGTCAAGGCCTCATGATCCACATGCTGTGGTGGTGCCTGCTGCTGCATGCTGGCCAGTGCTGCTGGGCATGTACCATGCAGCTGCCCTGGGGGGGTGAGGGTTGATGTGACTGTGCCACCTCCAGCGCCACTGTGCCTGGCTGCCAGTGGATGGGCATGCACATGTGGCTGCCTATGGCAGCTCTCCCAGCCACGTATGTGCACACCCTGTACCACATACCTGGGCATGTCGCTCATGAATGCACACAGTGGCCACCACACAGCTCCCTATAGGCCATGCCCTGCATACATGCTGCATGGGACGTCTGTGTAGCTATGTGTGGCCATGACCATGTGGTGCCCTATGCACATGCCATGAATGCCGCGACTTGGGTGGCGCATGCCGGGCACACATAGGTACCTGTGCACTGTCCAGGTGCACCTTACGCATGGCATGCTGACTTTGTGCATAGGCCCCATTGATGTTAGAGTGTTGCTGCATTACTAAGCAGCAGTATAATGTTACAAGAATTGGATGACAAGGAGGACAGTCAGGTTACAATCTAGGACATGGAGCTCAGGGAAAAATGTACTTGGAATATGAAGCAATAATAACAAATCAGTTGTGATAGAGACCAATGTTTCTAAGTCAATAACACTGCCAGTAGGTTGCGTAAGCCGAACGTATACAGTGTACTATCTGCTGAAACTGAGGTTACTAATCCAATTATACCTGATTCTGTCACTGCGAGTGAAACGTGAAGTGCAGCAGGTGCTGGAAGATAATGCTGAAACCTCTCCAGTACATCCTCCCGTAGTTGTGAAATTGGGGAACATCAAACATCAGGTGACACTGAATAAAAGATAGTAAACAGCAATTGAATGTGAAAAAAAAACAATTTCAAGCTTAACGTTGTTACACAGGATGATAGCAGTAATAATGATACTGAAGTTTCTATTTGCATGTAGTCCTCTAGACTATTTTTGTCCCGCCTTAGTCAACAGATTTATTAAAATGTGCCTTTGGTTTGGGATTTGTCAGCCACTGTTTTCCAGTTGTGTAAAAAAGGGTTAGCAGAATGATTGTAAACTTAGTAAACACCTGGGCACTGGTGGTGGTCAATTAAACCATCTAAAGAATCAACATTGTAGCCATTTGTATACATGCCAATTGTCTGCTAAATGGGCTGGTAATGCCCACAGCTGTAGAGGTCATCTGGTTCTAAGTATAGACAGTTAGTTAGTTAGTTAGTTAGTTAGTTAGTTAGTTAGTTAGTTAGTTAGTTTTGTGTATTTATCAGGTAAGTGCACTAGGTTAAATTAACAGATGACTGTTTTCAGCCACAACCTAGAAGAATTCCATAGCAGTACAACATTAAATTTCAATTATGAATAATAACAATATAAAAGTGGACAATGAAGTAAAAGGAAAAGCTTCACTCAATTAGGGTGGATTAAATAAACTAAAAAGAAATGTTTGGCATTACAATATCAAGAAAGACATTGACACCATTATTCTCCTATTATAAAAAAGGGATTATTATGAGTGCTACACTAGAGGAAGAAATGCATGCCATGGAAGTACTGTACCTCAGTTGTAGCAGCAACACATCAGAAAGTGATTAACTGTATTCAAGGTTTGCTACAGTACATACAAATCATCACATAGTCCACCCATTGATAGGTGAACACAATAAGTTTGTCCTTCTTCACTGCCTGTATCCAATCAAGCCCAAATGTCAAAGTCAAAACAATCATTTATCCCATGACTTTTCAGGAATTCTTCCAAGTATGCACATAATCATCAAAAAAAACGAGAAAAGAGCAAAGCATCCGAAACAACTCAAAGGAAAGCTGCACTACAATATGAAATGCGAAACTAACTGGATCCATGACAATCAGTCGACAAATTATTTGTCGCCTGATGTTACAACGACTCCCTTATGTAGATTGCATTTGCGGTCGGCATGAAGAGAGTCACAGGACAGATTGTTTTCTTCGGGGGGCTTTGCCTCCAAACCCCCCATGCAGGGTGCTCTGCCCCCACAATCCTCGCTAACTAAAATAATTGTTTTGGGGTGGGGTGCAATGCTCCCAAATATCAGTGGCGGGTCTCATGCCAACACTACAGTGACCTGGCCTGTTGTTGCTGTAGTGTTGATCACTGTCAAAAAGTCACGGTAGTGTAGCCATACCAAAGTAACTTACTTTTTTGTGCTCATCACATAGACAGATAGCTAAAGTAGGCATATTATGCAAGGCAGGGAAGCAGCAAACAAAGACATACAATGACATCACATCATCTAACATTTCACCTAATAACTGCTTGACTTCCTCAGAGACAGTAAGCATACCTTGGTCTGCCAAATAAATATTGTTTCCTTAAAGCTGTACACACAGCGTGACATGAAAATCAATTTAAAGAACAGAGTGCTAAAGATAAAGCAGCTTGGGAGTCTGTAAAACAACCATGTGCAAAACCTATGATAAACAATGCTCAGATCGGTCTTACTAGGAATACATGAATATTTGACTATCCAAACTGGGTTCAGGGGAAGCTGCACAGTACATCCAAGAGCATCATACCAATGCAGTAATCTACAATCAAAGCTTGTACAGCTGAATTAAAATGGAAAAGAAAGACAATTATATTAGTCAGACACTTTCATTATCTAGCCTCCGAAGTATTATGGGCATAACAGTAACTGCAGAAATAACATTTAAAAATAGAATAATCAAATGATGACTTGTACAAACTTCACTTACCTCAAAACAGAAATTAAACCATATTGATATTATTATTCAAGCCCATGCCCACCCTCACCACTACAGCAAACATCGAGTAAATTTCCTTTTGCCTACCTTCCAACTTAGTCACCTTCCCTTGGTCCCAGGACCACTTTTTCAGTCCCTGTAAACAATATACTATGTTCCTCCTTACTGACATTTTTGAGATGCTGCACAATGGTATAGTCATAATCATCCATTTTGATAGCATGGAAATGCACCCCCACCTTGATTTTTAATACAAGCACTGTGAATCGGACATAAAGTTCCCCACAGTAGTATTTTAAAAGGTACACCATCCCACATGTATTACAGTTCAGAAAATCTTTAATGTTCTGTACCTTCCCATTCTGTGGGATTTTGAATGTCTTTGTGCCTTTGTGTATACACAGTATTTGTAATAGCCACACTTACGTGTTCCAGAAGGTTGAGATGATATGCAGGAAAAAAATGGTTCTGGCTAGGTGTGCTGGTTGAATTTTTGATTTTGCCATGTTGTGCCAGGTCAGGCAAATCAAAGCCAAAACCAAAACCAGAACCAGAACCAGAACCAAACATGTAATATGTAGTAATAATCCATTGAGCAATCAATAGAACAACACAAGACTAATGGTACACAGCAGGCCTGGATGAGTGATACTGAAAAGGCTGGTGTGAACCAGTGGCATTATTTCTTCCTCGAGCTGTTCTATCTCACCCACACTGCTCCACTGATATAGTCTCACTCAGCTGTAACACTGGCTTTGTCAGTGCCTCAGATGTTCGTCCTGTAAGGGTAGAATGGAAGTTGTGCATAGGTAGATAGAAGCAGTAGTCGCTATATGTGACTTTCATTCAAAATCAGTGAATGTGGTCTAACTGCCAGTATGTTATGTCTTTTCAGTGACAGATACAAAAGGAAGAGTGGCAGTGCAGTGGTCTGGGGCATGCAGTGGCAGCAACAGAATTATGATGAGGAAATGAGAAAATATTCCCTTAGGAACAATTTACAACAGGAAGAATGAAAGTGGTCTGGGGTGCCAGGTGGCAGCAACTGAATTATGACAGAAATGTGAAAAGGAGTCAAATAGATTTCAATTTAATGAAGATGGTGAAGATGATGATGATAAAGATGATGATGTGACAGTGGCATCTGATGTCATTGACAGTGCTGAATGTTTCATTGACTGAAGCTTTTGGGCTTTATAACCCACATTTGACAAGTTGGAAGGGCTTGACATTGTCAACTTTGCTAGATTTGTTAAATTAACCTTTAATGACATTTATTTTTTTAGCTATTGCTATTGGCTCAGCCAAAGATCCAAGGCAGGTGGGTGCCTTACATTTACCTTTAAGTCGCTACAGGCTCTAGAGTTCATGTTATCTTATTGTTGTTGGGGCAAACAACTGTACAAGAAACACAGATGCAGATATTACTCTTACCACACACTGGGTTTATAAAAAATGCAACTAGCCCTTTGGGCAATTGTGACAGAGCACTATATAAGTGAATATGTTAGTAGGTAGCCAGGAATGATAGGTAACAACAAGCAGTGGCATACTGATTGATGGGTCCTACTAATTTTTTTAAGGAAAATTAGCCAGGTGCTTAAACACAGCAAGCTCTTTGACAACTGAGACAGAGCAGTACTCAAGTGAACATGACAGCAGGCAGTCAGGTATTCTTGTGGCAAGAAGCAGAGGTGCTTTGCACTGACTGACAGGTCCTACTAATTTTTTCAAAGAAAAATAGCCAACTGCTTAAATGCAACTAACTCGTTGGTAACTGTGACAGAGCAGTACTCAAGTGAACATGACAACAGGCAGCCAGGCACGCTAGGTGGCAACACCCAGAGACATACAATACTACATGGAATTAATTGTCCTACAATTTTTTTAAGGAAAAATAGGCAACTTGCAACTAGCCCCTCGGGTAACTGTGATAGACCAGTATACATGTGGACACGATAGCAGGCAGCAAGGCATTATAGGTGGCAACAAACAGAGGTGTACTACACTGACCAACTAATTTTATATCATTTTTTTTTTTTAGGAAAAAAAGCCATGTGCTAAAACTGCAGCTAACCCTTTAGGCAACTGTGACAGAGCAGTACACATATTTTCTTTCAGGTATTTTTTTCAATGCAGTTTAGCTCTAGCTCCCTACTGCCCATTGCCTACAGCCGAAATTGACTACCTACTGCCATGCCCTGCTTCTGCTCCAGTCTCTGTCTCTTTCTTTGACATTTTTTAAAAAGATATAGGTAATTTTTTTCAATGTAGTTTAGCTCTAGTCCCATCTTGCTCAATGCCCACAACCACCTTGGAATGCCTCCTGCCATGTCCTGCTGCTGCTCCAGTCTCTGTCTCACTCTTTGACTTGTTTTAAGATATCTTATTTTTCACATTTTTTAGAACAGTTTAGCTGTAGCTGCCCTGCCGCTGACCTGAGTGCCCATTAAGCAGTGCCTACTGCTTGGACTGCTGTCCAGACCTGTTCTGCTCCAGTCTGTCATTCTGATTTTTTTAAGAATGTATTTTACTTTCTTCAGGTATTTTTCTGTGTCGTTTAGCTGTAGTCCCCACCACACCAATATCCAGTGCTCACTGTTTGCCCTGTATAGCCTGCTAGGCCCAGCCACTCTACATGATCAACCAGCAGTCTCTGACTTTTTTTAAACAGGTATTTTTTTCCAGTGCAGTTTTTGTTCAACTAACAATTTTCATTGTAGTTTCTAATTCAAATGCCCTCTGCAGTTAACAAGCTGTACAACACTGTCTTAGTCTTTCAGTATCTGTTCTCTTTCAGTGAGCTCTCTCTGTATGTGCTACTTCCTGCTGCAGGATGATTTAAACTAAGGAGGGGGAAGTACAAAGTTAGGGGAGGACTATAAAAAGTAGCTAGTGGGACTTACCTAACTCGCACTTCCCTGCAACTGGGGGCAGGGGTCACTAGAAGGAAGGAGAACAGAAGAGGGGGGAATAGAAGGAAGGGTCTGCTGACAAATGCCAGGAGTCTGGGAAATAAGATGGGGACATGGAGGCAGCAGTGGGGATGGACAACCTAGATCTGATAGTGGTAACGGAAACATGGTGGACTGATAACCACAGTTAGGAAGTCAAAATACTGGGGTATAGTCTCTACAGGAGAAACAGGAAAGGAAAAAAGGGGGAAGGGTGGCCCTGTACGTGAGGGATGGGATAAGAGCAACGACTGGTACAGAAGGACAGAGCTCAACAGAGATGCTTTGGGTCACATTAAGTAAAAGGACAGGGGAGGCAGTACGGACAGTGGTGGTGTACAGACCACCAATCAGGGGGAGGAGGTGAATAAGGAGAGGGCAAGGAGAATACAAGTGATGGATGGCAAAGGAGAAATTCTGGTGGTAGGGGACTGGAGGATTCCAGCAGCAACATCAGAAAGCAGTAGGGTGCTGTTGGAGTTGATGCAGGAGGCACTTATTCATCAGCTGGTCAGGGCACTGACTAGGGAAGGGGACATACTGGACCTGGCAATGACAAATGGAGACAATGTGGAGGATGTTCAGGTCAGGGAAAGTCTAGGAGATATTGATCACAGAATGGTAAGGTTTAGCCTTCAAACTGGGTCAGATAAGAACTGCTCTGCCACTAGGGTACTGGATTTCAGAAAAGTGAATTTTAAGAAAATAAAGGAGATTTTCCACTAGTAACTAGAAGGGAACATGAACCTAGAGGACATAGAGGAGTTATAGGGGGTAATTAAAAGGGGGATTCTGCTGGTGACAGAACAATGCACCACAAGGGTGAGCAAACACAAGAGAGGAGGAAACCACTTTGGTTTACAGCAGAGGTGAGGAGAGCAGTCAGAGAGAAAAGGAATGCATTTAAGGCCTACAAAGCTTCACAGGGATGTTGGAAAAGAAGTTTATAAGGAGAAGCTAAAGGAAACTAAGAAAACACTCAAGGGGCAAAAGCCGATATGAAGAGAAAACAGCATGGGAGACCAAAAGGGAGACAAGAAGTTTTTCAGGTATGTTAGTGAAAGAAGGAAAAGCAAGCAGGGATTATGAGACTCAGATGGGAGGGAGGAGCTCTGATAGAGGGGATGAGAAAGCAATAATTTGCTGAGCGAATATTTCACCTCAGTCTTCACGGCTGAGGAAGAAGGAAGGACCAGAGCTTAGAAGCAGGGGAAATGTGGGCAGAGGGATGGACTCAAGCCCCTTTTCAGAGGATAGGGTATTAGAGGAGTTAGGAAATCTGCTGATGGACAAGGCAATGGACCTCGATGCAATCCATCCCAGGGTGCTCAAGAAGTTAAAGGAGGAACTTGGGGCACTGCTCATAAAGTTATTAAATCTGTCTCTAGACAAAGGGAGAGTCCTAGAGGATTAGAGAAGGGCTGATGTGGTACCATTGCACAAAGGGGGAGAGAAGGATGAGCCAGGCAATTATCACCCAGTTAGCCTTACCTCCGTGGTGGGAAAACTAATGGAGGCACTTATAAATGAAAGGCTTGTACAATATGCAAAGGAAGAAGGCCTCACAGATGACAACCAGCATGGGTTCACAGGTGGAAGGTCATGTCAGACCAACCTGACTGAATTCTTCGATGGAGTAATGGAGTTATGTGATCAGGGAGGGCTGGTGGATGTGACCTATCTGGACTTTAGGAAGGCCTTTAACATCGTCCCCCATAGGAGACTAATAAGCAATTAGGTAGCTTAGGGATGGGGAGAAAACTAACACACTGGGTGAAAAATTAGCTGGGAGGGATAACTCAGAGGGTGGTAGTTAATATGGTGTACTTAAAGGAAGGAGGGGTGATGAGTGGGGTTCCTTATGGGTCCGTGTTGGGTCCCATACTGTTTAATTTAGACATTGGGGACAATTTTTAGGGCCTGAATGGGAAGGTGTGTCTGTTCGCAGATGACATGAAGATCTGTAACAGGGTGGACACACTGGGAGGGGTGGAAAGAATGAGGGAGAATCTGACCAGGCTAGAGAAGTGGTCCGGGAAGTGGAAATTGCAATTCAATGCAAAAAAATGCAGAACTATGCACATAGGGTGTAAAAACTCAAGGGCAAAATACTGGCTAGGGGTGGGGGACTGGAGGTTACAGAGCAGGAATGGAACCTGGGGATCACAATTTCAGGTAACATGAAGGTCAGGAACCAATGTGATAGGGCAGTGGGGATGGCAACCAGAATGTTGGCATGCATAGGGAGGAGCTTTATAGCCGGAAAAGGGAGGTGATCATGGCACTATACAAAACTATGGTTAGACCACATCTAGAGTACATGGTCCAGTTCTGGAAGCCACATTTACAAGGTAACTGGAAGGTTGGAAAGGGTCCAGAGAAGAGCAACCAAGATGGTTCGAGGGCTACATGGGAGATCATACGAGGAAAGGCTGTAGGAACTAAACTTACACACACTGGAGATGAGGCAGGAAAGGGTGATATGGGAGAAACCTTCAAATATCCGAAGGGAATAAACAGGGTGAGGGAAGGTAGCTTACTGAGGAAGCATGAAAACAAATCAACTAGGGGACATGCATTCAAGCTGGATCGGGGTAGAGTTAGAGGAGATGTGAGGGGGCAGTTCTTCACAGAGATGGTGGGTCCATGGAATAGGTTGTCAGAATAAGTGGTAGGGTAGATTCAGTGAACAAATTCAAGAGGGCTTGGGACAACTACATGGGGCTAAATAAAAGTAAAAGGGAATGGAACAGAGGGTATAAGATGAACTAGACAGAGGGGGTATTTGGGCAGACTGGATGGGCCAAGGGGTCCTTTTCTGCCAGCAAATTTCTATGTTTCTATGTAGAGTGTGACTTGACCCCCACCCATTCCTCACCTCCTCAAAAGCCAGCCAGCCAGATAGACAGACAGACAGAACCACTTTGAGCCACACACTCCTTCCTTTGACAGGCACCACTGAACCCAGCTGCATGCACCCAGGACGACATAGGTGTTGAGTGATTTGTTTTGTGCTTACTGTCCGCTCTCCAATCAAAGTCTCACAACTGCTGCCAGGTTCCACATCCTTCATCCAGTTCTATCTGCTTCAGCCCAGCTGTATACCAGTGCCAGTTCCAGCCACTCCATATCTGTGTTATTCACATCCCCCTCCTCCCGAGTCCTTAAGCTGTTACCCACTCACATAGCCAACACAGTTCAACTGTTCCCAACCCCAGCAGCCAGCAACAACTAACTCAGGCTGGCATTTCCTTCCCAACCCACCTTTCTCTCTCTCCCCCCCCATTCTGCTGACCAACATAATGTACTGGTCAGATTAGGAAGAGAAAGGATACCAGGGGGTGATAGTGTTCTGTTGCCTTCCTGCCTGGTGTTGAGCTACCTTATAGGTGAAATTGAAGAAAAGCTGGATGGAAAGGTCCGTGTTTTTGTGGATGACATAAAAATCTGAAATTGGATGAATACTCCTGGGGAGAGGAAGAATGAGCAGTGACCTGAGATAACTAGAGTGGTCAAGGGTATGTCAGCTATGTCTCAATGGGAAAAAGTACAGAATCATGCACTTGGGGTACAGAAACCCATGGACAGAGTCCAAATTGGGGGGGAAGTGTTATTGATGACCACCAAACAAGAGACTGACCAGGGGGTAATCATCTCTTATGACTGAAAGCTGGTCAGGCAGTGAAATAAAGCAGTTGGGAGGACTTGTGGGATGCTTGGGGCATAGGGAGACTTGTCAACAGCAGAAGGAGGGAGGTGGCACTGCCACTGTATAAATCGTTGGCAAGACCTCACCTAGAATACTGTGTACACTTCTGGTGGCCACATCTTCAAAAAAGACATAGAGTGGAGCCAGTAGAGAAAGGCAACTAAAATGGTGCAGGATCTGCATCAAGAGCCCTATGAGGAGAGACTAAAGGAGCTCAATATGTTGACCCTGGAAGATAAGGAGAGGCGGCATATGATAGAGACCTTTAGATATCTCACAGGGGTGAATAAAGTACAGGAGGAAAGTATTTTTTCAGAATAAAGGTGCTCAAGAAAAAGGGGAAATGCCATGAAGTAGGAGAGGGGTACATTCAGGAGAGATGAGAGGAAGTACCTCTTCAAAGAAAGAGTGGTGTACTCCTGGTACAGCCTTCCAGCTGTGGTGATGGGGGTGAAAACAATGGTGGGGTTCAAGAATACGTGGGATAGACATAAGAGACTCTCAGTGAAATTGAATGGGGGGAGGGAGGAGGAACCTGAGACTGAGTAGGGTCTGAGGTGGTACTGTAGGGAGGGAAAAATCTACAGTTTGGGTGGCCAAGTGGTCCTTTTCTGTCATCAAATTCTGTTTCTGTGTTTTATGTTCTAAAAAGAAACAAGTTAGACTCAAAACCAAACATGCTAAGTCCACAATATAGTCTGTTGGCACAGTAGCAGACTCTGATCTAGTGTTCAGAAAGAAAGTAAGAGCTTTAAGTCCACCCTGCTGTGGAACATAGCATGTAATTAATCCACATCCAGAGTGGCAAATAACCAAGTAGTTTGCATATGAAGGTTACCTCAAGGATAACCACTGCCCTGGAAACCCTAATATATGATCTCAGATTCTTAATAAGAGGTTGTATGAAGCTGTCCAGATAGATAGAAAATGGCTTAGTTATAAACTCTGCTTGAAATAATGGACCAGCCAGGTGGGTTAAGAAGAGCTTTATGGCTCTTTGCAGGATATACAGTATATTGTGGGGACTAGAGAAAATGCAACATACAGTACCTTTTATTTAGGCTCTGTAATATAGCCCCTCTCACCATATCTAAACAATTGAGCAACATTGTTTTTTCACTCCCCACATGTAGTTCCCATTACATTTCATATAAAGGTGTTATCAGACAGTTGTCTCAGTATTTCAGTGGTGTATTATGGTGTGTCCATAACTAGCACTATCCTGCCTTTATTAAATGGTTTGATGGTTACAGTCTAGCCCTTAGACAAAGGGTGGGGTGGGGGGGGTTGAAGATCCTTCTTTGTTAGCTACATAATCAATCTGGTCACTACTTGGATTAGTCTCAGGATCCACAAAACATAGATTTCAGATTAAATTGTAACCTCCCCCCACTGGTTCCCCTTTTTTCTCTGTCAGCAGGGCTGCTACTCTCACATCTATGCACCAATGAGAGGGGTGGGGGTAGTCACTATAAATTATGTTTTGCAGAAACTGTGGACCCATTACTTCTACTACTGAGCCTGCCTTACTTCAGACAGGCAAACCAAGTGTGGAAACTACCTGGCTCACACCTGGGGGTACCATTCAGCATGGCCAACAACCTGGGTCCCAGGGAGAAAACGTTTGCTCAGCATTGTGCTAGGTTTGTACTTCTGGTCAGCGGCACCCAAATAAATCTGGACACTGGAAGCAATAACTGAAATGTCCAAACCAGGATGGGAATTTAGAGTGGCTTTTATTCACATAACACAGAGAATAACAAAGCAAAGATGGACCCCCACAGGGCTACACTAGCTGGTAATGCAGATTACAGAGGTACAGAGCACACTTCTTCACTACTAACCCTCAGGTTCTGAACTGATCTGGGCACACACAGCCCAAACTGGTACACTTCTTTTCTAGTCCTTGACATGGCACCTCAGCCAGTACTAAGACACTTTTCCATATGGCATGGAGGTTGATGGTGGCTCCCTAAACCACCCATGAGAACTTTCTAGCTCTCAGGGAAAATTCACAATCCCACATCTGGGTGCTTTCTTCAGACACTGGCAAAGTGCCTGAGAGAAAGCCATAGGTGACCAAACTGAACCCGAGTGGTAAATCTGGTTACCCAGATGGGGTTCTCCCACCTCTTGCTTCTAAATCTATACTGGCCATTCATTTGGTCACAGCACTTTTCTTCAAAACTCTGTAGATGCAGTCTAGAAATGTTTAGCACATTTAACATTCTAAACTTCACTCTGGAGGTGTTCTGACTTTAAAAGTTCTGTAAGTGGATATGTCTTTACCTCTAGACCCCACTGTTGCAGATGCTTCTAAGCCAAACACAAACTAAAAGTTGTGTACTTGGCAAGTCTTTCTTTGACCCCACAGTAGGCAGACACTTTTACTGTAAACTCTGTCTCAGTGAACATTGTCTCTTTATAAGAGCAGAACTCACCAAATGTATGCAGGTGTCCCAGGGCTTCTTCCCACAAATGTCTCAGGTACTCACAAACAAATTGATTCTCAGGCAGCTTCTCACTGTCCAGGCTGGCACAGGAGATTGCCCCTGAATTCTTGGAATTCCCCCCATCCCGCCAGGGATGGGGCACTGGAACAACTCTAGAAATGGTCTCTACCACTTTCTTCTCATCTCTTCTATGTTCCTCTCTAGAGTGAGAACACATAACCCCTTCTTTCTCTGGTAGCTCTGAGGAGCTGCACACTGCAGCACTCCTCTCTCTCTTTTGAGACTCCCCACAGACTGCTCCCTCCAGACTGACTTGAATTTCCCAACGTTTTACAGCTAACCCCTGCAGCTAACATTCCATTGTGGCTCATGCTGCTGCGAGAATTCTATGGTGACATCATCACTCCAGCTCAGCTGAAACTGAGAACAGTGTGAGACCCTGTGAAACCCATTTAACTAGTATCTCACAAGCTGCCTTTTCCTGCCTGCCATTGCTTCTAAGTGGGATTCTAGTAACCCCTGGTGACAAGGGGTTACACAATGTTCTAGCAAAGTGATGTAAATCTATGATTGTCTGGAATGATTTACATCACCAGTGGTGGCAAGTGACAAATCCTTGTTTAAAATGGTCCTCTTCAGCAGTCAGTGTCCTGAGGGATATGTTGATCACAGAAAAGGCCTTAGGATAATGGTAGTGACTGATGCAACACTATTCATTTCCTGTTTAAAATTCTTCCTCTGCCATGATTTCCCATACCCTTCTGCCTCATCGTTTTCCCAATAAGAATGATTAATTGAAGTGGATTTTATGTTTGTTGCAACTGAAGAATTGTTGCTGTGCATGCTGCTGCCATGGTAGGGAATCCTATAAAAACTAGAGGTAAAAAGAAAATCTCAGTATTGTTAGGTCCAGTGGCATAGCCCATCATTGGTGTTGGTCTCTCAGCATTGATTTTAGGTGCTGATTAACACACATAGTCCTGCCAGTTGAATACCTGGTTCAGTTTGTAACCATTCTCATCAATTATTTTTTCTTTTACTGTTTTGCTGCTTTTATTTACTTATCACATTTCATGACTTTTTGCCTCAGAAGTTTGATGTAGTTCTCCATATCTTTAGCATTAACCATTGTTCTCAGCTCAGCCTGCTTATTTTCAGTATCCTTGGCAACTGCATCACAGACTGGGGTAGCATGTTTTGAGATTAGTTAAATCAATTTCAAAGATTTTTCTTCCATTAAGTCCTCCCATTTTTTCATAAAAGTCACATCCTCTCAGTCCCATATGCATTTTGTTTTTCAGAATGTGTAGGAGAAGATTAGTGGGAACTGTAAGTGGGAAGATAAAACAATGTTAATCAAGTGTTAAAATTGGAGGAAGCCAAATCTCCAGCCTGATAACTTTCGAGGCAGCTCCCCCAAGCTAGGCATTCGGGACAATCAAGCAACTGAAGCACAAGCAGCTCACCTGAGTAGCTGAGGAAGCCAAATCTCCAGCCTGATAACTTTCAAGGCAGCTCCCCAAGCTAGGCACTCAGGACAATCAAGCAACTAAAGCACAAGCAGCTCACCTGAGTAGCTGAGGAAGCCAAATCTCCAGCCTGATAACTTTTGAGGTAAAGAGAGCCTCTTCTCTTCGTCTGGACGCCTGCAGAGGGGTGCTACCTGATGAACACTTATATTTTATGAACTTTGTTCCTGTTCACCACTGGGTGGGCTTGTTATTTGATTCTCTTTGTGCTACTAATTGCTGAAGTGTAAAGCTAGGGACTTACTGGCTTTTCTAGAGTTGCCTTGCTGATTTCATCTTAAAGCCAGATATACCAAGCAGCTAATATAGATCAGACTTGTTTAATATGGTGGTATTGAGCTAATTGTGCTTGTTACTGAAGGCATTAGGTTAGCTGGGTCCTAGTGTGACCTCATTTTGGAATAGCCCTGTTTGCTTAGAGTGGAGCTCCTTTGTGTAAGTCACAACATATTCTCCCACTGCATAGTAATGAGAGGCTTTGTTTTCCCCACAACATAGGCAGCTCCCCCAAGCTAGGCACTCGGGACAATCAAGCAACTGAAGCAACACAAGCAGCTCACCTGAGTAGCTGAGGAAGCCAAATCTCCAGCCTGATAACTTTCGAGGTAAAGAGAGCCTCTTCTCTTCGTCTGGATGCCTACCAGAGGGTGCTAGCCAGCCCAGGCGGCTTTCTTCGTCTGCCCCACGCCCAACCACCCCTCCACCAGAAGCGGCTGTCAATTTAGGATCCACCCCTGCGACATCACATCCGTGATATCATGTCCTTTTAGCCCAGAACCTATCTCCCCACTTTCCCATTTGCAGGTTATACCTGCTGGCCACTAGAGGACCTATGCTCCTCACTACTTCCACTCCACCTGTACAGCACTACTTCCCTGGGATCTTGCTCACCACAATATATTGGCCCTGCCTCATGCTCTGCCTGTGCCTCATCCCCACTAGCAGTGCACTTACCCACTTACCCATCTGCTAGTCCACACTGTGCCCTGGCACCCTCCCTCCCTTGCTCCTGAACCTCCCTCCTGCCCCTTGGGGACCTCTGTGTGTCCCCATCCCCCTGCCCTCCCCTAGCTTTCTCTTCACCTCAGGCACATCTGGGTGTCTTCTTATTCTTGCTTTCCCTCCTGTGCCTCCTGCCCACCCCTGCTCCCTTAGCCTCCCTCCTCCCTCTCATGTCAATCATAGGAAAACCTCTCACCATCTCCCAGCCAGGGTGTTAGTCATGCTACTACTCCTGTCAGGAACATTCATCCAAACCCTGGCCCGGTTCCCAGGAGCTCCCCAACTCGCACCACAGGCCTATGCATGGTCTCCATGAATATCTGTAGCCTGCTAAAAAAGTTTGACTCACTACAATGCCTGGTCACATCAATTAACCCTGACGTCATCACCCTGGTTGAGACTTGGCTGTCAAAATCCTCCCCTGACTCCCTAGTCTCCCTTCCTGGTTTCACCCTTTTCCGGTCCGATCGTGTTGGGAGACGGGGCAGAGGCTGCGCTATTTATGTCAAGGAATCTCTCCCCGTACTAGCCCTGCCCACTCCATCCTTGACTCCAGGGCCCAGGCGCTATGCTGAAACTAACCCCTGACCCTTTAAAGGGACCCCTTTATCTGACTACTGCATACATGCCCCCAGGGACCAAACGCAGGCCATTGCCTCTTACAGAATACCTTACTCTCTACCTCCTTCCGCTGATCAAATTCTGGTGGGTGACTTAAATGTCAACTGGCTCAGCCCCTCCTCCTCCTCTACCCGAGACTCCTTTTCTGCAATAGACCTAACGCAACTAGTTACCCACCCTACCAGGACTAGCCCCAAGAGAGGCTCCAGTACCCTGCTTGATGTGGTACTCACCAACCACCCTAATTGAATCCCCAATGTACAAGTCCTCCCAGACTCTCTCAGCGATCACTCCCCCATTCTATTCCACTGGTCAACCTCAGTCCCCAAACCCATAGCACAGTCCACATGCCGGCGGCGTCTAATACCTGGTGGACTGATAAAACTTAAGGAACTTCTGTCCCAAATTGACTGGTCTCCTATACAGGCAACTCCTGACATCGACACAGCTCTCTCCTTCTTTACCCAAACTTTTAATAATGCCTGTGATATCTTTGCCCCAGTGTTGACCGCTGTTCTAAAAGGAAGAATGCCCTGGGTTACCCCAGCTTTGATCCACCAGCTCAAACATAGGGACAACCTATGGCACCGTGCCATTGAGACTGGCGGCCCAATGACAGGCGGTTATATGCCGCCTGAAACAAGTGCACTGGGCCATCAGAAAGCGCCAAGCCTGAGCACTATCGGTCCTCACTCACTGCCTCATGGGGGAATCCCAGAACCTTCTGGGATAACATTAAACAGTTAAATGGGAGTGCACACTCCCCACCCACCCACCCAGATCAACATTAATGGGGTGATCTCCTCAGACCCAGACCTCATAGCCAACCACCTCAACACCTCATTCACTGACCTTAGCCCTATCCTCCCTACAAATTTTTTTGACCCTCCTCCCCCAGCACCTGCCGTAAATCTTTCTCGCCCTTATTTTCTCCTCTGCTGTGTTTCTGCCCAAGAACTTAGGCCGCACCTTGTCACTGCCCTCAAGAGTAATAGTACAGGCAGTGACACCCTGAATCTGTGTATCCTATGGCTGGTCTTAGACACAGTCCTTACCCCGATCACATGCCTCATCAACCACTCTCTTTGCCTGGGAAAGGTTCCAACTGCCTGGAAAGTTGCCACTGTCACCCCTATCTTTAAAGGTGGTGATAGGACTGTGGCTGGAAACTATCGACCGATCTCCATTCTCTCTCCTCTCTCCAAGGCCTTGGAAAAGTGGTGGCCTCTCAAATCTCTGACTACCTCTCCACCTACAATGTCCTTTGTCCTGAGGCAGCATGGCTTCCGAGTGGGCCACAGTACCAACACAGCCCTCCTAGAGTTCTCCAACTTTCTCCACTTCTCCTTAGACACTGGTTCTCTGGCTGGTGCTGTCTTCATTGACCTCAAGCTTTCTACACTGTCTCCCACCCCTCCTTCTTGATGCCCTTAGTCTCTCTGGTTTTGCTGCTGGGCCTATCTCCTGGTGCACCAGTTATCTGTCTGACCGCTCACAGCATGTAAAAATTAATGGGACCTACTCAGACATCTGTCCCATCTTTTCTGGGGTTCCCCAGGGCTCCATTCTGGGCCTCTTACTATTCTCCCTTTACCTTAACACCCTTCCACGCTCTTGCTCTGGGAACATTCTATTGTACGCTGATGATGCAGTCATCTTTGCCTCAAGTCGTAACCCTACTGCCCTCCAGGACTCGCTGCAGAAGTCCTTCACTGAAGCCGAGGGCTGATTCAAGGAACACAGATCGGTGATAAATCTTAAAAAAACAAAAACCATGTTCTTCACTCATCCCCAAAACAAGTCCTGCAACTTCAAACTCCTCATTCACTCTGGGTCCTCATTCCCACTCGAACAAGTTTGCTCCTATAAATACCTAGGGATCCATTTTGACCCCTCCCTCTCCTTCCATGGACACATCGCTGCCCTAGCCACTGCCACTAATATCTGATTGGGCATCTTACATCGGTATAAACACTGCCTCCCCCCGAGGACTCTTCGACTCACAGTCACCTCCTCTATCCTGTCCCTAGTGGACTATGGACTGCTGGTGTAGGTGCTGTTGATCAGACCGCACTCCATAAAATTCGCACTACTCTGAATAAGGCCTGCAGGTTAATTACTGGAGCACCTAGGATGACACACACCTGTCTACTGTATGCTAAAGCGCTGGTACTTGATCTCGATGAGTGCCTCAAATATCTTACCTGTACCCTTACAACAAAGACCCTCCTTGGGCTTTCCCCACCAGGATTGACCACCACCATACGCCGATCTGTCCCACTAGTTCATACTCGGACCTCTGGGAAAACCTCTCTTGTTATCCCTAGAGCTAGGACCTCTCACGGCCAAAGAGCCTTCAGCTTTAGGGCCCCCTCCTGGTTCAACACACTGCCCCCCTTAATCTCCGAAGCTCCAACTATATCGTGCTTCAAAACTTCCTTACGTAACCACCTTATTAACATCCAATGCTTTAACTGCCACTAGTCAAAGCCGTACTGAATACTTATGACAAAGCTTATTACTAAGCTGCTAAGGACGACATAACTCTGGTATTGTTTGCATCCATCCTACCTGTACCAGCTTGTTTGTATCTATGTCTTAATTTTACTGTTATACTTATGTGTTGTACTGCTATACTGTGTATTTTGGTTTGTCTTACTGTGACAAGGTACCTTTGTAAATGAGCCTATGGCTCAAAGGTTTTTCAAACTGCTGTTTAAATAAATAAATAAAAAAATAAAAATATGGGTTTGTGAGGGACTGTATTACAGATCCAGAATATAAGGCACTGTACATTATGTTGCATTACTCCACATGATGTGCATCCTGCCAATATTCATCAGAGTCTTCTTAACCCTCCTGGCAGGCTCATTATTTAGTGCATGGGTTGGATAACTGACCATTTTCTATCTCTGTGGATAGCACCTAGAACAACTTGTTAAGAATCTGATATCATATATTAGGGATTCTGGGGAGGTGATTAACCTTGTAGAAAACCTCCATAACCAAACTACATGGCTATTTATCAATCTGGATGTGGATTGATTGTATACTAACATTCCACACCAGGGTGGAATTGAAGCTTTACTTTCTTTCTAGTACTAGATCAAAGACTCTGATATTGTGCCAACATACTGTTTTTAAGGACTTTGAACATTTGGTTTTCAAGCCTAACATGTTTCTTTTTCAGAACGGCTTATTACAAACAGGAACAAGGGGACAGCTATGGGTGCCGCTATTGTGTCCAGTTACACAAACCTATATATGGGCAAATAGAGAGTGATTGTTTCTATGACAATGCCACACATCCATTTGTTCCTTATTTGGGTTTGTGGCATCATTATATCGATGATATCCTCATTGTTTGGAAGAGTATGGAAGCAGTGTATACAGATTTGTAGGCTGGATAAAATCTACCAACCAAAGCCTTAGGTTCTAGGTTAATATGCAAAGGATACTAATACTTTTATGGACCTCCTAATCTTGGAAATGGGTGGTGGCAGTGTGGGTACTAACTTATTCCAAAATTTACAGACAGAAATAGCTTACTTCTATCTAACAGCTGCCACAACCACATGTGACCAGAAACATTCTGAAGGGTCAGCTAATTAGAACCCTTCATTGCTGTACCAAGGAGGAAGATTTCAAGCTGAAAAGGCATGAACAGATTCAAAGGTTCCAAGAGTGAGGGTACAGTACTTTAGTTATTAATTCTGCTGTTCACTTTGTGGATAATATTCCACTTGAAAATATGCTAATCTCCAAGCAAAGGGAGGGTGCAAATGTGACCTAGGAGCAGTATAATTTTGTCATCACTTACAGATGCCATGCAAATGAAGTTGAACCAATTTTGAATAACAACTGGGTATTCTATACATGGACAGCAGATTTAATAGGTTAATTAACAAGGGCCCAGAATGATTTTCAGACATCCAAGGAACATTAGGGATGTGGTGGTTAAAGTTTCAGACAGTAGCCAGAACTAGTTTTAATTCCTGTCTACTATCTCCATTTTCTGAAACATATAAGGGTGTCCTTTGTAAATTCTGTGTATACATGAAACCACAAAAACATTTAAAACCCACAGAGTATGCGGTCCTGAACATTAAAGATCTTTGAACTGTAATACATGTGGGATGGTGTACCTTTAAAATGCTCCTGTTGGGCATTTTATGTTGGATGCATAGTATGTGAAAACAAAATCAGGGTGGGGGAGCATGTCAGTGCAATACAAAAGGGTGATAATGCATGTGCCATTGTGAGGCATCCCCAAAATATCAGTAAGGGTGGACAATACATATCATTAACAGGAACTGAAAAAAATGACCCTAGGTCCTAGATGAGATGACTGGGATCAGACAAAAGGTCAAAGAGAGAGTTACAGATGATACTAGGATTGGCACCATAGTAAATAACATCACACAGGCAACTAGGCTGCAAATGGCATTAACAAATTGGAAGAATGGGTGCAGGGTTCAAACCTTGCCTTTAATTAAGACAAGTGCACAGTAATGAACTTTGGGAATAAAAACAGTACGGCAGACTACACTCTATTTATTTTATTTTAGCCTTTGATAACCAGGTAAGGCCCACTCACACAAGTGTCTGTTTTCAGGGGTGACCTGGGAGCACTGGGCAGTTATGACTTGCTCAGAGTCACACAGTAGGCAAGTGGAGGTTGTAAGAATCAAACCAAGGTCTGGCCTGCCGATATACCAAGCTCGTTCACAGCTTATTACTCTAACCTCTAGGTTATACTGCCAGCTACTCTAAATGGTAAAAAACTAAGAAAGGTCATTGATGAAAGGAACCTGGATATAAGAATCTCTAATGACCTACAATTTAAACATCACTGCAGCCAAGTGGTTCAGACTGCCAGTGGTATACTTAGCAGTATTTCTAGACATATTATGAGTAAGAGAAGAGAGGTGTTGCTTCCTTTGTATGGGTCACTTGTAAGGCCATATATGGAGTACTGTGCTCAGTTATGGTCACCTGGATATAAAACCAAGATTTTATCACTGGAGAGGGTCCAGAGGAGGGCAACCCATATGAATGATGGGCTACAAGACAAGGAATACCCAGATAGACTATCTGAACTTAGAATATATACTCTGGAATTTCACAGGTTGGGGGCGAATGTGCTTGGTGTTCAGAGTAATGTCTGATGATGGGTTTAGGGGCAAACTAGGATTGGTACTAAGAGAGTGAATGTACCATACCAGGGAACACCTACAATTGGAGGTGAGAAATTTCAAACCACAAAGAGAAAACACTGGTTTAATTTAAGAGTGGTCCCAATCTGAATATTTTACCAGCCAAAGTGATGGCCAGTAATATATGCATTTATTCAAACATAGACTAGACAGCTACCTGATAACAAATGAGATGTAGGGTTATAATTAACTACTTCATGTCAAGCAGATATGGACAATACGTCTTCTATGCTTAGAGATTACCTATGTAACCTAAGTAACCTATGTTACTGAATCTTTGCTTTTGGGGGGAGGATGGGCATAGGCTTGAAAGATAATATAAATCAGCCATCATTTCTGTGACGAGGCACATGTAATTATTACAAGATATAGTTTGATTGTTCCATTTTTGAGTGGTCTATCTGCACATACTGCTATGCCTGTAATACTTTGGAGGCTGTATGATAGAACTGTCTGACTAATTTTGTTTTCCATGTTATTTCTGCTATAGGACATTTGACTGCAGAATACTATGGTAGTAAGATACATTTTGATGTACTGTGCAGGTTTGCTGAATCCAGTTTGGACATTTAAATATTCATGTGTTCCTCTTAAGACCAATCTGAGCATTGTTAATCTGAAGGCTTGTACCTGGTTGTACAGTATTACTGACTCCCAAGATGTTTTTACTTTAGCACTCTGCACTTTAAATTGATTTTCATGTATCACTCATTTTTCCATATGCTATGGTGCGCTAGGATAATAATCTGTATTGTACCACAGTATTTTTTATGTTGTCTGTGTGATACTGAATCAGTTTATTGGAGTTTATTTATTCTTTTATTAGATGATTGTACAAGGAATGCATCCAATTTGTATCCATCTTACTATCTATAGCTGGAAAATGGAGTATTGTGGAACACATGTTTTGGACTTTTCAATGTATCCTTCCACATCTACAAATCGGTATGCCAACTGAAATAAAATACTTCCTTCTTTCTGTTAAGAATGTTGGAGACATAACTCCAAGCTGCTTATCAGATCCCATTAGGAAACTAAAACAGCTTGTTAAATATTTGTTAAATCTTGGTTGCCTATTAAACTGGAAATTTGTTTACCCTCTTTGGAATGCAACCACTTGCACATTTAAATACTTATCATTTAAACAGCTTCTTGCTACTAGTTTCACTTGGGAATGTATTGCCTTTCAAGAAAGATTCATACCTCATGAATGTCACCTTTCCCAGCAAATCTATAATTTACAGTTTTTTTAACCTCTAAAGACACTATCTGATAATAACTGTCTCAGACATATGTCAGGTCTTCAGTGAAGTAACCAGACTAAATATGTAGCAATCACCAGGCATTTTCTATTATGCTTTTTGGGAGCAAATATATTGAGCTACAACAAAACACAGACAAACACGCACACACACACACACACACACACACACACACACACATGCTCACTCACACTCTGTACACACCATCCTCATGGCCACAAAATTCAAAATAAATACTGCTTTCCAATATGTTATAAAACAATAAAGAAACTGTTTATGTCAGTGAACACAGTGAAGTTCAGTTTAGAGTAGATTTCCTTTAAATATTTCTTATCCTATAATTTTTATCCTGGATAGCACAGGGGAGATGCTATTTCTCATTGTCATAGAGACCTTCATTTACACATTTTTTGCACTGTATTTACTCAGACTGTCCCAGATTAGATTCAATATCTTGTTTTAAGTGGGGTCATGGTTTTACCATTTTAATTATGTATTTCTTCAGGGTAGCCTAGTCCAGGGCCCCATATTCAAAGGAGATGCATGGCACATCATGGTGGAAAAGGGAGATGTGCGGCACAACTCTAACAATGCACATCAGCATGATATTCAAATGTGCAGGATGCACTGGCTGAAAGGGAATGGGCCAGGGTGCACACAAATAGTATGCCATGCAAGTTGAGGGGGCATTCCCATGCATATGCCACACTGTAGCATACTCAGTGGGAAGTACCCTCTCAGTCCAGAGCAGCATGGCCCACAGATAGGCCATGAATAGCTGGCCTAACTCAGCCAGCCACCCAGAGGTGGGCTCCGGAAGTGCACCCAGGTGCACAGCAGCCTGGAAGCCCTGGTGGACTAAAGGTACCCCCTCCCATCCCTCATCAATCCAACTCCATCCCCAAAGAGTTCCATAGTGTAGGGCCCCCATGGACCCAATCGCACCAGAGGAAACCACAGTCTATATTCATAGAATATAAGACTCCCACCCACTACCTCAGTTTGTAGACACATCCTCTCCATACCCAACCTGTTGTGTAGAATGGCACTGCCCTCCACACCCTGCTATGGCCAACTGCCAACTGCACTGGATCTGGGCCTGGGACCTACACTCCAGAATGATCCAAGTGGCTTTACCGTGCACTGGGGCACTTCACAAACTGTAGACCCACCAGTGTATGCAGCTGTGTATATGTCTCTGGCAAACTGTAAGAGGAAATGGACATAGCTCCATGTTGATGCTGGTAACACTTTGTTGACGCTGTGTCTTCATGCTGTCATACACCACTGCAGGTCCACACTCTTTCCCCATTCCTCTGTGTAACATGCCACCTCTGACTGCTGAGGAATCCTAGGTGCCATGGGGTATGGTATTCTGCAATGACATTTTCAGTGTGTGCTCCATGCTATGGATAGTGTGTCCATGGTTCCCTGATTGTGCAAATGAATGAAAGGTCAGCTGTAACATGTCTGTTCTAGGAACTGTGTTACTGGATACAGTATTGGCTGTCATGTCCGCTGAGCAGTGCAACAGCACCAGGACGATGGATCCACATGCGAGCGCCTGAGATGTATGGCCACTGGGTATTATCGCCCACACACAGTTTGTGTCTATGTATGACACATTCCAGCATCCTACTGCCAGTGCTCCATCACCTGAAAATAAGATGCCATTTTGTCTGTGAACTATCCAGGCTAAATATATAGCAATCGGCAGGCATATTTTAATAAAATACATTGTAAAAAGACTACATTGAAACTGCCTCTCAGCAGATCTGCATTGTGCAAATTCATTAGAAATAATGGGTAAAACCATCCCAAAAGCTCTCCACAGCCATATCGGCTCTGACCAGAGTTTGTTGTCATAGTGGTGGCTGTCAGTGATGAAGAAACTGGTGGCAATGTGTCTGTATGTTTGCGTCTGGATTTTGAGATGTTCTGTGAGAGACTATACATTTGTCAGATGGGTGCCAGTGCCTTTGTTTTTTTTTTTTTTTAAGGTTAGGGATTTCCCAGGAGTACTGCTGTTCCAAAGTTTTGACAGTTGTGGCCTAAATGTGTGAGCTGTTCTGCAGTCTTTTTTTATGTTTACGCATTGTGGAAATTGTGCTGTTACCTCTGTGTCAGGTGGAGACTTAGGGTTGTGATGAGTAGACATAACATGTGAAGTGTAAAAGGACAGCCTTGTAGGGGATCGCTTACTCAGTCGTACATTTGGGATCATGATTGCACACATACTTACACACTCAATCTCACTATTGTAGACACACACAGAGACACACACACACACACACACACACACATATACACACACACAAATTTGAGTAGTCACATATGCTTCTGACTCAATTGGCTGATGAGCAGATTGCTCCTTGCTGCAGAAATGTAATGTAGAGTAACAAAAGTGATAGAATTGAATAATGACTTGTCAGTTTTACAAGACAAAACACCTTTAATGCAAAAACAAACAAAACAAAAT
The DNA here is from genome assembly GCA_016271365.2 of Neoceratodus forsteri. Taxonomy (NCBI): domain Eukaryota; kingdom Metazoa; phylum Chordata; order Ceratodontiformes; family Ceratodontidae; genus Neoceratodus; species Neoceratodus forsteri. Next base: position 537,609,506 of record CM057455.1, read on the forward strand.
TCACAACATTTCCTTACAAGTAGTGTCTTAACAGGATTTGTATGTCGACAGTTAAGCATAATGGAAACTAAGTCTAAGTAAAGATGCAGCATAAGATGAAAAAACAGCAGTAACAAACACTGACTTGAACTTCAATTGACATGCAGTATACTGACTAGAAAAAAAATCACCACATTCACAACATTTGAACAACATATGCTACTTTTTTAAAAGAAAATCCACAAAACTACATGAATATGTAAATTGACACAAGGTAGAGACTGAGAAACTCCACACAGTCTGCACCACCATATAATTACTCTGGACACCACTATGGCCCTCTCAGCATGACACTTCTGGTCTTGGATATTACATATAAGAATGCTAGGAAATCAATATTGAGCTCATTAGATACCTTACATAACAGTGATAAGAGGTTCATAACAAATTTGCCTTATGGAACTCACTGGTGTATCAAGAAACTGGTCTTTCCTCATTATCTGATTGACAGATATTCATTGGAATACATTTGTTTATAAATTTATCATACAGACCCTCCCAGAATTTTAATTAAAATTAATTAAAAAAAAACAGAGAATTTTCATCACTTAAGATTTATGTCTCAGACATCTTTATAAGTTCTGAGATGTAAAACTAGTTTTGGGGATAGAACTCTATCAATATTAGTACCCAGAACTTGGGACAGAATATCTAAACAGCTAAAAGCGTCTGCATTGTTGCCTTTAGAATGCTTTAGAACATTTTTGGCTAGCTTATATAATAAGCATGGTAACTGCAATGGATAATTTATGACATCATACAGTATGTAACACTTTATGAATGACAATTTTATATTTTTTATACGGCAATTTATGATGTTTGTATTTTGTGTCAGTACTGTATTTATTCTATGTTATGTTACTTGTTGGATGCAATTGAAAAAGAGATAATTTATCTCAGTTTGATATCCAGTAAAGTTGAAAGGCAAGTCCAAAGGCAATCTGCATGGAGCAGCAGACCTGCAGACTGGAAATAATGAGGTAACAATGGTGCTTTAAAACATATGAAAATGTTAAAACATTTGTTCAAGAAAGGGTATTCCATGTTTAAAATCACTATGAAACAAGTCAAAATGGGCACACAAATCCACTAACTCTTTTAGATAACATTATTTATTTGGCAGACTACAGTATTTCTTACTACTGTACCTCTGAGGAAGCCCAGTAGTTATTGAGTGAAACATCAGATGTTGTGACATCACTGTACATCTTTGTCTGCTGCTTCCCTGTATTGCACAATACTTGCAGCATGGGAAGAGACCCCACACCTGGATGCCAGAGGTATCTCCATGTAGGCTGAGTGCACACATGTCTGGGGCCAACAGGAAGAAAATAGGAGGAAAAGCCCTCCGATTGTAGAACAGTGATGGCCTGCTCCCTTGCAGGCCTCACGCTGATGACTAGGTGCCCAATCCAAGGTTCTGTGGCAGGACCACCAGAAAATGTAAGTCCCAAAGAAGGTGGGTGATGGGGCTGGAAAGACTGGGCCAGATGGGGGCCAGTCAGGGTGCTGAGGAGATAAACAGCTTTGTTGAAAAAAAAAATTATTATAATTTAATATGCATTCCCAATGCATGTAAAATGTTTACTTCTTCCTCCCTCTCCCTCTCTCTCTCTCTCTCTATATATATATATATATATATATATATATATATATACAGGTATATTCATCACAAACAAATCTGTTAATGCATCCGTTAGGGATGATTCCACACCAACAAATGTCTGTAAATTCCATGTTATGGTTACCAAACCAACCCCCCCCACCATCATGCGAGCGTTCGTTGCTATAGCAACACACACTCCGCGTCCTCCTGCTTCTATGATGCTGCCGACTCACACTCTCTCTGTCTTCTGAATATAGTCAGCAATTTCTCAAAAAGTAATGCAGAATTGCACAGTTTTTTTTAACTAAATTGGTGCAGACCTCTTTATTATTAACTGCTGTAATGTCCAAACAGGTCGATCTTCATACCACTAGGTGACGCTACTTTGAAGGGGAAAGTGAAAGTAATATGCTCAGCTGACTATCACAGTGGCAGGATCAACCAGATAAGTGCTTAAATTACATTTTAGCTAAAATAATGGCATAATCAACCAGATAACATTATTTATATTTTGAAACTGGCAGAATCTACCATGTATATGTTTTATTTTGACAACATGTTATCCCTTGTGTTCTGGGTTGTGGGTGTGTTTTGATTTGTGTCCAGGAGGGTTCCATTACAATTTGGCCCAAACATATGTCTGTATAAACAGAATATGACATGGCCTGAGTGAAGTATCATATTTATCTTCACTTGAGGCCAATGACATCAAGATATCATTGGTCTCTCGTGAAGATAAATATGATTTCTTCACTCAGGCCATGTCATAGCCCATATATATATATATACCCTTCAGTCTCTCCTCCTTCATTCCTCCCTCACTAAATGTCATTATTTAGGCCTATCCATGTATACAAATAAGATTTTAAACAAATATCTCCAAAAGCCTGTGACAAAACTAGGCTCCATTTCTGCAAGGCATGATTGGACTGGACTGCATTCTGTCTGATTGAAGTCCATTAAGATCAATGTCAAATACATTTTGTGAAACTGAGCTACAAGGATAGGAACATTTCCAGTGGGATAAAATCATGTGAAAAACACTCTATTTCTTGTTTTCATCATTTTTTAACATTTAGCTGTAACATTTTATTTCACAATTTGCATGAAGTAACTATACTGTAACTGTACTATAACTAGTATCTAGTTGTCAACATTTTGCACATTTGCATGTTGTGTACATACACAATTAGCCTGAAGTAATAGTTACATGTGCAACCACCACTGTCTCCCTTTCAGCACAAATCAATTAATTCTGACAAGTGTAATCACACATTTAATAGATGTTGCAAAGCATAACATAAAATCTGTTGTTCAAGTACCTCTGAATCTCTTCTGGCATTATGTAATTTGTTCTTACGAAGGCAACAACACATATAATAGCTACTGCAAACTGTAACAGCAAATCTGTTGTGTATTCAGAAGTCTAACCCCATTTATCCAAACTGCCTGGGAGACATAAAGTTTGTTTGGATAAACGGAGATCGATTAAGAGAAAGTAAGAATGAATCAATGGTCAATTGAGCAAAAAATGTTATTGTTACATGCTACATAATAAAAAGTGGAAGGCAGTTTAAACAAATACTGTACTGCACAGTTTATACCAGTAACAGTAAAGTAGCGAGTTAAATGTTATTTTTTATTTACCAAAAAAGTTCTTTACAGTTTTTTGTTTGCTGTTGTCGCATCTTTTTCATGTGGCTCGCTGTTTCATACTGCAAAGCAACATTACTTGTATGGGGTCGCAATCAGCCTGAGCCTCAACATACAAAATACGTTGCTCAAACATAGCAACAGCCTCACCATGTGTAGGCACAATGACAAGAGCAGCGGGCTTATCCTCCTCCTCATCCAACTCGGCTTCTGAGTTTCCAGTTTGGGACACCATCTGAATGACCGCATCATCTGAGAGAACCTCATGTTCCTGATCACTCACATCACAGGAGACCCACTCCTGAATCTCCTGTTCAGTTGGATGATCAGGTAGAGCGGATGTGATTGATGTCAACTCCATGATTTCAACAGACACAGATAGAGCATCAGGAATAGTGTCATTGTAAGTGGGAGGTTACCTCCTGAGCGGGCAGGTTTTGATCCCTGATTTGCTCCAAGATTTTCTGGATGCTGTCTGCTCTCACCAAGTCCCAAGCTTCAGCAGCCATGTAAATGACATCATTCAAATTTATACCCTTGAGGATTGTGTTAACAGGTAGGTGTCATTGTCCTCAGCGAGTGCTATCTGAAGCAGTTTCTTTCTATACCCCTCTTAAAAATCTCGAACACCCCTTGATTGCAGGGTTGGAGCTTGCTGGTGGTGTTAGCAGGCAAGAACATGACCCTGATTTTGCCATCGCTGCTCTGGACAGGAGCAATATCTGGATGAGCTGGAGAGTTAACCAGCAGTAAGATGGTTTTCATGGGTAGACGTCTGGCATGCAGGTAATATTTCACTTGCAGTACAAACTGCTCTGCAAACCAGGCCTGAAAGATGGTGGCATGCATCCAACAGTTATACTGGGCTTCATACTGCCCTGGCAGTGCTGCTTTGTTTAACACCTAGGATCCCAGGACTTGCCAATTAGCAGCAACTTTAGCTTGTGTCTCACTGAGTTCACACAGCCCTTGACTGTCACATGCTCATTCTGCTTTTTATAGCCAGGAGCATCTGTTTCGGAGCCATGGGCAAGAGTGCAGTCTGGGAGACAGAGCCAAAAAAGACCAGTCTCACCGGCATTAAAGATTTGCTCGGGTACGAGACCTTCACTCTCAATTGTGGTTAGCAGATTATCAATGAATGAGGCGATGTCTTGCACTGCAGTGCTCAGACGCTCCCCACACAATTTCAGTTGTCTTATCCCATGCCTTATTTTAAAATGATTGAGCCAGCCCTCACTCATCACAAAGGATTCTGGATTACCAAGTCTGGTGTGAAACTGAAGAGCCTTATCCTTGAGTAAAGGGCCAGATATTGGAGTGCCCTTCTCTCTCTTTCTGTCTCCTGGCAGAACCATAAGTAAATTGCCTGCGCTGGTCATCTTTACAGGTGTGCATGTTTTTTTTCTATTAGTCACACCAGCTGCCATCTTCATTTTAATAGCAAACTTTCTAAGCTTCTCTTTTGCGGTTTTGAGGTCCCTTATGGTGGACTTCCCTACCCCATATTCTCCTGCCAGCACCACTGCTCTCTCACCATTTTCCAAGTGGTTTCAAATTTGCAATTTCTCTTCCAGAGTGAGCACAACTCTTTTCCATTTAACAGACATGATGCACTGAAACAACAGTGTTTGTGGGGCAAAGCTTTATTAAGTTGGCAATTAAGGCACAGTTATTAAGGTAACAGGAATTAACTGGCAGGGTATAATGGATTCAATGGATTGCTTAATTGCACCTGCCAGGTGACAATGACAATACTTGGGCAAGTGTCAATTACCACATTTAGTGCGGAGGACATCAGAGAAGTTCATTAGATAGGGAGGGTCGGATTAGAGGAGGTCAGTTAAATGGAGTTAGACTGTACTATGTTATTACTTTTGACATTATTAAATTTGTTTTTACAAGTGTAACAACATATGAAGGCATGTCTAGTGCATTGTTTCAACAATCTATCTGTATCTGACATTTATTTAAATGGTAATTACACAGATAAACTCAAAAGTGTAATCAGAATGGCAACTAAAAATGATTACACTGAAACTTCAGTCTGCTACACTGAAATACACTAACTGGCAGCTCTGTGGGTTGTAGTAATATGGGTATAACCACGGTAATCCATATATAAAATATAATGACCAGTAATTAAATATAGATTAGTAACACAAAATAATATTTTATGTGTGTGTGTATATAAATATAAAACTCAATATAATGCATCAGTTAGGGTTGTTACACAGCGACAAAAGTGAGGAAATTTGGTGTTAGGGTTGAAAGCCACCCTTGCTCTCCCCAGCCTGGCACCCCAACCACTACTGGGATGTGCATTGGGGTCATCAGCCCTAACTCTCACCCCATCACATGTATAAACAAGCTGAGGTATAGGAGAATGGGGTGAGAGTTAGGACCGATGACCCCAATGCACACCCCGTTGGGAGTTGGGGTGGCGGGCTGGGGGGTGAAAGTGGGGATTTCAACCCTAACACTGAATTTCCTCACTTTTGTTGCTGTGGAACAACCCTAACTGATGCATTAAACTGAGTTTTTTTCCCTCTAATTTCCCTTCTTTTGAGAATGTGCAATAGAAATAGTGAATGGAATATGGTGGTGGGAGCATGGGGCCCAACCACCACATGATTTTTGTGACATAGTAATGGTAAGTGCAAGGGAGACATAACTGCTAATGGTTGCACACATGGTGACTGAAATGTAAATGGAAAAGCAAACATTAGTAGAAACGCAAGCTCAAAATGATGCCAAAGTGAACAGTGACGCAAATGGAGATGCAAGCGCATATGGAAATGCAAACTGTAATGTGCACGGTGACAGTACCACAACTGGAAATGCAAATGGTAACATTAACAGCAGAAATAATGCCAAAGGAATCAGAAATGCGAACGCAAGTGCGTACGCAAGCAGGAATGCAAATGGTAACGTTCATGGTGGCGTACACGTGAACAGTAACACAAACAGTAATGGAAACACAAGTGAAAATGCTAACTGTAACAGTAACGGAAGTGCACACCCTGTTTTTGCCCTACAGCTTCATAGAGAAACACTGTGTGCACAAAAAATGTATGCATAATAATGGACTTCGGAGCAGAAAATGAGCTGTTGGAATACTAAATTGCTTACATCTCAGGAACCGTGCAACGTAGAAAAAAAATTTAAATTTCACATGATTCATAAGTTTCCTGGCTAGGTTTTCACTAAATGTGTAGCCCATAGGGCTACATATTGTCATGATGAAATTCCATCTCCTCGCACTGTTTCCAGACATTTAGTTCTCGAAGGCGCAGCTAACGCCCACCATGTTAGTCTATTGGAAAAACAAATTTCAGAGTATCAGAACTTGGCATCTGTGCAATATTTTGTCACCAAACCACAAAAGGCACATCTGTGAGTAGTTAACTGCCTTCCCTCCAATTTGAGCCCAAAGACCAAACCATTCTTTTGCAGCAAGGTGGCAAAGAACTCCTGTCATTTTGGCTATAGTCTGAAAAGTAGTGTCACAATTTGCAACACCTTTGCAAAATTTGTGAAAGTGTAGCAAGTGCTATTACTTACTTTGTGACATTACTTTTTCCAGAATTTGAAAAACATATTTCTGAGGTGTTTAACCCCAAAATAAAGACATGACTAGCATCCTCAGGGCTCGAATAGATAAATACAAAAAGAATTATGTCCCTAGATGGTCCCAATATTAAATGCCAAGCATTTCTGTGATCAGTAACTGAAAACAAAATGGTAGATCTGTGACACTACTAGGGCCATTTATGACACTGAGAAGTGCATTTGTGACACTTTCAAACTTTTTGTTAACTTTTCCCATTGACTTATAATGGGAAATTGTTTTTTGAATAACTTTTGAACCGTTTAATATTTTTCCACAAAATCTTCAAAAGGCACATCAGGGTCACTGGCCACACATTCCCTGAAGTTTTCAGACCAGTCACTCAAACCGTGTGACCTGTAGATGCGAGCAAAGAATTTTCAATAAAAACATAGTTGTGCACATGAATATTGCTTAATAACTCTGCAGCCGTATATCGGACCAGTATAAAAGTTGGCACATCTATGTTGCAAGTCTGTACCTGCCAAATTTCAGGCAAATCCATTTAACGGTTGCAAAGGTATTAAGGTGCAAAGTTTCACCCTTTAACCTTAAAAGGGCTACTCAACCCTAACTCTGTATATATATATATATATTTTTTTTTCTACTGTTTAACCAGGAGTAGCACACTAAACTGAAACCTTGTTTACAGGTGTGGCCTGGGAGCACAGGGAAGTTAAGTGACTTACTCAGTGTCACAAAGTATGCAAGTGGGGGCTGTGGGATTTAAACCCAGGTCTTCAGATTTGCAGCTTAGAGCCTTAAACCACTGCGCTGTTCTGCCTCCCTAATTTATTTATGGAATAGGGTGGGCATCAAAGTATTTATATAAATTCATTTATTCTCACTGTTGTTAAATAAATGGTGATTCTGAGATTTATTTAGCATCCTAACATCAATCAATCAACGTTTATTTAACACCCTGGTATCAATCATCCTGCCCCCGCTGGAACTACATTACTGAATATACTTTCATTTTCAGCATAATTTATACCAGCATCTCCCATCTCAACCCACATGCCACCCATACACAGCACACTCTTACAAAACAGCAATCTTTAATTTCCTTCTTTCTAACAGTACCAGCAACTAATTTTATGTTGACTTGCACGTTGCACGAACAACATCTTGTGGTAGTAGCACATTTCAGAAGTTTGTCAGTGTTGTCGCCAATGCTGGGGATGCTTTACAGGGTGAGTCCCTCAGCCACCAATCAGTGAGCATACTGGCGAGGATAGCAAACTTCAAAGAGAGCCAAACAGTGAAAAAATATGCAGCTGTAATCAGGTGCAGTTTATCATTGCTGCAGAATGACAAGACTCAGCCATGCACATTACAGTGCACAGTAATGTGCATAGCGTGAGTTATGAAGCAATTGCTTAGTGTGCTATTCCTGGTGAATCATTTCAATAAATAAATAAAACAGCTGCCAGCATGGCTTTCCACAATGGTGGCTCCTGCCGCTGGCCACACAGTCCCTCAAAGCTGATATCAGGGGTGCCCAATCCCCATGTCAACATGTAGTCCTCCCCACAACCACCTTGTGGCACACTGGGAGCCCACCCCAGTGTGCCAGACATTTTTTTTATTTTCCCTGACATCGAGATGCCCACTGCCAGTGTCAGATGCCCCCCAAGCTCAATTTCTTTGCTGACGAGGGTGACAAATCCCTATCGGCATCATGTGTCCCCTCCCCTCCAAGATTGCTGAAGGAGTGCCCAATCCCCATGTGCATCATGTCCCCCCAAACTCACGTGGCACACTAGGAGCCCACTCCAGTGTTCCAGCAAGTTTTTTTTAACCTATAAATAAAGAAAACAGTCTGCCAGAGTATTTTTGTTTGTTTGTTAAACTGTAAAAAAGAAAACCATCCCGCATTGTCTCCCCAGTCCCCTCTCTTCCACCCCGACCCCCCCTCTCCACACCCACCTTCCCGCACCCAACTCACCCATACTTAACCTCCAGAGGACTGGTGCTATGATCTTCTATGGACCAGGATGTGTCTGCATACTTCAAAGTCATACTACGAACTGAGGAATCGGGTAAACACTGTATAATGGGACTCAATGGGGGGGTTAACTTAGGTTGATATCTCAGCCATTTTTAGGAATTTTAGCCTCAAATTTTGAACATGGGGTTCTTGGGACCCCACCTCATGAACATGTCACTGTTGTTTTGTTTCTTGTTCCCAAAAGGTGATTTCGTGGTCACTGTGTGACATGACCTTTTTGGACTGATTAACAAAATGACAGTACCACTGTTCATGAGCTGGGGTCCCAAAAAGCCCATGTTGAGAATTTGGTGAAAAAATTCCAAAACATGACCGTGTTACGGGCATGTATAATGCATCTTCTATGCATGCTCATAACTTTCATATTTTCACTCCACATTTTCAACATTGCCATTTTTAACACCTCCTTATGAACAGTACAGCAGTCATTTTCACTACTTGCCTGAAATGTGTTTTCACTTTTCTGGCAGAGAATGCTGCAGTCACTGTGCAAAATCAACTTTCTGGATGTATTAACAAAATCACAGTGCCTCTCTTCACGAGGAGGTCCAAAAAAGCCCATGTTAATAATTTGGTGAAAAAATTCAAAGGATGACCATGTTACAAGCGTGCATTTCACAGTTTCTATGTACACTCATAGCTCCATAAAATTTTTCATATTTTCACTTCAGATTTTCAACATTGCCATTTTTCACACCTCCTCATGAACAGTACAGCTGTAATTTTTCACATCCTGCCCAAAATGTACTTCCACATCTGTGGTGCCAAATGGCATAGTTGCTGTGTGAAATCACTATTCAGGACTGAGTAACGAAATCATGTGCCCACCCACTTACAAACAACAGCCAATAAAAAACAGCCCTCCAAATGTTGGGACACTGACTGCACAGAAACTGTTCTAGAAACCAGCCCAAGCTCAAGCAGAACACAGAAAATAATCCCACTAAATTTACAAAAATATAAAACTCAGATTGTAGAGTTAGGCTATCCCCTCAGCTGTGAATGATAGACTGCTTTTCTATCTCCTTATTTACTAGCTACTAAAATTCTCTTGTGCAATAGTTAATGCTTTTCTCTTTACTTTTCTTCTTTTCCCCCTACCCTAGGTTGGCCACCTAGCATAGCTCTTTACTATCCCAACAAAACTTCCTACTAGTTCTCTCTTTTCATTCTTTTTCTATTTCTATAAATCCAGTACCTAGAATGATGCCAAACACCCAGAGAGGTGCTGGGTAAAGTGCATAAGTGCATTTTGTGAGCAAAAGCATGACAGCTATTTTAAATAGGAAGAAATACAGTTAATAAAGCCTTTTTAAAAAGGATTCAGAAGCCATATAAGAACAATAATAATTTCATGATTAATACAGTTATAAGAAATCCTTAAGGTATTTTCATAAATTCATACTATATACCTGTTACTGTATAAGGTTATAAAAGTGCTTAGTCAATGTGGATCAGAGATATAGAAGTCAATATCTGTGGAGATATACACTGTGGCCCAGATATTCAAAAGGTTGCACATGGCACAACAGTGTTGCACCATACGCAACCCACTGATGTGCCCCGGCTTGATATTCAAAAGGGAAAAGTGCGCGACACAAATCCCGATGCGCTGGAGCACATCAGTAATGTATGCAGGCACAGGTAGGGGGGGTGTGCCCCTGCATAATCTGCACAGCCCGATATTCAGCCTGGGATGTGCAGAGCCATGCATGCACAACCCATACCTGCTCCAGCACAAAGATGATCCAAAAAAAAAGGAACAACTGATGGCCATCCACAGGTGAGCTTCCGTATTGCAGGGCGAATATGGCAGCTGCCACTCGTAGGTGGCCACCGAATTCCGGCAGCACCTGGCGGTGCCCCTCATGCCTGATCGTGGGCATTTGTAAAAAAAATGAATGAAACTGTCCCATATCCCTGGTGGTCCAGTGGACTAGCTATCCGCCCGATCGCGGGCATTTGTAATAAGAGAAGAATACTTCCTATATCCCTGGTGGTCCACTGGACCACTATCTGCACAATTGTGGGCTAAAAAAAAAATTCCATTATCCATGGTGGTCCAGTGGACCGCTATCTGCCTGATCGCGGGCATGTGTAAAAAGAAAATATTCCATTATCCCTGGTAGTCTAGCAGATCCTATCTGCCTGATTGCAGGCATTTGTAAAAATGAGATAAGTCCAATATCCCTGGTGGTCTAGCGGACCCTATCTGCCTGATTGCAGGCATGTGTAAAAAGAAAATATTCCATTATCCCTGGTGGTCCAGTGGACCGCTGTTTGCCCGATTGCAGGCATCTGTAAAAAAAAATTCCAATATCTCTGGTGGTCTAGTGGTACCCCCCACACCCACCCACTGAGCCCCACCACCCCACTCCCCCTGGTCAGCCAGTGGGCGGCAGTACCCCACCCACCTGCTACCCCACCGCCTGCCGACTGACACTTTCAGTAGGGCTGCATGCTCATTGGTTCACAGTGAGCCAATGGGCGCAAGCCCATAATATTTACACTATTCCAGATATGTGAATGACTTTCATTCACATATCTGGAATGTAGTATGGTCCATGGCGCAGCTCCATTGAATACTGCCCAGTTCACACCTCTGTGCAGCCATGTTGAGCTGCGCCTAAGCTTGTGCCACAGCCTGGCGCAGTTTGAATATCTGGGCCTGTAACTTAACCAAACCAGGAAGTCCCCTGAAACAAAACCCCCACTGGTTCTGAAACAACATGTCCAGACATGTAAATACAGAAGGGGCTCAGTCTGGTGACCCCGCCAAAAAGATACAAAACATCTTCACTGAATTCACTTCAGTTCAGTCCAGTAGTGCTCAGCCCTGAGAGAGGAGGAGAGAGGTGTTAGTGTAGACAAGCTGCTAAATGCAGATGAAAAGGACCTTAGGAACTCTAATATTCAAGACTGTATTATGTGAGAAACTACTGATGTTAGGTAGTGATTTTCTTTGCAATGTTTTTGTTTTCATTTATTATTTTCTGAACATTTGAAAAATAAATAACATGCCATTTTGTGTTTTAAACCTGTAAACTTGCCTCGTCTTTTGTTTATTCCCACATGCTGTGACAAACTTGGTGTCAGAGGTGGTATAGTACTGGTTGTCTAGAGAAACAAGGGGGAGACCAGTACCCAGATACCAGCCCTAGTATCCAGACATGGGGGCAAAGAGCAGGAGGCATACATAGAAACATAGACTTTGATGGCAGATAAGGACCACTTGGCCCACCTAGTCTGCCCATTTCCTACCTACAGGATAGGCCGCAGATAATAATAATAATAATAATAATAAACTTTATTTATATGCCTTTCTCAAAACCAAGGCGCATCACAATAAAATACAAAATAAAACATACTAAAACATATTAAAAAACTCAGTTGACTACAAGGCAATTAATCAGCATCCAAGTTATCTGCAAATGCCTTACTCCATAAAAAAGACTTTAAGCCCTTTTTAAAACCCTCCACCGTCGTACACTCTCTAATCCAACGTGGTAGAGAATTCCAGAGGGTCGGCGCCACGAACATAAAAGCTTGGGCGCTGGAGGATTTTAAAATTACCCTCGGGATCTCTAGCAACCCCTCGTTGGCCGAGCGGAGTGGTCATGTCGGTAGGTAAGGCACCAGAAGCTCTTTCAGGTAATCAGGACCCAAACCATGTAGGGCTTTGTAAGTCAGAAGTCCAACTTTGAAGGTGATCCACCACTGAATCGGCAGCCAGTGCAGATCTCGGAGCACCGGTGTAATATGGGAGGAACGGGAAGTCCCCATTAACAACTGGGCTGCCGAGTTCTGCACTAGCTGCAAGCGGCGGATATCAACCCCAGGCAGCCCAAAGTAAAGGGAGTTGCAGTAGTCCAGACGTGAGGTCACAAAGGTGTGGATCAGAATGGGTAGGTCGCTGGATGGAACAAGGTGCTTGATCCTGGCGATGTTCCTAGGATGGTAAAAGGATACCTTAACAACTGCTGACACTTGCGCACGCAATGTCAGCTGATCATCAAGGATCACCCCCAGGTCTCGCACCCGTTCAGAGGTCGGGAGCTCTGCATCCCCCAGGAATAAACCAGAGGTTTGAAGTGCCCCCAACCCCTCAATCCAGCGGCCATGATCCACAACCAGCACCTCCATCTTCCCTGAGTTCAACTTCAACCAACTGGACCTCATCCAATCCTGGATCTCACTGAAACAGTTATTAAACACTGAGAGTGCTCTATTCTGGTCAGGCACAAAGGACAGATAGAGCTGGGTATCATCGGCATAACAATGAAACTCCAGCCCATATCATCTTACAATGTCTCCGAGGGGAAGCATGTACACCGCAAACAACATGGGGGACAGCACAGAGCCTTAAGGCACCTCACAGGTCAGAGCGGTGGGATCGGAGGAAAAAATCCCCAATACCACCCTCTGAGTTCTACCTGTGAGGAAAGAAGTAAACCATCTGTGCACCAGGCCCGAAAGACCACAGATGCATCTCAGGCGCTCAAGCAACACCCCATGGTCTACGGTGTCAAATGCTGCTGACAAATCCAGAAGGACCAAAATGGACCATTTTTTCTGGTCTCTCGCCATCAGGAGATCATTGAGGACCCGAACCAGCACAGTCTCAGTGCTGTGCCTCTTTCAAAAGCCTGATTGAAGAGGATTGTAGATGTTATGGATGGTAAGATGGTTGTCCAACTGGGCTGCCACCACTTTCTCGATTACCTTCCCAACAAAGGGAGGTTCGAGATGGGTCTGTAGTTGCCAGGAGTCGGGGTCCAAGATGCCTTTTTCAACACTGGTGTCACCACCGCTTCCTTCAGGGAGCGGGATATTCACCAGTGTCTAGGGAACACCAGACTATCCTGGCTAGAACCGGAAGATAACCTCCCACAGCCCATAATCAGGCCTGTGGGACCCAGGTCTAAACTACAGCTGGTGGTGTGCATACCTGGACAATCCTCATAACATCCTCGATTTCGGCCTTATGAAGGAACTCCAGGTGAGCAGTGTGCTTGTGACCATAGGCTGGACCACCACGACTCCCATGGAGGAGGCGGTGCAAATCTCGGCCCTGATGCCGGCCACCTTATCTGCAAAGAATTGAGCAAGCTCCACACACTGCAACTGTGAAAAAGCACGACGAACCTGCAGACAGGCTGGGTTGCACAGCCTGTCTACGGTTCAAAAGAGCTGGGCCAGTCGATTCTGAGCAGCAGCAATTTCTCCGGACAGGAACACTGCCTTCTTATGAGTAATTGCTGACTGACAGAGTTTATAATGCTCTAGGAGTCTAAGATGGTCGGCATCTAAGCTGGACTTCCGCCAACATCTCTCCAACCTGCGACCTAATCTCCTCAACTCCCTCAGATCCTGATCAAACCAAGGGGATCGGGGGTGAAGGGAGAGGCCACACATGGGTGGGAGCAAATCCAGAGCAGAGGTGACAGCCTTATTATAGGCTTGCACCATTACTTCCGGATTTAAGCTCAACCCAGGAAATTCTGATAGGTCAAGAACCGCAGTTAGACCAGTGGGAGTAACATCCCGAGAAGGGCGGTACTTGACCATCTCCACTGGGGTAGGTCTACGAGGAGGTGCAAAATTGAACCTCACAGTGTGGTGGTCAGATCATCCGACTGGTTCCACCCCACATCGGAGGCCTCCAACCCCAGCAGGAAGACCAGATCGAGAGAATGGCCATGTTTATGAGTGGCAGAGGTAACCACCTGTGAGAGGCCCAATGAACACATCAATTGGAGGAACTGCTGACCAAATTGTGAGAGTTCGTCGCCAATCCAGGCATTAAAATTACCCAGCACCATCAACCTGGGTGACTCAAATACCAGGTCGACGACGAAATCCGCCACTTCCTTTAGAAATAGTTTCTTGTCACCGGGTGGACGATAGACAAGCGCCATTCTATAGCCCCCACCTGCCACCACGACACATTCAAAGGATCTGGTCTCCTCCACTGGAACACTAGCGAGGTCCAATTTGGTCTTGAAACAGACAGCACCCCCACCCCTACGATCCAATCTCGGGAGGTGAATTACCGAATACCCAGCTGGAATTGCCGCCTCCAAAACTGGGGCAGCATTACTATCCAGCCAGGTTTCGGTGATGCAGACCAGGTCCACCGTGCCTGCCAAGTCCGCTACAATAGCAGTCTTGTTCACAACGGACCTGGCATTGCACAACACCGCCCGAGTTGGATAGGACTCCTGGGAAGCCCGGACCACCTGCCCATCATTTAAAGAAGTGATGGTGCCCTTGGGTATGGGGACCAAACAGGAAGGACCACGTTCAGCACTCCATTTTGCCCCAGGGCATCTTCTGGACTTAACCACACAAACGCGAGCACCCCTCCCCATCCCCCACTGTTCATGCCCCCAGCCCCTCTGAACCCCACCACGCATAATTCCCAAAGCCCTACAGCGTTGGTAAACAGGGAAAAGCAAAGGGGGGTAAAGAAAGGGCAGAGGGCATGAAGAGAGGCAGATGAATAGTGCATGACGGGGGTGGAATAACAGTATCTAGCAGCATCCACAGACCTCAGGCCAAAACAATGATCTCAAAACATCCCAGAAATCCCAATAAAATTAAAATAAAATATTAAAACTTAACCACACAAATCAACTTAGCACAAATTAAACTATGAAATCAAAATATCTAAATAAACAAACAATAACTGTAATAATTCATTAAGAATAATAATCAGTTCAGATAAGTATTGAAAGTCAAATTCGAGATAGTGGAGCTCCCACCTTCCACCACAAAAAATGTCCATATACAGAACCATGGACTCACACTCCATGCTTCCAAAAACCAGCAAAGCAAATAGAACAGAGCCCAAAAAACAAAAAGAGGGCCCCCCCCAATTCGGACCCCACAAGGAGCTCTCACCACCCAGTGGGAATCAGAACAGGCAGAAAAAATGTCCAAAATAGTAAACTGAGGTCAACAGGTCCCAGAGAGTTAATGAAAAAACAAAAGTAGAGTTAGATTTACAATCCCATATGGGCTCTCACCACCACGATGAATTGCTACTCGAACTGTCTCATTCTTCAAGAGCCCCATGGAATTTGACTCGTCCTCTGGAAGGCTTTAATGGCAGCAGCAAAATAAAAAATCTTCTTTTTAAAAAAGACTTTCAAAGTTAGAATCACAGAGAAAAGGATCCGGAAGGCCGCTGCCGGTACCAGGGACTTACCCTAAGAACAACCCTCCTCTCAACAGACCTTACCACTGCCTGGTCAGCTCTCCAGCTGATCCAGCGCAGATCAGAAGAGCCAAGAGGCCTGCTGCCAAATAGCCACAGCCTCCCAGCCCACCACCTTCCAGAGGACAGGTGTCCAAAGGGCAGCCCACAGACACGGACAAAGGGCCTGCAAGGAGGCCAGGAGCTGCCAGCCCCCAAACTCTCTTTACCTCCAAGGAAAAAAATGAAAGGCTCAACACAGATCCAAACACAGCAAAAAAAAGTTCCCCTCTCGAGCTCCACAATCCTCAGGGACCCAAACGAACACCACAGGTCCAATCAGCAGTCGGAACAATCAATTCCCCATGGTTTCAATCCTCCGCTCCGCTCCAGTGCCCAAAAAGCCAGTCCCTTAATCCAGAAGAATAGACCTCCACCAAAGCACCGACACTATTTCGGACAACAGCCAGCACTAGCGAAAAAGGGGGAGGACTCGAAAAACAGAGACCTCGGCCACAGTTTTACCAGACAGTCCAATCAGTTGCAGTCCATCACTGTTTGACACTTTAATAACACAGGGAGAACACTGGAAGACCCCCGATTATTTTTCAATGAATCGACCTCAATACAGAAAAATTTAAATGGAAAAATAACTGGAAAGATAAAAATAGCTACGAACGAACAGAACTTAAAATACTAAAACAAAATTACACGGATTTCCCAGGGCAGTGTAAAAATGCTCAGAGATCATGGCACAGCATCGCCGCCATCTTGCCCTTGCCTTGCATCCTTGTAGAAGTAGTGGACACCATGGTAGATGTAGTGGAGATCCTAGTTAACCAACAGCCTATTTCTTCCTACCCCCCCACAAGAATTGCCTTATGTCTGTCCAATGCATTCTTGAATTCTCCTAGTTTTAGACCCCACAACCTCCTCAGGAAGGCTGTTCCATGCTTCCACTACCCTCTCTGTGAAAAAATACTTCCTCACCTCTACCTCTAGGATCTCATGGATGCCAAGGATCTGTTAAAGGAGGAGGGGCTTACCAGTGTGCATACCAGAGCCTAGGTGAGGTGAATTGGAGAGGAGCTATTGACAGGATTGTAGTTTGATGGAATGCGGAGGTGGACCAGCTCTGGAGAGAGGCAGAGCACTGCTGCCAGGTGTTGATGGTGGGTTCCCGACTGGAGGATTTTGTGGTGGAAACAGAGGCCAGGATCCATGGGTTCTAGAGAGGATTACCCTTGATGAAACCTTTGTTACCAGCCACTTTTAGATCCCATTGTTGCCCTTTTTCTGGGCTGTTGCTACTTGGAGGATGATGAAATGAAGGCACCAGGTAAGACTGTTTCAGGATATATGCATACTGGGTTGAAGACTACAAGCAACAGGGAAGACACCATGGTGGCAGAAGAGACTTTCTCATGTTTTGAACCCCTGTGATATGGTATGAAATGTATGAAACCTGTAATATTTAAAATGAATACAGCTTTTAAGGCTGGTGCTAGTACATTAGTTGAGGTACCAGAACAGTATAAGGGTTTAAAAGGAAACTCCTGGTATGTTACAAATAAGGGTTAAAAGGAAACTCCTGGTATGTTACAAATAAGGGTTGAAAGGAAACCCCTGGGATGTTACAGATAAGGGTTGAAAAAAAACCCAGAGGTTTTGAAGTTAGGAACTGGCTAGTTGATGTTCAGCATGAGAAGGTTCCTTCTCTACCAGAAAATATATGAAAGGGAAATGGATAAATGAAATGAATGAAATGATTACAAGAAATGTATAACATAAATGTCTATTCTGTATGTCATAAAATGAGGAACCTAGGGTCATGGCGGATCTAGAGATGTAGTGGAACCTATGATTGGGACCCTAAGTGGAAACAATGTGTTAGAATGGGGTTAGAGCTGGGTACAACTCGCTCCAGAGAAAGGTGAGGTATAGGCCTGATAGCTAGATGGAGGAAGCTGAAAGTCAGCATAATACTGATGTGTATTACTTCCTCTTTTTTAATGTACTGATGAAGGTATGATAGTGGGTACACAGGGCTGAAACGATGCCAAGAGATGGGTTCTGAATTGAGGACAAGTGATGGATTCTGAAATGAGGCCAAGTGATGGGTATGGAGAAAGCTAGAAGTCAGCATAAAACTGCTGTGTATTACTTCCTCTTTTTTAATGTACTGATGAAGGTACGATAGCAGGTGCACAGTGCTGAAATGATGCTAAGTGATGGGTTCTGAAACAATGTCTATTGATGGTTGCCTGATACTGCATATGAAATGTCTGAGTTTTAGTAACCAGAGTGAAATAGTTAGGGGGTACACAGTCACTACAGACTGAAGTCCTTTGAGATAATAAATGGGCACTGTGCTAAACTGTATGACAGCCCCAGGGTAATGTCGTGAAAGTATTGTCATATTGCAGTAACTTGGTATGGTGGACAATACTAAAAATAACTGAATTAAGGGACCCTGGGGTGAAGCTCTCATTGTGGGTGAGAGAAAGTTTCAACCAACCCCCATTCTACTGTTTATATAGAATATTTATGGTTGAGAGGGGGTTCTTGAAAACCAGTATAGTTTTTAGAACTGTTTTTTCTTAAGGAGGGAGATGTGTGGCAGAGTTAGGCTATACCTTCAGCTGTGACTGATGGACCACTTTTCTATCTCCTTATTTCCTCTCTACCAAAACTTTTGTTGCACAACAGTTAACGCTTTTCTCTTTGCTTTTCTTCTCCCCACCCTAGGTTGGCCACCTAGCATAGCTCTTTACTATCCCAACTAAACATCCTACTAATTCTCTCTTTTCATTCTTTTTCCATTTCCATCCATCCATTCCCTGGAATGATGCCAAACACCGGAGAAGGCTGTGTAAAGTGCATAAGTGCATTTTGTGTACAAAAAGCATGAAGGCTATTTTAAATAAGAATAAATACAGCTAATAAAGCCTTTTTAAAAAGGAATCAAAAGCCATATAAAAATAATAATAATTTCATGACTAATACAGTTATAAGAAATCCTAAAGGTATTTTCATGAATTCACACTATATACCTGTTACTGTATAGGGTTATAAAAGTGCTTAGTCAATGTGGATCAGAGAAATAGAGAGTCAGTATCTGTGGAGATATACACTGTACCTTTACCTGAACCAGGAAGTCCCCTGAAACAAAACCCCTATTGTTTCTGAAACAACATGTCCAGACATGTAAATACAGAAAGGGCTCAGTCAGGTGACCCCACCAAAAGATATAAAACATCTTCACTGAGATAACTTAAGTTCAGTCCAGTGGGGCTCAGCCCTGAGAGCGGAGGAGAGAGGTGCTACTGTAGACAAGTTTTTGAATGCAAATGAAAAGGGTCTCCAGAGCGTTAAGATCCAGGACTGTACTATGTGATAAACTACTGATGTTAAGTAGTGATTTTCTTTGTAATTTTGTTGTTTCCATGTATTATTTTTTTAATTTTTTGAAAAATAAATATCACACCATTGTGTGTTTTAAACCTGTAAATTTGCCTCATCTGATGTTTATTCCCACATGCTGTGACACAGACTCTTGTAGTACAAAACATAAATAAAAAAGTAGAACAACCCCTCTATTGTATTAATTGCATACATGATGAGTTGCTGTTAAATACATGACTTATTTGAACTCATGAGAGACTTGGACCTCATTCATGGCTCTGCCACTCATGAGGTCCATTGAGGTCACTCACAGCTCATTCAAATATATCATGTATTTAACAGCAACTTACATATTATTATATATATATATATATATATATATATATATATATATATATATATATATATTATCGTGCTACCATAGTTAGGGGTTGAGTAGCACTTTTTAAGGTTAAAGGTCAAATTTTGCACCTTAATAACTTTGACACCATTCAATGGATGTGCCTGAAATTTGGTATGCATAATTGGGCACAGTGGATCTTAGGGATATGGCAAGTTTTGTACTGGTCGGATATACAGCTGCGGAGTTAAGTGACAACCTATTGTGCAATTACACTTTTTTGAAATTTCTTTGCTCTCACCTACAGGTTGCATGGTTTGTGCGACTGGTCTGACAACTTCAGGGAACATGCAGCGGGGGTCCCCGATGTGCCTTTTGAAGATTACATGAAAAAACATTGAACGGTTCAAAAGTTATTCAAAAAACAAATTCTCATTATAAGTCAAATGGAAAGGTTAACAAAAAGTTCGAAAGTGTCGCAAATGCACTTTTTAGTGTTGCAAATGGCCCTAGTAGTGTCAAAAATCCACCATTTTGTTTTCAGTTGGTGATCAGAAAAATGCTTGACATTTAAATTTGGGACCCTCTAGGGACACAATTCTTTTTGTGTTCACCTAGTTGGACCCTGAGGATGCTAGCGTTGTCTTTATTTTGGGGTTAAACACCCCAGAAATATGTTTTTCAAATTTCTGGAAACAGTAGTGTCAAAAAGCAGTGTCGTACACATGACACTTTCACAAATTTTTGCGAAAAGGGTCACAAATTGGACACTACTTTTCAGGCTATGACCAAAATGACATGAATTCTTTGCCACCTGCTGCAAAACAAATGATTTGGTCTTTTGGGCTGAAATTTGGAGGAAAGCAGCCAACATTTCAAAGATGTGCGTTTTGGTGATTTGGTGAAAAAATATTGCATGGCAGCCAAGTTATGATACTCCAAAGTTGACATTTTTTCCCGTAGATTAACATGGTGGCGTCCACCACGTCTTTCAGGGCTCGTATGTCGGAAAAGGTGAATAATACTGAATTTTCATCATGACAATGCGTAGTCATAAAACACAAGCAGGAAAATTATGAATCATGGGAATTTTTTTTTCTACATCGATGGTTCCTGAGATATAAGCAATTTTGTCTTTCAACAGCTCATTTTCTGCTCTGAGACCCATTATTATGCATATATTCTTTGTACACACTGTGTTTTCTATGCAGCTGTTGGGCAAAAACAGAGGTGAACTACATTATTGTTATACTTAACGCTACCACCTGTGCTCCACACCTGCCTGCATCACTGTCCCCGCACCACCGGAGCGCCACCGTTTCATCCTCGCGCCTTGCTTCACGCCACTGTCACCACTCCTGCCTCCACCACTGCCTGTGCTCATGCTTTGGCCCGCGCCACCACGCCACTTCCTGTGCTCTGGCAGTCTTGCATCTGCATTTGTCTTCTATCTTTAATCCTTGCTGCTGTTACTGCCATCATCTAGACTTGCAACTGGTTACTGCGCCCGCACACTGCCTGGCTCCACATGCGCCTTGTGCTCTCTTGTGCTCTGCTCCCTGCTGCTTGCTGCTGCCACTGTTACCACCTGTACTACAATCATGGCACTGTCCGCACACACAGGCCTGTCTCTGCATGTTCATCCGTCCTTGCTCTGCTCTGTTCTGCTCTTTGGCTGCTATTCTCATGCCAATCCTCACCACTTCCTACTGCACCATGCATCGTGTCCACATTTTATGGTTTGGTTCCATATGCTTGTGTTTCCTTTTTGTATTTCTTGTTTTGCTGTTATTGTTGCTGTTACCATTACCATTTGCATTTATAATTTCATGGTACTGTGCCCGTGCAACGTCTACGGTTTGTATTTCCGTCAGGCGCTTCTGTTCTTGTTTCTGTTTCTGTTTCTTTTGGCATTATTCTTCATGCTAACGTTACCATTTGCATTTACAATTGCGGTACTGTGCCCATTCATTTTACGGTTTGCGTTTATGTTCACGCTTGCGTTTCCCTTTCTCTTCCCTTTTTCCATTCTCTTTGCTGTAACACTTAACATTTGCACTTAAAATACCGCTGCCATCACTGTGTGCATTACCAGTTACATTTTTGTATGCACTTGCATGTCCCTTTGTGTCTCTGTTTGCTTCGGCATCACGTTGCGCTTGTGTTTCTATTAACATTTATTTTACCATTTATGTTTGTGTTACCATGTGCGTAACTAAAGGCACTTGCGTTGGCATTGCTGTTCCTGTTACTATGTGACAAGACATCACGTGGCTCTGCACTCCCACTCCCACTGCCACATTACATTCACTATTCATTGTCCTCATTCTCAAAAAGAAGGGAAATTAGAGGCAAAAAAACTCCATTTAATGCCTTAGTTAGAGTTGTTCCACAGTGACAAATCAAGGAATTCAGTGTTAGGGTTGAAAGTCCCCTTGGACCCCCAGCCCACCCCCCAACCGGCACTGGGTTGCGTGTTGGGGTCAGCCAGTCCTAACTCTCACCCCATTCTCCCTATACCTCAGCTTCTTTATGAATGTGATGGGGTGAGAGTTAGGGCTGACAACCCAACGTGGCACCCCAATGCCAGTTGGGGGTGGGCTGGTGGTCCAAGGGGCAACCCTTAACAATCGATTTCTTGCTTTTTGTCGTTGTGGAACAATCCTAACTGATCCATTAAACAGAGCTTTTGCCTCTAATATATATTATATATATTTATATATATATATATATATATATATATATATATATATATATATACACACATATACATATATACACACACACACACACACACATATATATATTCATTGCAAAAACTTCCTTAATGCATCAGTTAGGGTTGCTTCCACAGCAACAAAAGTGAGGAATTCAAAATTAGGGTTTTCAACCCTAACTCCAAATCCCACCCCCACAAACACACAAAACAAACATTCAAGCAAGGGACAGTACAAAGCAACACAACCAGTCAGAAACAGACACCATAAGGTAACAGAAAGAACATACAACTCTGTAAACATACCAGAAGAGGCATCCATCATCATGGTTCAGCTACTTTATCACTTCTGCTGCCATCCCAGTGTTTTGGGAAGTACATCGACATGCTGTGCAACCACATAAAATGGCCATTGCATGAACTGTATATCTCCATGCAAATAGTATAGCAGTACCCATAAGTCATGGCAGGACGATTTATTTTTATTTTATTTTATTTTATTTTTTTATTTTAAATTTGTTAACTGGGTGAGGACACTGGGCAAATCCCTTTTTCAGGTCCAATCCAGACATCAAACAACTAAACAGACAATACACAGACAACACAATATCAGCCAACCAGCACTAAATATTACAGTGACATCCATTCAGACAGTAAATAACTTTTGAACTGAGTTTTAAAACTTTGCAATGAGTTTGTAGAATGTAAAGCAAGGGGTAGTGTATTCCACAACAATGGAGCCATAATTGTAAAGGATCGAGCACCATAGTTGTTCTTATGAGCACTAACTACAAGCGTAAACCCATTAGTGGAACAAAGGTGATTTGTGGTAGTTCTTCATGTAAGTAAATCCAGCCAGTGGAGTAGGGAAGAATTAACTGTAAAAATGTGTTTATAAATCAAACAACCCAGAGAATAAGTAAATTTAAGAGTGGGAAAGAAACAACCAACAGAAGAATACAACATGCAATGATGCGTCCTAAAAGGTGCAGCTAAAATAAATAGACAGATGTTATTAAACGTAGCAGAAAGAATGTGATTTTCCTTTGCCCCAAAGTTGTAATATAAAAAAGATGCATAGTCCAAATGTGGAATTAAAGTGCCCATAACAATTACATAATGTGTTTCATAAGAAAGGAATCATTTAAACTTATACAATATTCCTAGCTTCTGATTTATAACTTTACTGACTGACTTAACTTGTGAATAAAGTGAAAGAGTAGGATCAAGAATGAAACCCAGATACCTGAACTCCTTAACCTGCTCAACAGCATTACCAGAGCCATCCTAAACTGACATATGGGGTACCTCCCTGAGCATCAATTTGCTTCCAAAAATCATATATTTACATTTAAAATCAAGTGATTATTGTCCCTGAATCCCCCAGGAATGATGGATGTTACACAGTTTTAACTTGTTGGTTGCTGTTGTCAATTGTATTCGTAACAAAAGACTATATTTACAACCATATACTTTGAATTCACAGTTCAATTCACATCAAAATGTATTTCCAAGTTTCCTGGTTCTGGCCTCTGTCTTTCTTCTGGTCATTTCTTCCATCTTGTTTTCAGGGCCTGGATACTGTGAATAAGGCCCCCTCCTCCACACCAGATCCAGGCTGGTTCCACTTACCCGGGCTTTCATCCTCCAGGCCTGGACACTTCTGAATCCAGCCCTTAGACCTATGCCACTCCCCGCTTTACCACCATGTCTGTGTTCTTTGTCTCCAGCCTGTATATCCTACCCCTTCCCCCCTTTCTTCCCCCAACTCCCCTCTTTTTCTTTCTTCAACTGCCCCTCCTCCAGCTTGCGATGGATGGAGGGGCTCCCCCCTTGTGGGCTAGTATCTAAACCCTTTTCTAGCTATCTGGTTCACTAGCTCCCCGACAGGTCGCAGGAACAGGCACATCCCAAGCTCCGACAGGTAGACCCTGTCTGACCTGTACTCCGCAGACTGGTCTAAGAAGATGTCCTTGTGCTGCAGGTGCACCCCCTCATCTCTATTACCACCCTGGCCACACTCCTATTTAAACGCTTCCTGACTTTCTCGATCAGATGGATGTCCTTCACTCCCATCCAGACACTCCGGGAAGTGATGTCAGATGAGCCAATTGTCACCCTTGGCCACCACCTCTGAATTTCTAAGTCTCCTTGATGCTCTATCCCAATGCCCCTCATGGTAGGCTCCCTAAATCGTTGCTCCCAGGTGTATAATAATACAATCTGGGGTGCCCCACTGCAATTTTAATTCCTCCATCAAAGGCATGAGCTGCACCCACCACATCCCCCAATGCCTTTCCATAGCACCCTGGTATGCTCAATGTTATATCTCAGATCTTCTCTTCTGGAGGTGGCAACCACAGATCTTTCAGCCCAATATATGAAGAAATGCCCCACTATCCAGATTTTCCTTTTGGAACCTGCCATGAAACAAAATAAACAGTGTGAGTTGCTGTTGTTAATATCTCACATACCTCTTGTAGCAGCTGGAGTTCCAGCGTCCCACCTTTTGTACATCCGCCACTGTAGCCCCTCTTTCTGCTTCCTCTGTGGCTGCCCCAATCCTGAATAAATGTGGGAAAATTTATTTGGATTTTCTCGCAGGAATGCCAGCACCCTCTTGAGTACTGCCCCTACCTGAAACCCCGTGACCAGAGGATCCGTCCCCATGTCAGAACAGTATTCTCCCAGCCCTTCCCCAAGCGCTCCCATATGCCTCCAGTGCAGTCACGGTGCAGCTGGCTGACTGTGGTTTCTCACCAATGACACTTGGGTTCATCTGCCCTGGTCCGTCCTTGGACCTGGCCAGGTAATGACCATACTGTTGTGCTCCCAAAGGACACCCTCATGCTGTAACTCCTGCCCGCAGCTGCCTTTCGTAGGGCCACCACCTCCCCACCCGGAATGCCCCTACTGCCATAACTGCAAACATGGCCCAGAATAGTACCCCTCTTGGGCAGATGTGCATACCTTCAGGGTGGCCCTCAATACCTTCACTAGTAACTCCTCTATGGGTTGCCTTCATACACCCTGGCTACTTGACCCCTCCGCCAACCTGACATCATGCGTTTACTGTCTTGCTGGCCCTACATCAGGCCATCCCCTGTCCTGGCACACCCAACTGATGCCAGCTAAGTGCACAACCATTGTGACGTGGACCAGCCCTTCCTCCCACATTTCCACCACAAACCTCCTACCTTGCTCATCCTGGGCCAATTCAGCCCAGTCCCACCCATACTTCCTTCTGAAATCCTGGAACTTTGCCCAACCTGCCTCGTGACTCCCGCATGTGTTCACTGCCCAAGCTCCCTGATACAGCACCCTGGCTGTGTCTCTCCAGCCTCCCACATCTGGTCTGGGATCCTGGTCCTGTGTGGAGCTGCCTGAGGAATCAGTTCTTGAAACCTGTCGGCTTGTAAATGGGAAAGCCTGTCAGCCACTTCATTTTTCAACCCTCAATGTGCTGCACTTGAAAGATATATTCAACTGCAGCCCCAACAAAACCAGTCATCTGAGAAGCCAGTCCACCATCTCTGTCCTCCCCCCCTTGCCTATTAATGACTTCTACCAACCCTTTGTTATCGCACCAAAACAAGATGCGCTTCCCTTGAATCTTATAGCCCCATACTTCCAGAGCCACCCATATCAGGAAAATTTCCAAGAATGTGATATCTTTCAACAATCCCCTTTTTTCCCATGTTGCCGGCCAATGCTCTGACATCTAATCCCCTTGGAACTACACCCCCATTCCCAGGGCACCTGACGCATCTGTGAACAGCTCAAATTCCACAGTCCTTTCCTACTTCTCCTGCCAGAATGTCACCCCATTGTAGCTGTCGAGAAACTCTTCCCATACCTGAAAGTCCTCCTGTACTCCTCTCGACACATCCACCCAATGGTGCGGTGGCCGAGTCTTCCCCATTGCCCTTACCAGCCTCCTTGTGAAGGCCCTGCCTGGGCTGATGGCCTTGCAGGCAAAATCAAGGTGCCCCAGCAGCTGTTGCATTTGTACCAGCAGCACCCTCTGCTTCTCTGTAACCTGGGTAAGTAAGCCCCTAAGACGAGCCACTTTGTCCTTGAGAAGCTGAACACATCCCTCCTATGTATCCACCTCTATGCCCAGGATTTCCAATTTATGGGTGGGTCCTTCTATCTTGCCCTGTGCCAATGGGATACCCACCTGTCGGCACAGTCTTAAAATCCCGCAACATCCCCTGCGTCTCCACCTTGGATTCCCCGATGAGGAGGAAATTGTCCAGGGAGTGCACCACCCTCTTGTGCCCATACCAGGCCCCAAATACCCACTGCACCTACATGCTGAATGCTTCAAAGGTGGAACACACCACTGAGCACCCCCATGGGCATGGCCTTGTCGAAATACATGTCCCCTTGGAATTGAAACCCCAACAGGTCCAAATCCTTGAGTCAGACAGGTGACAGCCAAAATGCTGATTCTATGTCCGTCTTTACTAGCCATGCCCCTTTGATAGCTCTAATTAGCACTATCGCCTGCTCCAGGGAGGTGTACGACATCACCCTAAGGTGATCAGGTATGCCCTCATTTACAAATGATCCCTTGGGGTGGGATAAGTGATGGATCAATCGGAACTCCCCGCTGCTTTCTTGGGGACAATGCCCAAAGGGGACACTCAGAAATGCTCAGATGGGCCCCTCATCCTACCCGTCCTAATTTCCCCTTCTATCTTGGTACCCACTATTTCCTCTTTCCCCTTCACTGACCCCAGGTTCTTGGCCCACATTCTTGACTGCATCCTTGAAACCCCAGCAGGAAACCCACCCAGAAGCCTTGCCTGAGCAGTTCTGCTGCCTCCCTATTTGAGTAGTCTGTGGTCCATTCCTCGACCGTCACTAGGGAGATGGGGGTGCATGCCAGCACATATCCCCATGGCCCCTCAATGCCTGTCCCATTAATGCCATCCTCTGGGAGTGAAGTGCTGCCCTCTGTGGCCATCCCCTGGCCCCTGCCCTGGCCCTCCAGGCCCCCTGAAAGGACTGCTCATGGTACTGCCCCCATGCTGTCCCCACTTGTCCACTCCCTGTAGGCAACTGGTGACTGGGGGCAACCCACTGCACTTAGAGCAAATGTGCTGGAACTTACAATTTCCCCATGTGTATGTGGCCTTGTTGTAACTCCAACATGGTCTGACCACTGCGGTAGGTGCAGCCTTCCTTACTTGTTTTCCTCTGGCCCTTCCCCCTTCCCCAGAGAGGGTCCTCACCCACAACTCCAAGTGGGTACAGTCCCACTTCTGATCCCCTTTGGCAGCCATCCACTTCCGGAATGCCTCATCGTACTTGAGCCAGCCATACTTGACTCTTGCCCTGTATGTGTCTCTGATAATGGATATGTATGTCAGTAAGGGGACTGCGAGCTCCTGCTGCTTTTCCAGCACCAACACGCTGCATATGATGAACTACCCTTGCCAGTTCTTAATGATTTTCCCTTTGTATTTAGCTTCCTTTGCCTTGTGGCCCACCACTGCCAGGGCCACTGCCATTTATGACTTCCCTACCAACTCCTTCTGCTCACACTTCATGTCCGTGTCCTCATCCACCAGCCTGAATATTTCCACATACTCTCCTTTCCAGATTTTTTCTTTAATTGAAACCGGAACATGGTCCCTGACTGAGCAGCCCAGAGGCCCATCATATAATTTTTTGACTGCCGTCTTGTCCCCCCCCACCCTTTTCCACCCCTGGCCCTTTGATCTTTAAGGCCTGAATGTCCGGTTCCATCTTTTCGATCCCTGCTTCATCCATGTCCCCCAGTAGCCCCTCCAAGTACCCTTTTAGGCCGTTTTTGTCTGACAAATCCACGTCATCCTTATTACCATCCGGGTTCCCTTCATCTAGTTTCAGTGCAGGCAGTGGTTTTGGAATAGGCATGGGGTGTGGCGCTTCCTTCCTGGGTATCTTGCCCTCCACTCCACTGCCCGGGCACTCCTCTAGCTCCTTTTGTTTTTTCGTGGCTTCCTCTTCCACCTCCCTCTCCTTTGCTGCCACCACCAGCTCTGACATCTGCCCTATCAGCTTGGATGCCTTCTGTATCAATCTTTCAATGGACAACTGGGCTCACTTGGATGCCATGGCATTCCTACATCACTGTAATCAAAGGAATGAAAACAATTGTTCAACCTTGCATTCCACAGCCAGGCCACCCTTACCTTGCGTCCGGGCCAATGAACCTTCCTGCTTTCTGGTGCCTGTTGCCCACCGGCTACTGCAAACCTTGCTTATCTGTCACTGTGCCTTGGTCTCTGTACCCATATTCCTGTTTTTTTTTCTTCCCCCCCGCTTGTTGTGTAGTCTGCCCAACTGTCTGTAGCTCCCCCCAGTTGGTACCAGACCGAGTGGACCTGCCACTGTCTGCAATCCTCCATCATCCTCCTCCCACTGAACAGGCAGGCCTTGTGCTTCTACTGTTGCCAATGGTTTGCTGCCCCACTTTACCCCCCCACCCCGGTACACATTCATTTTCCACAAGCTCGCCTGCAGCCCCTGTTTCTTTGTAGATGCTGCCCTTTTTTTTAGCCCTGAGGCAAATTGGCCGAGGCCGTACTGCTGCCCCACATCTGCCTTGTAGGCCCTCAGAAGCTCTTTTTTTTTTGATGTAAATGAACAACTCACCATAGCTGTCTGCCATTAAACATGGATGACCATGTCTCCACCACTGAGCAGGCTAGGTACCCTAAGCTTTCTGGCCTAGATTACTCCTGATCCACCTGAACAAAACCTTAGGCCAACATGCTGCACCATGCGCTCAGCGCTCGCCCCCATTCAGCAACCTCCAAACTGACCACTCATTTACGCAGCCACTTGATCCTGTTTGTTGCCCATGCTTGCTCCAGGTTAAAATTGACCTGAGACCACAATTGAACCATCAGTTTTAGGCCAGAACTGCCTAAAATATATTTATTTTTTTTTGATGTGAAGTGAAATATCTCCCCCTGGTTCTCTGCCATTACACATGGACGCCCGAGCCCCCCATTGCACGTGCTTGCTGCGCAAACTTTCTGGCCTATAAACTCCTGCAAATAACCAGAACACAAACAAACCCTGGACCAACATGTTGCACCATATGCACAGCAATTCACAAACCACCCAAACTACTGTAAACTACCATACTAACAGCCACTTGAGCCTGCTTGCTGCCTGCGCTAGTTCCAAGTTAAAATTGCCCTGAAACACAATCGAACCACCAGTTTCAACCATAATGAACCTTGTAGTGGCAAACTTGTTCCTGCCCAGGCTAACCTCCTCACTAAATGCTAGGAGAGCCAAGCACAACCCAACTGAGTTCTCATTCACAAACTACATTTTCTTTGATTAATTAATTATTACAGTGCACAGTAGTGAGACTCAGCCTCTGTTTTTTCTTTATATATATATATTTTTTTAAAACAATGCTATATCAAACAAACCATAAAAGCTAGTCATCATGCACCACATGGCCTACAAGGCCTAGAAGTCTCATGTGCCTTACCTGCTGCTTACCAACGATATGCTGAGTTCTCAGACTGAAAAAATTCCCAGCAAAAGAGGTCATCCTGCCTGAGCCATGGCCTAATATACCCCTACAGGCCCCTGGTCAAGTCCCCCTTTGGGCTCTGCCACCCCAGCCAATCCCTGGGGCTCTGGCTTGCCATTGTCATTTTACCCTTTCCTGCCTGGTTATGTCACTAGCCCCAACCCCCTCTCTTCACTCTGTTCCCCCACCCCCCCTCCTGTGCATTCTTCCTGGCAGGGATCACTGAACAACCTGGTCTGCCTTTTAGTGGCAAGCCTCATTATCCAACCAAGAACATAAATACCAGAACTCAGCTTCTAATATAACAGTCAACTGAGAAACTGAGGGAGCTTGGGAAAACAGAATAAGGTTATCTGTATATAGAAGACTCTGGCAAGTATGGCAAATGGAAGGCATTTGATTAATAAATACAGAGAACAACAGGGGTTCAAGAATTAACCCCTGTGGCACTCCACAATCAATAGCCCTCAGACTGGAATTCATAGTATTCAGCGCAACAAACTGCATTCTGCTTGACAGATAATCTTCCACCCAGTGTACAACATTATTAGAAATGTCAAGGTCCCTTAGTTGATTAAGAAGCAGGGGATGATTAATTAAATCAAATGCTCTGGTCAAATCCACAAACATTGCCTGTCAAAATACCCCTATCAATCCCCTGAAGGACGGTGTCCATGAAACTGACCAGAGCTGTGAGTTGAACCCTGTTCTTCCATCCTTCCATTGAGATAGAACAACACTCTACATTTGTCACAGAGGGACCACAGTGTGCTATGTACCCTGCCCTACCATCCCTGCATTAGCATTCTACAACACTATCTATGTGTCACTGTGTCCATATGTCACAGTGTCACCTCATGGTTGTTCAGATACTACACTCCCATCCCTCCATTAAGATATAAATACAACACGATGTGTATGTCACACTGTTCATATGTTACAGTGAGAGTACAGGGTGTTTTGTAGTCTGCTGTCCCATTCCTCCATCGACATACTACAATACAATATATACATTACACTACCTGTATGTCATAATGAGAAAAGTGCAACATATGGATAGAGTAACACATGGATTGTGTTGTAGTATTTCAATAGAGGTATGGTAGTGCATGGTCCAAACTACCCTGTGATCTCACAGTGACATATGTACAATGTGACATATGGATAGTGTTGCACTATCTTGATATAGAACTAGGAGGGCAGAATGTCACAGTGACATATGAATGCTGTGTTCTATGAATTCTGACATGCTATGTCAATATATAGATGACAGTGAATGGTCCAAAAGACAGTCCACTCCCAGCCCCACCTTAACATAATAGAACAATGTCTTTATGAAATGTTGGGAACACTATTCCTTCATGTAGGTCAATAACAGTCTGCATAGATCAGGTTTGGAGTATGAAGTTATTCACCATACAGTCACATCATTACATGCAGTCACATCCCTATATGAAGACAGCAGAAGAGTGTACATAGTTAACAGCAGAACCACATGATACTTCACATCCTGTGCTTCCATACCTCCAGCTACACAAAAGAACAGTATGTATAAGTCACAGTCACACAGTAGGTTTGTTTACACCCTGCGTTCCTATCCCTCCACAGTTGGATATACAGTACGTATCCATCTTGTGAAAATATATTATACAATGGCAAGAAAAAATCCTGGGCACTGATTGGGGCTGGACCCGTGATGTTATTCCAGTACAACATCATGGATCTAACCCCAGTACACAGAAGACTGAATCAAATATTAAAACAATCACTGTGCTAGCCATTACTATGACTGGCTTCCTCTTTCCACTTCACTGCAACCCCTCAAAGCTGTCTGCGATCAGCTTCATGGTAACTCCTCCCCCCCGCTAGCAGTCTCCGCTCCGTCAACACAGGAGACACAAGTGAAATCCCTCTCAGTTTAAGTCCCTCCCTCCTATAGCATGGAAAATAACTTGTCCCAAAAACATTATTTTCTAATAAAAAACAAGCCATCTGAAAGCTGTCTTTGCGAACAGCTTCACTGCAGTCCCCCACCCCGCTAGCACTCTCCACTCCATGAACACAGGAGATACAAGCATTTTTTTAACTAAAAAAAATTCAAACTGGAAGCCATCACCTATTTAGAAGTAAGCACCTCCACACGGTCCACACTGCCAAATGAAACACCCGTCCCTCTCAGTCTCCTCGCACTGTCCGTACCGTAGAAACAGAGCACATGAGAAAAAATGTGCTTCAGTTGCTTACCCTTCAGAAGATTTCAGCCATGATAGTGAGGGAGGACTCAAAATCTCATCTTTTCTACTTCAGTGCAAAGTGAAGTGTGTGTATGTGGGGGGGGGGGCAAGCAGCATAACTTTCAGTGCAGATAATGTGACAGACTGCAGAGACAACGTTCCTAAAGGGAATTTCAGTCTCTCGAAAAACACATTAGCTCCACCTGGTGGCTAAATCAGCACTACTTTTTCATAAAGTAACCCTACCCATTCATAAATTGACAAAAAAATATAGTTTAAAAGTACTTTTTCATCATTTTTTCTGTTTGCTTTTACAAATGAGCCATTGTATAATAGCAATACTGCACTCCAGGGTGTGTGTTGTGCTGGGATAATGTCACTTCTGGGGTGATTAGTCACACTCAGCCTATGGCCCCGTGCCTACTCACCCCAGGTGTGACGTTATCCCAGCACAACACACACCCTGTTGTGCATTATTACTTAAGTAAAGTGTGGCCCATATACTTCAAGCCTTTAAGTAAAGAACAGGTGTAGCAAAATAGCATGAAATAGTCATAACCATCTCATATTAAAGAACTTTCATCTAAAATGTTCTACATGGCCTTCTTAACACCTACTCACATGTTTGCACAGCATGTGGGTGTACGCCACAAAGATACTAGGATGGCTGCAAAAGTGATACAGTAACTGAAACATGATGGTGGATGCCTCTTGTGGTATGTTTACAGAGTTGTATGTTCTTTCTGTTACCTTATGGTGTCTGTTTCTGATTTGTTGTGTTGTCTTGTACTGTCCCCTGCTTGTATGTGTGTTGTGCATGTGTGTGTGTGTGGGATTTGGAGTTAGGATTGAAAACCCTAACATTGAATTTCCTCACTTTTGTCGCTGTGGAAGCAACCCTAACTGATGCATTAAAGAAGTTTTTTTGCAATGAATTTCCTTGCTTTTTGAAAAAATGTAATATAACTAGTAAATGGTATAGGGCCCCGTGCTCTCACCAAGCTGCCTGTTTGTGCATAATGATATGCTTCTGTGGCATTGTGTACCCTCTGGGCCCTGATCTCCCACTTACACATAACTACAGTGCCATACAACAGCCCTAGAGGGCAAGGAACACATGTAACACTAATCTGCCGATATCTTAGCAGCCATGAAAAAAAATAAAGTGTCATTGTAATCATGACAGTGACACCTCCATGCAAGATAAATTGACAAAATCTGCATCTTGCACTGCTTCCGAGATACAGTCACCAAAAAACACTGTGGATGTTGCAATAATTTCCTATGGGTGAAATCTCAACTTCGTAATGGCATATCTATGGAACCAATAAACATTTTTAACACCCAAACAGCATTTGTCACATCTCTGGTACACTCCCTTTATACCTTAAAAATTTCAAACCGAAAGACAAAATTGTTTATTCACAGTGTAATGTACCTGATAACTGGTATGTGTTGGTGAGAGCCTGTGCCCTCCAGGCCCCGCACTCCCAACAAACTCCTCATTTGTGCATAATGATATGAGTCTGTGGGAACACAAGGCCTCCAGGCTCTGTACTCCCAATTACACATAACTACAGAGCTATACAGTAGTCCAATAGGCCTCAAAAGGAACCCTTGTAACACTAATTTGCAAATATCTCAGTGTCCGTACAACCTAGGAAAGAATTTCACTACAAGTGTAATCTATGGTTTCCAAATTTGTTTTTGTGGCTTAGGTCACCACTAACAGTGAAAATCTGTATCTTGCTTTATTTTGGAGATACAGGTGCCGAAAGTCGCTATGGGCACCACAGTGTTCTATGGGAAAAATTTAAATTTCACTATAGCATATCTATGGAACAGATTAGCTTTTTAACACCTAAATAGCATAATTCACATCTGTGGGGCATCCCCTTAATACTCTGCAAATTGCAAGTCAAAAGACCAAACTGTTTATTTACAGTGCAGTAGTAACTTTTTTTAAATCCTAGTTCGTGAGGTAGCAAAATCTCCAACTGCGAGGTCAATCCCCATTCGCGAGCTGTCAAAATCACCATCCACAAAAAATCCTTGACCATCAGATTTTGGCCATTTGATCCCTAAGTGACGGTCAAGAATTTTGCTACCTCACAAAAGGGGATTGCTCGTGGACGGGGATTTTGTCAGCTCATGAAAGGGGATTCAAAAACCCAATCCCCTTTTGCAAGCTGACAAAATCCCAGTTCAAGAGATGATCCCCTTTTGTGAGGCTGCAAAATCCTTTACCGTGAGTCAATCCTCGTCCACAAGAAGGGCCATCTGGTTCCTAAGTCATGGTCAAGGATTTTGCTACCTCACGAAAAGGGATTGCTTGCAGATGAGGATTTTGCCATCTCCCGGACTGGGATTTTGTCCGCTCATGAAAGGGGATTCAAAAACCCAATCCCCTTTCATGATCTGACAAAATCCCAGGCTGTGATCTGATCCCCTTTCATGAGGCAGCAAGATCCTTGACCATGAGTCAATCTTTGTCCACGAGAATGGCCATCTGGTCCCTAAGTGACAGTGAAGGATTTTGCTGCCTTGTGAAAGGCTTGCAGACTAGGATTTTGGCAGCTCGCGAAAGGGGATCAGAAAAGAGT
This sequence comes from Neoceratodus forsteri, assembly GCA_016271365.2. Taxonomy (NCBI): domain Eukaryota; kingdom Metazoa; phylum Chordata; order Ceratodontiformes; family Ceratodontidae; genus Neoceratodus; species Neoceratodus forsteri. The sequence continues at coordinate 537,644,470 of CM057455.1, forward strand.
CACAGACAAAGAATTTTAAAATTTGAAATGTATGGTTTTTGGACAAAATGAAGCAAACCAGATGAATAAGTTTGTAGAAGGCATCACCCTGAACAAAACCCATGCCTTATTGCAACAAAAAATCACCCATGGAGGAAGCTATGACATTTTGTTTGGGGGGAAAAAATGAAAACAAGATAGCGGTTCTTGGACAAGAAATTTTTTCTCACCATTCAGAATTTTTAAAATCCCCTTTCGTGAGCTGACAAAATTCTTGACTGTGAGCCCAATCCCCTTTTGTAAAAAATACATATAAATCTTGGAGTGAACTGAGCATGCTCAGAACCCCAAAATTAAAAATTAAATAACTTTTGAATGGATTAATGTTTTTTCACCCAACCAATGCTGTTTTGCTCTTTGATCAAAACTCATTCTATGTTTCAAATGTCAGACCAAAACACCAAATGGCATGGTCACAGCACGATGGGCAAAGAAATTTGTAAGAAGTGGTGAAAAATGCTTTTAAGCGCTTCGCTGTGCAAAAAACGTAAGTCTGACCAAATGATCAACTTGGAAAATCAAGAGATATATTAGAGCCAGACTATGCATTCCAATTTCTTGTAAATTCATTGAACGGTTGCAAAGTTATTAATGTGCAAAATTTGAGTTTAATATTAAAATATCAACCCTAACTATATTTATATTACTGCACCACTATATATATATATATATATTTAGTGGTGCAGTCGCAACTATAGTTAGGGTTCAGCAGTCACTTACATACTAAAGTCAAAAGTTTGGGCATTAATAACTTTGGACCCATTCAATGGATTTGCCTGAAATTTGGTACGCATGGTGGAGTATGGTAGATCTCTTGATTTTGCCAAAGTGTGTTTCAGTCAGGCTTACAGTCGTTGCATACAAAAGCGCTGAAAAATGCAAAATTATCCGTTTTTGCAGGCACCTTTTGGGATTCTGGATGTGGTCCTGCACGGCTGTTGTGTGGTGTGCCACTCTGTGAGATGGCTTGTTTGAAAGAGCTTTAGTGGCCGAATATGCCACTTTCATTTGGTGAAAAAATATTAAGGCATTCAAAAGTTATCCTACTTTTATGTTCCCATTATATGTCAATGGGAAAATGTATATGTATGTTTTACGAACAAAGAATGGGGTTCTGGCCATCTGGTCCTGCCTAGTGATCAAAGAATTTGCAGCCTCGCAGTTCAAGAATCTTTGTCCCTGAGGATTTCCAAAATTCTTTGATCGTGAGTTCCGCCATTTTGTTTTTAATTTTCCGATTGGAAAAACAAAAATATCTCGGCTCAGGGGTCACTCCTGAAGTAAAACTTGGATGGATTTTACTCAGGGGGCCCCGATCTACCGAGCCATGCCTTTGGTTGCATCCGAATTGGTCAAAAATAGAGTTATTAGCATTTAAAATCTTTGTTTGTGGCTCGCTAATGATCTTTGATCGTGAGCCTGCAAATGCTTTGATCGCATGCTTCTTTGTTCACGATTGTGCATCACAACAGAAGGATGAGATGGCCAGATTTAAAAGTTAGTTTTCTGAGCCCAAGGTGCCCTAGAAACATATATGAAGCTGGGTTTTGCTCAGAGGACTTTGTTCTGCTCCATCTGAATAATTATAATAGAGTATGACATATCCCTGGTAGTCTAGTGGCCCCCCCATCATTGTAAATAACATAATGATGTCTAATGTACTGGTACTCTAGTGGCCCCCCAATGTTTGTTTTTTTAATCCCTGGCAGTCTAGTGCCCCCCGAGTTGTATAAAACAATAATAAAATACAAGTGTTGATATGCCTGGTAGTCTAGTGGCCCCCATCTGTATGAAATAATATGTAGTGTGAGTGTAGATTTCGTGGTAGCCCAGTGCGCCTCCATTATACTTCTAGTGCCCTCATGTTGTATAAAATAATAAGTGCTAATATCTCGATAGTTTAGTGGTCTCTCATCTGTATGAATTTATATCACTGTTCCTGTAGATATTCATGGTAGTCTGGTATTCTCCATTACAATACAATTAGAATACTTGAGATTCTCTGTAGTCTAGTGGCCTTCATTCCCCACCCAGTTATGACAGTTTACCTAGCACTTCCTCACTTCCCAGCAAGTGATTGACACAGTTCACCTCTCACCTCCAAGGCCAGCCGCTGACTGTCTGGATTACAAACGCTAATGTAAAGAGGTACTCAGAAATATTTTCAGAGCGCCTCTTTGCATTACTGCTCGTAATGCACACAGTCGGCAGCTGGATGTGGAGGTGAGTGGTGGGTTGTACCAGTTGCTGGCTGGGGAAGGGTGGGAGGGTGCTTGGTGGGCTGGTACTGCTGGGTGGGGGATAGGGACCACTAGACTACCAGGAATGTGAAATTATTCTTAATTTTATTATAATGGAGGGGGGCCACTAGACTACCATGGATATCTACAGGTACAGTGATATTATTTATACAGATGGGGCCACTAGACTGCCAGGGATATTAACACTTATTATTTTATACAACGCGGGGAATAGGATATAATGGAGGGGACTACAGACTACCATGGATATCTACACTCACAGTGCATATTATTTCACACAGATTGGGGCCATTAGACTACCAGGGATATCAACACTTATTTTTTTATACAACTAGGGGGGGCCACTAGACTGCCAGGGATTAAAAAAAGCATTCAGAGGCCACTAGAGTGCCAGGATATTAGACATTATTACATTATTTACTATGATGGGGGGGGCCACTAGACTATCAGGGATATGTCATTAACTATTATCATTATTCAGATGGGGCAGAATGAAGCCCTCTGAGCAAAATCCATCCTCATTTGTGTTTGTAGGGCACCCCTGGGCTGTGAAAAGTGATTTTAAATCTGGCCAGTTTGTTCCTCACTCTTTGTTCGTGAGCAACCCTGCAAATTCTTTGATCATGAGATTATTTGATCGTGATCATGCATCGTTAGGGTAGGACGAGATGGCCAGATTAAAAAATACATTTTCTCAGCCAAGGGGTGCCCTAGGAAGTCAAATGAGGGTGGGTTTTGCTCAGAGGTCCTCATTCTGTCAAAGCACGGTGGTGGTTTGCCACAATTCTTTCAATATTTAAAATTACAACAATTTTTATTCTTTGTTCATGAGCCTGCATATTCTTTGATCGTGACCCTGCAAATTCTTTGATTGTGAGATTCTTTGATTGCAATTGTGCATCGTGAGGGGAGGACGAGATGGCCAGATTAAAAAAGCAATTTGCTCAGCCAAGGGGTGCCTTAGGAAGTCAAATGAGAGTGAATTTTGCTCAGTGGGCTTCGTTCTGTCGAACCATGGTGGTGGTTTGCCAGAATTCACTCAATTCTTTGATTTATAGCATTTTTTACTCATTGTTCATGAGCTTGCAAATTCTTTGATCTGAAGTCTACAAATTCTTTGATCGTGAGATTCTTTGATCGCCATCTTTGATCATGAGGGCAGGACAAGATGGCCAGATTTTTATAATGGAATAGAGAGGGAAATTTTTACCAATCTTTAATATTGAATATCTCGGAAATGGTTTGGTCTTTTTACTTGCAATTTGGAGGGTGTTTACAGCATGTTCTGTGGATGAAAATTACAGTGTTTCTGTGTCAGAAAATATTTTTGTTGGATATATGGTGTGGTGTAGTTTACATTCTGTGGACAGCAATTTTGCTTGTGGTGGTGGCTTGAAATTGATAGGATACCTAGTCTTAGTGTCATGGATGTAGTTTTCAGTCATTGTGTGTGTTAAATATCAACAGGTGTGGAACTGTGCCACTCTGACGAATGAAAATTTCAAATTGTGACATGTTATATCTTGGACACGGTTTGTTCTTTTTACTTGAAATTTGAAGGCTGTTGACGGCATGTCCTGTAGATGTTAATAGAGGTGTTTACGTGTCGGACAATATATTTTTTGTGGAGATAATGTGTGGCGCAGTTTACATTTTGTGGACAGCTTTTTCTATTGTTCTACTAGATTAACATTTGTTTGATGGCTGGCCTTGTTGTTGTGAATGTACTTTTTTGTCATTGGGTGTGTAATGTGGCTTGGCACTTTGGGCCCCCGGCTCCCACCAACTTGCACAACTTTATACTTTCCTATTCTTTCTTAAAAAGTAACGAAATTCTATGAAAAACTTCATTAATGCAAGTCAAGGTGCTCGACAGTGAAAAAGTGGGAATTCAATTTTAGGTTCTCACCCTACACACCAACCCCTATCCTGCCTCACCAACAGGCATCGGGTGCTGGGACTTACTGGCCCCATTCCCACACTGCACCTCCTCAGCTTGTTTACACATGGAATGGGGTGAGAGTTAGGGGCCAATGACTCCCAAGGCACACCCCGATGCCTGTGGGTGGGGTGGGGTGCAAGGGCTAGAATCCTAAAATCAAATTTCTTCACTTTTTTCACTGTAGAAGAACCCTAACTGATGCATTAATGAAGTTTTTTTAGAATAGATATATATATATATATATATATATATATATATATATATATATATATATATATATATATATATATATATATATATATATATATATATATATATATATAGATATCTAGCTGGCTAGCTAGCTGCCTTTCTGTATGTCTGTCTGTCTGTCTGTCTCTTTCTCTCTCTCAAACCACCAGAGTCATTTCTATGATTTAATTAAACACTACAGTTGGTTAAAAGATTTACTATGCACAAATTTAGTGTTTTCATTTACTGTCTATTCAAAACAACCTTCCAAATAATTATAATACACTGTCTCAGAGTTAAACAGTGCACTTTTCACTCACCCACTCACTCACTCACTCACTCACTCACTCACTCACTCACTAAGTCCCTACATACATATCTATCTATCTATCTATCTATCTATCTATCTATCTATCTATCTATCTAGCTGTCTGTCTGTCTGTCTGCTTATATATCAACCTATCTATCTATCTATCTAGCTCCATCTCAAACCACCAAAGTACACAGCAAAACTCTATTCAAACTATATAAATTGGCCTATCACAGGATAACAATAATTTTTCATTAGTAGTAGGGAACATATTACTTATGGGATACATTAACCCTCCACATCCCCTCAGGCTCCTGCTCTGGTAGTGCTTGCACCAAAACCACCTTCATGTATCTCTTCAAAAGGAGTAAATAATAAAAAAGATGAGATGCCATATACATTTGACATATACTGTACCAACAACTTGGGTCCAGTTTTTCATTCAATGTTTTACACAAACTGCTGTTTTGGAAAACTTGGCTTGGATGGCGTGTGTTGAGGTTATTAAATGTCTCTGCAAATGTCATGCTGCTATTTTTTGTGCTGAAAACCTCAGTGTCAATCACAGTTATGAAAGTGGTAGGTAAAATTGAGTTTCCTGTTTGACTGAAAACATTTGGTTTGTCCTTTGTTAATCTTAGTTAAACATATAGATTATGAAGAGTCTAATCAATATCAGCTTGTGCTATGTCTATATGATGAATTTCAGTCCTGACAGCTGGGAAAAAACAGCAGTGCATGTGTAATATGCTGCTTCATATGGTGCAGAACCCACAGCCTGAGTGGTGCACTTGTACTACTACTGGCTGATGACAGAATAAAATACTGTTTCCTTTTACTACACAACATAATTACCTATATAATTTTGGCTGGTGTTACAAAGACTCAAAATGTCATAGGATCCCTATGCCAGTTATTGCCACATCCTTTTCATTTATATGGGGGCATCAACAGGCTCCATAATTCATGCCATTTTTCATCTCATCCTCATACACAACGTACTGTGCACTGCTAATCTCTACAATACATTTTATTCCACTGTGCTTTTAACCACACCCTCAGTACCACCATCACACATTATAAATATTTATAATAAATACAGTCTTACATTTGCATATTTGACAATTATTTTAGTTTACCAACATTACTACAGTCAGCCTGCTTAAATAGACATGCCATGCACTGATGTAGGTGTGGGGGAGATACTGTTGGTAGCAGCAGCAGTCTCTCCAAGTGCCAAGTAGGGATGTGCGAATTTGGCAAACTTCGCTCCACGAAATAATTTGTTAAGTTTACCAAATTTGCTAAGTGCAAATTTTGTGAAGTTTTTGACAGATGAAATGGCACACTTTCAGGCAAAGTTAAGGTGATGTTAAGGTAAAGTTGTAACTTTACAAAATTATTTGTGAAGGCAAATGCACCAACTACATCGGAGCTTTGCTGGTGAAGTAAAACTCCTCAATATCTCTTGTGCCAAAGTTTCAACAGCATACTGCCATGCATGAACACTGTGTCATCAACCCTTCAGAATGTTCCGGTCACTCTTAATAATTCATGGAATGAGTTAAATAGCATTAGGGCTGTCAACCCCAAGACACATCCCCAACACCTGTTGGTGTGTGCAGGGTAGGTGTGGTGTATTAGCTTTAAAAACCCTAATGCTACATTTCCCTACTTTTGTGGCTTTATCCCTAACTAGAGCATTAAAACAGTTTTTTTTTCTTTACAATTAATTTTAATACTTTTTGAGATAGTATAATCATATACTTATTTCCCTGTAGGAGCACAGGGCCCTCTGGGCCCTGCACTCCTATCCCTCTGTAGATGCGTATATTTATGTAGCTGTGGAAGCACAGGGCCTTCCAGGCCCTGCACTTTCATTTATAAGACAACAGTGACCAAATTGTTAGCATAGCAATCTTATTTCCCCACCTCAAGTACCACTTACAAAAAAAGTTTTGAATCCCCACCAAAATGTAATTTTGCACAACTTCAACAGCATTCTGCGTCAAAGGTGCAAAAACAAATTTTGGCTGGGATCTGAAAAATGACAGCTGTGACATACATATAGTGGGGTAATAAGATGGCTATGTTGGCCAGCCCAGTGACACTGAGGGTTGAGATGCTGGATGCCACAGCTCATGCCACACTGGTGACTCAGGTTAGGGAGTGGACATGGGCCATTGGGGGTCAGCCTGGGGGTAGAGGATTGAGCATCTGGAGGACTGCTCTACAGGGAGGGTAGCGGGAGTTCTTTGTGCAGTAGTTGCCTCTGGTGGAGGAGTCTGGAGGCAGCACAAGCACATGGGACATTGTTGTGGGTGGGATGATGACATGCTCCAGTGGAAAGAGGCATGGTGGAAAGCCATGCATGGAGTCATTGCATGCTGTGGCCCATGGGGGAAACACAACAAGGAAAATCTCTGGTGGACTCAGGGAAATGATGGAGACCCTGGGAGCACAGGCCCACATCCCATCATTAGAAGTGCCAACCACCAGCTCTCCCAACCCCCTCAACCCAGATCCAGACTGTCCTTCTAATTACAGACAAGCTGCCAGGTAGAAGAGGTGTGCCTTCCCTTGGGGGGGTGATCTGGGGGGCTGTGTAGATCCATGAGTTCAGAAAGGGTGATCAGCAACATGCCTTCTGGTGGCAAAGCGGTTTCAGGCTGGGAGTAGAGGTATTGGCTGAGAGGGCACTCCTGAGACATGTGATAAGAAATTTGACATTAGACATCTTATTACTTGTAACACACAAGGTGTGATATACTTGGCAACATGCAATTGTGGGACATTTTATGTTGGTAAAACCGAAAGAGCATTTAAAGTTAGGGTACTTGAACATGTTCATGCAATAAACAAACAGGATTTGACTTATGCTACATCAGTACATATAATGGAAAATAGAAACAAAGAAGAAATCCATGAATTTAAATTTATGGGCATTGAAAAGGTGTTTTTTGGTCTTAGAGGTGGTAATTTTCACAACAAAATTTTAAGGAAAGAGAACGAATGGATTTTGCGATTAAAAGCCTATCAAAAACCTGGTATTAATGCTCATTTAGAACTTAGACCTTATTTGGAATATAGATAAACATTTTTAAGTGATTATTTATCAATTGTTATATTAATTTCTATTTTAGAATGGTTATAGTTTTTATGTTTGTGTATGTTAGCACTGTATGTTTAAATGGTGATGGTTTTTATTTAATTGGTACACCAATGAGATGCTTTATGTGATTGTGATGTCATTTTATTTCAGTATTTAAGTCGTGTGTGTTTTTTGATATGCAGCTTTTGATAAACGACCTTCAGTCCGAAACGCGTCAAGTGTACCTGGGTGCTAAATAAACTGGATTTTAATGGTGAAAAAGCTCCGTGTCCGGTTTCTTGTGGGTGAGCGTGTGCTTTAGCTTTTGAGAAGTTACTCCTGAGAGATGCCCTGGTCCCCATAGTAGAAACAGAATGTGCAAAAAAAAAAAAAGATGGCTATGTTGAAAATCTGGGGTCAATATATTTAACATTTCCAAAGTTAATAGTGTATATTGTGAAACTGCAACAAATTGTCATAACTTTGCAATTTTTTCATATTGTGACACCAAATGGTCAGCATAGCTATCTTATTATCCCATCTCATGTACCCAGTACAGAATACTTTCAAATCCCTGCCAAAACATAATTCTGCACAACTGCAATGCCATTCCATGCCACAGGTGTGAAAACACATTTTTGCAGGATTTGAAAAATTACTGCTGTGACATACATGAGGTTGGGTAATATGAAGGCTATGTTGAAAATCTGAAGTCAAAATCTTTAAAATGTCCAAGGTGAAACTGGATCAAATGGTCATATCTTTGGCATTTTTTCACATTTTGAACCAAAATTTTCAACATTGTCTTCTTATGACCTCATCTCATAAACCCCATAGCTGATTTTTTTTCAAATCCATGGCAAAACACCTTTCAATGCCACAGGTCTGAAAACAGGTGTGAAAACATGTTTCAGACAGGATGTGAAAAATGACAGCTGTTTTGTTCATGAGGTTGTATGAAAAATTAGCTACATTAAAAATTTGGAGCCAAAATATTGAAGATTTTCAAAGTCATGTGCATGCGTAGAAACATTTCAACAATCATGCATAATTCAGCCATTTTTAGGAATTTTTTCAGTACATTTTCAATATGGCCTTTTTGGGATCCCAAATCTTGAACACTGGTGGTGAAATGTTGTTATTCGGTCCCGAAATGTGATTTCATGCAGCAACTGCTAAATCTCCTGCCAGGTCCAGTTAACAAAATGACAGTGCCAGTGTTCCTGAGGTGGGGTCCCAAAAAAGCCATGTTCAAAATTTGCTGAAAAAATTCCTACAAAAGGCAAAAGTTATGAACATAAGTTCAAAACACCATTGAAATACATCATACAGTACTTATCTTGATTCCTCAGTTTGCTGTTCAGCTTTGAAGATTGCAGATGTGTCTCAATCCATAGAAGATGACAGTAAATGATGTCTGGTGGTAAGTATAGGGTAAGGGGGAGAGTGGGGTGGTTAGTGCTCAGTGTGAGGATTGGGATTGGGGAGGGGAATGGTGGGGATGACAAGGGACAGTTTTATTTTTTTGAGTTTTAGAAAAAGACATGGGGACAGGAACAAGTAAAATAAATATTTAGGAACACTGGGGGTGGGCTACCCTGTGTCACACTTTTTTGGGGAGGGGCTTGTAATGATGACATGGGAATTGGACTCCCCAATGTCAGCACTATAAATTAAACAATGGGCTGTGGGGGCATGGGACTATTAAATAAAAATTCAGGGATGGTGACTGAACTGGAGGGTTAGGGTGCCACTAGACACCAGGGACAATTATCAGAGGCTACTAATGCCAATAGACACCAGGGACATCAATCAGAGGGGTGGAGGTACCACTAGACATCAGGGACAGTGATCAGAGGGTGGAGGGTGCCACTAGACATTACAGATAGCAATCAGAGGGTGGGCGGTGCCACTAGACACCAGGGACAGTGATTGGAAAGTGTGGTGGAGCCACTAGATGCCAGGGACAGAGACCAGAGGATGGAAGGTGCCAGTAGACACCAGAGGAAAGGGCAGCTACAGCTAACACTGCAGCTGCAGTAGTCAAGAACTTCCCAGTGTTCTCATACAAAGAACAATGGCAAAGTGCTCCTCTGGCTAAACTGGGCACCTGGGATTTTCTGGTCATAATGTGGAAAAATAAACATCAGAATCTAGCTATACGACTCACGTTTAGCTAGGTTCTGATGTTTGTTTTTAAAAAATTCCAGCATTTTTATGTATTTTCCATCTGTTGGTTTGTGGAAAAGATCCACAAGATAGCAATTGCCATGACACATAAAAATGTTTGATGTCATGACAATTCAGGGGTGCAAAACTAAAAAACCAGCATTGACAGCATCAAATTTTTACTTTAGCCACAGAGCGTTATCTGGAAAACCCTACTGTGCATTTGCAGGTTGGAAAACACTGCAATTCAAAGCCTAATAACTTTGGAACCCTTTGATATTTTCCCCAGACCTGTCAAAGGCACTACCTTTGGAGATAACACATGTTCCCTACAAGTTTGGAGCAAAAAAATCCTTTCCATGTAGGCTGTAGGTGAAAGCAATAAAAAAACACTGTTACAAGTTTTTTTTTTTAACATGACACATGCAGATCTCAGAAACAGCACAAGCTGCGGTCTCAAAAATGTTATCACATTAAGCCCTTGTGTCCTACACAACACATACAAAATTTCAGCTCATTTTGTCAATGAGAGCCAAAGATTTTATTGTGCAAAATTTGAGGTTTAACATTAAACAGGCTACTAACTATAGGGAGTGCTATCACACCCCTATAATACAATCAAAAATATTCCACAATGGGTTGGTGGTACACATGACAAAAAGATAATTCAAACATGAGAAATCATATACTCACCAACTAAAGCATGAAAAACACTGTGGGCTGGATTCTCAAAAGGTAAATCAGGACACAGGGCAACACGCATCAGAAAAAATGGTTCAAGTAGCACTTGCGTCATGAATTGCATCCCAGTGGGAATCACAAGGGCAGCCTGCAACATGCTGCAGGCTGTCTGTACTCAACTGAACCAATGCACCATAAACCCCCTTGCGACATGGCGTAAAGGGCTTTATGGCAGCATTTGCACTCTAGTCAGGTAGAGAGGCTGCTATGTTCACAAATCAGAATTCAGAGACAACCACCCATGAACATCTGTCAAGGACCATTTACGCCAACAAAAAGCTGGTCTAAGTGATCTCCCCCCCATTAGCTCCAGGCCCCAGGCATGGGACGCACTGTGCCAGAATGGGTGTGTGGAACACCCTCAATGCCTACACCCCCCCCCACAAACACACACATGTTGCGAGCCCCAACACATGACCTGGGGCAGGATCCCACCCTTCAATCCCCATAATAACTTCATAGTCTAGTGGCCCCCACCCAACAGTGCGAGCCCCCCAACATCCCCAATACCCAGCTGGCAACTGGCACTGCCCTCCACTCACCACCATAGCCAGCCACTGACTGAACTGTGCCAAGCTCACGTACTGTACTAATACTTACTCTGTGTATGACAGCAGCTGTCATTCAGAGCATGTATTATTACAGTACACTAGCTTAGCACAGTTCAGTTGGTGGCTGGCCATGGTGGTGAGTAGAGGCCAATGCCAGTCACTGGCAGGGTATTTGGGGTGTGTGGGAGGGGCTCGCACTGTTGACTGGAGGGATGGGGGCCACTAGACCACAGGGAGTTAAGGGAGTAAGGGGGCCTATTCTAATACGGGGGTTGGGGCTGGAGTCCACACCCAACAAGGCTCGATCGGGCTAGGCATGCGGGGCACCACAACACCATTCTGAAGGCACATCTGCTGCCCACCCCATTCTGCAGCTTGTGGTATACATGGGGGCTGCTCCTTACCATGCACTGCTACTGCAAGTCATGGGATGCAGGCTGCTAGACCCTTCTCCTTTCTGAATCAGGCGGAGAATCCAGGCCACACTGGCCATTGCCGCAAGCTGCCATTGTCGCAGCTTGTGGCAAACATCTGTCAACCAAGCCCCATGGCTCTGGTTTATATCAAAAAGTGCTCACACTGTCTCCTTTATTATTTCACAAAGACATATGAAAAATCAAACAGGCAACCCCTAAGTTTTGGATTTCTGCAATTCTTTATCAAAGGCTACTATCTAAAAAGGGAGGAGGCAGCTCAGATCTACACTCAGAGGCAAGAATAGCAGGAATTACCAAAACATGGAAAAATTTCTGCTGCCCTTGAGTCTTGAAAAAGTGTCATGAGACATGAAACACTGACATTAGATGAGGATGCTACTCATGAGATGGATACTTAATAAAGTTATTTTTTTTTTGTTTTGGTAATTACTATTGACTTAGATCAACAATCCCCTTAAATACACATCAGTAATTACGTCATAATGACACACCTACCACTTTACAAATCAAAGTAAATTCTGCATAAAAAATGTGCATATGAAAGACAGAAATGTGTAAGTGACTTAACCTCAAAATACTTCATAAATATTCACTATAATATTATATGACACTGTGATATTTTAAAAACATACATATATTATAGTGCTGTGGTGGCGCCAGTATAGTTAGGGCTGAGCTATGGTTTCTATGTTAAACTTCAAATTTTGCACTTTAATAACGTCACAATTGTTGAATGGATTTTCATGAAATTTTGCATGTGTGGTAATGTGGAGTATATCTCTTGACATGTTATACTTTGTTTTGGTAGGATTTGCAGATTCTGAGCAGCGCATAGTGAAAAAACTTTAAAAATCATTGTTTTCTGTGCTTTTTTTTTTGTCACTGCACAGAACCCAGACAGTTTGGAATGTTTGCTTGAAATTTTCAGGATAGAAAGGACTTTCCCCACAGAAGGTCATTTTGCTGGTTTGGTGAAAACATATTAATCCTGTCAAAAGGAATTTTATTTTTAAGTTTTGGGTTCTGAACATGCTTAGTAGTCTTCTTAATAGATTCCTGGAACCAAAAACAAGAATTTGGTCCTCACCAAAAAATATTCTTTTTCATGAGGGGTCAATCCTTTTTCATGAGGAAAAATTATTTTTTCTTGAGCTGCCATCTTGTTTTTCATAAAAAAAAAAATACCAACGCCTTGACAACTCACAAAAATTAACTCCTCCAGAGACACCAACACATGTATCTTGGTCACTGGGTCTCCATTAGGTGGATTCTGAAGTTATCTGGTGGAAAAATTACCCTGCTGGATGTTTTTTAAAACATTTTAAATCCTTTTTTCTAACTCGCTAATTCTTTTTGTTGAGCTCTTTATCATTATCACGAAAAAGGATTTCTACTCACCAAAATGGATTTGGGATTTCGTTTCTTTCCAATTCTTCTTCCACAAGATCAGATCCTTTTTCATGCGCTTTTGTTGTTCTCACAAAAAAGGATTAGGCTTATGAAAAAGGATTTGAGACTTTGATTTTTTCTGATTCTTTTTAGGTGAGAATGGATCCTTTTTTGTGAGCTTTGTTTGTTCTCTCAAAAAATAATTTCTACTCGCAAAAAGATTGTGGGACTTAGTTTTTCTCAGATTTTTTTTCATGAGAATGGATCCTTTTTACTTGGTATTACTTGGTATGAACAGACAAAGTAGGCTATAGCCCATTTAACTGTGTGGGTTTATGTTTGAAACAGATTCTGGAGAAGAAGGTCATCTAGTTTTTGCTTAAAAGTTTCGAATGATAGTAACTCAACAATTTTACTAGGTAGTGAATTCCAATATCTGACTTGATCTTATTGTGCAAAAATTATGACTCTTGACTGTATTGACCTTTGGTATAATCAATTGTCTATTTCGAGATCTAAGGTTATAGGATTATATTTTAACCCACATTATATCATAAGCGCATTGTTTTTGAAAATTTTATGCAGTAACAAGATGTCCCCTCTGTTCCTTCTTGTTTTCAATGGAAATAACCCCAATGATCCCATTCTTTCATTATAGTTAAGTGATTCTAGTCCCCTAGTTGATTTTGTGAGTCTGTGTTGTGTTTTTACAAGTAACTGTATGTCCTGGTAGGGACTCCAAATGGGTGAGCCATAATCCAAATTAGGAATAATGTAGGTTTTGTATAATTGTAAAATACAACTTCTACTTCTTGTTATAAATGTTTTTTTTTATCGAATGAATGAGTCTATTTAGTGTATGAGTAACATGTCTACAGTGGTCAATTGAAGTAAGGTCACTATTTATCCAAATTCCCAAGTCTTTCTCTTTCTTTGTTGACTTCAAAGTTTGCCCATCTAATATGTACTTGAATTCTGGATTTTACATCCAAAATGCAAAATAGTACATTTACATGCATTAAAGTTCATTTTGTTAACTCTGCCCCATCTTTCAATTTGTTTTAAATCATGACTGAGTATATGATGGTTTTCCTTGGAATTAAGTACACCAACGACTTTGGTGTCTTCAACGAATTTAGATACCTTGCTTCTTAATCTGACTCACATATCACTGATAAAGAGGCCAAACAGAACAGACCCCAGCATGGATCCCTGAGGCACCCGACTACTGACCAATCCCTCATCTAAGATTGATCCATTTATCCTTCCAGATTGAGTTCAATCCCTTAATTAAAGATCCATCTTATGAAGAATTTATTTAGGCCCATAGTTGTTAATTTGTGTGTTAATAATTTATGCAAGACAGTATCAAAGGCCTTCCCTATATCCAGTAAGATGACATGTACTGGGACACTTTATTTATGTGTTTGCTGATGAATTCATAGAAGGATACCAAATTAGTAATGCATGACAACTTCCTTTGAAATCTGTGCTGAGAAGGATCTTCTAGGCCTAATCTAGAAATGTCTTTTTCAATTTCTTATTTCATCAGCCTCTCCATAACTTTACAGCATATTGACATCAGTCTTATAGGTCTAAAATATTTGACATCTGTCATGCTACCCTTTTTATGTATCAGGACAACAGTAGCCCTTTCTCCAGTCCAATGGGATATATCCTGTTAGGATTGATTTGTTGTATAACAGTAGAAATGGATATGCTAGATCATTGGCAAGTTCTTTAAGGATAGTGAGGTTAATAAAGTCCAGTTCAGGGGATGGTTTATTTTTCAAATTTTGGATTTCTTTAAGTACTTCACTTAGCTGGAAAATATTCTGTGGACACCCTTCCATATTTATTTCTGGCATATTTGTAGATTTTTCACTAATTGCAGAGGAAAAGTAGGCATTAACTTGTTGAACCATTTCTTTATTATCAGATATTACATTGCCATCATGGTTTAATTCTATTGGAGGATTTTTTTTATTATTTATATAAGCATAAAAGCTTTTATTATCCTTTGTATGTGATAATCTGAACTCTAACTTAAGTTTTTCTTGTGTAATTAATTTTTTTAATTCTGCCTGTTTTTTGTACCTTTGTTTGTTATCATTAGATGGGTTAGCCGTAAATTTCTGAAAGGCTTTATGTTTCCTTTGTATTTGTTTTTTGACTGATTTATTTAGCCATAAGGGTATGGATCCCTTTTTGTTATATTTATATTTCATTGGAACATGGTGATAGACTACTTTTAATAAGATTTATATTACAGTTTCCCACATCTGTTCAACATCTAGGCCATTAAACACCCTTTCCCACTGTATCTTGTTTAATTCATCCAAAGATTTGGTCCAGTTTGTATTTTTATAATCAGAGATTTTTGTGTTATCCATTGTTTTTGGAATATAGTTGGAGAGAGTGCATTCGACCATATTATGAACACTTGTACCTAGGTGGGCACTTATCCTGGGATTGCTAAATCTACTTGATGAATTTGTTATAATTAGATCCAGAATATTGGAATCCCTTGTTGACTCAAGAAACATTTGCTCACAACCACAGCTTGAAAGTGTATCAAGGAGATCTTTATCAAACACACTGGACACGGTTAAAGTGTCCCAATTGATTCCTGGGGTATTGAAGTCCCCTACAACTAGAATGTCCCCTAGGTCTGACGCTTTTTCAGACTCATGTAATTGAGCATTATTATAATTAGGGTCAATGTTTGGTGCTCTATTACAGGTACATAAGATCAATTTGGAGGAATGAGAAAACTGCAAATTTAACCAATGGTCTCAATTTTAGCGTTGATATCCTAGTTAAGTTTCAACTCACTACAGTTTATGCTGTTTGAAAACACAATATCCGACTCCCCCACCTTTCTTATTCTCCCTGTTATTGTAAAATAGTTGGAATTCAGGTATATTGTTTGACCACCTACTAGTGTCTCCCCACCAGGTTTCTGTTATACAGGCAATATCAGCCCTGTTATCCTTAAGATAACTTCCTAGTTAAGTTAATTTTGATAGAGTTAAGCATCTTGCATTTATGTTAAGAAATTTATACTGTTGTTGAATTTGTGTGCAGTAGCTTTATTTATTCCCCTGTCCCCCTTACTGCCTAATTTAAATTATGGATTATAATATCTTCATGAACTTTTGTCATTCTCACAAAAAAGGATTTATACTCATGAAAAAGGATTTGGAACTTTGTTTTTACCAATTCTTTTTTCATGAAAATGGATCTTTTTTCATGAGCTTTTGTCATTCTCAAGAAAAAGGATTTCTACTCACAAAAAAAGGATTTGGGATTTAGTTTTTGTTGTTGTTGTTTTTACAGGTTTCATTTGCAGTAAGTGGGTTTCAATGTATTTCAATAGGGTTTCAACTTTGATGCATAGCTTTGCAATTTTTGCATATTTTTATACATAATTTTCAGTATGGCCTTTTTGAGACTCCACCTCATGAACAATGTTGATGAAATTATGCAAATCCAGCTCAAAAGGTGATTTTACAGCTGGGAGGGGAAATGACATTTCAGCAAGGATTTGAACATTTTCACCATCCTTGTTTATGAGGTGGGGTCATAAGAAGGGTATGTTGAAAATGTGGTTTCAAGATATGTAAAGATGGCATAGTTATGCACATCTGTCATACATATATGCCTCTAAGGAGGGATGGGAGTGCAGGACCCAAAGATCATGGAGGGATGGAAGGGTAGGTCCCTCTGGCCCTGTGCTCCCACAGACAAATAAGGATATGATTATGCAATCTCAAAAAGTCAGGAAATGAATTGTGAAAAACTTCATTAATGCACTAGTTATGGTTAAAGCAGCAAAAGTAGGGAAATGTGGCATTAGGGTTTCCAACCCTAACACCCCACCCTCACACTACAGGTGACACTAGGCATGGGATGTGCCTTGTGGTTGTCAACCATAATGCTCACCCCATTCTCATATACTGTTTTGTCACTTTATACCTAACTAGTGCATTACTGATGTTTTTTTGAAATGAATCTACATATAAACAAAACCAAACAGAGCTTAAAATTAAATCTTCAGCCATATGACATTACAATTTAAATTCAGTATTGACTATCATTATCTCAAGAGTTATGGAACATATTCCTCTTCTGCTATTTTTAGCTCTCTAATTTTAATTGTACCCAAAACAAAACAAAAAAAATAATTTACTTATAGCAGAACCACATACAAAATACTGGTGAACAAATGTCATAAGGAGTTCACTACTAAAGAGTTCACTACTTGACACATTTATACTGCCTTCTTTAATTTGTCCTTAATTCTAAGGCATATGCCAATAGAGAAGAGAGAGAGAGAAAAAAGGTATAAGCATTCAGTACATTATCACTATCAGTAGTTTTAAATCCCTTCTCCCAGCTTCATGCCTGTATTTAATCCCAGCAAACTGTAGCCTGCAAAGTGACAACCCCAAACCCTTCCAGATGGGATCAACTTGCAGTATGTTCACTGGATCTTACCCAACGCATAGTTTTCCCCATAAGAAACTGTTCCTATAACAGCAAAGATAGTATACTAGACATGCTGTTTACATCAGCCAAGAATGAAATTTAGGATGTAGAAGTGGGTGCTCCAAACTTTACTAACCATGACCCCATCTCATGCTTGATTAGGAAAAATTTGATAAGAACAAAAGAGGCCCTCCCCCTGAAAAGAAGACGTTTTAAACTTTTTGAAATATCTATTTTTAAAAGGGAATTAGGACAAAATAAATGGGAGAGAATCGACCTAATACCAAATGTAAATACAGCAGTGATAGTCTTCTCAGAAACATCTGAGGAAGTCTGTAAGAAGCATGCCCTATTCAAGGAAATAAGGGAAAGATTCAAACACATACCATGGGTAAGCAAAGCAATAATAAAAAATATTAGAATAAAAGAGAGACTATGGAAAAAGGCCAACAGAACTTTAGACAAATATGACTGGGGGAATTTTAAAATTGTAAGAAATGAAAGTAAGAGCCGACTCAGGAAAACAAAAAAAAAGTCATCATAAGATAAAAATGGCAGAAAGTACTAATACATCTTCCTAATGGAGACTAATTAAATCATTAGAAGGGACGTCAATAACAAAAGCCAACACAAAAATCAAAGATGAAAAAGGGAAAGACCTTATAGATAAACAGTCTGCAATCTTGCAAAACAACTACTTCTTTCTGCTACCAGACACAAAATTCCCCCAGGCAAAGGAAACTTAGCAAAAGTAATAAACAACAAGGTGAGTGATGACAATAAAAACAACTCAAATTTCTACTTTAAATTTATTAAACAGAGTGAGATGCAGGCCCAGTGGCACTGAGGGTTGAGGCACTGGATACCACACTTTGCACCACACCAGTGACCTGGGTTTGGGAATGACCTTGTGTCATCTTGGTGCCAGCATGGGAAGGGAAGGGATGAAGCAGGATTGAGCAGCCTAATGGCAGCTCTCCTCTCCTGGGTTGCTTGTCGCCCCCTTGTAGTTCTGCTGCCACCGGGCGGAAGTCCATTGGCAGCACAGGCAGGAGGGGGTGGCAAGTCAGGAGGACACCTCAGAACACAGTGCATGTGTGCCTCCAGATGCACGCTCGCACACCTGGGGAAGGGGATGGACAAAAACGGCAAAAAAACTCTGGATAAAAACATTATAGAAAAACCAAAGTGAGGTAGAAAAGGTAATAAAAATCCTGAATGTAAAGAAAGCTAACAGACTGGACCAGATTGAAACAAAGTTCCTGAACCATTCTGTTAAAATAATAACACTGGTCTTGACAAAATTATTCAACAGATGTTTACTGGAAGGTATTTACCCAGAAGACTGAAAATTGGTCAAGGTCATATACATTTTTTAAGTAAGTAGACCAGAACAGGCCATCAAATTATCAAGCAGTAGCTTTATTGTCCATTGTTTTCAAAATTTTGGGGAAAGATTGATCAGAAAACAAATAAGAGAATACTTGGAGAAATACAGGTTGCTGTCCAAGTACCCATATGTTTTCAGGGCAGAAAGATTGACAGTTACTGCCCTCATGGACATTGTTAATAATATAGCCTCCAGTTTAGATAAGGGAGAGGATGTGGGTGCAGTATACATCGACCTCTCCAAGACCTTTGATTTAGTAAAACACACAATCCTGTTAAAGAGGCTTGAAAGGATAAGAATATCAGGTAGAGTTAAAACCTGGTTTCTATCAAATTTGTCTAATAAAAAGCAACAAGTCTCTGTAAATGGTGTGCTTTCCAAATCCCAAATTCTGTGAAGAGGAGTGCCACAGGGCTCCATTCTGGGTTCCCTGTTGTTTCTAATCTATGTAAATGACTTACCTCCCATATTAAAAGGTCTGAAATAAAACTGTGTGTGGATGACACTTTTTTAATAGGTACAGTAGTTTCTCACAAGGAATTAGTACAAAATTTGCAACAGCTTCCTCCAGGAAGTTTTTGCAAATTCAAACATGACTCTGAGTGCCAAGAAAACTCAGGCAATGCCGTTCAGGTACAGTAGATCAAAATTTAATGTTGAAACTAAATTAAACATCAAAATATTAATTGGTCAAATATTAAACAGTGTTGATGAGTACAAATACATACTGTAGGTGTAACCGTAGACAGAGGTCTGACGTTTGATCTGCATGTAACTCATACTGTCAAAAAGGTAAACAAACAACTTAGGGCCTTGAGATGGAAAGCATTGCTCATCCCCAAATAAAAGGAAAATCATAGCAACACAACTCCCACTACCTGCACTGGAATACGGAAGCATTGCCTACCAGCACACCATTAACACAGTGCTAAGAGAGCTAGACAGAACATATATCAACTTATCATGATTTATATTAGGTTGCCCTTACAATCAGCATCCTTGTTTAATGTACAGTGACCTACACTGGGACTCCTTGGAACTCAGGAGGAAAAAATAGAGGGCAACAATTGCCTTTAAAATGTACAAGGGTAAAATTGGGACTCCAGAATCTGATGCTGATGGAACACGTAGGCTTACCCATAACCTGATGGAGATAAAAAGCAGGGAAATGTTTATTCTCATGGCAACTAACTAATACAGGAAAATTATAACAAACTGGTGGGTAGCCAAAGAATGAAACATGTAATTACCAGAAATCAGGAAAGCACCAACAATAAATTCATTTAGAACCTTGTTAAATGAAAACTTAAAGGATATATGCACTTTTCATTGAATATATGTGGATGAAACTCTGCATGTGCTGTACAATGTAACTAGATTTGTAACATTATAAATTGCAGATTTGTAGTATTGTAACTATTCTAAATGCTATTTGTCAGAAATTGTGTACCTCCTTGTAACAAAAGCAGGACAACTTTGTAAACATGGCTGCAAAGTCCTAACAATTATATCCTGTTTAAAAATAAAGACTTATCTTATCTTATCTTATCTTATCTTATTTTATCTTATATCTCCTGCTTCATGACTAGAGCATTGTAATCCCCTAAGCCTTTTTTGACATACCTTGTCAATCCTGCTAAAGCTGAATTTATGTTCAGGTCTGTCTGTACTTTCTATTCTGTGTGCAGCTGTAGCTCCTCTTTCTATGACTCAGCAATGCTCCCCATCCTGTTTTGAGACACTGTGTTGTTTTTCTGATACAGAATGCTCCACATGAGCATTCAGCCAACTAGATTACCCCAGCAGTGTTGCAATATGCCCCTGCAGAGAAAGAGAAACAGAAGTATTTTGAAAAAAGACAAACAAGTGTTGTTTAATTGTAGTACTGATGCCAGTGAATCCAAGATAGAAGATCCAGAAAATCAGCTCCATTTGTGTGAGGATAGTCCATTGGCTGAGCCACCCTTTTATTCACTATGGAGGAACAGATGCAACAAGTTCCAAGGGTAATACCAGAGAAAGAAAGAGAAGGATGTGGAGGGGGAAGCACAGAGGTCAAAGAGATCATGGCAAAAAAATGGAGAGTGGATTCCAGCATCAGCAATGAAATAAACAGAACTACAGGGGCAGATGGAAGTACTAGTAATGAGCATGGCAGAATCCAAGATAATTAACTTATCTAGCCATGTGTTGAAATAGGCAAAAGATAAATTACTGAATAAGGGGTTGGGTTTTGCTCCAACAGTGCCAATCAATGAATTCCAGACTGTCATGGAGTTGAATATTACTTGTAGAAATCTAAGCCTATTGTCCTATTTCAGTGTTAAATGAAGAATGAACTAGGTAAACTAAGTTGATGTGGAGGTAGATGTCGCTGACTCGGAAACTCCAATTCAAATAAACAGTCAGAACTACCAATGTCAAAAATCAACTTTCTGTCCTCCCCAGTATAGCAATAATTGTCTTTAGAGAACTTGTAGAGAAAGATCTTTATGAACTCTATAATAACATTCCTAGATTAAATTATAACAACTGGCTTTCTATAGAGGAGGAAGCAATAAAGTCTCTACAAAATGATAATGAACGTATTATCAAACAAACACATAAAGGTGGCAGCATTGTGCTAATGAATAGGAGTGATTATGTTAATGAGATCAAAAGGCAGCTGAGCAATAGAGAACACTATCAGAAACTTAATGAATACCTGAAAAGGGATTTTAAATGGTCAATATATTAAATAATTAATGAAGCATCAAATTCTGGGTTTATTGATCTGCAGGCAAAGGCATTTTTAACAACAGACTTATCAGTGAGAGCAACTTTCTGTATTTTCCTCAAAGTCCATAAGTCCCTTATCAACCCACATGTCCACTTTATCATAAACAGAACTAGCTCTTTCACAGAACCACTTTCTGGATATGTTGACTCATTTCTATGACTCTGTGTGCCATCACTGCATTCACATCTGAAAGACGTAAAGGAAATCTTACATGCCAGGAGGATATTTAGATGGACAGGAATTCATATCTGGTAACCCAAGATATTGATTCCATGTACAATAATATCCCCAATGAAGAAGTCTTGGATGCAGTTGCCTTCTATCTTAATCAAAGACAGCCTGTTTTAAATCCCCTACAGAGTTTTTGATAGAGTTGGCAGAACACGTTCTTAAAAACAATGTTTTTATTTTGATAAGGACTTTCATTTACAAATGAAGGGGGCAGCAATGAGAGGGCCCCTCACTCTGTCATTGGCTAATTTATATGTTTGAGCATGGGAGCAAGAATATCTGTATATATGATCTTGGCAAAAAATGTTCTTAATGCATTAGTTAGGGTTCCAGCAACAACAGTTTGAAAATGTGACATTAGGGTTTCCACCCCTAACAACCCCACCCCACCCCCACAACATGGGGTGTGATGTTGGCTGTCATCCCACTAATGCTCACCCACTAAATGAGTAAATAAGTTGAGATGGGCACATTATAAGAGAACTGGGTGAGCATTAGGGCAGACAACCCCAAGACACACCATAGAAACATAGAAAGTGATGGCAGATGCGGACCAAAGGTCAATCCAGTCTGCCCAGTTCCTACACCCCCTACTCATATACTTTTTGTCACTATCCTCTTGTGCCTATCCCAAGCTAATTTAAATCCCCATACTGTTTTGGAGTTAATTACTTCAGCAGGTAGGCCATTCCATAGATCAACTACACTTTCTGTGAAGAAAAACCTTTTGCCTGTTGCCTCTGAATCTACCCTTCCACTCAGTTACATGCCATGGTCTCTTGTTCTCATGGAGTTGTTAATGAGAAAGAGCTCCTTGGTGGGGACTCTTTTTATAACCTTTAGGTACTTTAATGTCTCAATCATGTCCCCCCTATCTCTGCACTCATCCAGGGAGTACAAGTTGAGCTACTTTAATCTGTGTTCATAAGACAACTCATGGAGATCATGAATCATTTTAGTTGCCCTCCCCTGCACTGTATTCAGTCTGTCTATTTTCTTCCTGAGGTAAAGCCTCCAGAACTGGACACAGTACTCAAAGTCGCCTGTTGCAGTGAGAAGAGTGGGCATGGGTTGTTAAGGTTGGAATCCCTAACAATACATTTCCAAACCCTAATTGATACATTAACAAAGTTTTTTTGCCAACAATTTCTTTACTTTTTGAGGTACTATAATTGTAACCTTATTGGTTTGTGGAGAGTCCTGCGCTCCTGTCTATCCATAATTTTGAGAGATTGTAATGGTATCCTTATTTCCCTGAGGGAGTGCAGTGCCCTCCTGGTCCTGCACTCCTATCAATTTATTACCATATTTATATTTGCATGAGGGAGCACCTCCCATCCGGCCATAATTCTTAAGATAGTGCAGAGGGCTCTGCACTCACATTCCATAGTGTGCAATGCCAAAAAACACCTCGCATTACAATGTTATCCTATAGAAAACACAGCAAATTGTAAAACTTGCATTACTAGACACCAAATTAATATATTATCACAAAACAAGCAAAAGTCACATCGGTGCACAAGACATTTTAACCATGCACATTTCAGAGCAAAATTGAAAACTGTTTCTTCACAGTGTAGTGACAAAGAAATAACTATCTAAACCTTACATTACAATATTATCCTATGAGAAACTAACCAACATTTAAAGCTGCAGAACTCCACAGCAAAGTAATATATTTTCACCAAACCAACAAAAGGTGCATCTGCGGGGCAAGCCCTTTGTACACTGAAAATTTCAGACCAAAATCAGCAACTGTTTGAGAACTGTGGAGTAACAAAGAAATAGCAGTCTTAAACTTCCTTTTTCACAAATTGTGAAAAATAATCATTTTCCAAGGTTCCTTTTTCGCAATTTGTGGAAAAAGAAAATCCTGCAGAAGAAGAAAATCCTTTTTCACAAATTGCAAAAAAGGATTCTGTTTCACGATTCCTTTTTCATGATTTGCAGAAAAAGAAAAATCCTTTTTTGCAAATTGTGAAAAAGGATCCTGTTTCACAACATTTTGTTCCCGCAGTTTGTGAGAAAGTATTTTTGCATGTTAAAAAAAACACATTTCTAAGTGACTTATCAAAAGACTTATCCAAGAATCAGATTGTATGGGTCCCGATTAGGTAAATATAACTGTTGTTGTTTACTAAACCCATGTATTTTTCAAGTTATTTAATTTTTGTTGTCACTGCTAAATGAAAACAAGATGGTGGCAGCACAAAAAAAGATTGTATTTGCAGCAAAAGATTCCATGTTTGTGAAAAAAGATTCCATGTTTGTGATAAACAATCCATTTTTTGAGTGGCACATCTAACTTTTCCAATAGGAAATAATGGGAAAGTTTAACATTTTTTAACTTTGGAAAAAATTAATATTTTTCACCAAACCTTAAAAAAAGCACATCTATGATGCAAGACCTATATACAGTAAACATTTCAGACTAAAATTCCACACCATTTTTGTGCAATGGTGTGACAAAGAATTTCACCAAAAACAATAATTTTCAAATTTTTTGAAAATCCGTATCTCTGCACCCACACCTTTGACCTGAACGAAGCATGCCACATCAAGAGATCTTTTGTCCCTGATGGTTCATGCAAAATGTCATATGAATCACTTGAATGATTTTGAAGTTATTAATGCACAAAACTGTGAGTTTAACACACAAGTGAAGACTGAAGTCTAACTATATGGACACGGCGATGCTCCCATAATGCCAATAATAACCATTTTCTCCACAGGTTAATACTATGGCATCATTATTTTTTTAACTAACTTTATTTTATTACATTAGACAAGAAACAACTATTCTACAAATAACATAGAAGTAGGCACTTGTAACATACTCAACATAGTGAAGAGGTATGGAGGAATTTAGCAGACTTAACAATCAGAGTCTGCATCACATAAAGATAATAAGAAAATATATCATTATGCACAGATTAGGCCTATGCACTAACCCCCTGTCACAAAGCTCCAAATGCAAAGATATTAGGCCAAATAAAGTAGAGTTTACCTATAAAAATGAAGGAAGGCACAGTAATATGGTGCAAATCGACCAAGTAAGGACCTATTATTGTTTAAATGAACAATTTAAATCAGAAAAGTAGTAAAGGGTATATAACTTCTCCCATTTCTTTTGATAGTTTAGTGAATGTCTGAGGATAGCTATGGAGTTTTCCATATGTAAACTCAAAAGAATTTCTGCATGCCACTCCCTATAGGAAGGTGGAGTTAGATCCATCCAGTAGTGTAAAATAACCAATTAAGCTACAGCCATAACGAGGGCCATATGTTGCTTCTGAGAACATAATAAAGTGTCTGTACCTATACCTAGCAAACAGAGTTCAGGAGTGAAAGTTTTATCCAGTCACAATAAAAGGTCCAACTGGCCTTTGATCTATTGCCTTAAGGACTGATATGTAGGACAGTCCCGTAACGTATGTTTTAATGATCTCTCATGGGTTTTACCATTCATACTTGTGGGGCTGGTAATCATTTTCAGCTTATGCAGCTTTTGTGGAGAAAATATAAATTATTGACTAACTTGTACTGCATGAGACACAATTTATCAAGCTTGATATATCAATGGGCATAATACAATGGGAAGAGATTTCAAAGAAACTTAAGTGGTTAGGACTATGGCATTGTTATATTGATGACATTATAGTTGTGCAGATGATGACAAATCTGAGTTTAAAAGATTTGTGCAATATCTGCACCAGACTAACTCCAGTCTGAAACTTATGTATAACATGAATAGAAAAATAGTATTTTTTTGGGGGGGACCTGAAATTGGAGAAACAGGCAGATGGTAGTACTGTGACAGATATGTTTAGAAAAAGTACAGACAGGATTACTTTACTGATGGATTCTAGTTGCCACCCACACCACACAATACAAAATATCCCTAAGGGGTCTTTTTTACAAGTAAAATAAAACTGTGGGACAGAGGAGAGGTTTGAGGTAGGGGCAAATTTCTTAGAAATGAGACTTAAAGAAAGGGGTTATGGTTCTGAAACAATGAACTGAACTAGAGAATTTACAGTGCAAAGCCCATCAGGATTATGATAAAAATGCAAATGTGAAAAAAACATATGAGGAAAGGTTTAACTTTGTAACTACTTATTCTGCCCATTCACAATACCGTGAAGATATTATAAGCAAACACTGGCATGTTTTGAAGAGCTATAAGGGTCTTCCAAGGTTAGTAAAGCACTTGTACCCTCCCCCCCAGAATGGCATACTGGAGAGCCCACATCATTAAAGACAACCTAGTGCATAGCCACTATATGCCAAAAGGCAGTGCAACATGGCTGGAGAGAAATGTATAATGCTTTAGAAAATGGCCTAGGAAATTCCCAGACTCTGATTGGCTGATACCCCTAGTAAGGTAGGCATCTATCAGGCAACGAAGCCTGGTTAAAAAAAATTGCCAGTCCCAACTGACCTGATTACACTTGTCTATCACTGTGCCAATGGAATGTTGAATTTTAAACAACCACCATTTTCTTTCTCTTGCTTAGCAAGAGCTGATACCAAACACTAGTCCTCCAACCATCCGGCAGCCTGCCCACATGCTCCTGTACAATTTCCCAAAATGTCATGTCACCACTCCAAATCACATAAATCTTTAGATTTATTTCTCCTCCAAGCTCCACTGACCTACATTGTTAAAAATCTACAGACCTTCTGTCCAAATTCAGCAGCTCCATGGTGCAGCCCCCTTCTGCCACCACCACTCCTCGCTGATTTCCCAAAGCGTTCACTTTTCAAATGATACCGAACTCATAGTACTTCACAAGAAAACTGAACATTAGAACAATGTCAAACCACATCAATAGAATAGAATTCACCAGGCTTACTTTTCTTTTTTTTTACAATCAGCTTATCTGTCCACTGTAAGTACACCACACACTTCAGAGTCAACTAGTTGCGATCCTCATTACCATACTAATAGCTTTAATAGTGTCATGCTCCAGATCATAACAGCTTTGATGGTACAGAAAAGCCAGTAAAGCATAAAGAAATGTACCATGTTTTTACATGTTGACTTTCTCGGTTTTCTCCTAGTACTCGTGACCTCAGCGAGGAGTGGTGATGGCGGGTGGCTGCAATACAATACTATTTTCCTTTGCTGCTGACTATTATGCTTACTCAATGGAAAAAAAATTAAGGTTACCTCTTTTAAAATACTGCTCAACTCCACTACTTTGCCAAACACACACACACACACACACACTGAAACACAGGGAGAAGATCTGATTGCATTATCTTTTTTTTTTATCAGTCAGCAGTCCATTAGCAACTGGATGAACAGTCCTCTGCCCCATCCCTCCCGAGTGTTGTACATTCATATCTAGTTGGTTTCTTTGCTTTTTTCTTTTCAAACTATACAAGTTTCATTTTCTGCTAGTGTGTGTGGTGGGGTTGGGGAAGTGGTTAGCAAACAGAGACACTACAAAAGACAAGTCATTAATTAAATGTGTATGTGGTGGGAGTAACAACATGTTAATGCAGGGGAGGAACTATTTTATTACAAAATAAGAGTTTTAAAATTTAATCAGTAACATTTTTTTCAAACACATATAATGCAGTGGTCCATTTTCTAAGTGCAATAATACCATCCAGGGTGGGCAGTATTGGGCAATTCTGGACCTTCCAGAGGCTATAAGACCCTCCACCTGCAGCGTCAGGCCTCATTACGCCCCTGGGCGGTCCGGTATTGCCCAATACTGCCCACCCTGTTTGGTATTGTTGCTTACATTAACTCTGTAAGAGATGTATATATTGTAGGTATCTCTCTCAAGGAAAAGTTTTTTAAGATAGACACAAAGGGAGGAGTTATAAGATATGACAGTTGATCACATGTGATGCTATAAGGGTAATCTATTTGGCTGAATGCCCATGTGAAGAATTCTATATGAGAAAAATAACACAATGTTTAGCGTCAGTGGCTCAGCAGGTTACACACTCACCTCTGAGGCTGGAGATCAGAAGGCTGGGGGTTCTAGCCACACACCAGGCACTTGGGTTAATATCCCAATACTGACACTGTAGTGCAACATGGGGGGGTGCTGCACTCCTGAGGTGCCATCTTTCAGATGAGACGTTAAACTGAGGTCCATCTGCCTGTTCTGGTTGTAGTTCAGGTGGATGTTAAAGATCCCATGGCACTTCTTGAAAAGAGTAGGGGAATTTTATTGAAAAAGTTTGGACTTCATTACAAAAGAAACAATATCCTATACACAGGAAACTAAGGCAAGAACATCAATAAACAGAATGATCAACAAAAAAAACATGAAAAAATAATCAAAAATAAAATATTGAAAATTAATCCATAGACAAAAGATCGCAATCATGCCATAAACAAAGAAATTGTGGCCCTGCCAGAACCTTAAAATCATTCAATTTAACTGGACGAATAGCAGTTCTAATATTATCAATCACTTCTTGTAAAGAAATCACTTTCTGATGCAAGACCAACATGCATCTGGCCTGCCATAATTAATATCGAATTAAAGCAAAAATAATATACAGAGTGTCTGCACGATATCTTTGACGTAAAGCAACATGTGTACAAAACATAAGCTGTTCATAAGATAAATGTTGCATCAAAGGTTCAGACCACAGGCCTGCTAACAAAGTCCAAAAAGCAAGAGCAAAAGGGCATTCTAAAAAGAGATGCTGTTGAGTTTCTAAAATACCCTGACAAAGATCCCTGGGGCAATATCGAGCATCCAATGCTTTGTGCTTATGGTTACCCTTAACACTTAACCTTCCAAAATTACCCAACCATACCATATCCCAAACATAAGGGGGTAAACGGGGATTACTGAGTTGCTGGAGAATCAAATCAAAATGACTTGGTGGACAAAAGGGGAAAGCCACCTCTTCCTGAGCCTCCCTCCTCCAAACCTTGTCATAAAGCATAGGACGAGACAGAACACAAAAATCCTGTGGGAAAAAAAACCAGGACAATGCCACCTTAAGAGCTTCCTTCCCATACAGAGGAACTTCCAGAAAATGAAACACCCAACCCTTTTTCCCAAAATTCTAGTTTGGAAGGCAGGGTAATAACCACTTCAGCAAAAAAGGTTTCCAAACCACCTCCCCTGGTTTCAATGCTTTCCCAAAATTATAATTAAAAAACAAACTATAAAAAAAAGCAACAGGGTGGATCATGCCAACCCCACCCTCCTTTAATGGTCTATAAGTTACACTACGCTTCACTGGGTTTAATCGGGATCCCCGAAACCCTTGAAAAAAAAAACATATAGTCTAGTAAAAAAGGCCAGAGGTGGGGGAAACACATAACAAAGATACACAAAAATGGGAATCACCAAAGTTTTAAGTAAAACAACCCTTTTTTTTTACCAATCTGGTACTGTTTCCATCCAGAAATAAGACCTTCAGCCCTCCCTAAAGCAATCTGCCAATTGTGAGAGTGCATATCTCCAGTCCCAAAAAAATACCCAGACATTTGAAAGGAGCTATAGAAATTGGAATCCCTGCATAAGTACCAGCATGCGGAAGAATGAGGTGACCAGTGGGTACCCCAACACTATTCCCAAAATTAATACAAGATCCCGAAACTGAGGAAAACATTTGGAGAACCTGTACCACAGCTGCCTCCTCCATATGGATGTCCACAGTTAAAACCAAATCATCAGCATAAGCCAAAATTTTGATGGGATCGGACGGAGCGACCCCCCCAGCCCCAAAATTTGAGGACAAAGAGAAAATGCCCTAATCAAAATATCTATGCAAAAATTGTATAGAATAGGACTTAAGGGGCACCCTTGCCGGACCTCCGTACCATCGTCACAGGCTTCCCCAACCAACCATTCACATTAGGAATGATGGTGGCCCCAGCATAGAAAGCCCTCAGCCAATGAAGAAACTTGACAGGAATCCCAAAGGCCCGCAACACTGAGAATAGGAAACCCTGGGAGACCCTATCGAAGACCTTCTCTTGGTCCAAAGTCAAGACCCAGCCAGTAACTGTCCCCCTTTCACCAAGGGCAAATATTTCCCTCAACAAAACCAAATTATCATGTTGGCACCTACCAGGAATGCCACAAGTCTGAGCTGGACTGAGACAATCATCAATTTTGAGTAATCTGGCTAATAGAATCTTAGCCAGGATTTTATAATCCACATTCAGTAAAATCAGTGGTCTCCAATTGTGCAAATCAGGCACATCCCCTTTTTTAAAAATTAAGACCAAAATGGCTTCCTTCATAGACTTTGTAAAAGAGGCTGTAGTTAACATTTCATTGAATAACAAAGTTAAGGCTGGAACTAGATCCTCCATAAAGGTTTTATAAAAATGGGCAGTAAGGCCATCTGATCCTGGTGCTGAGTTTGAATTTAAACTACCTATGGCCTGAGTCAACTCAGAGGCTACAATATCTGCAGATAACATACCTTGCTCATCAGAAGAGAGCAAAGGGAGATGCAGGGAGTCCAAAAAGGAATCCATAGACTCACAAACTGGGATACTACCTTATGTGGTAAGAACATGTTGTTCCACAACCTGAACCAAAGCCTCCGGATCTGTAACCAATTCACCAGACGGAGATCGTAAAGTCCGAATAAATATAGACTCCACTAGTCCTTTACAGGCCTTAAAAGGGTCCAACCCTCCTTTGGTGACCTGAGTCCCAAATCTAGCCTCCTGTCCCAAAGAACTAGCCCGATCATATTGCAAGGTTTTCATTTGTGTACAAACCACAGCAATTTGATCACTATAGTCATGCTGTGTAGTATCAGATAAAGAGATCAAATGTTGCAACTGTTGCTGTAATGCCAAATATTGTAAGTATTGAGCAGTCTGATTTGCAGCAGCCTTTCCCTGAAAAACCTGCCTCCATCTTAATTTAGAATCTTCCCACCACTCACAAGCATCCTCATAGAGGTCAGCTACCAAGAGCCTAGCAGTCCATTCCCTCCTCCACAATTTCAGAAGGTGAGGATCCTCCAAAAGGGAGTCATTAAGCCTCCATCTGTTTTTCTTACACCTTGGAGTTTTATCCCACAAAAAGGACACCCTAAGGGCCGCATGATCTGAAAATTCCACACCCGCCATCTGACAAGAAATAATCTGCAAAACTTTAGACAAGAACGCAAAATCAATACGTTTCTTCAAATGCCCCTTAAAAAAGGTAAACCCCCCAGACTCATGACAAAACCTATAAGCATCTACTAGTTGGGCAGTGGTGATAATATCCTTTAATGTAATAGAATCACAAAATGATTTTGTGGTTTGTAACCCCCTATCCCTTTGGTGCAAACCACAATTAAAATCACCCACCCACAAGAGTAACCTGGAGGTATGCAAAAGGGCCCAACCAAATGGAAAAGGGACACTCACTGTGCTTTGGTCTTGGGAGCATAAACAACAATTATCCTAAATCTCTCCAGGGAATAGGTAAAATCCAATAATAATGCTCTACCTGGTTGTATATCTACCAACCTAGAAACATGAAAAGCAGGGTTAGAAAATAAGATCCCAATACCATCACACTTGTCAGTGCCTGATGACCAAAATGACTGACCAAGGGTCCATGCCCGGGAAGCTTGGTGTAGTTCTTGATGTGATTTTAATCTAGTATCCACTAGATAAACAATATCACATCTGAAATCCTGAATAGTTAATAACACACCCTCAAGCTTTCTATGTTCTTAAATGCTGTTGACATTTAAAGAACAAACGGATAAAGAAGCCATTAAAGTGTCTATGGGTGATTTACTCCTACGACTTTTACGGGTCCGTTTAGCAATAGGATCCAGTTCCTTGCCACCCTCAGTGTCTGTATTAGATCGGATAGAAGAGGTATCTGTGTCTCCCCCCCACCCAAGTCTCTATCAGATAGGTCTGTTGCCAATACTGCAAATTTATTACCAGACTGCCAAGTACAGACTCCGGCCTCCTTGCCCCCACCAGCAATGGCCAAACCTTTCCTAGTCCATTTATGTGGGATTTGAACAAAACCAGACACCTCTAAGCCAGAAGTAGACTGCTGGGGGGGGCATTTCACTAACAACCACAACCGGCCCTTCTTCCATGACATGAACCACAGGGACAGGGGGTGAAACTATAACAGAAGGCTGAGCTTGTAACAAAGGAGGAGGGCTGACCAAATTATCCTGGACAACAACCACCTCAGGCCCCTTGGCTAACCCCTCAGGTGCAGAGGAAAATAAACTAATTTTCAAGTCCCTGGCTGCAACAAGATTAGCCTGCGTTTGCTGTGCCATAGAAATCAAACCTTCATGTGAAGGACAATCCTCCCTATTATGCGATGCCTGGGGCAGCGGCCATAAGCATGTCCCGTACGTTCACAGAGGTTACATTTAAAAAGATTCAGACATGCACTAGAATTATGTCCAAATTCAAAATAATGACTACATTTCACAATATAGCAGGCTGAACTAAAGTGAACACAGGAACCACATTTAAAACAAGATTTAGGCTGTCCCACATAAAAAATGAGACCTTTATCTTTCCCTAGATTAACAAAACTGGGTAAATGACTAGGCAGAGCATTTGTAGAATACAATTTCACTCTAACTCTCCATCCCCCATCCCAGAATTGCTCACTATCTAATGTGGGGGTAGGTTTGTTGAGCACCTCACACCTTTGTTTCAACCAAAATAAAATATCCTCCACTCCTTCATTTTTAAATATGATAGTAATATTCCTAACAGTGGGCTTAGTTAAAGGAATAGCTTGAAAGGGGGACAAAGTGGGAGAAGCCTGACAGGCTGCATACTGTGCCCAAAACCTATCCAAGCTGGAAACCTGTTTAAAACTAATATCATAATTATGATTTCCCAGATTAATAAGGGCAAAAATCTCAGAGGGAAAAAATTTAATTGAGCCTTTAAGTAAAGTTTTAGCCACATAAATCCTATTAGGGGGTTCCACAAGCCCTCCCTTATATAACAATCGTACAACATTACATCTAGGTGCCTGTTCTCCCTTAGTTGAGAAAAAATCAGCTAGTTTAAAACCAACTGGCCGAACAGGATCATCCTCTACAGTGTCTAACAACAAAGGGGCTGGCCCCATCCTGAGAGGACCCTCAGGCTCAAAGGGCACAGTAGGAGCAGGAACAGGAGAAAGATCCATGTTATGATCAATAATAATAGAATCTGAAACAGTAGAAAACTCCCCCAAGTCATTATGAGTCTATAACACAGTAGGTAGTGTACCCGATACATTTCCCTCAGTCAAACGACCTTCAGAAACAACACCCCGGAGATCGTTGGAGCTCAATTCAGTGTCGGTGGCCACAGAAGCTGCTGCCTTTTGCAGCATTGCCAAATAAGTGGGCTCCTGGAAGTTTGGTGTCCAAGTACCTCCATTTCCCTGTTCCCAACTAGCATTCTTTAGAGCTTTCTCAGGGGACCAGAAAGCCCCTTGGCCACAATCCCTAGCTGTAGTAGGAAGTCCCTTCACAGAAGAATGCCCCACAGGCACCAAAGTCCCTTTTCTTTTACTCCAGCCCTGTGATTTAACAGTAGAAAAAAGAAATACCTCAGTATCCAATTGCACAGGGCCTGATGTCTCCAGCCAACTTCCAGGAGGCTGACCATGCATTTTGCCATGACCGAGACGCTGTTTGCTTGTTTGCACCGAAGGGAGAATGGTAGAACCACGTGGGGGCTGTGGGCACACTGAGGGAGCACTCGGTAAACTACCAGCCCCACAACAAACATCCGACACTGCAGGAGTACTCAGAAATGATGCAGAACCTTCTGCATCAGCAGGAGATTTAATCTACCTCATGGCCCCAACACAAGGAAACCCTGAAGTTGCCTGCGGGAGCGCTGCAAGCTCCTTGTCAATCAGCAACATTTCCTGTACCAAAGTGGAACGCTTTAGTAATAAAGTCGATTGCAGTTCACTTTCTTTCTTTGAACCATCCACTACTTGCCACCCGGCAAGAGTTCCAACCACCTGCTCCTCAGTTTCAATAATCATCGCCGTAGCGACTTCAGCCACAACACATTCCTCCTCCACGGCCCCAGAAGCAAGAAGCACAGGAGAGGAGGCTCGCTCCCCTGCACTAGCGATGTCCATCTCCTCCAAAGACTCCTGCATACTGGCCATTCTGCAGCCAGTAGCCAAGGCGTCCCCTACCAGCAGAGTAGGGGAATTTCTCCAGTGTCCTGGCCAAATTTCCCCCATTCACTAAAAATATCACCAACAGCTTAATCGGATTCAAGGTCAGTTGACATTCATCTGTATTCCCTCCCCCCGGGTAGTGCCAGAAAATAGGCAGAATTTCTCTAGTGCACTTACCTGATCAACAAAAATGAAATAAATAAATAAATAAAACAAGTGTGGCAGAGCACTGTAGAACCATAGAAAGAGGAGATTCTCCCATATGCTATGACTGCATAGATAATAGAAAGTACAGACAGAAGTGAACACAAATTCAGCATTTGAGGGATTGACAAGGTATGTCAAACAACCTGAGGAGGGGCTTGCAGTGCTCTAGTTTTAAAGTGGAAGGGTTTTGGGTTGTCACTTTTCAGCCTACGAAATTGCCAGGATTAAATTCAGGATTTGATATTAAACCATTTTGAAGTGAGACATGTAGCTTGAAGAGGGGACTTAAAATTATTGATAATGATGATGTATGTTTATACCTTTTTTTCTCTCTCTTTTCTCTAGTGGAACACACCTTACTATTTCAGAGAAATTAATGAAGGCAGCAATAATGTGTCAAGTAGTGAACCCTTTATGACATTTGTGCACCTGTCTTTTAAATACGATCCTGCTTGAAATAAATTAAAAACTTTTTTCAGCTTCGGTACAAATAAAATTAGAGTGGTAAAAACAGCAGATGAAGAATATGTTCCACAACTCCTGGGAGAATAATAATTAATACTGAATTTAAATTTTAGTTCCATGATGTTGATGGTTTGTTTTTAAACTCTGTTTAGTTGTGTTTCTATATATCTATATCTATATGATACAATTTTTTGTTTGACTGCTGCACTGCTTGAACAATCCCTGCAATTTGTCTTGAATACTAATATGGTCAATCACACATGAACTGGTTACTTCCCTATACACTGCTTCCAATGTTCATTAATGTAAATATTTGTACATTTTTTTTTGTACATAATGTGTGAATACATGAGCACTGTATGAAATATGTGAGCCTGCCTGTGAACCTAATTACTACCCCTGTATAAATATAGCAAATGTAATACTGTGAAACAATTGTAACTAATGTAAGTACTGTATACTGTATTTAACTGTTTTTCAATATATCCTTTTCTGTAACTAACTCCGGGTCACTCCTGAAAAAGGGACCCTCGGTCTCAGTGGGCTCACCCGGTTAACAAAATCTAAATAAATAAATAATAAATATATCTATATCTATATCTATATCTATATCTATATCTATATCTATATCTATATCTGTATCAGTTTGTGGACAGCAGTCAAGAGACTAGCTTGTATTGTTAAGGAGATCTCTGTAATTTTGTTACAAGATGATACAATTATTGAATTTGTACTCAGTTTTGTAGTTTATGTCATAAAGACACAGTGTTATTAAAAAAATGTGTATGACTTTTTGTTTCCTTGTGGCCCCATTTAAACTATGGAACAGATCTTTAAAAAATTGTCTCCATTTTGTGACATTGCTTGCCAATGCTGTTATATGGCCCTAATTTTAGTTGTAAATTAAGCGCTGCTTTAATAACAATAATAATGATGATAATAATATTAATAATAGTCGTTATTTATTAAGCACAATTCACAGTATATCAAAGCACTGTGCAAAAACAAGATAAACCATTTAGAATCAGTAAAAAATCAAGCATATGAAAACTCTCCCAGCCCTCAACTTATCTTAAAACTTATCACAATACTTGGGGTTTAAGACTCTTACTCCTCATCTGTTAAATATTTTAAGGAAAGGCAAGTCTAAATAGATGTGTTTTCAAAGCTGTTTTAAAGCTTTCCACTGCCAGGCACTCTAGTATCCAACGAGGTAGAGAATTCCACAGGGTAGGGGCAGCAAATGCAAATGCCCAAGCTCCAGAGGTTTTCAGTTGTACCCTGGGAATCTCCAGCAATCCCTCATTGGCTGAACAGAGTGGTCAGAGGAGACAATAGTGATTCAGAAGATCTTGCAGATAACACAGACTCTTTATGTGTAGGGCTTTGTAAGTCAGCAAGCTGACGTTGAAGGTGATCTGCCACTAAACTGGGAGCCAGTGTAGATCATGCAGCACAAGTAAAATGTCACTGGATCAAGTTGATCCAGACAGCAACCTGGCTGCAGCATTCTGCACCATCTGCAAATGGTGGATGTCAACCCCCAGAAGCCCTAGGTATAGGGAGTTACAGTAGTCAAAGCATGAGGTCATAAAAGTGTGGACTAAAGTTGGAAGGTCACTGGACGGAACAAGATGCTTAATCTGGGGGATGTTCCTCAGATGGTAAAAAGAGGACTTTATGACAGCCATCACCTGTGAACGTAGCGTCAGCTCATCGTCAAGTATCACCACCAGATTCCACACCCATTCAGAGGTCAGCAACTGGGAACCCCCAAGCCGAAGACCAGAGGGTGTCCCACCACTAGACCCCCATCCAGAGCTCAAGTTCCACCACCAACACCTCAGTCTTTTCAGAATTTAGCTGTAACCAGCTGGTATTCATCCAGTCTTGGATTTCTTTGAGACAGTCGGTAAACACTGTCAGACACAAAGGACAGGTAGAGCTGAGTATCATCTGCATAGCATTGAAAACTCAGCCAATACCACCTCACAATGTATGCTAATGGCAGCATATACACCGCAAACAACATGGGGGAAAGCACAGAGCCCTGCAGGACCCCACATGCCAGAAAGAATGGATCAGAGGAACAAGTCCCCGATACCACTCTCTGTGATCTGCCAGTGAGGAAGAAATAAAACCATCTGAGAACTGTACCAGACAGGCCACAGATGCCCTGCAGGCAATCTAGCAGCACGCTATGGTTCACGGTGTCAAAGACTGAAGAGAGATCAAGAAGCACCAATATGGAATGGCGCTTCTGATCTCTTGCAATCAGGAGATCACTGAGCACCCAGACCAGAGCAGTCTCTGTGCTATGTCTCTTACAAAATCCAGACTGGAGAGGATTATAAATATCATCAATGATAAGATGGTTCTCTAGGTGTAGCACAACAACATTCTCAATAACCTTCCCTACAAAGGGAAGGTTAGAGATTGGCCTTTAGTTTGCAGGACAATCCTGGTCAAGAGAAGATTTCTTGAGAAGGGATTTTACCACTACCTCTTTCAGGGAGTTAGGAAACTCACCCATCTCAAATGAACACCAGATTAGTTCTGCTAGTTTTGCTAGAACCGGGCTGATGAAATCTTTGCACTTTATTAAAAGGCAGGTAGGGCCCGGATCTAAACTACAACTGGTTGGCCGCATGCCTTGGAGAATCAGCATGATATCCTTGATCTCCAGCTGGTCAAACTCCATCCAACAAAACCAAGGGGTAGCGACCTCGAACCGACCACCACTACCCCCATAGAGCACGTCAAGCTAACCTCCAATCTGATGTTGGCAACATTATCAGCAAAGAAGCAAGCAAACTCCTCACACTTAACTTGAGAAAATGCTCTCCAAACTTGCATATAGGCTGGATTGAACAGTCTGTTTACAGTTTGAAAAAGCTGAGCTGGTCAGTTCTGCACTGCAGCAATCTCCCTGGACAGAAATTCTGTCTTCTTACGGGAGATTGCTGACTGATAGTACTTATAATGCTCCATCAGTCTAAGTCTGTCGGCATCCAGGCCAGACTTACTCCAAGCACACTCTAGCCTTCATCCAGCTCATCTCAGCTCCCTTTAAACTTACCATGCTTCATATATACCCAGGTAGTCCAAATATATGCTTTTATATCAGTTTATTTTGCCCAAATATTTTCCCCAATATTTACACTGCAGCATTCTGCTCATCTGCCTTACTTGTGGTGTCCAATGAAAAGTTTTTATTCCGCCCTTTTTTATTGTGTTTTTCTCTCCAGATGTCATATTAAGCCCACATTTTTACATGGCAGTGGATTCCTCCTGCAAGCTGCCACAAGTCTTCAATCAGGTTTTGTTACTGATTCAGAGACTTTTGCCTTTAAAGTGAGGTTGTCTCCATGGTGTCTGCATGTTACCCATGTAATTGGTAGTTTATCGATTGGTCCCACCAGCCGTCACCTGGAAGGAATGACTGTGTTTGCTTTGGGTGCTCTTTTGCACTATAAATCCATTTGCTTCATGTATGTTTGTCCCTTCTGCAGTGTGGTGGAATTGTAGAAATCTGTAGTGTCCAAATGGTGTCTGAGTGTTATGCACGTAATTATATGTGATATGATCTACAAATGAACTTGCTTGAATTGAAATACCTGAATTTCACTCCATGTGAGTATATGAAGTCAAAACACACTATGCTAGGGATGCAGTATAATTTTTTTAGTGTGGGGTGAGGGACACATCCCATGGCTTTACAGGGTAAAACTGATGGCCAAAAAAAGGATGTGGATCAGACAGAGCACGAAATGTCCACTACTGTGTCTCTTTATTGAATGCCAATTCTGGGGACGTTGGGCTGCTTTTGACTACTTTTATCCCTGTTTATCTGTGATACTGTAATTGCATTACAAGGACACCACAGTGGTGGTGTCATTGTAATTATGACTGTTAGTGATTTGCACTTATATTTCTGTTTTGTTACTATATATAGATTCCTGCAAATGTACTGCCATTGCTGAAAATTTTGTATAAGTGTACTATGTCTGATGTCTACTTGTTCCCATTATGTTTTCTTGTATCTACTATTGTCTACATACCCTTTGTTGTAATCTCCCGGGTTGTACCTGAAAATAGGCAGCTATGCTCTCTAGTGTACCTACCAGGTTAATACAAACAAAATAAATGAAATAAAAAAATAAATGCACAGGATTCTGGTGTCTAATCACCCTTTTTTACATTTTTGCATTAGTTATACCCCAAAAAGCCATCCTTTCCATACCAAGAAACATCAAACTGCTATTTTGGGGTGCACATCGCAACTTGCATCAGTGGGCATCTGCAACAGATTGGTGTGTTATGTGGTTCAGGATGTGTGCAGTCTAGCTTTATGGGGTTAAACTGATGGCAAGAAGAGGGATGTGGCTTGGGCAAGGTTTGCGATGTGCAGCAATGTGTCCCTCTGCTTTATGTTGTTCATGCTGCAGTTTTTTAACAGTTTTATCTATTTAACTGTAATGCTTCATGTGCATTACAAAGACTCCACACTGGAGGTGTCCTTGTAATGCACAGAGCACTGGCCCCTCAACACCCTTTATTTAGATTTTTGCAATAGTTTTACCCCACAAGTCATCATGTTAATACCAAGAGATGTCAAACTATTGTTTTGGGCTGTATTTTGGAGCTTTTATCAGTGAGCCTGTTCAATTGTTTGGTGTGCCATGTAGTTTAGGTTGGGCTTTACAGGGTAAAAGTGATGGCAAAAAGAAGATGTGACTCAGGCAAGGCTTGCAATGTGCAGCACTATGTCTCATTGCTTTATGTTGTGTATGGTGCATTTTTTTCTGTTATAAGTATTTAATTGTACGAGTTCATGTCCATTACAAAGATACTACGCTTGAGGTGTCCTTGTAATGCACAGCATTCTGGCCACTCATCACACTTTGCTCATATTTTTGCATCTGTTTTGCCCCAAAAGCTGTAATGTAAATACCAAGAGATGTCAAACT
The DNA here is from genome assembly GCA_016271365.2 of Neoceratodus forsteri. NCBI lineage: Eukaryota > Metazoa > Chordata > Ceratodontiformes > Ceratodontidae > Neoceratodus > Neoceratodus forsteri. The sequence continues at coordinate 537,684,292 of CM057455.1, forward strand.
GTTGTTTTTCAGTGCATTTCACAGCTTTTAACTGAGAGCTTCCACAGTAGTTTGGTCTGCATTGAGGTTCAGGTAACAAGTTCAAAAAGGAACACCTTGATGTGCTAATAGGGTACATCAGCTTTATTAAATTGTGCCCTCCCAACATCAATCCAATGTCCTAACATAAACTGAGGGAGAGGGAGTATGGTACCAATGTTCTCATAATCATATGTCCCCTTCATTACCTCACTTTGGGTTTGTGTGCCTATACCCCCATGTCATCACAAAGTCCAATTGCCATATTCTGCAAGTCACAGTTAAGTTGCATTAAATGTGCTAAAAGTAGCAAGTGAAGAATTCTATTGAATCTATGAAAGGTTACAGTGGTAAGATAGGGGGACTAGTCCTGGGTTGCCCTGGACAATCTGGAATGTTGTCTGGCTGCGCTCTGAGTGAGCACAAAACCCCTCCTCTAAATCCTTTAATTTTGCTGTGAACTTTATGAAGGAGAATCCTGAATTTACACACAAACATATGAAACCACCAGCAGAAAAAGGCCATTTAGTCTATCGAGTCTGCTCAGTTTTGCAGCTAGCACCCCTACTCTGCAGCTACCCCACCCACCCTACCCCTCCCATGACCCACCTTTTGCTGTATCCCAGCCCTCTTGAAGCATCCCACTGTTTTACAGGCCACCACCTCTGCTGGTAGTGCGTTTCACTCTGCTACTGCCCTTTTGGTAAAGAAATCTCCCTCCTAAACCATTCACCCTCCAATCTCATGCCATGACCCCGAGTGTCTCTCACCACCTTCCCCTTGAACAGTCCCTCTGTGCCTGTCCTGTTTATTCCTCTCATGTACTTAAAGGTCTCAATCATGTCCCCCATCCCTTCTGTCCTCCAGAGAGTACATGTTCAACTCCCTAAGCCTAACCTCATATGGTAATTCCTCCAGGCCCATGATCATCTTTGTTGTTCTGCATTGCACCTCTTCCAGAATCTAATGTCCCTCTTTAGGTAAGGGTGCCAAAACTGAAATGAATTTAATTTTGAACAGTTATATTCATTGGTCTAACTTTCAAAGAGAGATATCATTTGTAAACTGTTTTAGATTGTAAGTAGTAACATTTGTAGTGAGCAATTAGCTATGTTAGTGGTAAGATAGGAACTGAGTGTTAGTCAGATTCCTAAAAGTGATTTAATATAGGATATAGATTTTTTTGTTTTTTAGAATACCTTTTGCATTCTGTGGAGGAGCTTTCTTCCCTTGCTGACCATTGTTGGTGGTGTCTGTACTAAGGAGGTACCTGTCCCTGAACTAGAATAGAGTGGAAGCTATGGGAGACCTTGTTTAGTTTCGGAGACCGTGAATTCAGTCAGAGAGAAGGAGCGGTGCTGCTGTATCTCTGGGAGTGATCTGATCAAGGAGTCTGGAGGTCAGACAGCAGGAGCTGTGCTGCTGTACCTCCATCAGTGATTTGAATGAGGGGTTGGGAGTTAGCAGACTGAACTAGAGCCTGAGACAACTTGTGTCTGGGGTCAGAGTTAGAGTTGGCCTGGGAACAGCTTAAAGACCAAAGCAAAGTGATGAGAGCACTTCAGTCTCAAAACTGGGAATTGAACAGGTGTCCTGCTGCTCATTTCGATTGGAAAGCTGGCCCATGAGTGTGATAGTACTTGTTATTAACTATTGTGAAAAACTTTGCTTCTGCAGTGGAAGAGGGTGGTGGGAGCCCCTCTTTATGTGGATGTAGTATGTCCATCCATCTGACTGTATTCCATTTTACTCTGTGGTGATCAGAGGGACCCTCCTATTTTCTTCATTTAGGTGAGATGCAGTGAGAGCATTTTACCCAAAACAATATCCCTCCTATGTTTTAGTTTGGGGTTTTAACATTCTTACAGTGGTGAGAACACTGCCATATTCTTTGGCTCCTTAAAAACTGGTTTGGACTAAATTGCATAGAGCTGTTCAAATTCTCTGAATTCTGGCACTCTGTGACATTTTTAAGACTTCTCTTCCATAGTTCATTATAATATTTTCTTTTTTAATTTAATGTATCAATATATAGTATTTATTGGGAGGAGGACTGTTATAGGGATTGGTTGTGTGTGTGTGTGGTTAGGGTAATGATTGAATGGGAGTTGTGTATGCTTAGTTATTGTTAAGATTGGTTCTTTGAATTGTTTGTGTGTGTAGGGAATTAGGATGAATGAGGGATTTTTAATCTAAATTTATTGTTACTTTAGAGTTTATTGTGTTATTTATTTTAGGGTGAGGAATTCCATGTAGTTTTCTGAAGTGGTGGAAAGAGGATGTGTTTGTGTTCTGGACCCCTCTGTGTCACCTATACAGCATCTCTGCTGCATTACCTCCACTCTCTTTAGTTTTCCCTCTTCCAGCTGCAGCAATAAGATGATGTTGGGAGGTCAGCATTGTTATGGGGCATGTAGAATGGCTGCAGAGTGCTGGGTTACAGCAAAATTGAGTAGCACTGAAGTTGTTAAAGACAGGAGATGCCATGGGTTAAGATGGGGCCTTGAGAGAGGCCAGACATGTTTGATGCTCATCCACAGGGTCCCTACTGGACCAAGTGGGCAGGCAACTGCTGTGGGAGGGGTGTGGCCTGGCATCCATCAAAGGATTATACAAATTAATGGAGCTCCCAAGGGCATCTTATACATGGCAATTTAAATGATAATTACCAGAATCTGTTTTCATTTAAAAATATCTGGATTTAAAGCAGAACACAATGGCTGTGGTAAAATCTTCAAAAAAGCAATCAACACTCACATTTGAGCCCCAGGAAAGATTGGGGACTGAAGGAATGGTGGACCACACCAGATTGCATGAGGCTAAAGAGACTGCAGAAATCCTGCTAACAGCCCTACCGGCAAAGATCATAAACCTGCAAAATGAAGTCCAGAACAGGTTTACAAATATCACAGCCCTGGATCACAGCACAAATAACATGTATCTAGTCTGATATTTCATCTCTGGCTGAAACCTCATCTACCCATGGCACCAGGCTGGATGACTGTGAAAAAAGAATAAGTGACCTAGAGGATTTGATCACAGATCTCTACAGAGACAAAAAACAAGATCAAATGAAAATAGAGTCCTTAATTGTGAAGTCTTAAGATCAAGAAAACAGAGCCTGCTGCTCTAATATAAGGTTAGTGGGCTTTCCAGAGGGTCTGGAATGTAGGAAGGGGGGGTCAACAGTGCAAAAGTGGCTAGTTAAAAAGTTGGGAATGGATGCCACTGCTACACAGTTTGAGATTTAGTGGGTGCACAGCACTAACCCCCACCCCCCAAGACTGGGAAATGTCCACAACACTATTTAAGAAAACAGTTGAGATTCCTGCACAAGGAAAATATGTTAACTGCAGCCAGAGCTCAGGGTCCTAAAGTGGTCGATGGAGGTAGAGTGTCTGTCTTCCAATACTTCTCCAGAAATATTCAGCAAAAATGACAAATATTTGTTGGAGTAAAGTCAACCCTGCATCTCCGAGGTTGGGATTTTGCTCTGTTATACCTTTTGAAGCTTAAATACTGTATAACAGACCTGGAGGCCCCCCAAGGTTGTTTAACAAACCACAAGATGCAGAAGTTTTTTAATAATATTGATGCAAAACAGGATGGTGCTCCCAGGATGAGTGATTGCAATGCAGCCAAAACCTGAACATAATTGTATAGACCCCTGAAACTGTTGTATTATGGCTCTAGATGTCTTGGAGAGCTAATGTGGCTAGGCATAAAGTTTATGCAGCAGGTCCCTACCCCTGGTCGGCAACTCTGGAAGTGACAGCTCAGAGTGTGTGTGCTGCCCTAATGATCACATAACAAGGAAAAATAGTTGATCTGAGGTCTAGGTAAAAATATGCCCTCTATATGCACTTGATGTTGTTTTTATGCTTTTCATGCCTCATCATTTTTTTTTGTTTTTGGTTACTGTTTCTCCTCCATCCTGGTTGGCCCTCATTACTGCTGTCTTCCCAGGCCCATCCCCTGATCTCTGGCCTACCTCCCTTCTTCTCCCATGACTTGCCCTCCATGGCAGGATGGAGGGGAGCCCCTTTCTTGACCTGCCAGGACCAGATCCAGTTCGGGGAGGTGCCTTCACAGGGGTGGTGCCTGCAGAGGACAGCTGACATCCAACACATCCAGGATCAGATTTTCCATTTTCTGGTGAAGCAGAGCTTGCAATGCAGCAGTGGCCTCCGCACGCAGCACACCAGTCTGCTGCTCTTCCTCCATCCCCCCCCTCACTGTACAGGACATCAATCGATCAATCAATCAATCTATAGTTTACCAGGCAAAGCACCATTGAGTGAGCTCATTTGCAAGGTGGACCTGGACAAGTGCACATAAAAGTAAACAATATACAAAGGAAAAAGATGGGTGTACAATCAAGGAATAAAATGTGGAAGAGGACATAAACATAGGACAGTTTTAGGACATGGCATGCCAACACCCAGCCTCCGTTAGGTGTCAGGCAGGTGACGGTTTCTGTTCCCAACCCTCTCCAGGACAGGAGAGCTGTCAAAATGATAAATAAAATCCAGCACTCCAGAACCAAATTCAGGGACAGTTGTTTTATTTTTACAAAAAAGATTTAAGATGTAAGCTACAAAATAAATACTTACAAACAACAAATTTTATGTTAAAGAATGAAATGTAGTGCTCCTCAACCCTTCCAGCAAGAGGAGAGCTGTCACCTGGATGCTTGATCCTCTTCCTCCATGGCCGACCCCTGACGACCAGCTCTCACTGCAAACATGGGTTGCTGGTGTGGCAGGAGGTAAGGCATGATACCTCAGCCCTCCATGCCACTAGGTCAGTCTTTAATGCCTCATCTTTAATTATTAAAATGGCCACTGGCAGGCATGAGCTGCTCAATGTGGGGACTTTGTGGGCAAGTACTTCACTCTTCCTGCTGTCAAAAGGGGCTGGTGGGTCTAGAGGTAGGGAGGGGGTGGGGTGCCCAACTGCAGACATTTATTAGAGATATGCCCTTTTCAGCTGTCTGATTCTGATGTGACTGCTGAGACGAATACAATAGCCTGAACTAAGTAAGAGTGCTTTGAGCAGAAAAGTGTCACCAGTATCCATATGCTTTTGATTTTGAAACAGGGATCTCAGTGATAAAAACCTGTGGATTATGTTATTTTTCTTACCCAGTGTTGGGAGTCCTGGAGATTGTGTTGTCAGCGTGCATATCCTCCTTGTGGATGTGGGACTGGTGGATGTGATAGAAATGCAGCTAACCCATCAGTGCAGTATCCATCAGCTCCACCTCTCCTGAATAGGATATGTCAATTATCTTGGGAGGTTGTTCAGCAAACTAAGTCACGCTGACATTAACAAAACATCATCAAATGGACAATTTTCTCCTTTGCCCTTGCCATGGTCAGCCTACCCCACACTCAAATGGATGATCAGAAAAGACTAGGACTGTATTAAACTTTTATTCTCTCTGGCTCCAAGTAATCTTCTTCACAGATTGACTCCCCGACCACAGCTTGGGCTGTGGGTATTGGCAGGGAAAAGACAACATGTGCAGATGAGCTGAATCAATTATTTCTGTTTCTCCTGGTGAATTCTAGATCAGCTGGAAAGCCTTTAAAATGCTTATTAAGTAAAAACTGTATAAAGAGGGATTGGTAGGCATATCATGTATACGGGGTTTGTGGACTCAGACATGCTATCACAAATGGTTTAAATCACTAAGGGTTTGCAAGCATTTGGCTGGCATGAGTGCAGGGGAGATGTTTATATTAGCAAGGCAGGTGGAGGCAATTTAGAGCATGAACTGTTGTTGCTCCTGAAGATGCAGTCAGGGGTGCAAAGGTTGACCAAGTAGCCATGGAACCGACTGAGACATTTTGGGGAGCATGCAGGTAAGACAGTTTAGGTGGGATAAATGGGTAATAAATGGCACCTGGATTAGATTAAATAAAGCTGAAGAAAATTGTGCTGTCAGTTACGTAATATATGCTAAGATAATTGTAATTCTGACTGGGGGACACGGGGTGATCCAGGCTTGGAACTCTTGGGAAGCCTTTCATCAGATGGATCATAGGTTCTTAATCAGTCTTCTTTGCAGCACTGCAGAAATGGGTGGCTGCTATATATACTGATTTTATTGCCAAATGAATAATCATAGAAATAATTCCTATCCCTCATATGAACAGAGGGGAATATTTGGTTTGTACTTTTCAGGATGCCACACAGTCAGAGCTAGCCTAACACTAGTGGGATGCATTGCTGGAATACAAACAGAGAAAGGAAGGGGACAGGAAGATGAGTGAACCAAATATTAGGGGTGGGGGGACTCAGTTTTTGGAGGTACTTGTTAATGTTACTGTTTTTCCAGTCAACAGGTTCAAGTTTGAGTGTTTGAAATATCACAAGTTTGAAAATTATTGTTGAGTTAAAATGTTTACAATGAGGTTACTATATTAAAGAAACAGGTCTAGCTTAATCACTATGCCAACAAATTTTTACTTACAGATATACATGGTTTACTAATATGTATAATAAGATCAAAATAAGTTTTTGGAACATAAATGGCATGCAATAGCACATTAAGTGGAAAACAATTCTGAATAAGGTGAGTTCCCTGGGTTCAGATATTGTCTGATTACAGGAGACACATATGACTGTTAAAGAAGGTTCCCGTATGACAAAAAAATGGGAGGGGGTAAGTGGCATGGCTTTTACTTTACCTCCAAGGCCAGAGGTGTTGCTATCTAGCTCAGTTCAAGGTTTCGGTGGTAGTCACTAAGGTTCAATGTGATAGTAGAGGAAGAAAATGTTATTATTCAAATTCAACTTAACTCTGGCAGTCTCTGGCCATTGGCTTAATAAATGCACCAAATGTAGACAACTCAGCCTTTTTCAACCATCTCTTCTTGGAGATGATGCGATTCACTGGTCCCTGGATTATTAATGGGGACTTCAACTGTGTAATGGATACAATAATGGACAGATCATCCAGATCAGGGGGTAATCCAAGTAGAAGTGCCAAAGCTCTACAAAACTTAATTAGGGATGAGATTGGTGGATTCCTGGATGCACCTAAACCCTAAAGGTAGGGAGTATTCTTTCTATTCAAAGTCGTAAATAGCTAAACCAGGTTGGATCTAGCTTTGATGTCTCAGGACCTGGTGCAATCATTGGCAGTGGTGAAATATGGCCCAATAGTGGTTTTGGAACACTCATATCTCCAGACAGTGTTATCAACACCTGGGCCTATATTTCCTCCCAGGGCCTGGAAACTTGACCCTACCCCACTTAGAGATCAGGAGTTTAAAGAACTCATCAAATCTCAGGGTACTGATTTCTTAGCTAACAACCCAAAAGGTGAGACCTCCACCATGATACACTGGGATGCCTTGAAGGCAGTACTCAAGGGAAGAATTATATCTTTCTCTGTGCATAAAATAAGACTACAGTAGCAACATATAGCAAGCTTGGAAGAGAATATTCAAAAGAGTGAATAACAACATATAGATGACTCCACATCAGAAAACTATTATGTGCTTCAAAGGCTCAAGTGCAATATAATGCCAAAAACACTGCTGCTCATGAGAGAGCCATCTTACTTACCCAAGTTGGTGCATATTTTGAAGGGAACAAAGGGGGAGGCATGGTTAGCCTGGCAGCTTCGTAACAGGATGAATTGGAAAAATGTTTCCCAAATTAAAGATATTGGGATCTCTGTCCATAATGGGGATGATAAAGTAGGAGAATGTTTCAATTCTATGAGGATCTATACAGATCAGAGGTATAGCCAGAGAATTCCCAACTGAAATCCTTCTTGGCAAGGGCTAATCTCCAGATTACTGAAGAGGATAGAGCCATCTTAGAGGTGCCCATACAATGGGAAGATATCAGGAAGGCAGTAGTACACATAAAGGGGGGTATGGTTCCGGGTCCAGATGGCTACCATATTGATTTTTCCAAAATATTTTGTGATGAGCTAAGGTAACCATTACTAGATATGGTTAGGGAATCTCTGGTTATCAGGGTACTCCTACAATCGATTTTCATGGATAACATTACTATACTTCCAAAGACGGGGACAGACCTTAGTCAGTGTGCATCTTATAGATCTATTTTGCTACTGACCACAGATTATAAACTAATGGCAAGAATAATAGCTAGCAGACTAGAAGAAAATTCTGCCCACTATCATTCATAAAGACAAATCTGGATTTGTAAAGGGCAGGCAGGGGAAACTTAATGTCAGAAGGACACTGAATACAGTTTGGAGATGGGGCTCCAGAGGGGGTGGTTGGGCCCTGGAATATTAGCTCTTGATGCTGAAAAGGCATTCAATAGAGTGGAGTGGAAATAACTTTTTGACACCCTCCATGGGTTTGGGCTTGGGGAAACCACAATAAAATGGATATCTACATTATATAATATGCTCAGTGCCCAAGTGTTAGTTAATAAGGGGCATGGGGCAGGTGCCATATGTCGCCTTTGTTATATGTTATCTCACTTGAGCCTCTTGCAGCCATGATAAGAGGAGACCTGCATCTTCAGGGATTAGAATCAGGAGGTATTCACCACAAACTAGCCTTATTTGCTGATGATCTGTTAGTATATCTCCATGATACACAGAAGGGAATTTATATCCTGCATCACATTCTTACTGAATATGGGGCCCTGTTGGGGCATAAGATTAACTGGACACAAAGTGAACTCCTATTGCAAGGAGAAATGAGGAAGAGCTCTGTGACTGATCTCCATTTAAAGCGAAAAGTGATCCAATCCTTAAAATACAGTACCTGGGTATAATGATCCCCAAAAACCATGTCAATTTATATAAGGAGAACTATATTAATTTAGTTAATTTAATTTATTAATTAATTTATTATTTATTATTTATTTATTATTTATTAATCAGTGTCAGTGGCTCAGTAGGTAGAACACTTGCCTCTGAGGCCAGGAGATCAGAGGGCTGTGGGTTCAGTTCCCACATCTGGTACTTTGGTTAATATCTCAGTACTGACACTGTAGTGCAGCATGAGAGGGGTGCTGCACTTCTGAGGTGCCATCTTTTGGGTGAGACAATAAATCAAGTTCCCATCTGCTTGGATTGGTGGCAGTACAGGTGGATGTTAAAGATCCCATGGCACTTATCAAAAAGAGTAGAGGATTTTTTTTATTTAAATCTGAACAATATCATAACAAAAATACAAAAATCATTAAGACATCACACAAAAATTCAGAACTGAAAAATTAAGTATTGAGTCATACTATATCCCCAGACAAGGGTTAAACAATTTTTTTTATATAGAGTAGGAACAAGGTTATGAAATCATAACGATTCATATAACTCAGTATGTCTTCACACCTAAACATAAGAAAAGGGTAAATCAAAAAACACAAATAGGTCTTGTTCCATACTGGTATATCAAACATAAAAAAAAAACATTTACCCACCACTCCTTTTCCCCACTATAAGGAGAAAAGAAAAAAACCTCTTATAATCAATTCATGAGCCTACTTCCTATCTACTGTCATCCCATTACCCTAAAAAAAAAAATCATTCTAACTGATCAGATGAACATTTAACCTTTCCTCCGATCTCAGCATTATTTCTATAATACCAAATTCATCCCCTAACTTTACAAGTTTATTTCATCTAAAAAAGGAAATAGAATGGAATTTCCCCATAATTAAAGTATTGTTAATTTTAGTATATAAATTTATAATATCAAATATGGTCAGTATTAGACCACCGAAGATTCCATTTATCTCTCCCAAAAAGTTTAAATTCTTTCTCCTTCAATTTCCTTAAATCCGTACAAATCACATAGAACAGTTCTTGGCTCAATATATGTTGTTGCTGTAGAACTAAACAGCAATGTCCAATCCAAATCCAGTAAACAAAATAAGCACAGATCACTCTCACATGTAATCGTTTCCTCCCTCTCAGAATTATACCAAACAGTAATGACGAATCCAGACGTAAAAAAATCTCTCTTTCCATCTGTTTTTCACAACATCCCAGAATTGAACGATGTAAGGACAAGTATATTATAAGTGATCAATTGTTTCAATTTTAGAAATACAGCTCTCCCTAGGGCAATATCGTTCTATGAGTGGTTTATGTTTTTGGATACTTTTCACATTTATTTTTGAATGTATTCCCAGCCAAATCATGTCCCACATATGCTCTGGTAATCTGGTATCACTAATATATTGTGAAATGCAATCCTGGTTAATTTATGAAAACCCTGAAAATGGGTGTTCCAAAAATTGTACCATTAGGATTTCTTCATACAACTGTTGTCTAGGCAATTTAATGACCGTTGCATATCCTATTCCCCATTTAATAATGAAATCAAAAACCCCTTCCCAGTGCTTCACTATCCTCGGGTTTCGTTTATTCTTATGCAAAAATCAGTTCTCTTTCCATTCAGTCAATACCCCCTGAATTACCAGTAAACTCTTTTGCCCCCAACCTAAAGCTGTCCCTTTCATAATGAAGAGCAAATTTGAATACAGGAAAATAGTAAAAAAAAATAATATAGGATTCAACATATTAACACCCCCTGCTTTTATATCTAAATCGAGAACATTACGCTTAATTGGGTTCAATATACTTCCCCAAAAATAGGAGAAAAAACAATGCTTCAGGTATACTTCCAAATGTTTTGGAATTAAAGATACAACACTAATATATAAAAAAAATGAAACTAAAAAAGTTTTAATTAAATGAATTCTTTTTTTTTGATAATTTTCATCGATTCCATCTGCTCACTAGATCTTTCCCAATAATAAATGCTTGTTCCCAATTATAACTTGCCATGTTAAGTCCCCCATAATAAATACCCATAATCTTGATTCGTGCTTCTGTTACTGGAACACACTCCAAATCCCGTATACCATCCTCAATTCCTTTTAAATTTAGACATTTCGTTTTAGCCATATTAAGACTTGCCCCTGTAATCATGCCTACCACTTGTAATAGTCTATTTGTCTTCTCATAAAACTGTCTATCCCTCACCAGAAGACAGGGATCCTCGGCATAAGCAAGGATTTTACAGTCGTTTAAAAGACCTCCAGCCAATCCATAAATCCTAGGTGATCATTGTAACAACTTCAGTGTTAGATCTACCATAAATACTTACAGCAGAGGGCTAAGGGGGCAACCCTGATGGATCCCTCTCTGTATCTGACATCTAAAACCAGTATGACCATTATCATATGGCAACACATAAGCCAGCACATAACATCATTTTAATCAATTAAAATATTGTTCCGGTAGACCATATGCCACTAAACTAAGCCATAAAAATGAATGCAAAACCTTGTCAAAGGTCTTCGCTTGGTCTAGACTTATCACAAATCCAGAATCATCCTTCTCCAGTGCTCCCTCCACAACTTCTTTAAGGAGAAGTAAAGCATCCTTAATCTTCCTACCTGGCACTGAACAGTATTGTTGAGGGCTTATCAGTTTCCCCATAACACTAGCCAATCTGTTCCCCAATAATGTGGAAAATAATTTAAAATCAGTGTTAGGCAGTGTAATCAGTCACCAATTATAATAAATCCCTGATTTTATAAAGAAAAACCATAAGCCCTTTATACATTGATGTTGGCAGAAAGGTTTCCTGAAGAAAAGAATTATATAACCCTAATAATTTAATGGAAATAACTTTCCAGAAAACCTTATAAATTTTGCCAGGAAGGCCATCTGAGCCTGGTGAAATTCCATTCCAGAGATTTCATATCGCTTGCGTCATTTCCAATCCAGTAAAAGGGTTTTCATGTGGCTCACCTCACCCTTATCTAATTTTGGGACATCTGCTGCTATTAATAAATGGTAGGCAAAATCTGTCTCTTCTACCGGGGTCCCAAACAAGCTTTCCACATGTTCCTCTAATACCTTCATAATCCCCACATTGTCTATAACTAATTGACCCTGATGAGTCTTTAAACCCACTATATGCCTCTTTTCCCTCTTTGTCTGACTACTGATAAAGGGATTGACATATGCTGCCTTTCCTTGTGTACCAGACACCTGCTCTTTCTGTAATGAAAGAAACCTATCATATTGGTAATTACTCATTTCTATTTTTATCTGATGAATTTCATCACATAAGTCCACCTGTTCCACACATTGTCTGGTTAATAACATTCCCAATTTACTCCTTCAACTTAAATAAATCTCATAAGAGGTTGCTGCTCTAAATTTCCCATGGTATTGAAAAAACGTCATCAGTATTTTTAAATCTGCCCACCATTCCTCTGGGTTGTCATAAAGAGTCATAGTTGAAGCTTTATCTTCAAGTAGGGCCTTAAAAGCTTTCAAAATCTTTGGATCCTCTAATAACAAAACATTCAGTCTCCAAAACCCTTGAACTGTTTCTCTTGGGGGGGGGGGGATGGAATCTGTACACCTATTAAGGTGTGATCAGACATTTCTAAAGGAATATTAAAGGTGTGGGCTACCGGTAGGGATTGTTTAATAAAAAGGAAGTCTACTCTAGAGGATAGACAGCCCTTAAAGAAGGTAGAAGCTGCTGCCCGTTTCCCACCACTGTGAGCATCTCTCAATCCAGCACAATGAATTACCTGTCGAAGAAAAGTTTATCACAGTATTGTTTTCCTACTACAATAGCTTGTTGCTCATTGATATTGAAATCACCTCCCCAAAACAATTGTCTACTTGTATGTAAATATGGTTGTACTTTTGTTATTAAAGCTATGAATAAAGCCTTTTTTTGAGGACCATAAACATTACTAGCCTGCATGAAAAAGCATTTATCATAACATCCAACAAAAAAGCACGTTCTGGATCAATATCAACAAGGTGCAATACTGTGACTTTGGTGGAATGAAAGCAAATACCAACCCCACAACACAAATTTTCCCCCAATGACCAGTATGGTTTGCCCATACCAAATCTTTTGTTGCCTGAGTGACTTCTATTAATGAATGCAGTCTTGTATCCCGTAAGAAAAATAATAAAAATCTAAAGAATGCAAAATACTAAAAGCAGTTTTGCATTTATACTCAGATTTGATACTGTTCACATTTATACTTGCAACTTTTAACTGCAGGGGCTCAGGAAGGGGGTTTAAGCACTTTTGTACCAGATCGAGTCAGTCGTTTCTGAGGTTCTATTTGTTTCTTTTTCTGTGGTCCCAAATTTAAAGGAAGCTGAACCGGCTGTGAAGAAGGAAGTTTTTCGTCCTCCAGTGGTCTCTCCAAATCAACCTGGTCTCCCCAAGTTGAAAAAGCTGAAAAGCAGTTTAAGAGTGGCAAGAGGACAGGGATACAGCTCATTGACCACTGTTTTCTGGGAAGGAGGTGAGGTTGTGGAGTCAAAATCAGTGGTGGAATTCAAGCATGCATGGGACAGTCATAAGGCCATTCTAGGGGTTGGGGGTAGGAATAAGTAGGCTGCTGGTTAACTAGGATCTGCAGCTTATCCAGTAGGTAGGGAAATGGGCAGACTGGGTGGGCCAAGCAGTCCTTATCTGCCGTCAAATTCTATGTTTCTATGTTTCTATGAAACCATTACTGTGTGTATGCTCTTATCTTGTGGGGTATCCTGCAAGGGGTTAGGAGATTCTATTATAACCTCCTTATTCTGGTCTATTGAGCTATTGAGCAGTGCTGGAGAAGAAGGTCAGTGTCAGTGGCTCAGTAGGTAGCACACTTGCCTCTGAGGCTGGGAGATCAGAGGGCTGTGGGTTCAGTTCCCACATCTGGCACTTGGGTTAATATCCCAGTACTGACACTGCAGTGCAGCATGAGAGGGGTGCTGTACTTCTGAGGTGCCGTCTTTCGGATGAGACATTAAACCAAGGTCCCATCTGCCTGGATTGGTGGTAGTTCAGGTGGATGTTAAAGATCCCATGGCACTTATCGAAAAGAGTAGGGGAATTTCCCCGGTGTCCTGGCTAAATTTCCCTCATTCACTAAAAATACCACCAACAGCTTAATCTGGTTCAAGGTCAGCTGGCATTCATCTGTATCCACCTTCCCCGGGTCGTGCCTGAAAATAGGCAGGATTTGTCTAGCGCACTTACCCGGTCAACAAAAACTAAATAAATACATTTTCTTTCAGGTATTAAACAGGGCTGTGACAGATGGAAAGATCTACCCATTAGCTTAATAGGAAGAATAAACTCAATTAAACTGAGCATTCTCCCCCCGCCCGGTGTCTGTACCTATTCCAAAATTTGTCAATTAGGGTTCCTGAATACTTTTTCAAACAACTAGATAGTACTTAGACCATATTTATGTGGAGTGAAAAAATGGCTAGACTCAAAAGACAATATTGCAACTTGCCCTGTGTAAAGGAGAGTTGGCCCTCCCAAATTTTAAATATTATTACTGGGCCACACAGATAGCCTTTCTAGAAGGACCGATAATGAACACAATCCCAGCATGGTTACATTTAGAGGAAGATCACATAAAAGCAGGTTGATGTGGGGGGGTTTGTCCCCAGCTCTTGAACAGCTTAAAACACTTACTGTAAGAATAGAAATCCATACACTCACTGCATATCAAGAGTATGGGTGGGGGTCCATAAATATACAGGACATCATGAGGGCCTGTCCCCAAATACTGTATTATGTAAAGCTCTGGTGGGAGAAAAAGGGTGTAACGAATTTTTGTACCAAACCCTGTTAAGTTGGTAGAAAAGATGGGTGACTACCATGTGGAAATGTTCTTTTGAGGAATGGTCAAGAGTTTTCAGCAGACACACCAGCAGTATGGAATTCTTAATGCTGAGTACCCACAATATCAAAAAATTAAGTTGCATCTGAGGGGCCTCAACCTGTGACTGTCTTATGTAAAAGAGATTATATATAGTCCTCAGCCTGGGGCATCCATTATAACAGCACTATTCAAGTTACGTTTGGGGGCAGGGTCTGTACCAGAGATCAAATCCAGGACAAAATGGGAAAAGGACCTTGGGATAGAACTGTCTGACTTTATGGTCTGAAGTGATCAAATGCATCCATAATTGCTCTGTATCTAATAAACTGAGGATAACAGCCACATTTTGTCTATCAAACTTATTTTACCCCTCACAAACTGCAGAAATTCTCACCTTGTAGGCCTAGCCACTGCCAAAAATGCATAATATAGAAAGGGGACTTTATGCATATGGCACTGACATGCACAAAACAGGCCCCATTCTGGATGAAGGTGCATGCTATAATGCAAAATGTAATAAAATGTTTCTTACCTAAAACCCCACTGGAATTCATGTTGGGAGTAGATAGCGTGCTAACTTCTTCCTGCACCAAGAACAGACTCAGGCTATGACTTATAGCCCTAATCAATGCAATGAAACTGGTTGCACATCATTGGGCCAGCTCCACCTCTCCAAGTATCTTGCACTGGCTTAATAATTTACTTACTGTATGTGTATGAGGTAGGAAAAGTGCCAGTTGAATGCTAATGGAGTATCTCCTTTGTTCCAAGAAATGTGGCAGGCCATAATTGAAGTTATTGAACAGGTGATCAGTTCTGGGTGAACAGAGGGGGTGGGGAATACTAGGACCCCAAAGGTTAATGGTATATGTAGTGGATAATCCCTATGGGGATTATATAACACAGAGGGGTCCAAAAGTGTTTATTTTGGTGAAGTATGTTAAATAACCTGAGTAAACTGTATCTGAAGATGTAACCACGTATCAAGACCATAAGAAATACTTGAAGTGCTCTCTGTATGTTATGTTTATTGTGATTGTGTTTATGATGAACTCCAAAATGTATAGTGATCTGAAATGTAATGTACAGTGAAGCCCACCAGGATAAAGTCCAACTCTGCAGAACTATGCAGTACAGTTACTGCAGTAAACAATGCATTTTCAATGGGAGTTAATCCATTTTGTCATGCAGGAAACTTGTGACACTGTGTTTCATCCTGGCACTTCACTGTATACGTTAGGTTTTAAGCCTCTTTAATAAAACGTGTGTAACAGCCCTGTGACTCACCTTGGCTGCTCCGGGGCCCTTAGGGTAGTTCAGCACACACTTCCAAGAGGGCTGTCCTAGGTTCCACAGTGGCAGCACATGTGGCATGGTGCCTCCACAGGGAGTAATGGCAAGGGAATCATGTGGATGAAGAACAGGCTATCTCCCCCCAGGAAATAGTACTCTGCCCTGAAAATACTTTCCCCACACAAATTACAGTTTCCACACTATAGCCCCATACCACCAGCAGCACTCTTTCAATAACACAGTGACAGTGAATAAAATGCCAACAGTAACCTTATTTATTGGGAAGGGGGAAACAAAGAGGAGAATGTCAAACACAATTCACTCTAGGTAGTCAATAACTTCCCCAGTAGAAATGCTTCTCACCACCCCCTGGGTGCACCCAGTTTGTCCATGTGTGGTGGGTACCTCACCGCTCGGTGATGCATGCCTGGGATCTTTCATAGGGACCCAGTTTAGCATAAAACACACATTGGACTTGTTATCCTAAGCTTCTGCAGAAATGCCTCACAAAGTGAGGACAAAGGAGCACCAGGAAAAGGAGCGGTGCTATGGAAACTAACAGCATATAGTAACATGTAAGGATAATATTATCATCGATTGGTATTGTAGACATCATTGTGCACATAAACGATTCTGCTGCTTCCTCAGAGAGACCTTGAGGAAGCTGGCAGTCGGCCAAGTGAAACGTCAGTTTTTATGTGCCTTAGTGTTGGTCTTCAATAAATGTGTATTACATCCACATTTTTGCATGGTTGCTATTGCGGGTGCTGGATTTTTATCTGCTTTATCCTAAGCTTGCAGACTTGTACGTCTCTGAGTCACTGTGCAGGGATTTATCCCCAGCCTCCTAACTGACTAGCTAACTAAAAGACTCACCAGAGCCACAGCTCGGGGTACTCACAGTTTGCAGTCCATGCTGGGAGTTCACAGCCAGATGCATTGCATGGCACTGTGGAGGTTCTGCGATGGTGGTACACCACCGGTGGGGAAACCAAAACTGTGCAGCTCGAGGGATGATAATCACCTGCCTGGCCTTGCCAAATTCACCTATGGGCCTTTATATACAGACTTCACACAGGCATGTGCATCATTGTCTTCAGTCTGAGAAGCCAAGATTGCTTATGTTCTTTAAACCCTTATGAGGCATGCCTAGCCAACTCAGGACCAATGCAGGGCAGCAGGGCTTCCACAGTCTTTACCTTACAGTCTCTTTCTTTGAGGATGCTTTCAACAGCAGGGCTGGGTCCTGTCACAGTGGCTTGACTCAACACTTGCAAGCTCTAACCTGGCTGAAATGTCCATTTCCTTCAACGGTTTCTGTGCCGTGGGGAGCAGAGGTTGACTCAAAGTCCACTGCCCATCAATTCATTTCACAGTTCAAACAGAAGTCCAAACTAGCTGGGCTGCAATAAAACTCTGGCTTTTCTTTACGCTGCTTCAGTCTCACAAAGCAGCTACTGTTCCTCCTGCACTCAGCTTGGTAGATGGATGTAGGAGGGGTTTGCACAGCAAGACAGGCTGTATCAATGTGAGCAGTCTCTCCTCTCACCTCCACTCTGCAATCCCTCTTGACCTACAACCCCCTTTTTGGCATCAAAAATCAGTCTTATATTTCCCCTGAGCTGCCTCCCTCTGATTTTCTGCAGCTACTTATGTGATCTAAAGGCAGGCTTTGTGTTTTTACCCAGCAGCCCCATTTTGTAGTTTTTCTAGGAAGCTGCCATTTTTCCTCCCTTTAAGGCTCCCTGTTGTTGGGCCCCATTTTATTTAATTTAGCCCTTCAACAGGGCTATCCCCAGATTTGTTTGTGACTGGAGTACTTCCGGTCATTAGTTGTAGCTACCCCGGCTCCTCTGCTAATCTGGGGTCCAGGGATATACTGTACCTTTTTTCTAATGGCCACATGGCTGAGCTGATAATTGGAGCACAGCTCCTTTGAAATTGTCCCCCCGGCCGCTGCGCATGGGCACAGGGTGCACAGCCATAATAATTTTATTTACAACAGAGCGGTCCAGCTGTTCTAACTCACTGGGACTGCACCAGCCCCCCAACAGCAACTGGAGGTGCTAGAATGTAATCTCACCTCGGACCCATCCAAAACTTGGGTTGAGGTCCAGAATCCTGCACTACCACATCTGTGGAGCATGGAGGGGCATCCAGGCTTGAGCCCCACCACAACCGACAGGGGGATGTCCAGCAAAGGGTCAGAGGGCTTAGCCCTAACAGGTAAGCCCAAACTGGGGGGTTTACACACTCCCCTGGCTGAATGCTTGGCATCCCGACAAGCCACTTATGTGTAACCAACATTTTAACATGAACTTTGCTAACTAAACACCTGATTCCTAACTAGCGCTAATAATGATTACAGTTTTTTTTTTCACATTATGCATCCCATGAATGTTATCTGTTCAAACATCAAATGTTAACTATATACAGGTAACTACAGGTATGCACATATACCTTCGCACCCCACTCATTGGGCAACACCATGGGGATAAACAACAGGAACTACAGGCTTGTGAATAACATGGAGTGGAAGGTCAGAGGAGGCACCCAGGGTATCATACGTAAGTTTAACAATTGGCCTGGGCTGTCGTGCTGACCTCCAAGGCAAAGCTGTGTGAAGTATGGGAATCTCCCCAGGAATTAAGGGCAACACCACCTGGCTAAGTTCTACAATCTACCCCAGGGTATGGTCAGGTCAAGCTACACTATCTTGATTTTGCTCAGGGGTTGGGACTGGGATAAAGGTAGGGAAAGGGGTGGCTGGTGCATCAACCACAGTTTCTGTGGTGACCAAATCATTTTCATTGTCCATTTCAATGTTCAAATCCAGCTCTGGCATAAGGACGACATGCCTCTTCTCAGGAATGAAAGGCATGGCATTTGGATTCAAAGAAAGCAGAAAATCTGGAGGGTCTGTACTGGTGGATGGAGATGAGTTTCAACAGTACCACTCCCATGAGGACTGGGGTAGCTCAGAATTTGGCTCACAAGGACATAGTTCAAAATCCTCTGCCTCACTTTTCTCTGAGGAACTGCTGGCAGGCCACTCAGGAGACTCAGTTAGACCAGTGTCCAGATTCAGTGTGGTCCTCTCAGGGGGCATATTTACAGCAGGATCACTTCTGTGGTGCCTATCAGAAAGTGCAGTCAGACCAGTATTAAGGTTCAGTGTGTTCTTTTTGAGAGGCATGGCTGGGCTTGGGCTTTGTTGTCTGTTCTGAGCAGCTCGACTACGTGTCATGGGCCATCTTGCAACTGCAATTTTAGGACCAGGGTCAGGGTCAGGCATAATTTCACCGATGGGGAAAAGGTGGTTTTGGTGAACAGTCTTTTCTAGACCCTGGCCTTACTCTTGTTTGATTCAGAACACTGGCAGTTCTGATGGTTTCTCAACCACAATGTAACTTTTTTTGGGCCCACCGATCTTGAAGCTTGTTTTTGCCTTGCAACCACAAGTGTTGAAGCAGAACATGATTCCCCACTTGCAACTCTTGACTACAAACTCGGTTGCCATTCCCCTGCTTGTTACTCTGGTTACCACGAGCTGCTGCTTCAGATGCTAACTGGTATGCTTTTTTAAGTTGCTCTCAACTGATGAGTATACTCCAGGTAGTTTCTTTGGGACATGCTGACAGAGGACACACCAAACAAAGATCATCTGGCAGCCGAGCTGCATGACCAAACATGAGGTAGAAAGGAGAGCATCGGGTGGCATCATTCTTGGTGCAATTGCATGCATGCACCAGATAGCTTGCTTTCTGGCTTAAGTTTGCTTTGTCAGCTGTGTCCAGGGTACCCAACATGTTCATCAGAGTTCAGTTGAAGTGCTGGGTTTGAGGATCTCCCAGGGGGTGGTACAGTGTGGTGTGAGATTTCTTTATACCATATGTGGCCAAGAACTCCGTCACCAGTTGGCTTTCAAAATCTTGTCCTTGATTGGAATGAACTCTTTTTGGGATGCCATAGTGCTGTACAAACTGCTGTTATACTTTGACCACAGTGCTAGCCTTTTGATTTTTGGAGGGAAATGCCTGGGCATACCTGATATATTACCAGAATATTAGCAGTGTTTTTTCTGTCAGACTTGCGGGACAAAAAAATCCATGCAGACTAGGTCGAGTGGCTCACTGGTACTAATGTTGACTAAGGGAGCAGCTTGCTTTGGCAAGGTTTTCCTCTGTATGCACCACAAGCAGCTATTACAATGTTTTTCTACATCAGTTTTCATGTGGGGCCAGTAAAACTGTGCTCTATGCAGATTTAGGATGCATTCATAACCCAGGTGACCCATGCCATCATGTAAGGACTTTAGGACTATATCACGGTACCCCTGAGGCAGTACCAGCTGGAGCTTGGAACATCCAGGGTTGTCTTTGTCATGTACCTTTCACAGTAACAGTCCATCTATTAGAACTAGCTTTCCCCATTCTCTCAATAGGTGTTTGGTGTCAGGGTGATGGCTGTTCACTTGATTGGCTGAATGTCTCTTTTCAAGGGCCCAGATTAGGGCTTAGATTGCTAGGTAATCTCTGTGCACCTGCCGTAGTTCAGGCTTACTGGGTTAGGGCAGCAAAGACATGTCCAATCTGGTGAAATTCAAATATGCCAGTGGGATAGCTTCAGAAGAGGGCCTCACCATATCTATATCTCTTGTAGGGTTCACAACTAGATCATCAGTGGGAAAAACAAACTTGGAACACAACATTTGAACAACAGCACTCTCAATTTTGGCTGGGGGGGTCAGAGGTATCACCATGCAGAAGTCTTGATAATGCATCAGCATCTACGTTAGTTCGCCCACTTTGATATTCAATGCTGAAATTGTAGCTGGAAAGGGCAGATGGCCATCAGTGCCCTGCAGCATCCAGTTTAGCTGTCATGGTGACATAAGTTAGGGGGTTATCTGTTCTGACTCTAAAAGGAACCCCATACAGGTATTAGAAGAAATTGTCTGTCACGGCCTACTTTAATGTCAAGAATTCCAGTTTATGCACTGGGTAGTTCCTTTCAGAAGGTGTCAAACTATGCCTAGCAAACGCCTCTGGCAGATGCCCTCCTGGATACTCCTGGTACAGCACAGCTCCCAAGCCATTTAGACTGGCATCAGTGTGGAGAACATAAGGTTTGTTAGGGTCAGAAAACACCAAAACAGGGGCCTCACTTAATCTCTGAATAATCTCCCGGAAAGCAGCTTTGCACTCAGGGGTCCACCATTCCCTAAAACATTCACCAACTTGCAAATACTCCTTTGCCGAGTTTGTCCTGGACCCTGAGGTTTTCTTCTTCTGGTTTGTAGTGGGATAACCTTGCATCAAATCATTAAGTGAGAGTACCACCATCGAGCAGTCCTTCGTGAAATGACGGTAGTAGCCACAGAACCCCAAAAAGGACTGTAGGGCCCTTAAGTTGGTGGGCCTAGGCCATGTGGTGAGGGCCTCCAATTTAGCTGGATCAGTTTGCATGCTCTCCACTGAGCATAGCAGTGTCAGTGGCTCAGTAGGTAGCACACTCGCCTCTGAGGCCGGGAGATCAGAGTTCTGTGGGTTCAGTTCCTACATCTGGCACTTGGGTTAATATCCCAGTACTGACACTGTAATGCAGCATGAGAGGGGTGCTGCATTTCTGAGGTGTTGTCTTTCGGATGAGACGTTAAACCGAGGTCCCATCTGCCTGGATTGGTGGTAGTTCAGATGGATGTTAAAGATCCCATGGCACTTATCGAAAAGAGTAGGGGAATTTCCTGGTGTCCTGGCCAAATTTTCCTCATTCACTAAAAAAAAATACCACCAACAGCTTAATCTGGTTCAAGGTCAGTTGGCATTCATCTGTTTCCCCCTCCCCCGGGTCGTGCCTGAAAATAGGCAGGATTTGTCTAGTGCACTTACCTGGTCAACAAAAGCTAAATAAATAAATAAAATAAATGATGTACCTCACATACTTGACCACTGACTGGCAGAACTGGCACTTGTCAATGGATACCTTTAGGCCAAACTCCTCCAGTCAATCCAGGACCTTCATTAACTGGGTCTCATGTTCTTCCAGGGTGCGACCAAATATAATCAAATCATCTAGGTAGATGATGACTTCAAGCAAGTTCATATCCCTCACATCCTTCTTCATCAAGTGCTGGAAAGTGGCCAGTGCACGGGATATTCCCTGTGGCATGTGCTCAAACTGATAGAACCCCAACTGGCAAATAAAATCATTTTTTTCTTTTTCCTCATCCACCATGGGGATTTGATAATAGCCCTCCAGAGATCGAACAAGGAGAACCACTAGCTTCCGGACAGACTGGCCAAGGTGTCGTCTACCCGGGGCACAGTGTGCTGGTCCTGGATTGTCTTCTTGTTTAGCGTGCGATAGTCTATGCACATCCTCATGGCTCCATTCTTCCTCCAGGCCACTACAATGGGGGAGGCATATGGGTTCTGGGACTCAGTAATGATGCCTGCATCCAATAACTCCTGCAGGTGTTGCTGTACATCATCAATGTTGTCCATGGGCCATCCTCTGAGACCTCTTTCAGAAAGGCTGCTCTTCCTTCAGATGAATCCAATGCTCTTAACCTTCCAAATACCTCATGTCCCACCCATGTAATGAGAAGACCTCGTGCCACTTGGCTAGCTTTTGACTGAGGCTCCAACAGTAACTGGCAGTTATAGGGGAATCACCAAACTCGAACAAATTTGGATCTATCTCTTCTTTTGTAGCTACCATCGGGTTCATTGTAATTGCACTATCACACTTGTAGATACTTGTCAACACTTGACCCTTTCAGATGACTCTGGGTTTCTCTGATTCATTTCAGAACCTCACCGCAACCCACCTGGCCCAGGGTGTATCCGAAGATGGCAGCACTCCTCTTTGCACCAGCAGCCCCTCAGGTAACCTGTCAGGCGGCGGGGTGGCGATGATGAAGGCAGGTACTTGGGGTGGCTGAGCAATCTGCGCAATTCCCATAACTCAGAAATTTGATCTGAACTTGGAGGCAGAATCAACTCTTTTCCATCCAGTCGGCACACTACACCAACACCATCCTCCACATTTGCTTTCACACTTTCCACAGTCAAGCCCACTTTCTTTATCACAGCTTTTACCAGAGGGTTCACTAGCTCATCAGTCCCACCTCTTTCAGTACACATCTTCATGAGCCACCCAAACATATCAGCATTTATCCCAATTAATGCTGGTGTGTCAGTCATCCATTGTGGCTCCGGGCATATCAAAGCCAAAGTCTCAATGGTGGGGTGCTATTTTGGGCCCTTCGAGATGAAAGCTATTTGTACTAGGTAATAACCATCATGGGGTAATCCAAATTACCTATCCCCCACAGTGACAAACCAGACAGGGATAGGAGGGACAAGTGCTGCAAATGTCTGTCATACAAAGTTTGGTGAATGATGGTGACCTGTAACCCGCTATCCAGTACAGCAAAACAGGGCACTTCCTCCAGCAAGATTTCTGTGTCTGCCCAATGGCCAATCAGGCTGGGTGGCACCCAGCTGGTGGGCACATTTGGGGGTCAGTCCACTTGGTGGAGCAATGCAATGGCAGGGGCCCAGGTAGCTCTGTTACTGGTCCCCACTGGTATTTCCCTGGTCCATTCACCTTTGTTTTTAACCACTAGCTGGGGATTTTCTGCACCGAGCAACAACATCAGGTATGACCATCTTGTCCTCATTTGAAACAGAACCAGCACTCTCGAGGCTCGATGGGTATCTGAGGCTTATGTCTGGGGGCAGCATATTGAGCAGACTGCCACCTAGGCTTGGATACAACAACACTTTGCAAGCAGTGGGACTCCAATGCCAGCTGCAAGGTCTTCACACAGTCTTTTATTTCTTGGAACTCTGCCATAGTAGGAGTGGGAGGTGGAAGTCCTGCACACAGTCTCTCAATTCTTTCAGCACATTTCTCAGCTCCAAGGAGCAAGGAAGTTCAACAGGGCTTATGGCTTGGAGTTGCAGGGCTGCACTGGTAACTGCAGGCATCTGCAACGAGTCAATGACATCTCCCTGGGCTTCCTCCTCCTTCATGTCATCCAACAACTGCTTAAAGGATAGGAGATTGGTTTTTCAGTCCCTTAATCTGAGGGAGATTAGAGTCAATTGGGAGTGCACAGACCCTCTAAGGACCTGGTCAAGTCTCATCTTAGCTACTTGTTCTGAGGACTCTTCACCAGTTTCTACAATCTTGCTCACCATGGCCCCCACCCTGGTAATGGACTGTGACAATTTTTATCCATGGTGCCCCACAATTGTGTAACTGGGTAATAAATCACCCTCTCAGGTTCTTGGTGGAATGGCACAAAAGAATTTATTGCAGATCAGTAATGCAGGCTTACTACCATTATAGTGTAAAACACTGGGAGAACACCAGTTTTCCTTACCTAGGCATTGCAGACAGTTTCTGTCTTCTCAGAGAAGCTACATGTTACAGGGGGTCTTAAACCCTGATAATAACTTTGGTACAGGCTAAAGAAGATACATAAAATGTGTATAATTAGACAAAAGCAGGTGGTCTGAGTAACTATCCTAACTAGTATGAAAAGTTGCATAGCTTGCAGAGATAACACCATACAATGGGACCTCTATAATTCTAATGTTATTTGTAGTGATATACACTTACTAAAGTTGGCACCATTGCCTTACATATAAAAAATACAGTAAAAATAGAGCAAGAAGCATTTCTCATGGCTAATATATTAGTGAAGCCTAGTATGTATCAGGGAAACATAACACAGCATAATAGAACACAGATCCTGACACTTATGCTTATATGACAAGTGTCTTTGCCCTAAGGTTAGTACATATACCTGCATAGGTTGCTGCCCTCTAGGTGGGGACACCATCAGGGGTGCTGGACCATGGATAATAATTGAAACAGGATGGCCTCCCTGTTCTCGACAACCCTAAAGGTGCTTTTAAGAATTACAACATGGTCATCTGTGGTACAGTTAGGCTGACTGGCCCATATAGACCAAATTACATTCAGAACCATGTCTTTTAAATTTTCAATAACCCTCTTACATTTTCCCTCATCCAAACACTTCCAGATTAGGATCATTTTGGCAGCCTGACTTATTCAGGATTCAAAGTCATCTTTCCCATCTGGTGTGGAGATGGCTCCTGAGAAGGTGCACAGTCGCTTGTACTGCTCATGCTCATACAGTGCCACTACATAGGGGTCACCCCACTGGGCAACACTATAGGAGAGGGACCCCTTTCAGGAACACAGAATGAAGGTCTTTCAAGGGTCTCCCCTCTCTAGTGATAAGTGAGTTCAGTTTTGCTTCAAAACTCCCTTTGTCACAGGGCATGGGGCTCTTGGGGGTAGCTTACCAGGTAGTGGACTAGCCTGACTCCCTCTCTTCAGCATCACTCATGCCTCCTGGAACTCTTCTAGTGTCACAGTAAGGGGTATATCAACAGGACCTAAGTCATTGTCAGTCTCTATTATTAAATCCCTAAGCCCCAGTGTTGGGGTCCTTTGTCACCCTTTGAATTTTCATCCTCCTGCACTGTCAGGGCTCCATCTAATACTTCCAAAATAAACTCTTTTGTCCACTCCCCAAGTCATATTCTTTAACAGCAGCATCCTCTTGGAGTCAAGGCCCTCAAATGCCCATCAGTCCTTTACTTCTTGGAATGCCATTTAATTTATCTGAACCGAAGGGGGGTTAGCAAAATTTTCAAACTGCAATTTCAGGGATAACATCTAGGTGGCAGCAAATCCCAACAGTGTCTCCACTTGTAACAGCCATGTCACTCTCCTTAGCTGCTCCGGGGCCCTCAGGGTAGTTCAGCACAGGCCTTTGAGGGGGTCTGGCCTGGGTTCCACAGTGGCAGCTCGTGTAGCATGGTGTCTCTACCTGGGGTAATAGCAAGGGAATCCTGTGGATAAAGAACAGGTTACCACCCCCCCAGGAAATAGTACTCTGCACCCACACAAATGACAGTTTCCACACTATAGCCCCACACCCCCAGCAGCACTCTTTCAATAACCCAGTGACAGTGAATAAAATGCAAAAAGTAAGCTTATTTATTGGGGAAGAGGGAACAAAGAGGAGAATGTTAAACACGATTCACTCTAGGCAGTCAATAACGTCCCCAGTAGAAACGCTTCTCACCAACCCCTGGATGCACCCAGTTAGTCCATGTGTGGTGGGTACCTCACTGCTCTGTGATGCAGACCTGGGGTCTTTTGTCAGGCCCAGTTTAGCATAAAATACATGTTGGACTTGTTATCCTAGACTTGCAGACTTCTATGTCTCTAAGTTGATGTGCAGAGATTTACCCCCAGCCTCCTAACTGACTAGCTAACTAAAAGACTCCCCAGAGCCGCAGCTCAGGGTACTCACAGTTTGCAGTCCATGCTGGGGGTTCACAGCCAGATGCATTGCATGATACCATGAAGGTTCTGTGTTGGTGGTGCACCACCGGCCAGGAAACCAAAACTGGGCAACTCAAGGAATGATGATCTTCACCTGCCTGGCCTTGCCAATTTCGCCTATGGACCTTTAAATGCAGACTTCACACAGGCAGGCCTGTTTTGTCCTTCAACCCAGTGCATCATCATCTTCAGTCTGAGGAACCAAGATTGTTTATGTTCCCCAAACCCTTATGAGACAAGCCTAGCCACCATCAGGACCAGCGAAGGGCAGCAGGGCTTCCACAGTCTCTACCTTATAGTCTCTCTCTTTGAGGATGCTTTCTCCAGCAGGGCTGGGTCCTGTCACAGTGGCATGACTCAACACTTACAGGCTCTCCCTGGCAGAAATGTCCACTTTCCTCAACAATTTCTGTGCCGTGGCGAGCAGAGGTTGTCTCAAAGTCAGATGCCCATCTATTCTTTTCCCAGTTCAAACAGATGTCCTAACTAGCTGGGCTGAAATAAAACTCTGGCTTTTCTTTACTCTGCTTCAGTCTCACAAGCAGCTACTGTTCCTCCTGCACTCAGCTTGGTAGATGGATGTAGGCAGGGTTTACACAGCCAGGCAGACTGTATGAATGAAAACAGTCTCTCCTCTCACCTTCACCCTGCAATCCCTCTTGACCTACAACCAAAAAACAGTCTTATATTTCCCTTGAGCAGCCTTCCTCTGACTTACTGCAGCTCATCATGTAATATGAAGGCTGGCTCTGTGTTATTACCCAGCAGCCCCATTTTGTATTTTTTCTATGGAGCTGCCATTTTGTCTACCTATAAGGTACCCTGCTGTCGGGCCCTGTTTTATTTAATTTAGCCCTTCAACAGGGCTATCCCCAGATTTGTTTGTGACCAGAGTCCTTCTGGTCTGTAGTTGTTGCTACCCCTGTCTCCTCTGCTAATCTGGGGTCTGGGGATATATCTTTTTTCTAACGGCCGCATCACTGAGCTGACAATAGGAGTACAGCTCCTTTAAATTTTCCCTCCAGTTACTGTGCAGGTGCACTGGGTGCACGGCCACCATATTTTTACTTACAACAGAGCAGCCTGGCTTTCTCAACTCACCATGACCGCTCCAGCCCCCCAACAGCAACCGGAGGTGCGGGAATGCAATCGGACCTTGGCCCTATCCAGATCCTGGATCGAGGTCCCGAGTCTGATGCTGCTGCAGCTGCAGAGCACAGAGGGACATCCAGGCTCAAGCCTCACCACAGCCAACAGGTGGTTGTCAGATACAGGGTCAGAGGGCCGTAGCTCTAACATCTAAGACCAAATTGGGGGCTTACTCTTGCTGGGTACTCTGTAGTGCACTGCCGAGGAGGGAGTGTAGGGGTGGGGTTGTGGCCATCTGTTTTAGATCAAACCTGAACTTTTCTGTGCACCCGGTTGGATCTACTTCATCATTTGAATGCATCACTATGCTTGGGGTCCAGGTGCAGGTTGCAGTATTCTCCTTGTGTACTGCGTTTCTCGGGCATGGGGAGGAATTCCTGCAGGAAGTCACAGACTGTCGCAGATAGGGTGTTGGAGTCACCCAGATGGTTGATTCATGGTGACTTCAATGCCTGGTTCGATGACAGACCCTTGCATTTTGGTCATGACTTCCTCCAGCTTATGATATCTCTAGGTCTCACGCAAGCTGCTGCTTCTGTGACTCACCACTAAGGCCATGGCTTGGATCTGGAATTGTCACTGGGGCCTGAGGTCACAGACCTCAGGATTGATCCAGTCATGTGCTTGGATCACTGCATAGTAGAGTGTTCATTTGGGGCCCCTTGGATAGTCATTCCCCTGTTGAGATGGTCTGCTACCACCCATTGAAGGGATTTATCCCAGAGGAGCTACTGGTGGTGGTTGACTTTTCTGGTGTGAGTACTGCATGTGTGGTTGGCATGGGGGTGGCAGTGACAGTCTATAAAAGTGCTGTTTCCAATGTGCTTGATGTCATCATACTGATCCATATATAACCAAAGTCTTCTCGCTTGAGATCCCCGTGGTTTGATGGGGCTCTCAAGGTGATGAAGACAATGGGTCGGATGTTGGAGCATTGCTGCGGAGGACCCAGTTTGAGGAGGAGAGACTGGCTTTGAGAGATCACTATGCTGAATATCCTAGAGCAGTTAACTGTAAGAAGCAGAGTTCTCCTTTGAAGAGATTGCTGCAGGGAGAAAGAGACCAGACCAGCTCTTTTGGACTATGGACAGGTATCTTCATCCTGCTTGTCTGCAGCTGAAAAGAACATTTTCAGTAGATTTGTGTGACGAGTCTGCTTGTTTTTTTCTCTGCCAGTGTGTCCTCCATTCAGTTCAGAATCTCCACAGTGGGGCTAAATTAGCCTTGCAGGGGTCAGCCTTGTGTTGGTAGAGGCACTCCTATTGTTTGGGAGGAGTTATAGCCAGTAGGGGTGGCAGAAGTCATCAAGATAATCTCAAAGCTGTGACCTTATGAGATCTGGACTAGGGCCTATCCCATCTCCTAGTGGGATGTGCCATGTCCGTGGTTGTAGTGTTCACTGAGATAGTACGGTGTTCACTCTCAGAGGGGTTCTTCCCTGGTGCCTCGAAGGAGGCAGTCGTGAAGCCACTTCTGAAGAAACCATTTCTTGACCCTGATGTCTTGGTGAATTATCGACCAATCTCCAACCTCACATTCATGGGTAAAGTTGAGAAAGTGGTGGCTCTGCAGCTTGAGGCCCTCCTTGCAGCCTTTGACATCTACGAACCATTCAAGTTTGGATTTAGGGCAAGGCATAGTACTGAAACAGTGTTGGTCAGGGTGCAAAATTACCTCCTCAGGGTGAGAGATAGAGACCGGTCAATTTTCATTCTCCTAGATCTCTCCTTAGCATTTGACACCATTGACCACATTGTGCTTCTTGGTCACCTAAGAGAGTACTGTGGACTCACCAGTACTGTTATTAACTGGTTTTAGTCCTATATCACAGGAAGGACACAACAGATAGTGACAGAGAATTTCTTCTGCTGTCCGAAACCCCTGCCATGTGTAGTTCCTCATAGTTTAATCTTGTCAACGATGTTGTTCACAGTGTACATATTACCCCTGGGTGAGCTCATCAGACATTACAGTCTGGGTTTTCACTGCTATGCAGATGATACCCAACTGTATATGTCTTTTGCCCCCTAGACAAATAGCACTGTGAAAGTGCTGAATAAATACCTTGCTGAGATCCAAGACTGGATGTTCTCTAATTGGCTGTGATGGAACCACGACAAGACAGAGGTACTTGCGGTTGAGCCTGGTTACCAGTGTGATGTGGCTGCCATAGGTTTGGGAACAGGGTTGTCTCTCAGACCTATTCAGTTGGTGGCTACTTCTAGAGTGAGAAATCTGGGTGTTGTCCTTGATGGCTCTTTGACACTTGAGTTTCAGGTGTCAGCTGTCATCCAGAGTGTTTTTTACCAGTTTAGAAACAATTCCAGGATTAATTCCCCTAATCTCATCAGGCAACCGGCTAACACTGGTGCATGCCTTTGTCATGTCGAGGTTGGGCTACTGCAATTCTCTTTACTTCAGAGCCAGTTGAGGGAGCCTCATTGGCTGCAGCTGGTGCAGAACGCAGTGGCAAGGTTGCTGATAGGTCTTCCTAGATCCAGTCATGTGACCTCAGTCCTGAATGAGCTGCACTGGCTGCATGTCAGATGGAGAATTCTCTTCAGAGTGGGCTTGCTCACCTAAAAGGCCCTATGGAGATTGAATCCTGGCTACCTGAATGATCTCCTAACCTCTGCCACCATGGTGCACTCACTCTGCTCCTCCACTGAGGGTCTCCTAATAATTCCAAAGGCCAGGCTGAAAACCTCAGGAGATCGAGCATTCGAGGTGGCCAGCCCAGCCCTCTGGAATTCACTTCCCACATCACTGAGAGAGGCCCTGTTAGTGGAGGTTTTTAAAAGGGGTCTAAAGATACACCTTTTTAATTAAGCATTTTTATTTAACCTGTTATATTTATTTTATTGTTATGTATTTATTGTTTTTAACTTTTGATTCACTGACTCTTCTAATTAAAGGTAATATGTATTGTTGTAAGGTGCCCAGATCCTCCAGGATTGAGCGTCATATATAAATAAATGTTTATTTACTTACTTACAGTATTATCCTGGATTAATTGTTTTCTGTTGCTTTTGTAGCCTGATGTGCTATGTATCATATTAAGGAAATATGCAATGCATGTATTTTTATACCTGTATTGTAATTCAAAGAAGAAAAGTCAGACAATCACCACCTAAAGCATGAAAAACACCATGGCTCCATTTTATATCAAAAGATCCTCACACTGTCTCCTTTATTATTTCAGAAATACATACTAAAAATCACAGAGACGACCGTTAAGTGCCAGACATGTTTTGGATCTCTGTGATCCTTTTTCAAAAACTGCTATCATAAATTAACATCAGTAATGACATCATAATGACATACCTACCACCTTAACAAATCAATATAATTGCTACATAAAAAATGTGTGTATGAAAGACAGAAATGTGAAAATGACTCAACCTCACAACACTTCATAAATGTCAATTACTTGAGTTTCAAAACTTAGAAAATTTCACAGTTATTAATAACTTGAGATTTTAACTTTTTGTTGTTGTTGATATTTCTATCCAGCATACAAGAGTACTAGTCTACTGGGAAAGTAATATAAGGCATCTACTGTAGTTTGCTAGGAGTGCATAAATATCCAAATAATTTCCTTTTTTGGCATGTCTCAAAATCAAATGCAATATGTATAATCTCAAGCCTCATGTCCAGAGCAAGGCATCATGGCTATGAAATTCTTTGTGCAAGCCAATCTGGCAAGATTTTGCCAGCACAGTCATCATACTTAAACAGGGTTATACATCTAATCCTGTATAGGTTGAAAATGATAAAGTACAGACAAGTGATTTATACTTCTTGGGCGTCCTCAGTTTATTGTAGTCATACTCTCAAACAAGTACCATGTCAGTACTCTAGTGCACACAAGTCCAGCCCACAGGGTGCTCCTCTTGCACACAGGTGCAGCCTATTTGATCCCTTCCCCTCTGCTCTCATGCCCAGTCCTCTTGGTCAACCTCCTGCACACAAGCCCAATCCACTTGCTCCACACTTCTGTACCCAAGCCCATCCACGTGGGTCCTTCTCAGCACCCAAAGCCTGCCAAATGTGTTTCCCTTTGTACCCAAGCCCAGTCCTGTGAGTTAATCTTGGTACTGGGCCTTCTTTTACCCAAGCACAGCTCAGTTGCTTTTCCCCAAAACAAACCCCATTGCTTACCCCCTGCACATATATGGGTCACATGATCAGCTGGTTTAGCTATTAGCAAGTGCGCAAGTGCCTTTATTTAGAAGAAGATGGCCATAGAGGAGGGTGGGATGAATCAGTCTCATTCTTTTTCTTTATAGTCACCACCCACTGGCTTTTGAGTGCTGGCAGGGGGTTGAGGATGGGAAGAGGGTGCTGCCATGGTGAGGAGGGTGGAAGTCATATTTGATTTAGCATAAATAAATGTTAAAAGATGGCAGCAAGAAGATTTAAAAAAATAGCATATTTAATGGCAATTATGGGTGCTGGGGGAGGAGGGGATGGATTCTAAAAGAGGGTGGGAGCAAGAGTTGTATATATTACAGGATATTGGGTAAGGTCTGTTTCTATTTTTTATTGTATTTCTTAAACAGGTTAGGAAGTAATAGTGCATTATTCATAGTATTCGGGAAATACTGTTTGTTACTCATGCACCCCTAGTTACAAGAAAGAAAGAAAGATGTCTGTATATCTTTTTGGTTGCCTGCATAGAAGAGTTCACTACAGTGGGTCATATGCATGCCTGTGGCTATCACTTCAATTTCTGCATGGTTTTAGACACTGAATAAAAATCTGCTCTGCCTCTTTAAAAATAGTCTTAGCAACTCCCAGCATACATCAGGTGCTTTTGGTCTCTGGCCTAACTAACCAGACTGCCTTGCTACTGTGTTTTTGAATCTGGTAGCATTTAACTTTCAGATTCAGACTGGATGGATTATCAGTTTTCCTTTGGCTTAAATGTGTTTCTGCTAGGCAAGAAGTTTAACTTAGCTCTTATTTTCTCACTGAAATGCCATGTTCTGCAGTTTTAATCTGATGTAGAGTGTTGTGCATTCAGTATATAGAGAACTCAATTTAAGCACACTGAGAATTTTGTGACTGCATGCATTTGCATCTAATGGATGGGGTGGGGAGTTTCTGTTCACCTCTACACCTAAATTGTTGGTCTTATAAAAGTGAATCTGATTGCAGGACCCTTGCTCTAACACCTTTTTTCTGTGTGTTTTAAATAATGATGGCCAGTCAAGCCCTGTTAGTGCTGACTGTCAGCCTGGTTCTATTATCCCTGAGTGTACTTACAATTGGTGTTTCACCGGACCTATGTCTGCAAGGGAGTATAGACACTGATGACTTCACTTACTTAAACATGATAATCCAGCCAGATAGGTACACTGAGGTTACCCCAGCACTTCTCCAAGGATTCCTTATCTACTGCATGTGGCATCAGTAGCACAATGGTGGTGTCTCCATGGTTATCTAATCCCTCCTTTTGTGCCTCGTAAATTATGATACCTGGTATTATTAGCCCTTATGCTGTCTGGAGATGTTGCGCTAAACCCAGGTCCTATACCCAGCCAAATATCCATAAGCAATGCCATTTATGGCACTAAGGGTCTGTACATAGTTTACCAAAATGTTAGAAGTCTGCTCCACAACTATGTAGAACTTGATGCTTGGGTCGACAGCTACCAGCCTGATGTCCTATGTATATCAGAGACATGGCTAAAGCCCTCAATACCTGATTCCTGCTGCCTACTCCCTAATTACAACTTTCTAAGGTGGGATAGGCCACCCCCTAAATACTCTGGGGGGTTGGCGGTCTATTTCAAAAACCACATTAACCTGTCCCTAGTGACTGATAACTATACTTCTACATGTGAGTCATTACACACCATCCTAACCCTAGGGGGAAAGAAGCTTCATATTGTATGTGCTTACAATCCTCCCAAACGTGGACAATCTGGCCTGGAGCATTTACTGAACCACAGTACCTCAGCAGCTGGGTAGAATGAACTACTCATCCTCGGGGACATGAATATAAATTGGTTGATTAACTCCCGCGGTACCCTTCAATCTCTGGTGCAGAGTTACAATTTACAATGGGTCATAACTGACTCAACAAGAGTGTCAAAAATAATGATTCTAGCACCCTCATTGATTGGGTCATGATGAATTGCATAGATAGAGTTGCGGCTGCGGAAACTCTGCCAGACACAATAAGTGATCACTCCCTGGTCTTCTGTGTATGGAGTCACTCAGTAATCCCCATATCTCCCCCACGTTATATATCATTCAGGAACTATGCAGCTCTAAACCAGGCTCACTTTCTACATAATGTCACTATGATTGACTGGTCCCCTATCTACTGGGCCCATAACACTAATGTCACCCTCAACTTTTTTCTAAGTGAGATTTTATCACTTCAGGATAAGTATACTTCTATTCGCACTGGCCATGTAAGCAGTAAGCAATCCAAATGGTTGCACAAGGACTTACTCACATCACTGAAAGCTAGCCACAAATACTGGAGAAAATTCAAAACTTCGGGTCTCCAAGCGGACTTTCATTTCTATAGGGAACAGCGCATGAAATGCAAGAAGCAAATAAGGCTTGCAAAAACCAATACTGCAAGGGATTATTGGTGGATGTGTCTGGTGACCCCAGGAAATTTTGGTCACACGTAAAAACCTTCCTCAGTTCCAAGCAATCCCATACTACAAATGACATGATACTGAATGGAGTCCACTGCTCAGATTCACACACAATAGCAAACGCTTTCACCAATCACTTCTCAGACCTCTCTACAGGTACTACTGCCTTCCCCACTGCACCCTCTACTTCTGATATCTCCTCCCCAAAAGGTATGTCAGTGAGACCACCATTCTACTTTAACACTGTCTCCAAAACAGATGTATTCAAGTTACTCAATGCCATATCAGACAGTGCTGTGGCTGGGTCTGATGCCTGGAACCTAAGTTTCTCAAACTGGCTGCCCCTTCTTTGCAGGGCCACTATCTAAAATCTTCATTATGTCTCTTTGTGAAGGAGTAGTGCCGGATATTTGGAAAATGGTCAGATTAACACCGGTCTTTAAAAAAGGTGACAAGAAGGATTTAGCAAACTATATACCAATAGCAATATTATCTGTCTTAAAAAAAATCCTGGAGAAGCTCTTGGCAAAACAGGTAAAATAACACCTCACCAAGCATAACCTCCTGTCCACAAATCAACATGGCTTTAGAAAGAGTCACAGCACACAAACTGCCCTGCTACAGCTAACCAGTGATACACTACGTGCTATGGATCAGGGTCTTCTAACAGGGCAGTTTTTATAGATCTCAAGAAGGTATTTGATCTTGTTGATCACCCCCTCCTGCTAGCTAACCTCCTATCCCTGAGTTTCTTGGCACAGTCTGTGAAATGGTTTAATGGCTACCTATCCAACAGGATGAAAGTTGTAAAGTTCAACTCTGCAACCTCTGACAAAACAGTCATTGATGTTGTGGTACCACAAGGATCCATCCTAGGACCTCTCCTCTTCTGGATCTTCATTAATAATATAATGAGAAATGCCTCCTCCTGCTCATCGCTGCTGTACGCTGCTGACCTTGTTCTCTATACCAGCTCTGATAGTGTGCATACTCTCAACCATAATCTATCGGGGGACTTCCTAAATGTATAATCCTGGATCACTAGCCATAGGCTGGTTCTCAACGTTAGCAAGACTCAGGCTATGCTTTTTGGTTTACCTGCCAAACTAAAAAATATTTGTGATCTCTTCAAAATAGTAAGTGTAACTAGTACCCCTTTGAAAATAGTAAACTCGTTTAAATACCTGGGGGTACTACTTGATGGATCCCTTAACTATGAGATCCATATTACTACTGTGTGTAAGGCAATCAATATTAAGCTAGGGTTAGCTTACAGAACTATCTTTTCCATGAGGTTGGCCATTGCCAGAGAAATTCTTCTCCCATCCCTTGCATACGGAACTTCAGTCTACGGCAATGCATCTAAAACCTCCCTGCACAAATGGGACATAACCTATAATAATCTATGTCGTTATGCCTCTGCATCCCCTAAGTTAAAACATCACTGCCTGCTCTATGTAGACCTTAATTGGCCCTCTCCTATGGTCCACCAGCTCCTTGCTCTTGGGGCCCTTCTGGATGGAATCCTGAGGTCCAGTATGCCTAGCTCTCTCGCTGTTGCACTCATCCCACAGACCACTTCCTATGGTCTTTGTTCTGCTGATCTTTACTTACTCCACATTCCCAGATGCAACACTTCCAAAGGGAAAACAGGTTTTTCCTAAGTGGCCCCCAGTTACTGGAACTTGCTGCCCCTTGAAATACGCCAGTCACCTAGCCATGCCTCATTTAAAAAGAGGCATCACTCTCTGCTTATTGAAAGTACACAGTGCAACTGTTTTAAACCACCCTAGATTCCTGACTCCCTATGCTATTACTATACCTCATGGTTTCTACTTGCCTTACCACCCTTTTCCTACCCCACCTCTTACACATCTCTCCCCCCTTCCTACTTTCTCTCTGCGAGATCTTACTACCTCAGTCCTTCTTACCATCTTGCTCCCTCTTTGGTGTCATATTCTTTATGTTATAGCCAGTTTTGTAGAATAGAGTTAGTATCTAGATTATTAATCAACTGTTATATGTGCACTTACCTTTGTTGTGCTTTGATATGTAAAATGTTTGTATTGTCACCTGGTTATAACAATTGCTCAAACCGTTATCCATTTTTACTATATCCTTAAATGCTATAGTATATTATGCACTTACTTTCACTTCTGATATGAAGTACATTGGAATGTTTCTCCAGTTACTTCATTAATTGTGTCCCTAATATGGTGTAGTCCTATACTGTACTGTATCATCACTGTTTTTTCCTGTTGATGTTGTGACCTCCCTGGTCGTGTCTGAAAATAATCACTTCTGTAACTAGTGCACTTACCCGGTCATCAAAAACTAAATAAATAAATAAATATAACATCAGTGCTGTGTCACTGTATTTTTATTTTCCACCAGAAGCAAAAAATCTCAAATGCAGTTGTCTCAAATTGCTTACCAAAATGTTTGTCCTTTTTGATTTAAATATTTAGGAATAGTAATTGCTGTATTTATGCAAACAATTGTAGATGTAACAACACTGTGTAGAAAGGACCACACTGGAGTTAATTAGATGTGCTTGATTACTAAATAATGTGTGTAGCTGTCAGTGAACATTGGTTTCAGTGCTCTAATGTATTAACTGTCAAGCTATCTGTACCAGAGTGCGACCTTTACAAGTGTCTCCTGATTAGTGGTGGGCGAAGTGGCCCCAATTTGCTCCGCAAAGTGATCCATGGAGTGAAGGCGAATTCACGGAGTGCTCCACAACACGAAGCGGAGTACTTCGCTTTATTAATGGGTAACGAAAAGTCCATTGAAAACAATGATTTCACGTTACTCCACCTTCCCAAACCACTACTCCACCAATTCTTAAAATAAAGTACATTGAAAACAATTTACTCCGCCTTACTTTGCCTTGTTTTTAAGCTCCAAAGGCAAATTTTGAAGTGATTCATGGGATTTCAGGTCACATGGGCACTAGATTGTTCTGCACAGCCTGAGTTTGAGGTAGTGTGTGTATGAAGCTGTAGGAGACAATCTGATCTGAGAGTTCTGTGATTCAAACCTTCTAAAAGCTGTTAAAAAAGCCTTTTGGGGGTCATTTGTTTTGCTGAAACTTTAGTTCATCGATTATAGGAAACCCCTCCTGTGCTCATATCATTGAGCGTTTATTGTTTGTGCGTGGATTTTGAATGTTAATGTACAGTATTCAGTCTCTGTACTGAGAGACAGTGGAAGTTTGCTTTGGGGGAGGGGCGTATCTGTGGTGTAGGTAGATTAACTTGGAGAAAAAGACAGTGCTTTCTGTTTTGGTGATATTTTTCTTGTATAACTGTGTAAATGTACACACAGTAATATTTTCAATAATTCTTTCCATTTTTAGGCTGATTATTGTAGTACAGCAGTGCATATTTTTAGTTTGTTTAAAATATGTGATTATATTACTGAAGTTTTCAATTTACTAAGCATTACTTAGTGTGTGTGTGAGTATGTGTGTGATGCGTGTCATCAAATCAGACACCTTTTATTGTGCCACATAATTTCAGCAATTTGAACCTGCTATCCACTGCAGCTGTGTAATTTTTGTACTTCTTTGTGGTATCTTTACTAGTACTAGTGACTGTTATTGCAGCAGTGCAGTACACTGCCCCTCCCATGGCCCGCCCCAACTGGCAAAAGGAATTCTTTTCTTGATTTGAATTTCTGATGGTGAGCACTGGTTAGGTGTTGTGCCTTTGCATCTGCATCTCTTCAGCGCGCAGCACAATCTTTATCTGTCTGTGCCTTTGCATCTCTTTAGGGCCCAATCTCCATCTCTTACTTAAGTCACAGTTGTTTGTTTGGCTTCCCTTCAGAGTACTAGACAGGTGTGGTGCATAATTCTGCATGAACATTGTACTTATTAATATGCGTTTTTAAGTAAGGACTATTATCACGAGTCACTCGTGATACAAATCACGATTCATCATCTTGGTCACAAATGCAGTCACAAATCAAGATTTATGATCGCGTCAGGAATCACAACATTAATCTTTTTTAATAGTTATTTAGATGTATTGTGAGCCTGTTTTGTAGTATCTCTCCATGCTTCACCACCCCACCATTCTACTCATTAATGAGTGTTTTTAAGTTGCGGAGTTTTGTGCCATACCTCATCGGGGCGCAGGGAAGTACAGCTGTAGGTATTCGCATTTCTTCATCATCACGGTCACAAATGCAGTCACAAATCATGATTTACAATCATGTCACAAATCACAACATTAATTTGTTTTAATAGTTACGTGGATATCTTTTAAGCCTGTTTTGTAGTATCTCTCCATGCTTCACCACCCCACCATTGTACTCATTAATAAGTGTTTTTAAGTCAGGGTGTTTCGTGCCACATCTCATTGGATCCCAGGGAAGTACAGCCATAGGCATTCACATTTCTTCATCATTACGGTCACAAATCATGATTTACAATTACGTCATGAATCACAACATACATTTTTTTACTAGTTACTTGGATGTACTGTAAGCCTGTTTTGTAGTATCTCTCAAGGCTTCACTATCCCACCATTGTACTCATTAATAAGTGTTTTTAAGTCAGGGATTTGGACAGTGTATGCAGTACATACACAGACTGAAAAGAAGACTGACTGCACACATGCAGTTTAGCACAGTATACTTGCACTGCTCAGAATACAAAGTGTCACGCGTATGGAAGACAACAAAAAAGGGCATAATTACATAAAGTACAAGGGTTGGGGATGGTGGAGGAATACATTTTATAACACAGCAAGGAAGGTGAGAGGGGGCACATGGTGTGAGAAAAAAAAACTAATGTGGGATCCCATGGTGATCTGGCAGCAGTTCCAGTATTGACATATCTGGAATGTGTAGTACGGTAGGGGCTGCACGCCCATTGGTTCACGCTATGAGCCAATGGGCATGCAGCCCTACTGAGGTGTCAGTCAGTGGGTGGCGGGGCAGCAGGTGGTTGGGGTGCTGCCACCCGCTGGCTGACGGGGGGCAGGGCGGTGGGGCTCAGTGGATGGGTAGGGAGGGGGGTACTCTAGACCACCAGGGTAATAGGACATTTTCTTTTTTACAGATGCCCATGATTGGGCAGAGTGCGGTCCACTGGACCACCAGGGATATAGGACGGGGGGTTTATTAATACAGATGCCCACGATCGGG
The DNA here is from genome assembly GCA_016271365.2 of Neoceratodus forsteri. Lineage (NCBI taxonomy): Eukaryota > Metazoa > Chordata > Ceratodontiformes > Ceratodontidae > Neoceratodus > Neoceratodus forsteri. Next base: position 537,723,591 of record CM057455.1, read on the forward strand.
CAGAGTGAGGTCCACTGGACCAACAGGGATATAGGATGGGGAGGTTATTAATACAGATGCCTGTGATCGGGCAGAGTGAGGTCCACTGGACCACCAGGGATATAGGACGAGGGGGTTTATTAATACAGATGCCCACGATCGGGCAGAGTGAGGTCCACTGGACCAACAGGGATATAGGACGGGGAGGTTATTAATACAGATGCCCGTGATCGGGCAGAGTGAGGTCCATTGGACCACCAGGGATATTGGGGGGTTTATTAATACAGATGCTCATGATCAGGCAGAGTGAGGTCCACTGGACCACCAGGGATATTGGTGGGGGGTTTATTAATACAGATGCCCGCGATTGGGCAGAGTGCGGTCCACTGGACCACCAGGGATATAGGACGATGTCTTATTTTACAAATGCCCTTGATTGGGCATGGGGGGGTGCAGCCAGAGCTCTGGTGGCCACCCAAAGGTGGCAGTTGCCATGTTGCACCCTGTAATGTGGCAGCTCACCTGTGGGTGGCCATCAGTTGTTCCTTTTTTTTGGCTTAACTTTGTGCTGGCACAGGTAGGGGTTGCACATGCATGGCTCTACACATCCCAGGGTTGAATATCGGGCTGTGCAGGTTATGCATGGGCACACCCCCCTACCTGTGCCTGCATACATTACTGATGTGCTCCGGCACATAGGGATTTGTGCCGCGCACTTTTCCCTTTTGAATATCGTACCAGGGTGCATCGGGGGTTGTGCCATGTGCAACCCTTTTGAATATCTGGGCCCCGGCACACTGCTCAGAAATGAAACTTTTTATTTTATTTTTATTTATTTAGTTTTTGTTTACTGGGTAAGTGCACTAGACAAATCCTGCCTATATTCAGGCACGACCCAGGGGAGGGGGATACAGATGAATGCCAACTGACCTTGAACCAGATTAAGCTGTTGGTGGTATTTTCATGAATGAGGGAAATTTGGCCAGACACCGGAGAAATTCCCTACTCCTTCGATAAGTGCCATGGGATCTTGAACATCCACCTGAACTACCACCAATCCAGGCAGATGGGACCTTGGTTTAACATCTCATCTGAAAGATGGCATCTCAGAAGTGCAGCACCCCTCTCATGATGCACTACAGTGTCAGTACTGGAATATTAACCCAAGTGCCAGATGTGGGAACTGAACCCACAGCCCTCTGATCTCCCAGCCTCAGAGATGAGCATGCTACCTACTGAGCCACTGACACTGCAAACTTGAGGCAGCAATACTCATACCACCACCAGCAACTGCACTAACACCACCGGCAGGGACAACATCATCTCTTCCAACTATGAGTGAAGGTACTGATTAGCCTGTAAAAAACATTGCAGGAGAAATACCTTTCCTCACATCAGCAATGCACTTCTGCATCTGCGTACCACAATGCCACAGACAATCTTACCACTGGCAGCAGTGCCATGGCAAGAACCAACTTTTCTTGCTTGTCTCTTTGCAGGCATTTTGGGGGATCAACAACAATATTCTAAACAAATTTAGATTTTTTGGAGGTCACGTGATGCAGAGCGCCTAGAAGCAGCACTTCTTCGGGGCTCCCACATTTCACCCGAAATAGATAGTTTCTTTTCCCTACTATCGAGGTATAACGTCAATCGGTCCTAAATTCTAAGCATTTCCAACACAGCTAGCAGCAAAGATTAGCTTTCTACTTGAAGCTAACTGGGAGAATGGCACTGAAATAATGATGGAAGCGGAGATGAGGCAGGCCGGGATCAAGCACACTCCGCCATCTACTCCCGAGAAATCCACCAAGATGTCCAAACACCAAAATTCTGGGGGCTCTACTAAAATCAGCTCTTCCAACACCTCAGGGGTTCCCCTAACTGAAGATCAATTCCTCCAGGAGCTGATGCCATTTAAAGAAACACTGGAATATATATCAGCCGAGCTTAAATCCCTCAGAGGCGATCTCAGCATGTTATCTATCAGAATGGGGGATTCGGAGGCAAGAACCTCATCCCTAGAGAATTGGAGGGTGAAGATAGATCCTGAAGTGGTACAACTTAAACAACAACTTAGTAAACTACAGCTAAAGACAGAGGACTTGGAGGGGCGAAGCAGGAGGAATAACTCACTAGTTTTGGGATTACCCGAAACAGAAGAAGGAGCTGATATTATCACTTTCCTCCAGAAATTCTTTACAAAGATTGTTGGCCCATCTCCCCTCAACCCTCAGTACCACCTGGAGTGAGCCCACTGTTCCCTCAGGCCGAAATCCTTGTCTGGTGCTCCCCAGAGGCGTATCATCGTCAAGTTCCTCAGTTATCTGGAGAAACAACATGTGCTCACTAAATCAAGGGAGCTTGAAGCTATCCTGTGGAACGGGGCTAAACTACTCATAGCCCAGGACCTTCCCTTTGAGATATGCCAAAAATGGGTGGCTTTTCACCCTATGGTCACCAAATTGATAGCTGCAAGCATCCGCTATAAAATGGTGTACCCAGCCAAGTTGCAAGTGATGATTGATGGCGTATGGCATTCCTTTAACTCTCCCGAACAAGCAACCATGGATCTCACCACTAAGATGCCTAACTTGTTCAAATCTGGATGAACTCTCTTTGGGACTGCCTGAACTCTAATGTTTGCAATGCTTGTTTAGCTCAATTTTCCTTACCTTTTTGGTTGGCTTATTCTTTCCGGTTCTTGATCCCCAAGGGATAGGCAGTACTGATTAGAGGGGCCTATGTGAGGCCTCCTAGGCCTGGTCCCATCTCAGGCAGGTAGATACGCGTGGCCCAGTGGGCAATTAGGCAGAACTCTCGTTCAGCGGGTGTTTCCGCTGACTGATTTCAAGGCTGGACCTCTTGGTCCTTTAATTTCTCAGTCCCCCCGTCACTTCCTCGTTCTCGCAAGGCTGACATTGTTCGTGTCTGGATGTTGTCCCACGGGTTGCAGCAGGGCCGCTATCCTTGGGGCAATCGAACCAATACCTCAGGCTAATTTTTATGATGTCTTTTGGGATAACTGTCATCTCCAAAGTAGGTAGAAATACTTAACTACTTGTTATAGCCATTACATTTTTCCAGGTGCAAGTAATCTAGGAGTCCCCCTCTCTTTTTGCATCCTGGTAAACTCCTTGGCTATAGTAAGGTGCATTTTCCTTCTCTCAAGCAGGGTGGTGTGTGGGAATCTCTGAGACAGAGCTAGCTCGGGAGAGCTGCATAACAGACTAGAGAAGGGGGGGAAGGTAGCATCCCATGGTAGGCATAGCGGTTTCTGTTACATTCGTTTTCTCTTGTTTATCTCGATAGTGTTAAAGCACAGTTTCTTCCTTTGCTGTGAACATGCAAGCTTAGGCTTTGCCTTCCATTGAATTACTCCTTATGGGGTTTGGTCCTCTGTAATAATCTTAGATGGGTCTAATATTGCCTTTATACTCATAGGAGGACCTTGTGTATATAGTTGGAGGGGCTTGTGGGGGGTGGGTTTTTTTTCCGTTCAAAAACCTGTCTTGCTGATTATAAGATCTAATGTTGACATGGCATGGTCAATGTTATTTGTATTTTTGATTAAGGTTTGTTGTTGGGAGAGACGGGTTTGTTATTGTGAAACTCAGTCTCCGGGATGGTTGGGGATGAGAAGGGGGGGAAGGAGTCGGACATATTTTGTTCAAGGATTTGAAAAGGGGTGGGAGGATGTGCCTTCTGACAGGGTTTTTTCTCTATTATGGTTTACTAGTTCCCTGCCCACAGTGAAACTGTATGTCAGTAATTTTGCTTAAAATTGCCACATGGAACATCAGAGGTGTCAGAGAAATGTCCAAGAGATGCCAGGTTCTCAAGCATTCTGCCCTTTTGAATATTGACATTTTGCTGGTGCAAGAAACTCACTTAATGACCTCCAAAATCAGCGGGTTATGACAACAGGGATACTCCCAGTCTTTTGTAGTGGAAGGCTCCTCGGGGAGCAGAGGGGTGGCCATACTGATTAAAAGACAAGTACCGTTCCTGGCAGAGGAATGCCTGATGGACCAAGAGGGCAGATTTGTCATAGTCACGGCTACTCTTAATAATGCTGAAGTAGTACTGGGCTCCATCTATGGTCCCGTGGGAGGAGACCCGGACTTTCTTATGCAGTTAGCCTATAAGTTAAGTAGATTCCTGCCCTCCCCGATAATAATCAGTGGGGATTGAAATACGGCACCATCTCAAGATCTAGATAGGTTATACAGACCTTTAAAGCTACTTTCACCCCCGCAGCTTGCTCTGAGGGACTTCATAGACTTGTTAGGGTTATGTGACCCTTGGCATTTGCTAAACCCTTCCAATTGCATGTACACTTTTTATTCCTCAGTTCACCGGACGTGGTCCAGAATTGATTTCATTTTGGTTAGTAATGCTCTCATGTCGGACATCATGCAGATGGGGATTGAACCAGTTGTTATATCTGACCATTCGGTGGCGTGGATCTCAATCACCCCAAATGTACAGGTTCAGAGAGACTTCTCCTGGAGGCTAAACATACAAATCTTGAAGGAAGAGCGCATAGTCTCTCATATTAAATCACTGATCTCGTCTTTTATGGCGACCAATGCTGGGTCAATTGACAGAGAAGACCTGATCTGGTCCTCCTTCAAAGGTTTTATTAGGGGAGAATTTATCAAGTTAGCCTCCAGGAGGAAAAATCAGAGAGAGGCCAGGACTTTAGAACTTGAGTCAGATCAGACTTGCAGAAAATATACTTTCTCAAACATCCACCCAAACAGACTTGGAAACCCTAATGAAACTTAGGAATGAATACTCAGACCTGGTGAGGGAAAAGGTGGAGTATGCTATTTTAAGGACTAAGGCCCATTACATTGAACAGGGGGACAAACCCGGGAGGATGCTGGCCCTCTGTTTACATCAAATAGAGGGCTCGAGATGGATCCCAGCATTGTCCTCTCCAGATGGATCACTTAAGACTTCTCCCAGGGACATTTCCCAAATCTTTGAATCCTACTATAGGAACCTATACAATATGGGGACCAACTGGCCTTCCCTTGCCCAAATAGAACAATTTTTAGATGGTCTTCAGTTTCCATCCGTACAGGTCAACCAGCGGGAGTTCTTGATCTCTCCCATTACCCTGGAAGAAGTGGAGAATGCGATTCGGGATTTGGCCCCTGATAAATCCCCAGGTCCGGACGGTTTCCCCTCTAACTTTTGCAAGTTTTTCTGTAAGGAGATTGCCCCTTTTCTTAGGAAGTTGTTCAAATATATGTTCACTAATGATCTCCTGGACCATACTCTGCTGGAAGCTACGATTGTTCTGATCCCAAAACCAGACAAACCCCAAAATGAACCAGCCAGCTATCGCCCAATCTCATTACTAAACTATGACATGAAAATGCTAACTAAAATCTTGTCCCATAGAGTTAAGCAGATTTGGGTTAATTTACTGAGTCCTGAACAAGTAGGTTTTGTACAAGGTAGCTCTCCGGCTGACCACTTACATACCCTGTCACACATTTTTGACTCTACCCAAGATTCCCCAGTACCTATGGCCCTCGTCTCGTTAGATGCGGAAAAGGCCTTTAACAGGGTTCACTGGGATTTCCTTTGGGCCACCCTTAAAAAAATGGGGTTCTCGGACATGTTCATCCAGTGGATCAAGATGGTCTATAAGTCTCCCACAGCCAGAATTTTCTGTAATGGTGTTTTTTCCTCTCACTTCCCATTGTTTACGGGCACCAGACAGGGATGCCCCCTCTCTCCCTTCTTGTTTAACCTATATCTAGAACCCCTTCTGCTTTCTATTAAAAATTCCCCCCAGGTAACAGGTTGTTCAATACATCAACAAACTCTGACCCTATCGGCTTATGTGAATGACATACTGTTACACTTAGCCAACTCGGTGGATTCCCTGAGCTCTGTACTACAAATTATTACAAGATTTGGAAAGGTGGCCAACTACAAGCTTAATTTATCTAAATCAACAATTTTCCCGCTAAATGATAACACATTTCGCACTAACTTCACCCATTTTGATATGCAATGGTCCTCTTCGTCACTGAAATATTTAGGTATTTATCTAACTAGAGATCCTGAAACTTTTAAGAAACTCAATTTAGAGGATTTGGTCTCCAAAATACAGCAGGATTTCTTGAGGTGGTCCGCCCTTCCTCTATCATTGTGGGGCCGTATAAATATCATCAAAATGAATGTTTTGCCCCAAATTTTCTACCCTTTAAATCTAATGAATGTCTTCCTCCCTATGTCCTACTTTCAGAAGCTTCACTCAGCCATCACTAAATTTATTTGGCATGGTAAACATCTGAGGCGAGCCTTCTCTAAACTCAAGCTACCTAAAGAAAGGGGGGCGGCTCCGTCTTCCCAACTTTATGGTATATTATTGGGCTAGTCACCTATCCAAATTGGGGAGGTGGTATGATGTAAAACCTGATGGCTATGTCCCTGTAAGGTTGCAGCTGGAAAGGAAATTGATAGACAAATATAAACTCCATTCATACAGAGCCTACTATTATTCCCCCTCTGCTCTACCCCCTCAATTACAAAGTAGTCCCATAGGGGTTTTTATCAGTGTCCTCTCTCAGTATTGGAAATTTCGTAATATTTCAGTTAGGAGAGCTACAGCTCAGCCTCTTACCCTAAACCCCAATATTAAGGTTGCTGGCTCCTCAATCCCCTTAGATTGGCTCCCTCAGTTGCAAGACTGCGGGGTGGAAAGTCTCTCTTCCCAAGAGGCCCTCCTCTCCTCGACAGAGATCATGAAGAGGTTTAACATACCCCAGAAACATATATTTAGGGCCTTTCAACGATGACACCTTATGGCCTCTTCTTTTGGCACATCATTCGTTCCATCCCAAACCAAGCCCATCCTGGAACAGATCCAGGAGTATGCAAATAAACCCCACAGTGTGTCTAAGATATACTCTTACTTATTGGATATTAAATACCCGACTCCTTTAAAAAGTTCCAAATTTGGGACACTTTCTTGCCACATTTTCCTGGGACTTGGGGCTAGATTTGGGGAGATGTCCACAAATACCTAATTGAGGACAGACATAGGTTAACTCAATACCACATTCTAAACAATCTATACTATACACTGGTCAAACTGGCCAGATTAGGCAAACTGACCTCGGATACTTGTACTAGGTGTGGTATTGCTGAAGGTAATCTGATACATGTTCTCTGGCACTGTGGCAAAGTGGCTCCATTATGGTCTTTAATTCAAGCTAAGTTAGACCCGCTTCTGGGGCTTAATGACTTGTTCACTATTGAAATCTGTATCTTAGGGTTGTTTAGTAATATTCAGGTCTCAGAGCATAGGTTCCACATGGCTTTAATCTCGATAACAGTGAAAAGACTGGTTCTTAGGCACTGGATGGACCAATTAACTATATCATATGAGGAATGGATCAAAGAGATGTCTCTGTACTTTCAGACTGAGAAAATTATAGCAGTACCGGAACTCTAAAGAAATCTTTTAACAAGAGATGGGGCAAACTGTATGCTCTTTATTTACATTAGTGGTGTAATGAACCACCTCTGAGTGTTTGATTTATGCTAGATGTCAAGAGTTGTGGGCATGACAGATTGAAACCCATTTTAGTATACCTGTGTACTGTTGTTTTTTTTCTGTTTCTTTAAGGCACATCCTGGGGAAGGGAGGTGAGGGGGGCTGGGGGGTACTAAAGAAGCAGGGGTATAGGCTTATTCTAATTTCGCTTGTAACTGTAAATCATTTCTTGCTTGAAAATGGATTTTGATTTTGATCTGGTAAATGTTCACGATCAATACCTATGATCTATGTAACCTCTGTGTTATGTTAAAAATGCAATAAAATTTGGAATTTAAAAAAAAAAAAATTTAGATTTTGGAACGTTCACTCTGGGTGGAGGATGCTGGATATGAAGCCAAAAAAACAACTGTGGCTTCAGCAACAGATACAGACACAAATTCACAAGTGAAAACAACACCTTAACTAACCAGTGGTGCTGAAGTCACAAACAATCCAATCTGGAAAACAATTCCTTTTGCCAGTGGTTGGGGAGGGGAGCACTGACTGCAGATTTTTACGGCAGTGCAAGCAGCAAAACAAAGAAAAGATATCACAATGGCAGTACAAAATCAGGCAGCTGCAGTGGATAGCAGGTTCACACTGCTGCACCCGCAATTACACTGTGGCACAATAAAAGGTGTATTATTTGATGTCACACACCGCACACACACTCACAGACATACACAATTTGTCTACAAGTAATGTGTGGCAAATTGAAAACTTCAGTAATATACCACATATTGTAAACAACCTGAAATTATGAACTGCTGCAACAGATCCACTCAACACACAATCAGCAAGAAAATGTCAACAATTACTGACAATATTACTGTGTGTACATTAACGCAGTCAGTTATATAACAACAATATAACTAAAAAACAAAGAACTCCCTATTTCTCCAACTTAAATCTACCTACACCACAGATACACCCCTCCCCCAAAGCCCACTTTCACTGTCTCTTAATAAGTAGACTCAATGTTGTACATTAACATTTAAAATCCACACACAAACAAAAACGCTCAATGATATGAGCACAGGAAGGTTTCCTACAATCGATGAACTAAAGTTTAAGCAAAAAAAATTACTCAAAATGGCTTTTCTAACAGCTTTTAGAAAGTTTGAATCACAGACAGCTCTCACAGCGCACTGTCTCCTACAGCTTTCTACACACACTACCCCAAACTGAGGCTGTGCAGATCAATATAGAGTCCATGTGACCTGAAATTCCATGAATCATTGCAAAATTCACCTTCGGAGCTTAAAATCAAGCGAAGAGAGGCCAAGTGCAGTGTTTTCAATGCACATCACCTTTAAAATTGGTGGAGTTGTGGTCTGGGAAGGAGGAGTAATGTGAAGTCACTGTTTTCAATGGACTTCACGTTGCCCATTATAACGCAAATTACTCCTCTTTGCATTGAGGCATACTCCGCGAACTCGCCTTGGATCCACAAATCACTTCACGAAGCAAATTGAGGCCACTTCGCCCACCGCTATCCATGATGTGCCCTACATAGTGTCTCCACAGTAACTTCACCACCCAGTACCTAGGGCACAGGCATCCCATGACCACAAGAAGTACTATAAGTACTTTTATATGGGTTTGATTTGACTTATTAATACTAATATTGCAACCTTACATAAGTACATACAGGTAGAAGTTCAATACAATGCATAAAATCACAGAAAAAAACATATACAAATTGATATATCATCATCATAATACACTCTCATACAAAAAAATAAAAAGATATTTACAACATTTTATCAGATCACAATGGGTGCTATTCTCCAAGATGCAAAGTGGCTGTGCACCTCATATCTGTGGTGCGTAGACACTCTGGAGCTGCAACGCCCCCTGTGCTCCATTCTCCACAGAGGCCCGGGACTGTTACATGCCAGATTCCCCGGCTGTCCAGTGAGCTCCACATGTGGGTGGTCCAGAGGATGGTGCAGGGGGTGTAACCCCACTCCATGCTATTCCTGAAAGTGCAGAGTGCCAGGTGATGGGGGGGCACAGGCTAAACATTCCAAGGGGAGCCATAGCCACTGCATGCCCCCCTGACAGTATACCATCAGCAGTGGCAAACACCATAGGGCCCCAATTACATGTGGCTCCAGCTCTCCTAGAACACTGCAAGGGCAGGGGGTGGCTGCCTGGGCACTTGTCCCTTGTTGGAGTGTGAGGCCCCACTGACTGTTCCTGCAACCATGGTGCCAGGTGGCGCAAAGGATCCAGTGGCGGACTGGGTCTGGGCATCCCACTGGATGTCTGCCCATGTTCGTTGGACAGCCCCCATGCACCTGCACATCAAAGGGGTGAGTCCATGGAAGTGGGAGACGCAGTGGCCAGTGGATATGAATACAGCCACGACACATTGTTCCGTGGGTGCATAGCTATGTGGGTGGGATACGTACCTTTGGTGTGTACTTCCCTCCCCTTTTTATATTGCCCCAAATATGCATATATATCTGTACTACACAACATTATTAAGTCATATCCTTACAGCACACAAACAACAATTTGCTATAAGTTTGAGTTCTCACTACTGGTCTTTCCCACCTTGACTGTTTACACAAATTGTATCCTATAGTTTACTTTGGTACCAATAAGCCATGTAATTTAAGATCCAGGTTACATACCATCCTAAATGTCTGAATTGCCATTTTCTTCCTGTTTTACATCTAACCTTAATTATTATAGGGTTTGCTACGTTGTGAGTCCGAACATCCATTAATACAAGAGGGACAGTTATGTGGTGCACAGGTCAGCTGAACATTGGAATGCTCATGAATGGGGCTAGGGAGGTAGTATCCTTTGCATACCAGGAAGGAAACAATTGCCACCAATTCATACAGGGCCACTGTACCACTAGGTTGGACCATAGAGCTACATTAAAATTAAGACTCAATAGTCATAGGAAGCATGCACAAAGATTTGGATCTTTGGGGGTTGTGTTGATGGCTATGGCAGTAGCCCCAGGTACCTGTAGCATGGAACTTGTTATGCGAACTATGTGCAGTACCTGGTGCCATGCCAAATTCCTACCCCTGCTGCACTTATAATCCACCATGTTAGTGACTGCACAGACTGTATGCTTCCACTCACATCTCGATTAGTTGTTTGCACAATGAAGACATGCAGTGTTAGTGTTAAAACACCCATTTGGGTGGTATGGGTCATTGCCAATGTGGCCTTGAGTAGCTGGTTTGGAAGGTACTGTCCAAGTCTGTGGACAAAGGAGTGCACCATGGAAGAGTTACAGGCCTGAGATTAAGCACTGCTGACATACGGCATACTCTGTGCACATATACGGATTCGTTGCATGTGGACTTAGCTATTGTTAGAGCAAGTCATGAATCACTATACAACACTGTATAATAACAATACTGGATGTATGAGGGGCAGATGATGGCTGGACATGCAGGGAGGTAAGTGTAGGTAGGGCAAGGGGCTACCTTGGCAGTGATGGGCCCCCCAGACACTGGGGGAAAATAGTTTTGGGTTCGGAGAGGGAAAGGGAACCCAGACAACACAGAAACTGATTACCTTAGCAGTTGCAGATTGAGTTTGTGAGGGGGGACCATTCGATGACAGGGAAACTTTAATTAGCTCAGCTGACAGGCACTGGGTGATAAGGGGGGAACCTATGCTGTCAAGGCCCATGGGTTTGACAGCACCTCAGCCAACCACAGGCTGCAGAATGGCAGTAAAAGAAATAATTAAAATACACTGAGAAAAGATTTTTCCCAGACCAAATATTGTATGTTGGGTTTCTGGCAGCTACAATGGCATGTCGGTCAGGGTGCCTGGTTTCCGACACCTGTATAGGCATGCTGCTGTTGGTGCTGGTGAGACTTTCTGGTGCTGAATTTGGCTCCAACCCCTTTTCCATTCCAGAGTACACTTTTTTTTTCAATATTTGAGAATTTTTATCCTTTTGGGTGGCCCTAAAAATTCTGCCTGTATCCTCTTTTTCCTTGACACCTTTCCATGTGATGTAAAGGCTGTGCAAAATTTCCAAGCTTCACCTCCACAACAGGGATATTCCCCAATGATTCATTGTGGTGGTGGTGTTGAGGGCAGCAGGATGAACACAGCTTGCACAGGCTGAACTGGGGAGCATGGATGGCATCCACCCCTGCCCATCCCCATTATACTCTCTGCTTTTTTCATCCCTTCTTTCATTAATGGGCTATACCATGAAAGGATGAAGTGTTGATGTCACGTGGCCCCCTGTGATGTTGAATGCCTTCTTGACACCTGTCCAAGACGCACTGTTAAAGCTGGAAAGACAAGAACCTCCCTAATAATCTGAGTGTGCCACCTTCAGGATGCACTGAGGCTCCTCTGGCCCATGGCTGGAAGCTGGAATTATGTTTTTCATATAATCCAAGTCTAAAACTCACTCCACCTAGTCAGTCTTCCGGCCACTCTCATAAAAGACATTATGTGATTACATAGAAACATAGAATTTGATGGCAGATAAGGGCCACTTGGCCCACCCAGTCTGCCCATTGCCCTACCTAATGGATAAGCTGCAGATCCTAGTTAACCAGCAGCCTACTTCTTCCTACCCCAACCCCCTAGAATTGCCTTATGACTGTCCCATGCATGCTTGAATTCCACCACTGTTTTTGACTCCACAACCTCCTCTGGAAGGCCGTTTCATGCATCCACAACCCTCTCTGTGAAAAAATACTTCCTTAAATTACCTCTGAGCCACACCCCCCATCTTCAAATTGTGCCCCCTGGTTCTTGCACACCCCTTTTTTTGAAAGATGTTACCCTCTTGGACTTTGTTGATTCCCTTGAGGTACTTGAAAGTTTCTATCATGTCCCCCCTCTCCCTCCTTTCCTCAAGGCTATACATATTAAGCTCCTTAGGTCTCTCTTCATATGTCTTCCAGTGCAGACCCTGCACCATTTTAGTTGCCCTCCTCTGGACAGCTTCCATCTTGTCTATGTCTTTGCAGAGATTGGGTCTCCAGAACTGCACGAGTGCTCCAGATGGGGTCTCACCAACTGTCTGCACAGAGGGATAATAACTTCCTGTTTTCTACTGGTGATGCCTCTCCCTATGCATCCCAGTATCCCCCCAGCCCTCCTTGCTGCCCTCTCACATTGCTTACCCACCTTTAGGTCATCTGATATGACTACCCCCAGGTCCCTTTCCATTTTTGTAGTTGTTAGTATCTCACCCCCCATTGTGTACTCTTCCCCTGGGTTTTTGTTTCCCAGGTGCATTACCTTGCACTTCTTAGCATTGAATCTAAGCTGCCATACATTTGACCATTCCTCTAACCTTGCCAAGTCCCTTCTCATCCTTTCCACCCCACATTGTGCATCAACTCAGTTGCAGATCTTTGTGTCATCTGCAAAGAGACATACTTTTCCTTCCAGTCCCTCTGCAATGTCGCTTATAAAGACATTGAAGAGGACTGGTCCTAATACTGAACCCTGCGGTACCCCACTAGTAACCCCCCTTTCTTTGGAGTGGACTCCATTTACTATTACTCTCTGTGGTGTCCTATTCTCCAGCCAGTTCTTTACCCAGGCTGTTATCTTGGGACCCACTCCCAGGCTGGCTAACTTGTATATTAATCTTTTGTGTGGGACTGTGTCAAATGCCTTGCTAAAGTCTAGGTAGGCCATGTTCACAGCCCCTCCCTGATATACTACTTTGGTCACCCAGTCAAAGAAATGTATCAGATTTGTCTGGCATGACCTTCCCACTGTGAATCCATGCTGCCTTGGGTCCTGTGCCCTTCTGGCCTCTAGATACTCGACAGTTCTTTCCTTCAGAAGTGATTCCATCATTTTCCCTACCACTGAGGTTAAACTAACAGGTCTGTAGTTTCCTGCTTCTGCCTTGCTCCCGCTTTTGTGAAGGGGAATCACATCTGCACTCCTCCAGTCCTTGGGTACCACCCATCCTCCCATGATTTGTTAAAGATGGTAGTCAGTGGTGTCACTAGTTCTACGCTTAGTTCTTTTAGAATTCTGGGATGAATCCCATCAGGCCCCATTGCTTTGTCCACCTTCAGTTTTAAGAGTTCTTTCAGAACCCTTTCTTCTGTAAATGGGCTGGTATCAACTTCTGTATCCAGAGTGTTTCTACTGTTTGTTTTAGGTACCTCCCCCACTTCCTTTGCAAATACTGAGCAAAAATATTTGTTTAGTATCTCTGCCTTTTCACAGTCACCCTCTGCCCACCCTTCCTCCCCTTTATTAAGCCTCACTATCCCTCCCTTGGTCTTCCTTTACTCCTGATGTACATATAAAGGTTTTATCCCTTCTTAACTGAGTTGGCTATCTTTTCCTCAGTTTGGGCCTTTGCTGTTCTGACTGCCTTCCCAGCTTCCTTTTGCTTTAACTGATACAGTTCTCTGTCCTGCTCCTTCTGTGATTCCTTGTACTTCCTGAATGCTTTCTTTTTCTCTTGAACCTTCACTGCCACTTCATTTGAGAACCATAGTGGTTTCTTACATTGTTTCATTTTGTTTATTTGCTTCACACAAAGGCTTGTTACCTCTGTGATGGCAGTTTTTATTATTCCCCATTGTTCTTCCACCCTCCTTCCTGCCCATTTGCTAGTGCATTCCTTAGGCACTCACCCATTTTGGCAAAGTCAGCCCTCCTAAAGTCCAGTACTTTTGCCTTAGTATGGCTTGACTCTATTGCTGTGTTTATTGTGAACCATACTGTTTGATGGTCACTAGTTCCCAGATGGCTACCCACTTCTACATCTGTGATCCTATCTTTATCTCCATTTGAGAGAACCAGGTCTAAGATTGCTCCCTCTCGAGTGGGCTCCAATACTAGTTGTCTAAGGTATGCCCCCTGTAGGGCATCTAGAATAACCCCACTCTTCGAAGTGGCTGCTGCAACTGCTTACCCCTTGAGTAAGCCAGGTGTCACAGTTTCTAGTCACACAGTCAATGATAAATATAGGTATGATGAAATCCAACCAGTCAGACTCTGACTGGACAAAAATAGTAAGCCTCAGACTGGCTAGTTCAGATGGAACACCAGGACTGGGCACAACTTGCACAGTCCAATTAGTCTGGATTTCACCTAGGGGTTAATGGATGGTGTGAGACCCTCCAAAGTCTTTTGCAGGGATTTGACCCTTGGACCAGTTCATCGCATTTGACCGTCAATCCTATCATCTACACTCTTCTATCATCCAGGTCAGCCTTTGTCTCACAGCAGACCACCCTCCAGGCACCTGAGCCATTATTCTAGCCACACTGGACCAGCCTACTATTCCCATCCAACCAGTCTCCCATCATCTGGAACAAACTATCAGCTGCAGGATCAGCCTCCCACCCCATGGAACACTCTTTGAACCCCCAGACCAGTGTCTGCTACTCAGCAAGCCAGCCTCTCTGCCCTTTCACCACCTTTCCAGGTCCTAGACCAGCTTTTCCTCCCCAGCCAAACAGCCTACTAGCAATGAGACCACCATTTCAGTCACTGGACCAGCCTCAAAACCAAGCAAATCTGCCTCCCAGCAGCTGAAGCACCTTTCTAGGCCCTGGACCATCCTTCATCCACTAGCTGACCACCTTCCCAGCACCTGGATCATCATTCTAGGCCATGGTCTATCCTATTATCTATAGCCACCACCCTCCCAGCAGCTTGACCACCCTTTCATCCCCAAGACCAGCCTCTGACCCCACCAGATCACTTTTCCAGCTCCTGGACCAGCCTCCTCTCCCCAGCCAACTAGTCTTCCATCTGCTGGATCACCTTTCCAAATCCTAGACAAGCTTCCCAGCAGCAGCCCCACTACTCTATTCCCCTGACCAAGCAACTTTCCTCCCTGCAGCTGGGCCACTCTTCCAGCCACTGGCCCAGTCTCTTCTCCCCAACTAACCAGCCTCATTGCACCTCAGCCTTTCTTTCAGGACTCAAACCAGTCTCCTTTTGCAAGCTGACCAGCCTCCTGGCAGCAGGACCACCCTTCCAGTCTTCTAACCAGTCTCCTACCCCTAGCTGACTTTCCACTCAGCAGCTGAATGACCAAGTCAGTGGACCAACCTCTCAACTGAGCTGACTTCCAGCACCTGGAACACCCTTGCAGGCCCCAGTCCAGCCTGCTTTTCCAAGCTGACCAGCTTTGCATCTGCAGGACCACGCTACTAACACCCTGGCTGGCATTCTGTCCCTAACCTACCTTCCTCCCAACAATTAAACCACTCTTCCAGACCCCAGACTAGACTCTCTTTCCCATCACCTGTGCATATAACACACCCAAAGTAGGGCTCAATGGCCTCTACAACCTAACCCACATGCTCAACACACTTCTAAATTCCAAACGCATCATAATCAGTGATTTCAGCCTGGATTGGCTAGATAAAGCACCAGGTTACATGATGCATTAAACTCAGGCCAATTTCAGCAAATTATACAGTCCCCCACTAGGTCAAATTACAGGACAGGTAAACATACCCTTCTGGACTGGATCCTGGTTAATAATACCCATAGAATCCTCACCCTAGGAGTCTTAAGTGACTCAGTCAGTGACCACCATGCCATATATTGCCAATGGCACAACAGGGCCCCTAAACACTCCCCCGCCCCGCATCAAGGCACAGGTCAGGATGCATAGGAAAACCAGGAGCAGTTTCAAAATTTGAAAATAGCATTTTATTTTTCTCATTATCAGCAAAAAAAAAATAACAATAGTTCAGAATACCTATTTACAAAGGTAGTACAAGCAGAGAAAAAAAATCCTCCTTCTGAGTGTTTCTTCTCAGTTTCCAATCTCAGTCTCTCTCTGTTGCAAAATATTGCTGCTCTTTTTATAACCAGTCTTTGCAGCATGCTCATTAAGGAGACATACTGTTTTTTCACGGAATGTTTTTGTCAGTTTCCAATGTTCTTGCAGATGCAGCAAAAGGAACATAATGACCCAGAACTGATCTCTTGTTTACAACTCTGCAAAGGACTTAAAAATGCATCTCAGGTTAACCCCTTGAGTTCCAAATAGCTTTTTTGCAATAATTTCAACAGTATATCTATATAAAATTTTAAACAAAAGGATCCCAGTATTAGAGATATTTCCACATAAAGATTAACATATATTTTTATACCTGTAGATATGCAAAGGGGGAAGAAAAGACAGAAATATCAAGGGAAGGCATAGATATAGCAAGAGGGCAGAGAATTACAAAACCATCAGAATGATCAGTTCCTAGGTCTCACAAGAAAATTTGGTTGTGCAACCAGACAGAGAAGAGACAGAAAGGAGAGGATAGAACAGACCCTTGCATTTAAACTCTTTCTGCATAACAAATGGGACAGGGCCTTAATCACCCCTGTCACATACCTCTCTCTTTAAGAGGGATCATGTTTTACAAAAACAGCTTTTCAAACCGCTCTTTTAATTATCTTCTAGCATTAATTTATAATTTTTCAATCCAGTGCATGTGTAGCATAGCAAACAGAGAAGTTTCAATTCACATTTTTTTAACCTTCGGAATTCTCAGTTCCTGATTCATATCATGACAGAAAATCAGAATTGACATTCTCTTTCCCAGATTTGTGTATCACTTTAAATTTAAATGGCTGTAGTGCCTGGTACCACTGTGTGATTCTATAATTTTTATTCTTCATTTGGTTAAGCCAACAAAGAGGTCTATGATCTGTACAAGTACAAAGTCAGCTCCTAGAAAGTAAAATATAAGGGACTCCATGGCCCACTTTGCTGCAAGGCATCCCTTTTCAATGGTGAAGTACCTTTTCTATCTGTCATGCAATTTCCTACTTATGTATAGAATAGGATGTTCTTTCCCATCTATATGCTGAGTCAAGGCTGCACCTAGGCCTACCTCTGATGCATCTGTCTGTAATAAAAACTTTTTCTCAGAGTCTGGGCTTCTTTAAACAGGGGCTGAATATAAGGCAGCCTTAATGGCCCGAAAAGCCTCATCACACACTGGGGTCCATTTCACATTATTCAGGAACCATTTCTTCATGAGTTCAGTTAGGGGAGTAGCTAACTCTGCAAAGCTGGGAAAAAATATGCAATAATAACCAATCAGCCCTTAAAATTACCTGACATGTTTCTTGGTTTTAGGGACAGCTTCTGTCTTGGAAACCTTTGGCTTGACTTCTCTATTTCCCAAAACACAGCTAAAATATTTGGTTTCCTGCATGCCCAATGCACACTTGGTAGTATTAATTGTCAGACCTGTCTTTTTGATTGATTGGATAACTGCTTGTAGTTGTTCCAGGTTGCTTTCCAGTCTGGATTGTACACCATGACAGCATCCAGGTATGCAGCACAATAACCAGTGTGAGGGGATAAAATTGCATCCATTTACTGCTGGAATGTAGCAGGTATGCTACATAAACCAAATGACATGGTGATGAACTGATAGAATCCTACAGGAGTGACAAATGCAGTTTTGTCTCTGGAGTCTTTAGCTAGGGGGATTTGCCAGTAACCCCTGATAAGATCGAGGGTACTGACATACTTGGCACTCCCCAGTCTGTCCACCAAATCTTCTATTCTGGGCAGAGGATAAATCAAATTCTGACACTTGATAAGTTTCCTAAAATCAAGGCAGATTCTTAGACCCCCTTCTGTTTTGTTTACAATCACCATTGGCAAATGACCAAGCACTTCTCGACTCTTCTATGATACCCAATTCTTTCATTTTTTGTATTTCTTTAACCACATCAGCTCTTAACCATTCTGGTAATCTGTATGTCTTTTGTCTAATAGGGTGAGCATTCCTTGTCACTATTACATGCTCGACACCTTTACCTCGGTCTGGCACTGTGGTAAAAGTACTGTCAAATGTCTTTATTAAGTTACAAATTTCTGTGGTTTGTTCAGAGTTTAAGGAAACATTCACTTTACAGCATCTGCAGTTACAATTTGTTCCAATCTTTCATAAACAATATCAATATGTTCTTTATCAGTTTCTGGTAAAACCAGCAAGATAGCTTTTTGTGTTTTTTCAACCCATTTAGTGAGGAGGTTAGCATGGTATATCTTAGTAGGATTTTTCATATCAGGGGACTCAATCTCATAATTAACAGTGCCAGTACATCTACACCATTTATAAAGCCCTTGTCACTTCATTAACAGTTTATTTTCTGTAGTGGATAACAGTAGCAAGACCTTTTCACTTGGCTCAAAAACGTTTTCTTTTACCTAATGGTCACTATACACCTTCTGCTGGTTTGGGGTCTCTTCCTGAATACATTGGGTGATTGGAACATATTTTGCCAGCTTCTTTCTCAGGGCACACATATAAGATGTAATAGATTGTTTCTGATGTGGGTTATCTTCCCATGTTTCTTTTATTACATCTGTTGGGTCTCTAGGTTGCCTACCATTTAGCATTTCACATTTGAAAAACCTGTTGATGCCTGTAGCACTTCTCTGTAAGCAAAAAGCAGGTAAGGTAAGTATTGGTCACAGTCTTTCCCTTCCCCTTTTACAAACCATTTTAACATGCATTTTAGGGTTTGATTAAAATGTTCAACAAGACTGTTTGAGGGTGATAAGAGGAGGTTCTTATTGCAGTGATGCATAGTAGTCGGCACAGCTCCTTCAGTAATGCAGCACCAAAATTACTACCCTGATCAGTAATAATCTCTTTAGGTATGCTCACCTTACTGAAAATTTTGTCAAGCTTTGCTGCCACTCTTGGGGATGTAACAGCATGCATTGAAATTGCCTCTGGGCATTGAGTAGGATAGTCACATACTACTAAAATGAATCAATTACCCTTCTTACTTTTGTCTAAGGGGACAACCACATCCATTGCAATTCTCTAAAAAGGCACATCTATTCAAGGATAGGGGCACCAGGGGCACCTTGTCTTTTTTAATCACTGGGACTAGGTTCTGACACTCAGCACAAGAGCTGCCAAAGGCAGCAACATCTTCATGAATTCCAGGTCAGTAAAATCTGTACAGCAATCTGGTAAGGATGTGATCCCTTCTGAAGTGAACAGTTATAGGACTATCATGTGTTAACTGTAACAACTCAGATGTATACTTTTGTGGTATAACCACACCCACACCCATTCATAAAAGCAATGATAGGACTCTTCTCTTTAACTACCGCCCTATCTCTATCCTTCCACCACTCTTCAAGGCATTGGAACAAATTGTAGCTGACCAGTTGTCTGAACACCTCAACAAATAAAACTTACTCTGCCTGCAACAACACAGCTTTAGAAAAGACCATAGCACTACCACTACCCTGCTTGACTTCACCAGCAATAATCATAAGGTGATTGACACTGACCACCTTCTGGGTGTGGTGTTCATTGATTTGACTAAGGCATTTGACACTGTGAACCACCAGTTAATGCTTCACTCAATCTCCTTCCTTGGACTATCTAATGATGTAACCAAATGGTTTGAAAGCTACCTCGCGGCAAGGAGCCAAAATCGTTGACTCTCTCTCAAGTGTCCTTCCTGACCACTCTGGTGTACCCCAGGGTTCCATCCTTGGCCCTCTACTTTTCAGCCTTTTCATCAATACACTTCCTGCAGCTTGCACTAATAACTTAATGCTCTGTGCTGATGATGCAGTCCTCTATTCCTCCCATACTGACCCCGTCTCACTCTCCGAGATGCTACAGATGAACTTCAGCCTAGTTGAAACCTGGCTTCTCCAACATAAGCAGTTGATGAATTACGAAAAAACAAAGTCCATGCTGTTCCATAGCTCTCACAGCAAATACAGATCCATAAACTTCACCATACATAATGAACTTGAACAGCCACTTGAACAAGTGCAGGAGTTTAAATACCTTGGTATTACCCTTGATTCCACAATGACATTCAGCTCACATGTTCAACACATCTCAAAATCAGCCAACTCAAGAATTGGGGTCCTCTACTGCCACCGTCGCTGTCTTACCAAAGAAGCTATGTGCACAGCCACAACTGCCTCAGTCCTACCCATCATTGATTACAGGCTTGTCCTCTTTGGGGCTGCCATTGATACCACCCTAAAAAGGGTCATGACAGCCCTTAACAAATGCTATAGACTTCTCACTGTTGCAGGGAAGCATATGCAACCTGTGATCTCTACAAACAATCCAACTGGCTCAATCTAAATAGTAGACTTGTCTACCAGACCTGCCTACTGGCTAAGAAAAGTTGTCTTAACCTCACACCCCCTGCAACTCATGCCTTAATGTTGCCCGTAGTCACTGCACATTTTATGCGCAGTTCCCTCAAACCAACATTTATTGTTCCATTCTGCTGTACCAACCAGGCTCAAGGTGCTTTCCACACCAGGGCCTCCCTGCTACTAAACAAACTTTCCCCTGAAATTGCAGCTGAAAACAAGCTTGGCCCATTCAAACGTAAACTCCACCAGCACCTCACTGACCTCAGCAGTTGTCACTGCTCTGCCTAGACTTGCAGCTTTGTTTCACCTCTCCTTCCTCTTCTCTCCTCCCATGCTACCCTCCCCACTTCTCTCCACCCATCCATCCCCTGCTACTCCCCATCTCTCTTCCATGCCCACCTACCATTCTGCCCCCTCACCTCCCACCTACCATTCCATCCCTCTCCCACTCCTCTCCTGTCTCCCCTTCCCTATCACCCTATCTCTTGTTGCTCCACCCCAGACTACCTAGTACTTATCTTTCTGTTCTTGCACTTACAACAATGTCAAATACTTGACTGCCTACCCCTTTTTCCTGACCCCACTCCCTTTTATCCCCCACCCATTGCTCCACTTATATCACCCCAGGATGGTTTTTATTTGTATTTGTGTCTTGCTATATATACACACCCGAATTGTTAATTGTGCATTGATATTTGCCACTGACTGATACTGTGCTAGTCTAGTCTATACATGTGTACTGTCTTTTGCTACTAAGTTAACCTCCTGACCTGTATTGTATGTTACCTCTGCTTACTTCTATGTTAACCTCCTGACCCTATATTGTATCTTACCACTGTTTTGCTTACACCCATTGCTGATACGGAACCTTTGTAAAAGAACCCTTGGTTCAAAGGTATTTGTAATCCTAGTAATAAATAAATAAAAATAAATAAAAAAAGAAAAAGACAAGTGTTCCATCTGATCCTGTGTCTGAGGTTTAACCCAAACACTGCACAGTAGTCCATTACATTTTTTAAACATAGGTTCACCCTGTTTTGGTTTCACCCCTAGTTGCTTAAAATAACCCTGGGGAGTAGCATGGTTAGCTTGTTCTGAAAGAAAATAATAATCAACGATCAGTTTAGTTTCAGCATTTTCATATGTTAATCCCTTATGTCCATCAGTCTTTTGTTGTCACTGTTTCTTCAGGCGTTGCCTTTCTTTCCTGGACGTCTAGATCTTGGAGCTGTGCTCAAACAAGTCTGAATCAAAATCAGAGAAAGAAAGAGTCCTCACCATCTGAGATTTTCTTTGCCTGAGTTCTTGTCACCATGGCTGCTGAGACATCAGGATTTACTTCTTGCTTGATTAACTCAATAAATCCTGGATAGTAATTTCCAATAATCACAGGTACTGGTAACTTAGGTGCTACCCACACTTTTATTTGATGCGATACCCCATTAATATTCAGTGTCACTTGTGTGATGGGATAGTATCGTGTGTCTCCATGGATGCAGAAGACACCAGTACCTGGTCCTAACACTTCAACAAGAACTAGGATCTGTCTACTTCCCAAATCTATAAGTCCCTTCACAGTCTTATCTCCCACCTTCACATCTGTTAAGTACTTGCCCCAAATTGCTAAGGAAAAATCTGCTACAGTTTAACTTTTCTTACTATGGCAATTTCTTGCAATATGACCGGGCTTATTACAGTTATAGCAAATAAAGTCTTTGGGTGCAGATTTGTTACCTCCACCAGAGATCTTATAGACTTGGGGTTCAAATGGGAAAAAGAGTGTCTTACCATTGCTTGGCTGTTACCTCGCTGCTGTGGCTTCTGTCTGACCATTTGGTAGTCTTCAGCCAAAGCAACAGTTTTTTCCCCACTTTATGGTCAGTGTTCCTTTACCCAAAGCTGTACATCTTTCGGTAGGATGTTGATGAACTACTCCATTACAAAAGTTTTGATGATCTGTGGGAGTATTTTGCCTTCTGGTTGGAGTCATTTCACAAGGAGTTCTCTGAGTCAGGTGAAGGCTTCTCGAGGATTGCATTTCTTCTCTTCTCTGTATCTCTAAACGTTGAATTTCTTTTTCTCTCCATTGCATCTCCTGTCTTCTCTGCTTCTCTGTCTCTTTTTGTTGTACAGCACACCATTTGAAAAAGGCAGTCAGGAGTTCAGATTCTGTGACTGCCTGTTCTTTTTCCTTAACTGGTGCAAGCTATACAGTCTCAGATTGGACTTCTGTCTCTGCTAGTTTGGTTGCTATTCTCCTGGTAATGACTCCTGGGCTGAGAAAACAAAATCCCCCTTCTGAGTGTTTCTTCTCAATTTCCAATCTCAGTCTCTCTCTCTGTTGCAAAGCATTGCTGCTCTTTTTATAACCAGTCTTTTCAGGGAACTAGTTAAGGAAACATAGTGTTTTTTTTACAGAATGTTCTTGTCAGTTTCCAGTGTTCTTGCAGGTGCATCAAAAAGAACACAATGACCCAGAACTGACCTCTTGTTTAATTCTGCAAAGGGCTTAAAAACTGCTTCTCAGGTTAACCCCTTGAGTTTCAAATAGCTTTTTGCAATAATTTCAACAGTATAACTATATACAGTTTTAAACAAATGATCCCAGCATCAGTGATATTTCCATATTAAGATTCATATATTTTTGTATACCCACAGATATGCAAAGGGAGAAGAAAAGATAGAAATAGCAAGGGAAGGCAGAAATGTAGCAAGAGATGGAGAACTGTGAAACCATCAGAGTCATCAGTTTCTAAGTCTCACAAGAAAATTTGGTTGCACAACCAGACAGAGAAGAGACAGAAAAGGAAAGGATAGAACAGACCCTTGCATTTAAACTCTTTCTGCATAACAAATGGGGCAGGGCCTTATTCAACCCTGCCCCCCCGGATCATCTCCTGTAGAAACACCTCCAACCTTAACACTGATGCCTTTTTTAACCGACCTATACAATATGAACTGGTCCCACCTTGACACAGTCTCTGATGTCAACAGTGTATTGAAATTCTTTATTCATGTCTTCTCATCAGTGGTTGATAAACATGCTCCCCTGTGAACCTGCAGAGTTAAAGCCAAAAAGTCCACGTGGCTCAAAAAGGATAAATTTGCCCTTTTGCACCAAAGGGATGCGACCTGGACTAAATATAAGGCCACAAACTCTATCTCTGACTGAAACACCTACTGTACAAATATCATCGCAACAAAGGTAAACACCTAATCCACAGTGCCAAAAGTCAATATCTAAAATCCTAACAAACACTAAACTTGCATAACCCTAAAAAGTTTTGGCACACTAGTAATGCACTCCTTTATGGTCAGCTTCAACCTTATACTATTTCAATTGAACAAAATGATACCATCAACACAGACCCTCTAAAAATTGCCACCCTCTTCAATGACTTTTTCTGTGCTCTGTCCAAATATAGACCAAGCAGTCACTCCTATCCTCCCCTTGCTATGACCCAACCCCCCCACCAGTAGGCCTCCTTTCTACATCAAGAGAGTCACTCCTCGTGAAGTATTTAAACTACTCATCTAGCTCAAAAGTGACAAATCTGCTGGACTCAATGGTCTTAACCCTAGATTTCTCAAACTCACTGACCCACAAATTGGACTCCCAGTCTCAAAAATCTTCAACCTTTTCATCTCCTCCTGTTCTGTACCTTCCCTCTGAAAAATTTCCACAGTCGTTGCCTTACACAAGAAAGGGAAAACTACTTCCCTCGAAAACTACCGCCCTATATCAATTCTCTCAGCCCTAGCCAAATTGCAAGGGCAAATCATTCACCATCAACTCACCAATTACCTGCAGCAACATTACCTTACCTGTCTGGAACAGCATGGCTTTCAAAAAGGCCACTATACAGATACTACCATAATAACTTTCACAGACGCCATCTGCCAAGCTACGGACACAGGTAACGTCACTGGCGCTGTGTTCATTGACCTGACAAAAGCCTTCAACCTTCTCAACCGCAACCAACTAATCTCAAAACCCTTGGCACTCGGTCTCAGGACCCCTGCCATATCATGGCTCACATATTACCTGCTCCATCACCAACAAGTCTGTCAAAGTTGGTAACAACATCTGGGGTGTGAATCTTATCTCCAGCAGCATTCCCCAGGGTTCCATATTGGGACCCCTCTTGTTCTCAATTTTCATTAATGATCTCCCCACTATATTCAGATTGTTCAAAAACATCTTTGCACAAACGATGCAGTCCTCTACACTCATAGTGATAGCATCTCCTCCATTAACAACTGTCTCAGCAATCCATTTGCCAGGCTGCAAGCCTGGCTCTCTCAAGAAAAAATGGTCTTGAACTTACCAAAAACACGATCCATGTTTTTTTAGGTCTAAGCAGAAACTCTTAATACTATCCGCCTTGTTTAGCATCAGTACTGAAACTGGCTCCCTCCTTGAAAAGACCCTCTCCTTTAGTTACATAGTACATAAAAAATGTGGTTTTCTCTACAGAATCTGAAAGATCTTGAACACCGACACCAAGGCTAAAATCACCCAGGCTAACCTTCTCTCCATGCTTGAAAATGATTTGGCAGTCATCAAAACTAGTGGCAAATCTGCCCTACAAAAAAAGCATGCTGTCTATTATAACATAGCTAAATTTGCCTCTGACTGTAGCCGCAACACCCATCATTGCACAGTGCTCAACAATCTTAAATGGCTTCTTCCTGAACTTTGAGCAAATCTTACTCTTGCCTCCCTCAGCAACAAAACATTGTGCACTGGCAACCCACCTTATCTAGCCAGTCAGATCCCCCTCTTTAATTATCCTATCTCTTGATCCTCTTCCAACAACATTGTAGTTCCCCTTCTTTGCACCAGTATGGGTCAGCCGTTCTTTTCCTACCATGCTGCCTCCATATGGAACTCAATACCTTCTCCTATAAGAAAAACGTCCTCTTCCCCTGCCCTTACCAATCTTCTGAAATCACACTACTCCTCCTCTTTCACATGTCAATGCTTCCACTAGCCTTCCCCTCTCCTTCTACCCCACTCCTCCCTATTACCCTGCATTACCTATACCTCCTTTCCTTTCCCTCCTAATCACGTAACTGTATTCTACCATCAATCGTATTTATGTGAATATTGTCCTGTATATACTGTTACCGCTTCCATGTTGTATGAGATGACTTGTAATCATATAAACATTGTTCTGTACATAATACTCTCTATTTATCATCATCACCTGCTGTTTACGTATTACTTTGACTGTATACTTTTCTGTGCATTTGCAGCTGGGTCGTGCCAGAAAAAGGCTTCCATTGCCAGTGTACTTACCCGGTCAACAAAGTTAAATAAATAAATAAATAAATAAATATGCGCATACATACATATATACAGCCAGCTAGCCTTATTGCACATGGAGAGTCTGCAAGATGCAGACCACCTCCTCCCAACCAACCTCCTTTCACCTGGGCCACCCTTCCTGACCCCAGACCGTGTTGTCCTCCCCAGCTGACCACAGTGCTCACTGAAGAGAAAAAATGCCCACATTATTTACTTCAGTATCAACTCTCTAGAGTCACACTGCCCACTCTAGGGCCAGAATGCCAACCCTAGGGCAAGAATGCCAATTCTTTTTGTCTGAATGACCACCCTGGAGTCAGAATATCTATCTTGGGGCTGGAATACCTGCTCTCTGTGCCTCAATGCATACCCTAGGTCCATAATTCCCACCATGGGGCTGGAATGCCCACTTGATGTGTCTCAGTCCCCACCCTTGGGC